>CM046965.1:72885010-75385010 GCA_025698475.1 Gossypium anomalum | reverse complement strand
AAATCATTTTTGAGCTTCAAAGAAATCTTTCATTTCATAATACACAAGCACTCTCTAGTTTGTATACACCAATATTAATCAATATCTTCTATTTCTTTAGAGAGATAAGGAATGTTAGAGAAGGAAAAATAAGGTGGTAAGCTTAATGATTACTTTGGGGGTGAATAGGGAACAATGTCATGTGCTTTATTATTTCTAGTGCTTGAAACCATTTTGGGCTACCTTTTTGTTTGAAATCTAAACCATCCCAAGCCTCTAAACGCTACAAGTCGAAAAGACCTATATAACCTAAACATTTCCCTTGCATGATCTTCTTGACTTGTTTATATTTAGCTCAATGAACACTTTTGATTCACATTTTTGTATCTATTATGTACCTATAGAGTTTGTATAGATGGGTAACACAATTATGCATGTAGTAATTTGAAATACCTCTAGACTTGTTAGCTCTTTAACTTAGTGAACTAGTAGGTATATTTGCTTTAAGAGTACTTAAGTTAGCTAAACATGAATCTTAAGTTGCATGTGAGATATGTCTTGTACAAATTCAATATTCGATTACCATGCTCCGTAATGTTCAATACATTCAAATAGTCATCTTTTTGCATGTTCTGTGTGTGTTTTTTTAGGATATGCAAAGACTTAAGTGTAGGGAAGTTTGATCTACCACAAATTGACATGTCAAATTAGGCTTTCATGTCACTTAACGAGCTTGTTTTTAATCAATTTAAGTGTCTTTTTAATAGTTTAGATTAATGTTAGTTTTTTCAATTGAATAAGTGTAAATACCTCTTATTCCTCATTTTTGTGATCCAAATTGGCAATTATACCATTGGGGACCCAAATGGTTCATTCAGTGTTGTATCAGCTTGTTGGTGGCCCAAACTTAAACGAAAACATCACCAAAGGCAGGGGTATCGCGACACCAAATTGGCCTGGAATGAAGACCACCTATAGTAGTATCACGACATCCTCTTTGGGTATCGCGATATCCATGCCTCAAGAAAACCCCCATTTGGATATTATCAGCAATATAACGATATCCAACCCTGAATATCGTGATACCTATCGCGATATCCTGCCTAACGCGACAAAAAAATTGACTATAGGGTAGTTTTTGTCCAACACTCACACCAATCAAAATTAAGCGCTTAGAAGCATTTTAGTCTAAAATTTTGAGTTGTAATCAGCTATTTAAAGCCACTTTTGGTTGAATGAAAGAGAGATTCTTTTACTTAGGTTTTTTATCATCTTTTTCCTTAGTTTTAGGTTAGGGTTAGATCTTTTTCCTTTTTTTCTTTTATTTTTGTTTTCTTTTTTAGATTAGGTTTTCACATTTACCCACTTGGCAATCCTTTAGGTTCGAAACTCGAATGTCCTATTGACACTACAAATATTACAACTGAAATTGTGCATTTGCAATTAAACTCATTTTTTAAATTGTTTTATAAAATTGTTTGTTTTTCTACGGAAGAGAGCATACGGGTCAAATGTCCAAAAAAGACAATGGAAAACTCTTTTCTCTTGGACTATTCAATCACCATAATTTGTAGGTTCCATTTGCAGATTGATGATGGTACCTAACACCATTGCCATAAATTACTATATGATTTATCCCACATGTTATACATCTTTTCCATAGCATTCTATTTTACAACTCATGTCTTGTAGTAAGACACAGTGTAATTGTACTGACTACGAATATTGACAATCAAAACCGGTACTGAAATCCTAGGACTCACTTTCACCATAGGTAAGATAATGTTAGAGATCATGTTAGAATCCAAATTTGAATGATCCTGTGACATACCTACAACAACACACGTATTTCAAAATAAGTAAGGCAATGTTAGAGATTAGGTCAAAATCCAATTCCAGATGATCCTATGACATACCTGCAACAACACAAGTATGTGAAGTGTTATATTTTTAAATTGCTAGAACCCTATCTTCTTTCTCACAAATGCCATGATTTTCCATGGACATTTATTGCCATGCATTGCGCACTTGGCCTCATATGTTTCTAGTCGAGATTTTGTAACATGGAAGTTAACTCCATGCTTTATGCTATACCACTTCATTGTAGCAACAAAAGCATTATTGGTTTCAAATCCCTTTTCATTCTCAGTTTCCTCTTCGTTATCAACCCCATTTGCATGTCTAGGGTTGGATGTCCCTTCGCCAGTGCAGGTTGTAGGGAGTACATCATTCGTTCTTGTAAACCCTACATTAAAACCAAACCACTTGTGGATTGCCCACTAATGTAACTTGATGGCATACTCGTATAAGTGCTTTTAGCATAGAACATCGGCGTTCAGAAGTTGAAACCAAAAGCACTCACAGAATTCTATGTCGGGGTGTCCAAGTTCGAGTTCTTAACTAACCCTGACTGTTGGCCAGATTGTATGCCAAAGTTAAAATCGAGGGCTAAAACCAATGAATGTCTTCCCATTGATGATTCTAGCAATTCCTGATAGGAGCTTTGTAAAAATATTGTACCCCCACCGCACAACCGTGTGGTTGGACTATCTGTTTCTTGTTCTCGATACAAATTTACTGGAATTGTTGTCGAACTCAGAACACCTTCCTCGCCATCAACAAGGTGGGCAAATAAGTCTAGTATAGCATTTCCACTAGAACAATGTGAATTGAGCATCACCTTGACCTCCATCTCGCCTTTGAGTTCAAATATATCATATCTAACAGGATTTAATGACGTTAGATATATCTATTTCATGATCGAAATTCTTCTCTGGCTTGAAGTCGACACTTTTCTTCTAATTCTTGACCGAAGCTTATGCAATTTTATGCTCTGGTTGAAAGTCAATTTTGTAGATTAGACTGATACAAAAATAGCCCCAATTTCAGTGTCACAAATTTGACCGTCGTAATAAATAACAGCTCTAATTCATTTACTCATCTTCAACCAAATAACCGATTTCACATGTTTAAAACCAAAACATTATATAGAAAAATGAGTACACATTATCCAAATTCAAACAATGACACTTTAACTAATTTACTCTGTTGGTTCGAATTTTGAAAATCAAATTTTTAACATCAACAATCTTTTCCTTACGCAAATCTCCTTATGAAAGCAATATGCTTGAAATTTCAGTATAGAACCTCTACATAGAATGTCTTCATTTTATAGGAAATACTACTCCCGAATATCTAATATAACTTCAAAATGTTGAAAAAGATTGGACATGACAAGTCTAAAAATCATTTTTAACAATAAGCGTTTTCCTAAAACGTCTACTTATCTGGAGGAGGTATTTTCTTCCCACACATTTTCAACGCTAACCCTAATAGGGAATCCAATGATAAAATTTCAAAACTCAGGAATCCCTAGATAATTTTCAAACATCCCATCCTAGGAATCTCAGACAGTCATAGGCTCCCACATAATTTATTTTTTTCCCTTAGTTGCCTATATAAAAGGGGTTTGCTCCCCTTACTCCATCAGCTCCTTCACCCACTATCCCTTAGAAAAAAATATTTTTGTTTTAATTTTTTTTTTTGTTGATTGTTGAAATTTTGGGAGTGAAAGTTTGTTTATGTTGGAGCTTTCAGAAGAATTTGTGATAGTTTTAAAGCATGTTTGAGTTCACGGTGGTGCGGTGGTGCTCGAAGACCCACACATTGCATTTATCGTGTAAGGAGTGCACCATCACCTTAGAAGAAGGTGCATTGCAACTTGGGCTCCCAGTTGGCAGTGGTCACGAGTTGAAGTATTCTTACGACTCCCAATTGGCAATGGTTATACATTCACGGGTTCAAGTTTCATACTACTGGAAGAGGATACTTTATAAACCCTATATATAAGTTTAAGATCCTAATTATAAGGGGAAAAAAAGGGCTCACCAGTATAACTTATTCTTTTTCTCCATCAAAATAGTATCATTAACCTCATTGTCCAAAACATGTTTCAAAGGTAAGAGCAAGAAGACTTTTAGGAGGGGTAAATGTAACGGTGAAGAAAAATTAAAAAAATTCAACCTATTTCCCCAAATTTAAGAAAAGCCGACATAATTTGCTAATTAAGTTTTAAAAACAACATTTTTCTCTAATTAACCTTAAAAAAGATTTACATAAATTGAAATATATTCTTTCATTTTTCGACAATTTTTTCCATCATCTTATAGAACTTTCGATCCATTTCATATTTCCCACCGAACACATTACTATTAAGTACTTTCATTTTTTAAATTTCCAATCTATCAATTTTGTTTGAAGCAAAACCTCATCCGAATCGATTGTATGATACGGAAGATACTCGAGCAAATCAAGTTGGACCCAAATCTAATCTTTGTGATCCATTATAACGCAAAGTTTGTTGCTTTCATAAATTTGAAAAAAAAAAAAAGAAAACGGGAGAAGAACAATGAACACACTGAAAAGGATGAAATAATAATGGGAAAACTATTTACATGCACCTATAAGAACAAATTATTTGCCAAAGCCCCCCCATCCATGAAATATCTGCAGGATAGGATTCCTTTTTCCAAACATGTGTAAGACCATCTACACCGGAGGCTAATGAATATATATCCCCTATATATATAGCATTACAATCAGCAGATCCCCACCCCACCCCACCCCACCCCCCCGAATCTCCAGGAATACCCACAGTGAAATGGTAAATGTGGCAGCAACATTTACAGGTTATCTTCGATCCTGACTCCGTGCAATTTGTGCCGATGCCAGTTCTACCATGCAATACCTCCCGAATTCATGAAATTGGGAAAGAATTGATATTCATCTTGTCTGAGAATTGTCATCAGCGTAGATAGAAACACATGCATCTGCAGCACCAGCAGCAAGCAATACTTGGTAGGGATGGAAGGTAAGGCAGCTCACAGAACCAATCTTCTGGGCCATGAAGGTATGTTGGTATCGAATGATGCCTAGTTGTTCGCCTTCCAGACTGAAGACTTTGATTAGCTGTTTTGCTGACCCGCTGGCAATTATCGGGGCGTGTCTATGAACAGCTAGAGCTGTAAGTGAGCCTCTGTGTGCATCGATTGTAAGGTAAGTATCTCTTTGGTTTCTAATATCAAGAAACTGAATATCACCTGCCTGGGAAGCACTAACAATCTGAAAAACAAAGTGAAAATATCAAGTTTAGTGTTGCCTTGATCAAAACATTGATGAAATGTTCAACGAGGAAAAACGATGATGATGATGATGACGACGACATTTGAGCATATCCCGAGCTAACCTTTCCTTGATCAAGTCCAGGCTGAAAGCCAATACCCACAACTCTTTCAACTTGCTGGGTATGTGGTCTAGTTGCACAAACCAGCCTAACATTAAAATAACAATCTCAAGTCAGATGGAAAACATGGATAAGATCGTGAGAGGGCAGAAAATAATAGAATTGAGATGGGAGTTAAGCACCATGAAAGGGATCAAGTATCCCAACTCCCAAAAGATTACGAGCAATATCAATTGAATAGTGCCGACTGATGGATGACTATAGAGATAAACTAATTGAAAAGTATTTTACGTCTATCAGTTGACAAAGGTAATTATGGGATGGGAAACGATGGCAGATCTAAACAGGTAAGGTCACAGGAATCAATTTAATAACGGGGAAAGTTGAATTTAACTATAGGGCAATCCACATAGCAATTCAAAGCTCAAAATGATATCACAAACAGATAAAAACTCAGAAAAATGCTGCTCATTATCCTTCAAAAGAGTAATTTATTATAGAGTGCTTACATGTCAGGTGTCCGGACGTCATAGAGTCTGACAGAACCATCCACAAAACCGGCTGCAAATTGACCAGCATGAACTTGAGAAGAAGCCTGTGACCATGGAGAAAACGAATCAACAACGAAAATAGGTAACTTGAGATAAGCTGCCAAAAGAATGAAAAATAAAAAAACTGAAAGAACAGCAACAGTTCACACTCCAGATGGCTGAAATGATATGAGAAGAGCTAGATTCTTTAACGAAAATCACCCAATGCTTTAATTGTGCAGCAAGAATGGGATACAATCACCCATTCTTTACTAAAAAGCATGTCATGGACAAACTAAAATGAAATATAAACGAACAAATAAAAAAAAAGAAACAGAACAGCACCTTCTTTTACACGTCAAACTTAATTCAATATTCAGGAAAGCATCCAT
This sequence comes from Gossypium anomalum, assembly GCA_025698475.1. Classification (NCBI taxonomy): domain Eukaryota; kingdom Viridiplantae; phylum Streptophyta; class Magnoliopsida; order Malvales; family Malvaceae; genus Gossypium; species Gossypium anomalum. The sequence goes on along the minus strand of CM046965.1, from coordinate 75,378,867 downwards.
ACTAATAAAACTTGAAAATATTTCCCAACATAGATGATACAACGCATCCAATTACAGCATGCTTCTTATTTGCCAGCTCAATGATGATATGCGGTAAAATTCCCTAGTTGTACCTTCTACAAGATTAATTCTTTAAGTACCTATTGCCAACGGAATACATACAAGCATGCTCAATCTGATCGCTTCAGCAAAAACTTAACAAAAATGCAGCGATTGACGACTCACCAATGCTGAGACACTGCAATCTGAGGAGGACGGTATTGAATTAATAAGTTGCTCCTTATCCAGGTCCCAGAGCATGACAGATGATATCTCTCCAGATGCATACTAGTATATGACATCATAGTGAAAAATATTAAATTAGGCATCAAATTATAAGCAAGGAAAACCTTTTAGTGGTGACATTTTAGACAAATACGTACAAGATATCCAGACTGCTGCTGCCAGTCCACTACAGTACTCAAACTCCGCACACCAGGTTTGTGACCTTGAATAGAAGAAAATGCAGTAACAAGTTTCTGTTTGCCCCTGACTGTATAATCTTTCCAAATCCGTATATTTCCATCACCTGCATCAGAACAGCCCTAAATCAACTTTACAAAAAAAAAAAAAAAACACCCACCACCATGGAACATTGAAAAAGAAAAGGTGGAAAGTATATTACCTGAAGCAACAAGCAACAAGCTTTCATCAAGCTCATTCAAAAGACAAAGTTTAGAAATTCCCTTCTCTGGAAAATCATGATTATCAAAACCATTGAGAAGGGTGGCTTCCTCATAATTCCATACCCTGGAAAGAAAAACCAAACAATTAATATGTCACCAAATAGTTTACAGAAATAAATTGTGAAAGTATCATTGAAAACAAAATATAGCAGGCAGTGCCAAACTCATCTTAACCCATTTCAGCAACATTGTCCTGTTTTTAGTAACAAAAGAAAAGATACTTGCGGAAAAAAACTAGTTTTTGAAAGCATATTTGCAGGCAAGCATCAGTTCTTAAAAAACAGAAACTATTATCTTCTTAAGAGTTTATATCTGATGCACATAACAGCAACGTGAATCACAACTAGCCACCTTGTTAATTTTAAAATTAAAAATAAAAATAGAAGGGGTGGGGGTGGGGGTGGGGGTGGGGGGAGAGAAAACTATATTAAAAAGGTTCAAATATATGCATTTCAGGAGTATAACTTAAGACCCCATAATTGATTACAGCTCACCAATAGACGGATCATAGCCATTTAATACTCGAGACAAAAGAATATTTATTATTAATAGTGTGTTATCTCAAATCAGTTAACATTCAAAACTGGAAAAGCTTGCTTTAAGATCCATTAAAGCAGAAATGGCATACCTGATCCGTTCACTCTCATCTGCTGCGATAACAATAGGAGAGAAAGGTTGCAGCAATGCTGTTCTTGTACCTGTCTCGAATCTTGTATCCCAACTAGCAATTTGACTATTATTGTTAAGTTTGCTAACAGCTAGAAAAAAAAAATGAGATACCTATTAGTTACAAAGCTAAAACAGGAATGAGAATGGCATGAAAAGAACAAAAACAATTTAGATAAAACACATACAGGAGTGCTGACATTTAGCAATACGCTCCAGTGCAAATCTCTCCTGCTCTTCTCTTATAGCCAATAGTTCTTCACTATCATCTGATGCAGTAAGAAGTGGCTTTGAGAAGTGGCCACAACTAAAATTATAGATAGTTGATTGTGGAAGTAAACTGCGCTCAGAAACCCCAGAAGAAGACCCTAGAAGTGGGTCAGCCAATCCGGAGTCCGGAGAATTCATCAGATGAGGCCTGAATTCTAAAGAGCAAACTCTACGCATTCCTGTCAAAAAATTTTGCCGGGGGGGGCTAACAGGAGGAGTTCTGAACGTTAAAGGCAGATGACCTGTCAACATTGTCCAAATTAAATCTTGTAACTTGCATGTCCAAATAGAACAAAAATAGCATCATGTCAAGCAGGAAAAGAAGAGAACACAATGATTCAGATACTCATTATTAGGACCAACAGAGAACATAACAGTTACCTCCATTCATGTCAAACCATGAAGAAGAACGAGCTAACCCAGCAAAACTAGGAGTTGCGGAGGAAGTTGTAGGCTCACCAGGCCTAGCACTGCTGCTACCAGCAGACTTCACAGATTTTGTTACTTGTTCAATCCCAATAATTGAAAGAACCCGTCTGCCTAGAGTTGCTATGCGTGGAGATGGGTCCTTAGCTAAAGTACACATAGCTGGTACACACTGTGAATACATTGCATTGTCCAAAGGTTTTGACCTTGAATGACGAATGACTCCATTACTAATACCATCATTCAAAATTCCAGAATCAGAATGTTGAGATGAATCATCAGATAAAGGAGATCCATGCATGACTCCAGCGGTAGCAAGAGGACTGCTGGTGGAAACCCTTCCATCCCGAACTACAGATGAGTTGTCATTTCCTACCCGAATTAAAGGGCCTATCTGGGATGAAACTATATTCCCACTTCCTGTGCCATTTATATTAGCCAGCGAAGGCAATGAACTCAACAAGGAATTAGATTGAGGTTTCCAATATGCAGCAGCAATTGACTTGAGATGCTGCTTATGTCCAAAGGCAAACCTTGCTAGAGCTGCCAAGACAAAGAAAGGCATCAACACTTAGTCACCAGCATAGTTAACAAACATGGCAACCTGTAGAACGCACACTCACAACCCCCAACCAGGAAAGAAAGCAATTCAAAGATGAATTTGTGTTTGCATAATAACATGCAAAACATTAGGTTCTAATAATGGTATCAGAAACTGATAGAACAATTTGTATAACACGAGATTACTAGCAATACAATTGCAAGTTGCTCTAATGCTTTGCATATACTATCACAGAAATGATGCGGAGTTCGGAAAATATTACAGATAACTCAGGCATTTACAAGAGCTACTGAAACTTTTGACCATGTCTCAAATTGCCAAGTTTCTGCATATTCATTCAACTAAGTCGTGATACTGTTCAAAAACCAGGGTAAACACTATAAGCGACTCTCAATCTCAACACAAGAAACATGAATGAGATAACCACCACATACCTACAGCTACTTCTGCTCTGACAAGAGGGCTACCATCAGAAACAATATTCAGAAGGCTTTTAATAATAACAATAATATCGGCTCTAGTCTTTTCATCATCATCACATTCTTCATCCCCTCCAACACCATCTCTGAATGAATCAAACCCAATGTCAAGCAAGGTAGCCAATGCAAAAACTGCAGAAGCCCTAACCTGAAATAAAAACCATTTAATGTTACAAATGTCCGTCATACACAAAATAGAAACTACCCATTTAGAACCAAAATATATAATTAGCGAGGAGATATACTTCAGGCTGCGGCTCAGAAAGAAGAGGAGCGCATATTGCAGGTGCATCTGCCTGCAAACCTATTATTTGAGCCTCAGTAAAATCCTCCCAGAGCTTTCCAAGACACAAGCAAAGCCACTGAAGGAACAAGGGTTCAGTTTGCACATCATTTTGCATGGAACTGTGAAGGTGCTTCAAGCACACATGGATCAACCCTGCCTCAATACAGGCTTCCTGGCCCCGTCTATGCCCATCCACAATGACAGCTAGAACAAATGCAGCCATTGCTCGCTGTTCAGGATATGCTTCCACGCTATTAAGAAACCTAATGAAATAAACATGACCGCCATCTTTTACCAGATCAACCTGACATGACTGCAATACAAGATGATAGAATTTCAAAATTACTAAAGTATACAGCGAAAGGAATATGCTATCACATACTGCTACTATAAGACATCAAATGGAATTCGTGAACTAGACCAATCTCTAAGCGTCAGCAAACACATACTTATTTGGCTACCTACAAAAAGTGAAAACTAGAATTTTTCACTACAACGCATTTTTCACTACAATGCACTTAATGACACCTAAATGTCAGTTTCGAAGTCAGGCACATAACTGCTACTTAAGTACTAGCACAAGTATATAAGTTATACTGTATGCATAAGTAGCTATATAGAAAAAGCAATCAAATACTTATCCCAAAATTAAGAATCATCTGTGGTCACACCTTATCAAGGGCCAAAATTTTTGTCCATATAAAGACAAGGATTTGACGCAGTTCTGGTGTAGTTGTTTGCAACAGCTTCAGCACATAAGGGAATATTCCAACAGAAAGGGCCTAAAAGAAGGGAAACTACTATGTGAGTACACAACAGCATGTAAGGAGAAAAAACAAAGTGCACATAACAAAGAGTACATCCAAGAACAACTACCAGATCTACAGCCCATGGTCCCATATCAAGGAATCTTCCAAGAAGAACCAGTGCACGGAATCTATGGCATTGACTAAGTAAAACCTGAAACATCAATTATGAACTGGTCAGTCATTATATTAAAAACTAACTTGAAGGGTAAATTTGTTTTAGCATATACCCAATTAAATTTAACAATCAACATAAATAATGAAAGGCAACTAAAAACTGCACCCCACAGCTAAAAAGACCACCAAAATATAGCACCTGAAGAACGATAGGCAATTGCTCCGGTGGCTTTTTATGCTCAGATCCATGGTCAAGCCATACCTCAAAAGCTGTCAGCTGTTCAGTAAAAAAGGGACTTGGCTGAAAACAAAAGAAAAAACAAACCGAGTAAGGGAACACAAGGAACTGAAAATAAGCACCTTCTCATCCTGCTACTATAAAATTCTTCAGGCTCCAGGAGCCATCAGGAAAATTCAGGGTAATAAATTCACATTAAGCAAAGGACTTTGAGAGAAAAACACACACCTGGAACTCCGCATTAGGATCCTCAACCAATGCTGGAAGCTGAGAAAGGCAAATTTCAGCAGCCATGTCCCATGCATCCCTAGAGTGCATAGAAGAAAATTTTAAGAAAACAACTGAGAAACAAATTGTAAAGTTAATGGAATCCCCTGTAGTACCACATATGGTGCTGATGAGTTGGCGGCAACATTGGGTAAGAAACTGGAGAACAATTTGCAGAGCGCATAATCCTCTCAGCAAGCAAAAAATTTCTGAACAAACTGGCAACTAGTAGATCCTGCCTAAACAATCTCCGGAAAAGCTCTGCATCACAAAAAGCAGAGTTGACAGAATAGATCAGAAGACAAAAATCACTATATGTAAGAAAGCACACAGCTCATCGATACACTCTAACTACCATGAGGGAGAACGTTCCAAGCAATTGTGTCTGTTACTGCAGTAAAAATCCAATTCAACTCCCCTAGAAGTGTTTTACGATCATTTTGGCGGCCAGGAATTTTATCTATAAGCGAACAGTCAAGAGACTCATGAAGCAACGAACGTGTGCAAAACCTGGAAGAGATGTCAACCATCAGAAGATTAGTAACCCCATTTTACACAAGATAACCAAACATATCAAAATTATAAAGGTGTAAGGTGAATATCACGTCATAACAAATCCAGAAACAGCAAAAATTAAATAGAGAACCACGGTAAAGCTAACTCAAAAAGAAAACAGAAGGAAATATCTCTAGCCTAGTTACTTTATTAAATATTGCACCCTCAAACAGAGGCATTTGATTAATTCCATCTGCTAGACATTGGTGTACTACTTTGACCTTACAAGAGCTATTAAGCAGCTCTTGGGAAACCGTATAGATCAAAGACATAGACAACAGTCAATTTACAGATAATAGAGACCAAAACAACAGTCAACATAACGTTTTATACATAGCATCTCACACAATTTCTAATCTAAATAAATACCATCTTCTAGTGACAGTAACTACTCATTGAATTTTAAATTTCAAAAGGAGACAGAACAAAATGATTTGATGTGATGTGATACAGTTCATGAAATATAAATGTGAGAAACAAGCAAAAAAAAAAAAAAGGAAAAGTGGGAGAGAATCAACTTTCATGAGCCTCAAAGATGCATTCTCATGATTTATCTAGAGTGTGAATACCAAGAAGACCAATATTTCCCAAATGAAAACTACACATGATCCTAAATACAAGGCTTGACGTTTTACCACCTTGATGTCATCTTGATAGGTTAGTAAGACAAGTCATGTCATGATTTATATACAGCGTGGATACCAAAAAGGAGAACATTTCCCAAATGAAAAATACACGTCATCCTAAATATATGGCTAAAAGTTTTACCATCGCAATGCCATTTTGATAGGTGTAGTAAGACAAGAAGTAAACACATCAGCAGGAAATTCAGCACTTTGAGGAAGAGTCTCATGTGCTTCACATGCAGCCAGCAGAATGCAATCTCGTGCAGATCCAGGGTAACTAGAAGTGCCAGAGTCAAGAAGCTATCAACCAAATTCAATTCAAAAATCAAATCCAGCTAAAAAAGAGGAGAATAATATCAATTTTGATATAGCACAAAACAGAACACAAGCAAATACCTCAATGAAGGCATTAACAATCATTCCAGCCGCAGAGCAATCAAAAACATAAATAGAAGGTGTTCTTAACCATGAATCAAGGTCACTGATAGGCAAGGGAATATACTGTGTATAACTCTGCAAAAGAAAATGACCAGGCTAAGCAGGAACATAATAGTGCAAACAAAAAGCAACAGGAACTGTTTCATAACAGTCAAACAAAATAACACCTTATTGAAAAGCCAGATTTCACCATTTGCAGTTGGCTTTGGAACACCATGTCCATTATAATGAAAAAGAACTCTCTCTGACTTGGCATATCTACGACATGTATTACAAAGTTTCTTCACTTCATCCACTGTAGGATCAAGTTCAACCTTGCACCGTGCCTGGTTACATTCAATGAGGAGAATTAGATTATAAACTTGATAGAATAACCTGAAAGAAAGGTATGAGAAGGTTTCCACACCTTAGGCTGCCACCTCTCATATTGATCTCTCAAGTTTTTCCCAATGGTTTCAAGAGCTTTTTGTGGTGCCATAGAAAAAGGATCTGCCAAATCACAGAAATAAAAAAGTGGAAAACTGACTTCCCCAATAAAACAAAATAAATCGAATTAAAGCTTTTTTCTTAATTGTACATAATTTGGTAACAGGGAAAGGATATTGGAAGATAAAATATAATAGGAAAATCATCTAAGTAATTAAATACTAGAATACCAAAATTCCTGTTCTTCCCTCATGGCAACCAAGTAAAGCAAGGCTAATACATGCATTAGCATTATTGTAACTGCATGCTAAATACCATTCTAATGCAGCAATAATCCCAATTTTTTAATCCCCATACTCAATTGTTCTTATTTCAACTCCTATCCAATTTTCTGCTGGTTGTTTGGAACTGCTATACTTGCTTAAAGAAGGTACTCCTGCTGCTCCAAATATGTTTTCCTTTTTGAAAACCTCAAAGCATTTTTCTTTTTTTTTTTTTTTTTGAGAAAACCTCGAAGATTTTACAAATGTCAAATGAATCAAACTACTAATAGTTAGATAGTATTCTGATATTCACCCTAGGATGACTAAAGGTACTCCTTTTGTTCACAGCTGATACAAGATTATGCATAGAAGATGTAGTTGGAAGTATATCTTAATTAGGACTCTTGGAAGGGAATTTTATTAGTTCTCTTCTGACATCCCACTACAGAAATAATGACAACTTTATGGGGCAAAAAAGAGTAACAGCCAAGGGAAAACCAAATAGCCAATCTTAGAAAATTCATGCACGCTCAAAGAAGGCCACAAGAATTTAGCTCCTTTGCATGTTTGGGGGAGGCGGGGACTCTTATTAAACATTTATTGAATAACAATAATCATGAAGATCAAAGCATTAAGAACCATTAAATGCAAACATGCAAAAACAAGAGGAGAAATTTGACTCAGAAAACATACCAATCCAACACTCCATTCTTGCACAAGGAGATATCTTTATTACATCAGGTGGATCAACACTAATATTTAAACATAAAACTAGTGCTACACATCCTGTCTTCATCTGCATATAATGTTGAAAGTCAAGTGAATATGGTCAAGCATCCCATATCATGACAAGTTAAAAGGGAAATTTTATGGATTATTTGTAATATATATCAAGAACAAACATCCCATTATCTAAGAATCATATTCAGTCACATAAAAGAAAATTGCTTAATGTTTACAAAGGATAGACTAGAATGGGAAAAACCTACAGCACAGTACTTATTGTACAAAGTATCAAACTCCCTATTACTCTGAAGCTTTATTTAGAACTAAATCAGGAATAAAATCCTGTCATTTCCCCCAGCTCATACTTCAAGAATTTCACTGAACCTAATAATTCCATAATGCTAGGCTAGCACTTCTGACAACTCTCCTCCCTTCTAATTTACTATTCAACGCACTAAAGCCATAATCTCATGTTACCTTCATAGCCGAGGTGGCATGGATGGATTGATATTAGCAATAGAAATGTGATGCAAATATCATCCCTCGTAATCTAAACTTGAAGTCAAATTTTCCATACTCTCCAATAGCAATAGAAAATTCTATTTATGTGCACAATACCCATATCTGACACAGCATCTAAATAAGTTATCATTTTTCTTCCTTGGCCTGTGATTAGATATAATCAATCTGAGCAATGGAATAATTAAGGAACAAACGAGGTTGAAAGGAAAGGACTTACTCGATCCTTGGGTCGCCATTTGGAGACAAGGCCACTATCAGAGGGTCCAGTAGGAGTGGAAGCTTCAAAGGCAGCATGCCGAAGCTCGCATAAGACAATAGTTTGAGGCAAGTAAGCCATAGTTGTAGGCACTGTGGCGGTGGATGCAACGGCATTGGCATAACTACTGGTGGATGCAGTATCAAAATCCCTCCTTTGAGAGGCCATGTCGGCAGAAGCAGCATCCTCAAGGTAGTCGCCATTGCTGCCGTTGCCGTCCATGACATGATTGGATACTGCCAACGACAATTGCGAAAACCGTGACGTCATCAGATCGCCCAATGCCATCCAAATCCCCCAACAAAATGAAACAAGAAACAAACAAAGCCCTCGGATGAAAATTTAATTAATAAGAAAAAAAAAAAGAAAAATCCCCCCACAAGAAAACCCTAGCCTCTCTTCTCGAAACTGATCGAGGAATGAAAGCGAGAAAGAACGAGAGAAGAAGAAGAAGAAGAAGAAGAAGAAGAGGAAGTGATTTAATCAACAAAGCCGCTGAACCAGCGGCGCATGGAGATTCGCCTGAGGAAAGAGAGAGAATCCAGCTCGGAAAGTTGTGCGAAGAAACGATAAGCGAAAAGAGATCTCAAACCCTAGGTTACGGCAGCGACGATGGTGGTGGCGCATACAACACTGGCGGCACAAGAAAAATAAATTAAAGAAAAATGGAAAGAGAGAGAGAGAAAGAAAGGAAGGAGGGCTTTCAACTCAACTCTCTCAAATAAGGATTTTGTCTATGCATTCCAGTGTTTGTGCGTGCATTGCTGTATATTTAATTTGTGTACTCTTTCCTGCTTTTTCTTTCTTTACATTTCCAGTATTCTTTTATATGTACTAACCAAATATACTAGTAGTTTTTTATCAAAATCCATAATTTTATAAATGTTTGAAATTAAAATTTTTATTTAATAACATTAATATATTATTTAGAAAGTGACTTTAAAATTAGATTTAAGAGTGAGATGTTTAAGTAATCATAATAATTTGTAGGTATCACTCAACTGGTTTAATTGAAATACACCAATTACAAATTCTAATTATCAAGGAAGTGTAAGAATTGAAGTAATCATATAAGTAATTACAATCAAATCTAATTATGCTATGACTTTTTAAACACTTAAAAATGATTTACCTTTAAAAATTATTTTTATACAGATTTGAGTTATAAAAATTATATTATAAGCATAAAAATATATTAGTATTTGGGATTGTTATATGTAAAATTTTCTAAAATTATACTATAAATCCTAAAAATATATATTATAAAAATAATTCGTTATAACTTTATATTATTTAAATCCTAAAAATATTCTAAATTTATGACTAAAAAAGCATATTATAAAAAATACTTTGTATTATAAAAGTGTATTTACTAAAAAATATCTATTTATGAAAAGGTTATGTTGGGGATAAACCCGATTAAACAACGAACAAGTAAAGTCACAAAGAAATTGAAAAGATTGAACACAAATATTTTACATGGAAAAACCTCCTCCGAAAAGGATAAAAAATCATGGGTAAAGATAAATTCACTATAACGGCAAAAATGAGTAATACAAATATGGAGATAAAACTCAACGTCGAAACCTAAAATAAGATCTCATTTATGGTCTAATTTCATAAGTCAAATAATATTAAAATAATCTACACTAATCAGAGTTCGACTGAAACAAATAATTAGAGTTTAACTGGGAGAAGAAAACCTAGAAAATTGCATGACATGTCGTCACGTCGTGACGTGGAATTCACATCGTCAGGACGAGGTCGGGTCACATTGTCGAGACTACGATCTTCTTCTCATTATAATGTCGGCAGCTTGTCAGGATAAGGAGCTTCTCCTCGTTGTGACGTCACTCTTTGATTGTGTTTTAATTTGACCGAAATACGAGGCATACTCCATAATCTCCACATTGACTTGTATTTCCACAATGCCTTCTTTGCCAAAGTCCACCATGGGCCTATCTTGAATTTTGCAAGATATTAACTAAGTCGAAACTATGCTTAAAAGCTAGAAAACTTCTAACCTTTGACTTATGCATTGTCAAATCAAAACTGACCCGGGTCTAATTTCACGAAGGCGATTAAGATAAAAAAAATCTGATCGGGGATAAAACCGATTAAGCAACGAACAAGTAAAGTAACAAAAAAATTGAAAAGATCGAACACAAATATTTTACGTGGAAAAACTCCTCTAAAAAGGATAAAAAACCACATGCAAAAATAAATTCACTATAACGGCAAAAACGAAGAGTACAAATATAGAGATAAAACTCAACCCCGAAACCCAAAATAAGAACCCTCAAAAAATGTAATGGTTTATCTTTCTAGGTTTGTAAAAAGCCTATTTATAGGTTAAATTTGTAGGTCAAATAATATTAAAACAATATGCACTAATAAGAGTTCAACTAAAACAAATAATCAGAGTTTAACTAGGAGAAGAAAACCTAGAAAATTGCATGACATGTCGCCACGTCGTGACGTGGAATTCGCATTGTAGGGACGAGGTGGCATTGCGTCTTTAGGACAACGGTCTTCTTCTTATTGTAATGTCGGCAACTCTTCGAGACAAAGAGCTTCTCCTCGTTGTGACATCACTCTCTAATTGTGTCTTAACTTGACCGAAATACGAGGCATACCCCACAAGTTATGGTAAGAAAGTATGGACATAACTTATTTACGTGTTCATACTATATATTATAAAAATAATAATATACTTATTTATAAATAAGTATTATAATTTTTTACCATAATTTATTTATAAAAAAGTTATGTCAAAAAATTCTATTGTTTATAAAAAGTATTTTGAAAGTTATTAAAACTTTACAAAATATATATTATAATTTTATATTATTTTTAACTTAATTTATTTTTTTATACAATGCCTAGAAGTATTCAGAACCCCTCCCTAACTCTTAAATAGAAGGATAAACCCACTTCAATGTGCTCAAACCCATATGCTAAGACTAAATCGACTAATTTGCTTTAAAAAAGGGTTGAAACCTAGCATAAGTCTATATCCAAATTAAGTTTATATAAGTTTTTATAATCAAAGCTACAGATTATTTACATTGTGAACTCAAATATAATGTGTAGATGTTAGTTAAGCAAATACAAAAGGTTTTCTTGCACCATGTCGTGGGATATGATACTATTTGAGAGAATGGAAGCGGACGAAAGCATCAGAGACAACTTGCAAACTCTTCAATTTAAGACATTCAAAGTTTCAAATTATAATTGAAAGGACATTTGTTATTCTAGAAAAAGATCTCTCATATTAAAACATTAACTCATTATAGCATAAAAAATAAAGTTGGATCATTCTAACATAATACATAATTCATAACTTCATTCTTAGGTGGAAAATGAGATAATTCATACTTTAAAAAGTAAATGAAAGAAAGTGATCTTGATAATATTAATGGTTACAAATTCAGATCCAAATGATGATAAGAAGTATATTGTGACAGCCCTAATTTGACCCTAGTCAGAAAGTGGTTTCGGGACCACAAAATCGAGTCATAAAAGTAATTAAACGTTATATTCTATGTTTATGATGTGAGTAAATGCATGTGTGAAAGTTTCATGCTTTGATTTGGTCATTTGTATGTGAAATTTATTAGATAGGACTTATGTGAAACATTTTTGAAATGTGATAGGTTAATTTTATAATGGTCTATTAATGTATATATTGAAAAGAATGGTCTTGTATGTCAATTTACCCATTTTAGATAGTGGCCAGCCATGTTATTAGTTAAAATATAATATATGAATTTTCTATTAGTATAATTTAATTAAGTGGCTTTATATTATAGAATAATAAAAATTAAAAGTAGAAAATGGGTGAAGAAAACAAGGATGTTCATCTTTGTTTCTTTTAAGCTGAATGTATAGAAGAATAGGGGAGAAACACCATTCGATCATCTTAGGCTTACATTAAGGTAAGAAGTTGATGTTAATTCTTGAAATTTTAGTTGATTTTGAGTTAATTACCAAGTTCTTTATTTAACCCATGTCAAATTTTTTATTTTTGGGAATGATTAGAGTTTTCGGCCTTGGTGGTTAATAAAGGTTATGGTTGTTGTTTCATGTTATTTTGGATGAATAATGGTAAATAGGTGTTTGAGCCTAACCAATGAGCCTATGTGTGCATTAGATGCTAAGTGGGAAGAATCGGCTATCATATTGTGTGCTATGACCGAATATGAACTTGGTTATATTGAGTAATGTATGTACTTTGAATTGATAGAATGAAAGAGATGCTTAAAATGTGTTTTAAATAACTAAATGTTAAATTAAGGTTTGCTAAATTACCATTGTCCTAGCCGAATATGTGCTTAATTAAAGAAGAGTTGTTGTTAAATGTTTTAAATTATTTAGATAATTATAAATTAAGTCGAAGCTAGGTAAAATTGAATGATTGTGGCTTAATTGTTTTATGGCAAGTGGCTATTATGGTGAGATGTCAAATTCGGTTATGGAAATTAATGAATTTCTTATTGAATTTTTATAAATTTCGTTATAAGAGATATTAGGGATGAAATTGAGTTGGCTATTATTGTTTTGTGCGAATCTTTTATCTATGTGGGGTGTTCGGCTAGGTCCTTTTTGAACAAATGTTTTGGTATTGGTTGTTTAAGTGATATTAATTGTTGTATTAAGTTGAATTGGAAAGTTGATAAATGTGTAAAGATGACCTAAGGCTTATATTATATAAGCATTCGGCATTAGCTAAGGAGTGAGAATTTTGATAGTTGTTGTATATGTGAAATGAGTAGTGTTATATATATATGTGTGATTTATTTGGTAATAATTGCAGTGGTTAAACTAGTGTATAAGAAAACAAGATAAGCTATGTGAGTTTTGCTTGTGTATGTGAAACTGGTATAAGTTGAATAATCGGTTATTAGGGTCATATGATCATTTTAAGTTTGAGTTATAAGTGACTTTCATGGCTTGATAAGTTATTGCCATCTTCGGTTATAAATAAGTATGAAATTTCAATCAAGGCATTTTATAAATTATAATACATATTGAATTTGTTATGTGATTGCCGAATGTGAATAACAAGTAAACAATATTGGTTAAAATATTAAACAAATCTATTTACATTTATTTAGCTCAAGGGCAAGGAGGATCAAAGTTGGATAAGGGAAAAGAGAAAGCAATAGAGTAGCCAATCCACAACCGTTCGAATATACCGAGGTAAGTTCGAATAGTCACATTTAGTACATAATTGATAATGTCTTGATATATGAATGATAATTGTACTACGATTAATTGATTCTTTTGAATATAGTTATATGACGAATAAATCATGCTTAAGGCTTTAAGCCGAATAGTTATTAGAAAGTTAAATTTGGAAGGTAATATGGACATATATTCTTATGTATATTACTGAGCCATTTCTTAGGGTTGTCTTGATATATGAATGATAATTGAAAATTTTGACTCATGCAATAATGTCTTGATATATGAATGATAATTGAAAATTTTGATTCAATATAAATTGTGATTATTCAATTGAATAGTGCTCTTTCGGCCATTTCTTAGGGTTGTTGAAGTCTATAGCTTAATCGGGATACATGAATCTTGGTTTAAGTGAAATTAAGTTAAGATTAACTATGAGCATGTAAGTATATTGGTTGAAATGTGAAGTAACATGAATATGTGATTTTGCGTATATGTAATTATTTAGCCTTGTAATCGAATTAGATGTATTCGGCCAAAGGATGAAGTTAGTTGGGTAAAAATAGATTATCTACATGATACGAATTCGTGTTTAAGGAAAGTTTAAAATGACATGTATGAACAATAGTGGTATATTTAATCATGGTTACATTTGGTCAGAAAGATGATTAGCCTTATGAATGCTATGTTTTAGCTTTAGATGATTTCATTACTTAAATCTTACTAAGCATCGAAATGCTTACTCTGTTGTTTTAATTCTCTGTTTATAGATCTCGTTCGTTAGCTATTAGTCTTGGGATTCCCAAAGTCAAAGTCGTTCACACTATCTAAGCCCATTCGGTACTCTTCTAGCTGAACTTTGATAATGGCATGTATAGGATTGACTTTTGATGTTAAATAAGTATCTTTTTGGTGATGTATATATGTATAGCCATGCGAAAATGGCTTATTAAGTTACTATATGTGTTTCACCTAGTTAATGTAAATGTGTGGTTGATATTAGACTTATGTTTTAAATGTTTTAATGTGAATTGAACTTAAGAATTGATCAATGTATCCATTAACTTGAGATGACTCTTTTAAATATAGTCAAATAAAACTTCATGCTTGTTTGGTAATATTCCTAAACCTAAACCAGCGATCGGATACGGGTTAGGGGTGTTACATTTAATTGGTATCAGAGCTACAGTTTAATCAATTCTAGGACTAACTTAGCATATATGAGTCTAGCTATACATGCCAGACAGTGTTAATACGATAGTGTGATAATTTCCGACAGTTAAAAATATGTTTTCGTATAGTAATGGATCTCGATCCCAATTGAACGGTAGCTGATGATGTAAAGAGTGTAGCGCCTGCTCCCGCACACGGGACAGCGCCGATAGACTCTTAACCTATTGCGAGCAATCAAAATGACGATGCTAGACAAGCCTTTTATAATGTGATGAATGATTGGTTTAACCAATACATTCGAACTAATACGGCTGCTCCACAACCCCCACTTCTAACTAATACACCCCTTGCCTCCACGATACCTCTAGTAATTGATCAGATGAGGTTAAATAAGCCCTCGGTTGACAGAATTTGAAAGCAAAGGGCTACTAAATTTAAGGCTACAGATAGTGATGATGCTGAACAAGATGAATTTTGGTTGGACAATACTATTCGGGTGTTCGATGAACTATCTTGCACACCCGAGGAATGCCTAAAATATGCTATATCTTTGCTACGTGATTCTACCTACTATTGGTGGAATACGTTAGTTTCTGTTGTGCCTAGGGAGCGAGTGACTTGGGAGTTCTTCCAAATCGAGTTTCGAAAAAAGTATATTAGCCAGAGATTCATCGATCAGAAATGGAAGAAATTTCTTGAACTTAAACAGGGTTCCATGTCAGTTACTGAATATGAACGAAAGTTTGTGAGGTTTAGCCGGTATGCCCGAGAATATGTTTCTTCAGAAGCTATAATGTGTAAACGTTTCGAAGATGGATTGAACGAAGATATAAAATTGTTTGTTGGCATTCTTGAAATTAGAGAGTTTGCAGTACTTGTCGAGCGAGCTTGCAAAGCCGAAGAGCTTAGTAAAGAGAAAAGAAAAGCAGAAGATGGAGCTAGAGAGTTTCGTAAAAGATCTTCGGGAAAGCCCTTTCAACAGTCATAGAAGAAACTTTGAGATGATTCGAGCTGATCTAAGAACACTTCAGGTTTTTCCAGACGAGACTGTGATCGACCCCCTGTAAGTACGCGAGCCACTTCGGTTACTAGTGTTGGAAACGATCGTCGGGACAGGACCGAGTGCAAGTATTGTGGGAAATGGCATTTGGGGAGTTGTAGATTTCATGACCGCTCCTGTTATAAGTGTGGATCAGCTGACCACTTTATCAAGGACTGCCCGAGATTGACTGAACAGAATGTGAACCAGAGTGGTAAACCGGGTACTACTACAGCTCGAGGTAGACCTTTTAGAAATACGGGAAATGCTAGTGGCGGTCAGAGAGGGTCTAGAGATGCTACGGTTAGATCTGAGGCTCGTGCTCCTGCTAGAGCTTATGCTATACGTGATGTTATTACCGGTACTTTCACTCTCTTTGATACTAATGTGATTGCATTGATTGACCCTGGTTCTACTCATTCATATGTATGTAAGACTTTAGCATCCAGTAAAACTTTACCTGTTGAGTCTACTGAGTTCGTAATTTGAGTGTCAAATCCCTTAGGTCGATATGTGCTTGTCGACAAAGTGTGCAAGAAATGCCATCTAATAATCCGAGGTTCTTATTTTTCGGCCGATTTAATATTTTTACCATTTGATGAATTTGATGTTATTCTAGGTATGGATTGGTTGACCGTACATGATACAATTGTAAATTGCAAAAGCAAGACCATTGATTTGAGATGTGCAAGTAATGAGATAATCCGAGTTGAGTCTACTGACTTGAACGGATTGCCAGCAGTAATATCCTCGATGTTGGCTCAAAAATATGTGAAAAAGGGGTGTGAAGCATATCTTGCGTACGTGCTTGATAGCAAAGAGTCAGAAAAGAAACTTGAATCGGTGCTAGTGGTTTGTAAGTATTCAGATGTTTTTCCTGAGGAGTTACGGGATTACCACCCGTTCAAGAGGTAGAATTCGGCATCGAACTTGTACCTGAGACTACACCAATTTCGATAGCTCCATACCGTATGGCACCAACGGAATTGAAAGAATTGAAAACTCAGTTGCAAGAGTTGACGGATAGAGGCTTCGCTCGACCGAGTTTCTCACCTTGGGGTGCACCAGTTTTGTTTGTGAAAAAGAAAGACGGAACCATGAGAATGTGCATCGACTATCGTAAATTGAATAAAGTGACCATAAAGAATAAATATCTATTACCATGTATTGATGATTTGTTTGATCAGCTGAAGGGAGCCTCAGTGTTTTCAAAGATAGATTTGAGATCGGGTTATTATCAGTTGTGAGTTCGAGACTCAGATATACCCAAAACTGCTTTCAGAACAAGATACGGTCACTACGAGTTCTTAGTGATGCCATTTGGGCTCACTAATGCCCCTGCGGTATTTATGGACTTGATGAATCGATTTTTCAGACAGTATTTAGACCGGTTTGTATTTGTGTTTATAGATGACATCTTGATTTATTCACGCGATGAAACCGAACATGCCGAGCACTTGAGATTAGTGTTGCAAATTTTACGGGATAAACAGTTATATGCTAAGTTCAGTAAATGTGAGTTCTGGTTGAGAGAAGTTAGCTTTTTGGGTCACGTGGTATCCGCATCGGGTATTAGAGTTGATCCGAGCAAAATTTCAGCCATACTCGATTGGAAGCCTCCGAGAAATATTACTGAAGTTCGGAGCTTTTTAGGACTTGCCGGTTACTACAGATGGTTTGTAAAGGGTTTCTTGATAATATCCACTCCAATGACGAAACTACTTTGGAAAGATGTTAAGTTTGAATGGTCAGAAAAATGTCAGAAAAGTTTTGATCAATTGAAAACTTATTTTACTGAAGCTCTAGTGCTAGTGCAGCCCGAATCCGGTAAAGAGTTTGTCATTTATAGTGATGCATCCTTACTTGGGCTGGGTTGTGTGTTGATACAAGAAGGTCGAGTTGTAGCTTACGTGTCGAGGCAGTTAAAGCCACATGAGAAAAACTATCTGACCCATGATCTCGAATTAGCTGCCATCGTATTCGCTTTAAAAATCTGGCGATATTACTTGTTTGGAGAGAAGTGTCATGTGTATTCGGATCACAAAAGCCTCAAATATTTGATGACTCAAAGAGATTTGAATCTGCGACAAAGACGTTGGCTTGAATTGTTGAAAGACTACGAGCTTGTCATTGACTATCACCCGGGAAAGGCTAACGTGGTTGTCAATGCTTTAAGTCATAAATCACTGTTTACTTTGCGAGCGATGAATGTACACCTGTCCGTGTCATCTGATATGTGTTAATAGCAGAATTAAAGGCCAAACCATCATTAATTCATCAAATACGTGAATCTCAGAAAGTTGACCATGAATTGGTTGCTAAACGAGCTGAATGTGCTTCTAATGTGGAATCAGAATTTCAAATAGACGACAACGATTGTTTAAGGTTCAGAAGTCGATTGTGTGTTCCAAGAAATTCAGAAATTATTTCGATGATTTTGAGCGAGGCTCATAGTAGCCGAATGTCAATCCACCCGGGTAGTACGAAAATGTACAATTATCTGAAATGTCAGTTTTGGTGGCCCGGTATGAAACGAGACATTTTTGACTTTGTTTCGAAGTGTTTGATATGTCAACAAGTGAAAGCGGAACATCAAGTACCTTCAGGGTTACTTCAGCCGATCATGATACCCGAATGGAAATGGGATCGAGTCACGATGGATTTTGTATCTGGGTTGCCATTGTCGTCAAGTAAGAAAGATGCAATCTGGGTTATTGTTGATAAATTGACAAAGTCGGCTCATTTTATTCCCATACGTACGGATTATTCACTTGACAAGCTAGCTGAATTGTATGTTTCTCAGATTGTAAGGTTACACGAAGTACCTATTTCTATTGTGTCGGATAGAGATCCGAGATTCACATCACGATTGTGGAAGAAATTGCAAGAAGCATTGGGTACCAAGTTGCATTTTAGCACCGCTTTTTATCCCTAGACTGATGGTCAATCCGAACGGATAATTCAGATACTCGAGGATATGTTGAGATGTTGCATCCTTGAGTTTAGTGGTTCATGGGAACGATATTTACCTTTGATTGAATTCGCTTATAATAATAGTTTTCAATCAAGCATTAAGATGACACCTTACGAGGCTTTGTACGGTCGTAAATGCCGTACACCGTTGTTTTGGACCGAGCTTAGTGAAAGTAAAATTTTTGGGGTTGATTTGATTAAAGATGCTGAGCAGAAAGTAAAAGTAATCCGTGAAAGTCTGAAAGCAGCTTCAGATCGTCAGAAGTCGTATGCGGATTGAAAACGAAGAGACATTGAATATCAGGTTGGAGACAAAGTGTTTATTAAAGTTTCACCTTGAAAAAAGGTGCTCAGATTTGGCCGTAAGGCAAGTTGAGTCCGAGGTTCATCGGGCCATATAAAATATCGGAACGAGTTGGGCCAGTCGCATACAGATTGATTTTACCCCCTGAGCTTGAAAAGATTCACAACGTTTTTCATGTCTCGATGCTTCGACGTTATAGATCCGATCCATCGCACATAATTAATCCATCAGAGATTGAAATTCAATCTGATTTGAGTTATGAAGAAGAACCGATTCGTATCCTAGCTCATGAGGTGAAAGAGTTGCGAAACAAAAAGGTTCCGTTAGTAAAGGTGTTATGGCTCAAGCACGGGATTGAAGAAGCTACTTGGGAACCCGAAAATTCTATGAAAGAATGATATCCTAATTTATTCACTGGTAAGAATTTTCGGGGACGAAAATTTTTATGGAGGGGAGAGTTGTGACAGCCCTAATTTGACCCTAGTCGAAAAGTGGTTTCGGGACCACAAAATCGAGTCATAAAAGTAATTAAACGTTATATTCTATGTTTATGATGTGCGTAAATGCATGTGTGAAAGTTTCATGCTTTGATTTGGTCATTTGTATATGAAATTTATTAGATAGGACTTATGTGAAACATTTTTGAAAGGTGATAGGTTAATTTTATAATGGTCTATTAATGCATATATTGAAAAGAATGGTCTTGCATGTTAATTTACCCATTTTAGATAGTGGCCGGCCATGTTATTAGTTAAAATATAATATATGAATTTTCTATTGGTATAATTTAATTAAGTGGCTTTATATTATAGAATAATAAAAATTAAAAGTAGAAAATGGGTGAAGAAAACAAGGATGTTCGTCTTTGTTTCTTCTAAGCCGAGTGTATAGAAGAATAGGGGAGAAACACCATTCGGTCATCTTAGGCTTACATTAAGGTAAGAAGTTGATGTTAATTCTTGAAATTTTAGTTGATTTTGAGTTAATTACCAAGTTCTTTATTTAACCCATGTTAAATTTTTTATTTTTGGGAATGATTAGAGTTTTCGGCCTTGGTAGTTAATAAAGGTTATGGTTGTTGTTTCATGTTATTTTGGATGAATAATGGTAAATAGGTGTTTGAGCCTAACCAATGAGCCTATGTGTGCATTAGATGCTAAGTGGGAAGAATCAGCTATCATATTGTGTGCTATGACCGAATATGAACTTGGTTATATTGAGTAATGTATGTGCTTTGAATTGATAGAATGAAAGAGATGCTTAAAATGTGTTTTAAACAACTAAATGTTAAATTAAGGTTTGCTAAATTACCATTGTCCTAGCCGAATATGTGCTTAATTAAAGAAGAGTTGTTGTTAAATGTTTTAAATTATTTAGATAATTATAAATTAAGTCGAAGCTAGGTAAAATTGAATGATTGTGGCTTAATTGTTTTATGGCAAGTGGCTATTATGGTGAGATGCAAATTCGGTTATGGAAATTAATGTATTTCTTATTGAATTTTTATAAATTTCGTTATAAGAGATATTAGGGATGAAATTGAGTTGGCTATTATTGTTTTGTGCGAATCTTTTATCTATGTGGGGTGTTCGGCTAGGTCCTTTTTGAACAAATATTTTGGTGTTGGTTGTTTAAGTGATATTAATTTTTGTATTAAGCTGAATTGGAAAGTTGATAAATGTGTAAATGACCTAAGGCTTATATTATATAAGCATTCGGCATTAGCTAAGGAGTGAGAATTTTCATAGTTGTTGTATATGTGAAATGAGTAGTGTTATATATATATATATATATATATGTGTGTGTGTGTGTGTGTGTGTGTGTGTGATTTATTTGGTAATAATTGCAGTGGTTAAACTAGTGTATAAGAAAACAAGATAAGCTATGTGAGTTTTGCTTGTGTATGCGAAACTGGTATAAGTTGAATAATCGGTTATTAAGGTCATATGATCATTTTAAGTTTGAGTTATAAGTGACTTTCATGGCTTGATAAGTTCTTGCCATCTTCGGTTATAATAAGTATGAAATTTCAATCAAGGCATTTTATAAATTATAATACATATTGAATTTGTTATGTGATTACCGAATGTGAATAATAAGTAAACAATATTGGTTAACATATTAAACAAATCTATTTACATTTATTTAGCTCAAGGGCAAGGAGGATCAAAGTTGGATAAGGGAAAAGAGAAAGCAATAGAGTAGCCAATCCACAACCGTTCGAATATACCGAGGTAAGTTCGAATAGTCACATTTAGTACATAATTGATAATGTCTTGATATATGAATGATAATTGTACTACGATTAATTGATTCTTTTGAATATAGTTATATGACGAATAAATCATGCTTAAGGCTTTAAGCCGAATAGTTATTAGAAAGTTAAATTTGGAAGGTAAGATGGACATATATTCTTATGTATATTACTGAGCCAAAAATTAATGATTTGGTATCCATGTTATACCATTATTCGAATGAGTATATGAACTATGATTGTGAGATGTTATGTGAATTGAATTCTTTTGCAAATAAATATGCACGATACTCAGTGATGGAATATATCCGGACTTAAGGTCCGCAGGCTATATGCTGGAATGTATTCGGACTTAAGGTCCGCAGGCTATATGCTGGAATATATCCGGGCTAAAGTCCCGCAGGCTTCGAGCTGGTGTTATACCTGGTTTAAATTCCCGCAAGCTTGTGCTGGTATTGAATTTAAATCCCGAAGGCATTTGTGTTGGAATGTGCGATCTTGCCGTAATAATTTCAATTAATGTACTTACAACCCTAAGATGATCAGGTGTGTACCGTATATACATTGAAAAATTTGATTCAGTATAAATTGTGATTATTCAATTGAATAGTGCTCTTTCGGCCATTTCTTAGGGTTTTTAAAGTCTATAGCTTAATCGGGATACATGAATCTTGGTTTAAGTGAAATTAAGTTAAGATTAACTATAAGCATGTAAGTATATTGGTTGAAATGTGAAGTAACATGAATATGTGATTTTGCGTATATGTAATTATTTAGCCTTGTAATCGAATTAGATGTATTCGGCCAAAGGATGAAGTTGGTTGGGTAAAAATAGATTATCTACATGATACGAATTCGTGTTTAAGGAAAGTTTAAGATGACATGTATGAACAATAGTGGTATATTTAATCATGGTTACATTTGGTCAGAAAGATGATTAGCCTTATGATTGCTATGTTTTAGCTTTAGATGATTTCATTACTTAAATCTTACTAAGCATCGAAATGCTTACTCTGTTGTTTTAATTCTCTGTTTATAGATCTCGTTCGTTAGCTATCGGTCTCAGGATTCCCAAAGTCAAAGTCGTTCACACTATCTAAGCCCATTCGGTACTCTTATAGCTGAACTTTGATAATGGCATGTATAGGATTGACTTTTGATGTTAAATAAGTATCTTTTTGGTGATGTATATATGTATAGCCCTGCGAAAATGGCTTATTAAGTTACTATATGTGTTTCACCTAGTTAATGTAAATGTGTGGTTGATATTAGACTTATGTTTTAAATGTTTTAACGTGAATTGAACTTAAGAATTGATCAATGTATCCATTAACTTGAGATGACTCTTTTAAATATAGTCAAATGAAATTTCATGCTTGTTTGGTAATATTCCTTAACCCAAACCGGCGATCGGACACGGGTTAGGGGTGTTACATATATGTTAATTGTTAAAGAGAGAATAACACGACAAATATGAAATCTAGAGCAATTAGAAAAAACTAATATAATGTTTATTTTTCTTGTTATTTTTATTAATACTCGTATTGTCGACTAGTTTCTTGGACTAACATGTGACATATGGTGATTTGATTTCAATTTTGTTACTCGTTTCTAATTTTTTTGTAGTATTAATATTTTTTTATAGTAACCAATATTTTTAAAAATATATATAAATTATATAACTGTATAATTATAATTTGTACTACCAAACATGATAGAAAATTACGATATAATTACACTTTGTTAAATTACAATTTTTTATAATTACAAAAGAATATAATTATTAACCTAATAATTACACATTAATCCAATTACTTTGTATTATCCAAACATACCCTAAAAAAAAATTATTACTTCATATTTTACAATAATTACTAATCCTCATTGCCCATGCTGCACATAATCTTTTTAATTAGTTTTTAAAAAATATTATATGTTTAATTATTGTATTTGGTATAAAATAATATTCCTTATTCAAATTATTGACTATAATTAAATTATATTAACTTATTCAACAATTCAAAATTATAATAAACAATTCTCAACATTTGTAGCATATTTCAATATACAATGTAGTTTTGTTTCATGTAATTAATACAAAAAAATTATTCAAAATAATAGTTAATCAACATATATGGATTATTTTGATAATTTAAATAAGTGCAAATAAAAAAGTTTCTAATCATTATTAAAATGTTGAAAAAACTAGAAAAATTATATATATTACAGTTAAACTTTTTTACTATTCAATTTTTATTTTTTTCTTACAGTCAATAAAATGACGATAATATATAATTAATATAAATATATTATATTATGTTATGTTATATTATATTATATTATATTATAAAAATATTATTTATAAAATTTCATATAACAAATATAAAGTTAGTTATTATATAAATAATTAAAAATTAATATTTAAAACATTCCCCTTTTTACTTTTTTTAATGGAAACATAAATATAAATAATTTGATATAAATTGGATTATTTATTTATTACATAAATTCATTTAATAAATCAGAATTTTTATTTATAAATGTGATAAATTTAAATTTTTGTACTTTTATTTAACCAATTATTTTAGTAAAATAATAAATGGTAAAGTCAGTCATAAGATAGAAAAACAGAGGCTATATTAATCAGTTCAAAAAAAATTTCAAGTTCGTACTTTTATATTATATATATTATAGATAAATGAATTTAACCGACATTTTGATAGAATTATTAATAAATTCAATTTACAAAACTATTTAAATTAAAATTCATATACATAATTGTGATAAATTTATTAAGAATAAAATATTAAAATGAAAATATAATAAATAACAATAAAAACTTTTAATGATAAAATTAGTAATATAATGAATAATAATGAATATTTTGATAAATCCAAAAGGTTCTTCAATTTGATACTTATACATACTAGTTTTTAGTATCACATCTGTTTTATGTGAATCGTATTTTAAAAACATTAAAAATAATAATTTTCTAATCATTATTATTACCTTATGTGAATAGTTTTTAGTCATACCAATCAACATTAGCATGCATCACTAAAACACATATCACATTTCTAATCATTTTCTTTCATCATCTTATTACCTTATCGTGATTGTATCAATACTCAACCCGAGGGTTAAATACATACCTGTCCAAAATATCCATTTCACATCACTTACCAATACGTTTCTTTACATCTCGAATATTCCTCCATTTGAGTATAACTTTACCCGTTGAACACATCGGAATATAATTCGGATACATGGACAACTTGCACATAAGTGCCATATATGCAATCAAGTAATCATGTAACCCGCCCATAAGCGAACTCGGACTCAACTCAACGAGCTCGGGCGTTCGCATCCATAAGTGAACTCGGACTCAACTCAACGAGCTCGGATGCCTAGTTACATCTCACGAACTCGGACTCAACTCAACGAGTTCGGACATTCGCATCCATAAGTGAACTCGGACTCAACTCAACGAGTTCGGATGCTCAACCATCCTAGTGACATGTCACTTGTATCCTAATCTATTCCTAAGGTTCAAACGGGCTTTTTCCCTCGATCTGACATTTGCCGTCTTCCACGGAATATCGGAACCGATACTCGGTAGCAATTCATATTTATCAAGTAGTAAACATAATTTGCATTACAAAGATTTTGCAATTTAGTCCACAATCTTTTCTTTTCCTCGATTGAGGTCGATTCCACGTCTTTCTTGATTATGGAGCTTGGAAGCTTGAAACAAACTCTAGCTATGGAGAACCCTTGAAATTTTGGCCTAATGAAGAAGATGGACAAAAATTGGCTTTTAATTTTGTTTTTAATTCATTTTAATAACTAAATGACCAAAATGCCCTTACTACTAAACTTTCCAAAAATTCCTTCCATGTCCTAATTTTGTCCACGAACTTAAATTAGTCAAATTGCTATTTAAGACCTCCTAATTAATATTTCAATGCAATTTCATACTAAAAACTTCTAGAATGCAAATTTTGCAACTTATTCGATTTAGTCCCTACTTTCAATTTAAACACTTTAGGCATAGAATTTCTTCACGAAATTTTCACACAATCATGTAATCATATCATAAACCTCAAAATAATTATAAAATAATTATTTCTATCTCGGATTTGTGGTCACAAAACCACTATTCCGATTAGGCCCTAATTCGAGATATTACAAATTTTATATCTTATTTTATATTCACAATTATGCCACATACGTTGAATAAGATATTATATTTTGAGTATTACATTTTTAACCCTTAATTTGAAGGAAACTACACGTATTCAAACTCATATCCTCTTAATTGTTGTAATAATTATAATGTCAATTAAGTTAAGGCTCAATTGGCAAGTGTTAATTACATTTTAATTAATTGATGCATCCTAATTTCCCTAATCTTACAATTGTTTGATAAATTGTCTTGACTATCAGAGCAAATAATTCATTTAAAAGATTATTATGTCGTTTATAAGTCTAATCGGGGAGATAACTTGTCTTGATTGTTGGAGTAGAATTGACTCTAGAAATAAAGACATGTATTTGATTGCTTGAAGTGATAATACATTGGAGTTGATCCAAGTTGAATTTATCTTAGACCAATTTATGAATTCTTTAACTAGTGACATTTATGGTGTGACTTACATAAATTCTAAGCAAATGAATTACCCTGTATGAATAACTCATGTACTTTGATATATTGAAAACATGTGCTTTTATAGTTGTGGTCCAAAAGTTTTGTATGTTGGCTTACATGACTTGGGCATCACATTTGCTTCATTTATAATGGTAAAATCATAGCTTAATTAAAACAAATGATATCCTCTCAATGACATTATATAGATTATGAAAATAGAACATGATCACGGGTGGTTTGTTTGGGACGAACGACTAATTATTACTATTTGTAAGTAATATTCATTTTTATCACGAAAGATATAATGGTGAATGTAGGGCCCAATTTTTGCCCGGGCCCAACAAACCCAAATAAACCAAATACCCAATTACAACCCAATTACATAAAAAATTTGACCCAAATTCTAAAGCCCAAAACTCTACAGTGGCCCAAATCAGAAAAGAACCCTAGGTTACTCCTAGCCGCCCACGCCGCAACCCCCACGTTCAAGGCCACTCCACCACGCAAGTCGGCGCGCCCTCGACTCGCACATCCATGACCCATGATCGTGCACTCTTCCACGATACCTGCAATTGGAGCAAAGAAATAGGCAGAAACTGTATGGTTTTCGGCTATAAAGCCTTCAATTTTTTGTTGTAAATGGGTTTTTTTCTTTTTTTTTTCGAGAAATTGTACACAAAATACATACAAAAATCAATAGAAAACAATCAAAAAATATACTTCAAAGGTGATTTATCGCTATTTATTGTGTTTTTTTAATTTTCAATCGGATTTACATACAAATACAAAATACATAAGGGAGAGAGAGGGACTCACCGGAGTCACGACACGCTCAGGCCCTCCGTTGTCGCGGTTAGATTTCAACAGCCTTTGAGGCTTGGCCATTCGGCTGAAGAAACAAGGGGAAAGAGAGGGAATTGAGAAAATAGTTAAAGCTTTTAGGGTTTTCTAAAAGCTTCTTTAATGTTTTAAAAAATATATAAAATAAAGGTTATATTAAAAGTGCACAGCAGTGCAATTAAGAGGGGGGGAGAGATAGCATGTTTGACCTGGTCCACGCGAATTTCCTCCTTAAGTGGGTAATTTCGCAGTCGATCCCTCCCATTTGTGCCATCATTTGATTAAGTCTTATTAATATTTCTT
Organism: Gossypium anomalum; assembly: GCA_025698475.1. NCBI lineage: Eukaryota > Viridiplantae > Streptophyta > Magnoliopsida > Malvales > Malvaceae > Gossypium > Gossypium anomalum. The sequence goes on along the minus strand of CM046965.1, from coordinate 75,351,492 downwards.
GGTTTTTTTTTGAATTTGTCCATGTAATTTGTGTGTTGTTTCAAATTAGGCCGCGTTTTTAACGTTTCATTTTGGAATATTGGTCTATTTGCATTTTCAATCCTCGGTCATCTGTGCCCGTTTAATTTCAGTCCTTAATTCTGTTTTAACAATTTGATTTATTTATAAACTATCCTTCTAACTTTGTTTTTATTCCAATTAAGTTTTTTTAGTATATATTTTTGTATTCTTTATGAATTATTTATTATTCATTTTTTTAAATATATTATTCTTAACATATTATTTTTCTCACATTGTTTTAGTTTCTTTTTATTATTTTCTTTTTATCATTTTATTATTTCAGATATTTTTACTATTTATATTTTATATACCAACTATTTACGTTAAGTTATCTTGCTTTTATTATTTATGTAAATTGATATATATTATTTTGTATATTATTTTACCTTATAATATTTATGTTAGATTGTTTTGCATATTACTAAATTTAAATTTCCTTCCATGTAATACTTATTTTAAGATATGTTTATATGTTATTATTTTATATATTATTTATCTTTTTTCCTATTTCAAAATTTTCACATTAATTACTTATCATTTTATGTAAATTAATTTTAAATTGTTGTATGTATTATAATTTCAAATTTCTTATTTGTTTTTGCATTGTTAATTTTAAACTCGTTTATCATCGTTTTAAAATCCGTTGCATTTTATTTGTGTTGATTAGTTTTATATTTCTTTGAAAATCGTTTCTTCGGCACATAAGTTCTTGAGTGTCAATATTAGCATTTGCATAATGTATAATGTCAGCTTAGTACTATTGTGTATATTTTAATTTGTTTTTTTTTTATATATAGTCCCTCATTTGTATACTACATTCACGTATATTGTCCCATGCTTATAATCTCGCCTTTCATTCACCAGTGTCACATTACAATTGAAATTTACAATTTATTGATCCAAAATTTCCAATTTATTTCAAATAAAACTAATGCGTTTTGAGCCGGCTTTATAAAATAAGGGAGATGCTTGATGTTTGGAAATTCGAAAAATCGTGCCCTAACGTGTTGGGTTTCGGTTTATCGTTGGACCAAATAATCGAATACTCTTTTAAAATTTTGTTGTGTGTTTTGAAAATCATAGGGTGATCTCGATTTTTGGAGGCTTAAAATGTCGTGTCCTAACGTGCTGGATGTGGTATTTTATTCCTTTAGAACGAGTGAATCTTAAAATCCAACTCGAATTGTTCACACATTTTTAATGGGGATTGTATTTTAATGTTTTTTCAAATTTTCAATATTAGGACATTAATTAATCAATTAGGTACCAATTTTGGGCGTTACGAGGGTGCTAATCCTTCCTCGTACGTAACCGACTCCCGAACCCATTTCTTGATTTTTCGTAGGCCAAAATCCATATTTTAATGAAGTGATTTATTAGGTGATCCGATCACACCTAAACCAAAAAAAGATTGGTGGCGACTCCATAATTCATTTTTAAAGTCGATCCCCGTTTTTCAAAATAAAAATGGTTTCGGCAGCTTGGCGACTCCACTGGGGACCAATAAGAGAGTCAAGCCGTAAGTTGATTATTTTCTGTCCTTTTGTCGAAGATTAAAGTTTGATTTGAAAATCATGATTCTTTGTTGCATTTGTTTGTATGTTTATCGTGGTTTAAGTCTTGTAGACTATTGCATTGCATTGCATGACCGTTGTGGTCACACCTTTTAAGTGGGAGTGAGAAACTATGCCTTCGTGAGGTTTTCACCTCCACATGGCCATAGGGAAATGTATTCCCCTGAACTAAACTCGATCCGCATGAGCCTATAATGGGTAAGGTTGAAGAATCTGCTGGTTCAGGTACCTTTTCCCTAGAGCTGAGCCACATATAGTGAACCTTGAGAGTCCACCTTAGGTAGAGCCTTGCCCAAATTTAGTGGTCACCTGAATAGGTACTTTATTTGTTATTTATTTCTTCTGTACTAACGTGCTTTGTTTTTGTTTTGTTTATAACTGCATTGCATTACATCGTCATAGAAAGAGGTGTTGATTCATATTTGATTCCTAAATAGAACAGTTTGTCATAAGAAAACGAATTTATTGATAAAGTGGATTATAATACGGTTGTTTGAATATGGTCCAAGTAAACACAATGAAAGAAGGCTGATAGTTCGCGGAGGAAGACAAGACTTTGCAGAGGATTTAAGCTGATAAGAATTGTTTGAGAGCCATCACGTCCCAACTTTCTTAAAGGAGCTAACGAATATTGCGAGGATAAGTGAGTATTAGGTCGCGGTTTGGATCAAGTAAAAAAGAGCTAGTGGGGGCATCTATTGGAAGCTTGCGAGATTTGACTGTTACAAAGAAAAGAAGTCGGTGACTTTGCCTAGAACATAAGGGCAATGCCACATATGTAATCCGTTTTATGTAAACGAATTTGTTTTCTAGAAAAGTTGTTCTAATAGAATTGAATTCAGAATTAACGCTTTTTTTTCTTTTGCATTCATTCCATGCATTTACATTGCATGGCATCATTGTATCATGTGCATAAATTTCGCAAAAGGACCCTAATTAACTAGTAATCGTGTTATAGTTACCCTGGAACATCAATACTACACGCGTAAAAAAACCAAAGCTATAGATCAAAGGCTGGAGAAGTAGGAACAAATGCAGAAAGAGATGCAGGAACAGATGCAAGCGCAGATGCAAGAGCAATTGGCCAAGATTTAGTAAAATATGAAGGATCAAATGTTGAAATCTCAAAAGGATATGGACTATTCATCCTCCGAATAAGCACATCAATACTTGAATCAATATCTTGGAATATTCAAACAAGAGTTAAAATCATAATTAAGAGCAAATCAAGTATTTATCATACAGTTCAGAAAATATTAACAAAATCCGTCTTAGGTTTCATCCCCCTTAGGTATTTAGGGGATTTAGTTCATAACTATAAAAGAAAACATCTCAGAAGAATGATAACAGAACATAAAGAAAACCCAAAAACCCCTGAAGGAAATTGAAGGGAGATCTTCAGTCTTGGAGGTGAATCCGGCTTCCGAGATGGATCAATCGGCTTCCTTCGAGTAATTCCTTGCTTCCTACCCTCTGTGTCTTCTTTAATCCTCCTCTAGGGTGTTTAAATAGGCTTTAGAACGCCTAAAAGCCCTCAAAATTGCCCTTTTCTGAATAAAACTCAACTTGGGCTCGACAAGGACACGCCCGTGTGACACGCTTGTGTGCGATTACTTCAAGTCGTGGTCAAGGCTGAGAGATAAACACGCCCGTGTTGAGGTTGTTTTAGGCCGTGTTCGAGCTTGCTAGAATGGCACGGGCGTGTGTTCTACCCGTGTGAGGAAGTCCAGGCCGTGTTGTTTTCCCACGTTGGCCCATTTTCTCTGTTTTGGCCCGTTTCTTGTTCTTTTTGCTCTCCTGTGCTCACCTAAGTATAAAACAAGAAATTAAAGGATTAGGAGCATCGAATTCACCAAATCTAAGGAGAAATCATTCAATTATGTGTTAAGCATGGGACAATAATATGTATAAATTACGGTTTGTCAAATACCCCCACACTTAAGCGTTTGTTTGTCCTTAAGCAAAATCTTCAATTCACAATTAAGAATTCCATTTTCTCAACTTATAATTCCTATCAATAATATCTCAAACTAATCCATAAGTAATCATTCATTGAGAATTCAACTAGAAGAACATTAAAGTTCCAAACATTCCAAGTTGAGCATTTTATCACAAAAAACATAGGCATCTCCCCTCATCTAAGTAATTACCTTTGATTCAAAATCTCACAGAGTTTAACATCCTCACTTAAAGATTCACTCAAATCACTCGAGGTGTTTAAGGATAATGAATTTAGCACTCAACAGTCAATATGAAAAGTTATTACTATAGGCTTGCATGAAAATCAAATCTCCGCCACTATATATTGAGATGATACATCAATCAAAAGGTCTTTAAAAGGTTGTAACGAGGCTTTGGTTAGGGGGTGTGGTCATAAGATGAAAGAGAAGGTTAGAATCGAGATTGAATTGAAGAATTACTTAACTAGAAAAATATTTAATCATCAATTGCGTACAAAAGAGCTTCTTCTCAGAATATGGAATTAAACACTCAAGCTTAAAAAATACGACTTGCTGCTAATAAATAGATATGTATGTATTTTTTTTGAATCAAATCAAGTAACATAGACTAACTATCAAAAATAAAACATAGCTAAGCAATTTATTCAAATCAAATCTCGACAAAAATAGGGATAAAATTAATTGAGGGAATTTCAACAATAATGAATTATGGGTTAATATTGAGGGTAAATCAATGAATGGGATGTTAGGCTCAAAAGGGTTTACTAAGGGTTAATTGTGAAGGTAGGCTTTTATGGATTGAGTAGGTTAAACCTGAGTGCCTCTATCATCTTGACATATCAAATCAAATGGTGTGGTCTTAACATGCATAATCAAGCAAGTTCTAGAATAACAATTCAATATTGACGCACTCAAAGTAACAATAAAAGTGAGCATAAAAGAAATAATAGATGCTCTAAAGGCTCAAAATCTCATAAGAATTATGGCTTTTTGATGTTTAAACTTGTGGATTTCAATTCAAGATAATACCTAAACTTGAGAAAACAACCTAAAATTTTAAATTCTCAAAAATCAACTTATTATGCTTGATTTTCTAATGTCTTAAAGTTTAAATAGTTGATAAACGCCAAATTATACATATTGTTACCCCAAATACTTAGCATATTTATGGATATTTACTATTAGATTTGTGGATTTTGGTGCTCTTAATCCAGTTATTTCATGTTTTGTACTCAGGAGAGCACCAAGAGTCAAAAGGAGCCAAAAACGAGCTTAAAAGAGACAAAAAGGACCAAATCAAGAAGATCACACGGCCTAAGCCTTGCCACACGGGCTGCTCACACGCCCGTGTCTGTCCAGGGTGTCGTCCAAGGATTTCACGATTTACACGGCCTGGCTATTGACCCACACAGCCGTGTAAAATTTAGCGGAATGAACACGGCCTAGCAAACACGTCACACGGTCGTGGCACACGGGCGTGTCCTTTTTTCAAAGAGTTGTATTTTACATAGAAAAATGATACTTAGGGAAGAAGAAAGCCAATCCAAAGCTTATATAAACACCCTAAGTATGACCTACTAAGGGGGGCTTTTAGAACTTTTCTGGAACACAGAACCACACGCCAGGAATTACTTGAAGGAAGCCAGACGATCCATCCCAAAAAGTCAGAGCTACTCCAAGACTGAAGATCTCTCTCAAAATCCCTTTAGGAGTTTTAGAGTTTTCTTCATGTTTTGTTATTTTTATACTTTTGAGATGTACTCTTATTTCATTATGAACTAAACCCCTTAGATACCTAAGGTGGATGAAACCTATGATGGATCTTTTTATTATTATCTGAACTATATGATAAATACCTGATTTGTTCTTAATTATGTGTTTCTAATGCTTGAGCTAATATTCCTGGTATTGACTCATGATTTAATGTGTTTATGCAGAGGAGGAATAGACCCTGCCTAAGAGTAGATTTGGCATAATTAAGCGGAGTTGATCGAACGCCTAGAGATGGGGTTACAAGATTTTACCGGATTAGGGTGAAACCTAATATGGGAGTCCATAGATCGATTTACTGCTTCCCTAGGGGTTTTAATTAAAAATAGATTTCAATTAATTTAACCGAGGGTTAGGCGTTATTAGTCTCGAAAGAGATAATAATCTAGGTTAGAGAGTCTTACGGATCAAGTCAAGTGAATAAACCGTCTGGTTCAGAGTCAGATAACAAGTGAAATCTAGGTGGATTCCTCCTTGGGTGTCGTCTTTATCAATGCTTCTCTTCAAGTCTTTTTCTAAATTTTCTCTTCGCTTTAATTAAATTAGTTAATTAGTTTAGATAATTAGTTTAATAAACAAACCCTTTTATTCTTAGGTTAAATAATAAAAAGATAGTTATTACTAGTACTTTTGGTTCCCTTGGGTACGATATCTCGGTCTTGTCATTACTATACTATTGTTCGATAGGTGCGTTTGCCTTTTCATTGTGATAATAGTTAGTCTAGGTTTGATCTTTATTATAAATATTTATTACTTGTTACGAATCACGCGATCAAGTTTTTAGCGCCGTTGCCGGGGAACTGAAATATTAGGAACACTTAATTTTTATTACTTTAGCCATTTATTTTTCTTGCAATTTAACTCTATTTCTATTTTTATTTTACTAACTTTCTTCTTCTTTCTCCTGGCAGGTTCTTGTAGTGTATGACTAGAAGAACCCGTCAGGACCGTTGCTTTTTGATGAGGAAATTGATCGTACAGCTCGTAGAAACTGACGAAAAATTAGGCGCAGCTTAAGATACACAGAAGAAGAGTAAGAGGACGATATCTCAACTACTACTGAAGAGATGGCTGAAAATCAAGACAATCCGCTACCACCAGCCATACCCACTGAATTAGCAAATCAGAATCCTGCTCCTCGTACTATGTATGATTATGCTAAACCTAATTTTACAGGAACTGAGTCAAGTATAGTTAGACATGCTGTTGCTACTGACAATTTTAAACTGAAACCTAACACGATTCAGATGATACAGCAATTTGTTCAGTTTGACGGTTTGCAGGATGAGAACCCCAACACGCACTTGGTAAATTTTCTAGAACTGTGCGACACTTTCAAAATAAATGGTGTTTCTGATGATGCCATTCGCCTTCATTTATTCCCTTTTTTACTGAGGAATAAAGCTAAACAATGGTTGAACTCACTACCACGAGGATCCATTACTACTTGGGAGCAAATGAATGAAAAATTTCTATTAAAATGTTTTCCACCGGTAAAAACAGCTAAGTTGCGTAATGATATTTCTTCTTTTGTGTAGATGGAATTAGAGACACTTTACGATGCATGGTAGAGATACAAGGATCTATTGAGAAGGTGCCCTCACCATGGGTTACCTCTATGGCTACAAGTTCAAACGTTCTACAATGGTGTGAATCCCTCGACAAGACAAATAATTGACGCAGCTGCTGGCAGAACCATCAATAATAAGACAGCGGAAGATGCCTATAAATTTATAGAGGAGATGTCACTGCATAACTATCAGTGGCAAGTTATGAGGACAAAGCCAACGAAAACAGCCGACGTTTATAACATCGATTCGGTCACCATGCTCTCTAATCAGGTAGAACTTCTAAATAAGAAAATTGATGGTTTACTTGGTTCTACGCAGGTACATCCATTAATGAGGTGTGACTCAAGTGGAGGAGGCATGCATACAGAATACCCACCATTTAATCCTACAACCGAAGAGGAACAAGTCAACTATATGGGTAACAATAATTTTGTATCTCGAATAACCCCCAATAGTAACACTTGTAATGCAGGTTGGAAGAACCACCCAAATTTCTCTTGAGGTGGTCAACAGAATCAAAGGCCACAGGATCCTCAGAATTTTCAACAGCTACTGTATCAACAAGAGAAGAAACCAAACCTTAAAGAGATGCTATCCAAATTCATCTCGGTGTCAGAAACTCACTTCCAGAATACTGAGACAGCACTCAAAAATCAACAAGCATCGATTCAAGGACTCAAAACTTAGATAGGCCAACTATCCAAATTAATTTCTGAACGACCACAAGGTAGTTTGCCAAGTAATACTGAACCAAACCCAAGGGAACAGCTCAATGCAATTGATACTCAAGAAAGATGTGATGAGACTGAGCCAGAACCAAGACAAGAAAATGTGGAAAGTAAAGGTGATGGTGAGGTAAGTCATGATAAAACAGTAAGTATGAATTATAAATCTCGTGTGCCATATCCTAAAGTGATGACGAAAGACAGAACGAAAGAACAATTCGATAAGTTCGTCAAATTCTTAAAGAAATTACATATTAACTTACCTTTTATTGAAGTTCTTTCGCAGATGCCCAACTCAGCAAAATTCTTAAAGGAACTTCTGACCATTAAAAGAAAATTAGACGCTACGTCGCATGTGGATCTCAATGCAGTCTGCTCTGCTATTCTAAAGAATAAGCTACCTAATAAGTTGAAAGATCCAAGGAGTTTTACAATTCTTTGCTTAATTGGTAGTTTATCTGTGAATAATGCTTTAGCTGATTTAGGGGCAAGTATAAATGTTATGCCGTATAAAATGTTTAAATGACTAGGTCTCGGTAAACCCAAACAGACTAGGATGAGTATACAATTGGCTGACAAAACAGTTAGATTTCCTAAGGGTATTATTGAAGATGTTCTCGTTAAAATTGATAAGTTTATTTACCCAGTAGACTTTGCCGTCCTAGATATGGATAAGGATAACGAGGTACCTTTAATTTTAGGACGACACTTTTTAGTAACTGCCAGAACAATTATTAATGTCGGCACATGAGAGCTAACACTTCGTACAGATGACGACGCAGGAACACTTTAAGCACGCGACTCAGGCAAAACCTCTAAGACTCAGGATAATGCTATAAAACCTGTCGATGATAAAACTAATATTCAATCGTCCTTGTAGGAACCTCCTCGAACCAAGACAACAGAGACAGTGCGCTACTATCATGAAGAAAACAAAGACGTCCATGAAGAATGAAGGCTACAGATAGAGAAGCTAGACGAATGGCGAGAACACAAATTGAGAACACATGATAAACCGAAACTTCGCCAAAACAAGCCCGATACCTCTCCTAATCAACTTAAGGTAGGCGATAAAGTCTTACTAGATACCACAGATCCCCATATTGTCACTACCACACCAAATGAGGAGATCCCTCTTACGGTAGTCAGTACTTTCCCATTTGGTACGGTTGAGGTGAGTTATCCCAAGTTTGACACTTTTAAGATAAACAACACCCGATTAAAACCTTATTTTAAGATTGACAACAGGAACGAGGAGTATGAACTCCTCAAACCACCATGATAAATCAACGGAGAGGTAAGTCGAGCTTAGACTATAAATAAGCGCTTCTCGGGAGGCAACCTAAGCATTAACATATTCTGATTTCTTTATCTTTAATTTCTCACACTTCGAATCAATTAATTTAGTCTTTGAATTACAAAGTTTTTCAGAACACACGACCACCCACACGGGCGTGCCTAAAGCCGTGGCAAAACAAGAGAAGTGACAGGAAACAGGGCAAAGATTTTTCCAAAACACGGGATGTGATAAATCCCCATTGCCGTGTCACATGGCCGTGGGTGAGGTTGATAGATGAACACGGGCATGGAAATGGAAAAACACCGGCGTGCTAGGGGCAATGCTCGATTCTATTTCTCTAACACGGGCGTACGACACGCCCATGCCATTAAAACATGGATAACAATACACGGTCGTGGTACCATATACACGGGTGTAGGAGAAGCGAACCGTGCACCACACACGCCCAAGATACACGGGCGTGGGATAGTAGTCGGGCACGACCCAAATTGAAAAAAAATTGAAAAACACGGGCTCACTCTCAGAGTACACGAGCATGGCCATAGGCCTTGTGCCCCTCCGCTATATAAACAAACCACTATTCATCTTCTCCCCTCTTTTAAAACCCTAGTCGAAAATTACCCCTCCCCAACCCCTAATCCCTATTCTATCCACCATTCCCCAGATTCTCACTTCCCTAACCCTCAAACCACCCTCAAATTCACATCGCCACTCCAGCACCATCACTTGAGGCCCCCACTGACGAGGATCATTGAATTCTCCTATCTTTTTATCTTTATTTTTATTTTTATTTTTATTTTTTAATTTCATTTCAATTTTATTATTTTCTTATAAAAGACATATCTATATTAGTAAATTTTACTTTCTTCATTTTTTCTAGTATTTCTAACAGGTAATCCCATTACACTCTCTTCCACACCAACTCTCAATAAGCTCTTCATGATTCTACAGATTTCCAAGCAAGTTGCTAAGAATATTTTACGGAATGAGGAAACAAACAAGGAACAATACAAAATGAATGCCATGTTCAACGACCCAATTTCTTCATCTAGCTAAGAACAATGGTAGCTACTACTTTCCCCAAACGCTACAGCCTTAGAATCAAGCTCTGCACCCATATAACAGGGAGTTTCACCTCCTTCCCTCTTATGATTTTCTTTATTCTGAGTAGTCTATGTTTGTACATTTAGGGCAATGTACATCTTAAGTGTGGGGGGTGAACATAAACATGAAGCCTAACTTTTTGCATTATTCTCAAATCCCTGAATGTGGTCTTGTGTTTAAGTGATTTTCTCATAATATTGATAGAATAAATTCTGATTAATCTATAATTATCGTTGATATGTCATGAATTAGACCAAGGGAATTATGCATGATTATTTGATTGTAGGACCTTAAAGAATCAAGCATGATAAATTGATATTTTAAGAACTAAAATTTTTAGATTATTTTCCTGAATTGAGGTATTATCTTGAAATCTTAAGTATTTAGGAATGACATCAAAAATCCAAATTTTTGGTGAGATTTTTTAGCCTTTTTGAGCATATAGCTTTCTTTCTTGCTCACTTCTTTTGTGGTTTGAGTGTGTCAACATTGAACTGTTATTCTAGAACTTGCTTCGATTATACATGTCGAGATCACATGTATGATTTGATATGCTGCGATGATAAAAGCACTTAGGATTTAACCCACTTACTCCATAAAGAGCCTTCCCACATAATTAAACCCTTAGTGAACCCTCTTTGAGCCTACTAACCCTTTTTCTTTATTGATTAACCCTCATCTTTAACCCATTAACCCATTTGTATTGAAATCCCCTTACTTAATTTGACCCTTTTTATCGAGATTGATTTTAATATTGTTACCTCACTATGATCACCAATTTTTGTTACTGAATCATGGAGTATAACTTTTATATTGTATTGACTTGATTTGTTCTTAAAAAAAAAACCTCAGTTTTATTATTGTAATTCTTAGCAAGCTAAAGTGGTCATGAAAAAGAGAGCTCATGTAATATCGTTCTAGATATTTGTTGTCATTCAATAATTAAGTTTTTGATAGTGGGGTGATATATTGAAATCATCTCGATTCTAATCTTTGTTTCTTCAGCTTGTATCCATACCCATAACCTAAACCCTGTGACAACCATGCAAACACCTTTTGATTTGTGTATCATATCATTTACAAGTGGTGGAGATTTAATTTTCATATAAGCCTATAGTGATAACACCTCATGTTAGACAATCAAGTGCTTAATTTGAACCTTAAATACTTTGAGTGATTTGAGTGAATCCTTAATGAGGATGTCATCTTTTGTATATTTAGGACTAAAGTTAATTACTTAGAGGAAGGAGATTACCTATAATTTTATTATCAAAATATTCGATTTAGATTGTTTGAGGTTTTTAATGCCCCTATGGTTGAATTCTCACTGTATGATTCTCCGTGGAATAATTTGTAACATTATCGGTGATGATTATGTGATTGAAAGGAATGAATTCTAGCAGTAAATGAGAGTTTTGCTTGAGGATAAGCAAATGCTTAAGTGTGGGGGTATTTGATAAACGCCAAATTATACATATTGTTACCCCAAATACTTAGCATATTTATGGATATTTACTATTAGATTTGTGGATTTTGGTGCTCTTAATCCGGTTATTTCATGTTTTATACTTAGGAGAGCACCAAGAGTCAAAAGGAGCCAAAAACGAGCTTAAAAGAGACAAAAAAGACCAAATCAAGAAGATCACACGGCCTAAGCCTTGCCACACGGGCTGCTCACACGCCCGTGTCTGTCGAGGGTGTCATCCAAGGATTTCACAATTCACACGGCCTGGCCATTGACCCACACGGCCATGTGAAATTTAGCAGAATGAACATGGCCTGCCAAACACATCACACGATCGTGGCACACGTGCGTGTCCCTTTTTCAAAGAGTTGTATTTTACACAGAAAAAGGATACTTAGGGAAGAAGAAAGCCAATCCAAAGCCTATATAAACACCTTAAGTTCTAGAACTTTTCTGGAACACAGAACCACACGCTAGGAATTACTTGAAGGAAGCCAGACGATCCATCCCAAAAGGTCAGAGCTACTCCAAAACTGAAGATCTCTCTCAGAATCCCTTTAGGAGTTTTAGAGTTTTCTTCATATTTTGTTATTTTTATACTTTTGAGATGTACTCTTATTTCATTATGAACTAAACCCCTTAGATACCTAAGAGGGATGAAACCTATGATGGATCTTGTTATTATTATCTGAACTATATGATAAATACCTGATTTGTTCTTAATTATGTGTTTCTAAAGCTTGAGTTAATATTTTGGGTATTGACTCATGATTTAATGTGCTTATGCAGAGGAGGAATAGACCCTGCCTAAGAGTAGATTTGGCATAATTAAGCAGAGTTGATCGAACGCCTAAAGATGGGGTTACTAGATTTTGTTAGATTAGGGTGAAACCTAATATGGGAGTCCATAGATCGATTTACTACTTCCCTAGGGTTTTTAATTAGAAAAAGATTTCAATTAATTCAACTGAGGGTTAGGCGTTATTAGTCTCGAAAGAGATAATAATGTAGGTTAGGGAGTCTCACGGATCAAGCCAAGTGAATAAATCGTCTGGTTTAGAGTCAGATAACAAGTGAAATTTAGGTGGATTCCTCCTTGGGTGTCGTCTTTATCAATTGTTTCTTTTCAAGTCTTTTTCCAAATTTTCTCTTCACTTTAATTAAATTATTTAATTAGTTTAGATAATTAGTTTAATAAACAACCCTTTTATTCCTAGGTTAAATAATAAAAAGATAGTTATTACTAGTACTTTTGTTTCCCTTAGGTACGATATCCCGGTCTTGTCATTACTATACTATTGTTCAATTGGTGCGCTTGCCTTTTCGTCGTGATAATAGTTAGTCTAGGTTTTATCTTTACTATAAATATTTATTACTTGTTACGAATCACGCGATCAATAGTCAATACACGAATACCTATGTTTTAATTCAAGATATATCAATAAAAATCATAAATTAATCAAAATTCATTCTAATAATGATATGAGGGATTTACGAGAGAACCAAGACAAAATTTAGGGATTTTTCTGATAGTGATATAATTGACCCCCCACGCTTAAGATATACATTGCCCTCAATGTACAAAGATAACTTTAGTGGCAATTATAGATATAAGATCATAAGATAGGGAAAGAAGTGAAACTTCCTGAATGTTAAATGAATGAACTCCTTAGGCTGAAGTTATGTAAAGTGGAAGAAAATACTCTGGTGGTGGTAGAGGTTGGGTTCCACAAGTGCTACGCCAAAAGAATATTATATCTCGTGGTGGCTATGGTCGTGGTTGAGCAGGGCATGGTAGCCGTGGAGAACTTTTTCCAGTAGAGTTTCAAGTTCCTAAGTAATAGTAAGCTTTGGAGCTCTTTATAACTATGATAAAATCAGGAACTTTTTAGGAATATAGAGGAATAGGATTACTCATGAAGAAATAATTGAAAATATAAAGTACTTAATGATTATAAAAATCCTAAAAAATGAAATGAAATAGTTTTAAAGAAAAATAAAATCAGGGAAATAGGTATTTGGGGCACACGGCCGTGGGGCACGCCCATGTACCTTTTATTTAGCCTGTGTTTTTCGTGGGTTTCAAATTTTGGGCTTGTTGGGGCACACAACTGCGTCACACGACCCTATTGATTTGACAGTGTTGACCACGGGTGAGGGGCAAGGGCGTGTTGCACGCCCGTGTTACTTTCTCAGTTTCAACCACGGTTCTAAGACACGGGCGTGTCACACGCTCGTGTTGTTTTGGCAGACTTGCCCATGGCCAGATCACACGGTTGTGGCCATTTATCGCATTCCGTGTTTTGGGGAAAAATTTACTTTATTTTCACACGGTCGTGTCGCCTCTCGTGTTATGGACACCGCCTAAGGCACGCCCGTGTGCCTTGCCGTGTGGATATGGGAACCTGTGTTCAGAGACTCAGTTAGTGATCTAGATGTTAAAACTTAAAATTTAAATAAATCAAAAACTGTTAGTACTCGAGTTACCTCTCGAGAAGCACTTGTTTATAGTCTAAGCTCGACTTACCTTGATTTCACGCGGTCATGATGGTTCAAGGAGTTTACACTCCTAATTCCTACTATCAGTTTATCAAAATAAGGTTTTAAACGAGGAATATTTACCTTAAATGTGCCGAATTTGGAATGAGTTACGTCGACTATACCGTATGGAAAGATGTTGAGTACCATTAGATGGATTGCTCCATTTGGTTCAGAAGTGATAATACGAGGATCTACTGCATCTAAAAGTACTTTGTATCCAACCTTAATTTGATTTGGGGAAAAATCTAGCTCATCATGGCATGTTTTCGGTTTATCTGTCTGCCATTGATCTAACTCCTCGATTTGTAGCCTTCGTTCTTCATGGATAGGTCCTTTGATGTTGCTTGAACATGGCTCATGTGTGTTTTTCGAACTTATTTCCTGCAAATTAGGTTGTAACATATGGTCAGTCTTAGTGGAATGTTTTATACAACCTCCTTCAATTTTTGATGTGGTGCTCGAATTACGAGCTTGTAGGGTATTGTTTCATCTCCCACACGAAGTGTGAGTTTGCCTGTGCCAACATCAATAATTGTTCTAGCAGTTGCTAAAAAGGGCCTTCCTAAAATTAAGGGAACATTACTCTCCTCCTCTATGTCTAGAATAACGAAATCCACTGGGAATATAAATTTATCAATTTTAACAAGTACATCTTCAACAATACCCCTAGGAAATCTGATAGTTTTATCTGCTAATTGAATACTCATCCTAGTTTGTTTGGGTTTCCCAAGACCTAGTTGCTTAAACATTTTGTGATGCATGACACTGATACTAGCCCCTAAATTAGCCAACGCATTGTTCACATCTAAACTACCAATTAAACAAAAAATTGTAAAACTCCCTGGATCTTTTAATTTATTAGGTAGCTTATTTTGTAAAACAGCCGAGCAAACTACATTTAACTCCACATGCGATGCCTCATCCAAATTTTGTTTATTTGCTAAAATCTCCTTTAAAAACTTCATTGCGTTCGGCATCTGTGAGAGAGCTTCAATAAACGGTAAGTTAATATGTAATTTCTTTAAAAGTTTAAGGAATTTACCAAATTGTTCGTCTGAGCAGCCTTTCCTTATCGCATTGGGGTATGGTACACGAGGTTTATATGCTACACTTACTGGTTTCTGCTCATTGTGGCCTACCTCACCTTTACCTTTGTTTACCACAGTTTCTTGCTTTGGATCTGGTTCAGATGCAACTAACCCTTCCTCATTTCTAACGTTAATCGCGTTAAGCTGTTCCCTTGGGTTAGGTTCAGTATTACTTGGCAAACTACCTTGTGGTCGTTCAAAAATTAATTTGGACAACTGGCCTATCTGAGTTTCGAGTTCTTAGATTGACGCTTGTTGATTTTTAAGGCTGTCTCGGTATTCTGGAAACGAGTTTCGAACACCGAGATGAATTTTGTTAGCATATCTTCAAGGTTCGGTTTCTTTTCCTGTTGATAAGGTGGTTGTTGAAAACCCAGAGGATTTTGTGGCCTTTGATTTCCTTGACCACCCCATGAGAAATTTCGGTGGTTCCTCCAACCTGTATTATAAGTATTACTGTATGGGTTATTTTGTGATCTAGAGTTATTATTACCTATATAGTGGACTTGTTCCTCTTCGGTTGTAGGATTAAAGGGTGGATATTCTGTATGTACGCCTCCTCCACTTGAATCACACCTCATCATTGGATGTACCTGCATAGAACCAAGTAAATCATTAATCTTTTTATTTAGAAGTTCCACCTGATTTGATAACATATTAACCGCATTGACGTTATAAACGCCTGCTGTTTTGGTTGGCTTAGTCCTTATGACTTGCCACTGATAGTTATTCAGTGACATCTCCTCAATAAATTCGTAAGCTGCTTTAGGTGTTTTGTTGTTGATGGTTCCACTAGCTGCTGCATCAATCATCTGTCTTATCGAGGGGTTCACACCATCGTAAAACATTTGAACTTGCAGCCATAGAGGTAACCCATGGTGAGGGCACCTTCGCAGTAGGTCCTTGTATCTCTCCCATGCATCGTAAAATGTTTCTAAATCCATCTGCACAAAAAAAATAAATATCATTCCTTAGTTTAGCTATTTTAGCAGGTGGAAAGTATTTTAGTAAGAACTTTTAGGTCATTCGTTCCCAAGTAGTGATTGATCCTCGTGGTAACGAGTTCAACCACTGTTTAGCTTTATTCCTCAATGAAAAGGGAAATAGCCGAAGGCGAATGGCATCGTCAGAAACGCCATTGATTTTGAATGTGTCGCAAAGTTCCAGAAAATTGGCCAAATAAGTATTTGGGTTTTCGTCCTACGAACCATCAAACTGAACAAATTGTTGTATCATTTGAATTGTGTTAGATTTCAATTCAAAATTATTTGTAGCAATAGCAGGCCTAACTATACTCGATTCAGTTCCTGTTAAAGTAGGTTTAGCATAATCATACATAGTAGGAGGAGAAGGATTCTGATTTACTGGGTCAGCAGCAATCGCAGGAGGTACTGGATTTTCCTGATTTTCAGTCATCTCCTCGGTTGTAGTTGGGATATCGTCCTCTTACTCTTCCTCTGTGTATCTTAGGCTTCGCCTTATTTCTCTTCGGTTTCTGCGAGTTGTGCGATCGATTTTCGTCAATAAGTAATGGTCCTAATGGGTTTCTTCTAGTCATAAACTATAAGAACCTGCCAGGAGAAAGAAAAAGAGAATTTAGTAATGAAAATCAAAACAAAATTTAAATTGCAATAAAAGTAAATGCTAAAGTAATAAAAATTGAGTGTTCCTAATATCTTAGCTCCCCGGCAAAGGTGCCAAAAACTTGATTGTCACTCGTGATAAGTTTTAAAATTTATAAATGATCGTACTTAAACTAACTATTATCATGACGAAGGCAAGCGCACCTATCGAACAGTAGTATAGTTTTAGCAAGACGGATATCGAACCCAAAGGAACTAAAAGTACTAGTATTAACTTTCTTTTTATTATCTAGCCTAAGAAAAATGAAGATTATTTTAACTAACTAATTAACTAATCTAAGAATGCACAGAAAAAAGATTGGGGAAAATACTTTTGGAAAACTGATTGATTTTAGACAACACCCAAGGAAGAATCCACCTAGACTTCTCTTGTTAACTGGCTCTGAACCAGATGATTTATTCACTTGACTTGATCCGTAGAAATCCCTAAGTTATGTTATGATCCCTATTCAAGACTAATAACGTCTAACCCTAGGTTGATTAATTGAAATCTCTTTCTAATTAAAACCCCTAGCTTTGCATTAACTCGATCTATGGATTCCCTTATTAGATTTGACTCTAATTCGGCAGATTTATGTCATCTTATCTCTAGGATTGCATGCAACTCTGCTTAATCATGAATGATCTACTCTTAGACAAGGACTATTCATCCTCCGAATAAGCACATGAATACTTGAACCAATATCCTAGAATATTTAAACAAGAGTTAAAATCATAATTAAGAGCAAATCAAGTATTTATCATACAATTCAGAAAATATTAACAAAATCCATCTTAGGTTTCATCCCCCTTAGGTATTTAGGGGATTTAGTTCATAACTATAAAAGAAAACATTTCAGAAGAATGATAACAAAACATAAAGAAAACCCCAAAACCCTTGAAGGAAATTGAAGGGAGATCTTTAGTCTTGGAGGTGAATTTGGCTTCCAAGATGGATCAATCGGCTTCCTTTGAGTAATTCCTTGCTTCCTACCCTCTGTGTCTTTTTTAATCCTCCTCTAGGGTGTTTAAATAGGCTTTAGAATGCCTAAAAGCCCTCAAAATTGCCTTTTTCTGAATATAACTCAACTTGGGCTCAACAGGGACACGCCTGTGTGCGATTACTTCAGGCCGTGGTCAAGGCTGAGAGATAAACAAGCCCATGTTGAGGTTGTTTTAAGCCGTGTTCGAGCCTGCTAGAATGGCACGAGTGTGTGTTCTACCCGTGTGAGGAAGTCCAGGCCGTGTTGTTTTCCCACGTTGGCCCATTTTCTCCGTTTTGGCCCGTTTCTTGTTCTTTTTGCTCTGCTGTGCTCACCTAAGTATAAAACATCAAATTAAAGGATTAGAAGCATCAAATTCACCAAATCTAAGGAGAAATCATTCAATTATGTGTTAAGCATGGGACAATAATATGTATAAATTACGGTTTATCAGTTCTTGGTGAAATATAAAAACCATTAACCATTATTAATTGAGAGAATATTTAGAAATTACTATATTTCTTTAACAAATAAAATGTTTTAGCTCGAACATGTAAAGATTCAAATAAAAATTGAATAAGAGAAAGTGTAATAGCCAAAAGAATTTGGGTTCAAATAAAATATTTTAAATGATTTTTTTCATGAATATTTAGTTCCTCTTTTAAAACTGTAAAGAGAAAAAGTTATAAGTGTCACGTCCTAAAAATTGGGTTAGAAGAAACTGGGTTAGTGAAACCAAGAGTGACTACATTTTGAATTTTTGGTTAAGATTGTGAAAGTTTTGTCAAGTGATTTAATTTGGTTTAGTGGTTAAGTGCTTTGAATGTGTGTTTGAAGACTTGTGTTCAAATCCCTTCCTTTGAAATTTTTGTTATTTTTGTCCCTATCCTTACCTTTGAACATTTGATTTAAATTTAATTCCCGCGCAAGCTTGGAATGAATAAGCTTACTCTTTGATCCTATGTTTGAATCCCTGTGAGCGCAAGCAAAAATAGTTTTGTTATTTCCCAATTTGCGCAACTCTCCGGATAGAGTTTGAATTGAATTTAAATTCTACAAGAATCTGATTGACTTTGGATTTTATTTTTTTAAAAAACTATATTTTATTTTATTTTATTTTTTGAGAAAATTTCTCCCCAACACACATTTCCCACTTGCTCTCCCTTTTTTCACATACAGTTTCTTCTTTTTTTCAAATTTGGTGAATTACCCTTCCACCGTTTTCCTTTTTATTTTTTTTCCTCTTTGTTTTTTCCTTTACTATCTCTTTTGTTTCCATTATTTGTTTTATCTTTTGGCTGCCTCTTTGCATTGTTGTACATTAGAACTGGGATTGCTCTACTTGGTACTATGTTAATCTCTATAAGTAATTTCTGATTAATTTTATTAATGATGTAGTTTTCATTTCATGGGAAGGGTTTGGAGGAGTGTGTGCATTTGTGAGATTCGATTTAATTTTTGGTCTTGGTGTATTGTTAGGAGAGGTTTGTGAATTACACGACATCTTTTCGGTAACTTAGGGGAGTTTTAGGGCTACTGTTGCTATTAGGTAAGTAATTGTATATTGAAGGGTTGAATTTGTGGAGTTAGATTCTAGTGTTCAATGGATCGTAAGTTGAGTTAATAACTTGGTTTCATTTAGTGTGGCTAATTGGTTATTTTTAATTTTGATTTTAGGACTTATGAATTGCGATTGTTGATTCGGCATCGAAAACTAACAATGTGTGTAACAGAAATCTAAAAAATTAGCAAATGGCGCGATGCTAGAAAACCCACTGTCGACATCACACGCTCGTGTGGTAGACCGTATGAGCCACACAACCATGTGCTTGACCGTGTGGTCCAAATGATCGTGTGTGAGGCCGTGTGGGCCACAGGGACGTGTGAGCCCATTTTCTAAAATTATACTTTTAAGCATGTTTATGATGTGTGATGTGTAATTAGACCTTCTGTAGAGTCTATACTACTTAAATATGACTTGAAAAACAGGTATTTTTTAGTTTTCTACTATATGCGTTGTGTTTAAAGGTATGTAAAATAAAAGTGTATGATCTGTGTTCTGTCAAAACAATGTTGTGTATGAGTATAAGATTTTTTAATATGTTGAATTGTAAATATCTGAATTTGCTATATGACCATGCATGTGACATTGTAGATTTTGTTAAGAATATGGATGCATGTTCAACATGCTTATCATTCTTGTTCTGCATATGCATGCCATGTCACATTGCATGGGGTTGGGATAATATGGTAAGGAGGAAGTTCTAGTAGTTTAATGATCTACATTTTTTTGTGGTTTACCCACATTTCTGTCTGGAAACTTGGCTACAATTATTGTCGCTCAACCACTCATTTCTATTCTGGCAGCTTTGCTACAATATAGTGGCTTGATCACATATATTTGATCTGGCAGTTTAACTACAACTCTGGTAGCAATGTCCACAATTATCTATTGGCGTGATTTGGTTGGATGAGTTCTAGGGAATTCTATTTTGGTGTGTAGCGGAGTTGGGTGGGAAGTTTTCTGAAAAATTTGCATTATGTTTTTCCAAAAAATACCGCATTGGCATAATCATGCATTCTCAGTTCTGCTCAATTGTTCGTGATGAAATTCTCTATGATACTCTGATTTGTATTATGATATATGTGTTCTATGTTTGAGTTTGGTTATACAATGAGCTTTATAGCTCACCTTTTATTTTATTTTTGACTTTTCAGATAATCAGTAAGTTTAGAATTAGACGACGTGCGGGAGATCGGATTGATTCTCTCATAAAATGGTTTGCTCTGGTTAATAAATGGATTTTCTGGACTTTTGGCTTTTGGTTTAATTTCTCATATTTAATTTTTCTTTTGGATTTTTTTAATTTAGTTAAAGTTTTTTTCCTGCATGATTTGTGTTAATCAACAATTAATGTTGGGTTTTCAAAATTATACAAACCAAGATTTTTTTCGCCACAAAAACACGAATTTGGGTTTTATGAAAGTTAATAAGGTAAGTTTAAAAATATTTTCAATCGGCTAATAAAATATTTTCACTTGACGAAATCACAATTTACGAATTCTAGCTCTGGAATTTCTGTTGCAAAGTTTTCTTCAAAATTACAAGTTTTACAAAGCAAGTGATTTAAGCATTATGATTGTATAAGGCTAGGTTTTTAAAGTTAATAATTAATATGTTCACATTAATGTGTTAGGGAATCTAAAAATTTTCCTATCGAGGAATCGTGACGAATGTAACACTCCTCACCCATATTCAAAGCCGGAATAGGGTTACGAAGCGTTACCAGACTTATAAAACATTTAAACATTCAATTCACATATAATTTCACATTTCACGAAAACATTATTCAAACTCAAGCACAATGTCCTTATAACGAGCCTACGAGGCCCTAAACATGCTTTGGGAGTGGTTCGGGACTAAACCAATAACTTAGAAAACTTTCACAAAACCTTGAAAATTTTTCTCAAAATAGGGGACACACGCCCGTGCCTCTCACACGGCCACAAACACGTCTGTGTCACAAGCCATGTGGACATTCGAAATGGGAGCACATGGTCGTGTCCTAGCTCGTGTCTGACCCTGTGTAACTCTCTAACTTAGGTCACATGGCCAGTATACACGCTCATGTGGCTAGCCCATGTGCCCTAAAAATGGCTATACACGCCCGTGTGCCAGGTCGTGTGCTAAGCCGTGCCAAACCTGTAGGGTATACTAACTTATGCCACACGGCCAAGTCACACGCCCGTGTGTAAGGCCGTGTGAAGCATACTAACTTAATTTTAATTTCAACACCAGGGGACATGTGGCTGTGTACATAATCGTGTGTCATAAACGGCTAAGACACATACCCGTGTCTCTACCCGTGTGGACAAGAATAGACTATTTACCAAGCCAATTTGCCACCCAAATTTGTGCACACCTATAAAATTCAAATGGTACTCATTCATAGCATAAATGGACATCCAATTCAACCACTATCAATACTAAAACATACCATTTCAATACCAACAACTAACATGCTTATTATCTCATGTTTTACTCATTCAAATCATACCAACTTCACATATACAAATCAACTAATTAAACCTTTCCAACATACATTATCATTCACCAATTCACAAGCACATAACTTCCCAATTATCAACCAATTGACATTCAAATCACCTATTATCAATAAGCACCATGATTCTAACCTTAGTCACACAACATAGGTCATTTGTGTACATATAACATAACCAAATCAACCAAAATAAGCCAACTCACATGGCCAAATATACAAACCAAACCTTAGACATTTACAAGCCAATTCAAATGACCAAAATCATAACCAAAACATAACCAACATGAACAAAGTCCCTATACATGCCATATACTTAAAATACCGAAGTTCAGAGGTACCAAGTGATAGGTGGATAGTTTGAAGCGATCTCCGACGATCCCCGAATCTGAGTTAGCTTGATAACACTATAAAACACGGGAAAAATAAACAAAGTAAGTTATAAAGCTTAGTAAGCTCGTATACCAGAAACTTAATTCAATCTCAAGATTATAAATCAACAATTTGAATATATCAACATTTAGCATATATTAGATAACAAAACTTTCAAATACACAATTATGATATTAATCACATTCTTTACAAATTTCTTCATACCAAAGCTTATATATGTCACGTATGTACCTGTACCATCTCATATCATTTTTATACTCAATCACATCATTTTTTTACCCGATGAACCATTCAAAATAGAAGTCGGATACTCAAAAATCTCGCACACTAAAGTAGCTTATATCCGAAATACTAATATCATGGCCCGAAGCCAAATCAGCCGATATTCAAGGCCCGGAGCCAAATCAGTATAACTCGCACCTGAAGTGCTACTATCATGGCCCGAAGCCAACTCAATGTATTCTCTAATGACATGTCACTAGTATCATAAATTATTCCTAAGGTTCAACCGGGATTTCGAATATCAAATCGTCGTTGAATCACAATCGAATATATCCATAGTCTCGTATTCACAATTTATGCAATATCAAAGCATATGAAATACATTTGTATTAAAACTTATAATATACAAACTTACCTCAGTTTCAAAAACGATGAAATTGGTCGATTAATCAAGTACTTTGTTTTTCCCCGATCTAATTCCAAATTTCACTTTTCTTGATCTATATAATATCAAATTCAGCTCATTTAATTATCCCTCCATTAAATTTAGTCCAAAACACACATTTAAGCACATTTACACTTTTACCCCTAGAATTTCACAACTTTTACAATTTAGTCCCTAAGCTCGTAAAACAAAATTCATTCAATTTCATCACAACCCAAGCCTAACCAAATTACTATTTTAACTCTACCAGCCCATAATTTTCATTTATTTCACATTTTAACCACTAAATTTCCATATTTTACAATTTAATCCTTAATTTGCATTTTCACTAAAAATCACTTAACAAAACTTGTATATCTCACAACAAACATTCATAATCTATCATCAAACATCAAACCACACATGTATTCATCAACGGCATCCTTCAAAATCTTTAAAAATTTTGCAAAATAGCCCCTGGGCTAGCTAGACCTAGTTGCAACGATTTCAAAAACATAAATATTATTAAAAACAGAACAAAATTGGACTTACTTGCAAGCAAGAACAATGGCTGAATGTTTGTGCAAAAAAATGGCTTCTCTTAGCCCTAGTTCCGGTTGGAAAAGATGAATGAACCCAAGTTTTTGTTTTGTTTTTATTAAATTAAACTTTAATAATTAAATTACAAAAATAACCTTAATGATAAACCATTTAAATCATCCATTTAATGACCAATATCATCCACTTACCATTATAATGGTCTAATTACTATTTAAGGACCCCTACTTTAAGGTTCTATAGCTATTTGACACCTTTAACTAATATAACAACACTTTTACACATTACGCGATTTAGTCCTTTTTATCAATTTGAGCAATCAAACGATAAAATTTCTTAACGAAATTTTTCACACAATCATATTATCATACTGTAGACCCCAAAATAATAATAAAATAATTATTTTGACTTTGGATTTGTGGTCCCGAAACCACTGTTCTGATTTAACTAAAAACGAGCTGTTACAACTTTCCTCCTAGGGATTTTCGTACCTGAAAATCTTTCCACTGAATAGGTTAGGATACTATTTTCTCATAGCTTCCTCGGGTTCCCACGTAGCCTCATCAACCCCGTGATGATGCCAAAAAACTTTCACCAAAGCTATGCGTTTATTTCTCAACTCTTTAATCTCTCGAGCTAGAATTCTGATCGGTTCTTCGTTGAACGTCATATCAGGTTGAATTTCAATCTCTGCCAGAGAAATTACATGTGATGGATCTGATCTATATCGATGCAACATCGATATGTGAAACACATTATGGATTTTCTCTAACTCAATCGGTAAAGCTAACCGATATGCCACTTGTAACGACCTGAACTTTAAGGTTATAGGAAAAGTGTATTTTCGGGTCTCTGTTTCTGAAAAATAGATTAGGAAATATTTATTAAAAATAATTACGAAGTTAATTAAGTAATTAACTAGGCTTTAATTAAGTGAATTTAGCTTAATTAAGAGGAACTAGAAAAAATGACTAAATTGAATAAATGATGAAAGTTGAATTGTAGATTAAAAGAAAGTAAAAAGGATTAAAATGACAATTAAGCCATTGACAATAGATGAGGCGGCAAATGGAAGAAAAATCAAGATTTTTCTTGAATTATGTATATTAAATGTTATAATTATTATTATGGTTTTATATTAAACTATTATTGTTATTATTGAATAGGTGTTATTATTAAATAAATTAAAAGAAAGACAAGTGTATGGCAAAAATAAAATACATGTGTAATAAATATTGTACATACATTTGTAAAATATGTATGTATTTACTTATTATTTAAGTAAATAATTAATGTATTTATTATCATTAAATTAATATTATATGATGAATAAATTAAATAAAGACAAATGTGTGGATATGATTGGATACAAGTGTATAAATGAAAATATGTACATTTGTAATACATGTATTTAATCATTAATAGATATTTATTATTTATAAAATATATTTACTAATTAAATGATCATATTATAAGATTTTTATGAAATAAATATACTAAATTATGACAAATATATACAAATGTATTAATAATATACACATGAATAAATAAATAATACATATATATATATATATATATATATATATATATATATATATATATAACAAAGTAAATAAAAGAATAGAAAGAAGAATAAAAGGAGACGAAACAGAGAGCAGGGGAAAGAAAAAGAGAAAAGAAAAGAAAAGAAATAGAAACAGAATAGGCAAAACGAAAAGCAGGGGAAGAAAGAAAGAAAGGAGAAAAGAAAGAAGAAAGTGAAAATTGAAGGTTTGAAGCTGGAGGTTTAAATAGCTAACGTAGCGCCGGAAATGTCATCGAAGAAGGGGAAAGAGAAAGTGGACGAGGATATCAAGTAAACTCGAGAATTACTGTTTGTATTTCTATAAGCCGAATCTAATAATTATTTGTTGAATTTTATTATTTATATGAATGGTAAGTATTAATTATTATTATTATTATGGTATTGAATTGAATAAAAATTTATGAATTATTAGTGATTATTGATATTGAATTGAATATTTCAATATTGAGTGGAAAATTGAAAAAAAAACAACGTATATTGCATTGAAATTGATTTGCATGTGGATTGATATGGGAAAATGTATTAAATTGGAAACTAAACTACAAATGAAATTGAAAAGTTGAAAGTTTATTGAATACCCTATTAACTGTATCGGGCTAGTCGGATATAGTTGGCATGCCATAGGATTGAAAGTGTTAAGGGATATTCCGACTATGTGTCGATGAGACACTATATGTGTCGACTCATCGTGGATCGCTCCGGATTAGTTTCAGAGAGGTACTCCGTGCACTGCATCATTCTCAGTAACTATTCTGAATTTGTTCCGATGAGGTATTTTGTGTACCGCTACTATTACTGTTAAGGTTACCCTTACGGTGTATTCCGGCTTCAGGCGATGAAACACTGTATACTATCCCCGGTGTGTGGGTTGGATCCGTGTATCCGTCCAGGTCCGAGTCATGTTAATATGGGTAAATAAAGGAATTGGAAAGATCGACTGTTACTGAATAATTTAATTGTTACTGTATATTTGATTTTTACTGAATACTTGACTGTTACTGGATAACCGATCAATTGATTGATACTGAATAACTGATTATTATTGAATAATTGATTGTTACCGACTGTTACTAAATAAATAATTGTTCTGATTGGCTGATTGTTAATGAATATTACTGATTGATTAATTGCTATTGAAAAATAATAAATGATTTTGAATTTAAAGTAGACCAAAACATTGGTTGGAAAGTGAATGTTTGAATAGTTCAATATATATATAAATTAATATGTTTTATAATTGTTTAAGTGTTTAAATTATAGAAATACCACTGAGTGTATACTCAACGTAAGGTTTGTTTCCGTGCGCAGGTTAAGTTAAGGCTAGACCGTTAAATCAGCATCCCAGGCCAATCTCGAATTCGATGAGGTAAAGTATGTTGAGTATTGGTAATAGCATGTACCTAGGATGTCTTATGAGAGTCATTTAGGTTGTGAAAGTATTGATAAAATAAGTAAATCATGGTTGGCAATGGTATATAGTATGAATTTGAAATTTGAAAGAAAAAATTGCAGTAATTCTAAATTAGTCCCGAATTGATTTTACTGTTTATATTGGACCGCGATGGCCCATTAAAGGGATGACATCTTAAAATTTTGATGAGTCTGAACGTTTATATTTAATTAATGTCTATATTGTACTGTATTGACTGGTAATGTCTCGTAACCCTGTTTCGGCGATGGTATGGGGTTAGGGGATGTTACACCACTGGCCCTATTCTTTCAATGATCTCATACGACCCGATAATCGGGACTCAGCTTGCCTTTACGATTAAATCTAAGGATTTTCTTCCACGGAGACACTTTCAGAAATACTTTATCACCGATCTGAAATTCAATGTCTTTTCTTTTAAAATTTGCGTATGATTTTTGTTGATCTAAAGCTGTTTTCAAACTGTCTTGAATTACTTTTACTTTTTTTTAGTCTCTCGGATTAAATCAACCCCGTCAATCTTTTTCTCACTTAGTTCGGTCCAATATAATGGAGTTCGACATTTGTGACCATACAAAGCTTCGTACGGTGCCATCTTTATACTCGATTGAAAACTGTTGCTATACGAAAATTCAACCAATGATAAATATTTCTCTCAACTGCCTTCAAACTCTAATATACAACAACGAAATATATCTTCGAGAATCTGAATTACTCTCTCAGACTGTTCGTCAGTTTGCGGATAAAATGCTGTACTAAAATTCAATCTCGTACCTAGAGCTTCTTGCAATTTCTTCCAAAACCACGACGTAAACCTTGGATCTCTATCCGAAATAATCAAAACTAGAACCTCGTGCAATCTAACAATCTCAAAAACGTACAACTCAGTCAATTTATCAAGTGAATACTCTGTACGTACTGGAATGAAATGTGCAGATTTCGTCAGTCGATCAACGATAACCCAAATGGCATCTTTCTTTTTTGGAGATAGGGGTAATTCCGATACAAAATCCATCGTAACTCTATCCCATTTCCATTCTGGTATCATCACATGCTGTAGTAATCCTGAAGGCACTTGATGTTCAGCTTTAACTTGCTGACAAACTAAACATCTCGTTACAAACTTAGAAATGTCTCTTTCCATACCCGGCCACCAATACAATTGTTTTAAGTCATTGTACATTTTGGTACTCCTCAGGGGAACAGATAAACAACCATTATGTGCTTCATGAAAAATTTTCTGAATGAGTTCGGGATTCTTTGGTACACAGATTCTGTTTCGGAACATTAAACAATCATCGGCTCCAATATGATAATCTGAATCACTATTAGACTCACATTGCTTTCTTTTAGCTTGCAACTCGGTATCGCACTTTTGAGCTTCACAAATTTGCTGAAGAAAAATCGATTTAGCTTTTAATTCAGCTAATACCGAACCATCATCAAACAAAATCAGTCTTGTATTCATCGCTTTCAAAGTAAATAAATATTTTCTACCCAAAGCATCTGCGACTACATTAGCTTCTCCTAGATGATAATTAATTACTAACTCGTAATCTTTCAATAGCTCGAGCTATCTCTGTTGTCACAAATTCAAATCTTTCTGAGTCATTAAGTATTTCAAACTCTTATGATCAGTAAAGATGTGACATTTCTCACCGTATAAATGATGACACCAAATTTTCAATGCGAAAACAATAGCAGCCAACTCTAAATCGTGTGTCGGATAATTCTTTTCATGCAGTTTCAACTATCTGGAGGCATAAGCTATAACTTTTCCCTCTTGCATCAAAACGCAACCCAAACCATTCAATGATGCGTCGCTGAAAATCACAAACTCTTTCCCCAGCTCAGGTTGAACCAAAACTGGTGCCTCAATTAATAGTGCTTTCAACTACTCAAAACTCTGTTGACATTTTTCAGACCACTCGAATTCCACATTTTTTTGTAATAATCTGGTCATCGGTGTAGCAATCATCAAGAATCCTTTGACAAAACATCGGTAATAACCAGCTAATCCCAGAAAACTTTAGGCTGCAGACGCATTTCTAGGTGGTTTGCAATCAACAACTGCTGAAATCTTGCTTGGATCAACTCGTATGCCTTCCGCTGAAATAATATGTCCCAAAAATCTGACTTTTCAGAGCCAAAATTCACATTTTTTGAATTTAGCAAATAGTTCCTTGTCTCTCAAAGTTTCCAACACTATTCTCAAATGCTCGGTATGCTTAGACCCATCTCGAGAATAGATCAGAATATCGTCAATGAACACAGCAACAAATCTGTCTTAATACGGTCAGAAAATTCGATTCATCAAATCTATAAAAACGGCAGGAGCATTAGTCAGTCCAAAAGGCATAACAAGGGATTCATAATGTTCGTACCTCGTTCTAAGTGTAGTTTTCAGCACATATGAGTCTTTAACTCTCAACTGATAATAACCAGATCTCAAATCAATCCTCGAAAACTCTGTTGCCCCTTTCAGTTGATCAAAAAAATCATAAATTCTCGGTAACATATACTTATTCTTTATCGTAACCTTGTTGAGCTGTCGATAGTCAATACACATTCTCATTGACCCGTTTTTCTTCTTTAAAAAGAATAGAGGCGCAGCCTAGGGTGAAAAACTAGGCGTGCAAAACCTCTATCCGTTAATTCTTGCAACTGAGATTTCAACTCTTTCAATTCTGTCGGAGCCATTCTATACAGAGCTATCGATATCGGTGAAGTTCCCTGTACTAACTCAATAGCAAAATCAACCTCTCTTATCGATGGTAATCCGGGTAATTCTTCTGGAAACACATCTAAAAACTTACAAACTATCGGCACTGATTCAATCTTTGATTCAGGCACTTTTGTATCTAGTATATAAGCAAGATAAGCTTCACAACCTTTCCTTACACATCTTTGAGCTGACATAGACGAAATTACAATAGGTAATCCACTTGACTCATCTGATTCAATTTAAAGGATTTCACTGAATAGACATTTCAATTCAATGATCTTACGTCTGCAATTCACAACAGTATCATGTAGAGTCAAGCAATCCATTCCCAGAATCACATTGAACTCATCAAACAGCAAAAGCATCAAGTCAGCTGAAAAATAGTAACCTCGAGTCATTAAAGGATAGTTCTTGTAAACTTTATCAACTAGAACATACTTGCCTAAGGGGTTCGATACTTTAATCACAAACTCAGTAAATTCAACAGATAATTTCTTACTAGACACTAAATTCTCACAAACATACGAATGTGTCAATCCAGGATCAATTAAAGCAGTCGCATTAGTGTCATAAATAGAGAATGTACCGGTGATAAGATCTGGTGATGACGTATCTTTGTGAGCGCGAATAGCGTAAGCTCTGGCTGGTGCTCGAGCCTCGGATCTCACAGCTGAATCTCTAGTCACACCTTTTCCACTAGACACATTCCCCATATTTCTTGGGGGTCTTCCTCTCGCAGTCGTATTGCTTGGTCTTGTACTCTAAAATTTATCTTTTTCAGATAAATCTGGGCGATCTCAAATAAAATGATCTAGCGAGCCACATTTGAAGCAAGCTTTATTACTTTTGTTCCAACATTCTCCAAAATGTCTTCTCCCACACTGTTGACACTCAGGTTTGTTGTTTTTCACACTGCCAATGCTCAAGACGGAAGTAGCTTGAGCTTTAGAACTCACATGTTGATTTCCATGATCTCTATTCTGGTATCCCGCTGATGCATTTGATTGACTATATGAATCTCAAAATTTTTTTGATGAAGAATGATAAGGTTTATTCATCGGTCTTTTTCTCAAAATTTCTCGATTTAGCTTTCCTCTTTTCTCGGCTAAAATCTTCGGCTTTGCAAGCCCAGTCAACTAACACAACAAATTTTTTCAAATCTAAATTTCTAACCAGGAGTTTAATATCCTCGTTCAACCCATCAGCAAACCGTTTACACATGATTTCTTCGGTAAAAATATACTCTCGAGCATATTTACTCAATTGCACAAATTTTCTTTCATATTCAGTCACAGACATACGACCCTGTTTCAGTTCTAAAAATTCTTTGTGCTTTTGATCAAGGAATCACTGGCTTATATATTTCTTTTGGAATCCAGTCTGAAAGAATCCCCAGGTGACTCTCTCTCTTGGTACTACAGACACCAAAGTATTCCACCATTAATATGATGTATCTCTCAACAAGGAAATGGCACACTTTAAACATTCAGCTGGCATGCACGAAAGTTCATCGAATACCCGAATAGTGTTTTCAAGCTAAAATTCAGCTCTCTCGGGATCATCATCAATAGTAGCTCTAAACTCTTCGGCCTCGTGTTTACAAATCTTATCAATTGGAGGCTTATTTAATCGTTAAAATTCCATAACTTGAACGGGAACAAGTTGAGGATTAGGTGGGGGTGGAGGTTGTTGAGCAGCCGGATTAGTTCAGACATACTCAGTGAACTATTCGTTCATCATTTGGAAGAAGGCTTCTTTAGCCTCTCCTCCCTAGCTACCCGATACGGGTCTATATCCAAATGGCGCTATCCCTTGAGCAGGAGCTAGTGCATTACTTTCAACCTTATCAGCTACAACTCGATTGGGATCCATTTGCTATACAAAAACACATTTCAAATGTCAGGAGTCATCACACTATCATAGTTTATATATGGCATGTATAGCTAAACTCTCATACATGCTACGTTAGTCCTAGATCGACTAAACTATAGCTCTGATACCAATAAATGTAACACTTATCACCTGTATTCAAAGTCAAAATAGGGTTACAGAGTATTACCGGGCTTATAAAACATTTAAACATCCAATTCACATATAATTTCACATTTCATGAAAACATTATTCAAACTCAAGCACAATGTCCCTATAACAAGCCTACGAGGCCCTAAACATGCTTTGGAAGTAGTTCAGGACTAAATCGATAACTTAGGAAACTTTCACGAAACCTTGAAAATTTTTCTCAAAATAGGGGACACATGCCCGTGTGTCCCGGCCTTGTCTCTCACACGGCCACAGACACGCCCGTGTCACAGGCCAGGTGGACATTTGAAATGGGAGCACATGGCCGTGTCCCAGCCCGTGTCTGACCCCATGTAACTCTTTCACTTGGGTCACACGGCCAACCCACACGCCCGTGTGGCTAGCCCATGTGCCCTAAAAATGGCCATACATGCTCGTGTGCCAGGACGTGTGCTAAGTCATGCCAAACCTATAGGGTATACTGACTTATCCCACACAGCCAAGTTACACGCCTGTGTGTGAGGCCCTGTGAAGCATACTGACTTGATTTTAATTTTAACACCAGGGGACACACGGCCGTATACATAACAGTGTGTCACATACGATTAAGACACACGCCTGTGTCTCTGCCCATGTGCATAAAAATAGGCTATTTACCAAGCCAATTTGCCACCCAAATTTGTACACACCTACACAATTCAAATGGTACTCATCCATAGCATAAATGGATATCCAATTCAACCACAATCAATACTAAAACATACGATTTTAATACCAACAAATAATATGTTTATTATCTCATGTTTTACTCATTCAAATCATACCAACTTCACATATACAAATCGACTAATTAGACCTTTCCAACATACATTATCATTCACCAATTCACAAGCACATAACTTCCCAATTATCAACCAATTGACATTCAAATTACCTATTATCAATAAGCACCATGATTCCAACCTTAGTCACACAACATAGGTCATTTGTATACATATAACATAACCAAATCAACCAAAATAAGCCAACTCACATGGCCAAATATACAAACCAAACTTTAGACATTTACAAGCCAATTCAAATGGCCAACATCATAACCAAAACATAACTTTACAATCTCTTGATATTTATTATATTTTACTATTATAAAAAAACCCTAAAAATCCCTTTCATTTATATTTTTGTACTATAACTTGTTTCGAGTACTAATTAGATCCTTTATTATTTAGGTTAAAATTGATCTGGCACTAGCCTCCCTTGGGTACGATCCTTAGAGTACTCACCTACTCCTTGTAACCATTTTACAATTGGACCTGTATACTTTTGGATACTGCCTCATATATATCTTTTACTATAGTATTCACACTTTGGACATTAGTATGTCCGGAGGTGGTCATGTTGTTGGCACGGTTGCTGGGGAGGCAATGTCACTAGTTCAATTTTAATTTTTTTCACTTCAATAAGAATAATTAGGAAATTTTTAGGTTATAGATATGATTCTCAATTTATTTTGTTAACATTACTGATATTTATCTTTTAGGAGGACCTCAGTGCACAGTTTTAATACAAACCGCCACTATAGTAATTATAGAAGATCAGTCAACAAGAGTATGGATAATTTTGATTATATTTGTTAAATGAAGACTTAGATTATGATGTTGATATTTACGAAGAAGAGGTCTATGAGGACTGAGAGATACAAGAGAAGCAACGACTATTGATGCTTGAATTAAGTAAACTCTAAGGAGAATCCTCAACTCCTTCTCAAGACGATAATAACAACATCAGTGCACCCTTAGGAAAGCATACATAAGAGTCAAGCCAAGAATGGAGCAAGGAAGAGAATGCTACTATAAGTGCTTGTGAGATGGGGGAACTCCTGGGCTATTATTTATCCCCGAAAACAGAAGAATACCAAGATGAATTGAACAAAATGGAAACAAGGGAAGTTATAAAACCAATCGAGGAAATGGCAAGAGAACAGTAGAGTCAGATAAACATGGAAATCATTTTCCCATTAACTTTAGGTTCTTCTAATAGGGCTAAAACGCAACGGTAGTGTAATGTGGACTTACAATTGGAGACAATGATGTTTATGACCAATCTAGTGGAAGAAATCCCGACATCTCGAGATCTAGCAAAGAAAAAAAAATATAGACATGCAATTCCATGAGATAAACAAGGCACCTCAAGAATTCAATGATCCAGGAATTTTCCAAACGCTGATAAAAATCAGAAAAATATGTATTGATAGGACTTATGAACATATAACAGGCATCAATCAAACTGGACAACTAAGAATCATAGACATTGAGTTGTGGAGGTTACAAAATGTTTCAATTACCGCAAGAACTACTCAAGAGAATTACCTACAAACTTAGTAGAAAAATCCAAAAGCCCACAGAATCAAAATACAAGCAGTAAAGTACATAATTCCTTGCTACTCAAAATCCCAAAGAATACTTCTGTAAGGTCATTCCTAATGGCTGAGATGAATATAATGAGCGACAAGTATGATCCCCAATTCTCAACCTCCTTACGAAGCAGGGACATTAAGCAAAAATTAAAGTGGTTGCGTGATTGCATTATCCTACAAAAAATTAACAGTTATGATCTATGAAAAGAATTTTCAATTGTTAAGAAGGGCAGAAAAGGTAAACTTAGATAGAGAGATAACCATAGACGAATAGAATGGCACGATGGGTTTTGGACCATTCTGGACAAAAATAATTTGTAGGAAGTGTCTAACTGCAGACTAACTGAGCTGACAGACGAGTCCAATAGCTAGACCTGACATTTTCTTTCGTAACTCTAACTAATTGTACAAATTTGTATATTTCTCTAACCAATTAATTAAAATATTAAAAGAAGATTAGAGACAGGGCTAATAGGTAGGCAAAGCACTCTGAAGATCGAAAATTTAGGATAATAGCATCAATGGTGTGACACGGTCCTTTCGTGTTGTAACATCATGTCCAGTAGAAATGAATTACGAAAATCTTAACAACATCACGACACCACTGTCCTGTGTCATGACATGGTGAATAGTTCCCCAGAATTTTAAAACTGTAGAGTGTGTCGCAACATCAAACCCCGATGTCCCGACATTAGCAATCTGTTAGGAATGTTGTGACATAGAACCCCTGTATTATAGCATCGCTTCAATTTTTTGCAGGGTTGACCTGACCTGTTCACAAAACCCAGATGTTTAAGCCCTAATATTATTAGGTCATTAAGCTTAAAAACTTTTATTTTTAACTTAGAAGTATCCTAACTCAAACCCTTAACTCCTTTTAACATTAAACCCTTCTCAAAAACTTCAAAAATCCAAAACCCCTCTTCCATCCTAAAACCCTAACCATACCCATATCTATTGTTACTCCTAAGGCTCTAGTGGGAAAAGCTTCATCAATCATTTAGAGAAGCGATAGAAATATTCACAAAGAGGTTTAGGTTAAGTAATCCCTTACTCATTTTTCTATTCCATTAAATCTTTATTTTCTATTTACTTGCTTTCAAATCATTGAAAATGCCTCCTAGGAAGAGCAAGAAGGCTACGGTCTTAGAAACTCCAAATGTTTTGAACCCTGTGAGATTTCATCATTTACATATTGAGTAATATTTTCTCGATTCTTAGGGGATACCTCTCATATAGAAGAGAGGGTTTGAACCCTTCATGGTCCATTATAAGAAAATTGGACTTTAGTCTGGTACCATAACTGGGAGCGATTTTGTACCATTCCCAAAGAGAACATAGTTGTTCCCATAGTCCATGAATTTTATGCTTCTCCTAAAAACCAGATAATTTGATATGGAATCAGGATATATGTGATTGATG
Organism: Gossypium anomalum; assembly: GCA_025698475.1. NCBI lineage: Eukaryota > Viridiplantae > Streptophyta > Magnoliopsida > Malvales > Malvaceae > Gossypium > Gossypium anomalum. The sequence goes on along the minus strand of CM046965.1, from coordinate 75,316,474 downwards.
TTTTGGTGTGAGGGGTGGAAGTCTCCTTAACCCTTAATGCAATATGTGAATTTTATGACACTCTATATTATGAAAGTGATTTTCTTAATAGTATTGATTTGAATGAATTTGGAAATATAAATATGGATAGTTTTATAAAATATTTGACTCAGAGCAGGGGTATTTTGAACTATAGACCAGATACTAGGTTTCCAATGAATTTTAATCAGGCTATAATGTTTCCCATAGTAAAAATGTGGATGCAATTCATAGGCACTTGAATTGCACCTATATTAAATATTTCTAATATTAATACTTTCTGAGCTATTCTTTTGTATAGTATTTTGCAGCGAAAACAGGTATGCTTACGAAGATGGATCATTAGTGAGATGAAACACTGCATGAGTGGGCAAAAAGCTGGACTTTTCTTTCTTTACCTTATAATAGCATTGTGTCAAAAGACGGGAGTTCAGATGAGTGAAAATGAGCAATTTATGAGACCTACAAAAAGTGTAATTGGTGATTCATTATATATTAAATATATTGAGCTCCAAAGAAAACAAATTACCAAATGGAACCAGAGAAGGAAAGAGAAGTTGGACATTCAAAAATCAGTTAAACGGAAGAAGCAATCAAGGGAGAGAAGAGAAGCAAGTGGAAGTGTTGAGGAAAAACTTGATTGGATTATCTGATGGATACAGGAAACGGGGCTAATACTTTAGGAGTTTACAAAGCTAAATGGGTTGCGAGCCCCGAATTATCCACCTGATATGTTTGACTCAGCTTTGATCCATTAAAACAAAAAAGGGAATGATGAGGGAGAGGATTCTGAAGATGGAGGGGACGCATAGGATCTCCTGGAATAAAGGATGAGTATGAAGCAATATTTCAGCCAAAATATTCTACACCAAAAGGGCCCTTCATCCGAAGTCCAAATTGCCATGTGCCCTCGACAGGTGAGAGCTCTCACCAAGACAATGGCTCAGAAAGGGGAAAAGCCCCAATGGAAATGAGGCGAGCTCCACATTGGGATGATGAGAAGGATGATTGAATATAATAACTTTGGATTGTATTAAAGTTGTTGGATAATTTTAATATGTTTTTAGGATTAGGGAAAAATATAGACTTTTAGTTCTTTTGTAGTTTGTTTAAGTTTTCTATTTAGGAACCCCACACAAAGGAGACATAAAAATTTGAACTATCAACGAGCACAGAAGGAAGCATCCACCAATAGTAGTTGGAACAACCACGATCAATCGAGTAAATTCTTTCCTTATATTTTTATAGGCAACACATTGAGGACAATGTGTTATCTAAAGTGTAGAGGGTAACATATAAAATGTGTCTAATTTTTTATGTTTTTCTTTTTAGTTTTCTTTTCAATTGTGTACTTAAGCTTCTAGAAATACAAGTGATTGGTTAGGAGCATGTACATAGGTTGCTTGTTTTACAAATAAATTTGGCATGATGATAAGTGATTTTAAATTTTTTACTATTAAACTACTAGGTTTTATATGTTACATTATAAATAGGCTTTAAGCAATCAACTGCACCAAATGAGACAGAAAATACAAGGAAACAAGCATGCTACTATAATGATAAATTGTTGAATTTGAGTTTGTTTGGTTGATTAAATTTGTGCATATTGAGATATTTACAGGATGACCTAAGGCATTTTTTGGAACATATCCAAAGCCAAAAAGCTAACCTATATTTATTCATATTTAGTACCCATTTTTAAGCCTGTTCACACTTCTTGATGAACCTTTTTACAAAAATTGAGCTTGAAACGTCATTTTGTATTTTTCCCTTTTTTTTTGGCCCTAAAATACACGACTATAGATGTCTGGCTATATGTATTGAGGGTTAAGTAGACACATTACGGTGGATTTTGTAAAAATAGATTGGAATAGGAAAGATTGGTGTGATATAGGAACTGTAAGTTAGCCTAAAAGTACAGACCAAAAGAAAAATTCAAAAAGAAAATCAATACAAGTAGAAAAAGTTCTTGAAAAGCAAAAAGCATTTGTGAGTGAGATGAATTGAAAAAGATAGTGAAAAAGTCACAAAATTAAGAAAAATGCATTCATTAGTACATAAAAAATTGTAGGATAGTTGTAGTTACTATGTCAGATGAGCGAGTAAGGGTTGCTAAAGAGGAAGAATAGGGATCAATACGAGGTGCCAAACTATTTTTGTGTTTGTAACCTTTTTTATGCTTACTATTTTTTAATTCTATACCTATCCTAAGCCTCAGAACGTTACAAGCCAAAAAGTCCTATGTGGCCGAAATATCATTATGCATAAATGGACATTATATTAAACAATCGCATAAAATTCTATTTGTATTCTGCTAGGATAATCAAATTACTTGTATGATTTGTTGATGGATTCCTACAGGTGAGGCCTTAATGCTTGTATACTTTGTAATGCACTGAACTTAGATGTTTGAGGTCAAAAGTGGTAAATCAATTATTCATCATGTCAAAGTTACTCGTGAATATGAAATGCCTAGTTATGTGCTCCAAAGTCAATACTTGTATTATAGTTTCTCAAGAGTCATCTCTTCTATTTCTTGTTTTTTTTTTTTTTGCTTGAGGACAAGCGATGACTTAAGTATGGAGGAGTTTGGTCTGCCGTAATTCGGTGTAGTAGATTAAACTAATTCTTGCACTTTAGGAGCAAGAAAATAAGCATTATCATTAGGTTTTAATTATGTTTTCGTAAGTTTTCTTTAAGTCAATAAAATGTGCAAATTGAGTCTTTTATTAACATCAAAGGCTGAATGAGGCTTAAATGTAACACCCCAAACTCGGCCTAGATGTTATGGCTAAATTTGGGAGTGTTACAAAGAAGGGTTTTGAAATTAGTGTTACTTGGTATAGCTGTTCGATAATTCATCCAAGTTCTATAACCCATATTTGTTTACATAACTATTACTGAAAGCGTTATTTAATAAATTTATTTTCCAAAACATAATTTACAGCGGAAGTATTAGAAAACGTTATATTTTGGAAATCCAGTTCGTATTTTTAGAAAAACAATTGTTTTCGTTAAACCGTGTTTATAGTCAATCGTCGCTATAAAAGAGTCAAAACAAAAACCAAAATAAAAAACAAACAGTCCAAAGAGTCCAATAATTACAAAACTCTCACAAATAATCCTTAATTAAATAAAAACCATTATTTAAAGTCAGTTCACAAACTTGTGGTCACCGTAAGACTCCGTCGCACCAATACATTTAAGTTTGTGGATTACCTGTACAGAACAAACAAATAGACGTGAGTTTTTGTAAACTCAGTGTGTAACCCAATAAAAGTAGACCTGCGGTATACACAGAAATCTCATATATAGATAGATACAGATCCGGACTTAGGTCCATGATAGATGTAGATATAGAATCAGATAAACAAAGCAGATATCTAGAGTCTTACCCCCATCCTCCACATACCATCTCCGACCATCCCATCACACCATGTGGGGTTAAAAACACCCACCCATCCCTACACACCATATAGTGTCGATGCGACACATGTCAAATAATATGCAGACAAGCTACCAAAATATAGGCGAAGAGTCGCCATACAAATCACTTCCTCCGCATATACAATTCCCACCCCAATCAACGATACAAAATACAGATACAGTAATATCATGCATATCATGCTCATATAAAAATAACATATATACTTAAATACAACAGTCAGATTACATATCGGTGTCCTACTCAGAGCAGACTATCAGAGTATCAGATCACATAATTTTGGGTTTGGTTAGCCCTTATCGACCCTACAGTAGGCCCACAGTCGATCGGAACGACCAGTGCGGCTCTAGGGAAAATTTTAGAACTATGGGTCCACATGCCCGTATGGGCCCACAAGTCTATATTCGCCTTGCCCGTTTGGCCCACACGACCTGGCCCAAAACCCACACGCCCAATATGACCTAGCTCATGTGGCCCATACGACCACACTCACACCATCACACGGTCGTGTCCTACTCACACCATCACACGGCCAATCGCACGGCTAGGCACATGCCCGTGTGGCATCAACAGAATACTTTTTCGGCTTTCACCGAAGCTCAATTTTTCGCGTTAGGAGTACACACCTGGTTCGTTTCGATGCAAAAACAATTCTAAGTTTTTAGAAACCTAAAAAGAATACCCAACACCAATTTAGAAGTTTGATTAATGAACTCATCAATAACCAACATAAAATTGACTTACCACCGATGACAAACCACCTCTAGTGCTCATTAATCGTTGGAGTGCAATTCTTCGCGTCACAACCTTCACCTAATCATAGAATCCGCCAATTAATCACTACAGTCTAACATCGCTAAACCCAAACCAAAAGTTAAAGGAATGAAAAGTTTTACTTACCAGTCGATTAAAGAACCAGGAAATCACAGTAGCGACGATTGAACGAAGGATTCACAGACCGAATTAAAGGAAAACGAAAGGAAGTTTACCGAAAAGGGAAAATGTCAGAAGAGGGAAAAAGAGAAAAAAAAATTTGACGTCTGAAACTTTTGGGAAGAAAATAATAAAAAAATAAAATAGATTTGAAAATCGTAATATCTCAACTTCCCATTATCCTACTAACTACCCCATAATTTCAAGACCACTCAAACTCTCTCAGCCAACTGAAACAAAAATTAACACCCTCGCTCTCGCAGGGATTCAAACACAGGGCCTTCAGCACAACAACCCCCTTACCACTTGAACAAAGAGGCTCATTCTGGTATTAGTTTACTAAAGATAAATTATAACCCAGCCCACGAAGGATAAGGCTAGAATAAAAAAATAACCAAAATTCTCCAAATGAGGGACTTGAACCCAAGACCTCATACACATACCCAGAACACTTAACCCCTGAAGCAAATCCATATTTTATGTTAGATTTCACAAAAACATACTTAAATTATTCAAGGCGTTACAAATCTACCCCCTAAAATAAATTTCGACCTCGAAATTTACCTGATATGAATAGATGAGGATACTGCTGATGCATCGAGTCCTCAGGTTCCCACGTGGCTTCCTCAGTACCATGATTCTGCTACAGAACCTTAACTAATAGGATGGGCTTCCTCTTCAGAACCTTAATATCTCGCTCCAAAATCTAAATCGGTTCCTCCTCAAAAGTCAAATTTAGTTTAACCTTGATTTTCTCATCAGAGACAACATGAGATGGCTCAGACCGGTACCGCTTCAACATCAAGACGTGAAGCACATCATGGATATAGTCCAACTTTGGAGGTAGCTCCAACTAATAAGCGACTAGTCCCACACGCTTCAAAATCTGATAAGGCCCAATGAACTTAGGGCTCAACTTACCCTTACGATCAAACCTCAGAACTTTCTTCCACGGAGATACTTTAAGAAATACGCAGTCACCCACAGTGTACTCGAATCTCTCTTTTTCAAATCTGCATAAGACCTCTGTCTATTAGAAGTCGCCTTCAGACGATCCCGAATCAGTCTAATCTTGTCTTCAGTCTTGAAAACCAACTTAAGACCCAAAACTCGACGCTCACCCAACTCAGTCCAACATAGCGGAGTACGACACTTACAACCATACAAAGCCTCATAAGGTGCCATCTGAACACTAGACTGGAAACTCTTATTGTAGGCAAACCCAGCTAACAGTAGAAAATCCTCCCAACTACCTCAAAAATGAATCACACAACTTCAAAGCATATCCTCTAGTATCTGAATCACCCTCTCAGATTGACCATCAGTTCAAGGATGAAACACAGCACTAAAGTTCAATCTTGAACCCAGAGCCTCATGTAGTTTATTCCCGAACCGAGAAGTAAAGCGAGGATCTCTATCAGAGATTATCGAAATCAAAACCCCATGCAGACTTACAATATCAGAGATATAGAGCTTTGCCAACTTTTGCAGAAAGTAGTCCATCCGAACTGGAATAAAATGAGTGAACTTGGTTAATCGACCAATGATGACCCAAACAGAATCTTTCTTAATGGGTGTTAAAGGCAACCCACTAACGAAGTCCATCGTCACACGCTCTCATTTCCATAAAGGAATCTTAACAGGTTGTAGCAAACCCCGAAGGCAACTAGTGCTCAGCCTTACCTTGCTGGCATGTCAGACAACGAGCAACAAAATCTATAACTTTATATTTCAAACTCGTCCACCAATACAATTCACGAAGATCGTGATACATTTTATTACCACCAAGATGCATAGCATAAGAGCTACTATGTGCCTCCCTCAGAATCGACTGTCTCATATTAAAATCATTCGTTATACAAACCTGACCTTGGAAACACAGAACTCCATCCTTATTCAGTCCAAAATTTAAAGTACCGCCACTCCCAACCTGATGAAACCGTAGAATCAAACACTCATCCCCTAACTATTTTTCTCGAATCTACCCAATCTAAGTCATCTTAACTTGTAACTCAGCTAATAGACCCCTATCATCGAACAGACTAAGATGAGCGGACATCGCTCTCAAATCAGTCGTCGCTCTATGACTGAGAGCATCAGCCACCACATTGGCCTTACTAGGATGATACTCTATCATGCAGTCATAATATTTGAGCAGCTCAATCCATCGACGCTAATATTCAACTCCTTCTGAGTAAAGAGGTAGTTGAGGCTTTTGTGATCGATGTAGATAATACACCTCTCACCATACAGATAGTGCCTCCAGATTTTTAACTCAAAAACCACGGGAACTAACTCGAGATCATGCATCGAATAATTCCCCTCATGTGACTTAAGCTAATAGGACGCATAAGCCACAACCTTACCACCTTGCATTAGTACACATCTCAAACCGACGTGCGATGCATCACTATACACTACAAACTCCTTACCAGATTCAAGTTGTATCAGAATAGGAGCTTGAGTCAGAATAGACTTAAGCTTCTCGAAGCTCGATTGTTACGCACCAGTCTAGACAAAAGGAACACCCATACACAGAAGCTTAGTCAAAGGAGCTGCAATTAGAGAGAACCCCTCAACAAACTACCGATAATATTCTGCAAGACCTAGAAAGCTGTGGATCTTAGATACATTCTTAGGTTGTTTCCAATCAAGAACAGTTTCAATCTTTCTAGGATCAACTCGGATCCCCCCAGTAGAAATCACGTGTCCTAAAAAATTTACCTCTCGCAACCAGAACTCACACTTGCTCAACTTAGTGTAGAGCTGTTTCTCTCGGAACATCTAAAGCACTACTCTAAGATGCTCATCATGATCGTCCTCAGTCTTAGAGTGAACCAAAATATCATCGATGAAGACCATGATGAACTAATCTTTATACGACTGAAAAACTTGGTTCATCAGATCAATAAATGCAGCCAGAGCATTTGTTAGACCAGAGGGCATAACTAGGAACTCGTAGTGCCCATAACGCATCCTAAATATTGTCTTATGAATATCAACCTCCATAACTCTAAGCTGGTGATACCTAGATCAGAGATCTATTTTCGGGAACACTAAAGCCTCTCAGAACTGATCAAACAAACCATCAATCCCCGAAATTGGACACTTATACTTCATGTTAGTTTATTCAACTGCCGGTAGTCAATGCACCTCCTCATGGTACCATCCTTTTTCTTTACAAATAGAACCGATGCCCCCCATGGATACACACTAGGACGGATGAAACCATGATCCAGAAGCTCTTGAAGTTGAGCCTTCAGCTTTGTAAGCTCCTTCGGTGCCATACGGTATGGAGCAATGGACACTAGATCTGTACATGGTAGAAGCTCAATGTCAAGCTCAACTTTCCGATTCGAAGGTAAACCCGGTAACTCCTCAAGAAAAACATCTAAAAATTCCCTCACTGTTATGATATCCTTAAAGGAAGAGTCCACAGAAACTGAAACACTGACGTAAGTCATATAAGCCTCACACCCTTTTCGAACCAATTTTTCAGCCATAAGAGCGGAGGTCACATTAGATAGATAGTCTCGATGCTCACCGATCATAACTATTTCCTTATCTTTCACGGTCCTCAGTACAACCATTTTAGTCGCATAATCCAGGCTAACTCGGTGCTCAACCAACCAATCCATACCCAGAATTAAGTCAAACTCCCTAAATGATAACTCCATAAGATTTGCCGAAAACATAGCCCCTTGTACTTCCAATGAAACATTCCTATAAAGCCTACTTACTCGAATAGACTGCCCCAACGGACTCAGTACAGTAATCTCACTAGAAGTACACTCAACAAAAATTCCCAAGTTTTCGGAAATAGTACTAGCTATAAAGGAATGAGTAGAACCTATGTCTATCAAAATAGTATATGGAGCATCAAAAATTAAAAACGTACACGTGATCACTTCAAGAGCATCTCTATCCTCTCAGCGTCGAGCAGCATAAACTAGTGCAAGCTGCCTCGTTTCAATCTAATTAGCACCTCTATCCGGTGCTCTCTGACCTCAGCCCATACCATTACCACCACTAGGTGGCTGTTGTCTGCCCTCTGAGGTTGAACAAAACTCTGTCCTGAAGGTTGCATTTGATCAGTACGATGTGAACACTCTCTAATCCGGTGCTCTAAAGACCTACACCACAGACAAGCCCTTAATCTCCTCCAACACTCGCCCTGATGGAGCCTACCACAGTCACCATAAGGCTGAATCCCAGTCGGAGCGACAAGAACCCCCATTCTAATAGGTCCATCAAGTCTGGCTTGTTTGTTAGGCTTCTGAATAGAACCAGAGGGCTCTGAATCCCTTTTATTCTAGCTTCTCTCTCGATATCTATTCTAGCGTACCACACGCTTAACCTCTTCGGTGATCTTCATCTTATCCACCAGAACAGCAAACTCACGATCCCTCTGTTGAGCAATCAGAACCCTCAAACTGACCCCTAAACCGTCCTCAAAATGAACACATTTCTTATACTCAAATGCCACCATACCTAGAGCATAGTGGCTCAACCTTATAAACTCGACCTCATACTCGGCCACAGATTTATCAACTTGCGTGATATTTATGAACTTACCCCTACGAGTATCAACATAGCTCATGCCCATATACTTCCCTTAGAAGGCAGTCTTAAAATAATCTTAGTTCAAATGATTCAGTTGGGCACCCTCCTTAACCAACAACCACCACTGATATGCCTCAACGCGAAGCAAAGAAACTGCACCCTTCAATTTCTGCTCAGGAGTGCAATTGGTGTCTTTCAAAATCCTTTCGATGGCCTCCAACCAAAACTTGGCCATAGTAGGGGCGACTCCAGTGACACCCCTAAATAGCTCATCCCCATTAGACTGAAGTCATTCAGTTACTGACCTATGGCCCCCAGATCCAGAATGGGGTCTAGCGACCCTCTCCAACATTCTCAACATGGCTTGAAACAGTGTGTCGTCCCCAGCTGAACTACTTTGAGACCCAGTTCAGTAGTAGGTGAAACCGATGTCTCACTCGTGTCTAAGTTCGACATACTACCCAAAGAGAAAGACACAACTCGAGCCCCCTACGGCCCCTACCGTGCCCACGAATACCACAAGCGCAATTTGTTTACATTATAAAATTTTATGCATCAGCCCCAGTATTTATTAGCAGATATTTTATGCTTAATTTATCAGAAGTTCAAAAGTATTTCAGAGGTTTTAATCTCTAACTAACTCAGTATAGTTTCAGAAAGTGCTAACTACAGTGTTTTTAGAAAATTCTATCTAAGTTCAAAAATACTTACAGGATTGGCGCCGGAGACTCGGTGTACCACATACTTACTCAAAATTATCCAAATTATTTCAAAATGTCTTTTTTGACATACAATTTTGGAACCCATAATTCACAGCCCGAGCTTTGCAACCTCGCTCTGATGCTACTAGATGTAACACCTCAACTCCGGCCTAGACGTTATGGCCAATCCTAGAGTGTTACAAAGAAGGGTTTAGGACCGAATCTTAGAGTGTTACAAAGAAGGGTTTTGAAATTAGTGTTACTTCAATAAAACTTTGTATAGTTGTTCGATGATTCATCCAAGTTCTATAACCCATATTCATTTACATAATTATTACTAAAAGCATTATTTAATTAATTTATTTACCAAAACATAATTTACAGCGGAAGTCATAGAAAATGTTATATTTTGGAAATATAGTTCGTATTTTCAGAAAAACCTTTATTTTCGTAAAATCATGTTTCTAGTCAATCGTCGCAATAGAAGAGTAAAAAAAACCAAAATAAAAATTAAACAATCCGAAGAGTCCAATAATTACAAAACTCTCAGAAATAATCCTTAATTAAATAAAAACCATTATTTAAAGTCAGTTCACAAACTTGTGGTCACTGTCGCACCGATCCGTCTAAGTCTGTAGATTACCTATACAAAACAAACAAACAGACGTAAGTTTTTGTAAACTCAATGTGTAACCCAACAAAAGTAGACATGCAATATACGCAGAAATCTCATATACAAACAACTACAAATCCGGACTTAGGTCTATGACAGATACAGATATAAAATCAGATAAACAGAGCAGATATCCAGAGTCCTACCCCCATTCCCGACACACCATCTCCGACCATCCCATCACACCATGTGGGGTTAAAAACACCCAACCCATCTCTATACACCATATAGTGTTGATGCGACACATATCAGATAATATGCAGACAAGCTGCCAAAATATAAGCGAAGAGTCACCATACAGACCACTTCCTCTATATATACAATTCTTACCCCAATCAATGATACAAAATACAGATACAATAATATTATGCATAACATGCTCATATATAGATGATGGTCGTAAAACTAACTACAAATTTGACTAAGGCAAGCGCACCTATCGAACAGTAGTATAATTATGGTGAGACCAGAAATATCGTATCCACGAGGACTAAAAGTACTAGTAATTACTATCTTTTTATTATATAGCCTAAAAATTAAGAGAATGTTTTATCTAAAACTAATTATCTAATTAACTAAGTTTGCGACAGAGATTAAAGTTGGAAAATACTTTTTAGAAAATCGATGAAGAAGACAATACCCAAGGAAGAATCTACATAGACTTCACTTATTACTTCTCAATTAGATGATTTATTCACTTGACTTAATCCGTAGAAATCCCTGATTTATGTTAATATCTCTGTCGAGACTAAAAACAACTGACTCTAGGTTGATTAATTGAAATCTCTTTCTAATTAAAACCCCTATTGTCGCATTAACTCGATCTATGGATTCCCTTATTAGATTTGACTCTAATCTGGCAGATTTATGTCATCCTATCTCTAGGATTGCATGCAACTCCGCTTAATTATGGGGATCTACTCTTAAACAGGGACTTTTGCTCCACTGAATAAGCACATCAAAACCTGAATTAATACCCTGGAATATTAAAACAAGAATTTAAAACTCACAATTAAGAATAAGAACACGTATTTATCATATAATTCAAATAGTAATAAGATCCGTCTTAGGTTTCATCTCCCTTAGGTGTTTAGGGAGTTTAGTTCATAATAATGAAAAACATCTCAAGATTTTGAAAATAATAAAACATAAAGAAACCCAAAGAACTCCTAGGAGATTGAATGGAAATCTTCAGTCTTGATGTAAATCCTGCCTCTGAGCTGATTCCGATGGCTATCCCTAGGTATTTTCTACCTTCTACTCTGCGTGTCCCCCTTGATCCTCTTCTACGGTGTTTAAATAGACTTTGGAAAGCCCAAAATAGCCCAAAATTAGCCTTTTTCGAATAGAATTAGACTTAGGTTTAACAGGGACATGGTCGTGTGTCACGCCCGTGTGCAAGTGCTCAAGCCATGTGTAATTCTGAGTTGGTTTCTAGTCGACACGGCCATGACACACGGGCGTGTGGCCTGCCTGTATGCCTCACACGGGCATGTGGTTTACCCATGTGGGAGTGCCTAGGCCGTGTGAAACACTGATTTATGCCCATTTGGTCCCTTTTTGACCCGTTTCTTGCTCTTTTCGCTTTCCTATACTCACCTAAGTATAAAACATGAATTTAAAGATTAGAAGCATCAAATTCAATGAAATCAATGAAAAATCATCCATAAGTATGCCAAGCATGGGGTAAAAATATGTATATATTATGGTTTATTAAATATCCCCACACTTAAGCATTTGCTTGTCCTCAAGCAAAATCCTCAACTCACAACTAAAAGAAATTCTTCTCAACTTATAATTCTCATGAATAATGTTTCGAAGTAATTCCCAAGTAATCATATATTGAGAGCTTAACCAAAAGAACATTAAAGTTTCAAACAATCCAAGTTGAGCATTTTAATCATAAAATCATAGGTATCCCCCTTTATCTAAGTAATAACCTTTACTTCCAAATTGACAAGGGTTGACATCCTCACTAAAGATTCACTCAAATCACTCAAAGTGTTTAAGGTTTAACAATTAAGCACTCAATAGCCAAACATGAAAAATTATTACCATAAGCTTGCATGAAAATCAAATCTCCACCACTATAAATGAGATGATACATAAATCAAAAGGTCTTTAACAAGGTTGTAATGGGGCTTGGGTTAAAGGTGTGGATAAAAGCTGAAAAAAAGGGTTAGAATCAAGATTAATTTAAATAAATTACCAAACTTAGAAAAATAAAGCTAATTGCTGAATTACAAGAAAGTGCCAGAATTCGAACTATCTAAAGCAAATGATGTGAGCTTTTTCTCAATATAATAACTTTACTTAACCAAGCTCTTTATAACAATAAATAATTATAAATATACGTTTTTTTTAGAATAAGAATAATAATGGAGAATATATCATAAGGAAAAATTCAGCAACTGAAACGAACGAAAATAGTTTGGTAACTAATTAAATCAAATCTCGATAAAAAGGAGTCATTGAAAAGGGAGAAATTCTTAACGAATCAAAAAGGGTTTAGTTGTGGGTTATCATTAAGGGTAAAATCAAGAAACAATGGTTACGGCTTAAGGGGGTTCACTAAGGGTCAATTATATGGGTAGGCTTTTTATGAGGTAAATGGGTTAAAACCTAAGTGCCTTTATCATTTTAGTATATCAAATCAAAGGTGTGGTCTTGACCTGCATAATCGAAGCAAGTTCTAGAATAACAAATCAATGTTGACACACTCATAACGAATAAAATAATTGACCAAGAAAAATATATGCTCTAAAAAGCTCAAAATCTCACTAAAATTATGGGTATTTGATGTCAATCCTATAAATTGAAACTTCAAGATAATTCCTCAATTCAGGGAAACAACCTAGCAATTTTAATTTTCAAAAGTCAACGTATCATACTTGATTCTCTAATGTCTTAAAGTTTAAACAATCAATGCACAATTACCTATGATTTAAAAAAACATATAAATAAAAATTATAAATCAATCAAAATTCACTCTAATAATAAGATGAGAAAATTATTTGAGAACAAGATAAAAATTCAGGGATTTTCTGATAATCATAAAAATATCCACCCCACACTTAAGATGTATATTATGCTCAATGTACAAAGATAGATAATAAGAATATAAGTATAATATCATAAGAGAGGAAGAGAAGCGAAACTGCCCTGAATTTTTGGATGAAATCCTTGGAATAGCGAGTGCGAGAATTGTAGATAAAGCTAATGAAAGGCATGATTTTGAGTTACTAATAAGAAAATAAACACTACTATGAAAGAGAATTAAGGGATAATTCGATAATAACTATAAAGATAAGCAGAGTTTAAAATATAAAAGATAAGTATTCAAAAATAAATAAAGGAAAATAAAATTAAAAATAATAATAATATAAAGGGACTCAAAGGTCCTCATCATCGGATGCCTCGTGGGTCGATGGTGCCGAAGGAGAGATGTGGAGGTGGTGGCAAATCTGTCGAAGAGTGATATCAATGTTGTCGAACCGCTCAAAACACTGCTGCTCAAATCGAGTGAATCGCTCAGATAAATCTATCAAAGTGGCAGCAGGAGGGTGCTGACTCGATGGTGGTGGTGGTGGTGGGGGTGGGTCCTCGTGAGGGGGAGGGACATCATCAGTAATGTCCTCTGGCTCATTCTGGTCATCGACCGAACGAGTCTGTACTGAGGGGGGCCAAATCCACGGCGTCACTCTATCATCCTCATGTGGATCATGCTAGATATTCCTTGAGGAGACATCTGGCCTACCAGTGTAAGTGCTGATGACATCTCTAGGGTGTCGAAGAGGCCAAAGTGTCGAGCGAGGCGAGTCACGTAAGGGCCAAGGTAAGTGGGGCCCCTTCTATGGCAATCCGTCTAGTGGCGAAAAGCGAGGGCGATAAAATATGCCAAATCAAATACATGACCAGTCGCCATGCTCCATAAGAAGTAAGCATCAGTGGTGCTAACGACGCCAGTGCTCTCTCTCCTCCCAGTCAAGCTATGAGCCAAGATAGCATGGATGTAGCGTAGTGCTGGAGGAAGAGAAGTTGCCTTTGAGCGACTTGAATCATAGGGAACAGTACTTGCCATAAGGTCGGTCCAACAGTAAGAGGGTGAGTAGTGTTATGTGCCAGTGAAGTTGTAAAAAATTCTCAGAAGCTATGAACTCCTCCATGTAAAGGCCCAAAGGAGCTCCAAACTCTGGTACACTCATGTGTCTGACAAGCCACCAAGTCGGAAAATGATAGTACCAGTCTCGTCATGTGTATTCATCACATGCTGTAGATGGAAAGTAGTGCAAAACTCCAATATCAGCTCTGAATAGGTAGGCTCGATAATTGCAAAGAACCGATCCCACAGGGCAGTATCGAGATGGGATCGAACAAGGTGAGCAAGTTAGACCTGCTCCAAAGTGGCCCAATCAATGCATCGTCTCACTTCTAATGGTCGTACTCGAAGAAGCTAAAGCAGGTCATCCTGTGGGCCTGACGAGAACCGAAGTAGAGTATGGCGAGCTTCGATCGAGGCACTCGAGGAGGTTGCGCCAGGACCCTTCCGCTTTTTCGAAGCGAGGACAGTAATTTTCTTACCTTGTGTGTTTGTCATTATAAGCCTACAAAATTAGAAGGGATTAATAAAAAAAATTCAGCATTTAAATAGAATCTAAATAATCCTTAAGAGTAATCTATTCCTAAAACCACATATTCGAATATTAATAACATGCAAAATTCAAAAGTGAAATATCAAATGACAAAGAATCTAAAAGTAATATGCAATGAATATTAAAAAAATGAGTAATAAGTCAATATACTATACGCATTAGCAGAAGACAGATATGGCTAAAATAATGAATTAAATATGGAGTTTCTAAAAGAATAGCAGCAATTAAACTATAATAGAGTTAGCCTAAGCTAATATGCAGCAAAATAAACATCAACTCAAAGACATAATAAGACAAAACTAAAGTGCAGAATAAGATAGAGATAAAGAGAAATAAAGCAACGCATAACATAATAATAATAATATTAATACTTAAAATAATAAAACCCAAGGGAAGGAGTAATAGGGGACCGACGGTGATGGCCGAAGTGTCGCGGGTAAACGAAGGGCTGCGGTGGTGCTGGTGCGACTGTGGGGGACGGTGGTGGCTCATCGACGAAGGAAAATGGGTAAGGTTAAGGGGTGGGGAAGGGGGTGATAGAGGAAGAAGGTAAAGGAGAAGTTAAGGTCGGCACTTTAAGGGAAGGAGGCCAAAGTTTGGGGGCTGGTTCATAGGTGTTGGGGCAGGCTGTGAGGGCTTGGTTTTTACGGTTAGGGAGGTTGTCGTGGGTGCGATGAGGGGTAAGGAAGGGGGTTGTTAGGTTTGGACTGGTGAAGGGAGAAGGAAGGTAGAGAGAGGGTGTAAGCTGTTGGTGCGATTGGCCGGAAGGGGAGTAGAAGGTGGCTGGAGTAGGGGAAAAGGTTGCGGCGGCTGGAGGTTGAAGAAGAGAGGAAAAAGACAAAGTCAAAGAAGAAAAGAGGGGTTAGGGTTTAAAATAAGGGCACGGTCGTGTTAAGGCCCCATGTTGGGCCACACGACTGTGTCACACGGTCGTGTGGCTCGAGTTTAGCCCATGTTTGTCAAGAAAATTCAATGCCCATTCGTCACACGGCCTGGAAAACGCCTGTATGTCCAGGCCGTAGTGCACACAGCCGCGTCGCACGATCGTGTGCCATGTCCTTCACTTCTCCCACGCCCGTGTGTCTGAACACACGGCCGTGTGCCTTACCCGTGTAGCTCCCTGACTTATTTAAAATTTGAAAATTTAGCTCCAGTTTTCACACGGCCTAGGACACGCCCATGTGGCTTTATCGCAGGCCGTGTGGCTCGATACTTGGGGATTTTTTTGCCCTATTTCCACATGACCAAGGACACGTCCGTGTGTCCAGGCTGTGTGGGTCACTGATCCTACATAAAAAAACACGAAAAATAGAAAAAATAAATGGGTTAGTGGTGTTAGTGCTCGGGTTGCCTCCATAGAAGCACTTATTTAGAGTTTAAGCTCGACTTACCTCAATTTTGTGTTGTCATGGTGGGTTGAGGAGTTGAAACTCCTCACCCCTGCTATCAATTTTATCAAAATAAGGTTTAAGTCGAGTATTATTTACCTTGAAAGTTTTGAATTGAGAATGATTTACCTCGATTATACCATACGGGACAATATTCAGTACCGTGAAAGGAGTCGCTCCGTTTGTATTAAGCTCTAAAATAGCAATTCGGGGGTTATTTTCATCTAGCAATACTTTATCCCCGACCTTAAATTGCTTTGTTTCATCCCTACACTCATCACGGCGTCGCTTTGATTCATCGTGTATTTTTGGTTTCTCCTTGACATGTGTCCGCCATTCATCTAGTTTATCAATTTGTAGTCTTTCTTTCTCATGACTCGTTCTGTTTTTGTCACATGGACTAGAATGTGGTTCTATCACGTTCTTCCTAGGTGTTTCCTGGAAAGAAGTTTGCGCCTTAACATTACTCGAGTTAACGGAACTTATATAATCGTTTTGATTACTAGATAGATTAGAAGAATCATGAGCTTGAAGTGTAATCGTGTCATCTCCTACACAAAGTATCAATTCTCCTGTGCCAACATCAATAATATTCCTAGCAGTTGCTAAAAAGGGCTTTCCTAAAATTAAAGGTACGTCACTATCTTTATCCATGTCTAGAACAACAAATTCAACTGGGAATATAAATTTATCGATTTTGACAAGCACGTCTTCAATAATACCCCTAGGAAATCTAATTGTTTTATCTTCCAAGTGAGTGCTCATCCTAGTTTGTTTGGGTTTCCTAAGACCGAGTTGTTTAAACATTTTATAAGGCATGACATTAATGTTTGCCGCTAGATCAGCCAGCACATTCTTAATATTTAAACTACCAATTAAACAAGGAATAGTAAAACTCTCTGGATCTTTCAGTTTGATGGGTAGCTTATTCTGTAGAATGGCTGAGCAAACTACATTTAATTCCACGTGCAACGCATCATCTAACTTTCATTTATTAGCCAAGAGCTCCTTTAAAAATTTAACTACGTTTGGCATCTATGAAAGGGCTTCAATAAATGGTAAGTTAATATGTAATTTTTTTAATAATTTAAGGAATTTACCGAATTGTTCATCCATGTGGTCTTTCCTTGTCGCATTGGGGTATGGTACACGAGGTTTATAGTCTTTGCTTACCGGCTTCTGTGTACCATTGCTTACATCAACCTTACATTTATCTTCCACATTATCTTACCTCGGTTTTAGTTTAGATTCAACTAACCCTTCATCATTGTGCACAGTAATGGCATGAAGCTGCTCCCTTGGGTTCGTTTCAGTGTTACTTGGTAGGCCACCTTGTGGTCGTTCAGAGATCAACTTAGCAAGCTGTCCTATTTGAGTTTCGAGCCCTTGAATCGACGCTTGTTGATTTTTAAGAGCTGTTTTGGTATTCTTAAAACGTGTTCCTGACACCCAGATAAATTTTGTAAGCATCTCTTCAGGGTTCAGTTTCTTCTCTTATTGGTAGGGTGGTTGTTGAAAACCTGGAGGATGTTGTGGCCTTTGATTTCCTTGACCTCATAAGAAATTTCGGTGGTTCCTCCAACTTGCATTGTAAGTGTTACTATAAGGATTATTTTATTGCTGAGGATTATTACCCATATAATTCATTTGCTAGTTCTCCATGTTGGGGCCGTAGGGTAGGTATTCTGAATTGCTCATTCCTCCTCCACTTGCATCACACTGCATTACTAGATGTACCTGCGTAGAACCAAGCAAACCATTAATCTTTTTATTCAAGAGTTTTACCTGATTTGACAGTATAGTAACCGAGTTGACGTTAAAAACATCGGCTGCCTTAGTTGGCTTAGTCCTCATAACTTGCCACTAATAATTATTCAGTGACATCTCCTCTATAAACTCATAAGCATCTTCAGGTGTCTTATTATTGATGGTTCCACCAGCAGCTGTGTCAATCATTTGTCTAGTCGAGGGATTCAAACCGTTGTGGAAAGTTTGAACCTGTAGCCAAAGGGGTAACCCATGGTGAGGGCATCTTCTCAATAAGTCCTTGTATCTCTGCCATGCATCATAAAGTGTTTCTAAATCCATCTGCACAAAAGAAGAGATATCATTCCTTAATTTAGCCGTTTTAGCAGGAAAAAAATATTTAAGCAAAAATTTTTCAGCCATTTGTTCCCAAGTAGTGATTGACCCTCGTCGTAACGAGTTTAACCACTGTTTAGCCTTATTCCTCAATGAAAAGGGAAATAACCGAAGGCGAATGGCGTCGTCAGAAATGCCATTGATCTTAAAGGTGTCGGAGGATTCCAAAAAATTTGATAAATGAGTGTTTGGATCCTCGTCCTGCAAACCATCAAACTGAACAAACTGTTGTATCATTTAAATCGTGTTAGGTTTCAGGTTCAAAATTATTTGCAAAGAACAAAGAAGTCTAACTATACTCGATTCGATTACACATTAAATTAGGTTTAGCATAATCATACATAGTGCGAGGAGCAGGATTCTGATTTATTGGATCTGCAGCAATCGCAGGAGGTAGCGGATTATTCTGATTATCAGCCATCTCCTCGGTTGTAGTATGGATATCATCCTTGCGCTCTTCCTCTATGTATTGTAGGCTTCGCCTTATTTCTCTTCAGTTTTTGCGAGCTGTGCTCTCGATCTCACTGTCAAAAAGCAAAGGTTCTGACGGGTTCCTCCTAGTCATAAACTAGAGACACCTGCCAAAAGCAAACGACAGAGAATTTAGAAAAGAAAAGAAAAAAATTAAAATAAAAACAAAAATCAAATTGCAATAAAAGCAAAAATGGCTAAAGTAATAAAAATCAAATGTTCCTAATATCTTAGTCCTCGGCAACGGCGCTAAAAACTTGATGGTCGTAAAACTAACTAAAAATTTGACTAAAGCAAACGCACCTAGCAAACAGTAGTATAATTATGGTAAGACCGAAAATATCGTATCCATGAGGACTAAAAGTACTAGTAATTACTATCTTTTTATTATCTAGCCTAAAAATTAAGAGAATGTTTTATCTAAAACTAATTATCTAATTAACTAAGTTTGCGACAAAGATTAAAGTTGGAAAATCCTTTTTAGAAAACCGATGGAGAAGACAATACCCAAGGAAGAATCCACCTACACTTCACTTATTACTTCTCAATTAGATGATTTATTCACTTGACTTAATCTGTAGAAATCCCTGATTTATGTTAATATCTCCCTCGAGACTAAAAATAGTTGACTCTAGGTTGATTAATTGAAATCTGTTTCTAATTAAAACCCATATTGTCACATTAACTCGATATATGGATTCCCTTATTAGATTTGACTCTAATCCGGCAGATTTATGTCATCCTATCTCTAGGATTGCATGCAACTCTTCTTAATTATGGGGATCTACTCTTAAACAGGAATTTTTGCTCCACTGAATAAGCACATCAAAACCTGAATTAATACCCTGGAATATTAAAACAAGAATTTAAAACTCACAATTAAGAATAAGAACAAGTATTTATCATATAATTCAAATAGTAATAAGATCCGTCTTAGGTTTCATCTCCCTTAGGTATTTAGGGAGTTTAGATCATAATAATGGAAAACATCTCAAGATTTAGAAAACAATAAAACATAAAGAAACCCAAAGAACTCCTAGGAGATTGAATGGAAATCTTCAGTCTTGAGGTAGATCCTGCCTCCGAGCTGATTCCGATGGCTATCCTTAGGTATTTTCTGCCTTTTACTCTACGTGTCCCTCTTAATCCTCTTCTACAGTGTTTAAATAGAATTTGGAAAACCCAAAATAGCCCAAAATTAGCCTTTTCCGAATAGAATTAGACTTAGGTTTAACAGGGACACGGCTGTGTGCCACGCCCATGTGCAAGTGCTCAAGCCGTGTGTAATTCTGAGTTGGTTTCTAGTCGATACGGCCATGACACACGAGCGTGTGGCCTGCCCGTGTGCCTCACACGGGCGTGTGGTTTACCCATATGGGAGTGCCTAGGCCGTGTGAAACACTAATTTATGCCCATTTAGTCCGTTTTTGGCCCATTTCTTACTTTTCCTATGCTCACCTAAGTATAAAACATGAATTTAAAGGACTAGGAGCATCAAATTCACTGAAATCAATAAAAAATAATCCATAAGTATGCCAAGCATGGGGTAAAAATATGTATATATTATGGTTTATCAATAGATAACATATATACTTAAACAGAACAGTCAGATTTACATATTGGTGTCCTACTCAGAGCAGACTATGAGAGTATCAGATCACATGAATTTAGGTTTGGTCAGCCCTTACCGACCCTACGGTAGGCCCACTGTAACACCCCTAACCCACATCCGTTGTCGAATTAGGGTTATAAGGCATTACTGACTATTTTACGATTCAAATAAATACGTGTTATAAATTACAACACAACATTTTTATCACGTCAATGCTTATAAATAATCAAATTTCAAATCTTAAATAATCATATCAATCACAACACAGCTTAATTTAACATAATCCAAAATATATCAAAACAATTTACACAATACATAACATGTATACAATAATAATTTCATTATTGGATTATTTGACTTATTTTGCATTGACCATGCGCATACTTATAAACCATATATATATATATATATATATATTATAAAAGCTATAAAAGCTCAACTAACATATCATGACCGAAAGTTAGGTACACATATTTTTTTTTCATCAATTCAATTCTCTCATATGAATATAATACCCAAATTAATTAAATTACCATGACAACCAAATCAAAGGTCATTCATACCATTAATTTGGTTCTTAAGTGAACACAGAATACTTATCATGCATATGTCCTAGTTCTTACCTAACTAGCACATGATCTACTTAAGCATAATTAACAACTATCATATATCATAAGGCTAAAACATATAGCAACTATATATACAACATATATTTGGATTACATTCTTGACATATGCTCAAACCAAAATCACACATATGCAAAACCCTAAGTATTATACCCAACCATAAACCTCATGAACTTGTGTATCAATGTCGAACCATTGAACAACAGTACTCTTAAATTTATTCTAACATATAACCAAAAATAATTATCAATTAAATAAGATTTTATCCATCATTACAAGACATTAACCACTTATAGACATATTTAAAACATAAATTTCTCATGCCGTGTAACAAGCATTTTGAAACAAATTTAAAATTTAACAAGGTCAATTATATGCATATAACCGAAATCACCAACCAACCTATACGCAAAAAATAAATATCACAAGCATCATCCATTTATATCACATATCATAGTAACTAAAGTAGGCTTATGCCATGATCAAACCAAAACCGAATTCGAACATTTAAATAAGCCATTTTCGCATGGCTTTTATACAAAACCAAGGTTCATCACATCAAAACACCATTTAGCCTATACATACCATAATTTAAGTTCAATGATTTAAATACCAAAGCTGTGGATAGTGTGGTGAACTTTGTTGGCGATCCCCGAGCTCGCAACTAGCTTCAAAGTCTATAATACAGAGTATACAAATACACACACAGTAAGTTAACTTAGCTTAGCAAGTCATAAGCAAATAACAACTCAATAATATAGTCAACTCCTTAAAATTTAAACTGAATCAATTTACTATATCAATGTCATATTTAGTTTCAACTTAAACATTCCATAACCACACATGTTTAACATAACTATCACTTTGGCCAAATTCTTATAAGGTTAAAATTTTACAAATTTTCATTCAACTTTCAAAGCCAAATATCATTACACATTCAAATATACTTCCACTCATTTACACAAGATCACAAAACAAAATTTAACTTTATATACCAACATCACTCATTTGGCCGAATACATAAGATCATATATAACATCACATATGTACATTACCTATATGGCCAAATATATATGGTCATTTAGCTCAGTTTACTTACTCAAATACCATATCAGCATGAAGTCTTGTAGGCATAAGCTTACAATAAATCACCGGCATAAAACTTGCTAGGCCTAAGCTTGAATCACACATCGGCACAATGCCTGCTAGACTCAAAATTCACTGGCAATAAGCCTGCTAGGCATAAAGCCCGATTTTATTCACTAGCACAAGGCTTGCTAGGCTTAAAGGCCAAATATCACTATTAATAAGCTGTCTCATAATCAATTCTTATATCGAAAATTTTAGATATTCCATATAGTTCATACGGACTTTCAAAAGCTATAATTCAATCGAATTAAACTCAAATACATTATTTCCATGCTTAATCATATTTTTCTAGCTCAACTATAATTCTATAAATTTCCAGACCAGCATAATAAACTATTTTAGTTGCTTAAATACTTACCTCGGACGATGAAAAATCGGTATGGATCGACTAATCGACAACTTTACTTTTCCCCGATCTAAATCTGATATTCTCTTTTCTTGATCTAAATTAATATAAATTAAACTTATTAAATCAAATATTCAAGTAAATTCATCCAAAAATACACAAATGGGAAAATTACACTTTTACCCCTGATATTTTACATTTTTCACAATTTAGTTTATATTGTATAAAACACAAAATATGCACAATCTCACAACAACATAGTTAGGCCGAATATTCCTTATACTCATACTAGTCCATATATTTCATTTATTTCACATTTTAGTCCCTCAATTTATTATTTTTACAATTTAGTCCTAATTACTCAAAATCATCAAAAATTCCAATACAAAACATGTTAATCTAAAACATATATTTAATATTTCATCATCAAACATCACAAAACACAAATATTCATCAATGGCACAACTCAAAAAATTCATCAAAATCAGAAATTCTAGCATGGGTCGGATAGTATTCAAAGCAACGATCTCAAAAACGTAAAAATTATCAAAAACCAAAACCAAACTAACCTTGAATCAAGCTTGAGAAATGGCCGAATATCACCAAGCTTTAGTTTATTTTCTTTATTTTTGGTTTCGGTCAAAGCATGCATATATGAATATCATTTTATTATTTATGTTATATTATAACATATATTATTTCATCCTTTACTATTTTAACCTTTACTAATTAATATAAAATATTTATATTGGTTGTCTACAACCGTCCAACTTATTTAATTATGGCCTATTTGCATTATAAGTGCTCCATATTAAAAAGCCACTAACATTTCAGCCCTTATGCTTTAAACTATCAAGTTTTTAATTTACGCAATTAAGTCTTTTTATTAAATTAAGCACACAAACAGTCAAATTTTCATACGAAACTTTCACACATGCAAATTCACATATGATAAACACGAAAAATGATATTTAAATATTTTTTGACTCAAATTCGTGGTCTCGAAACCACTATTTTGATTAGGGTCTAAATCAGGCTGTTACACCCACAGTCAACCGGAACGACCCGTACAACCTTAGGGGAAATTTTTGAATTATGGGCCTACATGTCTATGTGGCCTACACCCCATATTAGCCTTGCCCGTGTGGCTCACACGGCCTGGCCCAAAACCCACACACCCGTGTGGCATGCCCGTGTGGGCCTACACGCCCAATATGACCTAGCTCATGTGGCCCATATGACCACACCGCACCATCACACAGCCGTCTCCTATGCACAGCCACGCCTTTTTGAAACACACGACCATGTCTCACACACGGCTAATCACACGGCTAGGCACACGCCCGTGTGGCGTCGACAGAATACTTTTTCGACTTTCGTCGAAGCTCAGTTTTTTGCGTTAGGGATACACACCTAGTTCGTTTCGATGCAAAAATAATTTTGAGCCTTTAGAAACCTAAAAAGAATACCCAACACCAATTTAGAAGTTTGATTAATGAATTCATCAACAAGAACCAACACAAAATTGACTTACCGCCAATGACAAACCACCTCTAGCGCTCATTAATCATTGGAGTGCAATTCTTTGCGTCACAACCTTCTCCTAATCATAGAATCTGCCAATTAATCACTACAGTCTAACATCGCTAAACCCAAACCAGTTAAAAAGATGAAAAGTTTTACTTACCAGTCAATTAAAGAATCAGGAAATCGCAATAGTGATGATTGAACGAAGGATTCACAGACTGAATCAAAGGAAAACGAAAGGAAGTTTACCGAAAAGGGAAAAATGTCAAAAGAGGGAAAAAAAGAAAAAAATTGATGTTAGAAACTTTTGGAAAGAAAATAATAAAAAAATAAAATAAGATTTGAAAATCCTAATATCTCAACCTCCCATTATCCCACTAACTACCCCATCATCTCAGAATTTTAAGACCACACAAACTCTCTCAGCCAACCGAAACAAAAATTAACGCCCTCGCTCTCGCAGGGATTAGAACAAAGGACCTCCAACACAACAACCCTCTTACCACTTGAACCAACAGGCTCATTCTAGTATGAGTTTACTAAAGATAAAATATAACCCAACCTACCAAGGATAAGGCTAGAATAAACAATATCAAAATTCTCCAAATGAGGGACTTGAACTCAAGACCTCATACACACACTTAAAACACTTAACCCCTAAAGTAGATACACATTTTATGTCAGATTTCACAAAAATAGACTTAAATTGTTCAGGGCATTACACTAATGGTGAGCTAATAAACTTTGTAAGGGTGTAAGAGACCATTAAAAGGTGTGCTAAACTTATACTGGTCCCTATGTCACAACACGGAGAGTTTGATGTCACAATATAGAGAGTAGAATAGATAAATTCCAAGACTGTCTTTGACGTTGCGGCATAGCTGAAGGGTGTCGTGACATACCCCTAAAGACATCTTGAAGAGAAGTATACTGACACAGGTCTTGATGTGTCGTGACATCGACTCTGAACGGGAATTAACATGAGCCAGGGGTATTTTGATCCGAACAATGAAACTTAAAGCTCAGAAACATCAGCTAACCTAGGATTAAGGACAACGGCCACTTGAAATCTATAATAGGCTCATTTGTCACACATTATGGACACCAATTACTTAGCTTAGAATATCTTTTTTAATTTCAGTTTAGTTTTTCTCTTTTATTAGGTTTTAGATTTATTTTTAGTTTGTTCTTTTTTTATCTCGAGGGATCTAACTTATGCGTACAATCAAACTTTGTGGATTCACATTCATTCTTAATACAAATCAGGTTTTTTCTTAAACTCTATACTTTTGATCCATTTATCATGTTTACTATTTATATCGATTCTATATTGTTTATGAAAACCATGAGAAACTCATCCTTCTATGGGGGAATTAACAAGTGGAGGTATGATCTATTAACTATTTTATAGGGTTACTCAATGGATCAGTTGTTGGGAAAAGGAAGAACTTAAACCCTAGAAAGTCATCAAGGTGGGAATTAACCCAAAATTGGTATCGCCTATCCATGAACACATTCATCCCAAGCTGATCTAGACTGTGAAGTTGGAAGATAAATAGTCATTTTCGACTCATTATTTTTGTAGAAGATTGGATGATCCTGTTGGGATAGCAACTAGTTTATTGACGAAGAACCCGAAGCGACAGTTGATGAAGATTACCAAAGCGAGCTAATCACCTATAACCAAATTTGATTAATTCTACTTTCCAATCTCTTGATATTTATTTATTATATTTTGTAACTATATTACAATTGGACTTGTATACTTGCAGATATCGCCTCATATATATCTTTTACTGCAATATTCACACTCTGGAAGTTAGTACAACTAGAGGTGGCCAAGAAGCTTGTTTAAGCCCATAGATGGATTTTGTTAATTTGTAAATCATATTCATTGGGTCTCACAACTCAAAGTTTTTTGGTTGCACCATATAAATTGTTTTTTCAATGTCGCTATTGTGAAACACAGTTTTAACATCCATCTGATTTTACTCAAGATTAAGATGAGAAACAAGCATCATGATTTTCTCGAAAGATTCTTTAGATAAAACTGGAGAGAAAGTTTTTGTAAAATCAGTGCCTTCTTTTTTAGTATATCCTTTAACTACAAGACATGCATTATACCTCTCCACATTACCATTTGCATCCCTCTTGGTTTTAAATATCCATTTACAACCAATTATTTTTACACTTTCAAGGAATGGGATAAGTTCCCAAACTTTATTATCTTGCATAGATCTATACTCTTCTTGCATGACATCAATCCACTTTTAAGAATTAGAACTTATGGCCTGATGAAAGTTGATTAGATCATCTTCCATCATTCTATTATCATCATCATGTTCTTGGAGAAATACAACATAATCATTTAAAATAGCATTTCTCCTCTCTCTTATGGAACTCCTTAGTGACACTTGTTCTTGAGGTTGTTGAGTTTGTTCTTTTGGAATAATTATCTTATCTTGAATAGAGAGTTGTTCAACATTGTGTTTTTGAGGGTCTAGATTCATTTCTTGATCAATGATAGGTATTAGAACCTGAAAATTGTCAAAAGTGATAGCAAGAACTGAGTTAAAATCCAATTCCTGCTCAAAAGCAATGTCTCTAACCTTATTTCTCTCTCCAAACTCAACATCCTTAAAAAATGTTCTAGTTCTCGTCTCAAAAATATTTTTAATTGTGGGATCATAAAAATTATAGCCCCTAGATTGCTCAGAATAACCAATAAAGCAACTGCGCATTATTTTGGAGTCCAATTTCTTTTTATGTAGCCTATAAGGCCTTGCCTCAGCTAGACATCCTCAAATGTGAAAGTGCTTTAGATTAGGCTTTTGACTAGTCCGAAGCTTATAAGGTGTTTTTGCAGTTACTTTAGTGGGTATTCTATTCAAAATATAATTCGTTGTCTTTAATGCTTCTTTCAAGAGGGACTCAAGTAAGGTAGAATGAGCAATTATGCTCATTACCATATCCTTAAAAGTCATATTTCATCTTTCAGCTGCACCATTCATACTAAGTGATCCTGGCATGGTGTACCATTGGACAATACCACATTCCTCTAGGAATTTTGTGAATGGTCCTAACGTTCTTAATCCTTTTGTTGAGTTGATTCTCAACTTCAGCTTTATAAGCTTTGAACGCGTCTAAAGACTGAGACTTCTCATGAATGATGTATAGGTACCCCTAACATGAGTAGTCATCTATGAGTGTTATGAAATATTGTTGACCATTTTAGGATGTCGTAGAGAATGACCCACAAATATCAGTATGAATTAATCCTAAAAGGTCTGAAGATTTGTTGGCACCCAATCTCTTGGTTTTGGTCTGTTTTCCCTTGATGCAATCGACACAGACATCAAAGTCTATGAAGTCAAGGTACTTTAAAATGCAATCAACTCTACCTTTTGAGATATGACCTAAGCGCTTATGCCATAATAAAACCAAATTTTCCTTATTTAATTTTCGTTTCACACCACATGATTCCACATGCAAGGTTTCATTATAAGATGCAATTATTTCTAGCAAATAAAGGTTGTCATGAGCATTTAAATAACTAGTTCCAACAACATCTAAATTTAAAGAAAAACTAAACTGATTGTTTCCAAATGAACAACAATATCAAATTTTTTCTAACAAAGAAATATAAACTAAATTTCGTCTAAAATACGGTACTACAAAAGTGTCTTTTAAATCCAAATAAAAATCAGCTCCTAATAACAACCTAAAATGTCCAATTGTTTCCACTTCCACCAATTTTCCATTACCCACGAAGATGTGTCTTTCACCATCACTTGGCTTTTGGTAGCTTAGGCAACCCTGTATAGAAACATTTATGTGAGCAGTAGCACAAGGATCTATCCACCAAGTGTTTTTAAGTATTGAAGCTAAATTAACTTCAAAACAGACCAAAGTAAGAACTATACCTTTCTTTGCATGACAGGCATGATACTTTCCACATTCTTTCTTCACATGTCTAGACTTGTTACAAAAGAAACAACCCTCTATAACTTGATGTTTCTTTTGAGCTGGACTCTTAGCAGCTTCATTATAATATTTTCTTTTCTTTGCCTTTATCTTTAGAGGCATTAGCCAAATGAGTGCTTTCAAACTTATCATGCTTCAACCTTTCTTCTTCTTGCACAAAATGAGAAATAAGCTCATTCAGAGTTCATTTCTCCTGTTGGTAGTTGTAACTAATTTTGAATTGGTTAAACTATGTAGGAAGCAATACCAAAACCATAAGAATAAGTAATTTCTTAGAACGCTCGATCTTAAATTTCGTAAGTCTTGAAGCAACATGGAGTATGTCCATAATGTACTCCCTCACGTTTTCTTGACCCTTATACTTCATAGACATCAAAAAAGTCAGAAGTGGTGTCATCTCAACCTTATCATTTTTGGCAAAATGTTTCTCAACTTTGTCAAGGAAACCCTTAGCCTGAGTAATCTCTTTAGATTTTGTGCCCTTAAAGGCTTTTGGAACATTATGCTTCATGATTATTAGACTCATGTGGTTTGAACGATCCCACCTCTCAAAATCCCGTTTAGCTTTAGGAGTGTTTGCCGCAATGAGAGGTACAAGTTTTTCTTTCCTTAATGCAAGATCTATGTCCATACAACCAAGCACTATAAGTAAGTGTCTTTTTCATTCCTTGAAATTGGTCCCTTTAGGCATAAGTATAGAATTGGTATTAGCATATTTTGTGGCAGCAAAAAATGAACTAGCTGAATATAGAACAAAAGTAAATAAAAACAAACTCACATCAATATTCATAAGTAAACAATAAATTCAAAATAATGGCTAATTCTATCTCAAGATACCAAACACAACATTAATATCAAGTCTTTAGACAATAATATTAATAGTAAATGATACTCTTGTTGTAACAATCAACTATTGACAATAAATTATATCAAACAATAAATCAATCTTTGGACTAACATATTACTCACATAGAGTGCCATATAATTGCCACACATTTATCACCACAGATGTCATTGAAATTCTGCCAAATATTAACTTACCTTTGAGTCAATTAATAAACGCATGAATCACAAATATATATAATCATCTTGATATTTTTAAATAAACTAATCTATGAAAAAGATGTCACTTTGGTGGTATTTTGTTTCAACTAATCTGTTTAAAATATCAGATATCCTTAATTAAAACCCAAAAACTAAAATCTGAATTTATTTATTTCAAAATATTTCTCTTAATTTCATCTTTCAATCAAATTAAAAGATAACAGTATATTTTTAAATACATATAAACATATCAATATTCAAATTTAAAATTTTCATAACAAACAAAGGTCAGAGTTAAAATTCCTAATCATGTCATTTCCCGGAATAATCATAAATAAGATTATCTTAATGTCGCAATCAAAACAAGAAAAATATTTATTTTAATAATAGCATAAATCCATAAATCATATATTGTTTTTGTTCCAAAACCATATATATCAAAACCAAACAAAAATAATGTAGTGATTCAAAATCAAATAATTAACAAATATATGTATTCATAATTTTAGTATAGACAAAACACCAAAGCAATTCACGCATATGCGTGTATTCATAATCAAATAAAAAAATTTTACCCTACATATACAATGTAAATCCAAAATTATGTTTATGATTAACAGAAATTTACATAAAAAAAACTTTTTATGTGCATAAATATTTAAAATATTTTCAAGCCAATAAACCTTAAATTGTTGAGTTCAAATCAGTAAAAAAAAAAAAATCTAAAACATATAAAATCCCACAGCATTGAGCAATTTGTGCATTATAAACTTCAAAATTAGAAATAACTTACATTAGAAGACTTAAATCCCATAAACCTCCATTCTCAATATTCAAGTTTCCATCAAATCCAAACTATATTTTCATTAAAAAATAAATTCATGTAAAGATAAATAATAACTAATTTGCCCATAGATATAAATGAATATATACGAATTAAAAAAAATCTTCAATTGAAATCATAAATAAAATCCAACCAAATTGGTATATAAAGACACTACACACATACTTTAATTTACTTTTTTTATTCAACTCATATAATCGATATCAATTCGTAACTTTTAATCAATATTCATAAACCCAAAATTTTAATATAAATGACCAAACTTAAAATTTCAATATGCATCTCAAACATTAATATGTGTAATCGAAATATCAAATCAAAATTTCAAACTTATGAAATTTCATGAACCAATCATTTCAAAAAGAATAAAAACTTACTCAATTCCCAATGATTCGACATGACGAGGCTCGGATACCACTTGTTAGAACCGTAAAAATCTGATATAAAATTTAATAAACCAAGATTTGTTATGTTAGATCACCAAGAATAAATCAAGAACAAAACTAAATACGGAGGCATACCTAAATACATTGTTGGAGATTGCCCAGAAAGTTTCGATCTTCCAAGAAAATAGTTTTCTCTCTTAGTATATTCCCTCTGATGGGGATAGAAAAGAAATACAAGTTATTTATCTATTTCTTGGGGACCACTACCTCGTTTTAAAATAACTGATTATTAAATCAGTTTTAGGTATTTATAATTTGGCCCCTTATCAAATTATAAATACAACTTATGGTATCTATACATTATTTCCATGACAATTTAATACCTATGACACTTATAACATAATTTGTCACTTAATTTTGTATCACTCTATAATAACATTATACATTATACATATGTGCCCATAATTGAGGATTTTAATACAACATGTTAATCTAAGTAATGACTAACATATTTTTTTTATTTATAATATTTTATTAAAATTCTTGAAAGAATGTTATTTTTCTTATTTGAGTGAGAAAATTTTTTGATTTAGTCAATCATTTATTTGAATATAAATGTTTAATTTTGAAGCAGATAATTGATATTACATTATTCTAAAATTTTAAATTAAAAGAATTGATAAATGAAGTTTGAAATAATAAAAAATTATTATGGCTAGAAATTTTTCAGATCTTATTATGGTTGTATATACTTATCCCTACCATGGTGTTGCTGATGCCTTCATTGCCGAAGCACAG
Organism: Gossypium anomalum; assembly: GCA_025698475.1. Lineage (NCBI taxonomy): Eukaryota > Viridiplantae > Streptophyta > Magnoliopsida > Malvales > Malvaceae > Gossypium > Gossypium anomalum. Next base: position 75,285,172 of record CM046965.1, on the reverse strand, counting down.
GCATGTGAGTAAGCCATCATCCTTACGGTTGAGCTAGGATTTTGATCGGTACAGTGGAGGGCAATTCACTTAGGGCTAGTTTGGATAGGCGATTGGCTGCGGTGCGGTGCGGTGCGTTTACTTTTTGTCTCACGCTACAGTATTGCTACAGTATCTAATCTCACCGCCACCGCTGTTTTTACACTAACTGCAGTCAAACGCACCGCCCATCCAAACCCACCCTAATGTCATTAAGAAATTGATTTCTACACCAGACAAGTCTATCCATAGCCCGATTGTTCGAGATATTAAGGCAAAATTGGAGATATTTGCAAGAGTCACCTTTTGTTTTGCTGAAAGACAAGCTAGCACTGCCGCTCACACACTGGCTGGAGAAGGTTGTCAATTCCTAATCTTGTGCTACTAGATTGAGGAAGCATCTTTGATGGTGGAACGGGCGGCCGGAAGGGACTTACAACGATGGTTTCATCAGAACTAATATGCATCTGATTGCTTTGGATTTTGGAGATTTTCTAATATTTTACCTCCAATTTTTTTCCCAACCTCTTCTCTCTCTTTTGATATCAATGGTTTGTGCATGCACCAGCTTTTTGAAGCTTGGATCAGAGAGAGGTTTTCGACTGGTTTTCTTCGGTTTAGGAGGAACGCAAGGAAAGGATTTTGTGTTTGTTTTTTTTTTCTCAGATGGTAACATTTCCTTATCTATTGGTTTCCTTTTCAAATCTTGGGCAGTATATTGAAGGGTCTGATGGTTCTTTATTTGCCTTGTGGTTTAGTGGGTTTGGTACATTAAACTGTCACCATCTTTCCTTGCTTTTAATTAGTGGAAGCCGGTTTTTTTGTTCAAATAATAATAAATTATTTAAAATTTATTTATTTTAATTTATTTATACATCATTGTAAATATATAAAATATTAATCTAGTGTTAAACGAATAAATAATAAATTTAATAATTTACTTAGTAAATTGTTTGCGGATTGATTGTAATAAAGATAAATAAAATAGTAAGATTAAATTTATCTGAATAAAATCATAGATAATAGTTGATTTATTCATTGTCACTTATATATATATATATATATATATATATATATATATATATATATATATATATATTAATTATAACGATAAAAAAAAGGATCATTTAAATTTTATTAACAACCATTTAGTTATACATAAAAAAGAAATAAAACATGTTACATAATTAAACACTCACTTAAGGAATTTTACTTTAATACAATAAAAATAAATAAAACTATATAATATTCTTAACAAAAAAAATTAAGATATAATAATTGATTTATTGATTGGTTGTGAATTATATTTTAAACAATATTTGTGATAAATAATAATCAAGGGAGAATGAGTAATTTAATTTTTACCAAAAATAATTTATTTTATCATGTAAATATAAAACAAACTAGTCAATATTTAATTTAAACAAAATAACCAATTAAAAAAGTTTACTTTAATAAAGACTTTAATTTTAATGATAATAAAAATAATCAATTAAAAATATCAATAATGATAATAAAAATGATCGTGTAATTAATTTTAAAATTTTTAAAGGAAAAATATGTTGTTCAATACTTATTAACATTTTATTTTAATAAAAACCTTCACTTCAATGTAAGTATAAAAAATTTAGCAAAAACCGTCAATATTTAATTAATAAAGATAATCAATTAAAAAATTTTACTTCAACGAGAGCTTTGATTCTAATGGTAATAAAATAGTTATATTTTATTTTAATAAAGTAAGCGTTCAATAATTTAAAATTTAAAATTTTATCAACAATAATTTATTTTATCAATTTAAAGATAAAAAATAGAGAATTTAGTCAATATTTAATTTAATAAAAATAATAACTTAAGGAAATTTATTTTAATAAGAATATATTTTATTGATATTTTAATTAATTAAGAAATTTTACTTATTGTAATATATTTTATTAATACTTTATTTTAATTAGAGATAAATCTCAAAACTATACATAAATTATGGTTTAATGTGCAATTGTATATATAAACTTTGATTTTGTGTAATTTTATACATGAAAATTTAATTTGATCGAATTCTTGTACATTATTAACACAATTATTAATATAACATAATTTTATGTTTATATATTGCATACATAAATAATTATATTTATCCAATATAAAAATAAATTAAAGTATTTATTCCTTTAAATGTGTATGATTGTAACACCCTAAACTCGGCCTAGACGTTATGGTCGAATTCAGAAGTGTCACAAAGTAGGGTTTTGAAAATAGAGTCGTCTCGTCAAATCATTCACATTTCATAATTCATATTCATTTATGTCAATTTTCGAAAGTGTTACTTAATCCATTTATTTGCCAAAACGAAATTTGCAGCGGAAGTCTTAAAACCGTTATACTTTAAAATGGTGCAGTTCGTATTTTTAGCAAACCTTTGTTTTAGTATAAACCATGGTTTTTAGATATCAGTCGCAAATAAAGTACTAAAACAATAATCCAAATCCCAAAATAAAACCAAAAAGTTCGAAGAGTCTAATTATTACAAAACTCTAGAAATAATCCTTAAATTAAAATAAAAACCATAAACTTAATCAGTTTACGAACTCGTGGTCACCGAGAGGCTCCGTCGCACCAATCCGCCTAAATTTGTGGATTACCTAAACAGAACAGACAAACAGATGTGAGTTTTCGTAAACTCAGTGTGTAACCCAACAGAATTAAGCAAGCAAACGTACAGAGATATCATAAACAATCAGATACAGATTCAGGCTCTTGTTCATTTCAGATGCAGTCAACAGAATCAGATATACAGATCAGTTATTTAGAATCCTACCCCCATCCTATACACACCATCTCCGACCATCCCAACACACCATGTGGGGTTAAAAACACCCACCCATCCCTACACACCATATTGTGCCATTACGACTAGGGGTGAACAAAACTCGATTCGACTCGAAAAAATTGAAAAAAATTCAAATTTCGAGTTAAACGAATCGAGTTATTCGAGTTAATCGAGTTATTCGAGTCAACTCGAATTTTTTTTCGAATTTTGAGTTCGAATCGAGTTGAGTTTTCGAATTCGAATAACTCGAATAATTCGAATAACTCGAATAATTCGAATATCAAACTATAATATTTTACATTTTTACCCCAAACTCCCAAACCTTTTTACTTTTCCCTCAAAACTTTTACTCCTTCCCACTTTCCCTCCAAAACTTTTACTCCCCTTCCATCCCAACCCCCCAATCTACCCAAAATTCACTTCCCACCAAAATTTTACTCTCCTATTTACTTTTTTTCAAAATTTTACTCCCAAAAACCCTCAAAACTTTTTATTTTCCCCTAAAATTTTTACTCTCTCCCACTTTTCCCCTAAAATTTTTACTTCATTCCCATCCCACCTCCCATCTACCCCAAATCCACCCCCCATTTTTTTTTAATATTTTCCCTCCAAAATTTTACCCCCTATTTACTTCCCCTCAAACTTTTATTCCCCAAAACTTCTTATTTTTCCCTTAAACTTTTACTTCTTACCTTTTACTCTCAAATAAAAAATCAAAATTATCCAAAAAAAAACTAAACATAAATACTAATAATTTTATTTATATCTACTATTTATATTATTAAATTAAATTTCACATTTTATATTATTTATATTATTAAATTGTTTAGTCATATTGAATATTTATATTAAAATTGAATTATTAATTATGCCATTAAATATTCATGTTAAAATTTTATATTGGTATTAATTTCACATTTTATCTTTAAAATAACTTTTATTAAAAAATCACATTTTTACATTTAATATATTTTTTAATACCAAAATACATAGTGACAAGAATCTGAAGATAATTGAAAGTGACAACTAAGCAAAAAAAGAAGCTAACCCATATATAAAAGATTAATAAATAAATTATGAGGTGATGAAAGTTAATAAAAATTTTGATTAAGGTGGACAAATTTTATTACGATGAGTGACAGTGGTTACAAGGACCCAAAATTATTTTATAAAATTTAACTCGAACAAATATATTCGATTCGATTCGATTCGAATTCCACCTCACTCGACTCGATTCAAGAAAATTTCAAATCAAATTAGGATGATAAAATATGATTCGTCAACTCGATTAACTCGAAATTTTTTCATTCGATTAGATCGAACGCTCACCCCTAATTACGACACGTATCAAATAATATGTAGCCAAGTTGCCAGAATTTAGGCGAGGGTCGCCTCTCATGACACTTCCTCCACATATATCCAATCCCACCCCAAAATAGATATAGAAAACAGATACATAAATAACAGATTAAACATGCTCAACATGCTTAAATACATATAACAGAGATATGTCTAATTGAATAATTGGACATGCATAACAGTATCACACTCAGAATAGAATACCAAACTATCAGATTCTATAGTTTTAGGGTTTGGTAAGTCCTTACCGACCCTACGGTAGGCCCACAGTTGATCAGAACGACCCGTGTGAACCTAGGGAGACTTTTTAGAAAAATGGGCCCACATGCCCATATGGCATGCCCGTGTGGCCCACACACGCAGATTGGCTTTGCCCGTGTGGTCTACACGGCCTGGCCCAAAACCCACACGCCCATTTGGCATGCCCGTGTGGGCCCATTTGCCTAGATTGGCCTAGCCAGTGTGGCCCACACAACCACACTCAAGCCACCAGACGGCCGTGTCTTGCGCACGGCCCTGCCTTCGTCGATCACACGGTCAGGCACACGCTCGTGTAGCGTCAGTAGTAGGCAATTTTGGCTTTCGTCGAACCCTTGTTTTTTGCTATTTGGGAGCACACTTGTTACAGTTTTGATGCAAAATCCACCCCCGAGACCACCAGAACCTAAAATTGATCGATAAAACACTACATTAGCCACTTAAACCGATACCAAAAGGAACTATCACAAAACAGACAATCTTTTAAACCACAAAAATCCTTACCTTCGAATGAACAACGGTGATTCATACCACTACAACACCGATTGGAAGCCCCAACCTCTTAATCTCCTCCTAAACACAAAATAACTCCATTATTCATCAATTCCTTAACCCAAAATAGTTACAACACATACCGTACTTACCAGAAATGCACAAAAAAATTACGAATCAAAAAAATCGAGAGTTCTACCAACAAGGGAGTAACTGTTGTCAAAAAAATTTTGAGAATGAGAGGGAACAAAAATTTTGAAAAGAAATTCAAATAGAACTGATAACCCCCAATATTCTAATTCCCCACTATTTCCACAATTTTGACCACTTTAAAATTTTAACTACACCGAAATTCTATCATAAAACCGAGCAAAAATAATACCCACACTCGCGCGGGGATTCGAACACAGGACTTCCAACACACCAACACCCTTACCACTCGAACTAGCAGGCTCATTCTGATATGAATTAGCAGACAATTCTATATAAGCCCACTCAACAAGGGTAAGGATAGAATTAGAAAATAACAAAATTTAGCAAAGATGATACTTGAACCCAAAACCTCTCACACACACCCAAAACACTTAACTATTGAAGCAGACAGATAGATGTGTCAAATATTTACAGACGCAGAAATAAATTATTCAATGCGTTACAACTCTACCCCTTAAAAGAAATTTCGACCTCGAAATTTACTTGATCAGAATAGATGGGGATACTACTGATGCATCGAGTCCTTAGGTTCCCGCGTGGCTTCCTTAGTGCCATGATTCCATCATAGAACCTTCTCTAACGGGATGGTCTTTCTCCTTAGAAATTTAATATCTTGATCCAGAATCTGAACTGGCTCCTCCCCAAAAGACAAATCCAGTCTAACCTCGATCTCTTCTACAGAGACAATGTGAGATGGATCAGACCGATATCGCATCAATATTGATACATGAAACACATCATGGATACGGTCCAACTCTGAAGGCAACTTCAACTGATAAGCGACCAGTCTCACACGCTTTAGAATCTGACCTAAGGCTTAACTTTCCCGTACGACCGAATCTCAGAACATTCTTCTATGGAGAAACCTAAAGAAAGACTAAGTTACCAACAGAGTACTCAATATCTCTTCTCTTCATATATGCATAAGACTTCTGTCTATCAGAACCTGCCTTCAGACGATCCCTAATCATTCTAACCTTATCTTCAGTCTCAGAAACCAACTCAGGACCCAAAACCCTACGCTTACCCAACTCAGTCTGACATAACGGAGTACGATACTTACGACCATACAAAACTTCATAAGGTGCCATCTGAATGCTAGCCTGGAAACTGTTATTGTAGGCGAACTCAACTAGCGACAGATAATCTACCCAACTACCTCAAAAATCAATTACATAACTCCAAAGCATATCCTCCAATATCTAAATCACCCTCTCAGATTGACCATCGGTCTGAGGATGGAACGTAGTACTGAAGTCCAATCTGGAACCTAGAGCCTCGTGTAATTTTTCTAGAATCAAGAAGTGAAGTAAGGATATCTATCAGAAATTATTGAAATAGGAACCCCATGCAGTCTCATAATCTCATAATTTCAGAATCGGCTTCCTTAAATCAGAATCATCCGACACACATATCTGACCTCGAAAACACAAAACACCATCATTATTCAACCTAAAATCCGAAGTACTGCCACTCTAAACCTGACGAAACTGCAAACCCAGAGACTCATCCTCTAGCTGCTTAATCCGAATCTGATCAATCCAAGTCGGCTTGACTTGTAACTCAGCTAACAAACTCCCATCATCAAACAGACTAAGACAAGCGAACATCGCTCTTAAATCAGTTATAGCTCTACGACTGAGAGCATCGGCCACCACATTAGCCTTACCAGGATTATACTCTATCTTGCAGTCATAATCTTTGAGCAGCTCGATCCATCGGTACTGTCTAAGATTCAACTCCTTTTGAGTAATAAGGTACTTGAGATTCTTGTGATCAATGTAGATAATGAACCTCTCACCATACAGATAGTGCCTCTAGATTTTCAACGTAAAAACCATCGCAGTCAACTCAAGATCATGTGTCAGATAATTCCCTTCATGTGCCTTAAGCTGATGGGATGCATAAGCCACAACTTTACCATTTTGCATCAAAATACAACCCAAACCAACATGCGATGCATCACTGTATACCATAAATTCTTTACCAGATTTAGGTTGTATTAAAACAAGAACCTAAGTCAGAAAAGACTAGAGCTTCTCGAAGTTCGATTGCTGCGCATCAGTCCAGAAAAAAGGAACACCCTTACACAAAAGTTTAGTCAAAGGAGTTGCAATCAGAGAGAACCCCTCGACAAACCGCCGATAATAACCTGCCAGACCTAGAAAACTGCAGATCTCAGATATGTTCCTGGGCTGTTTCTAATCAAACACAATCTCAATCTTTCTCGAATCAACTCAATACCCTCAGTAGAAACCACATGTCTTAGAAAAGTTACCTCTCGCCACCAGAACTTACACTTGCTCAACTTAGTATAGATTTGTTTTTCTCGAAGTATTTGAAGCACTACTATAAGATGTTCATCATGCTCATCCTCAGTCTTAGAGTAAACCAGAATATCATCGATGAAAACCGCGACGAACTGATCCAAATATGGTTGGAAGACTCGATTTATCAAATCCATGAATACAGCCGGAGCATTCGTCAGACCAAAAGGCATAACTAGGAACTCATAATGTCCATAACGAGTCCTAAATGTAGTCTTATAAACATCCACTTCCCTAACTCTTAGCTGATGATACCTAGAATGGATATCAATTTTTGAAAATACTGAAGCCCCTCAAAACTGATTAAACAAATCATCGATCCTCGAAAGTGGATACTTATTCTTCACTATCAGTTTATTCAACTGTTGATAATCGATACACATCCTCATGGTGCCATCCTTTTTCTTCACAAACAGAACCGGTACTCCCCACAGAGGCACACTAAGGTGGATGAAACCACGATCCAGAAGCTCTTAAAGTTAAGTCTTAAGCTCTGTAAGCTCCTTCGGTGCCATTCGGTAGGGAGCGATGGACACTAGAGTTGTACCATATAGAAGCTCAATATCGAACTCAACTTCTCGATTTAGAGGAAAACTCGGTAACTCCTCAGCAAAGACATTCAAAAAATTCCTCACTATTCTAATATCCCCGATAGAAGAGTTTTCAGAATCAGAAATAGTAATGTAAGCCAAATACGCCTCACACTCTTTCCGAACCAGTTTCTCAGCCACAAGAGCAGAGATCATATTAGACCGATAATCTCGATGTTCACCGATCACAACTACCTTTTTATCATCCTCAATCCTCAGAACGACCCTCTTAGTCGCGCAATCTAAATTGACTTGGTGCTCAACCAACTAATCCATACCCAGAATCATATCGAACTCCCCAAATGGTAACTCCATTAGATTTACCAAAAATACAACCCCTTGCACCTCTAACGGAACATCCCTGTAAAGTTTACTAACCCAGACAGACTGCCCCAATAGACTGAGTATAGTGATCTCACTGGAAGTGCTCTCAACGGAAATCCCCAAGTTTTCAGAAACAGAACTAGTTATATAGGAGTGCCTAGAACCTATGTCTATCAAAGTAATATAAGGTACATTAAAAATTAAGAATGTACCGATGATAACATCTAGAGCGTCTCTATCCTCTCGGCGTCAAACAAAATAAACCAATGTAAGCTGCCTCGCCTCAGTCTGACCAGCACTTCTACCCGGTGCTCTCTATCATCATCCCATACCATTTTTACCCCTTGCCGTTCCACGGCCCCTAGGTGAATGTTGAACTGCCCTTTGAGGCTATACGGTACCCGGTTTCGAAGCTTGCATATGATCTTCCTACTGTGGACACTCTCTAATACAGTCCTCTAGAGACCCACACCTCAAACAAGCCCCTGTCCACCTCCAATACTAGCCCGGATGGCGCCTACCACAATCATTTCATGGCTGAATCCTAGTAGGAGCAATAGGAACCCCCACTCTAATCGGCCCATCAGGTTTGACCTTTTTCTTAAGCCTCTGAACAGAACTAGAAGGCTCCGAATCCCTTTTATTCTTGCCTCTCTCACGGTCCCTATTCTGGCACTCTACGCACTTAACCTTTTCGACAATCTTTGTCTTATCATCCAAAACTGTAAACTTATGCTCCCTCTATAGAGCAATCAGAACCCTTAGACTATCTCGCTGGCTGTCCTCAAAATGGACACACTTTTCATACTTAGATGCCACCATGCCTCGAGTGTAGCGACTTAACCTCAAAAATTCGGCCTCATACTCAGCCACTGATCTATCACTTTGTGTGAGATTTATGAACTTACGCCTATGAGCATCAATATAGCTTTCCCCTACGTACTTACCTTGGAAGGTGGTCTTAAAGAAATCCCAGTTCAGACGATCAAGCTGAGTACTCTCCTCAACCGTTAACCACCACTGATATGCCTCGTCGCGAAACAAAGAGACTGCACCATTTAGTTTCTACTCGGGAGTACAATCTAAATTATTCATGATCCTCTGGTGACCTTGAACCAATACTCGGCTACAATAGGGGCGACTCCAGTGACACCCTTAAACAGCTCAGCTCTATTAGACCAGAGTTGTTTAGTTACCGACCCACGGCCCTTAGATCCAGAATGGGGTCCAACAACCCTCTCCAATATCCTTAACATGGCCTGGGATAGTGCATTGTCCCCAGCCGAATGGCTTTGAGACCCAGTCTTAGTAGCAGGCGAAACCAGTGTCTCACTCATATCTAAATTCGGCATACTGCCCAGAGAATAAGACTCAGCTCAAGCCCTCCTACGGCCTCTACAACAACCACGAATACAATATTTGCGAATTCCACAAGTGTTCATCATAAATTTTCAAATTTTATCTACATTATAAAATTTTATGCATCAGTTCCAATATTTATTAGCAAATATTTTATGCATAAATTATTAGAAGTTAGAGATGTTTTCAAAAGTTTCAGTCTCTAATTATTTTAGTCCAGTTTCAGAAAGTACTATCTACAATATTTTCAGATTTTTCTATCTAAGTTCAGAAATACTTACAGGATCGATGCCGGAGACTCGGTATACCACATACTTTCTCAAATTATTTAAATTATTTGTAAAACCAATTCTTTTTGAAATACAATTTTGGAACCTAAAATTCACAGTTGAGTTTTGTAACCTGGCTCTGATACCACTAAATGTAACACCTCAAATCCAGCCTAAACGTTATGGTTAAATCCGAAAGTATCACAAGGTAGGGTTTTAAAAATAGAGTCGTCTCATCAAATCATTCACGTTTCATAATTCATATTCATTTATGTCAATTTTCAAAAGTGTTACTTAATCCATTTATTTGCCAAAATGTAATTTGCAGTGGAAGTCTTAAAACCGTTATATTTTAAAAAAGTACAGTTCGTATTTTTAGAAAACCTTTATTTTAATATAAACTATGGTTTTTAGATATTAGTTGCAAATATTATTTTAGTATAAACCATGGTTTTTAGATATCAGTTGCAAATAAAGTACTAAAACGATAATTTAAATCCCAAAATCAAACCAAAAAGTTCGAAGAGTCCAATTATTACAAAACTCCAGAAATAATCTTTAAATTAAAATAAAAACCATAAACTTAATCAGTTTATGAACTCATGGTCACCGAGAAGCTCCGTCGCACCGATCCGCCTAAGTTTATGGATTACCTGTATAGAACAGACAAACAGATGTGAGTTTTTGTAAACTCGGTGTGTAACCCAACAGAATTAAGCAGGCAAATGTGCAAAGATCTCATAAGCAATCAAATACAGATTCGAGCTCTTGCCCATTTCAAATGCAGTCAATAGAATCAGATATATAGATCAGTTATTTAGAATCCTACCCCCATCCTCTACACACCATCTCCGACCATCCCAACACACCATGTAGGGTTAAAAACACCAACCCATCCCTACACACCATATTGTGTCATTACGACACGTATCAGATAATATACAACCAAGCTAGCAGAATTTAGGTGAGGGTAGCCTCTCAGAACACTTCTTCCACTTATATCCAATCCCACCCCAAAATAGATACAAAAATAACAAATTAAACATGCTCGACATGCTTAAATACAGATAATAGATATACGTCTAACAGAATAATCGAACATGCATAATAGTATCATACTCAGAACAGAATATCAGACTATCAGATTCCATAATTTTAGGGTTTGGTTAGCCCTTACCGACCCTACAGTAGGCCCACAGTCGATCGGAAGGACCCGTACGATCCTAGGGAGACTTTTAAAAAAATGGGCCCACACGGCTTGGCCCAAAACTTACACCCCCGTGTGGCATGCCCGTGTGGGCCCACACGCCCAAATTGGCCTAGCTTATGTGGCCCACACGGCCACACTCAAGCCACCACACACGGCCATGCCTTCGTCGATCACACGGCTGTGTCTTGCACACGGCCAGCCACATGGCCGGGCACACGCCCGTGTGACGTCAACAGTAGGCAATTTCGGCTTTTGCTAAACCCTCATTTTTCACTATTTAGGAACACACCTATTACGATTTTGATGTAAAATCCACCCTGAGACCACCAAAACCTTAAATTGATCGATAAAATACTGCATAAGCTGTTAAAACCGATACGAAAATGAACTATCACAAAACAGACAATCTTTTAAACCACAAAAATCCTTACCTTCGAATGAACAATGGTGATTTGTACCACTACAGCACCGATTGGAAGCCCCAACCTCTTAATCTCCTCCTAAACACAAAACAACTCCATTATTCATCGATTCTTTAACCCAAAATAGTTACCACACATACCATACTTACCAAAAATGCACAAAGAACACCGATAAACCGGAAAAATCGAGAGTTCCACCAACAGGGGAGCAACTGATGTCAAAAAATTTTTGAGAGGGAGAGAGAACATAAATTTTGAAAAAAAAAATAGAATTTTTAACCCCAATATCCCAACTCTCCACTATTTCCTCAATCTCAACTACTTCAGAATCTTAATTCTATCAAAATTCTATTACAAAACCGAGCAAAAATATAAGCTCACTCAACAAAGGTAAGGCTAGAATTACAAAAATAACAAAATTTAGCAAAGATGAGACTTGAACACAAGACCTCTTAGGCACACCCAGAACACTTAACCACTAAAGCAGACAAATAATTGTGTTAGATATTTACAGACACAGAAATAAATTATTCACGATGTTACAATGATTAAATCGAAATTAAATTTTCAAGTATACATTTGATCCACAATTAGAGTTTCATGTGTATAATTGCACCAAATTAAAGTTCATGTATACAATTACACATAAAATCAAAGTTCATGTATAATTTTAAGATTTATCCCTTTTAATTAATAGCACTAATAAATTGTAAAAAAAAAAATTAATGACAAATATCTAGTTGACTATTTGTAGTTTTAGAATTGGTACTTTTATAAAATAAAATAAAATAGATATATAAATATAATTATAAAATTAGTTCCGAATGTTTATACATTTTGGCACTTTGATCCTAAATTTTTTTAAGTTACTTTGGCCCTCAACCTTTAATTTTTAGTTAAATTTTTTTTTTAATGAAAATGTTTGTTGAATTATTAAAATTTTAATACCACTTACGTGTCAGGTCAAGTGATAGTTTATGTATACTTAATTGTTGATGTGGATAATTATTTTAAAAACATTTATGAAGTTTTTTTTAATTTTTTTTAATTTTTATGAAGTATATGTGGATTACGACGCAAGTTATCACATTAATGCCGTTAATTTTTTTTTTTTTTTTTAGTTTTGTGAGCTTTTTCATCTAACAAAAAGTAATTTGACTAAAATTTGAAAGTTTAAGACCAAAGTGATCCAAAAATTAGGGCCGAAATGACAAAATGGGTAAAAAATAGATGCTAAATTTATCATTATACCACAAACAGATAGATAGATACATAGACAGATATGATCGCGCTAAAAGTACTAGGGAAGCCATTGTGCTTAGAGGCAGATTGCACTTTGGCACCTCAACTAAAAAAATGGTCAAATTAGCCCTTATACATTTTGAAACGTGCAAAGTACCCCCTCTATTAAATTTTTTCTGTTAAATGATGATGTGGAATGCTAAAAAAAAATTATGGGTAAACTATAAAAATTGTCACCCAACTATGCATTTTGTTTTATTTTGATTACCCAACTATTAATTTTTTTGACTTAGTCATTAAACTTTTTGAAATTAAATATTTTAGTTACTCTGAGTTAATATGGGTTTTTTATTGGTCTACTAACAAAATTAGCCCTCAAATATTTAGACATTCTATCAATTTGATCTTAAATATAAAAAATTCAACAAATTTAGCCCTCAATGTTTACAAAATTTGTCATTTTAGTTCTAATGCTAAAAAATTCAATAAATTTGACCAACAACATTCACAAAATATGTCAATCTAGTCTTAATGTTATCTGTTAGGGTTTTTTTGCAAGTGACTTGAAAGAGGATACTCTTTTTCTTATTTTAATATCTCACATAGGTTAGCCAATGGGTTATACAGAGCTGAAAATGATTTTTTAAATATTTTTTTTAATTTTTAGAGTTAAGACTAAATTGATAGATTTTGTAAATGTTGAGGGCCAAATTTATTAATTTTTTTAGAATTAGAACTAAAATGAAAATTTTTGTTTATATTGAGGGCTAATTTCGTTGAAGTTTTTTTTATATTTAGTATCAAATTGATAGAATGTGTAAATATTAAGGGCTAATTTTGTTACTAGACCAATAAAAAACCCACATCAGCTTAGAGTGAGTAAAATATTCAATTTCGAAAAGTTTAGTGACCAAATCAAAAAAAATTAATAGTTGGGAGATCAAAATAAAACGAAAGGCATAGTTTGGTGACCATATTTATAGTTTACCCATAAAAAAATAATTTTCAGCATGTCTTCGTGATCAATTGACAGATAAATTTTAACAGAAAGGGCTAATTTACACATTTTGAAATGTATAAGAGCTAATTTATCCATTTTTTAATTGAGGGGCCGAAATATAATCTGTCCCGAAATACAAAGGCTTCCTTAATACTTTTACCATATGATAGCAAATATATATATATACTAGTTTTTTTGCTTGTTTGATGCACAAGTTAGTACTAACTAAATTACTTTTAATTATTTTTTAAACTTTAAAAAAATTATAGCATTTAAAAAAATATGATTAAGAAATTAAAACATAATATATATTATATGTTTAATTTTAAAATATTAATAGTTGATATTAGAATGATTTCCATTCTATAGAAATTTAAATTGTTACAAAAGTAAAAAAAAAAAAAAAAAAAAAAAAAAAAAAAGAAAAAAGAACACTCATTTGAACATATATTGATAAATATTATATATGAATACAATAAATCTTTTAAACTTTTTTTTAATAATACTACTTTAATGAAATGTGATCAGTACAAAATATTTAGTCAGGAAATAATATTACAGATATAATATTTAAAAATGGGAGAAATTTATGCGTAAAAATAAATAGTTTTTCATCTTTGAAAAAGAAATTTATACATAAAATAAATAATTAAAAATTTTTATTTAAGATAAACTTTACATGTATAATTTATAAGAATAAAACATGAAATATGATAACGGAATATTTCCACTTTAAAAAGATACGACTTTAAATTTTGAGTTTAATAATTAAATATATTTATGTTTAATTGAAAAAAATATTTTAAAAAAAAATGATATTCTCCCCTCTTTAAAAAAAAATCCCAGAATGTGATGTGATAAATTTTTCATAAATCAGTTACGGGAAAAGGATATGGGTACATACAAAATGATAATGAAGCTTTGGCGAATGTATCTCGCTGCTCGACATAATTTATAAACCCAAATTACCATAAGTAACATATGTTGGATACTTATGAATGCCAAAGTTATGCGGCAACACAAACATGGAAGAGTTTGAACAAGAGACAACGAGTTGTTGACTCATCAAAACAGCTTTTCAAAACCATAGCTACCAAATTTTTAAAACTTATTCAATCTGAAGATCTCTGTGCACTGATGATTCTTTTTTTCAATTACGATAGGGAACACTGATTAAAGCAACTTTGTGAATAAACATCATATCTTCATTTATCCACGTTTTAAGTCGGGTGCTTCACATCTTCTCCATGGTGTAATCCATCGCATCTACAAGGAAATCTGCAACAAGAAATTATCATTCATTAAAAAGAAAACCGTACTGGACGCTATGATAATCAGTCCGCGGAAGAGTAACTGACCTGCATCTTCCTTAGTGAAACAGAGAGGAGGGGTAATTCTAAACACATTGCCATAGAATCCACCTTTCCCGACCAGTACTCCAAGTTCTAGAAGAATACCAAAGTTTATTCATTATTAACTCAGAAGCAAAGTTTATGCTATGGTAGGATTAATGTGGGGATGGGAATAACCCTAACCTTTCATCTGATCCATTACATGAATAGTTTCAAGCTTTGCTGGAGTCTTGAGCTTCTGATCAGTGACGAGTTCGACTCCGAGCATCAGTCCTCTTCCTCTTACATCCGCTATAACTGTACACATCCATACATGGTACAATCAGCAATGTCAGTCACCGTTAGTTTAGAGAATGTTTCATATTGAATATACAGGACAAAGGATGAAGCTTACGGTCATATTTATTTTTCAGTGCAGAAAGCCTCTCTTTCAAATAGGTCCCGACGACAAATGCATTCTCCTGAAGTTTTTCTTTTTCGATTACTTTCAGGACGGCTAGCCCTCCGGAGGTACATACAGGGTTCCCGCCGAAGGTATTGAAGTAACTCCTGCGAGTCAAGACCTCCGCAATCTCAGGGGTAGTAACCACCGCACCTAGAGGAATGCCATTTCCAATGCCCTGTCATAAAATAAACATTTCAAGGCACAAAAGTTAGCTGCAAGTGAATAGCTAAGCTACACAAAAACAAAGTCCAGCAGTGTGGTCCGCTTAAATCAAAAGAACTGCTACTATCAGAGTAAGATTACTGTTATAATGCATGTCTAGCAAAGGGAGATAGCTAGGATATTTCCATAACCAAGAAAATGAGAGAACTAAAAACCTTTGCCATCGTCACTATGTCAGGAACAACCCCATGATTCTCAAATCCCCAGAAATGGCTCCCTGTGCGAGCAAACCCAGCCTGAACCTCATCAGCAATGCAAAGACCTCCAGCTTTCTTTATGGTGCTATAAACAGCAGGCAAGTAACCTGGGGCCAATTCTATGATTCCACCAACTCCCTATCAATGGAAACATAAAGGGAACGTTAGGTGATGTGTCTTCAGTAGGATATCATGAAAAGTTGATAGAAGAAAATGAAGATTGAAGGAGATGGTGAATATTGGAGATTACTTGTATAGCTTCAGAAACGAATCCAGCAACTTTGCCAGAAGTTCCAAACTGGATAAGATCTTGAACATCCTTTGCATACTTCTCTCCATCAGAACCAAAGACACCACGGTACGGATCTGGGTTTAAGGCATGATGAACTCCACTCTGATGCACATACTTACGGGTTAGGCATACTTGACATATCATGTTCTATTTCATAATACCAGAACTTTCTATACTCCGAAGGTTAAAAGGGAACTGGGACATATCAAGTTTTTGAAATTTATGATAAGCACATAATCAGTACATATGATTTATCCATTGGATTGCAAAGGTCATGTGTTGCAGTAACAGTGGGTTACATGTATTGAAACAAATATAAGGACTAGTTTGGGCATGAGTACTGGACAATTAGGTTGATTTTATTTTTAATTATATCTAGTTCAGATAATATAAATATACATACAAATTCGTTTGTACAAAACAAACATTACATAAATGAACCATGTCTAATAAATGATTCGTTTACTTTTGTCATACGGGAATGATTGAAATCTAGCCACCTACCTCCACCCTTAAGAAAGAAAAGATCAAAAATTAAGAGAGATGTTGAAATGTTCTTTTGTCTTTATATCAACATTTGCTGCAACTGAAATTATATGCCAGGGTTTGCCACCTGCTCTTGTTAAAAGTTATGGACCTTATGGTGTAAAAGATACCGAACAGTAACAGCCATGTAATAAAAGAACTAACTAACATCATGTGATGCATTAATACATAGTTCCTACCCACACAACCTTGAGGTAAACCTATTCTCAAGTTTGCTGATAAGTTTAAACAGAATGCAGATAACTTTCCACAATTGAGTATCCTCTTTTATGAATTTGTTTTCTCCGTCTCCCTTTATTAATATATTGAAATTAATAAAAGTAAAAAAAAGGAAGCTCATCCCTACATACTACTTGCATACCTTTAGCATTTTAGACACTTTGATAACTGCTCTTCTCAAATTATTCATACCAATAACAGAAAGTTCTTTTAGTAACAAAGCAAACATTGGATGTAAATTAGAATACAATGTTCAAGCCATAGTTAAATAACATTGGCTCGAAATTCAACAACAAAACAAGATTGACATAACATCAGTGTCCTAATTACCACCTACCTTTGTTATTTCATTTTCAACTTGTAATCACACACTGATATCCGGATCAATACTTAAAATGAAGTGCTATGAACAATAAGAGCATCGAATTTCAAGAAAATAAAAATGAAGCGACATACCTGTAAAACATTGAACTTCCAGTTACTTTGGGCAGTGGCTCCCATGGTTGCCGCTGCATTTCCATGATACGCATTCCTCAATGATATTATGTCATGGCATCCAGTATATAATCTGGCTATCATCATTGCCAATTCGTTTGCTTCTGTACCTGAATTTGTAAAGAATACAACCTACACAGCCACAAAAAAGAAATCAAAATTTATGATTAAAATTTCAATACAAAAAAATAATAAAGACGGTCAGACCAATTTAAATCCAAATATATATGGTATCACAATGAAGAGCACACAAAAATGAAAATTTCCTAGTGCAGTCTTCAACTCCAAGTTGAGTCATAATTTATCTCGTAGCTATGGTCTAGGAATGAGGCATGTTGTATACCGCTTGTTATTTGAGGCATCCAAAGTTGTTTGGCTATTAAAGTCCTCAAGTTATTTATATTTTCATCCAAATCCAATAGTACTTTAATCTATTTACAGAATCTATACAAGTCACCTAGATAAAAATGATACGGGTACTGGATGAAAGAGCCAAGGCAATAGTACTCGAGATTGAAAATAGAAATCCATCAACTATAGTTAATCTACAAACCAAAATAAAATACCACGACTAAATATTAATTTAAAAAAAAAAGTTATCATCTTGGAAGTCGGAAGAGAACAATTTAAAGTAATGGCCAGAATTGAAACATTTTCACCCAAAAAACTAACTTTATAGATTACAGATAAAGAAAAAAAAAGAAATGGGGTACTCTTATTTGACATAAACTTTTATTTTTTTGTCTAGGGCAAAAAATTAATCATTATTGCTACTTATGCGTAGGGATACAGGTTGATTCTAAATAGAACGAGAGTCAGGCATCATATCCAGGGGGGAATTCAGCGGGCTAGCAGGCCCCGCCCCAACTCATGTCAAATTTGATTTTAACAACTTCAACTTGAGTAATTATTTTAAAATGTAATAAATTATCTTTGATCCCGGAATTTTTCAATTATTTTTTATAAAATTTGCGAATTGGCACGAGAAATTTGACACATTTTTCACTTAAATCTCATTAAATTTATGAGCTTAAATGCTTAATTGCTGTATTACATTCTGAATTAATAGTTACTTTTACACAAATTATATATTAACATTTCTCAAAAGAAATTATAAATTAATATTATCATTATATATTAATAACATTACATTTTTCTTTTGTATTATAATTATCAATGTTTATTTTAATTATTTTACTTAATACTATAAAATTTTTAAACAATAAAACTTTAATTAATTAAAAAATTTACTATGCAACTTTACTCATTATATTTAAAAAATAAAAAAAAATATTTTTCATGAAAAAATTATATTTTTTGTAATATTGATATAATATATTTAAATTTAATATTTTGAATAACAAATTATTTTTTAATATTAACAAGTTATTCTTAAAATTTTAAATATATTTTATAATTATTTTATTTTTATTTTTATTAAGAGTAGGGATTAAATTTAAGAGAAATTTGAAAAATATCATTTGTCAAGTGCGGACCAACCTCTCAATAAATCGGTATTGGGTTTGGAGAAAAAATCAAATAGACATTCCAAACCCAACTCACCCGTTGTAGAGTCTCTACAACTCGCTCCATCGACACCTCCCCTCGACAACTTCAAATCTCTCTCTATGTATATTCTTCGTTCGTCTTTAACCATTAAGCGTTTATCATTACCATTGAGCGTGTGATAGAACAGTGGAGCATTTAGTAAGCAATTACCTTGAGATTGCCGGGTAACTTGTTGGCAAGGGCCTCAGCAAAATCAGCGATGGCATGGTTGAGGTAAAGAACAGTGGAGTGCTGCAAGCGCTTGGTTTGATTGACGATTGCTTCAACCACATCAGGATGACAATGGCCGCAACACACCGTAGCAATCCCTCCAAATGCGTCTAGGTATCTTCGTCCCTTATCATCGAACAAGTACTGCATCCTCCCGTCCACTATGTTCAACTGAAAACGAAAAATTACAAAGGAAAAGAAAAAGAAAAAACAGAATATTCATCATTCATAATTTTTAATTATAACAAAATTAACATTTAACATACACGCGAGACGAGAGAGAGAGGGGGGGGGGACCACTGACAAAACAAAATTCAACTAAGGACAAATCTTCTGCCAAACGTTATTCAGTTCAATGAATCTGAGAATCAGCCAAACAGATATTAAATAAGTGCAGTATGTTTTTGTTTAAATATAAAAAGGAATCAAGTTAGACAATAATAATCTTTTACAAGAGATTTAGATTGTTAATTAATGAAAATTTCAAATTAAAAATATACAGTTTGCATGAACAAAATCACGTCGTAGACGTTTCGAAAGGACTGTCAATTAATCAAGAGTATCGCTTTTGAATCATAAAAGAACACATATGAATAACAATTAATTTGATTTTAGATGTTTATCTGAAAACTCCACAGATCCATTGTTTCGAAATGATACAAAAGTAACTCACTGGTTTGGTGTAAAAGTAAAACATGGAGGGGCTAAGATACTCTTTGCGTTTGGAAAGGATCTCGTCGGCGGAAGGACCCGTGTAAGGAGGCGGAGAGTGATCAAAAGGAGGCATTTTACGAACAAGATCATCCCTGTTATCAATCTCATTTCGAGCCACCTGAGAGAAGCAACGTCGTCGTAGTTGGCAAGGGAGAGAACATTTAGTTTCCGAAAATAACCTCCTGACCGGAATAAATCTGTGCATCATTATCTCCGCCGCAGATTCGAAAAACAAAAACTCCTAAAATGTAGGACTGTGTTTGGTTGTTTAGAGACTGCGTAGTGAGGAAAAGGCAATAATAATCTGATTGGAGGCAAGGATTGAGAATGGAAGTTTATATAGAGCATGGAGGCTTTGTTGACGTGTACTTGAGTTGTTTGTTTTTGTCTTTTAGCAGGTTAAAGAAAATACCCCTCTTTTACCCTCAAAATTACACTTTTGTCTTCATTCATATGGAACGTTGCCACTTGCTCACGTGCTATAAGCTGAACTCTTTCCACATATCTCACTCATGGTGGTCTCATCCCTGTTTAATAAAAATTATAATCTATTATAATTTCTATCACATCCGAAATAAAAAATTTAGAATATAAATATATAGTTAAATAATAAAATATAAGATTTGAAATTAATTAATAATAACATATGAAATTTGTACATTATTAAAATAAAAAAATAGATTAAATTGTGTCATCAACTTGAGTTGGTCTCAAGTTAATTTGTGATACCAATTCAATCAAATACATTATTAATATAGAATTCTATCGCATGCATACGCGTGTGGAAACCATAAATCTAGAACACAACGTGTTTCCAAAATAACATACAATAAATAATAAAAATATGTAGTTTAAAACTAATTAATAATAACATATAAAATATGTATTATATTAATATGAAAAAAATATATTAAAATTGTGCATCATTGTATGTCATCAATATTGAGTTGATATTAAGTTAACTTGTGACACCAACTCAATCAAATACATTAATATATATTTATATACAATTGATAGAGATAATGAATTGTGCATATTAAAATAAAATTGTATAAAATATATCAAAATGAAACTTTGATTGAATGGTAAATTTAACGTTTTACTAATTTAATTGGTGTAGGTTTAGATCCCAACATGACTAAAATACCCTCAAATAATATAACTTATTTTAATTACGGAAGAACATTTACGTAAAACACTTGATAAACAATATAAATATATATAGCTTATGGAGGTAATAAAGTGTCTATAATAAAATTAAATGTATAAAAATATTAAACTAAAGTTTGCAATTGATGTGAGTTTAAATCTCATTATATGCATAATTTTTTTCTATTTTTTTAAGTGAAAAAAACTAAAATACTCTCGAATAACCACGTTGATGACCCGATTAAAAATGATACTAACTCAATTAGTGATTTTACTAATAGTATAGATACGGTGCATGCATCTTTAAAAAAAATATTAAATTAATATTTGTTTTTTTGGAAAGTGAAGGAGAGCTCGTTTAAGGTAATTTGAGAATTTTTTCCTTTTGCTTATTAACAGTTTCTTTTTTAAGTGAAATAAGTATGAGTAATTACAAGTATCAAATTATTACAAATAGAGTAAGCATTATACAGAATTAAATTATTACATTACTAATAAATTAAGAATTGATATAATCCAAATTAAAACCAATAAATTAACTAAACTAAAATCCACCTACGATAACCAAACATGAAAAGACTCCGCGATGTAGATATAAAATTACCATTTAATTTCAAATTTTAAATACGGCTTTTTTATTTAAATAACCCAAATAATTTAATTAAGTATCAAAATGACCCACTTTTTAATTAAACACTAAAATGACCTGCAATCTACAGTAAAAGTTGGTGGAGCCAAATTATATGGCGCCACCAACTTGCCACGTCAGCAGGGAGTATAAAAAAATTAATTTTTTGGTGGAGCCATATAGAATGGAGTCACCTGTATAAATACCAAAGAAATACTGCAAGTTCTGGAAAAATAGGGGACTTCAAAACAATTTTCTATTTTTTGGTGGAGCCAATTTAAATGGCGCCACCAGACCTGACACGCTTCTGATTTTTTTTACTTTTTTTTAGCTTTTGTCTTTTTTTTAATTTTTTTTCTTTTTTTAAGTTTTATATTTTTTCTTATTTTATTTTGTTTATTTATTTTATTTTATTTTATTTTTGCTATTAATTTTAAAAAATTTGAAATGTATATTTGAAATGTTTTATAATATATATTTTTAAAATTTTAAATATTATTTTTAAATTATTTTTTAAAATTTTGAATATTATTTTTTAACTATTAAATATATATTTTTAATAATATAAAATATTTAAATATTTTAAAGATATGACCTTTCAAATTTATTATTAGTTTTTTAATATTTTAAATATTATTTAATTTGTTGTATAATATTTTAAATTATGATTTTTAAATTATTTTTAAAGATATTCGGCTTTTTAATAAAAATAACAAAAAAATATTAATTAATTATCAAAATGACTCATTTTTTTAATTTGGCTCTACCAACTTTTACTGTAGACTTCAAGTCACTTTCGTGTTTAATTAAAAAATGAGTTATTTTGATAATAAATTAAATTTTTTGTGTTATTTTTATAAAAAAGCCAAGATATTCAAACCATTTTTTAAAATTTTATTTAAAAGTTAAAAAATAATATTTTATTTAAAAAAGTGAAATTTTAATTAATTAAAAAATAAAAGATATTTGTTAAAAAAAGGTTTATTTGTTAAAAAATGAATTCATTTAAAAATATATATATATATATTAAAAAGTAAAAATTTAAATTAAAAGTTAAAAATGTATATTATAAGATCACATCATATCAGTGATGCGACCAGGCATGAAATTAAATATTAATTAAAAAAAACCAATGTTATATAAGGAGGGTTTGGTCCCCCCTTCCGGAAGAAAGAAAAGGGAGAAAAAAA
The DNA here is from genome assembly GCA_025698475.1 of Gossypium anomalum. Taxonomy (NCBI): domain Eukaryota; kingdom Viridiplantae; phylum Streptophyta; class Magnoliopsida; order Malvales; family Malvaceae; genus Gossypium; species Gossypium anomalum. The sequence continues at coordinate 75,262,031 of CM046965.1, read as the reverse complement.
AGTTAGTTAAATTTTTTTTTATATTTTATAGTTATTGTAATATAATAATTAATTATATTATATTTATGTTTTTTTTATATTATGCAGATATTAAAATATCTTCTGGAGATACGGATCACACTTCATCGAGGATCAACAAAACAGTAAAATTAATTATAAATTAAATAAAAAAATCGTTTTAGTTTCTCTTTTTTTCTTGCTAAGCACTACTTTGCTCAACGTGTTTTGATTCATGAAAGTGATCTCTATTTAGTTATTATTATTCCTTTTTAACTATTTTCTTGCATGAAATTAATCTCTATATGTTGGTTATAATTTTTTAATTTTAGTACAAATTTATAAATTTATATTTTAATTTTTTAATTTTAGTACAAATTCATAAATTTATTTATGTACTTAATATATATTTTTAATAGATAAAGACAAAAAAGATCTTCTTAATAGATTTAAAATGTTTAAAAACTAAAAGAAATTAAATATATTAAAAATGTTATGTATAGTCAATTTTAAATTTTTAATATATTTTTAAAAAATTAAATATATTAAAAATGTTAAGTATAATCAATATTAAAATTATAATATATTAAATATATTTTTTAAAAATATATTTTAAAATGTTAATATATTTAATATATTTTTAATAGGAAAAGAGAAAAATGATTTTTTAATAAATTTAAGATTTTAAAAAACGTAAAAAAATTTAAATATATTAAAATTTTAAATATGTTAAAAGAAAATGTTAAGTATAACCAATTTTAAATTTTTAATAACTGAATATATTTAAATATATTAAAATTTTGAACATATTAAAAAAATTAATTCTATATGTTATATGTAAGATAAAAGTTCTCGTATGTAAGATAAATTTTCAAGTTTGAATATGCCTAGTTTATATTATATGTAAAACTCTATATATTATTATAGATATCAATTCAATAAAAATAAGTTTTTTTTTATATTTACCCATACAACCTATAGTTTTTAAGGATATTATTATTTTTATGTACTTTTTGTTGTTATATAGTTGCCTTTAGTTTTAATGCTTAATTATGATTAATATTTTATGACAAATCTTCATTTTGTTATTAATATATTATTACTTATTTAATTTAACTTAAATAAAAAATACTTAGAATGGCTACGTTGGTATAGTATAAGTGTGATGTTTTTGTTTTCTCAACCTTTCAATTTTAGTCTTCAATATATAATTTTATGTTTAAATTATACAGATAATTGATTTATCATATTTTTATAAAAATTTACCATACAGGATGGTTATCGAGTTTTGAGGTCGCGGTTTCATTTTCTCAAGTACGATCCGGACGAGCAGATCATGCCATACTTACAGATAGCGGGATTTGGGGACGTCGTATTGATCCGGAGGTTTGACCTAAGGGCGAACTTAATATCCGCCTTGGTTGAGCGGTGGTGTACGGAGACCCACACCTTCATTATGCCGTGCGGGGATTGCACTATCACATTGGAAGACGTCACTATGCAACTTGGGTTACGAGTTGACGGTGCTGTGGTCACGGGTCGAAGCAAAGTGTTGGAACCTTCAGTACTATGCCACAGATTGCTTGGACGGTCCCCTAATGATGGGGAACGGAATTTCACATTCTTGACATTAAAATGGTTGAGAGTAAATTTTAAGGAGTTATCGAGCACTGCCATTGAGTACGAGGTGATGTGTGCTGCTCAAGCCTATATTATGCAATTGATCGGGGGGGTGCTTATGCCAAACAACACGCCTAATAGGGTCCACTTATAGTACTTGCCTCTATTGGAGGATTTTTCTCGTGTTGGTAGTTACAGCTGGGGATCGGCAGTGTTGGCCGTATTGTACTATGAGCTTTGCCGAGCAAAAAAACATGGGGTTAGTAACATGGCTAGTTGTCTGGGTCTGCTACAGTCTTGGGCTTTATACAGGATGCCGTTTCTAGCGGCTGTTAGGCACCAACCATATTCGTGGCCACTTATAAATAGGTAAAAACAAAATTATACTTAACATTTAACGACTTATAAGTGTGGATAATATTTTCCAAAGTTTAACTGCTAACGTGTTTGTTTCGGTTTCAAATGGGCCACGTCTCCAGGAATTGGTGTGAGCCAAACATTAATCATTTACCGCCAAATGATAGAGGCGTATGCCAGAGAGAAAGTAATATATATTTATATGGTTTAAGTAACGTTGATTTAACTTATCCACTTGCAGTATGTGATGTGACTTGACTCATTATGTTATATTGTGTAGTTCTTGTGGATGTCGTATTCTGCACTGAACATTGCAACCCTTATTCCTCAGTGGGTTCACGCTGAAGCCCATATGTGGTGCATTAACACGCCGGTGCTCAACTTTTCAACCGTTGAGTGGTACAACGATGATCGATTTATGCGACAATTTGGGTGTAGACAATTTATGCCGGTTGAGCCAGAACAATTTGATGATGTCCATGGTAAGACCATGAGGGGGAAACATACAACAGATTGGAGCGTGGAACATCAATCTTTTGTAGCACTATGGAATGCCTGGTACGATAGGCGGCCTGAGATGTACTCGTGCATGTTTGATTTAGTCCCTCGACTGAATATATGTAGTGGTACATGACTCGATGGCGTGTTTATTTATATGGTGGACAACTTATAATAGTATCGGGTCACGGCTACAGATGTGGAAATCAACCTATGGGGGAGCTAGAGGATTAATATATGGCGGAGCCCAACTCGGAGGACCAACCTTTGAACACATCAGACCAATGGGTTGACGCTTTTTGTGATGAGTCGCAGAGCAGTTCATATCACTCGGACATTGCCGGTTCAAGTTCATATCACTCAGAAATAGGCGGTTCGAGTTCATATCACCCGGACATAGGTGGTTCGAGTTTATTTCACCCAGAGCAACCACCGATATCATTTGATATGTTTGGTAATAACATGTACTCCACCCCACCTCAGGCCACATTCGATCCAACTGCCGATATTCCTGTTTAGGGTTCCACAACTTATATATTAGTCTTTTTTTATATAATTTATAATATCTTTTAAAGTATTTAAAGTTGCAACTGTTAATTTTAAGTAAAAACTTAACACTAAATAATACAAACTTTATTTCTAAGAGATTATAAAATGCAAACATCAGGTACAACATTTAATTTCTTTTAGACCGTGAAGATTGACCAGTGTAGATGTTTTCATGGGGACATTTGCTCCGATTGTGGCTAACTATTCTACATATGGTGCAACGTTTTGGATTGACTTGTTCTCTTATATCCATGTCGTTCCGAATCCTCATTGTTGTCGGTCTACCTTTGATTCTCTTACGTAGTGACCGATCTGGCAACATATCGAATGCAGGCGGTTGCACTTCCCATGTTGATACATCCCTTAATACGGGGAACTTGTTACCCTAAATACGCAACATACGTTCAAGTGTGTACACATCGTCGATATATTGTTCAACATTCAAACTGTAGGTAGCACACGCTGCAACCACATGCGCACACGGATAACGTAGTGTTTGGAACATCCCGCACTCATATCACCTGTTTCGGAGATCAACTCCGTAGGACCATGGCGGGATCTCCGACCGACGATCGATATACTCTGTCACTCAAAAATTTTCCAAATTAAAGGAATATAGTTCTGCATTCATCGACCTAGCCCTTTGAGCGTTCTCTTTCATGGCATCCCTAATTTTTTCGACGTACACGTGTCCTGCCTCTAACTGTTTTACTTGTTTCAACCTTATTTTTGGCATTAAGGTTGCTAGCCTATAAAATGTGGCTAAAAAAACAGCTAAAATTGGCAAGTGACGCGTACGCTTCAAGACAGAATTAATGGCCTCAACGAGGTTAGTTGTCATTTGACCATACCGGTACCACTCGTCAAAACATTGAGCCCATTGCCATGGCTCCATGCTACCTAACCACTGTCTGAGAGAAGGATTGGACCCTGCCATATCAATCTCTAACCTTACCAATTTATATCTGAAACGGTATGCTTCTAGCTCGTATCCTACGTATGTATTCCAATTTTAAGTTATGTTACCATCCGAATTAGGAAATGGACTCGAAATAATTACAAATACGAATTTAAATACGATATTTTTATCCATGTTCATAATTCATTTGCGCCAGTCTTTGTTCTTGTACTCATTGTGGAAGTTGACAGCGATGTGACGAATACAATAGACAGACCTCCACGGAACCTCAGATTGTCGAATCGCAGCAATAAGACCCTTCGATCTGTCGGAGATAATGCAAATGTTGTCTTGCCTGACAACATGTATCCACAAGTTCTGAATGAAATACGCCCACGATTCGAAGTTCTCAGACTCTACGATGGAAAAAGTGATCAGTAGTACATTTCTGTTATCGTCTTGTGCAACCACAATCAGAAGTATCTGCGTGTATTTTCCATAAAGCCATGTTCCATCAACTTGCACTAGCGGTTTGCAGTGGGGGAAGGCCCTAACACATGGATCAAAAGTCCAAAACAGTCGATGAAAAACTCTTCTCCCCAGTTCCAATTGTCCATTAGGGCCTCTATAAGGCAACGTTTGCAAGTCCACGATAGTTCTTGGGATGTACTCCACAATCGCTGAAATCCAACCCTGAAGTTCATTGTATGACTCATGCCAGTCGCTGTAAAGTTATTGCATAGCCATTTATTTCGCCAACCACGCTTTCTTATACGACACTTTGTACTGAAATCGAGCTTGCATGTCTGCAATCAATGTTGACACAGGAATGATTGGACTATCTTTCACTAGTGGCATAATGCAGTTGCAAATACTTTTAGCATCCAATTTTCGGTGGTCTTTAGACATATGTGCGGCAGTACATGTATGACGCCCTTCTAATTTTCGTATTTTCCACTGTTGAGTCCTTTGTATAAATGCAGCTCAAACTCTCCAACCACACCCATCGCCGACTCTCCAACATTCCCCAACATATAATATCGGTGTAGATTTGACAACCTTGTAATCAATCGACAACTTCATATTGTATTGTTTGATGGCAAACACATAGCTCGCCTTGTTCTCAAACTGTTGCCCAACGAATAACTCCTCGAACTGTGAATTTATCGCCAATCTATTAGCAGGTACTATATCAGCGTACTCAGGAAACTCAGATGCATGTTTTGCATCTGGATCTATGTTCAACATGTCGCCCCCATGTTCATTTCTTAAAATAATGCCACGACTTGGGTTACTGAATGAAGGGCCGTGAACATCTTCAACATTTTCCGGGCCTTCATCATCGATATCGTCCGAAACCTCATCAACATCGGGGTCACTAAAATCTTCAACGCCTTGACCAGAATCTTCACCATTATTGGTCATTTCTTTGACATTTGCCTCTGTGCTTATTATCACCTCTGGATGTATTTGTAAACGGGGATCGGTGGTAGGGTTGTTATACGAACTCCCACCATAATTAGAATTTTTGGGCATCTGTGATGTCCCTTCACATTCTAATTGGTATGTCCATCCAACATTAAGATCAAAGTCAAATTCGTAATGTTGACTTATTGGACTAACATTCTCAACAAGCTCTAAGTCTGCTAACTTGGCAAATAATTCAACTAGTTGGGGTTCTCACTCCCAGTCGGCCACCATATTTCCATCATAGTGCGTAAGTCATCATCATCTAACAGCTGCATCTCACAAAATTTGAATGGATCTGTAGAGACTGGAAACTGGTAAAATAATTTAGACATCTCCCTTCCACAACGGATAGCTATTTTCGCACTGATCTTCCTTTTCATTTCTGCTAGCTCCACATTTTTTTTGAATCGCAAACCTACTCTTTGCCGACCTTGAAATACACAACCAACACCACCTTCTATAATTTCACCATAAAAAATAACATACACCAAAAACACCTCATTATTCATCTTGAATAGATTTTTTAACTCTCCTAGTGACCACAATAATTTCACCATTCTATATATGGTAGAGAACCAAGAGGTGGAGCCATAAAGAATGGCTCCACCAAAATAAAATATTAAATATTAAATTATTATATTAAAAAAATATAAAAAAGTACACTATAAAGTGATGGAGCCTAGAATGGCTCCACCAAATAAAATACTAATTCTTACAATTTTAAATTTAATTTAAAAAACGTTTGAATATCTTTAAAATTAATTTTAAAATTAATAATTTAAAAAAAATTATATTTAAAATTTAAAAAAATATTTAAAAAAAATATTTAAAATATTATGAAACAAATAATAAATTTGAAAGGTCATATATTTAAAAATAATATATTTTAAATAATTTAAAAATCATAATTTAAAATAATTTAAAAATCATAATTATAAAAATTATAAAAAAATTAAAATATACATTTAAAATGTTATAAAACTAATAATAAATTTGAAAGGCCATATCTTTAAAATATTTAAATGTTTTATATTATTTAAAATATATTTAACATTTAAAAAATAATTTTTAAATTTTTAAACAATAATTTAAAAATAATATTTAAAATTTAGAAAAATATTTTCAAAAATATATATTTAAAATTTAAAAAATATATATATTATAAAACATTTCAAATATACGTTTCAAGTTTTTTAAAATTAATACTAAATAAATAAATAAATAAATAAATAAAGACAAAAAAAAAAACAAATGTAAGAGAAATGACAAAGGTTAAAAAAAAAAAGTAAAAAAAAAAACAAAATTAAAAAAAATCAGAAGCAATGTGTCAGCATAGATTTTTGGTGGCGCCATTTAAATTGGCTCCACCAGAAATTGGAAAATTGTTTATAAAGTTCTTCATTTTTTCAAAATTTTTTAAATTATGATTTTTTTAATTATTTTTAAAGATATTTAAACCTTTTTAAAAGAATTTTATAAAAAATTTATTTAAAATTTTAAATTTTTAAATATTATTAAAAATATATTTAATATTTAAAAATAATATTTAAAATTTTAAAAAATAATTTCAAAAATATATTTTTAAAATTTATAAGAAATAATTTCAAATATATATATATATTTAAAATTAAAAAATATATTTTTGAAATTACTTTATTTTGTTTAAAAATATATTTTAAAAAATATATTTAAAATTTAAAATTTAGAAAAATTAATTTCAAATATATATTTTTAAAATTTATAAGACATAATTTCAAAAAAATAATATTCAAAATTTTAAAAATAATTTAAAAATAATATTTAAAATTTTAAAAAATATATATTATAAAACATTTCAAAATTTTAAAATTAATAACAAAAAATAAATAAAATAAATAAACAGAATAAAATAAGAAAAAATATAAAACTTAAAAAAAGAAAAAAAATTAAAGAAAAAGACAAAAGTTAAAAAAAAGTAAAAAAAGTAAAAAAAAATTGGCTCCACCAAAAAATGAAAAATTGTTTTGGAGTCCCCTATTTTTGCAGAACTTGCAGTATTTCCATGGTATTTATACAGGTGGCACCATTCTACATGGCTCCACCAAAAAATTAATTTTTTTATGCTCCCTGCTCATGTGGCAAGTTGGTAGCGCCATATAATTTGGCTCTACCAACTTTTACTATAGATTTCAGGTCATTTTGGTGTTTAATTAAAAAAGTAGGTCATTTTGATACTTAATTAAATTATTTAGGTTATTTTGATAAAAAAGCCTTTAAATACAGATATTGATTTCTTTATCCATTGTTGTAATGGATAATTATCACTAAAATAACATTTCACTTAAAACATATTTTTAATTTTTAAGTTAAAATTTTCATGTTAATATAATGTTTTTACAAGTTTTTTTTTAATAATATACAAGTGTTAAATGTTTTCAAAGAAATTTTTTAGATTTCATTAATAGTGATGGCATGTTTTCCTTTTATTCATACAATGAATCCAAAGATCACATGACATTAATAATTAGTTGTTGTTGATATTTCTTATTGATGGATTTTAAAAGTTCCACCGTATTATAATATTAAATGCATTTTTGTTTAAATCATCTTTACATTTTTAAGAGTAATTTTTGTCAATATTTTAAGTTTGGTTCATAAAAGTTATTTTGAGTTGGTAATTTTATTAGGTCAAGATTTTAGATTATAAATGTTAATATTAATACCATATCTTCATTAGATAATGTAATATTTGGAGGGTCATTTTATGATATTTTTACCCTTTATTTTATAATTTTGGGTAATGTTTATCCTTCATTTTATGATATTTTTATATATTAAGTAAATATATTATGTATATATATTTTTTGATAAATTTATCTGTAACACCCCTTAACCCTAATCTGTCACAAGAACAGGGTTACGGAGCATTACCAGACATTTCAGAACAAATACGAACAATCATATAATATTATAACATACACATCATAATTTAATCATAATGTCCCTTTATTGGGCCCTCGAGGCCCAATTCATGTGTTAGAAACAAATCGGGATTTAATCAGAAACTCAGAGAATTTTTCGCGAAATTTCAATTTTTTTCCTAGGTATAGGGCATACACGCCTATGTGGTCAAGGGACACGCCCATGTGACCCTATGACATGCCCGTGCTTTAGGCCGTGTCCTAACCCGTGTAACTCCTTGACTTACCTCACATGACCAAACTACACGCTCGTGTGCTAGGCCGTGTGCTTCACACGGCTGAGACACACGCCCATGTGGTAATATCTAAGCTTCTGTTTTAAATTTAAAAGATGCAGAGGACATACGGCCTAACCACATGTTTATGTGTAAGCTTTGTGTTTCACACGGTCTGGTCATACGCCCATGTGTCAAGCCGTATGGACTCAAAATGAGTCTTTTTCATCAAGTTTTACCAACCCTGCAAACTTAATCCACAAGCAATTCAGCAACAAAATTTTCAACCGATCTAAGACACAATCAAATACATCCAAATCATGCTAAATAATCAACCTAATTAAGCTAACCAATGTTCATTCATAAATACTTCACATATATTATCCAAATCAATCTAATAGTATACTATATAAACCAATTCTATTTTCACACTAATTCAAACCAAAACATACCATTTGATAGTATTAAAACATCACACATAAATTCATATGTATTCAAACAATTTCATACTATAACATCATTTACAATCATTTGCCAAAATGACTTACATAAACAACCTAGGTACATGTCATTATTAAAAAGAAATGTATTTTACCACTTTGTGTTCGGGATCAGCTTGGATGTTGATTCAACAATTTGACTTTGACCTAAACTGCGTACGGAAACAAACCGTACGCTGAGTATAAACTCAGTGGTATTTCTATAATCCGAATACTTATTAACAAGAATTTACAATATTTATATATATAAATACACATAACAAAAGTCATTTAAACAAATAATCAATGTCATAACATATCATTTATAACACTTTCAATTCTCATCTCTTACTATTTCAATTTTTAAATTCTATTCAAATAGTTTTTCTCAATAGAATACACATATCATCTCATTATATCCATACCCATTTTATGAACCCATTGGTTTGTACATTTCAATTCCAGAACTCAATTCAATATCTCAATCCATTTCATATTTAAAATCATCTAATATCTTTCATATTGTCAATTCATTTATTTACCCCTATTAACAGGACTCAGGCTTTGGCGGATACATGGATCCAACCAAAACACACCAGTATGGCACCCAGTGCCTCATCGTATAATTTGAAGTAATATAGTGACACCCAGTGTCTCATCGGCCTTGCCGAAGTAAATTGGTACCCAGTACCTCATCGAATTTATCCGAAGTAATAATATGACACCTAGTGTCTCATTGACTCATGGTCGAAGTATCCCTGAACACTTCTAATCCTATGGCATGCCAACTATATCTGACTCAGCCCGATATAGTTAATAGGGTTTCAATTTCAATTTCTCAATTTTCAATCAATACACATTTCAATTCAAATAATCACATATATTCATAATTCAATTCAATTCAATTCAATACCACAATACTCACCTCAATTTCAGTTACTATAAATATAATAATAAATACAACAATTAATAATTAGCTTCGGATTATAGAAATACAAACCGTAATTTCTAAACCACTCTTCGTCGATTTTCTTTTTTCCTTTCATAGCCGAGGTCTCCGGCACAACGTTAGCTATGAAAATCGAAACAACTAAAATTTATCAATACACACAATTTCACATTGAATATTTAAATTATACTCAACTTTTATCTAAATTCCAATTTAGTCCTTAATTTAAACTAACTCTTTTTCTTACAAAACTAATTTTATATTTCATTTAATTTCCACTTTAATCTAATTTCAACTCCCTAATTTCGCCATAAACCCTAATTTCAAAATTCTCTCAATTTAGTCCCTATTACTTCAAAATCTATAATTTATTTCACAATTTAATCCCTTTCCACTTCTAACTTAAAAATCTATCAATTTAAACCCTAATGCTTCAAATTATTCAACATGAACAACATCTAAAAATTCACTAATTTTCAAAATTTCAACATTAATCAAGTAGTATTTGGTTCTAGAATTTCAAAAACTCAAAAATTACTAGAAAAGAAACTAAATTGACTTACCAAATTGAATTTGAACTTTAAACCCTAATTTTTACTTTTTCTTTTCTTTCTCCTTTCTCCTTCTCTGTTTCGTTCCAATGCTTTGTTCTTTTTCTATTCTTTTCTTTATATATTTGTTTCATTTACTTAATTTTATTTTATGTTATATAATATAATATAATATAATATAATATAATATAATATAATATAATATAATATAATATCATTTATTTAAATAATAAGTAAATAATTAATTAATATATGTATTTTATTTTACCATATGTATTTCACTATTACCACACACTTGTCACTTATGACTTAATTGCTAATTGAGTCCCTTGACTTTTCTTTATTCTATAATTAAGTTTTCATCATTTATTCAATTTAGTCCTTACACCTAATTAATCTTAATTCAAGCTAATTCACTTAACCAAAATCTAATTAATCACACAAATAACTTCATAAATATTTATTATAAATATTTACGCATCCATTTGTCGAAAACAGAGACTCGAAAATACACTTTTCCTATTACCCGACTATTGGATTGTTACATTTATCCTTATACTAAAAATCTCAAAATTATACATGAATATTGTTTTAAATATACAATTTGATACATGAATTGTGATTTGATATAATTATACGCATGAAACTTCAAATGTGGTTCAAATGTATACATGGAATGTTAATTTTGATTCAATCATACACATTTAAAGAATAAATACATCAATTGATTTTTATATTGGATAACTATTACTTGTGTGTGCAATATAAGAACATGAAATGATGTTATATCAATAATTATGTTAATAATTTGTGGGAATTGGTCAAACCAAAATTTTATGTATTAAATAACATAAAATAAAAATTCTTTTATAAAATTGCATATTAAACCAAAATTTATGTATAATTTTAATATGTATACCTAATATAAATAGTATATTAACCAAATTTAAAAGTTATCTAAAATATTTTTCAGTATTAATCTAAAATATATTAAAAGAAAATTATATGTAGTAATGAAAGAAAACAGTATTAAAACAATAGGATCACTTTTGCATTTGAAGAAAAAATAATATATTAATTATTGTATTAAATGTAAGATTTAGGAAGTAAAATATTTGTTTCTCAAAAATATTTTGAATTGCTTTATTATATTTTTTCTAGGCTTAGCCTGTACAATATTTATAGAAATGGAAGTGGACTTCTGTCAATTCCATGAGATCTATAATCTCCCAAAAAAGTAGGAGTTAGTTTATTCTATCCTAAAACATGTTAAAAGTAAATTATTCTAACTTAAGAATATAGCAGAAATCATGGGATATACATAGAAATTATAGCTGTACAAAAAAAAAAATTATTTTAGATTTTTCAACACTTTCCTTCAAGATGGTGAATAGATATTTTCCATTCCCATCTTGCGTGTAATGTCTTCAAAGTTGGAAGTAGGCATTCCCTTAGTTAATACATCTGCCAATTGATTACTTGATGATATATATGGAGTGCAAATCATGTCGCTGTCCAGCTTTTCTTTAATAAAGTGTCTATCTACTTCGATGTGCTTTGTGAGATCATGTTACACTGGATTGTGTGCAATGCCGATGGCAGACTTGTTGTCGCAATAGAGTTTCATAGGTTCGTCCTACTTGATTTTAAAGTCATCAAGTATTATTTTGAGCCACAGCAATTCACAAAATCCATGAGTTATAGCTCTGAACTCTACTTCAGCACTTGATCTTACAACAATTGATTACTTCTTAGTCCTCCATGTTATTAGGTTCCCACCAAGAAATGTACAATATCCTAAAGTTGATCTATGATCTGCAACAACACCTGTATAATCAACACTAGTATATGCCTCTATGAGCAATCCTTCATTTTTCTTGAACAAAATTCCTTTACCCGATGTTCCTTTGAGATAGGACAGAATTTTGTTGATAGCCTGCAAATGTTTCTCTCTTAGATCATGCATGAATTGACTTACTACACTTACGACAAATGTTATGTTTGACCTTGTATGGGACAAGTACATCAGTTTCCCAACCAACCGATGATATCTTCCCTTATATACGATTCCATAATCCTTTTCTTCACTCAATCTCAAGTTAGGCTCAATGGGTGTGCTTGTTGCCTTTCATCCAAGATTGCATGTTTCTTTACGCTAGTCTAAGACATACTTTTGTTGGAAAATAAAGATGCATTTACTTGAGTATGCCACCTCAATTCCAAAAAAATACTTCAGCCCTCTAGTTCTTTAATTTTAACTCCTTTGCTAAGCAATTTTTGAGTGTTTCTCTTTCAATTTTACCATTCCCAGTGATGATGATGTCATCTACATATACAAGTAGGAATGTAACTCCTCCTTTTGGATGTTCTATAAACAAGGTATGATCTCATTGACTTTGTTTGTACCATATTGCTAGCATCACTTTAGTAAATTTTTCGAACCAAGGCCTTGCCGATTGCTTTAATCCATATAAAGCTTTCTTTAACCTACACAATTTCTTTTCAAAAAAACATTTCATTGAAACTCGGTGGAGGTTCCATGTACACTTCTTCTTCTAACTCCCTATGTAAGAACACATTCTTAACATCAAATTGTTGTAAACACCAACCAAAGTTAGCAGCTAAAGATAAAAGAACATACACAATATTCATTTTTGCTACGGGTGCAAAGGTCTCTTGGTAATTTACCTTATATGTCTGTGTATATCCTTTTGCAACCAACCAGCTTTGTACCTTTCTAATGAACCATCAGCTTTACATTTCAAAGTAAACACTCACTTACACCCCACTGTTTTCTTTCCTTTGGCTAGGTTTATAATTTCCCAAGTCTTATTTTTTTTTTTAGGCATTCATCTCCTCTTTCATAGCTTGTAACCAGTTCTTATTTCTACGTGCTTCTTGTAGTGTTTGTGGGATTGAAATGGATTTGATGGTGGTAAGAAAAGTTCTATGTTGTGAGGAGATTCTATGGAAAGACACAAAATTTGAGATTGGATAATTAGTGCATTCTCGTATTCCTTTTGAAATAGCAATAGGTAGGTCTAAATCATTAATTTCACAAGGAACAAAGTCAGATTGAATAAACAAAGGTGCATAATTTTCAATACCTGATTGTGGTTCAGATTTTTGAACTTGTACAGGTTCAGAAATATGAACTTTCTTTCTTAAGTAGACCTTGAGTGGTGTAGTAAGATTGAAACTAATTTTTCTCTTAGCTCTAGGATTAGGTTCAATTTGTTTACTAGCATGTTCACTTTCATTTTCAAGTTTAGGTTCATTGCTAGCATGTTCTTTGGAGTTAGGTGTATGGTCAGGTTTGAAAGACTTTAAGTTGGGTGTAGGACTTTGAAAATTAATAAGAAATTCTTTATCTTCCCAAGAACTCTCCCTCTAGAGATGAGGATTGTTACTTTGGGAGTAAGGCTCATTCTTAACAATTGTGACATCAATAGAGGTAAAAAAATTTTTGAAGGTAGATGACAATAACACTTGTATCCTTTCTTTATGTTTGACTATCCCGCAAAAATACATTTTAAAGCTCTTAGATCAAGTTTCCCTTTTTGGTGCACATGAACATGTATAAAAGTAACACAACTAATGTAACACCCCTAACCCGTATCCGTCACTAGAATAGGGTTACGAGACATTACCGAATAACACACCTCATTCATATACATTTAAGCATTAATAATCAAAATGCATTCAAATCATTTACCTTGTCCTTTATAAGGCTCTACGAGACCTTAAAACATGCTTAAAAGTGGTTCGAAACTAAATCGATAACATTTGCAAACTTTGGGAAACTTAGAAAATTTTCAAACATATAAGGGTCACACGCCCGTGTGAATAGGCCGTGTGCCTCACACAGCCACCAGACACACCCGTGTCACAGGCCGTGTGAAAACAGGGCATACATACTGACTTGCACCACATGGCTGAAGACACGCCCGTGTGCATTGGCCGTGGGAAATCTGGAGGGGTTACTGACTTGGGTCACACGGCCGGCCACACGCCCATGTGCCAGCCCGTGTGTCTCACACGGCGACACTCCTGTGTGTCTAACCCATGCCAAACCTGTAGGGTATACTGACTTAATTCGAAAGGGTACCCTGGGGACACACAAACAGCAGCAAGATGACCGCAGTGTCGCGACACTACCGAGACGCATGCCGCAGGTGGGACAAAAATAAGCTATTTGACAAGCCAATTTGCCACCCTTTTTTTTCATGCACACCTAGCAACCAATTTGGTATCGTTTCACACAACCAAATAAGCAACCAAAAGTGACCATTTCCAGCATAAATTGTACCATATTAAATCATTACACTTCACTTCTCAAATCTTAACCATTTCTTGACCAAACACATACCAAAACTAGCATGTATCATTTATCATCTTTAACATTTTTCATATGTCTCAAATTCCAATTAAATAACCAATTATATCATTCAACCTATAACCAAATCAAAGCTTATCAATGCATCATCTCAAACTCATACCAATACATGCCATTTCTTAAACCACATTATTACCACATTTGCACTCCAAGCCAAAACACAAATACATAATATAAGCCAAATACACATTTTATATCAACCATGCCAAATCATAAGGCCATATTATAACCATCAACCAAAATCATTAATAAACCATTTCAAATGGCCATATACATTTCTAACAACCATATAAAAAACACCATAGCATATACATGCCATAAAACTAAGCCGCAATGCGTAAAATACCGAAAATCAATAGCCGGATAGTGTGATGTGATCTCTATTGACTCCCAACCCAAGCGAACATCCGAAACACTATAAAACATAGAAAAATAACACAAAGTAAGCTTCACAGCTTAGTAAGTTTGTATGTGAGCCTAAAATGATCACGACATTTATGTAGCAATTCAAAATAGATAAATCATTATCATTTAAAGCATCAATTCATGAGCTAACATCAAATTATTCATGTCCTCATTCTCAAGTTCTCAACTTCATAAAACTCGATATTTGAGTAGTTTTCTGTACATTCCTGTGCTGATACCTTTCTATTTATTTCCCATACTTTTATTAAACCTCTCTGGTTTATAAGTGCTTATGATACAAATTCATTGATTTTTCGATGCCATAGTCCAGCTATGGTTTTACACATACATTGCCAAGGCCCTGCCGTGGTTTTTCTTTCACATGCCATAACCTGGTTATGGTCTTATTAGTCAATTGCCATATGTATATTTAGTTAAAACAACTATTATTCATATCTCACATAACATTCAATATATATGCTTCATTATAGCCAAGTAAACACATTTTGACATGAAACATACTTATACACAATTCTTTCTTATTTAATATATATAAAATAATATGAACTGACCACTTTACTTTCATTCGATTCTTATATACGTTCTGTATGTACCTGTATTACTTATTCCGACTGTAATTTAGTTCTCGTCTTGACTATGCCCGTTGAACCATTCAGAATTTTTAAGGATACTCAGCAATCACATATAGCTCGTACAATGCCATATCCCAAATATGGTCTTACATGTTCTCACATATCGATGTCACTGTCCCAGATAGGGTCTTACACGAAATTGATTAACGATGCCAATGTCCCAGACATGGTCTTACATGTAATCACATCTCGGTAACCTAATGTCATGACATTTGTATCCTATACTATTCCTAAGGTTTGTACGGGACTTTCAAATGTCGTAACTCTGTCAATTCTTGCTCGTAGTTGCTCATTTGACATTCATAATAGTTCAATGACAAATAAACATATACAATTCAATTCAATTCAATAATAAATAAGCATTTATAACACAATTTAAATACGTTTATGAGTATATGAACTTATTTCGTTCGCTGTAACGATGAATTAGGTCGACTAATCCGAAACTTTGTTTTCCCCCTGTTCTAGATCCGAATCTCATTTTTCTCAATCTAATCAATAAAAAAATTTATTACTTAATCATTAATTCATTCAATTTAACACAATTTACACATTTTGGCAAAATTACACTTTTACCCCTATTATTTCACCTTTTTGCAATTTAGTCCTTATCACATAAAATCACAATTTCATGCAATTAAGGACAATCCATGCTAGACGAATTTTACCCTATCATATTTCAGTCCATATTTTCACTTTATTCATACTTTTAACCACATAATTTCATAATTTCACAATTTCACAAATTAGTCCATAATTTGCATTTTTACTCAAAATCACTTTGTAAAATATGTAAAGCTATCATCTAACTTCCATATTTCATCATCAATCATCAAAAAGCATGAATATTCATCAATGGCATCTCACAAAATCTATAACAGTTTCAAAAATGGAGATACGGGCTAGCTAGATTAAGCTGCAATGAGCTCAAAAACGTAGAAATTATTAAAAACCGAGATCAAAATCATACCTAATCAAGAAACCAAGTAGCCAAACCTCAAAAGAACAAAAATGGTTTCCTTTCCTTCCATATTCGGTTGATGATGAATTAATGAAGATGATAATTTGGCTTTATTTTATTTATTATGTCATTTTAACCATTTTACCATTTTAACCTTTAATAACATTTAAAATTTCCATTATACCAAGCCATAAAATTCCACTATCAACATTTATGGGATAATTACCACTTAAGGACTCCCACTATTTAATATCATAGCCATGTAATACCTTTAACTTATAGAATTCAACTTTTACGCTTTACGCGATTTAGTCCTTTTTACCGAATTAACCACTCGAATGGTAAAATTTCTTTACGAAAATTTCACAAAACTCTAATATCATGCTTTTACTGTTACTGTTACTGTTACTATTACTATTCCGACTTCGGCCGATGAGGCACTACGTGCCGTACTGGTGTGTTTGGGTTGGAATCCGTGTATCCGTCAAAGTCCGAATTGCTAATAGGGTGAATAACTGAAATGAGAAAATTAAATAAGTTTGATTGATCGTACTATTAAAAAAAAAAGAAAGGAAAAGAATAGAAATGAAGAAACAAAGTAAACGAAACAGAGAACAGGGGAAGGAAAGAAAGAAAAAAAGAGAAAAGAAAGAAGAAAAGGGAAAATTAAAGGTGTGAAGCTTGGAAGTTTAATAGGTAAGTCAATTTAGCCCCTTTTACTTAATTTTGATATTTTAGAAGCTTTGGAACAAGATTTTGATGAAATTAAGTTGATATTTTGAAAGTTATTAGACTTCTAGATAATGTTAATGTTGAGTAAAATGATGAAATAAAGGTTTAATTGATAGAAATTCAAGTTAGAAATGAAATAAGATTGAATTGTAAAGAAATTCATAAGTTTTATGTTGAAGGGCTAATTTTTAAAGTTATTATGGATGAGTGCTGGAAGCATATGATGAATAAACATAAAATTGAAGCTTTAATTTTGATATATGATAATTTTATTAAGTAAAATTGATGGAAATTGATTTTAGGACCTAATTGTGAAAATGTTTGGAATTAAAGTCTAGTGCCGAAATTATGATTTCCAAAAGTTTTAAAGTAGTTTAAAGTGATAGAATAAAGTGTTAATTGAGAAAAATCAGCTCAATTGAGAGGCTAATTGAGTAGGGATGAAATTGTTATTTATTAAAGCTTTAGGGAAAAATGATAATAAACAACTTGCACTAAAACAATATTGGATAGCAGCAGTAGACTAACTTTGAAATATCACCATAAATTTTAGAAATCGAATTAGAAAATGAAAAAAATATGACATTAAATCTTCTTATAGAAGAAACGGTGTAGGAAATGAAATTTTGAATTGTGAGATATAATAAATTTAGTGAGACAAGGTCAGAATGATTTCGGGTTCCCCTGTTCTGACTTTGGAAAATCATAAAAAATTGGATAAAAATAATTAAGGGCTTAAATTTATATGTTTAAAATCCTTAATAAGTCTATTTTCAATAGAAATAAGCGAGAATATCATCCGAATATCTTACGATGAGATAATTAATTCTTAGTGAAGAAGGGTTGGAACTGTCAGACAGCAGAATAGGGGTAAATTTAAAGAATAAACTGTACTTATTGGCTAAACCAAAAATTCTGAAAATTTTATGGTAATAAGATATGCAAGCCTAGTTTCAGGGAAAATTAGCGGATCTTGATTTCGAGTTCTGTAGCTTAAGATATAAATAATTTAGTGACTATGACGCAAATGGACAGTTTTGAATATACATATAAGAAAATAGTGAAATTATTGATAATGTTACTTGTTGCATGTTATATAAATTAAGGATGTGGAATGGAGAGGAGGAGGAGGAAAATATGTATGCATATTCAGCTAGCATGGCTAATTTGCATGTTTTAGGCTCCTAGACTAAATTGAATAAAAGTAAAATTTTATGGGCAATTTTGTAAAAATGTTAGAAATGACCAATTTGCATGAAATGAATTATTTAATTATTACAAAATTGAATGAAATTATTAATTTAGCTCAAGATCAGGAAAAAACATGTTTTAAGGATTAAATTGCAAGAATTTTATTTTATTTTAACCTAAGGATGAAATCGTCATTAATTAAAAGTTTAAGGGTAAAATGGTAATTTTGTTTAGAGCATTAATTGAATGTATTACAACATGAAATAAATGAAAACGATGATCAAATTTCTTTATAAAGATCCGGATAACTCGAATACGAGACTTGAACGTGGAAAAGAAAAGATATCGGATTAATGAAATTATAAGCATGTACAAGCAACGAGGTAAGTTAGTGTAACTTGAATTGTATTTTTAAATGCATGAAATATCGATATAATGAATTACCTGATTTATGTTTATGAAGAAATGGCAAGAGAATGATATTTATCATGATATGTAAATAGGTGATTATTTTTGATACGTTGATACAAGGAAATTAATTAAATTGAGACGAGTAATAAATTCAAGTAAAACATATCGAGAAAAATAAGTACGTTAAGGGACAATATGTTTGATTTTAATTGGTACCAAATATGAATGTTAGATGAAATGAAATAAGAACAGGCAATTACAACCGAACACTTATGGTAACAATTTCCAAGAGACATTAAAATTAAGGTAAAAAATAAAAAAAAGCAGTAATGGGACTCTAATTATTTAGCACTTTGGAAGGTACTATATTTATCAAATGTGAAGCAGTTAAAACAGCCTCCCCCGAAAGGTTTTTAGAACTTTATGGTGAAACAAAATTGCTCGTGTCACATTTAGCAAATATCTATTGTTTCGTTCAGCAATCCCATTTTGTTGGGGTGTGTCTACACAATATGACTAATGTATTATACCCTCTTTTTGGAAGAAAGATGAGAGAACTTGATTAAAATAGTCTCTTATATTGTCAGATCTTACCTTTTTAATCAAACTTCCAAACTATGCACAAATCATTTTATGAAACATTAAAAAAATGCAGCTTACTTCTAATTTTTCTTTCATAATAAATGATAATGTAGTTCTAGTACAATCATCAATGAATGTGATAAACCATTTTGCTCCAAAAATACTAGAAACTTTACAAGACCCCTAAATATCAATATGTATCAAAGAGAAAGGTCTAGTAGATCTTTTATTACTCAATGGGAATGATAGTCTATGATGTTTAGCAATTTCACATGTATCACAATGAAAACTACTAACATCTTCATTCTTAAAAAGTAAAGGAAACATGCTTTTAAGAATAAAAGATGGATGACCAAGAGGGAAATGATGAAGCCAAATTTCAATTTTATTAGGAGATAGGTTACTTGATGAGCATTTGAGGGATAACTGACTATTTTTTTTATTGTTTCCATTCATTTCCTCAAGGTAATAAAGCCCATCTTTCACCTTAGCAAGTCTAATCGTCCTCCTCGTAACCAAATCCTGAAAAACACAATGAGTCGAATAGAAAGTTACTTTACAGTTTAGATCTTTGGTAATTTGATGGATGGATATGAGATTGAATGACAATTTGGAGACATGCAACATATTATTTAAGGACAAATAATTTGATAAATTTACTATTCCTTGGCCTACAACAGTTATAAGAGATCCATTTGCAATAGAAATCTTTATATTTCCAGGATTTGGGTTGTGTGTTCTAAATTTGATTAGGCTGTGAGTCATGTGGTCAGTAGCTTTTGAGTCGATGACCCAAGAGCTTAGAGAAGATATGCTTGAGGCACTTAAAGCATAAGAGTTAAGGTACTTACCTAATTGAGCCAATGAACACATACTAGAGGACTTTTCAGAGGAATTTAAGAGGTATCTTAGCTTTTCAATTTCTTCTTTCATGAATTCTCCTATACCAGCCTGGTTGGACTTTTCTTGTGTTTGGTCTTCTCCACCAACTAAGTGGGCTTTTCCTCCTTTGAATCCTCTTTTGCAACTAAGGATTTGTTCCTTTCCATATAGTTTGAAGCAATCTTCTCGCGTATGACATGGTTTTTTGCAGTACGTACACCAAACAGTGTCTTTATTTGACTCTGTATGCCCAGTACTTGTAATAGGCCAATTTTGGCCTGGCCCAATTTATAGAATAAAAATGCCAAAGCAGTCCAGTTTTTTAAAGCCCAAAATACAAAAAAACAGAAGCCCAAACAAAACAACCCAAACCAAAACTAACCCAAGTTAACCCTAGGCCCAAACTAAACCCTAGCCCACAAAACCTAAAACATTTTTCAGCTAAAGAAAGCCCTAACACCCCCAAGTTGTCACACACTTGCACACCAGCTCCTCTACATCAAAGACCTTTCAGACACAAATGGCCTTCAGTGCACTAAAACCAAACAAAAGAGGACAGGCACAGCAAAAGAAAAAAAAGAGCAAAAATATTGTATTTTAATTTTCCTTTTCAGCTATAAAGGTCATGAACAACTACGATGTAATCCCTCCTTTTTTTTTTACGAACACAGACACAAAATCAAAATAACAAGAACAGAGAAATTTCAAAAAGGTTGTTTATTTATCTTGCTTTATTTTTTTTCTTTTTTTAAAGAAATAGACTAAAAAAAGAAAAGAAAAGGGGTCAAAATTTTACCTTTCTTGCGCGTGTGCCGCCGTGGGAAGCCAAGGCTTGTCGTTTCCGATAAAAAATGACATTTTTAGGTCCGAAAAGTCGAAAAACCAAAAAAAAAGGGGCCTTTTAGTTTTCCGGCCACCGCGGATGGCGGTACCGTCGCCGGCGATCGGTAATAGTCACGGTGGACCGGCGACCAGAGCTAGGCCGAGCATGGGGTTGAGGGAGAAAGGGGGAGAGAGTTTTGAGAGAATTTTGTTTTTTTCCTTCTTCCTCAATAAAAGGGGAGAGTTTTGAAAGGCCGTTTTGCGTCGTTTTGGGTTAGGAACCCAGTCTCCAAAACGATGCCGTTTAGGGCCTATCCGTGAGCGACTCGACCCGTTCCAGAGGGATCCGCGTGTTTTCAGAAATTGGGCTATTTACGATTGGCCATTCCGCTTTTTTGGGTTGTTTCAATCTAATCCTATTTTCATTTTCTTTAAATTCACCATGTTTAATTTTAAAAATTTTATTTCGGCCTCTTTTTAAATGGTGCGCATATGGGGAGGGATTATTTGCCCATTAGATCCTTCCATGTATGCGCACGTCACAATTTAACCCTCCCCTTTTATTTTATTTCTGATTTGCCCCTAAATCTCTGTCTTAAAATTCAAATTAGTCCCCTTTTGTTATTTTGCTATTTTATTAATTAATTTAATGTCATTATTACTATAATTATATTTTCTTTTTGTGCTTATTATTATTATAATATTATATCATTCATTTAATATTACTATTACGATTATTATTGTATTTCTTTTTCTTTTTTTTTGTATTTATTTATCAATTATTCTTAAATACTTTTATATTCATTTTATCAGTTTTGTTACTTATTTATTTATATCTTTCTACATAGATTTAAAGTTTAAACTTTTATTATATTATTATTAATATCGTGATTATTATTATTGATAGTATGATTTTTTTAATTTAACATTACACTATTTTATTTTATTTATTTATTTAGTCATTTATTCGTTATTTCTTCTTTTTATTATTTTTATATATTTAAGTTTTTACTATCTATTTTCATTTTATTCGTATATTCGTATTTCCTTTTTCCTCATTTATTTTGCAATATGAGTTTTAAACTTCGTGAGTTTCAACTTAATTCGTGTTTTGATTAATTTTGCTTATTATTATTATTATTATTATTATTATTATTATTATTTATTATGTATATATATTTTATTACAAATTACATCCTTAATTTCATTTTACTTTAATTTGATTCCTTATTTTCGATATTTTACAAATTATTCTCCCTTATATTAATTTATAATTGTTTCTTTATCTCCATCATTATATTGGCATTGTTCTTTATATGTGATTGTTGATGATACTATCGTTGTCATTATTTGTTTTTTTTATGGTTCTTGTAAATGTAGAAGTAGTATATATTATGCTATTGTTATGCGTTGTTTTATTAATATATTCGTTATTTGTCCTTTGCTAACACGACATTTCATTCGCACATCGTTTTAAAAAATTACATTAACTCATAAAAAAGGGAAGACTTCTAAAAAATCGGTGATATTTTGCATTTTAGAAATTCGAAAAAAAACGCGCCCTAGCTTACAGGGTTTAGATTTTTCTCATCGAACCTAAATAGCTAAATATCCGTCCAAATTATGAAATATATGTTTTTGTAATAAAATAAAGGCAATATTCTGTGTTTTGGAAATTCGAGAGATCGTGCGCTAACATACTAGGTTTCGATTTTCCTCGTTTGATTTAAATGACCGAATAACCTTTTAAAATTAAAACGCATGAGTTTTGAAAATCAAAAGACAAGCTTATTCTCGAGGGTTTAAAATGTTGTCTCCTAACGAACTGGATGTGACATTTTATTACTTCGGGACAAGAAGGTCTTTAGCATCCGTTTTGATTTATCCAAACATTTTTTTGTAAAATTAACATTAATAAAAAAGCAGGATCGTATTTTTAAATTCTTTACGGTTTTTCATCTTTCGACATTAAGATATTAATTAATCAATTAGGTACCAATTTTGGGCGTTACGAGGGTGCTAATCCTTCCTCGTATGTAACCGACCCCCGAACCTATTTTCTTGAATTTCGTAGACCAAAATCGTTGTTTTAATAAAATAAAACATTTTATTAAAACAATCAAATTACGAGGTGATCCGATCACACCTAAACAAAAAAGATTGGTGGCGACTCCCTATTTTTTTGTTTTCATTTTAAAATCAAAGTCAACCCTCTTTCAAAAAAAAAATGGTTTTGACAATACCTATCATTGCTTCCTTATTGTTTGACTTTGTAGAAATCATTGCTAACCCTTCTAATGTTTTAGGCTCCAACATGACTTTTTGCCTATTCTCTTCACCTCGGATACAGTATACTGTCTCATTTAGAGATGGAAATCTTTCATTTCCTAATATCTGGACTCTGACTTGATTGAATTCCATGTTCAGACATGCAAGGAAGTCATAAACTCTGTCATTTGCTATAAAGCTTTTAAAGGTAGTTATATCTTCACTATACAACATCTGAACACACTGATATTGATCCATTTCTTGCCATAGATTTTGCAAAATATTAAGTAATAGAAGGTTGCATTGTTTAGTTGTTGAGATCTTTGTTTTGATCTCATAGATTAGGGCAACATTTCCTGCCTTTGAATTAGTTTATTGAATAGTAGTCCACATGTCTTTAGCTATTGGTAGGAACATGCAAGTATCACTTATTTCAAGTAATATGGAGTTCCACAACCATGACATGACCATAGAGTCCTCTTCATCCCAAGCAGTGGATTTTGGATCACCATTTTTCGGTTTAGTTCCAAGCAAGTGGTTGATTTTGCCCTTTCCTTTGAGAAATGTTTGAACAAATTGTGACCACTTTAAATAGTTTTTTTTGTTGAGCCTATATGCTGCCGGGATTTTCTACAAATCTCCTATGTGTGGAATATTTGAGGTATCTTCTTATTTGGTATTGGAGTTAATTTCTGATGTTTCATTTTCAGCCATGTTAGAGGTTTGAAAGAAAAAAATTGGCGATGAAGGCTTAGTGAAAAAAAATCAGCAATGAAGGTTAGAAATCGTACTTGGCAATAAGGACTTGAAAAGAAAAAAAGGATTCAGCAATGAAGGCTGACAAGAAGAGGTCCCAAGAGTAAAAGCTCTGACACCATGAAAAAAAAGAGGACTGAATTTCTCTGTTATATTTTTTCTAGGCTTAGCTGTGCAATATTTATACAAATGGAAGTGGACTTCTGTCAATTCCATGAGATCTGTAATCTCCCAAAAAATTAGGAGCTAATTTATTCTATCCTAAAATACATTAGGAGCAAAATTTTCTAACCTAAGAATATAGCAGAAATCATGAGATATACATAGAAATTATAGTTGTACAGAAAAAATATTTTCAATTTTTCAACAGTATCTTTTTTCTCTAAGATATGTGCTTATTCTCTTTTGTTTTATCTAGTGGTGGTTGTCACGGGGTTAGAACTTTAGTCTAGGAAACCGCATGTCCTAAGGCGATTTCTTTTGAAGGATTAACTGAGTGATTACAAATGAAGGGGAAGGCCTCTATTTAGTTGAGGTCCCCCAAATCTAACGGTACGAATTGAATTACATCAGTTGCTGAGATTAGTGCTTATCCACAAGATGAGAGTCCTGAGAGATTTAAACTTATACAATTTTATCCCTTAGGATTTACATTAACCATGATAACTCTAATTTTATTGGAGTGTTTCATTAGGCCACTAAGGCTTCAAATAGATAAGCTTCTCCATAGGTTCCATGAATTGGGCTAATTTAAATGGGTCAAATAAGCCCCATTTAATCAATTGAGCTCTATGGGACGTTCTGTGCACATTCTTCACCGGCTTAGATCCACAACCCGTGACACAGTGCAGTCTTCAGGCTGGTTACTGCCTGCCTTTTTTTCCCTCCCACAAACCTTCTTTTTCTTTCTTCTTATTCTCTCCATGTACCTTCTCTCTTTTTAGTTTTCAAATCTATTTTTTGGGTATCTTTGTTGTCTTCAAAAGTTGTGGCGGATAGATGACGATGCCTATCTTCACTAAAACTCCATCGACCACTAACAATTTCTCTTGAAAAGTGGGTGTCTTTTCATCAACTTCTTAATTTGTTTATGTTTTGAGGGTATTTGAGAATAATAAATGATTTCATGAGTCATTTTGGATCCATGTTGTCTTATATATATTTTTGTTTATTTTCCATTGTTTAGTAAGTCTTCATTTTTAGAAGTTTTTATCTGCTATTGCAGCACATTTTAATCTTCCTTATGCATGTAGTCTTGCTTTTACAAGTGATTTTAGGTATGGTTTTGTCTCTGACCTCTCCAATTTTCTGGATACTCGATTTTTTTGTCGATTTTTCCCATCACAGTGGATCATCCGAAGCTGATTTTCTTATCATATTAAGTGCTTGCAATCACTTTAGATATATCGTGCTTGAGTTGTGATGGAGCCAATTGTCAACATACCATAATGTTCTATTGATGTTGATGTTGAATCTTTTGTTGTGTTGATGGAGCTTGTCCTGTATCAACTACAACGGGTGTTTGTTGTTTTTCTCAAATTGTACGATCTCATTCATGAAATGAATTAATGAATTTCATTTAAACAAAAAAAGTTTGTATAGGAAAATTGAGAATGCTAAATTTTAGAATGAGCCCCATTTTCATACCAATATATTCTAATTGATGTTAAAGCAATTAAACTTATTTTTTTAAACAAAAATCTGAAAAAAAACACTTTTAGTAAAATGAGTTTTTAAGGTAATCATATATCCCATCAATTAAATAATCAAATATTACACTCTAATGAAATGAATCAAACATGATAATATAACTTTACGTACTATATAATTTTACATTATTATAATCCTATTATAAGAGATAATTCCTTGAACCAAACTCCCCACAAATAAATTTGATATATAATTTCAATTAATTTAAAAAATATATATTTAAAGAAACATGTTAATGATAGATTTTTTTTATTTGAGTGATTTATTTCTAAATCTTGATATTAAAATATGAAAATGCATAGTTTTGTTATTTAAATAAAAATGCATATGTCTAAGAAATAATTTGGTAGTGTTGTACTGTTGGCAAAGGTTTCAATCCCTGAATTTGAGTGTTTCGTTTGAGTTGCCCCATATATAAATGTTATAAATGTCACGTCTGAATTTTCCACTAAATTATTTCTATAGTCTTTTTGAGTATAAAAAAATTTACTTCGCTCTATGGATTTTGTATAGATTTATTTGCGTAGTGATAAAATTATAATTACTTTCATAAACTTTTTTTAAAAATTATTTAGTAGGGTAATAAAATTCAATCCATTTTATGGATTCTATAGATTTATTTCCGAAGGTGACAAAAGGATGATTTTTCTGGGTTTTTTTTTTCTTTTATCAAAATAAACAATTACTCAGAAATTGGATAGGGGAGACTGGAGTTTTGCTAAATGGCATCCCACTTAGAGGCAAAGACAGAAAAACCTACCAAAAAGATGGTGCTATAACAAAAGCAAACCTCAGTCGGAAAGTGATGGGCAGAGGAATAAGATAGTGATTGATTTGGAAACATGATTACACGGACCACCTAATCCAATTATGGTGGATCTAATCGACAATCAACTTGCGTGGAGCCAAACCAGCGATGCATTTCATTGCGTGGCACCAAATATTATATAGTTTTTTTTCTTTTAAAAGTAATCTTATTTCTGACATGCTTCACATTATAAATGTTGCCAATATGCAATTGCATCAATTAAATGATCTTTCCATGTGGCACAGCAGAGCTATATAAAATCTCTGGATTCTTCAAATACATACAAGTTTTGGGAAAAGATATGAACAAATACAGAATCTATTATGGACACGTACATACCAGTGTTCGACACTTGTAACATAAATGCTTCCGAAAGCAAGCACAGGAAGAAACAGCTAAAGATTTAGAGGACCAAACAGTTTGGACTTTTCGAAATAATATAAATATTTTTGCTTCTGTATTATAATTCTGACAAGATAACACAGATCACTCCTAAAGCAATGAAGATTTTAATGCTAATGTTGAATATGTATAAATGACAGTTATGTTTATAGTTCAAGGTTTTCAAAATTGTCTGAAGGTAAGATTGAGACGACCATGTCTAAGCCCAGTTTTTGATTTAAGAGGCTCAGGAGCAGAAAATGGAACGATGGATGGAACCCCATGAAACACCATTCGAGATTCACCACCGAACAATAGCACATCCCCTGATTCTAGCAACACTTTTGAGGCTTGGTCAACTTCCCTCTCATCCCCATATAGGAATTCAGCAGAATCACCAATTGACATAGAGACAACCGATAAGCCTTTACGGAGGCTTTCTCTGCTCTCATCTCGATCCTGCATTTTAAAGCACAGTACAAGTTTAAAACTTTGTCAAAGCTGGTGACAAATCCCAAGAATGTCTGAACATTATTTGGAAATCTTTAGGACCAAATTTTATGCAACAAACCCACGGTGAAAGCATCCAGCAGTATGTTCTTGGAACTAACAAATGCTTAAGCCGAGAGTAAAAGAACAGACCTGATGGAGGCCAAGTCGGCCATGTATTGAATAGAAGTTTGCAATGCAGATGTTCGGAGATATTGAAGGAAGTATATCTTCTGGATTGACCATATCAGATTCCTTCTCAATAAGGCAATGTGCATCTTTGATTGCTCTTTGAACCAGAAGACGAAATCCAAGCGGAATGTCAGGTGGCTCACAATTATCAACGGGATGTTGCTTATTGTATTTTCTTGTCTGAGGATCCCAGTTCATTCCCAGACACATCATGTGAAGTCTAAGTTTCGCTCCATCTTTGTAGCCTGGCCTATAGAATCCCCCAGGGCCTTCGCCAAGTGTATTACAAGTCTTGACTATATCAATCTGAAAAATCAAGATACAAGTGACAATTTTCATATCAATCTAATTTTCAACCGAGAAAGAAAATCGAATCAAAACTAAGCCTCAAGGAAAAACCTGTTCACGAAGGGAGATATAGTGTTTCAACAACACCATTCCAGGTCTTAGGACTTCTCGCGTTTTGATATCTCTAAATCCAGGTAGGCATATATTGAATCTTTCAACCACAGGCAAACCCTCGGATTTTTTTACAACACCACTAGGATAAACCTTCTTCTGTCCAAAATGGCCAGGCAAAGAATGGCGTGCAATATTCGCAATTCCCTCGTGTTCATATTCCTGCAGGCTTGGGACATTAACACTGTCCTCATGTTCAGATGAATTAACAGTCATATGACTCGACTGCAATCCCGAATTAATCCCAGTTCTGCTTCTATTAAGCAAAGAATGTTCTTCCTGCAGGCTGACAGCATTTGCAATTCCTTCAAGTTCAGAAGAATTAACAGCTTCCTGCCTCAGTTCCAATCCTGAATCAGTCCTTTTTCCCCATTTATTGAAGTTCCTACCTTTAGAACTGGAACCAATATTAACAGACAAAGGAGGAAAGTTTTCTTCACACCGAAATTGCTTCTCATTCATAATTTTCGCCCCAGAAGATTGAGTTGTTTCTTCAGCAGCAGATTCATTGCCAAAAGGGTTTTGAGCAGTAAACTGTGGTTTATAAAACAAACCCAAATAATTTTCAATTATTCCACACAAAGTAATCAACACAGTCAAGAAAAAAGAAGAAGCCATTACAGATAAATCATAAAATAAACCAGTAATTATCCTAGCAATCTTTTTACAAGTAAAATTTGATAAAAAATCTGTATAAATATAAAATTAGTTTAGAGACTAGATAACTCACTGAAGAATAATCGGAAGAGCTGGAAATAGGTTTCCGGGAGGGATTCATCTTCTTTAAAGAACAAATTTGGCGAGAAACACGGGAGGTGGTCGATAGGCGACAAAGGCCGGATCCAAATATTCGCCGTAAAGAATGCATTTTTTTTTATAAAGGTAAGGCGACGGTGCTAGCTTAAATATGCCGTTAATGGCGATTGAGTTCACCGAGGAGTCAAGGGGGGAGTGAAGGGGGGTGATGGTTAGCTTACCGGCGAAGATATTAAATTTCCGCCGGATTTCGAAGAGACTTTTTTTCTTGACCAAACAAAACCGAAAAATCTTCCAGGTTTTGGAGTTGGACCGTTTTGGGCCCAAATTAAGCTACAAATTATAGAAGGGTTGGGCCTATAAATTTTTTTCTTTATTTCATTTCTACATCCTATTTTAGGAACGGTCATTCGATTCAATTTCTTTCATTTGGGGTTAGATTAGTCTTACTCAAACCGGGATTAGATAAATAAATAAATAAGAAAATTACAATTAGGTAAGTTAAAGCCTTGTGATTGGTTTTAGGAAGTTAAGATAATTTTCATTTTTGTTTTTTCAAAAAGTGGAAAAATTTTTGAAAAATAAAATAGGTGAAAATTAGAAAATAAAAAAAAGTTATTTTATTATTTTCACTAAAACTGCTTTTATAAGGGAAAATATGAAAATAAGAGTTTTGAAATTTAGATAATTAATCCTGGTTTAAACTCTTGTAAACTCAAAAGAAAAATAACATTTTTTAATATTAAATATGGTACTTAGTTCAAGTCCATATAAATGTAAATTTTTTAATTAGAGAACGTGTTTTTATTTTTCAAAATAAATTTTTTATTTCAATTTACCAAACTTGTTTTTCCATTTTTTAAAATTATAAAATGGTAATTATTTTCAAACAATGAAAATAAAAAATATTTTCAAAAACCAACCAAAATCTGGTCTTTTCCTATATATTTTACATTTTGCTTAGGGTTTAGGAAAAAGATGACAAAGCATCAATACTACTTATTTTTTTTTTATTCCAAATATTTAAAAGTTATAAAATAATCACTTAATTAATTATTTTTATCTTATTTACTAATTTTATTAACTACCCTCAACATTTACAATGTAAATTTGGTTATAAATTTTAAAAAATAATACTCTATTTACACACTGTTTCTATTTAGTTCTAATTCTAATTTCTTTTATTAATTTCAAACAAAACCTTTCCTTTTTCTTCATTTCATTTCATTTTTAAACGAAAATGTCTCTTTCTAAATAAAGAAAAATCTAATTGTTGCAGCCTCTTATTGCTGTTAGAGCTCCAACGCATCTTTGGCTAAAGAATGGCATCGATGAACTCCTCTTCGTCCTCTTTTCTCGAATCCCTCCTTTAATTTTCAAGAAAAACTCTCAAAAGCCTCAAGATTTCATCTTAAATCTTAAAAAATCCCTACCTCTAATCTCAAACCTTCGTCTTTCGATTGTTATCTAACTCTTACAACGTTTTCAACTTGCTTCAATAAAAGATTATGCCTTTTGGATTCTCTAACAATGGTTTCGAACTCCGTGAACCAAATTAGCCTAAAATGAACGAGAAAGGATGCTTCGGTTCTTCCTCCCCCCCCCCCCCCCCCTCCCCTTTTATTTTTTTGCCCTTTTCCCTCTCTATTTCCTATGAGTTTGTTGACTTGAAACTGAGTAACAAACTAAGTGTTGGCCAAAGTAATCAGGGAAGTTGACACTTCTTCAAGCATTGCGAAACACAAAACAAAAATAGGGAACACAAAGATTGTTTAAATAGCTCAATGAGAAATATCCACTATTTTAAACACTTACAAGTGAACTTAAGTCTATCGCACCCCAGTGACAATTTCCTCACTTTTGTATATTTGAAGACTAAAACTCTCACCACTTAGCTTGTAAAATCATAACACAAAGGTTTTACAGTCAAATTCACTCACACAAATAATGTTCCTTGCTTGAACAGATTTAGTGCTCTCAATTAATCGGTACATAAACCTATACAAGTCTCTCAATTGTATAGAGTTTTTCAATATTTGCTAACATAATGAAGATCTATCACTATCCCTATTAAATAATAGCTAAACTAGTCAAATACAATATAATAATAACAAAAAAAAAAAAAAGGTAAACGAGGATTATTGGTGGCTAAGACTTCAACATTCCAATCCAATCCAACTTCCTCGATCCAAGAGATTAGATAAACTTTACCCGATCCGATTCTCAAAATATGTTTCTCTAAATTATATAATTTTCATTGATAGGCTATATATAATCCATGGTCTCAGCTTAGCCCAAAAATCTAGTTCAATAAATTGCCAATCACACAAATATAGAAAGTTGTCTGTGTGTCACACTGGGTAAGAAAATGAGAACTTCCTCAAGCACATCTTACTCACTCCATATATTTCAACAGATTTTTTTTCATCTTTTTGTTGGGTTTATATTTAGGATTTATTGGTTTCTATTTGGCTTTATATTAAAAAGGTTTCACGGGTTTTGTGATGGTTTTGTTTTAGTTTGATAAATGAAGTTTGGATTTTGTGATTGTTTAACAGAGATGATGAGTGTTTTTAAGAAGATGAAAGTTGATGGGAAAAAAATAGGTATTAATACTTATGATTTGCTAATGGGGGAAATCATGTGCTCGTAAACATGTGAAGCTCTAAAAAATGGGGTGCCATGGAACCAAAGCTATATTGTGTAGATCCAAGATATTTGAAGAAAACCAAAGATGTGAACGAGAAAAAAAAAAGTGACTTTTTCTTAATAGGAGACATCTTAAGCAAATTAGACTAAGTTTTGTAAAGCAGGGTAAAGGGAGGATGCCCGGTGCCTAAACTTAGCTTTGTTACTCACTAAAATTCTAAAAGTGGAATGATAATATCGATCGAAATTTGAGGTTCTTTTATGATCTTTGGTAATTTATCTTTTTATGGTTTATGTTATATAATTTTTGTTCTTGTTTTGACTCTAGCACTGGAAGCAGTAGAAACAAAAAGTATGTTTTGTGTAATTCATTTTACTCAAATTTTGACCTTACAATATGAGGGTTGATTAGGTCATGAGTTATGGAATGCACATTTAGTTTGCAAATGAAAATTTGATGCAAAATATAAAAGATAGGGAGAAAATAAAGAAAAAAAAAAGTTAAAAAAAAATGAGGGTTGATTTGGTCATGACCTGTGAAATGCACATTTTGCTTGTAAGATCATAGTTGAAAAACGTTGCAAATGAGAATTTGATGCAAAATATAAAAGATAGGGAGAAAAGAAAGAAAAAATTAAAAAAAAAATTAGAAATATAATTTTTAAGAATTAAGATTAAACTGTCACAATGTGTAAATATTTAAAAATTAAATTGATTATTATATCAATTTTAATATTACTATGTTACTGAGGTGACTTTTTTGTAATATTTTATTGTTAGGTAATAAAATTTTTTTTAAATATAATTGGATCACTCGTAATATTTTTTAACCCTAAAAAGTAGCTCATGTAAAGCTGGCATTTTAGGCTTCTCTATCCTATTTCAACTTTCAAAATTATTATTTTATCTTTTATAATATTTTAAATGTATATTAAATTACAGATTAAAGTATTTGAAATGTTCTTGTATTATAAAGTCTGGATCAAAATAGTTCCTCTATTATTAAATGAATCAATTTAGTATTTATATTATTAAAAAGAATCAATTAAGTCCAATTTATAATAGAGTTAATATTTATTGTATAAAATTTTTTTGAAACTTAATTTTTCTAATTTCAATTCAATTCCAAATAAAATATTTCATTTACAAAACAATAAAATTTCTAAAAAACATTAACTTTGTTAAATAGTGAATGATAATTTTTTAAACAATAAATGTTAATTCAATTCCAATTTGGCCTTATTTAATTCTTTTGAATAGTATAAAAACTAAATTGATCAATTTAATAGTAAAGTAACTAATTTAATCAGGTCAATATAATAAACGACCTCTCAAATACATTCCCCTTAAATTGTATAAATATATTATATTCAATACATACATATAATAAAAATCTTTTTATTAATAAATTAATATTTTACAATATTCAATTAATAAATTGTTAAATACAACTAAATATAAAGTGAATGCAATATGTGGCAAAGCCACCTGAAAGTTTGGACCCATAAAGAAAAAAGGAAAAAAATTAGTTGTAATTTTTTTTATATTTTATATATTTCACCTTAAAAGAAATTGAAAATTACTCAAAAAAATATTTCACCTCATAAAAAAATTGAAAATAACTCACCAAAATTTTTGAAAAAGAATTATTTTCTAAAACAAATAATTTTATATAAAAATAAATGAATTTCTCACCACTCACTAATATTAAAAAAAAAATGCTTAATCCTATTATTTTCTTTCACACTCATAACTTTTTTTTTTTTTCAAATTTCTTTTATTTTCACACACTCTTTATGTAACGCCCCAAAATTTGAGTTTTTGATTTGTTAAATTTTGTCAAGTTAAGTGATTTGTTTTACTGGTTAAGTGCTTTGGATGTGTATTTAAGGTCATATGTTTAAATTTTACTCTTGGAAATTTCTGCTATTTTTGTTCCTATCCTTATCTTTGTATATTGGGCTTAAATTTTATTTTCACTCAATTTATGTTAGAATAAGCTTATTGATTTAGTGAAAAGGCTTCCACTTACCTCAAGGTTGTGTTTGAATCCTTATGCATGCAAAAGGAAATATTGTTGCTAGCGTCTATGTGTGCCTAGAAGAATGCGAGTCAATTTTGAATTCTAGGAAGTCTGTTGGATGAGGAATAGTTTGGAGGTGGTTTTTATCTTATTAATATTTTATCTTTTTTTATTTTCTTTAATTTGAAAATTTTAAGAAAAGATTTCCCTAAACCTTTCCCTACTTCTCACGTTCCCTCTTTTCTCCCTATTCTGTTCATTTGTTTTTTTTCCTCTTTTCACGTGAATTCCAGTAAAATAAGGTTTCCAATTTTTCTTTTGTCTTTCTTGATTTCTTTCCCTAAGTTTTTCTTTGTTTCTTGATTGGTTTCTCTTGTGGTACTCAACTTCGGTGATGGGTGTGTGTTAGAATTGTTTACAACTCAATTCTTATGTAAGTTCCATCTATTTTTATTTCTTTCGTTACTGAAGTTTTCCTTTTGTTATTTTTGGCTAATTTGGGGTTGTGTGCTACGTTTTTTGTCGTTAATAGGTTGGGATTTCTAGGTAAAGGTCATGAAATGATTAATTCTCCAGCGGATTAAGGCTTGTGGTGTAACAACCCGTTTTAGGGTCAAATCGAAACAATGATTTCAGGACCACGAATCTGACGTAGGAAGATTTATTTTTATTATATTTTTATGGTCTACAGTATGATTGAATGATTGTGTGAAAATTCCGTTAAGAAATTTTATCGATAAGGTGTCCAATTTGACTAAGAGGACTAAATTGTAATAGGTGCAAAATGTATGTTCTAGAAGCTAGAGGTGTCTAATTTTTATGAAATTTTAAACTAGAGGTCCTTAAATGGTAATTAGACCATTTTACTTTAAGTTGGACAAAAATGGACATGGTAGGGTGAAATTTCAAAGTTTTAAATGAAGGGCATTTTGGTCATTTGGCCAGTAAAGTCAAAATAAAGCACATAAAAGATGTCATATTTTCAATTTCATCCTCCCATAGCCGAATTTGAAGAGTCTCCATAGCTAGGGTTTTGGTCAAAACTTCCAAGTTCGATTGTAAGTCCGTTCTAGCCCCATTTTTAATGATTTTCATGTTTTTGAGATCCTTGTAACCTAATCTCGCTATTTCAAGGAATAATTTGAAAGAAAGATGAAGTTTAAATTTTACCCATGTTAGATATTTGTGTATTTTGATGTCTAATGGTAGAAAATGCATGTTTGGTGTTAGATAAACAACTTTTGCTAAGTGATTTTCGGTAAAAAGTCAAAAATGACTTATTTGTAAAAGTTATAAAATAAGTAGTAAAAGTGTAATTAAGTGGAAAACGTGGGTTGGTATGAGTATGAAAATGGTTTGGCTAGGCTTGGGTTTTGAAGAAATTGAATACATTTCATTTTACGAGCCTAGGGACTAAATTGTAAAAATGTGAAACATTAGGGGCAAAAATGTAATTTTTACTATAATATGATTTTTGGGCCAAATTGAACACTGTGAGAATTAAATGAGTTGAAATTTTTTATTATAGATCAAGAAAAATGATGTTCGGACCTAGATCGGGGGAAAAACAAAGTGTTTGACAATTAGGTCCAATTCTACTATTTTTGTACCGAGGTAAGTTCGTATGTAAATAATGCATTGTTATATTTATGTTTTTAATGCTTTAATATTGTATGAATTGTGATTGAATCTTTGGATGTATTCGACAAAGTTTTGACAAGCGAGAAATCCAGGTTGAACCTTAGGAATAGAATAGAATACGAGTGACATGTCACTAGGAACCCATGTGTATATGCGATTATGTAATCTGGGTGCTGGTCTCGTATGTCCTACCAGTGGATGGGTAGTCCGACATGTGTTGCAGATACTTGACAGCTTATGTAAGCAGAACTGGGTAGTTACATCCTGACTGACAGCTTGTGTGAGCATACCCTTGAATAGCTTGAAAACGAGCCCATATGTATTATGAGATATGAGGTAGCTTTGGCTATATATATGGCACTTGTGTGTAAGATTTCCGAGTATCTGTTATTATTTTGAGTGCTCAAAGAGAATGTCAAAGCTATGAAATGATATGGTTATGTTGCGAGTTGGTACAGATATGTACGTAAAACTCATAAGTAATGAGCTCGATATGTGATGAACTCTTGGTAGGATTGTGATTGTGACAACCCGAATTAGGGCCTAATCGGAATAGTGGTATTGTGACCACAAATCCGAGATAGAAATAATTGTTTTATAATTATTTTGGGTTTTATGATATGACTACATGATTGTGTGAAAATTTCGTGATAAAATTCTATGCTTAAAATGCTTAAATTGAAAGTAGGGACTGAATTGAATAAGTTGCAAAATTTGCATCCTAGAAGTTTTTAGTATGAAATTGCTTTGGAATATTAATTAGGAGGTCTTAAATGGAAATTTGACCAATTTTAAGTTCATGGACAAAATTTGGGACATGGAAGGAATTTTTGAAAGTTTAGTAAGGAGGGGCATTTTGGTCATTTGTATATTAAATGAAATAAAATGGGAAAAATAACACAAAATTGGTCATCTTCTTCACTAGTTGCTGCCGAATTTTCCTCTCTTCCATAGCTAGGGTTTCTTCAACTTTCAAGCTCCATAGTAAGTAATTCCAAGCCCTGTTTTTAATGTTCTTTACATTTTTGAAATCTTCGTAGCTCGGTTTACCTATTTCTACTATTATTTTGAGTTAGGGTTTATGTTTAAAAATTTACCCATGAATGATAGGCATGTATTTTGATGTTTGATGGTAGAATATGAGGTTTTAAATTATGTTAAACAACTTGTGCTACTCGGTTTTAAGTGAAAACTGGTAAAACTAAGCATAATTGGTAAAAATACTTATTGTTCATAACTATATGTTAGAGTGAGAATTTGATGTTGTTGTAGAAGAGAAAATGTTCAGCATGTCATAAAACATAGGAATAAGGGCTGAAATTAAATTTCCGAGCCTTGGGGCAAAATTGTAATTTTGTAAAGTTAGGGGCAAAAATGTAATTTTTCCATAATGTGATTTTTGGATTGAAATAAATAGTATGAGTGTTAAATGAGCTAAATGTATTGTTACAGATCAAGAAAGGCGTGGAATTGACCTTGAACGGGGGAAAGAAAAAGCTTTGGACTAAATTGCAAAAATTCCACATTTTGCACCGAGGTAAGTTTTTATGTAAATATTACATTAATTTTATGTACATTCTTACATTTCAGCCTATTATGTAAATATATTAGCGGATGTTAAAAATATAAATAGACCACTGGAAGAATGGAAATAAACAATAGAGAGAGATCCCGGTTGAACATTCGGAGAGATCGAATAAAATAGAGGAAGCGTAGCTAGGTCACATGTATGATGCTGAGTGCACATCATGTGTACAAGAAAGCTACGAGATACAATATAGTAGCTAGGTCACATGTGTGATACGGGATGTATCCCATGTAGACAAGAGAGCTACGTAAGAGATGAATGTAGCTAGGTCGCATGGGTGATACTATGTGTACACCATGTAGACAAGAAAGCTTACTGAGACAAATCGGCTAGGTCACATGAGTGGTACTAAGTGTTCACTATGTGTACAAGAGAGCCGAACTAAATGAAGTATGATGGTGGAGCTGTGGGCTGAAGCCATTAAATATCGAGGGTTGATCCGAATTGTTCAACGGGATGGCTTAGTAGTGAGATTGTAGTCACGGACCTACACTTGTGACGTATGAAATGTGATGAAAATGATTTGTAGTATATATATATGTAAGTTAAAATGAGGTTAGTGCAAAGAATGGGTGAAAGAGTGAAAGTAGCATTAAATCTGTTTTGGACAGTAACAATGATGTGATTTTGAAAAATCACCAAAAATAGAATGGATTTAACTAGAGGTTGAATGAGATGTGGAATTAAAGCTTAATGAGTCTATTTTCATATAAAAAAAACAGAGCAAGCAAAAGAATTCTATATTTTGAGATATTTGCAATTGTGTGTGACTTGCTCAGAATGACTACGTGGTCCCCTGTTCCAACTTTAAAAAATCATTAAAAATTGTAAAAAACAAATTAAGAAATATAGTTTATATGAATAGATTCCTCATTGAGTCTAGTTTTAAATGAAACAGATTTTATGGTTATTTGAATTGTGTACTGGGAAAAATTCAATTCGTAGTGAACAGAGGTCAGATCAGTTGAGCTGTGTAACAGGGGAAACTTTAACCAATAAACTATACTAATTGGCTGAACCAAAAATTCTAGAAAAAAATTAGTAAAAATATTTATGAGTCTAGATTCAGGAAAATTTTACGGATTTGAATTTCGAGTTTTTTAACTCGAGTTATGATTTATTTAGCGAACATGATGCAGCAGAGACAGCTTAATCAAATTGGAGTAAATAGTGAAATTGAAGTAGATATACTTGAGTTGTTGT
Organism: Gossypium anomalum; assembly: GCA_025698475.1. NCBI lineage: Eukaryota > Viridiplantae > Streptophyta > Magnoliopsida > Malvales > Malvaceae > Gossypium > Gossypium anomalum. The sequence goes on along the minus strand of CM046965.1, from coordinate 75,223,530 downwards.
ATAAACATATTAGATTCTTTCATTAATATTTACTTACTTACTTACTAAGCTATAAGCTTACTTTGTTTTCTCTCTTTTGTTTTATAGTGTCCTTCACTTGCTCGGGAGTTAAGGATCGCGAAGATCTGTCATCGCACTATCAATACTTTAGGGTATTAAACTAAACATTTTGAATTATGGCATGTGCAGTAGACTTAATTATTTTGTTATGTGTCATAATTGCCTAGGTTTAAAAGATTGGTTACAGTATTCGAACAACTACTTTGTATAAGCCATTAAAGTTGGCTAATATTGTTCAAGACATATGTTATAACGATACACTATCAAATTGGATGACATATTTCTATTTCGGTTTTTTTTTTTTGTTTAATGGTATGTGCTGTGTTCTAGTAATACCTTGTACCCTGTTCCGACGACGGTAACGGGTAAGGGGTGTTACATTTAGTGGTATCAGAGCTATGGTTTAGTCGGTTCTCGGACTAATAAAGTGTGTGTAAAAGTCTAGCTATACATGCCATAAAAATATTGTGATAGTGTGGTGACTCCTGATTGTTCTAAACTGTGTTTTGTTTTAATATAGTAATGGATCCTGAAGGAACTGCGGCTGATGATGCTGCTAGTAATGCGCCGGCTCCTGCACAAGGGACCGCGCCTGTGGAAAGTAGATCTGAGACATTGAGACAAGGAGATGAGGCTCGGGATGCCTTTCTCCAAAGGATGAACAATTGGTATACTGAATTTATTCAAGCAAATCCAAATGCTCAACCTCCTCCACCCCCTCCTATACCTCAGACGATTCCTGTAGCTGCTCAAGGCATAGATTTGGTAAGGATGAACAAGCCTCCAGTTGACAAGATTCGAAAACAAGGGGCCGAAGAGTTTAGAGCAAAGATTGATGATGATCCTGAGAAAGCGGAATTCTGGCTTGAAAATTCTACCCGTGTATTTGATGAGCTCTCATGTACACCCGAGGAATGCTTAAAGTGTGCCGGATCACTTTTGAGAGATTCGACCTACCATTGGTGGAAGACTAGAGTAGCAGTGGTGCCAAAAGAAAGAGTTACTTGGGATTTCTTCCAGGAGGAATTTAGAAAGAAATACATAAGTCAGCGATTTCTTGATCAAAAACGGAAAGAGTTCCTTGAATTAAAGCAAGGCAAGATGTCTGTGGCAGAATATGAACGTGAATTTGTGAGACTTAGCAAGTATGCTCGTGGAATGTGTGTCCACCGAGGCCATTATGTGCGTAGGTTTGAAGATGGGCTGAATGAGGACATTAAAGTCTTTGGTAGGAATTTTGGAGTTGACAAAATTTGTAGTGTTGGTTGATCGAGCTCTTAAAGTCAAGAATTGAACAAAGAAAGAAGAAAAGCTGCTATTGAGGCTCGAGATGCCAGAAAAAGGCCGATAAGCAGGCATTTCCATCTCAATCAAAGAGGTCCAAAGAGGCAAACCCTCGAATGACAGGTTTCAATTGGGGATTCACACAGAGATCGTGGTAGAGCGTATTCGAGGTCTAAAGCTCAAGCTACTTCGGTGGCAAGTGTGGGTAATATGCGACCTAGAAAGCCTGAATGTCAGCAATGTGGCAGGCAACATTATGGTGAGTGTTGGGGAACCGAGCGAGCTTGTTTCAGGTGCGATTCTCGCGAACATTTTATTAGAGATTGTCTGGAGAAAGTTAAAGAAGAAAGATTTCCGAGTGCTAGACAGAATACCACCGCTAGTAGGGGTAGACCACCGAGAAATACTGGAGGTGGGACTAGCAGTAAAACTGCGACGAAAGATTCAGTGGCAAGATCAGAAGCTAGAGCACCTGCTAGAACTTATGCTATACGTGCCGAGAAGATGCATCATCTCCCAATGTCATTACTGGTACATTTTCTCTCTATGATACTATTGTTATTGCATTGATTGATCCCGGATCCACTCATTCCTATATTTGTATGAATTTAGTATCTAATAAAAAGTTACCGGTTGAGCTTACTGAGTTTACGATTAAAGTGTTGAACCCTTTAGCCAATATGTACTAGTTGATAAGGTTTGCAAGAATTGTCCATTAATGATTCAAGGTCACCATTTTTCACCCAATTTGATGTCATGTTACCATTTGGTGAGTTTGACGTTATCTTGGGAATGGACTGGTTGACATTGTATGATGCTAAGGTAGATTGCAAACAAAAGATACTAGAGTTGAAATGTGAAAATGGAGAAATTCTGTGGGTTGAAACAGATGAATCAAATAAATTGCCTATGGTGATTTCGCACATGTCTTCACAGAAATACATGAGAAAAGGGTGTGAAGCTTATCCGCTTATGTAATGAATAATGAGTTGCCTCAATTGAAGCTTGAATCGATCTGATAGTTTGTGAGTTTCGGATGTATTTCCGCACGAATTGCACGGGTTGCCTCCGACAGAGAGATAGAGTTTGCCATTGATTTGTTGCCGAGATGCATGCACCGATCTCGATTGCTCGTATAGAATGGATCTGATCAATTAAAAGAATTGAAGGCTCGATTTGCAGGAATTAACATATAAGGGATTTGTGAGACCGAGTTTCTCTCCCTGGGTGCTCCAAAGATTATTCGTAAAGAAGAAGGATGGTTCAATGAGACTTTGCATTGATTACCGCTACTTAATAAGGTGACTATAAAGAACAAATACCCATTGCCGAGGATTGATGATTTATTCGATCGCTTAAAAGGGCCACAAGTGTTTTCAAAGATCGATTTAAGGTCCGTTACTACCATTTGAGAGTTAAAGAGTCGGATGTGTCGAAAACCGCCTTTAGGACAAGGTATGGACATTATGAGTTTCTTGTGATGCCTTTCGGCTTAACAAATGCTCCAGCTATATTTATGGACTTAATGAATTGAATCTTTCGGCCATATCTGGATAAGTTTGTGGTAGTGTTTATAGATGATATTTTAATTTATTCTCGGGATGAGTCCGAACATGCCGAACACTTGAGAACCATATTGCGAGATCTTGAGAGAAAAGAAACCGCTTTGCCAAGTTTAGTAAAAGTGAGTTCTGGCTTCGTGAAGTCGGATTTTTGGGACATATAGTTTCAGGTGATGGTATTCGGGTGGATCCAAGTAAGATTTCTGCGATCGTTGATTGGAGACCGCCAAAGAATGTATCCGAGGTTAGAAGCTTTTTAGGCTTAGCCGGATATTATAGATGTTTTGTTGAAGGATTTTCGATGATTGCCTCTCCTATGACTAAGTTGCTGCAAAAGAATGTTAAGCTTGAATGGACTGATAAATGTCAGCAGAGTTTTGAAAAGTTGAAAGCACGATTGATTGAAGCACCAATTTTGGTACAACCCGAACCAGGAAAAGAGTTCGTAATTTATAGTGATGCATCGTTGACAGGCCTTGGATGTGTGTTGATGCAAGAGGGTAAAGTGGTAGCTTATGCTTCGAGACAATTAAAACCGCATGAGAAGAACTATCCTACACATGATTTGGAATTGGCCGCTATTGTTTTTTCCTTGAAGATTTGGCGACATTATTTGTACGGTGAAAAATGCCGAATTTTTACTGATCACAAAAGTTTGAAGTATTTGATGAATCAAAAGGATTTGAATCTGCAACAGCGAAGATGGCTTGAATTATTAAAGGATTATGATCTGGTGATTGATTATCATCCGGGAAAAGCAAATATAGTTACTGACGCCTTGAGCAGAAAATTTCTTTTTACTTTGAGAGCCATGAATACGGGGCTAGTGTTGTCTGATGATGGGTCAATCTTAGCAGAGATGAGAGCTAAACCGTTATTTCTTCAGTTGATTTGTGATGCTCAAAAGAATGATAGTGAGTTGCGGGCCAAGAGAACTCAATGTGAGTCAGGTTACGACTCAGATTTTCGAGTTGGACCAGACGATTGTTTGATGTTTCGAGACAGGATATGTGTGCCGAAAAATGATAAATTGATTCAGAAAATATTACATGAGGCGCACAATGGCTATTTATCAGTTCACCCTGGTAGCACAAAAATGTATAATGATTTAAAGAAGTTGTATTGGTGGCGGTATGAAAAGGGACATTTCTGAATTTGTAACCAAGTGTTTGATTTGTCAACAAGTAAAAATTCGAACATCAAGTGCCTTGAGGCTACTTCAACCGGTAATGGTGCCTGAGTGGAAATGGGACAAGATTACTATGGATTTTGTGACGGGTTTGCCTTTGACTCTTAAAAAGAAGGATGCTGTTTGGGTAGTGGTTGATAGATTAACAAAGTCAGCCCACTTTATACCAAAGACGCACTCGATTACTCACTTGATAAGTTAGCCGAATTATATATTGCTTTGAAATTGTGAGGTTGCACGGAGTACCTATGTCTATAATGTCGATAGAGATCCGAGATTTACCTCGAGATTTTGGAAAAAGTTACAAGAAGCTTTGGGTACAAAATTGAACTTTAGTACCGCGTTTCATCCACAAACAGATGGTCAATCGGAAAGAGTAATCCAGGTACTCGAAGATATGCTTAGATGTTGTGTTTTAGAATTTGGAGGTAGTTGGGAGAAATATCTATCTTTGATTGAGTTTGCCTACAATAATAGTTATCAATCAAGTATACAAATGGCACCGTACGAAGCCTTGTATGGTCGTAAGTGTCGGACTCCTTTATATTGGACCGAGCTTAGTGAGAAACAGATTCACGGAGTTGATTTAGTTAAAGAAACCGAAGAGAAAGTAAAAGTAATTCGGGATTGTTTGAAAGCTGCTTCAGATCGACAAAAGTCATATGCGATTTGAAAAAAAAAGAGATTGAATTTCAAGTAGGTGATAAAGTGTTCTTGAAGGTGTCACCATGGAAAAAGATTCTGAGATTTAGCCGAAAAGGCAAGTTGAGTCCGCGTTTTATTGGGCCGTATGAGATTACTGAGAGAATTGGACCAGTGGCATATCGGTTGGCTTTACTGGCAGAGTTAGAAAGAATTCATAACGTGTTTCATGTATCAATGTTGAGACGTTATCGTTCTGATCCTTCACATGTGGTTTCCCCAACAGAAATTGAGATTCGATCAGATATGACCTATGAGGAGGAACCAATAAAGATTTTGGCTCGAGAAGTTAAACAGTTAAGAAATAAAAGTATAGCCTTAGTGAAAGTATTGTGGCACAGACATGGGATAGAAGAGGCTACGTGGGAACCTGAGGAAGCTATGAAGAAACAGTACCCAAACCTTTTTACCGGTAAGATTTTCGGGGACGAAAATCTCTAAAGGGGGGAGAATTGTGACAACCCGAATTAGGGCCTAATCAGAATAGTGGTATTGTGACCACAAATCCGAGATAGAAATAATTTTTTTATAATTATTTTGGGTTTTATGATATGACTACGTGATTGTGTGAAAATTTCGTGATAAATTCTATGCTTAAAATGCTTAAATTGAAAGTAGGGACTAAATTGAATAAGTTGCAAAATTTGCATCCTAGAAGTTTTTAGTATGAAATTGCTTTGGCATATTAATTAGGAGGTCTTAAATGGCAATTTGACCAATTTTAAGTTCATGGACAAAATTTGGGACATGGAAGGAATTTTTGAAAGTTTAGTAAGGAGGGGCATTTTGGTCATTTGTATATTAAATGAAATAAAATGGGAAAAATAACACAAAATTGGTCATCTTCTTCACTAGTTGCTGCCGAATTTTCCTCTCTTCCATAGCTAGGGTTTCTTCAACTTTCAAGCTCCATAGTAAGTAATTCCAAGCCCCGTTTTTAATGTTCTTTACATTTTTGAAATCCTCGTAGCTCGGTTTACCTATTTCTACTATTATTTTGAGTTAGGGTTTATGTTTAAAAATTTACCCATGAATGATAGGCATGTATTTTGATATTTGATGGTAGAATATGAGGTTTTAAATTATGTTAAACAACTTGTGCTACTCGGTTTTAAGTGAAAACGGGTAAAACGGCATAATTGGTAAAAATACTTATTGTTCATAACTATATGTTAGAGTGCGAATTTGATGTTGTTGTAGAAGAGAAAAATGTTCAGCATTTCATAAAACATAGGAATAAGGGCTGAAATTAAATTTCCGAGCCTTGGGGCAAAATTGTAATTTTGTAAAAGTTAGGGGGCAAAACTGTAATTTTTCCATAATGTGATTTTTGGATTGAAATAAATAGTATGAGTGTTAAATGAGCTAAATGTATTGTTATAGATCAAGAAAGGTGTGGAATTGACCTTGAACGGGGGAAAGAAAAAGCTTTGGACTAAATTGCAAAAATTCCACATTTTGCACCGAGGTAAGTTTTTATGTAAATATTACATTAATTTTATGTACATTCTTATATTTCAGCCTCTTATGTAAATATATTAGCGGATGTTAAAAATATAAATAGACCATTGGAAGAATGGAAATAAACAATAGAGAGAGATCCCGGTTGAACATTCGGAGAGATCGAATAAAATAGAGGAAGCGTAGCTAGGTCACATGTATGATGCTGAGTGCACATCATGTGTACAAGAAAGCTACGAGATACAATATAGTAGCTAGGTCACATGTGTGATACGGGATGTATCCCATGTAGACAAGAGAGCTACGTAAGAGATGAATGTAGCTAGGTCGCATGGGTGATACTATGTGTACACCATGTAGACAAGAAAGCTACGAGACAAATCGGCTAGGTCACATGAGTGGTACTAAGTGTTCACTATGTGTACAAGAGAGCCGAACTAAATGAAGTATGATGGTGGAGCTGTGGGCTGAAGCCATTAAATATCGAGGGTTGATCCGAATTGTTCAACGGGATGGCTTAGTAGTGAGATTGTAGTCACGGACCTACACTTGTGACGTATGAAATGTGATGAAAATGATTTGTAGTATATATATATGTAAGTTAAAATGAGGTTAGTGCAAAGAATGGGTGAAAGAGTGAAAGTAGCATTAAATCTGTTTTGGACAGTAACAATGACATGATTTTGAAAAATCACCAAAAATAGAATGGATTTAACTAGAGGTTGAATGAGATGTGGAATTAAAGCTTAATGAGTCTATTTTCATATAAAAGAAACAGAGCAAGCAAAAGAATTTTATATTTTGAGATATTTGCAATTGTGTGTGACTTGCTCAGAATGACTACGTGGTCCCCTGTTCCAACTTTGAAAAATCATTAAAAATTGTAAAAAACAAATTAAGAAATATAGTTTATATTCCTAAATTCCTCATTGATTCTAGTTTTAAATGAAACAGATTTTATGGTTATTTGAATTGTGTACTGGGAGAAATTCAATTCGTAGTGAACAGAGGTCAGATCAGTTGAGCTGTGTAACAGGGGAAACTTTAACCAATAAACTGTACTAATTGGCTGAACCAAAAATTCTAGAAAAAAATTAGTAAAAATATTTATGAGTCTAGATTCAGGGAAATTTTACGGATTTGCATTTCGAGTTTTTTAAATCGATTTATGATTTATTTAGCGAACATGATGCAGCAGAGACAGCTTAATCAAATTGGAGTGAATAGTGAAATTGAAGTAGATATACTTGAGTTGTTGTATAAACATATTAGATTCTTTCATTAATATTTACTCACTTACTTACTAAGCTATAAGCTTACTTTGTTTTCTCTCTTTTGTTTTATAGTGTCCTTCAGCTTGCTCAGGAGTTAAGGATCACAAGATCTGTCCGCACTATCAAGATTTTTTTAGGGTATTAAACTAAACATTTTGAATTATGGCATGTATAGTAGACTTAATTATTTTGTTATGTGTCATAATTGCCTAGGTTTAAAATATTGGTTACAGTGTTCGAACAACTACTTTGTATAAGCCATTAAAGTTGGCTAATATTGTTCAAGACATATGTTATAACGATACACTATCAAATTGGATGACATATTTCTATTTCGGTTTTTTTTTTGTTTAATGGTATGTGCTGTGTTCTAGTAATACCTTGTACTCTCTCCTGACTGTGAATCAGGTAAGGGTGTTCTGATGATTGAGTAAGTTATGATTATGAGATTTTGATAGTGTTCATGCTAATCTTCATCATGTCAATTGTATGTTGAATGTATGGTTATGATGCTTATTATTTGCATAGGAACTTACTAAGCTTTATAGCTTACTCCCCTTCCTTTCTCTTGTCTTATAGTGTCACCAAGCTAGCTTGGGGTTCAGAGACTGTCAGAGATCCACTCACACTATCAACAATTATTTTGGTACCAATGAATTCAACATTTTTAGTTATGGCATGTATAGGTGACTTGGTTATTTTGTTATATGTTATAATTATTTTGGCCAAATGTGTTGGCTTATATTGGTTGGAAGTTCATTTTGTATAAGGCCATTTGAAATGAGCCAATATTAGTTATAAGTATATTCATATAATGATACCTTTCTTGAATGGTGTGTGGATGTCTTGGTTGTGGATGTTAGTTGTATGTATACGGTTGTAATGGTGCTATGTTATGTTGTGTAGGTGTGTGCATTAAAGGGTGGCAAAATGGCTTGGTGAATAACCTTATTTTTGTCCATACGGGTAGACACACGGGCGTGTGTCTAGGTCGCGTGCGACACACGGCTTGCCCCACGGGCATGTGTTTAGGCCGTGTGTCTCTTGCACCCTAATTTTTGCAAAACAAAATGCTCAGAATTGAGTACATGGGCAGAGACAAGGCCGTGTGTCTTAGCTGTGTGGACGACACGGTCTCAAACACGGGCGTGTGCCCTGGCCGTGTGAAGTCTGTACCTATTTAATGAAAAATCATAAATTTTAATTCGACCACATGGCCTAGCACACGAGCGTGTGAGTTGGCCGTGTGTCTTCAATTTGTTCTTAGGTGACAAACAGAAAGTTACACGGGTTTGGGACACAAGCGTGTGTGACCACACGGCTTGCCCACACAAGCGTGTCCTATAGCTACACGGGCGTGTGATCCCTATTTAGTGGAAAAATTTTCTAAGTTTTGTAAAATTTCAAAAATTCGCAGTTTAGTCCCGAACCACTTCCAAAGTATATTTTGGGCCTCGTAGGCTCGTATTAGGGACTTTATGATTAAATGCAAAAGTTTTAATTTGGATGCAAATGTATCACCTAAAATTGTATGTTTGATCGTGTGATAAGTCCGATAATGCCTCGTACCCTGTTCCGGCATTGAATATGGGTAAGGGGTGTTACATGTGAGGGTGTTGTTTACATTTTGAGGTAAGTGGTTATACCGTTTTAGGGCTGTTGGTTGCTGAAAATACGTTCAATTAATGATGATTATACCTAATTGGTTGATTGGGTTTGATAAAATCTTAGTTATTAACTTGTGTGAACTATTAATTTAGGTATTGGAATACTCGATTCTTGAACCTACATCGAATTTTAACCAGGTGGGTAACGAAAAACTCGAAAAATAGCGAACGACGCGAAATAAAAATATGATGATTGATGCCACACACCGTGTGTACCAAAGCGATGTGCCCACCGCGATGCAGGTCGATTGGGTCGTGTGGGCCTCAATTCTGATAAATTTTCCTAGGGTCGTATTTGTCATATGAATCGAATTTATCCCTTCTGTAGGGTCTGTATGGTATAAATTTGTTTATAAATCATGATTTTTGATGTTCTGTTATCGTTAAATATGACTTATGAACGCATGAGTAATATATTATATGTGGTAGCATGATATATTATATGCTAATATAATCCGAATCTGATGTGTAAAACATGTATGTCATACATGCATTTGATATCTATTTAGTTTTGCATGTGCACTGGGGTGAAATTATAATTATGAAGGAAGTATGGGGAATTTAATTTATCTACCATATTTGGTGGCTTAGCCACATATATTTGTTTTTGGCGAATTACCGTGTACTGTTTTGGCAGCTAGATCGCAAATATTCTGAAAAGTGACATATGATCACTTAGCGGTGTGGGGGGCTAGAAGCAGGGGCGAAACCAAGGGGGCTGGCAGGGGCCCTAGCCCCCCTAAAATGGAAAATTTTCCATTTAGGCTCTTTGAAATTTTTAAAATTTTAAATTAGTAAAGGTAAAATTACACTTTGGCCCTCTAAAAATGATAAAAATTTGATTTAATACTTTAAAAATTATAAAGATAGAGGCTACTAAAATGGTGAAATTGTAGTTTTATTATAGTAAAAATTACAATTTAATTTCTCCCCCTAAAAAAATTTCTATCTTTGCCCCCAACTAGATGGGTATTTTATACCCTAATTGGTGTGTAGGGATGATCAAAGATGATGTGTGTAGCGGATGGGGGTAGGATTTGAATCTGTATCTGGTTATGAAATATGTCTGATTGGTATCTGAACGCATGTCTTAAATTTTATCTGATGAATCATGTGTGTCTATTGTATTAATTATAATAAGTTACACACTGAGCTTGTAAGCTCACTTTCTGTTTGTTTACTCTCAGGTAGTCCACAAACTTAGGCGGATCGGTGCAATGAGAGCTCAGTTATTTATTAGTATTGCTTTTCTTAAACTTGTTCGTATTAAATTCATTTGCTTATGGATTGTTTTTGGACTTTTGGGGACTGTTTTTAAAGTTTGAACTTTATTTTCGATTTTCTTTAAATTGATTAAATATTTTTGGAGGATATTTGTAATATCCCGAATTAGGGTCTAATCGGAATAGTGGTTTCGTGACCACAAATCCTAGATAGAAATAATTATTTTATAATTATTTTGAGGTTTATGATATGATTACATGATTGTGTGAAAATTTCGTGAAGAAATTTTATGCATAAAATACTTAATTTGAAGTTAGGGACTAAATCGAATAAGTTGCAAAACTTGCATTCTAGAAGTTTTTAGTATGAAATTGCTTTGAAATATTAATTAAGAGGTCTTAAATAGAAATTTGACCAATTTTAAGTTCATGGACAAAATTAGGACATGGAAGGAATTTTTGGAAAGTTTAGTAGTAAGGGCATTTTGGTCATTTTGGTATTAAATGAAATAAAATGGGAAAAACAACACAAAATAGTCATCTTCCCCATTTATTTTCTGCTGAAACTTCACTCTCACCATAGCTAGGGTTTCTTCAACTTTCAAGCTTCATAGTAAGTGATTCTAAGCCCCATTTTTAATGATTTTTACGTTTTGAGATCCCGATAACTCGATTAAGCTTATGTTAGTAATAATTTAACCTAGGGTTTATATTTGGAAAAATACCCATAGGTGAAATTTGTGTATTCTGATGTTTTATGATAGAATATGAAGTTTTAAATTATGTTAGACAACTTGTACTACTCGATTTTAAGCAAAAACGAGTAAAAGGGCTTAATCGGTAAAAATACCTAATAGTCATAAGTACATGTTAGAGTGTGAATTTGATGTTACCATAGAAGGGAAAAATGATCAGCATGTCATAAAACATAAGAATAAGGAATAAAGTTTAATCCCGAGCATAGGGGCAAAAATGTAAATATGCAAAAGTTTAGGGGTAAAATTGTAATTTTGCCAAAATTTGAGTTAAGGATTAATTTGATAATTTGATTATTAAATAAGCTAAATGTGTTATTTTAGATCAAGAAAGACGTGGAATCGACCTCAATCGAGGAAAAGGAAAGATTGTGGACTAAATTGCAAAATCTTTGTATTTTGGTACCAAGGTAAGTTCATGCGTAAATAATGTAGCATAATTGTTATTTTTAAGTTAGTGATGTTAAATATATGTGATGCTGAATTTTATTATGAAATGTATGCTTTGTGGTTAATTTCAAATAATATGTAAATTATGTGAGCTACTTGTTAAATATAATTGTTACCGAGTATTGATTTCGGCATTCTACGGAAGACGGCAAGGATATGTGTTCGAAGAAAATCCCGTTTGAACCTTAGGAATAGATTCGGATGCAAGTGACATGTCACTAGGATGGTTGAGCATCCGAACTCGTTGAGTTGAGTCCGAGTTCACTTATGGATGCGAATGTCCGAACTCGTTGAGTTGAGTCCGAGTTCGTGAGATGTAACTAGGCATCCGAGCTCGTTGAGTTGAGTCCGAGTTCACTTATGGATGCGAACGCCCGAGCTCATTGAGTTGAGTCCGGGTTCGCTTATGGGCAGGTTACATGATTGCTTGATTGCATATATGGCACTTATGTGCAAGTTATCCATGTATCCGAATTATATTCCGATGTGTTCAACGGGTAAAGTTCTACTCAATTGGAGGAATATTTAAGATGTAAAGAGACGTATTGGTAAGTGATGTGAAATGGATATTTTGGACAGGTATGTATTTAACCCTCGGGTTGAGTATTGATACAATCACGATAAGGTAATAAGATGATGAAAAATGATTAGAAATGTGATATGTGTTTTAGTGATGCATGCTAATGTTGATTGGTATGACTGTTTGTTATGTTACTTATTATTTGCATATGAACTTACTAAGCATTTATGCTTACTCCTTCCTTCTTACTCATTGTAGTTTTGGACAAGCCAGCTCAGGAGTCGGGATAGGTCGAAGGCTCAGATCACACTATCCTAAGACTTTTGGTAAATGGTTTGTAAAATTAAGTATGGCATGTATAGCAATATACCTATATTGTGTAAATGATCTTATGATATGGTGATGGAATGGTTGAGAAAATGTTTGACAATGATAAATTATGAAAATGGTTAGTTTAGATTATGTTTGAGGTTAAGGAAAATTATTAAGATACTTAGTGCATAAAAACTCATAAAAGGGATGAAATTTGCCATAAACAGAATACTACAGCAACACTGACGCGAGTTTGAAAATTTATTAAAAATCATAGAAATTGAATCTGGTGATGGATTATATATCAAATTGAAGCTTGTTATGTCTAGTTTCACATGAAATAAATGATACAGGTAAAGGAATTATATGTTAAAATATATTTGAATTTTAGTGAAACAGGGTCGTAGCAGTTTCTGAATCCCCTGTTCCAACTTTAGAAATTCACCATAAATTGTAAAGATATAATTAGGTGGTGTATTTTATATCCTCAGAATCCTTGTTGAGTCTAGTTTTATTAGAAACAAACCTCATAGTCATATAAATTTTTTACAGAGATAAATGTGGTTCGTAGTAAACATAGGTCAAGCCAGTCAAGTCCTGAAACAGGGGTAACTTTAACTAATAAACTGTACTAATTGGCTTAACCAAAAATTCTAGAAAAAAATTAGTAGATAGGTATATGAGTATAGATTCAACGAAAATTTACGGATCTTGATTTCAAGTTTTGTAACTCGAGATATGATTTTTCTTGTGACTGTGACACAAGTAGCTTAAAAGCTGTGAATGTAGAAACAAATAATCCAAAGTTCTAAAAATGTTAAATTAAGCTTAGTAACACCTCATACTCGACTCCGGCAATGGTCTCGGGCGTGGGGGCGTTACAATATTACTTCTATCTGCAAAATGTTTGATCTTTTTTCAATAACAAACTTCGTTTTCCTAAACTGAATTTAACCGGGAGTTCTGTTGTAATCTTAAGTTTTTTTATGTATATAAATAATTGACAAACTTACCGAATTAGTTAAGAAAAATATTTTTCCCAAATAAACTGGAATTTTATTAATCAAAAGCTAACGCTGCTTTTACAAGTCTCAAATGATTTCTGGATTTTCAAAATGAATCGTTATAATTTCTCCAGATCTGGCCATAGCATCTAGGCCGGGTTTGGGGTGTTATACTCTAGAAGTTCAACAAGATAAGTTATCAATCTTTAAATACCTTCATGTGGGTCTCTCTAATTTGGTAACATCTCTTATGTTCTTTTCAAGCTTATTGATTAACCTCTAGAAATTTAGGATTGTGGCTTTTCTTGTGATAGATTAGGGTTTTTATGCAAGATTTAGTTTTTTTGTTATTTATTGAATGATTTTAGGATAATGATTTTGTATTAGATTACTACATCTTGATTGGGTAATAATTTTCAAAGGTTGATTAATACGAATCATTCAAGAAATTAGGATCAATTTTATTTATATAATCTTGAATTTTTTGAATATTGATTAGAAATTTAGCAATCTTATGTAGAAATTGTTGTATTCTCATGACACCAAAAAACACTTAAGTGGTTTTTAGTTTTTTGAAAGAAAATTACTAGTTATATGTTGACTTTATGAGAACCTTTATGTTTAAGATTTAGATTTATTTGTTATAAATGCTTAACAGGAAAGGAAAACTATTTTAAAAGAAGTCTACTAGTGAAGTAAAGGAATAACAACATGGAAAAGATTGAATAATTAAAGTGAGATATAAACCAATTCGAAAAAAGGGTCAAAAGATTCAGGTTGAGTTTAGCCTTGAAATTCTTCTAGCCAATCCAGGATTGAGAACTAAGATTATAAATTATCATCCAAATTATAGAGATAATATAAAAAGGGTATATTTTCCAAAGGGACCTTGTCAACTTTGCAATCACAACTTTCCCCCCCAAAAAACATGGGAGTGGAGCGAACATTTCCAACTTCTTAGGATAAAGACTATAGAAATTAGCTAGAGTATAGTACTAAAGAAGATATCGTATTTTTTTTATGTCAGTATCTTTTTTGTTATGATCAGAACAAGAAAGGCAGTAGTGCATTATAGACTTGTAGATTCAACAATTGAAGTAAAAAAAGATAGATTAGACATGCATGTTGGAGGTCCAAATAGTTTTCATAAAAAAAGTTGTAAAATGTCTGATGACTTGATGAATCAAATACAACACATTGAGGTAGCTTTCTGAAGGCAATAAGATGAATCTCATACTATTTATCGAATAAGATTAATTGCTTTTGTTAATTGTGCCTGGTTCCTTGCAAAATAAGGTCTAGCATTTTGAGGACATGATGAGCCATTGATTCAATCAATCAAGGTAACTTTCTTGAACTTCTTAAGCTAATTGGTGATCATAATGATGCAGTGAAAATTTTATTTTGGAAAATGTTCTCGAAAATAATATTTAACTGCTTCTAATATTCAAAAAGACATTGCACAAGCTGCTGCAATAAAGACTACAAATACCATAATTGAATATCTACAAGATGAGTTGTTTGCTTTGTCGGTAGATGAGTTGCATGGTATATCAAATAAAGAAGAAATGAGAATTGTGCTATGACATGTCAATAAAAGGGGACATGTTTTGGCAAGATTTTCGGGAATTGTCCAAGTTGGGGATACTACCATGTTATCAGTTTAAGTAACAACAGATACATTCTTGGCTAAATTTGGATTAAACATGTTAAGAATTTGGGGACAAGGTTATGATGGTGCTAGTAACATGCAAGGAGAGTTTAATGGTTTGAAAAGTTTGATTTTAAGAGAAAATTCATATGCTTTTTACATTTATTGCTTCTCGTATTAACTCCAATTGACATTGGTTTCAATAACAAAAAATTATCTTCAGATTGCATCTCTTTTAAGTTTGATTGCTTCTTTAATAAATGGTGTAAGAAGCTTTTAGAAATGCCATGATATGCTATATGAATTGTAATTTTCTAAAGTTTAAAAGGTTTTGTCCAATTCAAAAATTTGTTCTGGATGAGGATTGAATCAATAGAAAACTCTTATTTGATCAGGCGGTGCTTGTTAAGGATCATACTATGGTACACTTTTAGCCATAATCATCTTGTTCAATTCAATAATTGATCTGTTTGAAATTATAATAGATGGAAAATTAACATATCAAAAGGAAAAAGCTAATACATCGTTAGGTTTGATGTTGTAACACTCCAAACCTGGCCTAGACATTATGGCCGTATCTTGCAATGTCACACGATGGTGTTTTTGAAACCTCGTTGTTACGACTAAAACATTCCATGTTATTATCTTTAGTAAACCTTCGTTAGAACTTAGGAAGTCGTCTTTATTCATTTAAAACATTTGTTTTGAGACATCCCTTGTTGCGGAAGCTTTAATAAAACAGTCTAAATGATAATGCATTTAGAAAATAATTTAACTTTTTGAAAACCAAATTTCCTACGACCAGCAGGTATAAATCCATAAAGTAAAATAAATAAATAAAAACCCAAATTTAAAACCAAAGTGTAACAATCCGATTTATACCCTAATTGGATCAGTGGTTTTGAGACCACAAATTCGAGGTCGTAAAATTATTTTAATATTATTTTTGGTGTTTAGAACATGCTAATTGTTATGTGTGAAAGTTTCATGAAGTAATTTTAGCGTTTGAATGTGTAATTACGAAAATGGACTTAATCGTGTAAAGTGTAAAAGTTGCATACCATTTATTAAAGTGCCTAATTGCTATGGTTTGTTAAAGTAATGTCCTTGCATGTAAATTATACCATAAATGTTAGTGGTGGACAATCTTGGACATGTAGTGGTTGAAATTATGTGATATATGCCATGAGTATTTTAGTAATTAATGAAATAAGTTATAATTAATAAAACCAAAATTAATTTTTGATCATCATCTTCGTATTTTTCAACCGAAAATCAGCAAGAGAAAGAAGCTTTTGAGCTTTCATGTATTCGGCTCTTTGGTCCTTTAATTTAGGTATGTTCTTTGCTCGGTTTTTGATGATTTTTACATTTTTACGATCGTTGCTTCGTATTCTATTTAGCCCATGTCTTAATTTTTGAATGTGTTCATGATTTTGTGAAATTCCATTGATGAGTGTTGAGCTCTTGAATGTTTGATGTTGAAATATGAAAGTTTGTTAGAAGTTAAACTATGTTTGTAAAGTGATTTTTGACAAAAATATCAATTAGGGTTTTAATTGAGAAAATATGAAAATGTGTGGGTAAACGTGTGAATAAATGAAAGATTTGGGCTGCTATGAAGCTATATGAAAATCGGCTGAGCTAGCATTGAAGTGAATTTTGAATATTTTGTGTTTTGTGAAATGAGGACTAAATTGTAAGAAATGTGAAACTTTAATGGCTAAAGTGCAAAATGCCTATTTATGTGCTCTTGAGTGAATTTTAATGAATAAGTGATTAAATAAGTTAATTTTGATTGTAATTAGATCAAGAACCAAAGAAAACAGAATTAGATCGAGGGAAATCAAAAGTAGTTGAATAGTCGTTCGTTTCCGTTCATTCCGTACGAGGTAAGTTCATATGCAAATAAATATCGATACATTGAAATGTTTATGTTATTTTGTCATTGAATTTCCATGAATGTCGAATGATTGTATACGAGCAAGAATTGACAAAGTTGCGACATCCGAAAACCCTGTACGAACCTTAGGAATAGTATAGGATACAAATGTCATGACATTAGGTATTGAGATGTGATTACATGTAAGACCCTGTGTGAGACAGTGGCATTGTATTACGATTACATGTAAGACCATGTGTGGGACATCGGCATCGTTAATCGACTTCGTGTAAGACCCTGTGTGGGACAGTGGCATCGGTACGTGTTAACATGTAAGACCATATCAATGATATGGCATTGTACAAGTTATAAGTGATTACCGAGTATCCTTAATGATTCCAAATGGTTCAACGGGCAAAGTTAAGTCGGGAAAAAAAGTGTCAGTGAATCAAGTGACTCAGGTACGTACGAGACTCATTTAGGTATTGAAACGGAAAGTATTGGATGGATTCAGTTATAGAATTGAATGTGCATATCATGAGGTTGGTGTATGAATTTGTTTATGCATTTATATGTGCTCATGTATAACTTGCTAAATTGATGAGAAAGATATTGATGCATGAGATGACTTATTTGTATATGGCTTACTAAGCTGTGTTTATTTTCCACTATTTTATAGATCATCGAAGCTAACTCAGATTCGGGGATCGTTTGGAAGCGTCATCGCACTATCAATCAATATTTTGGTACTTTTGAGGTTATGTATATATTGGTATATAGCATGTATAGGCTAGTGCCATAATGGTATATTTTGGCTTGTAAGTGAAGTGTGTTTGTGGTCATTTTGATTGGTTTTAAATGGTAAGTTTGGCTCTTGTTATGTGATGCATATATAATGCCTAGGTGATGGTTTATTTTGGTAAGTGATTTAGTTGTTGATTTAGTAGGTCATGAAGCATGTTTTAGTTGATGATAGGAATGGTATGGTTTAGGCTTGAATGAGGTTGTTTGATAGCCTATTTCATGTTTTGAAATGTGCCATGTTAATGGCTAGTGAATATGTGCTTGTGTGTATAAATTGACGGTGGCAAGTTGGCTTGGAATAGCCTTGAGTTGTCCACACGGGTAGACACACGGGCGTGTGTCTAGGCCATGTATGACCCACGGGCATGTGTCTAGGCCATGTATGACACATGGCCTGCACCATGGGCATGTGCCCTGGCCGTGTGAAGTCTGCACCTTAATTTTGGAATTTTATTTATCACACGGGCGTGTGCTTTGGCCATGTGCCCCTTATTTGATTGCTGACGTCACAAACAGAATACAAGCTAGTTTCGGCAATGCCAAGCACACGAGCTAGACACACGGGCATGTGGTCTGGCCATGTGAAGAAGCCAGTATATGTGCCCTGTATCCACAAGGCCTGAGACACGGGCGTGTCTCTTGATCGTGTGAGTGACACGGGTTGGGCACACGAGCGTGTGACCCATGCAGTGAGGAAAATTTTCTAAGTTTTGTAAAGTTTTCTCGAGTTATTGGTTTAGTCCCGAACCCCTTTTAAGCATGTTTTAAGGTACCATAGAACCTTATAAGGGACAATGTGGATGAATGAATAAAATTTTTAAATTGCATGCACGTTTTTGTTGTGAAATGTGACTGAATGATTCGATGTAAGTCCGGTAATGCCTTATACCCTGTTCTAGTGTCAGTTACAGGTAAGGGGTGTTACACAGTCCTAGAGGGTCCTTAAATTACAACCCAAATAATCAATAATAATCAAATTATAAATCGTAAATTGAAAACCATGAAGTCCAAAAATTACTGTGGTAACTGCTGAGTCCTCTGTCGCACCGATCCATCTAAGTCTGGGGATTACCTGTGCACATTAAACAAAAAGGGTGAGTTTACGGAAACTCAGTGTGTAATCCTGCAGAAACCAACAAACAATTAGCATTCATAGTGCACAGTTGAACAGTCTTGGCCAAAGCCCTTTCAGTATCAGTGACAGTTTAGGCCTTAGCCCATCATACTATCAGTAGCAGTAATAGTTATGCAGTAGCAAAATCCTACCCAACTAGCCTTTGCACACCATTTCTGTCCAACCCTACACTCCATGTGGGGATATAATCAACCCACCCATCCCTACACTCCAAGTAGTACCGAATGCGGCACAAAACAGTAGTTTGCACTTGAGCTGCCAGTAAATTAGGCTTAAAGCCTTTCAGTACACTTCCTCCGAATAACAACCCCCAACCCAATGCAATGCAACATACAATGGATGATATGCTATTATGCAATTTTAGTACATATATTCAGTTCAGATACTAACATGCTCAGTACATATATCATTCAGTCAATTTCTCACATTTAGGGGTATAAGTAGTGCTTACCGACCTTGCAGTAGGTTCACAGTCGACTTGGGCGACCTGTGCAACCTTAGAAACATTTTGGTAAAAATGGGCTCACAAGCCCATGTGATTTGCCCCTGTGGGCCCACACACCCGTGTGGCCCACTCGGCCCAAATTGGCCTTGGCCGTGTGATCCATTTTTAATGTAATCCATGCTAGCTAAATATTCATATATGTTTTCACTATTTACTTATATGTTCATTTAAAACTGTCTACTTGAGTCATTGTCACTAAATTATTTATATCTTGAGCTACAGAATTCCAAATTAAGATCCGCTTGAAGGTTTTGAAACTAGACTCAAATTCTATTCTACCATAAAATTTTAATAATTTATTGTTTATCAAATAATTATAGTAAAATCTTCAAATTTATCCCTATTCTACTACTTGACAGCTTCAACCTTTCCTTACTAAAAATCATTTATCTCTTAGTACAGAATTTGGATGATCTTTATGTTTGTTTCTCTTGAAAATAAACTCATTAAGGATTTAAACATATAAATTCAAGTCCATAATTATTTTTTTACGATTTTTTATGATTTTCCAAAGTCAGAACAGGGGAACCCAAAATCATTCTAACCTTATCTCACAAAATTTATTATATCTCATAATTTACAATTGCATTGCTTACACTGTTTATTCCATGAAAAACTAGACTCAGTAAAATTTAATTTAATATTTTATTCAACCTTTAATTCAATTTCCACTATTTTAATGATTTTTCAAAATCAGACTACTACTGCTGTCCAAAACTATTTTAGTGCAAAATGTTGATTTCTAAGTTTATAGCACCCTTATTTCCTTTCTCTACAATTTTTTTTGCATCATTTTCTCTTATTTCTCAACAGCAAGCGATTTTGGTTTTTCGTCGAATCCTGTTTTCTGTGTTTTGGGTACACACCTGGTATGATTTCTGATGCGTAAGCACTCCTAAGCCTCTAGAACCTAAAAATCGACTAACGTATCTCCAGATTAATCACTTAATTCATTTTTAATCAACCAATTTCAGAAGGAACTCGACTAAAAATTGAACAAAACCCTTACCTCGCTTGAGTAACCACGACTTCAAACAATCATAGCGTCGATTTAAAACCACTAACCCCTTGATTAACTCCTAAACACCAAAAAATGAATCCCCCTTTTAGAGATTAACCAAGAACGATTAACAATAGATAAAACCGTTACTTACAGAACACGCGCAACCAATGATGAACAACCGAATCAATTGGAAAAAAACAGAAAGAAATAGAAGGGTTAAAATAATGGAAATTTTGGCAGCAACTAGGGGAACAAATCGACTGAGGAGAGAAAAAGAAGAAGAAGAAGAAAACGTCAGAAAAAGTTTGGGGAATTGGAGAGAAAAATGAAACTCTATTTTTTTTTGCAACAAAAAGATAATCAGATTATTTCCTGATAACCTCTCCCCAATTATCTCCTAAAATCACTACCTATTAACCCACTAAAACACAACTACTCAGAATTTTGTCCTAACACAACTCTTAGGCAAAATTGGAGCAAAAATACTTTCTCTAAGCCATCACAAAGAATTGAACATAGGACCTCTAACATCCAACACTCTACTGAACCACCAGACTAGTAGACCCATTCTAATATAAACTTACCAACAATTAAACTTAAGCCCTTTGCACAAGGTTAAGGCTTTATTCATAAAAATACCAAAATTTGCCCAAATAAGACTTGAGCTTGAGGCCTCTCACACACACCCAGAACACTTAACCACTGAAGCAAATACACACTTATGTGTCACACATACACGAAATCAAAAATTAAAATTTTGGGGCATTACAGATGCAATCATTTGAATTTGCTTTTTCCTTGCATTAATTAGACATATGTTAGGGAGTAAAAATTAATTTTTAGAAGCATTTCAAAGAAAAGATCAAGATATTATTAATGCAATCTTATTGGTAAGTATTTCAGAAAAACTATTACAAAAGCTTCAAGAAGATGGATGGACTTCATTGTTTTTAGAAGTATCATTCTTTTGTCAAAAGAATGATATTGATGTTCCTAATATAGATGACGACTTTGTTGCAAAAGGAAAGTCATGGAGGAAATCTCACAAGTTAAGTCATACGTATGATTACAGTGTGGAGTTATTTTATATCGTTATTATACGTAACTTCTAGAGCTTAACAATTGTTTCAATGAAGTAAATACATAGTTGCTATTATGTGTATCTTGCTTGTGCCTGAATGAGGGTTTTGCATCTTTTAACAAATAGAAGTTGATTCATCTTGGTAAAATTTATTCGTCTAGTTTTTCTCCACTTGAATTTCTTGCACTCGATAACCAACTAGAGATGTACATTATTTACATGTGATCAAATGAGGAGTTCTCAAATTTGAAAGGGATTCAAGATCTTACTAAGAATATGGTTGATACAAAAAATAACACTGTTTATCTATTGGTATATATATAGCTTGGTTAAGCTAGCATCGATTTTCCCATTTGCTACATCAAATGTGGAAAGAATATTTTCAATAATGAAAATTGTGAAAAATCGTTTAAGGAATTAAATTGGAGATCAATATATGAATGATTGTTTGATTACATATGTTGAGAAAAATATTTTTAACAACACTAGAAAAAAGAAGATAATTCTATGGTTTCAACACATGATAAAGCGTCGTGGACAACTGCAAAAAGTATGCGTTACTCAAATTTATTTGATGTACCTTTTCTTTATTTATTATCTTAATAATTTTATAATAGTCTTACATTTAACTATATATATATATATTGGTGCCAATTGAGTTAGCTCGATTGGCATTGGCATTGGCATTGTTTACAATACGAGAGGACGTGTGTTTAGGTACGCTAAAACGCATTATCCTAAGGGTTGGGGAGG
Organism: Gossypium anomalum; assembly: GCA_025698475.1. NCBI lineage: Eukaryota > Viridiplantae > Streptophyta > Magnoliopsida > Malvales > Malvaceae > Gossypium > Gossypium anomalum. The sequence continues at coordinate 75,201,253 of CM046965.1, read as the reverse complement.
GGCTATGGATAGTTTTAAACATCGTATAAAAAAAAGCTAATATGACAAGAACCTATAATGACATTAATGTTCAATACATATATTGGTTTATCTAAAATTAATATTACACTTTATTTTATATAATTTTTATAAATATTTTAATTTTTTAAAATATTTGTCACACAACTAAAATTTTCTAATTCCACCTTATGTGCAATAGATGAAACAATGTGAAATGGTTATAGATGTCACCAACATCTTTTCAAACGAATGGTCGACATATCTTGGTATTTGATTTTGGGAACTAATATCAAGCTCCAAATCCACAACCTTTGTTTTACCACTTGTAAAGAGATCATTATAAATTTCGTTCTATTGATTAGACTTCCGATGAATGTTGTAAATTTAAAGTTGAAAACAAAGAAAGAGACAAAATTAAGGACATCAAAGGTAGAAAAGGCAATTTCATATGATTTACATAAAAAATGAAATGGTAATTTATGTAGTATTAATTTAGGATACATTTAAAAACATATATAAATTTTGAAGTGAACTTTAATTTAATACATCAATTAAAATTAAATTTTTATAAACTGTTTAAGTTGTTACCAACGTGACATTGTATTCAAAAACAATATTTTTACCAAATATAAAAATAATTGAATTTATTTATTTTTTAAATATATATAATTGAGTCAAGACAAATGTTTTTTGAATTCAATTGAATCAAATTCATATATTCATCTATATAATTACGTTCAATTAAAATTTACATATAATTTTGAAATTTAACCCTTTTAATTTATTTTCCTAAATTTATTGTGCAAAAAATTTAAGCTGTAAATAAAAATATAGAAATTATTTTAAGGAAGCTAATTTAACTTTATTTATTATAAAACATATTGACTTTAAAGCTGACAAATGGGCAGACTTGGATCAAGCTTACTTTGGACTTGAATTTTTTGGGCTTGGATCAATTCGGACTCGAGCTTTCTCAAGTTTGGATCTATTTCGGGCTTAGATTTTTTTGGGTTCAAACCCTTTCAGGCTCGAATTTTTAAGGATTCGTGATCGGATCATGTTGAGCAGGCTCTGAAGAATTCAAATATTTTTTATTTTATAAGTCATAAATATTTTAATTTCGAATGTAATCATTCATTTTACTTTTATACAATAGCAACACAATTCAAATTTGCCTTCTAAAAAACATAAATTATTTATATTTAATAAAATTATGAATGGCCTCTTGAGATGTAATAATGTTATTTGATATACTCCTTTTGACAACAAAACTTGCTTTATTTTGTCTAGTTTGTTTATCCATCAAAGGCCTCAGCCTATTAACGATTATTGTTGTAACAACCCGGTTTTAGCTAAATCGGAACAGTGGTTTTGGAACAACAAATCCAAGGTTAGAAAATTATTTTAATATTATTTTATGTGTTTACAACATGTGATTATGTTTGTGTGAAAATTTGGTAAGCTAATTTTATTGTTTGAATTCTCAATTTGATAAAAGGACTAAATAGCGTAAAATGCAAAAGTTGCATTCTATTGTTAAAAGTGCTTGATTGACATGACTTATTAAATGAAAGGTCCTTAGAAGGATATTATACCAATGGTTGTTTAAGTGGACATGTTTGGACATGCATTAGGTAAATTTTGATGTTATTTATTAAAGGTTAAAAAAATAAATTATGAAATAATGTTAGTAGAATAAAGAAAACAAAAGAAAAACATGCAAAAACATTTTACTTCAGCCGAATATTGAAGGAGAAGAGACCATTTTTGGTTCTTTAAGGTTGGGCCAAACTTTTTTGTGCATGTAAGTATTGCCTTGCTCGATTTTTAATGATTTTTATGTTTTTGAGATCGTTGCTTCGTATTTTAGCTAGCCCATGTCTTGATTTTTGAATTCGTAAATGATTTTGAAAGATGCCATTGATGAATCCATGAGTTTTATGATGTTTGATGATGAACTATGAAAGCTTAGTGCTTGATATACATGTTTTGTAAAGTGATTTTGAGTAAAAATGCATATTAGGGATTTATTTGAGAAAATGTGAAATGTTGTGGTTAAAAGTGTGAAATGGTGATAAATATGGGTGGTTATGGATCCTATGGAAAATCAGCTAGCATAAAATTAGAAAACAAATGTGTAATTTGTGTTTTTATGAATAAGGACTAAATTGTAAGAAATTTGAAAGTTTAAGGCCAAAGTATAAATTGGCTTAAATATGTGTTTGTGGATGAAATTGAAAGATTATGTGATTAAATGAGTTGAAGTGGTTATAATATAGATCAAGAAAAGAGGAACTCGGACTTAGATCGAGGCAAGAACAAAGTACTCGACTAATCGACTAGTTTCGTTATTTTTATATTTAAGGTAAGTTCGTACGTGGTAGACATTGTTACAATGATGTTTTTAATGCTTTAATATTGCATAAATTGTATATATGCGACTACGATTGCGTACAATGACAAATCAACTATATTTGGGACTCAGTGTGCGATTCGAGATAGCTTCGGCTATATGTGGCACTAAGTGTGCGATACCGATATAATTTTTATTTTATGTGATGTCACTAGGTGTGTGATATCGTTATAGCTTCAGCTAATTAATTTTACACTAAGTGTGTGAGTTCTTGGAGTATTGAGAGATTTCCGAATGTTTTTACAAATTGAACAAGGAGGTGAGAATAAAATAAATAAATAGGGGAAGGTACAGGTACATACGATACCTATGTGGTAGCTGATACTACGTGTAGGAAATCTAATGGATTTCTATATATATGATAAATGGTCATGGACTAGAATTGAAGGATGATATGAGATTTACTAAGTGTTTATTAATTGATAATTTGTATACTATGAATTGTTGATTAAATATTTGGTACGAACTTACTAAGCTATGAAGCTTACTGAGTGATAATTGTCTTTGTTTTATAGAGTATCAAAGCTAGCTCAGACATCAGAGATCGTCAGGAACCATCATCACACTATCATCTACTTGTTGGTACTTTTGAAGCTTTGTATATATGGTATATGGCATGTATAGGCTAGTGAGTTGATGAAATGTTTTGAGATTGATATAGCCATGAGATTTGGCTTGCTTTTGTTTAAAATGTTGGTATGTATTTAGCCATTTAATTTGGATTAAATTATGTGTTTGGTACGGTTATGTGTTGGCTATTTTTGATAGTTGAAAGTTGGTAAATTGATGTTGAAAGTACGGCATTTTGAGGTTTGACTTTGAGATGATGGTACAGTGTGTTATGACTATGGAATTTAGTTGATGAATTGGTTGAGGATAAGTGACATAATATGTGTTTGGAATAGCATTTTTTGGTTGCTTATATATGTGTTGAAATGGTACCAATCTGGTTGCTATGTGTACATGAGAAAAGGGTGGCAAATTGGCTTTTCAAATGGCCTATTTTTGTCCACATGGGTAGAGACACGGGCGTGTGTCTCAGCCGTGTGTGACACACGGTCATGTTACACGGCCATGTGTCCCCTGGGGTACCTTTTCGAATTAAGTCAGTATACTCTATAGGTTTGACACGGCCTAGACACATGGGCGTGTACACACGGCCTTATACACGGGTGTGTGAGTGGCCGTGTGATATAAGTCAGCATACCCCCTAAATGGCACATGGTCTAGCACACGGGCGTGTGTGGCCATTTCGAAGGGTACATGGGCTAGACACACAGGCGTGTGGTCGGCCGTGTGACCCAAGTCAGTAACCCCTCCAGTTTTCCCACGGCTATGACATATGGGTGTGTCCTCGGCCGTATGGTGCAAGTCAGTATGTATGCCCTATTTTCACACGGCTTGTGACACAGGCGTGTTTGGTGGCCGTGTGAGGCACACGGCCTGTTCAAACGAGCGTGTGACCATTGAATGTATGAGAATTTTCTAAGTGTTCGAAAAATTTTATATTTGTTCAGTTTAGCGCCTAACCTCTGTTAAGCATGCTTTAGGGTCTCGTATACCTATTTAAGGGACATTGTGTATGTGAATGATTAATATGCAATAATGAATGTTTAAATGTGCTAGAATGATGTGTATTATCCAGTAATGCTTCGTACCCTATTATGGTGTAAAATACGGGTAAGGGGTGTTACAATTTTCATAAAAATCTTATACAACACCGTACATAAGTTGATAGGAATAAATTGAGTAACACTCTCCAACCCCTGAACCTTAGGCAACAACAGTGTAACATCCCAAACTCGGCCTAGACGTTATGGCCGAATTTGCAGGTGTCACAAAGAATGGGTCTGAGAGCAGTTTCAAATGATAAAACCACTTACATTTCTTTTCAACTTTTATTTGCTTGTATCCAATGTCAAAACATTGTTGAATTAATTATTTTGCCCTTAAACATGATTTTAAAACTGATGCTTTCAAAAACCGTTCTTTTTCTGAAATTCAGTTTACTTTTTCAGAAAAACCCTTACTTGCATAAAAATCGTCAGCTTCATGAAATAGTTTTATCAAGCATGTAGAAAAAAAACAACAAACGAAAAATCAACAGTTAAAAATCATAAAGTCCGAAGAGGCCCAAACATTACAATCTCTCAGAATAAAATCAAAATAATAATTAAACCATAAATTAATGACTTTAAATAGTTTATGAACAAGTGGTCACCGCTGAGTCTTTGCCGCACTGATCCGCCTAAGTCTTTGGCTTACCTGACAAAACAGACAACAGATGTGAGTTTACGTATACTCAGTGTGTAACCCAACAGAATTAAGCATGCAAACATGCAACATCATATACACAATCAGGAACAGATACATACTCAGTTTCAGATTCAGATTCAGATTCAAATTCAGATTCTGTTATCAGAAACCAGATTCAGATAGCATTTATGCCAAAGTCCTACCCCCATCCTCTACACACCAACTCCGACCATCCCATTACACCATGTGGGGTTAAAAACACCCACCCATCCCTACACACCACATCGTGCCATTAAGACACATATAAGATAATATGCAGCTAAGCTGCTAGAATATAGGCGATATACGCCATACAGAACACTTCCTCCATATGTATACAAATCCCACCGCAGTCAAAGATATAGAATTATCAGATACGGTATAACAGAATAAACATGATCAGCATGTTTATATATAGATAACAGAATAGACAGACATACATTTAATATACTACTTAAATCAGTCTATTAGAATATCATAACATTTAGCCCTTATCGACGCTACAGTAGGCCTACAGTCGATCGGAGTGACCTGTGCTACCCTAGGGAAAATTTTAGAAAAATAGGCCCACATGCTCGTGTGGTTTGCCCGTATGGGCCTACACGCCCAGATTTGGCCTTAATCGTGTGGCCCACATGCCCGTGCCCACACGCCCAACTTGGCCTAGCCCGTGTGGCCCACAAGGCCACACTCACGTCACCACACGGACCGTGTCTCGCACACGACCATCCACACGGGTGACCACACGCCCGTGTGGTGTCGATAGAACATTTTTTCGGCTTTTGCTGAAACTCATTTTTCTACATTTTGGGAACACACCTGGTATAGGTTTAATACGAAACCACTCCTGAGCCTTCTGAAACCTAAAAATAGCGTACCAAAACACCGATTAAGCGACTGGATTTTCGAATTTGTCATCGACAATCTGAAAAAACTCGACTTACCAATAACGAAAAAATCGCTAACCCCGATCCATCGAACTAAGTGAACTTCACAATTTAATATACCACAAGTACAACAACGTTTCAACCTTCAGAAAATAACGATAAAAAGAATGTAAATGCAAACCCACTTATCGATTACACAAAAAAAAGGATTTGAAATGCCCAATAGTAAGGATTAGCGATAAAGACAAGAACGAAGAAAATAGTTTAATTTTCGATAGCAAGAAAAGAAAACGAAAAGGGAAAAAATGGGGATTTTGTTTTCTTGGAAGAAGATGAACTTCAAAACAGAGAGAATTGGGAAAAATAACAAAAATAAATTTCAATTTTTGATATCCCCTAACTTCCCACTAACACCTTAATCCCAACCACTTCAAAATTTTAATTCCAACAAAACTCTACCACAAAATCAAGCAAAAATAATACTCATGCTTGCACAAGGATTCGAACACAGGACCTCCAACACACCAACCCACTTACCACTCGAACCAGCAGGCTTATTTTGATATGAATTTACAGGTAATTAATATAAGCCCACTGAAAGGACTTGATTCCAAAAAAATAACAAAATTTAGCAAAAGTGGGACTTGAATCCAGGACCTCATACAAATACCCAGAACACTTAACCACTGAAGCAGACAGATATTTGTGTTAGATTTTCATAGAAGTAGAAATAAATTATTTAGGGTGTTACAAACAGAATCAAAGTTCTATTCATCTTAGGATCTAATGGTTTCCCTCATAAGATTTGTTGAATGAGTGAACAAATAGAATCACCAATACTATCCCAATTAAACAGATAAAATTTAGCCTAGAATCCATCAACCCCGGGTGCTTTCATATGAGCCATATTGAAAACAACTTTACGTATATCCTCATTGGAGGCCAATAATAGCAAACTATCTCTATCAAGATTTGGAATCACAGAAAACTTACCATGGCAAGAGAGCAAACCACTCACTTGGTAGTCCATCGAGTATAAATCCCTAAAAAATTTTGTCACATGAGATTCCAACTCATTGCCATCAAAACCCCAGTCATCTCAAATTTTAAGGCCCTTAATCCTATTACACTTCCTCCCAGCCATTGTGCTATTATGGAAATAACTTGTATTCCTATCGCTACAAGAAAGCCATTTTGCCCTAGATTTTTGAAACCCTAAAATTTTTTCATGTTTCAAGACCTCCTCAATTTCCTGTTGAAGCTCTAATTCACAATCATGAAGTTTTCTTCGAAGCTCGTAGTTCCAAAATTCTCTAAACTCAAGCCAATTTCAAAACTAATCTCCGCTTGCACACAAAGATATTACCATACACATGTTGGTTCCAATCTTGAACCACATCCTAAAAATGCTTTAAATTCTCACTCATGTCCTTATTAGGACGCCAATTATCCTTCACATCTAAATGAAACCAAAATCGGTCTATGATTGGATTTCAAATGATGAAGATTCTAGACTAAGCAATTAGACGCAAATGAATCCCACTTGGAGTTATAGATTGCTCTATCTAGCCTCTACGATAAGTTTCCTCTACTCCAAGTAAATTTTTGGCCACTAAAACTTAAATCACACAACCCATTGTTAAAGAGGAACTATTGGAACCATTTACACTTAACCCACAAAATTGATGTAACACCCCAAACCCAGCTTGGAAGTCTAGACTGAATCCGAAATGCTACATTGATCACCGAGGTGATCGTAGGTAAATTTTTACAAAAATAAAATTTATTATGTCATATCCAAACGTTTAATCATATAAAACTTAAACAGTAAAATTCCAATTGAGTTTAGTATATAAAATCAGAATTAAAATGAATAAAACTTAAATTAGAATATGTACCATAGTTTATAAAACCTCACAATTCAACATTTAAACAAATAATAAAGTCATAATAGAAAACAAAATCTAACATTCCATTGCGTTGAGACTGTCCGAGACCTCCGTGTACTGAGTCCAGCTTCTAAAATTTCAAAATATACCTGAAAGGGAAATAGGATAGGGGGTGAGCTACTCGAGCTCAGTGTGAGATCAAACCAGTTAAACTACTGAAGCGGAAGCAGGGAACTAGAAGCAGTTCAAAAGCAAAACACACTTACAAATAGATGACAGTTGAGCGAATTCGGCTAGAACAAACACCGACCATATGTACTTTACAGTCATATGGGTCAATCAGGCATACACAGTCTCATGTACCATTCAGACACAGTAGCAGTAGTAATTCTCAATAGTCGTAGTAACTAACTAGTCAGACAGTTGCAGTAAAAGTCTACAAAATTCTCATAGGCACAAGTGCCTTTCAGATGAATAGTCAATCAGACATTTCAGTCGATCAGTCAATCAGACATTTCAGTCGAACGGTCGATATGATGCATATGAATGCAATTGAGTTAAGAAAAAACCCACCCATCTAGCCAACACACCTCTCCGTCCCCCATCACTCCTCAATAGAGCTATTAAGCTCATCCAACCATTCACTCCATATAGGACCTCGAAAGGCCCATCCAACCCTACACTCTATTTGATGTCATCCCGGGTTGCCCGGCAACGATGGGCATCAGCATTGTCCTCGACCCTCAAGGAATTGGGACTGCCCATGACCCTCTGGGTATTGAGGCTAACAGTATGCAGATAAATTGCTAGTCATGTATATTACGCAGTAAAGCTAGCGTATAAGCTGTACTGTTCAATGCGATAAACCGCGGTACATATATGCAGTATGAATTACCAGATCAGATAATAGTACGTAGCGTAGCTACCATACATGCTGTATACTGCAATGTGGTAAATCGCTATACCGTTAAGTTACTGGTAAAACTGCCAGTTCAATCAATGATAAGCAGTAACGCTGATGTATGTACTGTACGGTGCAGTGCGGTAGTCCGCAGTACAGTCAAATTGTCCGCGACCCTTAGGGTATTGGGATCACCCATGACCCTCTGGGTATTAGGGGCTAATAACCAACAGATCAACTTCCAGTTCAGTTCAGTCAATCTTCCTTCTCTTTAAAATCCCACCCAAAAATAGTACATGCATATGTATGTATCTATGCAGTCAGATGTACACAATCAGAATATCGGTCTTAGATAATTAACTAGAAGCAGGCATTCACAACCAATCAGTCAGTTACAGAATCATACATGTGCACACTCATAACTCGAATTCAGTATCAAGCTTATTGCACAACCAATCACAAATAACACACACATCGAGCCCAGATCAGGGTCATATTTACCCTTAGTACAGCTTAGTCGAGGGTGGGAACACACAGAGTTGCGATTACACTTAAATTTGACCCAAAACCATTATTTGGTGAGTTGGGGCCACACACCCGTGTGCTTCGGGCATGTGGGGGTCCAAACGCCCGTGTGAAGGGTAGCACACAGCTGTGTGACAAAGGCACATACCCATGTAAAGCAGGGACATGGCCATGTGAACAGGCCATGTAACTCACTGCCCAATTTCGCTAAAATTAGGTACAGGGTAGACACGGTCGTGTGAGGGTCTCACACGCCCGTGTGCACACCAGACACGATCATGTATTTCGAAACACACACCCGTGTGGGAAACCTAAATCCCCAAATCAGCCACATAACCGTGTGACTCCAAATTTCAAATCCCTAATTCCCAAACTCATTTGGCTAGTGCCTCTAAAGACATCAACTTACATTCTGAATAAAATACCCACTAAAGTAGTTATAAAAACACGTTATGAGCTTTGGATAGGTTGAAAGCCTAGTCTAAAGAACTTTCACATTTAGGGATGCCCAGTTGAAGCAAGGCCCTATAGGCCACATGAAAAGAAATTTGACTCCAAAAGAGTAAGCAACTACTTTATTGGTTATTCTGAGTGGTCTAGGGGCTATGAGTTTTATGATCCCACAATTAGGAATATTTTTGAGACGAGAACTACAACTTATTTTTAAGTATGTTGAGTTTAGAGGGAGAAAAAAGGTTAGAGACATTGCTTTTGAGGAGGAATTGGATTCTAACTCAATTTCTGCTATCACTTTTGACAATGTTCAGGTTATCATACCTATCATTGATCAAGAAGTGAATCCAAAACCTTAATAAGACAATATTGAACAAATCCCTATTCAAGATGATGTAATTATTCTAGAAGAATAAACTCAACAACCTCAAGAACGAATGTCATTAAAAAGGTCCATTAGAAAAAGGGTTATAATGGATTTAGTAGAATATTTTGACCTTAAACTGCATTAGATGAATGTTAAGTTAATGGTTTCTTAATGGTAACATTGATCATACATTTATATGGTGCAACTAGAAAAATTTGTGTCTGATGATGCACAGTTAATGATTTACAAAGTAATTAACTTCATTTATGGGCTTAAGAAGACTTCTTATCAATAGTATTACAAATTTTACCAAATGATTATCTTATTTGGTTTAGAAATGAATTTGGTAGATAATTGTATATACCACAAGTTTAGTGGGAGTAATGTTCTGTATTTGGTTTTATATGTTAATGACATACTACTTGTCAATAGAAAATTAAGTCTTGACTAATACTCCAATAATGTTTTTGAGATTAAGGAAATCCATAAGATTCCGTAAGTCTCAAGAGTGGGGAGTGTAATGTATGTTAGGTTTGTACACATTCGAATATTGTATACACTGTTGGGATGTTAGGCAGATATTTAAGCAACCTTGGTTTGGACCATTGGATAACATCCAAGAGGATTATAAGATATCTTTAGAGAATAAAATATTACATGCTCACATATCGGAGGTCTGATAAGTTAGATATCATCAAATATACAGAGTTCGATTTTGATGGAATATTGATGCAAAATTTTGTCACTAGGGTGAAAATTGTGACAATAATTGGTAGTCCTTTATTCCGATAACAACAAGAGCACATCAAGTCAAAGCAGATAGAATTTAAGTTCCTAATTGTTAAAGTAAAATATCAGAGTGGTTAGGTGCCTATGATTGCAGATTCACTTACTATGGGACTACCTCCTAAGGTTTTTCATGAGAACACTACTCATATGGGTGTAATGTCATTCAAGATATTTGGTTTTAGTGGGAGTTTTTACTTTTTAATGCTTTTATGTTATAGACATATTTTCAGTTATTTCAGTTTACGAATATTAAGTTTATTTTCTGCAAAAATAAAGTTTACTTGGTTTATTCAAACTCTGATTTTGGTAAGGTTTGATCTCACTAAGGTTTAAGGAGGACTAGTTGGAAATAAACATGTTTAGATCATATTGCATGTAATTTCCATGCTACATATCCATACTTTATCTATGTCATCTGTTTGTATTAATATACGTGATCAGGAATGGATTTAGTTACGATATATGTAACAAAAGTCGCATTTGTTCTATGTTAACATAATTAATGGACGAGATTATTTAGGATATCTTTTTGGATATGATAGTAAACTTTTGAGCTTAAAAGGTTATGTAATGACATGTAATTATAGAGTAATTAATATATGTGGTCCAAGAGGGAGATTGTTGGAAACTATGGACATCAAATATATAATAAGGGCAATTACATGCTATTATTTACTATCGTAATATGTTAGCCCAAATTAAAAGTGATCTAATTTGGTTAAGGTTTATCAGCCTTTAATTATTAAATAAAGTATGGGTCAAATATGTGTAGATACTCTAGTAACTGATGTAATATCCTGATTTTGGGCCTAGTCGAAATAGTGGTTTCGTGACCAAAAAATCCAAGATAGAAATAATTATTTTATGATTATTTTGAGGTCTATGATATGATTGCATGATTGTGTGAAAATTTCGTGAAGAAATTTTATGCATAAAGTGCTTAAATTGAAATTAGGGACTAAATCGAATAATTTGCAAAACTTGCATTCTAGAAGTTTCTAGTATGAAATTGTTTTGAAATATTAATTAGGAGGTCTAAAATAGAAATTTTACCAATTTCTAAGTCTATGGACAAAAATTGGACATGGATGGAATTTTTGGAAAGTTTAGTAGTAAGGGCATTTTGGTCATTTAGGGGTAAAATGAATTAAAATACAAAATTAAAAGCCAATTTTGCTCATCTTCAACCCCATGGCAGAATATAGCAAGGAGCAACCATGGATAGGGTTTTTCAAGCTTCCAAGCTCGATTGTAAGTCCGTTCTAGCCCCGTTTTTCAAGTACTTTACGTTTTTGGAATCCCGGTAACTTGATTAAGCTTATTCTAGCAATAATTTAAGCTAGGGTTCATATTCCATAGGTGAAATGTGTTTATTTTGATGTTTTATGGTAGAATATGAAGGCTAAAATTATGTTAAACAACTTTTGCTAAGTGATTTTAAGCAAAAATGAGTAAAACGGCTTAATCGGTAAAAATTGTTATTTTTCATAACTATGTGTTGGAGTGAGAATTTGATGTTGTCATAGAAGGGAAAAATGTTCAGCATGTCATAAAACATAATAAAATATGCTGAAGTTTAATTTACGAGCTTTGGGGCAAAAGTGTAAATATGCAAAAGTTTAGGGGTAAAATTGTAATTTTGCAAAAATATGATTTTGGGTTATTTTGAATAATGTGAGCCCTAATTATACTATATTTTAAATGATAGAGTAAGGAAAACTAAAATTCGGGCTAAAATGGGGAAAATACCAAGTTGTGGACGAAATGGTAAAAGTAGCCATTTTCACATACGAGGTAAGTTCATATGTAAATGTTGGTAACATAGTTATTATTTTAAATGTTTTTAAGTTATTTAAATTATATGATAATTATTATGAAATATTATACTCGTGATAATTGTTTGATAATATGTCAAATTATGTGATATACTTGGAAAATGTGAAATACTATCGAGTATCGGTATCGGCATTTCGTAGAAGATGGTTGAGACACATGATTGGGAAAAAGGTCCCGTTGAACCTTAGGAATGGATTAGGATACAAGTGACATGTCACTGGGATATTTGGGCATCCGAACTCGTTGAGTTGAGTCCGAGTTCACTTATGGATGCGAATGTCCAAACTGGTTGAGTTGAGTCCGAGTTCGAGAGATGTAACTAGGCATCCGAGCTCGTTGAGTTGAGTCCGAGTTCACTTATGGATGCGAACGCCCGAGCTCGTTGAGTTGAGTCCGAGTTCACTTATGGGCGGGTTACATGGTAGCTTGGCTACATATGTGGCACTTATGTGTAAATTTTTCGTGTATCTGAATTATATTCCGATGTGTTCAACGGGTAAAATTCTACTCAAATGGAGGAATACTCGAGATGAAAGGGATGTATTGGTAAGTGTTGTGACCCCTCCCCCATACCGAAGTGGTACTTATAATGGATTTTCATGAGATTTGTATTGAATAAGTTTCCGGTTGAGAACCCAAAGAGTTCAGTGATAGAATAATTATAAGTATGATCAGAGATTGAAAATGAGCTGATAAGTAAAGTTAGAGCCAGTAAAGTATCGGATTGACGTAAAGATTATTGGAGTTATGCACTGTCCCAATTAGAGAAGGAATTCTCTTTGGTAAATCGAATTACTCAGGTGCAAGGTCGAGAAAAGTGAAAATCAAAATTTATTCAGAATTGGCCTTCTTTAGTGAATAGTTTAATATGAAATTTGTGACAGCAGAACTAGTTGGGGAAATGATATTTGAAATGTGAACTATCTGAGTGTGACAGTTATGACTGGACAGATTTAGCAGTCTCTTTTGAGATGTTCTATGTGTTTACCCGTTCTCAGAAATATTTCTATGGCTATTGATCTTCTGAAGAAATTCTTGTTATATGGGAATGTCTTCTAATTCTGGTGTTGGATGAAAGCATTGGTAGTCTGACTGGTTTATAATTTATATTGCTCTATTTCATCGGGTATTCTATTTCATTTCGTCTGATAAGAACTCGATGAGAGAATACATATGATATTATAATTCTGCTTTCTTTCTACTTGATGCTTCATCCGATATATATGTATGGGAAGATATATTGATCTTGTTATATTTGATTTCAATTGGGATTAAATGATGTTTTCTTTTGGACTTTCTTTCTTTGAAGAATTATCTGGGGTATTCTATATTTTCTCTATGAGTTTGGTTTTCGATTCTCCCAAGATAGTATCGTATCTTGGGTTTCTTTATCCTTGATCTTTTTATTCTGGATTTCTTTATTCCGGGTTTCTCTATCTTGGATTTCTTTATTCGATTTTCTTGTTATCTTTGTTCCATAATTTGTCAATTAAGACTCATGTTCGAAGTGCGTTCTTTAGCTCATGATAATCGTGTCAAATATGACTATACTTCTAATTTGATCTTGGTAATGTGGTGATTTTAGTATTGGGATTTTTTTTTCTAATTTCTGTGTAAGGATTTGACATCAGTAAAGGCATAGGTGATAAAAGCGCGAGTTTCAATCGGTATGGTGAATTATTTATTTGAAAGATTTCATGTGACAATTATGTCGATTATTTTTCTCAAGTCCGATAATAGAATTTCATTTTTGTAATCGATAAAAGAGTAAATAGTCCGAACGAGAAGTGTATATTTATTAGAAAGAGTTGGATATTAGTTAAAGTCACTACGAATGATAAGGTTTTCATCTTATAAAAGCTAAAAAGTTTATTACATGTTGACAGAGTTCGGATAGATGAGAATATTGGTAACCGAAGCGTCTAAACTAGACTAGTCTACATTGAGCAAAGACTTCGACTTTCAAGAATGTAACAACTTATATGAATTGTGATGTGTTTCAAGACAAAGAGGTAATGTGATAGTTTAAAGCATTCGATGTTACATAAAATCTGAGTTGTTAAAGAGGTTAAAGTCGAGCATTGGGATCTATCAAAATTATCCTTGTCAATGTTGATATTGGGATGGAAATGAGAAGGATTATTCTTGAGGCCATATCGAAATTATTTCTATGGCGTAAAGAGGAAAATGTGATGTATCCTATTCTTAAATGTTTGGAGAAATCTATAAATCATATCGGTATTGAATGGATTCCTACTCATCGATTCATGGAATTTCGTGTCTCTTTGATTGTTGGATTTCTTGGAATTCCTGGTCTCCATTAATCAAGTTAAGATCCTGGTTTTATGTCATGATATCATGGGAAACCGAGAAGGGTTGAAAATTTAAGAACAAATTGAGAGTTGAGACTGTAAGCTTTTAGACCATATGAGAAGTTAAAGAGATGTATTGGAGCTACACCTAAGTGAAAGTTCTTCAGCACCGAATATGAGATCAAAAGTGAAGACCACTTTTCCGATAAGATTTTCGGGGATGAAAATCCCTAAAAGGGGGGGAGAGTTGTAATATCCTGATTTTGGGCCTAGTCGAAATAGTGGTTTCGTGAACACAAAATCCAAGATAGAAATAATTATTTTATGATTATTTTGAGGTCTATGATATGATTGCATGATTGTGTGAAAATTTCGTGAAGAAATTTTATGCATAAAGTGCTTAAATTGAAATTAGGGACTAAATTGAATAATTTGCAAAACTTGCATTCTAGAAGTTTCTAGTATGAAATTGTTTTGAAATATTAATTAGGAGGTTTAAAATAGCAATTTTACCAATTTCTAAGTCTATGGACAAAAATTGGACATGGATGGAATTTTTGGAAAGTTTAGTAGTAAGGGCATTTTGGTCATTTAGGGGTAAAATGAATTAAAATACAAAATTAAAAGCCAATTTTGCTCATCTTCAACCCCATGGCCGAATATAGCAAGGAGAAACCATGGCTAGGGTTTTTCAAGCTTCCAAGCTCGATTGTAAGTCCGTTCTAGCCCCGTTTTTCAAGTTTTTTACGTTTTTGGAATCCCGATAACTTGATTAAGCTTATTCTAGCAATAATTTAAGCTAGGGTTCATATTTGGAAAAATACCCATAGGTGAAATGTGTTTATTTTGATGTTTTATGGTAGAATATGAAGGCTGAAATTATGTTAAACAACTTTTGCTAAGCGATTTTAAGCAAAAATGAGTAAAACGGCTTAATCGGTAAAAATTGTTATTGTTCCTAACTATGTGTTAGAGTGAGAATTTGATGTTATCATAGAAGGGAAAAATGTTCAGCATGTCATAAAACATAATAAAATATGCTGAAGTTTAATTTACAAGCTTTGGAGCAAAAGTGTAAATATGCAAAAGTTTAGGGGCAAAACTGTAATTTTGCCAAAATATGATTTTGGGTTAATTTGAATAATGTGACCCTAATTAGACTATATTTTAAATGATAGAGTAAGGAAAACTAAAATTCGGGCTAAAATGGGGAAAATACCAAGTTGTGGACGAAATGGTAAAAGTAGCCATTTTCACATACGAGGTAAGTTCATATGTAAATGTTGGTAACATAGTTATTATTTTAAATGTTTTTATGTTATTTAAATTATATGATAATTATTATGAAATATTATACTCGTGATAATTGTTTGATAATATGTCAAATTATGTGATATACTTGGAAAATGTGAAATACTATCGAGTATCGGTATCGGCATTCCGTAGAAGATGGTTGAGACACATGATTGGGAAAAAGGTCCCGTTGAACCTTAGGAATGGATTAGGATACAAGTGACATGTCACTGGGATATTTGGGCATCCGAACTCGTTGAGTTAAGTCCGAGTTCACTTATGGATGCGAATGTCCAAATTGGTTGGTTGAGTCCGAGTTCGAGAGATGTAACTAGGCATCCGAGCTCGTTGAGTTGAGTCCGAGTTCACTTATGGATGCGAACGCCCGAGCTCGTTGAGTTGAGTCCGAGTTCACTTATGGACGGGTTACATGGTAGCTTGGCTACATATGTGGCACTTATGTGCAAACTTTTTGTGTATCCGAATTATATTCCGATGTGTTCAACGGGTAAAATTCTACTCAAATGGAGGAATACTCGAGATGAAAGGGACGTATTGGTAAGTGTTGTGAAATGGATACTTTGAACAGGTATGTACTTAACCCTCGGGTTGAAAACTCGATATAACAATAATATGGTAAGATGATAAATGAAAATGTGATATGAATGTCTCGGTGATGATTATGCAAATGATGTTTATGTTTGCTTATATAGTTGTGTTACTTGCTATTTGCATGTGAACTTACTAAGCATTTGTGCTTCCTCCCTCCTTTTCATTCCTTGTAGAGTTGACAAGCCAGCTTAGAAATCGAAAACGGTCGGAGGCACGCTCACACTATCCGTATACCATCTTGGCATAATGGCTTGTATATTTTGAGTATGGCATGTATAGCATTATAATCATTTTGTATATATGGTCTTATGATATGGTTATTGAGTGGTATGGAAATGCTTGGTAATGATTAGCCATTGGAATGGCTAATCATGATCATATTTGGTGTTATGTATGCTAAATTGTTAGCTAATCCATGGGAACCATGAAATGGGTAAAATTTACCATAAAATAGATTCAGACAGCAGTAGTGACGTGAATTTGAAAAATCACTAAAAATAGTAGAAATTGAATTAAATAATGAATAAGTTATGGAATTGAAGCTTGATGAGTCTATTTTCATATGGATGGAACAAAAAAGGTATATGAGTTATATTTTATGAGATGTTAAATTTTTGTGAAATAGGGCCAGAGCAATTTCTGGATCCCCTGTTCTGACTTTGGAAATTCACCATAAATTTTTCAAAGATAATTAGAAGTCATGATTTATATGTAAAGATTAATTATTGAGTCTAGTTTTATTAGAAATATACAGCATAGTCATTGAAACTCTGTACAGGGAGATATCTGATTCGTAATACACAGAGGTCAGAGCAGTCAAACCCTAAAATAGGGGAGACTTTAACTAATAAAATATACTAATTTGCTTGACCAAAAATTCTATAAAAAAATTAGTAAATAGATATATGAGTCTAGTTTTAGGGAAAATTTACAGAATTGGATTTTGAGTTTCGAAACTAAAGATATAAATTTTTAAGCGACTGTGATGCAGATCGCTAGCTTGACTAAAAATTTTAAAAATAAATTGTTTGAGCTATTTAAAGTAATGAATTAAGTCTGTTAACACCTCGTGTTCGACTCCGGCGACGGTCTCAGGTACGGGCGTTACAACTGATTTCTAATTAATGATGGAGTAATTAAAAATTAGGGTTAATATGCAAAAGTTATATATTAGGGTTATGATCCCCAAATTACACATAGAATAACTTTTCTAATATCCCATCTTTAGAAAAGAGAGAGTCACTTTTCTAGATTACTTATGTGCTAATTTGGAAGATCAAAACTACAATATCTGTAGATTTCAAGAAATCGATGAATTCAGGTATGCTTCCACATCTAGTTTTGTTCTTGATTTATTCTTAATGATTTGACATGACAGATATTGGTTTATGGTTTGTTAAGTTTTATATAAGATATTATTTTACAGTTCTAGCAAAATTATGTTTTTATAACCATTTAAATTAATATAGAAGTATTTAAAAAAAATCTAGAAATTAGATTTGGATGGAATTGTTGTAATTATATAAGAATGACATGTTTGGGTAACTAATGTAACTGGTAAATCTAACTGAATTAAAGGTAATTAAAACATCTTAATTAAACTTTCTAATTCTTATAGAAAAGGGTGAAAGTTAAAGTAATTACGTGGATAATTAAAGTTAAAGTAATTACGTGGATAATTACTCTCAAATCCAATTATCTTATGACTTTCCAAACACTCATTCATGATTTAAATTTAAGAGATCATTTTTTATACAAACTTTAAGTTATAAAAAATATTTTATAAGTAAGAACGTTTATGAGTGTATGGGATGGTGATGAAAAAAAAAATTAAAAGTTGTATTATAAATCTTAAACATTATATTATAAAAATAATTTGTGTATTTTATAAAGTTATAAGAAAAGTTATATTTCCAACAAGTACTTGAAAGAAGTGGAAGATAACTTCTTCCCCTAGCCTGAATAGGACTATACTTAGACTAAATGGATGAAGATGCCTGTGGCTTATATTAAAAAAAATTATTTAAATCCTAAAATTTTCTAAAGTTATAGTACAAAACTATATAAGTTTTTATAATCAAAGCTATAGCCTGTTTGCGCTGTGAGTCTAAATATTGTGTGGTAGATGGTAGTTATGCAAATATAAATTATTATACCATTTGAGAGAATGAAAACAGATACAAGCACTAGAGACGACTCACAAACTCTTCAATTTGATATGTACAAAGCTTTGAAATGTGGTTAGAGGATATTTGTTGTTCTAAAAAAAGATTTCTCATATTAACATCACCTCAGTATAACATAACAATAAGGTTGGACCGTACTAGCATATTGCATACTTCGTAACTTTATTCGTTGGTGAAATTGAGATTATCCATACTTTGAAGAGTACATGGAATGAAATATTGATAATCTTTTCAATTTTAGATTAAGATGATGATGAACTCAGTCAAAGACAAACAAATGATGATAAGAAGTATATGTTAAATGTTAAGGAAAGAATAGCCCAACAAAGATGGAATCAGTTGGATAAAATTGTATACGATGTTTATTATTCTTGTTATTTTTAGTAGTAATTGTATTATATACTTTCTTGGACTAACCTATTATATATGATAATTTGATTTTGATTTTAATTTTTATTACTCATTTAGAAATTTTTTATCATATTGATAATTTTTATAGTAATTAATATTTTTAAAAATATAAATTGTGTAACTATGTGATTAATATTTGCACTACCAAGCATGATATATGTAATTACGATGTAATTACACTCTTTCAGCTAAACATGTATAGGAAATTACAATTCTGAGTAATTACACGAGAGTATACTTTCATTCAGTTAATCTATACTATTCAAACAAACCCTAGTTGTGGCACCCCATGCTTGATTCAGACAATAGGTCCAAATACGATATGTCACATTTATAACACCCAGTTTTGGTGAGTTCTGAATTTGGTGAGTAAATCGAAAGTAATCTGAGTGGCATAATGCTATCTGCCCAATTGATACTTTTGGCGTATAGATCGGGTTCATAGTAGATGTTTGAATATTGAAATAATTATTCTTAGCATGTATGTGTTGGGTCATTAATAAGAGAAGGTTGGTAAGAGTATTGAGGATTTTTGGATATCTTGGGTTGTCACCAAAGGTATGTGCGCCAAGTTTGTTTGGTTACGGTGCTAGTTACATTCTAACGAGGTGGT
Source organism: Gossypium anomalum (assembly GCA_025698475.1). Lineage (NCBI taxonomy): Eukaryota > Viridiplantae > Streptophyta > Magnoliopsida > Malvales > Malvaceae > Gossypium > Gossypium anomalum. The sequence continues at coordinate 75,181,471 of CM046965.1, read as the reverse complement.
TAGGATTGAAAATAAGGGATTATCCAAATATATATAAAAATGTTGGATTCTCATATACATTTCTCTACAGTTGTAAACCATTTATAAGGCAGTTTGGAAAGATTATGACACATGTCAAGTTCCACAATGAGAACATGGGTTATATATAATTATTTAGGTTTGAGGAGAAGAGGGTTTTTCTTCTTTCTTCCATTCAAAATGCTACGGTTGATGTGCCTTGGAGACGAGAATAGATCTTTCTTGTTAAGCTGAAACTAAGTATCTAAGTTCATGAAGAGGGTTGTTTCTTATCTCAGGTAAGTATTTTAGTATTGCATGTTAACTTCTGAAAGAGTAAGTCTATTTTCTGTATGTGAACAATAAGATAAAGAAATAAGGCTTTGCATAGAAGTTGTCTGGGATTCAGATGATGGAAAAAGTTATATGAATGAATAGTAATAGTTTTTTATATGTTTTAGCAGTGGTTGCTGCGATTTCTTGTTGGATGTTGAATCTGGAGTTCAAGTTGCTAACCTTGGTTGTCAGATGAGTCTCTAAGTCGAGTTTGGCATGAATCCATACGAGGTATTTTTGTGGAAATGGATCAAACTATGAAATCAAACTAGGAAAGTGTAGTATAATGGTTATGCTATTTTATGAATCTTTGACATGGTTAACATGTGTGATTTGTATGAAATCTAATAAGTTTAAGCAAGTGATAAGTACTATGCTGTTGAAGTATGGTGGTATGGATACGTTTGGTATATATGCGACGAGATATTAGTTAATTTGGGCTTATTATTGTGAATTGAATGTCAAGTTTTGAATGATGTCAACGCATGAAGGGTCTGTCAAGTGAGTCTAAGTCTGTTCACCGCGGTAGAGTCTAAAAGGGTTCTGTCGGGACTAAAAACACGGTCTCTGCCATAAATCTTTGAAGGAAAAGTGCATAGCCATGGCACCTTCTGAAAGAAATTAAAGGACGGTGATTATCCAATGGGGTTCTCTGCGTGTCCCAAGACGATGATGAACAAACCTCACATAACGTGAGTTTAGGCAAATCCATTTCATCACCATGTCGGGAAAGAAAAGCCTTTGTGGTGGAATGTGAAAGAAAATCCTTTTTGGTGAAATATGAAAGGAATGCCTTTGTGTCAAATATTGAATGGATCGCATTAGTGGCGTGCTTTATCTAATTGACGGTATAATATATTCTACTAAATCAATGCGGTGTGTACTATCAGGAATACTTGGTAAGCTATGAATTTGAATGTCTCTCTCGACGGTAAGGTATTGATATGCCCTGCAATAAGAATTGAATAAAGTCTTAAAGGTTATCCATGAGAAGATATGTTTTTTTGTATGACAAGAAGGGTTTCTGTTATGATGATCTGTAAGTATGAAAAGTAAGGGGTATCATATCTTCTTCAAAATTTATTCTGAATCTAAGTCAATGCTAAATTGAGTTATGAGATTCTAATATTGCATGATATGGTGTCCATCCAGATGTTATTCACAATGAATTATCAATATGGTTTTGTGAACATAATTGAATCAGGACATGTCTAAGTGGGAACCAGTAGTATGAAAAACTGTATAAATATCTACCATATGTACGTATTCACCCAAAACAATGTTAGTAAGAGCTTGTTTGTAAGAAGAACATGATTTAAGTTATGGATTGTTGGAAATGGGTTCTAAAGGTATATTCTATTACAAAAGCAGTGTGGGGCAAGAGAATCATGTAATAATGGAAGGGTCCTCCAGTTAATTAAGTATGAAAGGTTAAGTATAACAGGGATATGATAATTGGTGTATACAAGAATGATAAGATCGTATGGCATCAGCCTTACTAAATGATACAGAGTAGAAGTGGCTTATAAAAAGTCCTAAAATATTACGAAGACCCCATCAAGGTATGGTTAATGAGCTTACTAAGTACTTCTGTACTTACAAGGCTATTATTTCTTTTTAACTTGTTGAGAAAAGGCTTTGTCTGGAGGGACAAAGCCAGGAGTATGCCAAGATGGTGGCGGATTTGGCTATTATGCATACAAATGATTTGTGGTGCAGTCTTGATATTTACCTTTTGAGTCTATCTTAAATAAATTTCTAACTTTTAGAGATTTGTATCAGATGTATGGCAATAAGTTGTTTAAGTGGTAATAGGTTGTTTAACATATATTTCATTTCAAAATTTTAAAATGTTAAGTTTTTCTTTTGGACTTCAAATGACAAATTTAAAATAAATGAGAAATTGTAAATTGTTTTGTTAAATGTTTTGCATCATCTAGTAAGACCCGAGATTGAATCGGGTCAGTTTGATGACGTTACAACATTCATTGCCGAAGTAGCTCAGACTACTATTCATCATTCTTTCATTAAGTTAGGAAGTCAAAATTTTAAAATATTTTATAAAAATCATAGAAAATAGATAAATTAAATTTTAGGACTTTAAAATCATGTTTAAATTATTTAAATTGGTTTTTAGGTGTTTAGAGGTGTTTGAGACCAAATAGAAGCCTCAAAAGGTCAAAAGGTTTCAAAATAATACAGAGACCATAGTCAGACACTATGGTACCAATACAAGTCCCTGGTACTACAGAACTTGACATTTTGTTTAACTTGTGATATGACTGGGTCCAGGTATCGATATCGCCGTGCCTTAACCCAAAAATTGCCTCAAAACTCACTTGTTTTGATCCCTAATATCTTAATTACATAAAGTGGACTTTAGAGACTTAAAAACCAAGTTTAAAACATTACAAACACATACCAAAACATCTCCAAACATAATAATCATAATGATCCTACATGTGTTACAAGAATAACCATTTACAAGTATGCACATACATGAAACATATTTCACCTTAAAGTGTACTCGTCATCTAGAAATTTATATACACAAACATAACCATCATTTACATCATTTGAACATATTATTCAAATACTCAAAACTTCATATAAGACTCACATAGTCTCCTAGACTTAGGTATATGTCATTTAATTATTAATTTAAAAATTCATATTATAAAGGCTTTAGTGAGCTGAGATGTTTTCCTTTGGATGCTAACAAAAATAGACATATCCGTACGTTGAGCATCGAAACTTAGTGGTGCTAACACAATTTGATTTCAATACATAAACACATTAAGTAAAGAAGCATATAATATTAGCATCATCATATACCATTAAACCAAGTACTAAATTGTTCAACAATGATCATATATCTACGTATTATTATATCAATCCACCTTTAAGGTATTTAAACTTGCATTATCAATGGCCTTTTGTATGTTATTTCTCATTGTCATCATGTAATTCATAATCTCAAATCATTATACTAATGCATCATTTATTTAATCATGTATCAAAGTTTTGTTGCACCCTGAGGGTATTTGCATCAACATATTCATATGATTTTTCAAGTATCACTTTTCCTAGCTTTCATTATATATACACACAACATAGTAGTATATAGGAATTCATCCACAAGGTATTCAAATTAACATTTCTTCTGTATATACAAATAAGGCCAAATCACATATATTTTATGAATCAAGATTCATTTTTTTATATTAGCCCTTATTAACTGGACTTGTACTCAAGTACAGACATTGATTAATCCTCTAACACTCCACACTATGCACTTAAGTGCCATCGAACAAAAATGCACTAATGACCCCTAACACTCCACACTAGAATGAAATGCACATAAGTGCCAAAGTGATTTGCATCAAGGTGCCTAGAATTAATTGCAAACAAATGCCAGAATGATTTGTATTGAAGTGCCAAGTTTCTTCCTCCAAGACAAGTAAATCCCATGGCATGCCAACACAAGTAAATAGTCATTATTGTTTTCAATTAACATAAAAAAATAATTAAATATGATTCTTATCATGATATCAATATAGTAACCCGTAGTCTCATAGTAAGAATCACATACACATATTTGACTACTTACCAATCATCTCTAATTTCAACGATGATTACATATTCATTTTTCATCAAGAATAATCACGTAGCACTAATAAAATATCATTTAATAGTCCCTCATCATTTCAACCAATACTTACCAACTCTTTCATGCTTTGCACTTTATAACCATACATAGTATTACCAAATCAAGACATTTTTCAAATAATCAGGTATCAAAATTACCTAAAGCTTAGCTACTTAATAAATTTATGTAAGGAAAACAAACTATATTAGCACAAACTGAAGTCCTTACTCGTCGCCTGTATTTTCCTTTTCTTTTTCCTTCAATGTCTCGACCTTCTCTTTAGCTATGTTCGATAATCCAAATATGGAAACAATGTTATATTCTCACCTTCTGGTATGCCATAATTTGTTATGGGAAATTAGGTTCTTTTCATTAATCAAGGAGATTGAAATCTAACAATTTTTATTTTATTTTCTTAGTTTTAAGAATTACTTAGGATATAGTTTAAACTGAATAAATTGAACTTTTGATGGTGTTTCCTGACTTATTAGGCTGATTTGGGCTTGACATAGCTTTAACAAGTTAACTAAGTGTGCAAGAAATAATTGAAGCTAAAGAGTTAGTGGTTTGACCAGAATGTTGCAACATTCACCATGTAAGTTTCGACATTGAAAGCTGCTCCAACACTTAACAAATTTTGAAACCAATCTCCACAAGGCAAGATCACTTGTCTCATAGTTGCAACATTGGAGACCCAAAGTTGCATCATTGGGCCATTAAGTCACGACATCCATTCCACAAAGTCACAACATTTGAGACAATAGCTTGAAGATGGAGGTTGATACCAAAGTGCAGCAAATCACGACATTGAGGAGAAAAGTGGTGACATTCAACCTAGTCCCATAAGTTCGAGTAAATTGCCTATAAAGTCGAGACATTGGACCTAGAATGTCGCAACATTGAACCTCAACAGGCCAAAATTTTGCTAAGGGAGTTTCCATTCATACAATGAAAATTGCCTTGTAATTCAGAGCTTAGCTGACCCAATTAGGTCAAAGTAAATTGATATTATAAATAGAACATGTACACATCAAATTAAGGAGCTCTCTTAGGGTTTAGATTCTTATTTTTAGATATATATTAGGGATTCCAACTCTGTTCTTAGTGTTTTTCTGTTTTTTCCAATTAATGAAATCTTAGTTTGTTCTTTCTTTTATTTTTTACTTTATTTTTGTTCGAGCTTTGTTCTGGATTAAGAATCAACAAATCTCATGGAGTGACATATCATCCAACCGACCTCAAGCCTTGGATTTTTTAGATTTTTTGAGAATCTCTTAACCATTCTCTTTTATTATTGTTCATTATTTTGAGATCTAATAAAATGAGTAGGGTATTTGCATTTAGAATGGATCATAACGAAACTTATAGGAGGATTGATTAATTGAAGTGGGTGCGGCTAGTTTAAAGTTAGGGTTTATAAATTAATTAATTGGATTAGGTTGAATGTGCTTAAACCCTTGAATTGACAACTCTAGGAAGTAATTTAGGTAGATGAGACCAAAACAGTATTCTACTTAGAACTGATTCAATCTAGCTCGGTTTAGTTCTATCGGGTCGAAAGAAAAGTGGACTAAGTCAATTAGTTAATTTAATTATAGTCCGAAAGGTATTAATTAGGTTAATTAGTAAAAATACTTAATTTTAGATTAATCGTAACCATGGAAATTAATTTATCTTCTTCTTGTTATCTTTAATTGTCAATTTGGTAATTTTATTATCTATGTAATTTAGTCATTTTTGCATTTAATCCCCAATTTTAGTATTTAGTCTTAATATGAATAGTCGAGTAGAAGTTGGTTAGGCTTAGTTTAGCTTGTAAGTTTTTACTATTAGCTTAATTTAGACAGACCTCCATTGGGTATGATCCTCGAAATACTCTAGTATTTGGTTATTAAATTCTCTATATTACAAATTGACCTATACATTTACAAACACCACACATATTTATATATATTTAATTAAAATATTCTAAGCCTCGGTGCACGTATGCCGAGTGACTGCGTCGCGCGAATCTACATAAAACAACGATTTTATAAGATAATTTTTAAAGCACGGTTTTACTGCAAGTGTATAAGTTAGTTGTAATATTTTTAGTGTTACAATGGAGCACCAGAGTATTCCAAGGATCAAACCCAAAGGATATTGCGATTGAGTGATAAATAGCATACTACTGATACGATTTTATAGTACGGAAATCAGAACAAATAATTTGTGCAAGAAAATTAATTATGCTAATCAAGGGACTAAATTGAAAAGCATATACAACTAAAAAATTAACCAAATAAATGAATAAAGGTGGTTGGATGATTTCGATGTGGTTCACTGGTTCTCGAACAAGGGATAAATTACTAAGTGGCTCCATTTTATTTTTTGATCTCAATTTTACCGATTTAGATGAATTAGTTTCGGTTTATCTCTTGATCTCACCAGTTAATCTAGGACAAATGAATGGGTGCACAACAAGATTACCTTTTGGTCTCACTTGCCTAGATATTCCCTTAGGGGAGTCACTTCCTAAGTTTTTAGGTCTATTCGATTTAGTCCAATTTATTACGGTTTAGTCCTGGTCCAAAAAATTAGCTTACGCACATCTCCATCAACGAACCCCTTTTTAGGTTTAGCTACTCATGCTGAAAATAAAAAGGATGAACACGAAAGTGAAACACAAACCAACCATTAAAGTAAAACTTAAGAAAAATATAAAAAGTTGTGATTTTTCTACAAGAAAAGTTAAAGAACATTAAACTAAAAGCATTCAGCAAGAAAATCTAAAGCATTAAACATAAAAGGTACAAATTTTAATAGATTTAAAGTAGAAGAAACTTAAATACATTAGACTATATCTAGAAGTGTTTTAGAACCAATGTACGAGGACTAAAAGTGAAAATAAACTTAAGCTACAGTGATAACTAACTTAACTAACACTAATAACATCAAGAACAAGAAAGAAGAAGAGAAAATGAAAACTCTAGAAAAAGTGTAGAAAAACTAAGAGAAAATTAAACCTAGAACTAAGCTAATGTGTGTGCCTCTCCTCCTCAGCCAAATTTGGTTGTTTTAGGTTGTCGTCTGATGAATTTTCATTGCCAAAAATGCCCCTACATGGGCCTTGGGTGATTGGTGGATCGGGTGGACAAAGACTACCCTTTTTTTCCAAGTTTGTCCCCCTAACTATGTCGGTGTCGCGTTACCCAGAAGAGGGGATACCATGATACTTCAGGCAGTGTCGAGCCTTAGGGTCTTATTTGAAGGGTGGATACAACAATACCGTTGAAGGGTGTCTCCAATCTTTCATCATGTTAGAGGTATCGTGACTCCAAGGACCGGATATTATACCTTTTCCTTTGGTTCTATTATTGCTCGTTTTCTACCTCCAACATGTTCCTACACCACTCAATCACACATTAGGCCCCCCAATGGTACTATTGGCCAAATTAGGTCACAAAATGAGCAAAAATGAGACATTTTCACTTATTAATAGAAAATATAAAAATAATGAAAAACTATGTAAAAAAATGGAAGCCTAATTTGCCACACCAATTTATGGTAGATCACTGAGCTACAGTTAAGTTGTTGACACCGTTGTTGGGGGAGGTTTTGGTGTTAAATTGATTTAGTAGTAAATTTTTGCATGCTAATTAGGATAAGTAGTGAGTTTAAAAGTTATATATATGATATTGTTATTATTTATTTATTTATTTACAATTTATTTTTTATTTAGTTTATTAATTTAGCTATTTTGTTTTGTAGTGTATGACTCGAAGTAGGAAAGCCTTGATTGAGCTAGACCCTAAACTTGAGAGGATATTATGAAGAGTGAGAAAGCCTTAGTTCCAAGGGAGGAGTCGCAAAACATAGATCCACCTTGAGAAATTTATGTTTGAGGAACAACCAAAACAAGTACCACCACCTACAGAGTCGATTCAACCAATAGAAGAACCAAAGGTTGAACATGACTGCACCTTGTGGGATTATGCAATGCCTAATCTAGATGTTGTGCTAGGAAGAACATCAATAAGAAACAACTTCAAAATCAAGTTGACTATCATACAAATAATCTATAGCAACTTGCAATTTTAGGGCTCAATAAACGAGGACCTGAATCAACATTTAAAGTATTTCCTTAATTTATGCAATACTTTTAAGTTTAATGGGGTCACCGATAATGTTATTTGTCTTCGATTGTTCCCCTTTTAATTGTGTGATAATGCTTCGATGTGGTTGGATTCACAAGCTACAAAATCAATCTCAACATGGGATGTAACACCTTGGTTTTGGTGGGTACAAAGTTTGGCACATAGTCTTAAGGTAGTATGATTGGTGGAGTGGGCTTCAACCAAGTGTATCTTTCAGCGTATAGAGCGGATGTGTACAGTTATGTAGTTAAGTTAATAAAGGTTCATTGTCAGGTGGCTATGTTAGTTGGAATAATATCAATGACCAAGTAAAATTGGTACTGAGAACTGACCAAGTAAAATTCTAACGTGATAGCCGTCGTGGCTAGAACATGAAAGAATGTTGTACATGGAAAAATCTAAAAGCAGTGCCCTTGTGGTGTGTCTTATTAAAGCTCGTAATGGTGTGACCTACAGGAATGATTTTTGGCATATTCTGTATTAAATTGCTTTAGCGCATTCAGCATGGCTTATAAGTTTGATTAGAAAGATGAATAAGGCACAGTGTCTCTATGGGCTATGATAAAGTGTTATACAAGACAATGATTCGACTGTGAATAATGAAATGATGAGATATAGAAGAAGTGATGGGTAAACGTAAAACAAGCATATTATGAATAAGGATTTTTCTAACCATATAGTAGAAGGAATGTACCTGTTATGTATAGGTGATCAAACATGGATTATGGAACGGCGGCTTAAAGTTAAGTAAATAAGACTAAGGTTGATTCGACTGTTTGGACCTCTATAAAGGAAACGAGTAAAGGCTTATGAAAGATTAGATTGAAAGAGGTAAGTGGCATATCAAAGATGTTGATGGGTAAGGAATGAGCTCTGAGTAAGGTATGGTATCTGACGTGTAAATGAAAATTGAAATTGTGGAAGTATTCACCAGGGACTAAGTTGAAGGTTCAGAATGATATGATCATTTAAATAAGTTACCAGTCAAGATGTGCTGAAATGACACAGGTAAATAATGCTTTACTCATTAAGTTCTTATGAACTTATATGGGTGTGTGTTTTGTTACAGGCAAATTAATATGAGTCTACGCCAGGAGGGACGACGCCAGGGCTATGCCTAAGGAGTGACGTATTAGGTTGTTATGTATACAAGGCAAGTTGGCAGTGTGTTTAAAGAATATAATACTCCTTAGAAATTCAATTAGGGTACCTGTAATTAGGGTTTCAATTTGGATATCATTGTAGTTTAATCACCTAGTGTTGTATCTGTATTTACTCATGAGTTTTAGTTTAAAATTTGTAGTTAAATCTATAAATGTTAAAAGTAAGTTAAGAATGTGTCTGTAATTATGTGGTAATGCCCAAAATCTATATCCAGTTAATTGATCAGGTTGAGTGCGTTAAAAGTTTGGTATTAGAGCCCGGTTCAGTTAATTCTTGAATTATGAAGATGAAGAAGCCTTTTATGCACAATACGCCGTACCTGGTAGAGTTCCTTAGGTGTTTGACAATTATCTTATCATGAGTTTGATGTTTAAGAAATGACTTAATGAAGAGAAATAATAACAAAACAAAAAGATAAAAGAGAGATAAATGATCAGTTCATTAACATGAACAAAAAATGATGTTACATGGGATAGAGGGCAGTAAAAGGAAAGACAAAATAAAAGGAAATTTAGTCATTGGACCGACGGATATGTGCAAGTGTACACAATTGCAACAAGTAATAAAGTGACAAGTAAATGTTTAAGAGCAATTAATTATTTTATAATTAAAATATGAATTTTGACAAAAAGTTACTATGAAACTGCATGAATTAGAGCGCAAAAAGTGCTGAAAATGCCTATATTATAACAACCCAATTTTGGATCTAGTTGGAACAGTAGTTTTGAGACCACAAATCTGACGTAGAAAAAATTATTTTTATTATATTTTTATGGTATACAATTTTATGGCATGATTTCATGAAAATTTCGTTTGAAAATTTTGATGTTTGGGCACTCAATTTAGTCAAAAAGACTAAATTGTAAAAAAAGTGCAAAAGTTGAGTTCTATATGCTATAGGTGTCTAATTGCTATGAAATTTTAATTAGACCATTGGTTAAGTTGGTGGACAAAAATGGATATGGTTAGGTATGTTTCTAAAGTTTTTCATTAAGGGCATTTTAGTAATTTGGTAATTAAAATTTTTGTCCATCTTCCTCCCATGGCCGAAATTCACAAGGGGAAATTATGGCTAGGGTTTTTCAAGCTTCCAAGCTCGATTGTAAGTCCGTTCTAGCCCCGTTTTTAATGATTTTTATGTTTTTGAAATCCTTATAACATGATCTATCTATTTATACCACTAATTTAAAACATAATCAAAGTTTAAAATTTCACCCATGATGGATATTTGTGTATTTTTATGTTTAATGGTAGAAAATACATGTTAGTTGTTAGAGAAACAACTTTTGCTAAGTGATTTTCGATGAAAATACCTAAAAAGGACTTATTTGTAAAAAGTTATAAAATAGGTGTTAAAATGCAAATAAAAGAAAAATGTGGGATGCTTTAAGCATGTATAAGGTTCGACAAGGCATGGGTATTGAAGAAATTGAGTACATTTCATTTTACGAGCCTAGGGACTAAAATGTAAAAATTTGAAACTTTAGGGGAAAAAATATAATTTTTGCCATAATGTGATTTTGGGCTGATTTGAATAGTATAGTGATTAAATAAGTTAAATGTGATATTATAGATCAAGAAAAACGAGGTTCAAATTTAGAATGGGGGAAAAATGAGTATTTGACGGTTAAGTCCTTTCACCATATTTATGTTGGGGTAAGTTCGTATGTTTAATAAGCATTAAATTATATATGTATAAATGCTTAATTGATATAATTGTGGTAAATGCTATATTATTGAAATGAAATGTGAATGCTATTGAGTACGATACTACGGAGATGACTGATAGAGATTCGATACAGCAAAAGTCCTGGTTGAACCTTAGGAATAGATAGGATACAAATGTCATGATATTAAGGTTACTGAGATTACGTGTAAGACCATATCTGGAATATGGCATTGACATGAGACTTCGTGTAAGACCATAGCTGGGCTATTGGCATCGATACGAGATTACATGTAAGACCATATCTGTGATATGGCATTGGTATGATATTGTGTGTACGAGATTCCCGAGTATCCTTTAGTATTCCAAGTGGTTCAACGAGTAATTTAATGGGTATGTCGAAGAAGAGAAATAGCATGTAAGTATTACGAATTTGTACAGGTATGTGCATAAAGTTTATAAGCACTGACTTTATGATATTGTGAGTTCATGGTATCCATGAGAATGTTTTTGCGAAAGCCTTGTGATTATTGATCTATACTTGTGATGTATGAAATATATGGTAACTTCGATTGGCGATCGTGTAATTGGCTTTCGGGCCAAATTGAGTTATGATCTAGCATGTTTGATTCACACAAATTGTGATTTATCGGATATAAGAAAAAGGAAAGATTGACATAATTGCCTATTAAAATGATTATGAGAAGATATGGGCTTTAAACAATTGAAAGATGTTAGAATATATGCTTGAAAAGTGAACACTCATAATTAATGTGCAGGTTTATTATGAGGTTTGAAATGATTGGTTGATTGTCGTAAAAAGTTATAATAGAGAGATTTCGGTTATTAGGCTAATATCAAGGCATGTTAAATTTTGCTCGTAAATTGATAGAATAAACAATGTGACTGAATAAGTTATAACTGTGAGTTTTAATGCAATTTATATTATCTTGTGTTTATATCATTGGATCTAGTAAATGATTGGTAAGAGTAGCTTATTATGTTCATACGGACTTACTAAGCTATATAGCTTACCCCCTTCCTTTCTCATGTTTTATAGTGCCGTCAATCTAGCACGGGTTGGAGATCGCCGGAGATCCTATCACACTATCAAGCTATCATTTTGGGTATTGATGAATTCAAGTATTTTGAGTTATGGCATGTATAGGGACTTGGTCATTTTGTTATATGCGTCATATGATTTTAGTCAATGTAATGGTTGGTAATTGTCAAAGGCTTGTTTTGTTATTTGGCCATGTAATTTGGCTTATATTGGCTAACACGGTTGTAAGCCTAAGTATATTCATATATGTGTCAATGTCTATGGTGATATGATCATGTATGCTTGGTGAATGTAAAATGTTTGGAAATGTGACCTATTGACGAGATGAGGAATTTGAGTATAATTTGGTAACTAGAAAGTAATTGAATGAAGTCTAATGAATGTGAAATTTGTATGTTTGATTTAAGGCTTAACAAATGTAGTGAATATGTTAGATAAAGATATAAAGTTGATATGTTTTAACCATGAATGTGGATGTTTTGGTTACCTAAGTATGTATTGCCTTTGAATTGGGGTAAGTGTATGTGTGAATAAAGGTGGCAAAATGGCTTGGTAAATAGCCTTGTTTTTGTCTACACGGGTAGACACACGGGCATGTGTCTAGGCTGTGTGTGAGATACGGTCAGCCCCATAGGCGTGTGATCCGATCGTGTGTCCCCTGCACCTAAATTGTTGCAAAACAGAATGCTCAGTATTGAGCACACGAGTATGAGACACGGTCGTGTGTCTCAGCCATATGAAGGACACGGCTACGGGACACAAGCGTGTGTCTTGGTCGTGTGACTTCAATTTGTTCTTAGGTGACAAATAGAGAGTTACACAGGTTAGGGACATGGCCGTGTGTAACCACACGGCCTACCCACACAGGCGTGTGACCCTTGTTTTAGCAAAAATTCCCTAAGTATGGTAAAATTTTGTAAAGTTCTCGGTTTAGTCTCGAACAGCTTCCAAAGCATGTTTTGGGCCTCGTAGGCTTATTTTTGGGACGATGTGATTGATTGTTAAAAAGTTTTAATTTGGTGCCAAATTTGCCACTCGGAATGTATGTTTTCTTGTGTTTAAGTCTGATAATGCCTTGTACCTTATTCTGGCGTCAAATATGGGTAAGAGGTGTTACATTTGGTGGTATCAGAGCTATGGTTTAGTCAATTCTCAGACTAACCTAGCATGTGTGAGAGTCTAGCTATGCATGCCATATATAATCTGTGATAGTGTGATATCTCCCGACTCTGATGAAATTGTTTTGTTGAGACAAAGATGCTTTCCAACCGAGCTACTTTCGAAAACACTGAAAGTGATACTAAGGTATTTTAAATTTTTTTGTGATAAGTTGAAACTTGGAAAGGTATGAATAAGAGTTCATGATATGTATGTGATGATGTACAAAATGAGATAACCATAAGTTGAGAAATATGGGTAAAATGTCATTATTCCGGTTGAACGTTGCGTTTCGATGGATTATGGTGATTTTATGAAACGGAATGAAAATTTATATTGTGATAAACTCATCCATGTTTGTTTGTCATTCATATGATGTTATGTGCCTAACTTGTTTGATTAATGGAATGCGATAAGTAAATTTACTCAAAAGTTATAGAATGTATGTATAAGTGCACTTGTTTGAATAATATACCTGGAAAGTTCGTGTAACATAAATATGTATGTTAATTTTCCTAAAGTGAATTATATAACTGTGATGATATTATGATGATGATAAATGTTAAGTCACATGTGTGCATATATGAAAGTCGAGTTAGAGGCTTTACGGCCTCACCCCCTTACCAATGTGGTATTTTATAACGAAATTTCATGAGATTTGTGTTGAATAAGCTCACAAGTGAGAGACTAAAGAGTTCAGTAGTGGAATAACTAATAATGTGGTTAGAGTTGAGAATAGTTTGGCAAGTGAATAAAGATTTGGAAAAGATGTCAGGTTATTCTAAAGATCATTCGGATTTCACAATGTCATGGTTAAAGAAAAACTTAATCTCTGCTAATCGACTCATTCAGGTATGATGTCCAAGGTATGTATTTGCTGGAATTTCTTCCGAATTGATTTTCGTTAGTGAATGGACTAATACAGGATTGGTGATGACAGAATTAGTCAGAGAAATAATATTTGAATCGAAAAGATGTTTGAGTGTAACAGTTGAAATTAAATAGATTATGATGATATCTTTTGGTGGATTTTATATATTCACTTATCCTCAGAGATATATGTGATTACTCATTTTCTGATGAAATTCTTATCGTATGAGAATGCTAGCTGATTATAATGTTAGATAAAAGCACTGCTCGTCTAGTTGGTTGATGATCAATATATCTTATCTCTCTCTCTTTGGGGTTCTATTCTCTTATGTTTGGAATAAAAGTTGATGGTGAAAATTTATGTGAGGCTATTCTTCTGTTTGTACTGGATGTTGTTTTGTTTTACATATATATATTTGGAAAATATATTATCTTTGTTACAATTGATTCCAGAGTGTGTAAGCATTTTTTTTCTTCTGGTTTTCTCTGAGGAATCATCAAGATCTTTATTATTTTCATATGAGGTATGTTCTCAGACTTCCAGTATGGTATCACATCTTGGATTTCTTTATCTCAGTTTTCTTATCATCTTTATTTCGTAAATTATCAATCATGGCTCATCTTTAAAGTGTATTCTTCAGCTTGTGATAAATATGTCTGTCGTGGGTGTATTTCTGGTTCGATCATAGGAACGTGGTGATTCTAGTATCAGGATTTCTTTAATTCTAGTGAAAGAAATTGACATTGGCAAGGGTATAGATAGTGGAAGCTTAAGCTCAAATTGTATGATGGTTTTCTTTCCTTAGGTAAGTTTGATTAAGGTCAATGAGTTCAATTAGGATATTTTGTTTCCTCGAGCTAATGTAGCTGTAAAGATATTTGATTACCATGTTAAGGGAATTATAAAATATTGTAGGTTTGAGTTGTTTAACAGCATGAAGAAAGGAGTATTTTGATATGTTATTATTTGATAGTTGAAATCGACTCAGTTGATTTTATCTGAGCGAGTTGGTAAGTTGAAAGGTAATTTGAGTTATATGCATTTAAGTTTATCCCCAGGTAAGGAAATAAAATCTTGTACATTCATGGGTGAATAGACAGACAGTTTGAAGGAAGAGTTAATATTCTAGAAAGTATGATACAGAGGTATACCTATTAGATTTGTTCTAATTGAATGATGTTGTTATGAGTTAAAACTGTTCTGATTGATGAGTTATCTCATTTGTGAAAGTTTGACTGGTCTGTTGCATGTTAAGAAAGTTGAAAACAGTTGAAGGTGTTATTAACCAAAACATTGACTCTGGGTTCTGTTTGAATTGAGTAAAGAATTCGTGATTTTTTTCAGTGATGCACTATCGAATGGATTGGAATGTGTTTTAATGTAAGAATGTAAAGTGACAATTTATGCTTTCAGATGGCTAAAGTCTCATTAAAAGAATTGTTCGAAGAGTGAATTAGAGTCAGCCACTAGTATGTCTGTATTGAGAAATTGATGACATCGTTTGTTCGATGAAAAATGTCATGTGCTTCTTGATTCCAAGAGTATAAAGTATCTAATGTGAATAGTTAACGATTAACCTTTGGAGAAGTAGATATAGTTACAGATGCTTGAATGGAAAGCCTTTGTTCATTTTTTGGGTGTTGGTTTCATGATTTATCTTATTTGATGGAAGTCTGAATTTAGTTAAATTAAAAAGCTAAAGCGACGTTTTCTTTGCAAGATTGAGAACCTCAGAAATGTGCTAGTGATTGGTAAACTAAACGAGTACAGTATGAGACGACTTTTGATTTTGATTTATATTATTATTACTCTGAGATAGAATTCGTGTAATGAATTATTCAGAGCTTATGCAGTAAATGTTGTACGAAATCCAGTAGTAGCTCATTTGTTCATTTAGGGAGTAATAAATATGCAGTTACTTGAAGAAGATGTTCGGATGATTGGAAGCATAATCTGAGTACATAGTTGCATCTTGGTAATGTAATTCATCTTTAGATTGACGGTAAGCCTGAAAGAGTAATTCAGATCTTTGATGATATGCTCTGACACTATGTTTTAGAGTTCAAAGGTGATAGGAAAGAGATATACGGGGTGGAATTGATTTGTGATTCTGAAAAAAAAGGTGATAGTGATCCATGAAAGTTGAAAGCAACTTCAGACTGACATAAGTAGTACACATATTTGAAAATTTAAGATATTGGATTCCAGATCGATGAAAGAGTGCTTTTGAAAGTATTACCCTCGAAGAGGACTCTTCGATGATGTAACACAAACCCGGCCTAGACATTATGGTCGAATCTGCAATGTCACATTGAAGTGTTTTTCAAAAAAACATAGTTCAATTGAAAAATCCGTTCTCTATTAGAACCTTTTTGTGATCTTAACGAAAAGTTAGGATATCTTGTTCTTTGTTAAAACTCAAATCGTTTCAGCAAAATGTTAACCATATTAGATTTCCATTACACTTAAAAACAATGTTTGTTGCGGAAGCTTTTAAAATTTGTTGCGTAAACATGGTGTTTCAAAAATGTTTATCTTTTTGAAAATCCGCGGCCTACTACTAACAGATATGAATCAAGTAAATAAATCCCAAATTATAATAAAAACTTAAAGAGGCCTTATTACAAAACAAATACCCAAATTAAACTACTTATAAATTAAAACTTAAAAATAAAAGCAGATGCGGTTGTGTGGCCCCCATCGAGTCCCTCGCAGCACTGATCCGCCTAACGATTACCTGCACTAAAAAGTAGAAGAATGAGTTTAAGAAAACTCAGTGTGTAATCCCTTAACAAGAATTAGTCATACAGTAGGCAATTACAATCTGGGCCTAAGCCTGTTTCAGTAATAAACCAGTATCAGTTAGGGCTTTAGCCTATTACAGTATCAGTATCAGTGTGGGCCTTAGCCCACTTTACTATCAGAAATGCAATAAAAAATCCTACTTATCCATCCTCTACACTCTACTCCGTCCAGCCATACACTCCATGTGGGGAAAAAATCAACCCACCCATCCCTACACTCCAAAATATAGCACTGGTTGTGGCACTAAACAGTATTTATAGCAGAGCTGCCAGTACAGTACACTTCCTCCAAATATAATAAACCCGTCCCCATGCAACAAATCATAATATTATGTATGTATGCAATATATATATAAAATGGCATGCTCGATTATAGTCATACATACATAAGGGCATAACAGTCATTTTACCTCATAGGGACATAATAGTCATTTATCAATTTAGGCTCTAGGTATACTTAATGACCCAACAGTAGGTCCACAGTAATCTCGGGTGACCTATGCAACCTTAACAGTCAAACAGTGAAAATGGGCCCAAGGCCTATAATGCGACCCATGTGGGTCCACACGCTCTGTGGCCTATTAAGCCCAAAAATGGCCATGGCAGTGTGAACTACATAGCCTGGTCCAATAATCTCCACACGTCCGTGTGGTTTATCTGTATGGGGCCAACAAGCTCGTGGGGCCCACACGACCTATTTCGACCCATTATAGCCCTTAGACCATGAAATCGCCCATGGCTGCCCTTAATGATCTAACGCCCACATTTAGGTGTTCGGACTACCACATGAGCAAGTGTACGCTCCTGTAGTGTTGACGGTCACCTATTTCGGCTTTTGTCAACTTATGACTATGGCAGTGTGGTTACACACCTGATGTGATTTGACGTTAACCGCCCTCCGAATACTTTTATACTTGAAATGACATCTAATCAGTTAAATAACTCATGTTTCAAATGAAGCCTAATGGAGTTCCCAAATCGACCATAGTCTCCTTACCTGAAAACAATCGTAAGCATACCTCTAGTTCTTAGGAGATATGCCAATCAATTCTGACCACCATCTACGCGAAAGTCACCACCTTTATTAATCCCGTATTTGGAGTATAATACAGTCTACGCTTATCGTTCAATATCACCTTTCGAATAATAACCTATGTTTCCATACAATAAACCTCAATCCACTTACCAACAATGATAGAGCAGATTGTAGATAAGTGATGTAGCATACAAAGAACCGAGAAGGAGGGTTGATCTGAAACAGTAAACAAGGGATAACGATCAAGACGAGGAAAAGAAAGAAGATGGTGCTTAGAAAAGTGAAAACTGAAGGGAAAAAGAAATAAGACAAAGGCTTACCAACCAATATTCGGCCAAAGGAAAAATGATTGAGTGAGTGGGAAATATGAAGTAATCGACCAAAGCTCGAGAGAGGGGGAGAATAAAAGAGAATCAACCCAACCACAAAGAGTAAAGAGAAAAGAATTACGAGAGAGAAAAAATAAAGAATAGTAAAGAGAGTCAGCTAACAAGGCAATTGACCGAAAGGGAGATTAAAGTTGCACAAAAAGCAGAAAAAATACCCGAAAGACCCAAAGCAAAAATCAGCCTCCAAAAATGAAAGTGCAAAGAAGCAAAAGAAAAGCACTTGGTAGCTATCGAAATGGAGAAAAAGAAACATATTACTCCCCAAGTCGAATTCCTTTGAGTACCTAGAGTCCCCATTTGGCACCAACACTCCCCCAACTTCACATCCCTTTGATTTTCTCCTAAAATTTATCCATAACATCCTCAAACCGATCACCATCCAAATCCCCCCTTTCTCCTCCTCAATTTTGGCTACATAATCCCCTACACCCTTCAAACACTTCAACCGACCAAGCATCAGAGTTCCACTAACATACAACCTCTCACACGACAACTAGCAAAATAAAACACCTCTTGCGCGCAGCAGGACTTGAACTCAAGTCTCTTAGTAGCAGTAACATGACACTATCCCTTGGACCAGCAGGCTTTTTATGATTTGATATCCCTACAATTATTTAAAAACCCACTATCTAGAACCAAGGGTTTTTTCAATTAAAACAAATTTTTTTTTGCTAAAGCCAAGGTTTAAACCCAAGACTTCCCACACTTCTCAAGACACTTAACTACAAAAGAAAGCAAGCATATATGCAACATAACATATGTAACGCCTTAATTTTCGGGACTTTCAGGATTTTTGTGAGTTTTGGTGAAACTTGATTTTAGTATTATCTGATTGTATAAAACATGCTTAAGTATGTTAGTGGGCCTCTAGAAGGCCCAAATCTAAGCTAAAACCTGGTAGTTTTAACAAATTTTAATTTTAAAGGAGAAGGGTTTCTGGTGTATTGGGCTTGTAAGATTTAATGGGTGAAATAAGCCATAAGAAGACCTGTGGTAAAATGGCATGTGACGCCACATAAGTGCTTGGGAGTGGCATGTGGATGTTTAAGGAGAGCTAAGGTTAGAGTCACAAGGTAAGCAAGTTAAGGTATTATTGTTTTTATGAACAGAAAGGGAATGTGATGGAACTCAAGTGAAACTCTGTCAGGAAGAGTTTGAGCTATTCAGGAGATTAGGTAAGGAGGAGATAAGGAAGAAAATTTAAGAGCTGATCAAGGAGTGTGGTATTGTCCAAATGTTGGACTCTTGAGGAGCAAGAGTCGGCCGGCCAAAGGTCTCTGGTATAGGTAAGTTCGGCTAGGTCTCTGAAGTAGGAATTTCAGCATTAGGGAAGTGTTGTGCCGTTTCTGTGTAAGCTCTCCATTGGGTTTCGGTTTAGTTTTCTTTTGGCTTGTAGAATTAGGGGTTGTGCTTAGGGTTTCTCTCCTTTTCCCTTTCATTCTTGTTAGTAGCCAAAACTTGGAAACCACCTAACTCTCTCTGCCGTTTTCCCTTGCCATAACCGAATACTATTTTCCCCTCTCACTTCTTCTATTCTTTCATCTTTCCTTTTCTCTATTGCCGAACCCAAACTCTTCTCTCTTCTGTTTCTTCCCTTATTTTCCTTTCTTCATTGTTTCTCAATAGGCCGAATCTTGCCATACCCGAACCTCTTCTTTTTTCTTCTTTAAAAAGTCGAAACCTTCATACCTGGGGTATAGGAGGCCGAATCCTTGGCTACTTGGATCTATTCATCTCATAACTACGGTGGATCGGAGTTAGGATCAAAGATAGGAGCACTCTGCTGGGCCAAACAGCGAATGGTAAGTTTGTCGAATAGCTTTCGTTAGAAATTTATGATTTAAGGTAAAAGCTGAAACCCCTTAAGGGTGGCTAACAATTGGACTAAGGGCATTGTTGCCTCTTTATTTTTTGTTGTGTATGCGTTAGCGTGGACAAGGAGGCGTACTGCGAAGGGCTTGAAGATTAATTCGGTTTAATCTCTGGATCTAATCCATATTTCGGCAAAAATGTAAGAACTCGAGGGTCTAAGGCAGTGTTGGCCGAATATGGTAGGGGGATAAGTACATAGTTTGTTTTCGATATTTAGACTGATATGTTAGTAATCCAATTGTAGGCAGCTCGTGTGTGCACCTCGCCAACGAACCATTACAAATCAGGTGTGTAAACGACACCCACTTATAGACTAGATTGACAAAAGCCGAAAAGCCAAAATGCTGAAAAGCTGTCATTTTGTGAACTTACGAGCGTGCGAACGCTCGTGAGACAGTTTGTTTATCAACCTCGATAATCTCAAGTTGTAAGATTGCAGAGTGTGCAATTTTGTGCACTTCGGTAAGTTTGGGCTTAATGGGCCAAAAGCGGGTTAGTGGGCAACGGGCTAAATTCGGTAAAAACGCATGGTAAGTGTTTCCGTTAATGCGATTAATGGCTGTAATATGCATGAAAACCATAAAATAGTAAGTTTACTAGAATACCCCTAAGTATGCAAAATGACCATTATACCCCAAGTGTAAAATGACCATTATACCCGTAGGGTTAATTTTGACTGAAATGCATGATAATCTGATTCTGTATGATGTATGCCATGACATAAATGTCTGTTGCATGGGATATAAGTTATATTGATGGAGGAAGCATTCTGGTGGTTATGCCACAAATATCTGTTTCTGGTGGCTCTGCCACAAATATCTGTATTTGGTGACCTTGTCACATTTTTTGTTCTGGCAGCCATGCTGCAAATTCTGTGGTGTGTAGCGGATGGGTGGGTCGAGTTGTCTCCCCACATGGTGCAAGGTTGGTACGGGGGTGTATATGGATGGATGTGGGTTGGGTTTCTGCATACATAATCTGTTCAGCATTTGTTATTGGCCTACGACCTTCATTCTGAATTCTGTATAGGGCTTAGGCCTAACTTAATCTGTTTCTGTGGTTTGAGATGATTTGGACTATGGTTGGGTTATTTTACACACTGAGTTTTCCAAACTCACCCCTTATCTTCATCCATGCAGGTAATCCCCAACCATAGAGGACTTGGAGCTGTGAGGGATTTGGAGTGGCCACATGTTCTACAAATTTCTTTTAGTATGTTTTGTTAGTTTAGTTATGATATTGTTTTAATCGTTGAAATTGAACCGCTTTAGGGCGTTTTAAAATGGTTACTTGATTTCAAAATATCGCGATAACAAAGGAAAGTTTTCACTAAATGAAAATGTTTTCAGAATTAATAACTTTCTCAAATGGTTTTAAAATGGTTTCCATGAACAAACACCCAGTTAAAGTGTGGCAATAGTGGTGTGCATGTCTAGGATTGGATCCGTGGAGAGCTTGGTACTTAAGCAGTCTATTGGACTCACCTCCTCTTTTCTGACATCTTACCTGGTGCATAGCTTCCATTCACTTTAATGTATAATGAAGATATCCTTTAAGACACTAAGTAAGATTTTAGATAAAACATGCCTTTTCTAGTAACGCTTTGATGTGACACACCAGATTCGGTCGTAATGTTTGGGCTAGGTTTGGGGTGTTACGTTTAGTGGTATCAGAGTCAAGTTGCAGCAACTCGGCTATGGAATGGGTTTAAAATAATAATGAAAATAATAAAGAATTTTGAAAATCGCTTAGGGAATTCATTTTTAAAATTTTTGTTTCTGCAATAAATGATTTCAAAAGATTTCAAAATCCGGTTTTCAAAAATTTGAATTCTGAGAAGGTGGCACCCCGAATCTCCGGCACAAGTCTGTAAGTATCATTCTGACTTCTCCTGAATGTTTCTGAACTATCAGTTATTTGCCTGAACTAAAACCCTATGATAATGCTCTAGTTAGGGTGATACTGAAATTGTAGGAACCTTGATAAGTAGACTGAGACTGTAGCTAAGTTACGATTCTGCGAAAACAAACTTTGAATTACTGTCTATTTTTAAAACATCTATAATAAATATTGGAATATTTGATTGAAGCATAAAATTCGTAATCAGATAATATGATATGAGTACGAGTGCGGCTTGTGGAAGAGGCCGTGGACATGGTTCGAGGTAGTGCACAGGCTGGATTTTCATCTCCAGGACATATGCCAGAGGCGGATGCACAAGTTCCACCGGCAACAGAAGTGGAGTCTTGTAAACGAGGTGCCAGGGATGACGCTCTATCTTAGGCAATGCTTCGTGTTCTGGAAAGGGTTGCCGGGGCAAGTATGGGTAACGGAATTTGAAGATCTATTTCTGAGCGACTCCGGGCTAATGGAGTGGAGATCTTTAGGGGCGTGTCTGGTATAGCCCCAAATGTGGCTGAATATTGGTTAGAGGCAACGGATTATGGATAATTTGGATTGTTTTGTGGAGCAGAAGTTGAAGGGAGCTGTATCATTGCTGCAGGATGAGGCTTATCAGTGGTGGCTCGCTGTGAGAGATGGGACCCCAGCTGATAGGGTGACTTGGGAGCTGTTTAAGACGACCTTCAAGGGAAAATATGTTGGGGCGAGTTATGTGGAAGCCTGCAGGAAAGAATTTCTGAATTTGGTTCAAGGGGGTAAGACAGTCGCTGAGTACGAGGCTGAGTTTCTGAGGCTGAGCCGGTATGCCGTGGGGATAGTCACTACAGAGTATGAACATAGTGTGCACTTCGAGGGTGGTCCTAGAGATGAACTAAGGGTGCTGATTACTCCGTAGAGGGAGCGTGACTTTGCTGCTTTGATGGAGAAAGCTAAGATAGCTAAGGAGGTAAAGCGTGCTGAAAGACAGAATCGTGAGAAGGATCGGAACCGTTTTCGAAGGGATTCAGGACCTTCAGGTGGTGCTAATAGGAACGTTAAGAGAGTAAAAGTGGAAGAACCAGTTCGAGCAGTCCCGATGAATGTTGTTCGACCGCAAGTATTTGGGGACTGTGGTAAGGTACATCTGGGCGAGTGTAGGAGATGTTCTGGTGCTTGTTTTCGATGCGGATCTATGGAGCATAGAGTCAAGGACTGTCCTCAGAAAATGGATCAGATTCAAGTTGCAGAACAGAGGGTTGCTCAACTAGTGAGAGGTGGACCACAACTGCCGAGAGGACGTGGACAAGGTAGGGGTGGTAATGGAATTGGTCGAGGTCAAGGAGCACCTGGCAGAGGTGCCAGAAATGCTGAGGCTCGACAGCCAACGATGGTGTATGCAGCTCGTCGTTAAAAGGAGGGTGATGCACCCGACGTCATAACTGGTATGTTCTTGATTTCTAGCATGCCGTACACTACCTTGATAGATATTGGATCTACTCATTCGTATGTTGCATGTACCATATCTGAGTCGTTAGGTGTGCACTTTAAGGAGACTGTAAGTGGGGTATCGCTACTAAGTCCTTTGGGTCACTCGGTTAGGGTAGACAAACTGTATAGGGACGTGCCTTTAGAAACTCAAGGGAAGATTTTCTCTGGAGACTTGATGGAATTACTGTTCGGAGAATTCGACCTCATTCTGGGTATGGACTGGCTTGTTAAGCATAGGGTAACTCTGGATTGTGCTGCTAAGCGAATGGGGTTAAAGACCACAGAAGGTGAGGAGGTTATGGTGATAGGTGAGCGAAGGGACTATTTATCCAATGTGGTGTCAGCGTTGAGAGCCGAGAAGTGGATTCATAAGGGTTGTGAGGCTTATCTAGCATTTGTACGTCAGTTGGAGGCTGAAGGACTAACAGTGGACTAGATTCAGGAAAAGCAGTTGAGGGATGAGTCATTGGTTGCTCGATTTCAGCAAGTTAAGAACGGGGAAACTTCTGAGTTTGGATTGAATAGTGAAGGAGTTCTGTGTTTCCGAGGGAGAGTTTGCGTTCCGAAGGACTCTAACTTAAGGCAGCCAATACTGAAAGAAGCTCATGGAGGACTTTGTGCTATGCATCTTGGAGGGAATAAGTTGTATCACGACTTACGAGAATTGTATTGGTGGCCTGAGCTTAAACGAGAAGTAACGGAGTTTGTGGGGAAATGTATGACGTGCTAGCAAGTGAAAGCTGAGCATCAACTACCATCCAGACTTTTGCAGCCAGTGAAGATACCACTTTGGAAGTAGGAGAAGGTAACCATGGACTTTGTGAGTGGGCTACCCTTGACACCAACGAAGAAGGACTCAGTTTGGGTGATTGTATATAGATTGACCAAATCTGCTCATTTCATACCTGTCCGCACTGATTATTCACTTCAAAAGCTAGCCAAATTGTATGTGGCAGAGATCGTTCGACTTCATGGAGTCCCAGTTTCAGTTATTTCTGACCGGGATCCTAGGTTCACATCTCGGTTCTGGGAAAAGTTGCTTGAGGCATTGGGAACGCGTTTGAACTTTAGTACGGCTTTCCATCCCCAGACTGATGGTCAGTCAGAAAGGGTTATTCAGATTTTGGAAGACATGTTGAGGGGATGCGTTATTGACTTCCGTGGTAGTTGAGAGGATTACTTGCCGTTGGCAGAGTTTACGTATAACAACAATTATCAGGTGAGTATCCGAATGTACCGTATGAAGCGCTGTATAGACGTAGGTGTCGAACACCTAGTTGTTGGACCGAATTGGGAGAGCGATAGGTTCTTGGACCTGAGTTGGTAGCTGATACTGAAGATAAAGTCAAAGTAATCAGAGATCGATTAAAAGAAGCATTTGATAGGCAATTTGAAGCATAGGGAGACTGAGTACTCAGTGGGTGATATGGTCTTCTTGAAGGTTTCTCCTTGGAAGAGGATATTAAGGTTTTGTAAGAAGGGCAAGCTGAGTCCACAGTTTATTGGCCCTTACCGGGTTTTGAAGCGAGTGGGTCCAGTGGCTTATCAATTGGAATTACCTCCAGAGTTAGATAGGATTCACGATATTTTTCACGTCTCTATGTTAAGGCGTTACCGTTCTAACCCTCCTCATGTCGTGCCGGTTGCAAAGATTAAAGTGCAGCCTGGTTTGACTTTCGAGGAAGAGCCTGTGCAGATACAGGGTCGTGATGTTAAGGTTCTAAGAAGGAAGTCGGTTCAATTGGTAAAGGTGCTTTGGCGTAACCATGGTAGAGAGGAAGTTACATGAGAGCCAGAAGAGGCAATGCGACAACAATACCCTAATCTGTTTGGATCAGGTAAATTTCGAAGACGAAATTTTTTTAAGGAGGGTAGAGTTGTAACGCCCTAATTTTTGGGACTTTTCGGGATTTTTGTGAGTTTTGGTGAAACTTGATTTTAGTATGATCTGATTGTATAAAACATGCTTAAGTATGTTAGTGGGCCTCTAGAAGGCCCAAATCTAAGCTAAAACCTAGTAGTTTTAACAAATTTTAATTTTAAAGGAGAAGGGGTTCTGGTGTATTGGGCTTTTAAGATTTAATGGGTGAAATAAACCACAAGAGGACTTGTGGTAAAATGGCATGTGACGCCACATAAGTGCTTGGGAGTGGCGTGTGGATGTTTAGGGAGAGCTAAGGTTCGAGTCACAAGGTAAGTAAGTTAAGGTATTATTATTTTTATGAACAGAAAGGGGATGTGATGGAACTTAAGTGAAACTCTGTCAGGAAGAGTTTTAGCTGTTCAGAAGATTGGGTAAGGAGGAGATAAGGAAGAAAATTTAGGAGCTGATTAAGGAGTGTGGTATTGGCCGAATGTTGGACTCTTGAGGAGCAAGAGTTGGCCGGCCAAGGGTCTCTGGTATAGGTAAGTTCGGCTAGGTCTCTGAAGTAGGAATTTCGGCATTAGGGAAGTGTTGTGCTGTTTCTGTGTAAGCTCTCCATTAGGTTTCGGTTTAGTTTTTTTTTGGCTTGCCGAATTAGGGGTTGTGCTTAGGGTTTCTCTCTTTTTTCCCTTTCATTCTTGTTAGTAGCCGAAACTTGGAAACCACCTAACTCTCTCTGCCGTTTTCCCTTGCCATAACCGAATACTATTTTCCCCTCTCACTTCTTCCTTTCTTTTATCTTTCCTTTTCTCCATTGCCGAACCCAAACTCTTCTCTCTTCTGTTTTTTCCCTTATTTTCCTTTCTTCATTGTTTCTCAATAGGCCAAATCTTGCCATAGCCGAACCTCTTCTTTTTTCTTCTTTAAAAAGCCAAAACCTTCATACCTGAGGTATAGGAGGCCTTGGATCTATTTATCTAGTAACTACGGTGGATCAGAGTTAGGATCAAAGATAGGAGCACTCTGCTAGGCCGAACAGCGAATGGTAAGTTTGTCGAATAGCTTTCGTTAGTAATTTATGATTTAAGGTAAAAGCCGAAACCCCTTAAGGGTGGCTAATGTTTGGACTAAGGGCATGGTTGCGTCTTTCTTTTTGGTTGTGTATGCGTTAGTGTGGAAAAAGGGGCATACAGCGAAGGGCTTGAAGATTAATTCGGTTGGATCTCTGGATCTAATCTATATTTCGGAAAAAAGGTAAGAACTCGAGGGTCTAAGGCAGTGTTAGCCGAATATGGTAGGGGGATAAGTATGTAGTTTGTTTTCAATATTTAGACTGATGTGTTAGTAATCCAATTGTAGGCAGCTCATGTGTGGACCTCGCCAACGAACCATTACAAATCAGTTGTGTAAACGACACCCACTTATAGACTAGATCGGCAAAAGTCAAAAAGTTGAAATGCCGAAAAGCTGACATTTTGTGAACTTACGAGCGTGCAAATGCTCGTGAGATAGTTTATTTATCAACCTTGGTAATCTCAAGTGGTAAGATTGCAGAGTGCGCAATTTCGTGCACTTCGGTAAGTTTGGGCTTAATAGGCCAAAATCGGGTTAGTGGGCCAACGGGCTAAATTCGGTAAAAACGCACGGTAAGTGTTTCCGTTAATGCGATTAATGGCTGTAATATGCATGAAAACCATAAAATAGTAAGTTTACCAGAATACCCCTAATAATGCAAAATGACCATTATACCCCTAGGTGTAAAATGACCGTTATACCCCTAGGGTTAATTTTGACTGAAATGCATGATAATCTGATTCTGTATGATGTACGCTATGACATAAATGTCTGTTGCATGGGATATGGGTTATATTGATGGAGGAAGCGTTCTGGTGGCTATGCCACAAATATCTGTTTCTAGTGGCTCTGCCACAAATATCTGTATTTGGTGACCTTGTCACATTTTCTGTTCTGGCAGCCATGCTACAAATTCTGTGGCGTGTAGCGGATGGGTGGGTCGAGTTGTCTCCCCACATGGTGCAAGGTTGGTATGGGGGTGTATATGGATGGATGTGGGTTGAGTTTCTGCATACATAATCTGTTCTGCATCTGTTATGGGCCTACGGCCTTCATTCTGAATTCTGTATAGGGCTTAGGCCTAACTTAATCTGTTTCTGTGGTTTGAGATGATTTGGACTACGGTTGGGTTATTTTACACACTGAGTTTTCCAAACTCACCCCTTATCTTCATCCATGCAGGTAATCCCCAACCATAGAGGACTTGGAGCTGTGAAGGATTTGGAGTGGCCACATGTTCTGCAAATTTGGTTCTCTTTTTAGGATTTAATCAGCTTTTATTTACTTTAATAGTCTTGGGTTTTAAGTTGTAATAAGGCCGCTTTAATTATTTTTAATTATTTTAGTATGTTTTGTTAGTTTAGTTATGATATTGTTTTAATCGTTGAAATTGAACCGCTTTAGGGTGTTTTAAAATGGTTACTTGATTTCAAAATATCGCGATAACCAAGCAAAGCTTTCACTAAATGAAAATGTTTTCAGAATTAATAACTTTCTCAAATGGTTTTAAAATGGTTTCCATGAACAAACACCCAGTTAAATTGTGGCAATGGTGGTGTGCATATCTAGGATTGGATCCGTGGAGAGCTTGGTACTTAAGCAGTCTAATGGACTCACCTCCTCTTTTCTGGCATCCTACCTGGTGCATAGCTTCCATTCACTTTAACCTATGACAAAGATATCCTTTAAGACACTAAGAAAGATTTTAGATAAAACATGCCTTTTCTAGTAACGCTTTGATGTGACACACCGGATTCAGTCGTAACGTCTGGGCCAGGTTTGGGGTGTTACAACATACAAATTTAATCACTTAAGATTTGGGGCTTTACAGGTGAGGTAGAGGAAAATACGAGATTTGAACCTTAGGAATGGATAGGATACAAATGTCATGACATTAGGGTTACTGAGATTACGTGTAAGACCATGTTTGGGATATGACATCGACATGAGACTTCGTGTAAGACCATAGCTGGGCTATTGGCATTTATACGAGATTACATGTAAGACCATTTCTGCGATATGGTTTTGGTACGGTACTGTGTGTACGAGATTCCCGAGTATCCTTTAGTATTTCAAGTGGTTCAATGGGTAATTTAATGGGTATGTCAAAGAAGAGAAAGAGCATGTAAGTATTACGAATTTTTACAGGTATGTACATAAAGTTTATAAGCCTTGTGATTTTTTATCTATACTTGTAATGCACGGAATGTAAGAGTATGCCCAAAGATCAATCACGAGATGGTTGTAATAACATACTTGGTTTATCATGTTTATTAATATAAGGCATTGCCATTATTATTTCAGTTTCTTTTCTGTGTGCATAAATAAACTGTTTTATAATAATGTCCTGAGAATAATAGAGGGCTATTCTAAAGGCCTTGCCTTATGAAAGAAAGAAAGGATAAGAGTAGGGGAGCGAAGAGAGTAGGCTGCACGTGACAGACTCTGCTCCTATTTCAAATGCTGTTCTTGCCGAAAACGGCTTATCTGGTCTCAACCTCTTTCGGTTTTAAATTGCTTACTCCTTTCCATATGACCCGAGGTACGAAGTGTCTCTTCTGCATTTGATTATTCTTAAAAGATCCTTAGTCAAGTATTATTGTTGGCTAGGACAATAATAATGCATTAAGACTAACATGTAGTCGATTGATGATAAAGAGTTGTCATTGATATGGAGTGTCAGAATCAATGCATGAATTTGTGTGTTAGAGAACAACATATTGGACTGACCTGCTATGAGTATGTTTCTTGGATTATTATGTAATTGTCACAACATTACTCATAGTGATTAATATGTATATGATTCTCATACTTGAGATCATCTTTATCCCAACATCGTGAGTTGTATATTTTGATATAGTCAAACAAACACCGTAACTGGTTGCTCTATAAAGACTGATGTTGGATATACCACAATCTATGTTGAGGGATATAGTTGATCAATATAGGATAAGTCCCTCCTACATAATGGAAGTAATATCTCAGGCCACTTGATTGAGTGAGGCTAGAAATGCATGGCCATGCTCAAATAAGTTGATATGAGATGTCATACTTATTTGTGTATCATAGTCTACTCAAGGTATCAAGAAACATGGGATGGACTATACAAGTGTGACTATTCCATGACTTGTGTCCATTTAAAAGATATAGGACTTAACGATTAATGCATGAAAGGTTAATCACAAAAGGTTATGTCGAATCATGACTTCTTGTAACTTAGGTAGCATTGATGCATTGCTAGATGCCACTCATTGTTTGTAACATTAGAATCGCTCTAATATTACTACTAACGTTACAAGAACCTATAGGGTCACACCCTATGGTTGAAATGAACGAGGTAAAACATAGTTGGCATATTGCTTGGTTGTCACATGAATTAAATTAATTATAGAATTAATTTAATTGGACAATCAAATTGTTGAACATACTATATGTACAAGGATGTTGTACACATAATCAGAACATAATTTTATTGATATATGAATTTAGTTCGTATATAAGTTCAAATAAATATAGTTTACCGAAATCTTTATTATAATTAATGTAATTATAATTTTTTGGTTAAACATTATTATATTTATTTGAATGATAATTATTATGTTCGGATTAATTTTAACGAATTAAAATTCGTTATAAATATATACCAATTAAGAGGGAGTTATATATAGCAAGGGTAAAAACCCTAAAAAGGATATATAAAAACTAGCTCGAAAATATGCAAGGTGGTCTAGCAGCCGTTTAGCAAAATACTCTGAAAATAGTTTTCTGGGATTTCTACCGTTCATTGTCAATCGGGTGGACTACATAGAGACCGACATCGGAAAAGGTTGCGGCTTGGTTCGATAGTGGTTCAGCATTCCTGTTGCCTAGGCGTCGCTGTCTACTCAGATTGAAGTTTCGGTAATTTTGAAACCTTTTTATCACCCCGATTCGTTCCTTACACATGGATCCTTGGTTTGGATCGCCGATTTTTATTTTAATTTTTTACTGCGCCTTGGAGGCACCGGTGTTCCAACAGTGGTGTCAGAGCCACTTGTGTAATGCGGACTCGGGCTTAAATACTTGGATGATACAATTGTATAAGATGCATGTTTCAATTTTATTATGTTATTTTTGTTTAAATCGTTTAAATAAAATCTGATAATTATTCCTTTCGATAAGTGATTAAATGTTAATCATGATGTTATAGCCTATTCGGTTTTATGTTTTTACTGTTAACTTTAAGAAATCTGTGATGAAGCAGGGGTGGCATTTACAATTTTCGATAATAGACATCGCCGATGGAACAAGGGTTGTTCCGATATGAAACCTCAAGGATTAAAATCCTAAAAACACGATTCTGTTGATAAAATTTATCAAATCGTGAGGTTTCATTTGACTGGGGTTCGCGGTTGGTATTGCGGGGCCATAAATGGTTTGTAATAAATAAACTTAATGGGCCATAAAAGGTTGAAAGGATATTTTATAATTCACTTAGTAAACGTCGTATAAAGTATGCTATTTTTGAAATGCACGATGTTTGAAATGCATAGTTATAGCCCGATGACCCATTTAATAAAAGGTTGTAATTTTATAAATACAGCTTGCGTGTCGTGCCTTGCTACTATTCTTCTGTATTTCTCTTCTCATCTTACTCCCTCGTATGTAAAACGAGTTTCTGAATTTTGTAATTTGTAAAAGTTGCTGTGGACTAGACGGGAAGGAAGATGGGCCGACCAGTGTGGATCGACATCTTGTGAAATGGCTTACACCTTTAGGTTCCCTTTTGGTTCTCCTATTGGCTTGGGTTGAACCACCATAGTTTATGGGCTATAGCTATTGTATTTATTTATTGCTTTACTTATTCATGTACAAGATGCTATGGATGTTTAAAGCATGCAAATTTGGTAATAATAAACCCCATTAATTGATGAGATCAATTAAAAGATTAAATGGACTAAAGTAGACCATAATTGGTGAGATGTAACACTCTAATAAAATCCTTCTATTAAAATATTAAGTCAACATGGCCTTCCAATTTATGCCCTCGTTAAGGCCTCGATCAATACTATGTAGGTTTTGCCAAAGTGAAGTACTAGTATTTATCTTGGTTAAACGCGAAGAATAAACAAGTGATATTCGCCGATTAAAAATTGGTTAATAACTTAACTAGGTTACTCTAATAGGATTAGAAACCTAGAGGCAAGTAATTTGGATAAATCATAAGATGATTAGAACAAGAGTCGTTCACCAAATTGTAGGAGTTACATATGATGTAATTAGCAAGTGTTGCTTACCTAAATAACCATAATCTTGAGAGTAAAGCCAAAGCTGACTTAAGAGGAGGTGAAATATGGATCCTTAACCCACTAGAAATACTTTCAAGAAAGTCTTTCCGAAATTAATATATGAGGGTTATTAATTTTGAAATAAAATAGTGGGAACATCATTTGATAAAGTCCTTTTAATGATTGATATGAACTTGGTAAATTTATTCACACGCATATTTTATTGTTGTATATATATTATGGCTGCAAACACTAATAAACTCTTATTACGATCGGTCCTTGAGAAGGACAAATTGAATGGTTTGAATTTTCTTGACTGGTTCCGTAACTTGAGGATTGTCCTCAAACAAGAACGAAAATTATATGTCATTGAAAAAGCACTTCCTAATGAACCACCGGCTAATGCCTCGAGGGCTGATAAAGATGCTTACAAGAAGCATCTCGATGAAATGGTAGACGTTGGATGTCTTATGCTTGCCACTATGAATCCTGAGCTTCAAAAGCAACATGAGGATATGGTTGCTTACGATATGATCTAGCACCTGAAAGAACTATATCAAGGGCAAGCAAGGCAAGAGAGGTTCGATATCTCTAAGGCCCTATTCCAATGTAAGCTGGCTGAAGGAAGCCCAGTAGGACCTCATGTTCTTAAGATGATTGGTTATATTGAAAGCCTATCTAAGCTTGGGTTTCCATTGAGCCAAGAGTTGGCCACTGATGTTATTCTGCAATCGTTGCCGGATAGTTACAGCCAGTTTGTCCTCAATTTCAATATGAATGAAATTGACAAGACTCTGCCACGCTTGCTCAAGATGTTACTGAATCTGCTGCAGCAAAAATGAAAAGGTTGGACCCAAGCCCATACTGATGGTCCGTAACAACAAGGGCAAGGGAAAGGCTAAAGTCCCGACAAAGCCCAAAGGCAAAGGTAAGCCCAATCTTGGAAAGGGAAAGGCTATACTGAAACCTAAAGGTGGGGTGTCTAAGGAAGGAAATTATTTTCATTGTGGTGTGACTGGACATTGGAAGCGAAACTACCCTGTCTATCTTGAGGAAATCAAGAAGGCCAAAGCAAGCGAAACGTCTGCTTTAGGTATTTATGTTATTGATATTAATTTATCAACTACTACTTCTTGGGTATTAGATATTGGTTGTGGTTCTCATATTTGTACTTCTGTACAGGGACTACAAAGGAGTAGGACTTTGGCTAGAGGAGATGTGGACCTGCGAGTTGAAAATAGAGCAAGAGTTGCTGCATTAGCTGGGGGAACATATACTTTATCTTTGCCTAGTGGACTTGGTTTAGTTTTAGAGGATTATTATTTTGTGCCCAGTTTGACTAAAAACATTATTTCAATTTCTTGTTTAGACAAAATTGGTTTTGAGATAATAATTAAGAATAATTGTTGTTCCTTTTATCTCAATAATGTTTTCTATGGTTCGGCACAATTGATTAATGGCCTCTATATTTTAGATCAAATGAATCCCATTTACAACATAAATACTAAAAGATCTAAAATAAATGACTCAAATTAAACTTATCTTTGGCATTGTCGTTTGGGCCACATAAGTGAGAAATGCATATCCCAACTCCATAAAGATGGTCTCTTGGATTCATTTGTTTTTGAACAATTTGAAGTATGTGAATCTTGCTTATTAGGAAAAATGACTAAATCTCCTTTTACTGGTAAAAGTGAACGAGCTAGTGATTTATTGGGCTTAATACATTCAGATGTATGTGGACCAACAAATACACAAGCTAGAGGTGGATTTCACTACTTCATTACTTTCACTGATGATTCCAGTAGATATGGGTATGTTTATCTCGTACACCATAAATCTGAGGCCCTTGAAAAGTTCAAGGAATTCAAAAATGAAGTACAAAATCAACTAGGCAAAACTATTAAGACTCTTCGATCTGATCGAGGTGGAGAGTATTTGAGCCTAGAGTTTGGTGATCTTTTAAAGGAATGTGGAATTGTCTCACAACTTACTCCTCTTGGTACTCCTCAATGGAATGGAGTTTCTGAGAGAAGAAATCGAACTCTATTAGACATGGTTCGATCCATGATGAGTCATGCTGATCTACCGACTTCCTTTTGGGGACATGCACTTGAAACAACTATTTTCACACTAAATCGTGTTCCATCTAAATCGGTTCAAAAGACGCCATATGAGATGTGGACTGGGAAACATCCCAAAGATGTCTTTTATGAAAATTTGGGGTTGCGGCTTATGTTAAACGTCGACGCCTACTAAGCTTGAACCCAAATCTCAAAGGTGTATCTTTATGGGGTATCCAAAAGAAACCAAAGGATATTATTTCTTTAATCCCACTGAGAACAAAGTGTTTGTTGCTCGCACTAGTGTCTTTCTAGAGAGAGAATTTATTTCTAGAAAAGGAAGTGGGAGAAAGATTGAACTTGAAGAAATTCGAGAATCACAAGATACCACTAGACCAGAGATAAAACAACAGCAAATTCCACAAGAAATTGAGGAACAAGTAACCGCTGTAGAAACACAACCACCGCGTAGATCTTTAAGAGAATGCCATGCACCTGAGAGATATGGATTTCTCATTACAACTCATGGTGACATTCTTCTTATAGATCAAGATGAGCCTTGAACTTATCAAGAAGTGGTGGCGAGCCCAGACTCTGAGAAATGGCTTGAGGCCGTGATATCTGAGATGGATTCCATGTATGAAAACCAAGTTTGGACTTTGGTTGACCCACCCGAAGGGGTTAAACCTATAGGGTGCAAGTGGGTTTTCAAAAAGAAAACCGACATGGATGGTAATATACAAACATACAATGGGAGGTTAGTCGCTAAAGGTTTTTGCCAAATTCATGGTGTTGACTATGATGAAACCTTTTCTCCTGTAGCTATGTTTAAATCCATCGGGATCTTGCTCGCCATAGCTGCATTTCATGATTATGAAATCTGGTAGATGGATGTCAAAATAGCTTTCCTTAATGGGAAACTTGAAGAGGATGTGTATATGACACAACCTGAAGGTTTTGTCGATCCAAAGGATGCTGGAAAGATATGTAAGTTACAAAGATCCATTTATGGATTAAAGCAAGCTTCTTAAAGTTAGAATCTTCGTTTTAACGATGCAATCAAAGAGTTTGGTTTTATCAAAAATGAAGATGAGCCATGTGTTTACAAAAAAGTTAGTGGGAACACAATCACATTCTTGGTACTGTATGTGGATGACATACTTATCATGGGCAATGACATACCTACCTTACAGTCTATTAAGACTTGGTTAGGAAGTTGTTTTTCTATAAAGGACTTGGGTGAAGCCACTTACATCTTAGGAGTCAAGATCTATAGAGATAGATCAAGACGACTACTAGGTCTAAGTCAAGGTACATATATAGATAAAGTATTGAAAAGGTTCAATATGGAAGAATATAAGAGAGGATTCCTACCTATGAGACATGGTATTTCACTCTCGAAGGAAATGTATCCTTCAACTCCACAAGAGAGAGAACGCATGAGTAAAATTCCATATGCTTCAGCTATTGGATCTATCATGTATGCCATGTTATGTACACGTCCAGATGTCTCATATGCCTTAAGTATGACGAGCAGGTACCAAGTAGATCCCGATGAAGGTCACTGGACCACAGTCAAGAATATCCTTAAGTATTAAGAAGAACTAAGGATACGTTCCTAATATATGGAGGTGAGGAAGAGTTAAGTGTAAAAGGTTACACTGATGCCAGCTTCCAAACCGACAAGGATGATTCTCGATCGCAATCAAGTTTTGTGTTTTACCTTAATGGTGGTGCTGTGAGTTGAAAGAGTTCAAAGCAAAGTACAGTAGCCGATTCTACAACAGAGGCTGAGTATATTGCAGCTAGTGAGGCAGCAAAAGAAGCGGTTTGGATCAAGAAGTTCATTACTGAACTAGGGGTTGTGCCTAGCATATCAGATGCTATAGAAC
This sequence comes from Gossypium anomalum, assembly GCA_025698475.1. NCBI lineage: Eukaryota > Viridiplantae > Streptophyta > Magnoliopsida > Malvales > Malvaceae > Gossypium > Gossypium anomalum. Next base: position 75,145,801 of record CM046965.1, on the reverse strand, counting down.
TCCGATGTGATAACAATGGAGCCATTGCACAAGCAAAAGAACCCAGATCTCACTAACGATCCAAACATATACTTAGGCACTATCATCTTATTCGAGAGATTATCGATCAATGGGATGTAGAGATATGCAGAGTACCTACAGATGATAACATTGCTAATCCCCTGACCAAGCCTCTGACACAGCAGAAGCATGATCGTCCCACTAAGTCACTTGGTATTAGATATATAAGTGATTGGTCTTAGTGCTAGTGGGAGATTGTAAGAGTATGCCCAAAGATCAATCACGAGATGCTTGTAATAACATACTTGGTTTATCATGTTTATTAATATAAGGCGTTGCCATTTAGTATTTCAGTTTCTTTTCTGTGTGCATAAATAAACTGTTTTATAATAATGTCCTGAGAATAATATGATTATTCTTAAAAGATCCTTAGTCAAGTATTATTGTTGGCTAGGACAATAATAATGCATTAAGACTAACATGTAGTTGATTGATGATAAAGAGTTGTCATTGATATGGAGTGTCAGAATCAATGCATGAATATGTGTGTTAGAGAACAACATATTGGGTGACCGCCTATGAGTATGTTTCTTGGATTATTATGTAATTGTCAAAACATTACTCATAGTGATTAATATGTATATGATCCTCATACTTGAGATCATCTTTATCCCAACATCGTGAGTTGTATATTTTGATACAAATCAAACAAACACCGTGAATCGGTTGTTCTATAAAGACCGATCTTTGGATATACCACAATCTATGTTAAGGGATATAGTTGATCAATATAGGATAAGTCCCTCCTACATAATGGGAGTAATATCACAGGCCACTTGATTGAGTGAGGCTAGAAATGCATGGCCATGCTCAAATAAGTTGATATGAGATGTCATACTTATTTGTGTATCATAGTCAACTCAAGGTATCAAGAAACATGAGGTGGACTATACAAGTGTGACTATTCCATGACTTGTGTCCATTTAAAAGATATAGGACTTAAGGATTAATTCATGAAAGGTTAATCACAAAAGGTTATGTCGAATCATGACTTTTTGTAACTTAGGTAGCATTGATGCATTGCTAGATGCCACTTATTGTTTGTAACATTAGAATTGTTCTAATATTACTGCTAACGTTACAAGAACCTATAGGGTCACACCCTATGGTTGAAATGAACGAGGTAAAACATAGTTGGTATATTGCTTGGTTATCACATGAATTAAATTAATTATAGAATTAATTTAATTGGACAATCAAATTGTTGAACATACTATATGTACAAGGATGTTGTACACATAATCAGAACTTAATTTTATTGATATATGAATTTAGTTCGTATATAATTTTAAATAAATATAGTTTTCCAAAATCTTTATTATAATTAATGTAATTATAATTTTTCGGTTAAACATTATTATATTTATTTGAATGATAATTATTATGTTCGGATTAATTTTAACGAATTAAAATTCGTTATAAATATATACCAATTAAGAGGAAGTTATATATAGCAAGGGTAAAAACCCTAAAAAGGATATATAAAAACTAGCCCGAAAATATGCAAGGTGGTCTAGCAGCCGTTTAGTAAAATACTCTCTGAAAATAGTTTTCTGGGATTTCTACCATTCATTGTCAATCGGGTGGACTACGTGAGGCGGCATCATCGAAAAGGTTGCGGCTTGGTTCGATAGTGGTTCAAAGATTCTGTTTGCCTAGGCGTTCTTTGTCTACTCAGATTGAAGTTTCAGTAATTTCGAAACCTTTTTATCACCCCGATTCGTCCCTTACACATGGATCCTTGGTTTGGATCGCTGGTTTTTTTTTTTTAAATTTTTCGCTACGCCTTGGAGGCATTAGTGTTCCAACACGGAATATATGGTAAATTCGGTTGGCGATCATGTAATTGGCTTTCGGGCCAAATTGAGTTATGATCTATCATGTTTGATTCAAACAAATTGTTTTTTATCGGATATGATAAAAAGGAAAAATTGGCATAATTGCCTATTAAAATGATTATGATAAGATATATGCTTTAAACAATTGAAAGATGTTAGAATATATGTTTGAAAAGTGAACACTTATAATTAATGTGCATGTTTATTATGAGGTTTGACATGATTGGTTGACTGTGGTAAACAGTTATAATGGAGAGATTTCAGTTATTAGACTAATGTCAAGACATGTTAAATTATACTTATAAATTGATAGAACAAACAATGTGACTGAATATGTTATAACTGTGAATTTTAATACAATTTATATTATCTTGTGTTTATATCATTGGATTTGGTAAATGATTGGTAAGAGTTGCTTATTATGTTCATACGGGCTTACTAAGCTATATAGATTACCCTCCTTCCTTTCCCATGTTTTATAGTGCCGTCAAGCTAACTCGGGTTAGAGATCGCCGAAGATCCTATCACACTATCAAGCTATCAAGTATTTTGAGTTATGGAATGTATAAGGACTTGGTCATTTTGTTATATGTGTCATATAATTTTAGTCAATGTAATGGCTAGTAATCGTCAAAGGGTTGTTTCCCTATTTGGCCATGTAAGTTGGCTTATATTGGCTAACATGGTTGTAAGCCTAAGTATATTCATATGCGTGTCAATGTCTATGGTGATATGATCATGGTATGCTTGGTGAATTTGAAATGTTTGGAAATGTGATTTATAGCATGATTGTGTAATTTTTGGAAATGTGACCTACTGACGAGATCAGGGATTTGAGTATAATTTGGTAACTAGAAAGTAATTGAATGAAGTCTAATGAATGTGAAATTTGTATGTTTGATTTAGAGCTTAGTAAATATAGTGAATATGTTAGATAAAGATATAAATTTGATATGTTTTAACCATGAATGTGGAAGTTTTGGTTGCCTAAGTATGTATTGTTTTGTGCCTTTGAATTGGGGTAAATGTATGTGTGAATAAGGGTGGCAAGATGGCTTGGTAAATAGCCTTGTTTTTGTCCACACGGGTAGACACACGGGCATGTGTCTAGGCCATGTGTGACACACGGTCAGCCCCATAGGCGTGTGATCCAGTCGTGTGTCCCTTGCACTTAAATTGTTGCAAAATAGAATGCTCAGTATCGAGGACACGGGCATGAGACACGGCCGTGTGAAGGACATGGCCACGGGACACAGGCATGTGTCTTGGCTGTGTGACTTCAATTTGTTCTTAGGTGACAAACAGAGAGTTACAAGGGTTAGGGTCAGGGGCGTGTGTGGCCACACGGCTTGCCCACAAGGGTGTGTGGCCACACGGCTTGCCCACACGGGTGTGTGACCCTGTTTTAGCAAAAGTTCTCTAAGTATTGTAAAATTTTCTAAAGTTCTCAGTTTAGTCCCGAACTGCTTCCAAAGCCTATTTTGGGCCTCCTAGGCTCGTTTTTGGGACGATGTGATTGATTGTTAAAAAGTTTTAATTTGGTGCCAAATTTTCAACTCCGAAAGTATGTTTGCTTCTGTTTAAGTTTGGTAATGCCTCGTACCCTGTTCTGACATCGAATACGGGTAAGGGGTGTTACATATATTTTTTTGTGTTTCCACACCTCAAACTTAATTCGTTGCTCTTCCTGAGTAATGCACAAATTGTAGGATAATGATGGAATAACAGTATGGGCGGACTATTAAGTTTACCCTAATGTATCTAGTGTTGGCAGATTGTTTTCCAAAAGAGTTTGCCAAATGGAAAATTCCAACAAGACATTCCACAAATGGGTGTACTGTAGAACCCATACAATACGCCACCTAGACTCTTAATGGATAATTCACCAATCTCATTCTTTCTCTACCCTGGCTTACTCAACTATGCGGCATTGGTACATTCTACACCGGGCGGGCTATTACAACTCTCCTCTACTTAGAAAATTTTGTCTTCAAAATTCTTACCTGCGAATAGCTAGGGATATTGCTCTTTTATCAAAATCTCCCTCTCCTAGGTGGCTTCTTCTGTATTGTGGTTCCTCTATAATACTTTTACCAATGAAATTCTTTTATTTCTCAATTCTTTCACTTCTCAAGCTAAAATACAAACAGGCTCTTCTTCATAGGATAAGTTAGGTTCCACCTTCAAAGTCTCTAATTGCACCACGTGGTCTTGATTCGATTGATATCTCCTCAACATGGATACGTGAAACACGTTATGTATCTTTGACAATTTTGGAGGTATTTCCAATCTATACACCACCGGACCAACTCGCTCCAAAACTTTGTACGGTCTTATGAATCGCGGGCTCATCCCATTTAGGCCAAATCTTATAACCTTTTTCCAAGGAGAAACTTTCAAAAATACATTGTCTCCTACTTCAAATGAAATATCTTTCCTTTTTTATCAGCGTAAGCCTTTTTTCGATCTTGAGTAGCCTTTAAATGGGTCCGTATGATTGAAATTTTCTCTTCTATTTCTCATACCAAATCAGCACTAACTATCTTTCTTTCATCTAGCTCTAACTAATAGGTGGGTGATCTGTACCTTCTTCTATATAGTGCTTTAAAAGGTGATAGTCCCAGGCTGGCATGGTGACTGTTGTTGTATGCAAACTCTGCCAAGTGAAGGTAGTTTTTCTAGTTCAATCCAAAATCTATTTCACAACTTTTGAGCATGTCTTCAAGAACTTGAATTAATCTTTCTGATTGCACATTTTTCTAAGGATGGAAAGTAGTACTGAATCATAGCTTGGTTCCTAAGGATTCTTGCAGTTGTTTCCAAAACCTCAAAGTGAATCTTGGATCTTGATCTAACACTATGGATTTTGGTATCTCGTGGAGGCGTAAAATTTTAAATATGTAAAGCTCTACCAATTTCTCCAACGAATACTTTGTACGCACTGGCAGGAAATGGGCTGACTTAGTAAGTCGATCCAAAATCACCTAGACTGCATTCTTTTTAGTAGGACTGATAGGAAGACTTGAAATGAAATCCATGGTGATCTTCTCCCACTTCCATTCTGGAATTTCTAGGGGATACAATTTTCTTGAGGGAACTTGATGTTCTACCTTTACTTGTTGGCATTACAGACAACTCGAGACATACTCAGATATTTTATTCTTCATACCGAGCCACCAATACAAACTTCTTAAGTCACGATACATCTTAATGCTTCTAGGTTGAAGTGAGAAAGGTCCATGGTGAGCCTCCTTTTGATAATCCTTGCCTCAAATTGCTTCTTGCATTCTACCTATAAATCAAAGTTTGCCATCTTTTCCTAGGGTAAAGTTCATGGCCTCACTGGACGTCATCCGCCTCTTGTACTCATCACAATTCGTATCTTTTAAATGCTCCTCTAAGATTTGAGAGAGGAATATAGGTTGAACAATCAATTCCTCAAGAAGTGATCCATCGTCTACCAAACGAACATTCGCTCGAAGAGATGCCATGTAACGCACTAAATCCAACCCAATCTACCAGATCTGAATCTCGGGTGTTACGTCTTTCTTATAGATGTAGCTTAAAATTTTTTGTTCTTATTCATTGATGTAAATGTCTCTATATGAGTGTAACAGAATCTCCTATTGGCATTCATTGCATGGTTACAGTTATGTTTCGCCAATATACAAGCTACTATCTATGGTTACTATAGAGTTTCTTGTAAAAATATAATGTATGGTTACTATTTTGACTTAGTAAAATTTCAGACTTTCCAACTTTATCTCTTAATCTACTAGATATACTTTGGGATAATAATTAATGAACTTCAGCGCAAACTTGGACACGCCATTTGACTTCCTTTGTATACAAAACAGCCTAGCGTGTCGCTCCCTTGGCGTAGCCCTGGCATCGTCTTTTAGCGCATATTTCTTTACAGACCTGAAATAGAAGCAACTTTTGTAAGCTCGTACAAACTTAATGAGATAAACCTTAGAATACCTTTTTCATTCATTCTACGTTGCATATGTTATTTTGCACATCCTTGGGGTATTTTTTGACCTTTCTTCCTTTTTTGACGGGTACAATACTGAGGCTACCATCTTTCTTTCTTTAGAACCATTTCCCCTTCTCTTGAGTGTACAATACTTAACATCTATTTACTTTCTATATCCTTTCTAAAGCCTTACCTTATTACCAGACTTAAAATATCTTTCCCTACTTGCTAGTCTTATCATTTTCTTTGGACGGGGTAGACTACACCTAATCCTTAACTTAGAATTTGCCCAGGTCTTTCTTACTTCAGTGCACTCTCTATACATACTTTCAACATATAACTTTTTCTCACCATATAGTCTAACGCACACTAGCCTAATCCTTTGTAACCATATGAGGTTCGCCTAAAGACGTTATCTTTATATGGTCATCATGAGAGCTGTTATACAGATTACACCACGAAGGCATTCCTTTCCAAAGATAGCCATAGAGGCTTTCCTTTCAAAGTCTCACCACAAAGGCATCCTTTTAACAGAGATAACTAAAAAGGCTTCCTTTTAACATAGATCACCACAACTGCTTCCTTTTAATAGAGATAGCTACAAAGGCTTCCTTTTAACAAAGATAGCCACAAAGACACCATTGTATGAAAATTGGTGTTTTTGATGATAAGGATTAGCCTAAACTCACCATCGTGAGGTTTGCCCTTCATTGTCTGGTACTCACCCAACCGTCCCTTAAATCTTTTCCATATGATGTCATAGCCTAGACATGGTCTTACACTATATGGTCTTCAGAGTGCCATGGACTTTTCCTTTTAGAGATTCGTGTTTTTAGTCCCGATGGACCCTTTTAAATGACTCCAGAAATAGACACAGACATTTCATGCAAACTCATACTTGACAAACTCATTCACATCTGACCTACTCATGAAAGACTCTTTCACAATAGACTTGTTCATATCCATATTCCATACAAATCATTCATGCAAGTTCATCAGGCATAAATTTCTCACAAAATCTTCACATGATGCATTTTTAGCTTACTTTCACAGAAGGCTCTAACATTTATAATACATTTGCAAGAGTTAGCTTAAGGACTCACCTCATAACCTAGAAGGCTATCAAAATTTAGATCTAATCCTTCTTTGTGATCATAATAACTTGAGTTCCATATCTTTCATTCAACTAGATACTATAGCTTCCTTGCCTCATCAAATAGAGGCACTTTGTTAAAACTCATTCGGGTAACCTTTTACCTCTACTTTAACTTAGACATATCAGTAACCCTTATTTCTTCAAGTATACTTACAGGTTTATGTTTCCTTAGCAGACAAAGTCATAAAACATACCTTATTGTGAAGGAGATTACTAGTAGAAAACTAAAGTTAGAGACTTGTCTTTGTCTTCTCTTTTTTTTTTGGCCTTTGCCATCTGCTTAGCCCTTCTGTCCTTAAGAAGGAAGATAACCCTCCTTAACTTAACCTGAGTTTCCTTTTAACCTAACTCAAGTTTTAATGGGGCTTGGTAAATGTCACATCAAGACTGAATTTTCTTATCCAAAATCTACCACTCCTAAGAAACTTACCTGATACTCCTTTAGCCTTTAACTTTTTTGGTGCACGTTTGGTTAGTTCCCAACCAACTTTTCTTACAAATCAACTAGTACGAGACCACGTTGGTCAGTAGAGGTATTATGCCTTCTGGCTTGGCCTCATACTTCATAACCATCCTTTTCGTAATCATCACTTTTGTTTCACTTATCATCCTAATCTGACTAGGAATCCTTATCTACTTATTCTATATTAGAGTTTACCTATTCTATGAGCCAAAAATGCATTTTGATGACTACTACTACTGAGTCAAATATTCCTCCCTATGATTCCTTAATTGTTCCTATTATAAATGGCCATATAAATAGAACACTTCTTTGCCTGTCATCTTTCTATATAACTATATGCTTAATTCAGAGACTTATACACTTTTACCATTACTCTTTGAATCGTCATACTTAACTTAGCCATAAGTTTCATTTATTTAGAATATGCCAGACTAAGGCCTCACAAACACACTCAAAAAGTAACTTATACTTAATCCAATCCTAATGTTGGGCATTTAAAACTATCCTCATAAGTCTTATTACTGTGTACTATATTACAAACATTCATGACTTTGCGCAAGGGTGTAGTCATGAGCTTCTGTTTCTTAAATGAACCATCACTTTACTTATTCGAAACTCATTCCAAAATTCTTACTTCTAAAACAACACCTAAATACTAGGGCTTTTCCGGGCGGGATGTTACATGCCAAAGTTGTCACTCTTTTCCTCCTTAAAGCATCCACCACCACGTTGGCCTGTCTAGGATGATACTCGATTTTTAGATTGTAGTCTTTCAGTAGCTCCATCCAACATCATTGGCATAGATTCAAATCATTCTACATAATCAGGTACTTTAAGCTCTTATGCTCTGAGAACATGTGACACTTCTCCCCATAGAGATAGTGTCTCTAGATTTTTAGTGTCAACACCACAACTGCTAGCTCCAAGTCATGTGTTGGATAGTTCTTCTCATGTGGTTTGAGCTGGAGAGTTGGATACACCACAACATTCCCTCTTTGCATGAGGACACATCCCAATCCACTTTAGGGATGCTTTAGTAAACATAGTGTACTCTACACCAGACTCCGATTGAGCTAAAATTGGGGCTTCAGTTAAAAATGCTTTAATCTTGTCAAATCTCCTTTGACATGCCTCCACCCACTCAAACTTTTATGTCTTCCTTAATAGTCACGTAAGAGGTGTCGCTAACATGACAAACCCTTTTACGAACCATCTGTAGTAACTCACCAAACTTAAGAAACTACATACCTCAATGACATTTCTTGGTAGAATCTAATATATTTCAACTTTGATTTTATCAGGGTCTAACTTAATGCCTTTTGCATAGAAAATGTGACCTGGAAAACTGGCATCTTTCAGCGAAAATTTACACTTATTGAATTTGGTATACAACTTGTTTTCTCGCAAAGTTCTTAGTACAATCTCCAGGTGTTGTTCATGATTTGCCATACTTTTAGAGTAAACTAAAATCTCATTGACCGCCTCCAAATGTACTAATGTCTAGAGTGTAATTCATGCAACCAAATATAAATGTTAGGTGGTTTCCATAAGTATATGGGTCAAGTTGTAATATAGTTTATACAACGAAGTATGGAAGTACTCTGAGGATCGTACCCAAGGGAGGTGAATACTAAATTAATTATAACTTCGATTTTAATATATCTAATTAGAACTTTAACTAAATTATATTATGATAAACCATATGGTGAAAATAAGTTGCATTAAAATAAAAAAAGGAAAACTAATTTGATGACATAATCAATTCTAAGAATGGAAGACTAACTCGTCTCGATGGTCATAACTAATTCCTATTTCAGGTTCTACTCAATCAACTAGTCATTAACCTAGTAGAATCTCTCAGTCTTCCACTAAACTAATGAGTCAGCAAGGTGTTCACGGATAGGTAATACCAATTTTGGGTTCATTCCCTCCTAGATGACTTCTTAGGGTTGTCAAGCCTAGGGTTGTGAGTTCTTCCTATCCTAATTAGCTAGCTCGCTAAGAAACCCTACATAGAAATTGATTACACCTATATCCACTCACTAATCTCCCAGAAGGGGATTAGTTCCTCATGGATACCATAAACAACATAAACTTGGTTGAAAAGATAAAGATGAATAATAAATCAAGAGTAAAGTTTAAGAAGAATCCTGATTTTGTATTGATAATTAAAAGCATAGAAATCCACAAGAGTTGATGAATCCACATGTAACAGCCCGGTTTTAGTTAAATCAAAATAGTGGTTTTAGAACCGCAAATTTAAGGTAGTAAAATTATTTTAATATTATTTTTGATGTTTACAGCATGTGAATATGTATATGTGAAAATTTTGTGAGCTAATTTTATCGTTTAATTGCTCAATTTAAGAAAAAAGACTTAATCGCGTAAAATGCAAAAGTTGCATTCTACTTGTTAATAGTGCTAAATTGCTATGGCTTATTAAATGAAAGGCCCTTATGTTGTAATTAGACCATGATTAGTGGAATTTGACATAAATGGTTAACCATTAAATGTTTTGTTAATGTTTTAATTAAGGTTAAAATAGTAATTTAGTTATTAAGGTTAATTTTAATTAAAACAAAAGCCAAATTTTAGCTCATTTATTTCTTCCTTAGTTGAATATTAGAGAAAGAAAAGAGGGTTTTGAGATTTCATCCATTCATCCATGGTTGAGCTTAATTAAGATCAAGAAAGAAAGAATCTAGATTTAGATCAGGGGAAAGGCAAGCTTATCGAGTAATTTACTCATTTCGTCGTTTTCATACCCGAGGTAAGTTCGTATGTGGTAATTTCATTCTAAATGCATATTAAATGCTTTGATATCACATAAACTGTGATTATGAGATTTCAGATAATGTTTGAATTTTGATTACAACTCTATGGAGGTGTTCGAAGATGAAATCAACAAATAAAACTTCCCGGTTGAACCTTAGAAATAGATGGAATGCTAATGAAATGTTATTAGGTTAATGTATTGGCTTTGGGCCATGATATCGACACTTCGGGTTCGAATAATACCTTGATTTGGCTATGGACCATGGAATAGGTATTCATAAAGGAGTTACCTTGATTTAGCTACGAGCTATTGTATAGGTACTCTGAGATAAGTTACCTTGATTTAGCTTCGGGCCATGGTATAGGTACTTATCGATTGAGACCCTTGAGAATTCTACTTCTATTTCGAATGGTTCAATGGGTAAAAGAATGACATGGTTGAGAAAGAGGTTAGTATGATGTGATACAGGTACGTACTGAATCTACTCGAGTATTATATTGAAAAAGTTCAATGAGATGGTATTTAATCATATTTTGAGACATGAAAAAGGTTTGTGAAAATGAGATGTAGATTTGGTAATGTGTAATTGCTTGTATTATATTTGTATGATGAATTGAGTTACTCATTTACGAACTTACAAACTTACTAAGCTATGAAGCTTACCATGTGTTATTTGTGTATGTTTTATAGATAATCAAAGCTATCTCGAGCTCGGGGATCGTCAGGAGTATCGTCACACTATTAATCAATTTGCTTGTACTTTTGAAGCTTGTATATATGGTATATGGCATGTATAGGCTAGTGTCATTTTTGTACATTTTGAGCTATGAAATTAGCCATTTGATTTGGCTTGTTAATAATGTAAATGTTAATGTGTTTTTAGCCATTTAAGTTGGCTTGAATTATGTGTTAGATGAATAAAATATGATGTGTAAATTGTCTTATGTTTTGATATGGTTATATGGTTGCTTAAGTAACTAGTTGCCATTTGGTAAGTTAATGCTTGAAAGATGATCTGCTGTGGATTGATTTTGAGGCATAAAATAGAATTGTTGAATAAATGCAGTTAGAAGCTATGTAAGTTTTGATGATTTTGGCATAATGACTTGGTATATTTTGATTATGGAATTGAGTAGTTGTAATGGTTAAGACTAGATGGCATGAATGGTATATGAATTGACATGTTTTGGCTGCCCATAAATGTGTTGAAATAGTGTCATTTTGGTTGCTAGGTGAGCATGTGAAAAGGGTTGCAAATTGGCTTTGCAAATAGCCTATTTTTGTCCGCACAGGTAGAGACCCAGGCGTGTATCTCAACCGTGTATGACACACAGTCATGTTACACGGCCGTGTGTCTCTTGGGATAGCCTTACGAATTGAGTCAGTATACCCTACAGGTTTGGCACAGCCTAGACACACGGGCGTGTCTACTGGCCGTGTATGTCACATGGGCTCACACACGGGCGTGTGACATAAGTCAGTATACCCCCTAAATGGCACATGGCTTAGCACACGGGCGTGTGCAACCATTTCGAAGGGTACACGGGCTAGACACACGGGCGTATGGTCGGTCGTGTGACCCAAGTCAGTATGTATGCCCTGTTTTCACACGGCCTGTGACACAGGTGTGTCTGGTAGCCGTGTGAGGCACACAGTCTATTCACATGGGTGGTGACCCTTGAATGCAAAATAATTTTTTAAGTTTCAAAAATTTTTGTTTGTGATCGGTTTAGTCCCGAACCTCTTCTAAGCATGTTTTAGGGCCTCGTAAAGCCTTATAAGGGACAATATGAATATATTAGATTGATAATTATGTGGATTAGAATTATGTATGAGAAATGTATAATATATGTTATGCTTTGTTCAGTAATGCCTCGTAACCTTATTTCAATGACGGATATGGGTTAGTGGTGTTACATTTATTGGTATTAGAGCTACGGTTTAGTCGATTCTAGGACTAACGTAGCATGTGAGAGTCTAGCCATACATGCCATATATATAAACTGCGATAGTGTGATGATTCCTGACAGTTAAAATGTGTTTTTATATAGCAAATGGATTCCGGTCGTGCCGTAGTTGATGATGTTAAGAGTAACGCGCTCGTTCCTGCTCAAAGGGTAGTGCAATCTGACTCTAGGACTGTAACTAGTAGTCACGAGGGAGAGGCTAAGCAAGCCTTCTTCCAAATAATGAGTGAGTGATTCATGAAGTTCATTCGTACGAATCCGGCTACTCAACAACCTCTACCCCCACTTGTTCCTCAACAAGTCCTAGTTGTACCACAAGTGATAGATCCAATTCGATTGAGTAAGCCACCAGTGGATAAGATACGTAAACACGAGGCCGAAGAGTTTCGAGCTACAGTTGATGATGATGCTGAGAAGGCTGAGTTCTGGTTCGAGAACATAATCAGAGTATTTGATGAATTGTATTGTACTCTAGATGAATGTATCAAATGTGTTGTATCTTTGCTCAGAGGTAATGCATATCATTGGTGGAAAATATTGATATCAGTAGTTCCTAGAGAACGAGTTACGTGGGAGTTCTTCCAATCTGAATTCTGAAAGAAATACATAAGTCAGTGATTTCTCAATCAGAAACATAAAGAGTTTCTAGAATTGAAACAAGGTCGATTAACTATGACTGAGTATGATAGAGAATTTTTTTGATTGAGCAAGTATGCTCAAGAATATGTTTCTACCGAAGAGATTATGTGTAAGCGGTTCGTTAATGGGTTGAATGAAAATATAATACTTCTAGTTGGGATTCTGTAAATAAAAAAATTTATGATTTTAGTTGAAAGGGCTTGTAAAGCCGAGGATCTCAGCAAAGAAAAGAGAAAAGCTAATTTTGATGCAAGAGATTCTAGAAAAAGATCGATAAGTAAGCCGTATCAGTCTTTATTAAAGAAATCCAGAGATTCGTATGCTCACCCAAATGCTTCGAATGGATATCCGAACAAGGATCGTGCTAAACAACAGTTTGGTTCTATAGCTCAAGCTACATCAGTAGCTAGTGTTGGCAGTGTAAGAGACAAAAAACCTAAATGTCAGCAGTGTGAGAGATGATATTTTGGAGAATGCTGGAACAAAAGAAGCAAAACAAGTTACAAATGTGGATTGTTGGATCATTTTATGTGAGATTGCCCAGAGTTGATGAAAAAAGATAATGTTCAGTTTACGAGAGCAAGTAACACTGTAAACAGGGGTAGACCACCTAGAAACACAAGAAATGTGAGTGGTAGTCAAAGAGCGACTAAAGACTCTACTGTGAGGTTTGAAGTAAGAGCACCTGCCCAAGCCTACGCTATTCGCGCTCACGAAGAAGGGTCATCTCCGGTCATCATTATTGGTACTTTTACTCTCTATGTTACTAAAGTTATTGCATTGATAGATCCAGGATCAACTCATTCATATATATGTGTGAATTTAGTATCCAGTAAGACTTTGCCTGTAGAGTCTACTGAATTTGTAATTAGAGTATCGAACCCCTTAGACAAGTGTGTGTTGGTGGATAAAGTGTGCAAGAATTGTCCGTTGATGATTCGAGATATTTGCTTTCCGGTTGATTTGATGTTGTTACAATTTGATGAATTTGATATAATTCTAGGTATGGATTAGCTAACATTGCATGATGCTATTGTGAATTACAAACGAAAGACGATTGATTTGAGATGTCAAAATAATGAGATTATCTGGATTGAATCAGATGAGTTGTATGGTTTACCAGTAGTGATTTCATTGATGCTAGCTCAGAAATATGTGATAAAGGGTTACAAAGCTTATTTTGCTTATGTACTTGATATGCAAATGACTGAAAAGAAAATTGAACCCGTGCCAATTATGTGTGAATATCCAGATGTGTTTCTTGAAGAGTTACCGGGTTTACCATCGATCTGAGAGGTTGAATTTGGTATTGAGTTAATGTCGGGTACTATGCCGATATTGATAGCATCATACAGAATGGCTCCAATAGAGTTAAAAGAATTGAAAGCTTAGTTGCAAGAACTGACGGATAAAGGATTTGCAAGACCGAGTTTCTCACCTTGGGGTGCTCCTATGTTGTTTGTGAAAAAGAAAAATGGCACAAAGAGAATGTGTATAGACTACGGACAGCTTAACAAAGTGACAAGCAAGAACAAATATCCTCTACCGCGAATTGATGATTTGTTTAACCAATTGAAAGGGGCTACAGTGTTTTCAAAGATAGATTTGAAATCGGGCTATTATCAGTTGTGAGTTAGAGACTCTGATGTGCCAAAAACTGCTTTTAGAACGAGGTATGGTCACTATGAATTTTTGGTTATGCCTTTCGGACTAACGAATGCACCTATTATCTTTATAGATTTGATGAACCGTATTTTCAGACCGTACCTAGATTGAATTGTTGCTGTGTTCGTAGATGATATTCTGATCTATTCGAAAGATAAAATTGAGCATGCCGAGCATTTGAGAATTGTAATGCAGACTCTGCGAGATAAGCAGTTATATGCAAAGTTTAGTAAATGTGAATTTTGGTTGCGTGAGGTTGGATTTTTGGGACATATTGTGTCAGCATCGGGTATTAGAGTCGATCCGTGTAACACCCCTTACCCGTGTCTGACTCTGGGACAGTATACGAGGCATTATTAAACTTAAACACAACCGCACAAGCTTTTTTGAGTCGTAAGAATGCGAACAAACTAAAAACTTTTCAAATTTTACTATTACAACTCTATTGTGTGCCTACGAGGCCCAAAACATACTTAGAAACCCATTCAGGATCAATCCGGCTCCCAAAAAAAATTGAAAAATTTCACTAAAAACAGGGCACACGCCCATCTGGGAGGTGACACACCCGTGTGATTGGCTTGACATCGCCATGTTGGTGGCTCGTGTGGCTCACATGGCCTGGTGTCTATCGGGACACGCTCGTGTCCCTAGCCTGTGAGGAATTTAATTTTTAGTTCAAGGTGTAGTTGTAACATAACTAATCCGTTTCCGTCACTGGATTAGGTTACGAGGTATTACCAGACAGAACACCTATTCAAATTTTAACGGATGCATATACTTGGATAGATTTATAAATCATTCATTTTACCATCTTCCTTTCGTCAAGTCAAACGTAAAAGCACTCTCTATTATACATAGCCGAACACATCATTTATCATCATTATGATTAAAAGTGTATATATATATATATATATATATACTTAAGATAAAATACATATCAAGTCAAATCCTAGTGCTTAATTATTTATATAGTCAATCATCAACTCACAAGTTAATCAAAACAATTACATACGTTTTCATCTTATAACGAACATATCAAAACAATTTTTTTTGTTATGTTTGTACCTAACCAGACAACTTACAATGCTATCCCAAATTAAATACTATGACCAAATATAATAGCCAAATTACAAATAACCACTTATATATGACTAACATGACCGAACCACCCCAATACACATTATCAAATTGCTAAGCATTTTCAACTCTCAATACATACATATATATATATATATATATATATTCCACATGTAACTTCTATCCCAAAACACATGACATAATAATCTAAAGGAATTTAAACATTGTCCAACAAAAAATTTATCATCCAATCATACTTATGCAAAATTTACACACAACATGACTGACTCATTGACTATAATCAAGCCACTTCCAAAACGTAAAATCACAAATCACATCTACCATTTGTTAATAGCGTATAACCTTATAACCAAAACGAATTAAACCATAACTAATCATAACCAAATTCAATCTCAGTAGTTAAGCCATATTCGCATGGCTGAAATTACATATATAAGTTCAGACAAAATATCTATTAACCTATACATGCCGTAATGTTCACTTAAGATCAACTAAGAAGAGGGTAACAAAACGTTGCAGGCTGGTGTGATGACTTCGACGATGGTCCCGAGCACACAAAATAGATCAAAGAAATCTAAATAGGAGACAAGTAAACACACCAAATGAGTATTCAACTCAGTAAGTCATAAGCAATATAATACAGACCATTAACATGAGATCATAAGAAAAATAATGTAAAATCAACTAATTCAGCCCTACCGAATTATACCACAATTACTTAGATTATCGATCCAACCACAAGCCAAGTCTTGCTATCCAATCAAATATCAAACAACTAGGTGGTTTAAATTCTTTTCTCAATATATGAAACAATGATGAACTAGATGGATCCATACATATACGTTTCATGTCTCAAGTTTGATATTTCATTTAATAAATCTAGCTCTTTATTCTTTTCCTGTACTTATTATATCATCAACCTATTTTGCACACATAGTGCTAATCAAATTCGCACACATAGTGCCATGCTAAACCGCACACATAGTGCCTTGGAAATTCACTCATGTATTGACATTCAAAATCAGCACACATAGTGCCATTCAATTTCCGCACACATAGTGCCATTCAAATCTGCACACTTAGTGCCAATGTTGACTCATTATAATAAGGCAATTTACTTAATTCAAATAGCATATACGACCACATTTATAATTATGTATCTCACTCCAAAAGAATACCTAACAACAGAAATTCTTTCATGATATACTAGAATCATTTATGTATAAATCAATCAACCTTACAAATGCTTATGGACTTACCTTATGTCGGATGAAATGATTCCCAATCGACTACTCAATATTCTTTGCTTTTCCCTTGCTTGATTCCCCTCCTTTGGGTTCTTGTGCTAGAATAAATAAATTTAGTAGTTTAATTATCTTGTTAGATACTCATATATACGAATTTAATAATTTCCACTTCATCTTACAACCATCCTTGTTCAAGACATTAAAATCTCAACTAATGCTTAAATAATGTCTCAAGGCCGAATGCATTATCACTTCCCAAAATAACATTATCTCAAATATGTTTACATTCAAATATACATAATCATAAATCAAACTCAACTTTATAAATCAACATCATTCATTTGGTCGATTATATATAATTAAAGATAATATCCCAAATGTGCATACCTATATAGCCGAATATGCAAGATCAAACTTATCATCACCTATGTACTTAATTATATGGCCGAATATACAATTTAAAATATAATATCATTTTCATTTCATTTAAACACATAGTTTCATCTTATGAGTACTTTGACCGAATTCTTCTAAACTAGCATAGCTTCACATCTATTTATATCATCATATAAATCAACATATATCTATTTATCTAGCTCAATTTTCTTTCACCTTTCTACTATTTCCATTCACAACATCAAAAAAAAACCATGCTCTTAGCATTCATCCAATCTAACCGTATGCCCATTTATTCACCTAATTAAGTAAAATATCAACATATGGGTTGTAATAAGACATTGACTACTAACTAGATTTTCATAAAATTTAATAGAATTAACATGAAACCCTACCTTAATCAACCCTTAGGATGGCCGAATGTCCATGAAAATTTTCTCCTTCTTTCCCTAAGGTTATGACACTTGTAAGAGGAAGAAGATGAATACTCTCTCTCTCCTTTCTTCTTTTATTCATCTTTTCCTATTAATTTCTTTTTTTATTTAGTTTATTTTAACCATTTGCTAATATAAAATTACAAAAAATTTAACTTAGTGAAAGAAACATCATTACTTGGCCGGCCATTAATTAAATTTTGGGCAATTTGACATGCAAACCCAAACTTTCACACTTTGTAATTATTTGATCCTTACAATTTACATATAATAAATTTCTAAGTTTCTCAACTAAGTCTGTCTATGAAAATTCACATTCCCTAGACTAAATTAAAACATCAAATTTGCACCCATACACTATCACACATAGAATATATGTAATTAAATTTAAAAAATAAATTTTTATGACTCGGTTTTGTGGTCCCGAAACCATATTCCGACTAGGGTCTAATTATGGCTATCACCATTCTCCCCTACTTAAAAATTTTCGTCCCTGAAAATCTTACCAGCGAATAAATTCGGATAACGTTCTTTCATAGAGTCTTCGAGCTCCCAAGTGGCCTCTTCTACTCCATGTTTGACCCATAATACTTTTACTAAAGAAATATTTTTATTCCGTAATTCTTTCACTTCTTGAGCTAAGATACGGATCGGTTCTTCTTCAAAACTCAAATTCGATTGAATCTCAACTTCAGATGGACTAACCACATGCGAAGGATCTGATCTATACCGTCTAAGCATTGATACATGGAATACATTATGAATCTTTGCTAGTTCAGGTGGTAGAACCAATCTATAAGCAACTGACCCTATCCATTCTGCTATCTTATATGGTCCAATATATCTTGGACTCAATTTTCCTTTACGGCCAAAACGGAGTACTTTTTTCCAGGGTGAGACTTTCAAAAATACTTTATCACCAATTTGATACTCAATATCTTTGCGTTTCAAACCCACATATGATTTCTGACGATCCGATGCTGCTTTCAAACTATCACTAATCACTTTCACTTTTTCTTCAGCTTCTCTGATCAGATCAACCCCATAAATCCTATTTTCACTTAGTTCGGTCCAATATAGTGGTGTGCGGCACTTACGTCCATACAAAGCCTCGTATGGTGCCATCTTAATGCTTGATTGGAACCTATTGTTGTACGCGAATTCAACCAGAGGTAAATATCGTTCCCACGAACCACTGAACTCGAGAATGTAACATCTCAACATATCTTCGAGTATCTGAATAACTCTTTCAGATTGACCATCTGTCTGGGAATGGAAAGCTGTGCTAAAATGTAACTTAGTACCCAACACTTCATGCAATTTTCTCCAGAATCGAGATGTAAATCTGGAGTCTCTATCAGAAACAATAGAAGTAGGTACTCCATGTAATCGAACAACTTGGGAGACATATAATTTTGCCAATTTATCGAGCGAGAAATCTGTACGGACAGGGATAAAATGAGCAGACTTCGTTAATCTATCAACAATAACCCAGATTGAGTCTTTCTTACTCTGCGTCAACGGTAAACTAGATACAAAGTCCATCGTTACTCGATCCCATTTCCATTCGGGTATCATCATCGGCTGAAGTAATCTCGAAGGTACTTGATGTTTCGCTTTCACTTGTTGACATATCAAACACTTCAAAACAAAGTCAGAAATGTCTTGTTTCATACCAGGCCACCAAAATTGACGTTTCAGATCGTTGTACATTTTCGTTCTACCCGAGTGGACTGACATTCGACTACTATGAGCCTCACTCAAAATCATCGAAATAAGTTCTAAATTTCTTGGAACACATAATCGACTTCTAAATGTCAAACAATCATTGTCGTCAATCTGAAACTCTGATTCCACATTTGAAACACATTCAGCTCATTTTGCAGCCAATTCATCGTCGACTTTCTAAGATTCAAGTATTTGATGAATCAATAATGGTTCGGCTTTTAATTCTGCTACTAACACATTATTGGATGAAACGGACAGTTGAACATTCATCACTCTCAAAGTAAACAGCGATTTACGGCTTAAAGCATCGGCAACCACGTCAGCCTTTCCCGGGTGATAGTCAATGACGAGCTCATAATCTTTCAACAACTCAAGCCAGTGTCTTTGTCGCAGATTCAAATCTCTTTGATTCATCAAATATTTGAGGCTTTTGTGGTCCGAATATACATGACACCTCTCTCCAAACAAGTAGTGTCGCCATATTTTCAAAGCGAATACAATGGCAGCTAATTCAAGATCATGGGTCGAATAGTTTTTCTCATGCGGCTTTAATTGCCTCGATGCGTAAACCACAACTCGACCTTCTTGCATCAACACACAACCCAGCCCAAGTAAGGATGCATCACTGTAAATGACAAACTCTTTACCGGATTCAGGCTGCACTAGCACTGGAGCTTCAGTTAAATAAGTTTTCAATTGATCGAAACTTTTCTGACATTTTTCTGTCCATTCAAACTTAACATCTTTTTGAAGTAGTTTTTTCATCGGTGTGGCTACCATCGAGAAACCCTTTACAAACCGTCTGTAGTAACCGAAAAGTCCCAAAAAGCTCCGAACTTCAGTAACATTCCTTGGAGGCTTCTAATCGAGTATGGCCAAAATTTTGCTCGGATCAACTCGAATACCCAATGCGGATACCACATGTCCCAAAAAGCTAACTTCTCTCAACCAGAACTCACATTTACTGAATTTCGCGTATAACTGCTTGTTTCGTAAAATCTGTAATACTAATTTCAGGTGCTCAGCATATTCAGATTCATCGCGCGAATAAGTCAAGATGTCATCCATAAACACCACTACAAATCGATCTAAATACTGTCTAAAGATTCGATTCATCAAGTCCATAAATACCGCAAGGGCATTAGTGAGCCCAAACGGCATCACTAAGAACTTGTAGTGACCATATCTCGTTTTGAAGGCAGTTTTAGATATATCTGAGTCTCGAACTCGCAACTGATAATAACCCGATCTCAAATCTATCTTTGAAAACACTGAGGCTCCCTTTAGCTGATCAAACAAATCATCAATATGTGGTAACGGATATTTATTCTTTATTGTCACTTTGTTTAATTGACGATAGTTGATGCACATTCTGATGGTTCCGTCTTTCTTTTTCACAAACAATACTGGTGCACCCCAAGGTGAGAAACTCGATCGAGTGAAACCTCTATCTGTCAACTCTTGCAGCTGAGTTTTCAATTCTTTCAATTCCGTAGGTGCCATACGGTACAGAGCTATCAAAATTGGTATAGTCCCAGGTACAAGTTCGATGTCGAATTCTACCTCTCGAACGGGTGGTAATCCCGGTAGTTCCTCAGGAAAAACATCTGAATACTCACAAACCACTGGCACTGATTCAAGTTTCTTTTCTAACCCTTTGCTATCAAGTACGTACGCAAGATATGCTTCACACCCCTTTCTCACATATTTCTGAGCCAGCATCAAGGATATTATTGTTGGCAATCCGTTCAAGTCAGTAGACTCAACCCGGATTATCTCATTATTCGCACATCTCAAATCAATGGTCTTCTTTTTGCAATTTACAACTACATCATGTACGGTCAACCAATCCATACCGAGAATAACATCAAATTCATCAAATGATAAAAGCATCAAATCGGCTGGAAAACAGGAACCTCGGATTATTAGGGGGCATTTCTTACACATCTTGTCGACAAGCACATATCGACCCAAGGGATTCGACACTCGAATTATGAACTCAGTAGACTCAACAGGTAAAGTCTTACTGGATGCTAAAGTCTCACATACATATGAATAAGTAGAACCAGGGTCAATCAAAGCAATCACATCAGCATCAAAGAGAGAGAAAGTACCAGTGATAATATCAGGGGAAGATGCCTCCTCTCGTGCATGGATGGCATAAGCTCTGGCAGGAGCACGAGTTTCAGATTGAACAGTCGTATCGGGAGTCCCTCTCTGACTACCACCTCTGCCTCCTGAATTTCTTGGTGGTCTACCTCTAGTTGTTGCGCCACTCGATCTCGTACCTTGTATCTTATTCTTTTCATCAGATTCTGTGCAATCTCGAATAAAATGATCCCGCAATCTGTATCTAAAACAGGCCCTGTTAATAGACTTACCCCAATATTCACCTACATGTCGTCTTCCACATTGTGGACATTCAGGTTTTTCTAGTCGATTGTTACCAACACTAGCAACCGAAGTAGCTCGAGAGTCTGTTGATGGTCGCTCCCTAATAGAAATTCATGCAGTCGTCTTTGATCTATTAGTATCGTCTCTAAACTTCTTTACAGCTGAGAAAGAAGTTTTACTCGCCAATCTTTTATGAAAGTCTCTAGCTTCAGATTCAGCTTTCTTTGTCTCCTTTCCAAGCTCTTCAGCCTTGCAAGCTCGTTCAACTAGTGTTACAAATTCTTTTATTTCTAAAATACCCACCAGTAGCTCTAAATCTTCATTCAATCCTTCTTCAAATCTTTTACACATGGCAACTTCATCAGCTACACACTCCCAAGCATATTGACTGAGTCTTACAAACTCACGTTCATATTCGGATACTGTCAAACGGCCTTGTTTAAGCTCTAAAAATTTTTTACGCTTTTGATCGATGAATCGTTGACTAATATACTTCTTACGAAACTCCGTCTGAAAGAAATCCCAAGTAACTCGTTCCTTCGGAACAATAGAAATTAGGGTTCTCCACCAATAGTAGGCCGAGTCTCGTAATAAGGATATGGCACACTTTAGACACTCATCAGGTGTGCAAGACAGCTCTTCAAAAACGCGGATGGTATTATCAAGCCAAAACTTGGCCCTTTCAGCATCATCAGTAGCTGTGGCCCGGAATTCCTCGGCCCCGCGCTTCCTAATCAAATCAACAGGAGCTTTACTCGGTCTCAAAAGATCAGTAGTTGATGGTGTTATAGGCACCGGAGAAGGATTATTTAAATTCAGAAATTGTTGAGTAGCCAGGTTTGTTCGGGCATACTGTGCAACCCACTTATTCATCATGGAAAAGAAGTCTTGCTTAGCCCCATCATCCTGACTACTCGCAGATGGTTGAGGTTCAGTAGGCGCCGTCCCTTGCGCCTGAGTAGGCGCTACACTCTCAACGTCATCCGCTATGGCTCTCTCTGGATTAGGTTCCATTTACTATTCAAAACAATAATTTTAACCGTCAGAAGTCATCACACAATCATATATTAACATTAAGGCATGTATAGCTAGACTCACACGTGCTACGGTAGTCTTAGAACCGACTAAACCGTAGCTCTGATACCAATAAAATGTAACATTCCTAATCTATTTTCGTCACTGGATTAGGTTACGAGGTATTACCAGACAGAATACCTATTCCAATTTTAACGGATGCATATACTTGGATAGATTTATAAATCATTCATTTTACCATCTTCCTTTTGTCAAGTCAAACGTAAAAGCATTCTCTATTATACATAGCCAAAACACATCATTTATCATCATTATGATTAAAAATGTCTATATATATACATACTTAAGATAAAATAAATATCAAGTCAAATCCTAGTTCTTAATTATTTATATAGTTAAACATCAACTCACAAGTTAATCAAAACAATTACATACGTTTTCATCTTATAACGAACATATCAAAATAATTTTTTTTGTTATGTTTGTACCTAACCAGACAACTTACAATGCTATCCCAAATTAAATACTATGACCAAATATAATAGCCAAATTACAAATAACCACTTATATATGACTAACATGACCGAACCACCCCAATACACATTATCAAATTGCTAAGCATTTTCAACTCTCAATACATATATATATATATATCACACATGTAATTTCTATCCCAAAACACATGACATAATAATCTAAAGGAATTTAAACATTGCCCAACAAAAAATTTATCATCCAATCATACTTATGCAAAATTTACACACAACATGACTGATTCATTGACTATAATCAAGCCACAAAATAGATCAAAGAAATATAAATAGGAGACAAGTAAACAAACCAAATGAGTATTCAACTCAGTAAGTCGTAAGCAATATAATACAGACCATTAACATACGATCATAAGAAAAATAATGTAAGATCAACTAATTTAGCCCTACCGAATTATACCACAATTACTTAGATTATCGATCCAACCACAAGCCAAGTCTTGCTATCCAATCAAATATCAAACAACCAGGTGGTTTAAATTCTTTTCTGAAAATATGAAACAATGATGAACTAGATGGATCCATACATATACGTTTCATGTCTCAAGTTAGATATTTCATTTAATAAATCTAGCACTTTATTCTTTTCCTGTACTTATTATATCATCAACCTATTTTGCACACATAGTGCTAATCAAATTCACACACATAGTGCCATGCTAAACCGCACACATAGTGCCTTGGAAATTCACTCATGTATTGACATTCAAAATCAGCACACATAGTGCCATTCAATTTCCGCACACATAGTGCCATTCAAATTCGCACACTTAGTGCCAATGTTGACTCATTATAATAAGGCAATTTACTTAATTCAAATAGCATATACGACCACATTTATAATTATGTATCTCACTCCAAAAGAATACCTAACAACAGAAATTCTTTCATGATATACTAGAATCATTTATGTATAAATCAATCAACCTTACAAATGCTTATGGACTTACCTTATGTCGGATGAAATGATCCCCAATCGACTGCTCAATATTCTTTGCTTTGCCCTTGCTTGATTCCCCTCCTTTGGGTTCTTGAGCTAGAATAAATAAATTTAGTAGTTTAATTATCTTGTTAGATACTCATATATACGAATTTAATGATTTCCACTTCATCTTACAACCATCCTTGTTCAAGACATTAAAACCTCAACTAATGCTTAAATAATGTCTCAAGGCCGAATGCATTATCACTTCCCAAAATAACATTATCTCAAATATGTTTACATTCAAATATACATAATCATAAATCAAACTCAACTTTATAAATCAACATCATTCATTTGGTCGATTATATATAATTAAAGATAGTATCCCAAATGTGCATACCTATATAGCCGAATATGCAAGATCAAACTTAACATCACCTATGTACTTAATTATATGGCTGAATATACAATTTCAAATATAATATCATTTTCATTTCATTTAAACACATAGTTTCATCTTATGAGCACTTTGACCGAATTCTTCTAAACTAGCATAGCTTTACATCTATTTATATCATCATATAAATCCACATATATCTATTTATCTAGCTCAATTTTCTTTCACCTTTCTACTATTTCCATTCACAACATAAAAAAAAAAACCATCCTCTTAGCATTCATCCAATCTAACCGTATGCCCATTTATTCACCTAATTAAGTAAAATATCAACATATGGGTTGTAATAAGACATTGACTACTAACTAGATTTTCAAAAAATTTAATAGAATTAACATGAAACCCTACCTTAATCAACCCTTAGGATGGCCGAATGTCCATGAAAATTTTCTCCTTCTTTCCCTAAGGTTACGGCACTTGCAAGAAGAAGAAGATGAATACTCTCTCTCTCCTTTCTTCTTTTATTCATCTTTTCCTATTAATTTCTTTTTTTATTTAGTTTATTTTAACCATTTGCTAATATAAAATTACAAAAAATTTAACTTAGTGAAAGAAACATCATTACTTGGCCGACCATTAATTGAATTTTGGGCAATTTGACATGCAAACCCAAACTTTCACACTTTGTAATTATTTGATCGTTATAATTTACATATAATAAATTTCTAAGTTTCTCAACTAAGCCCTTCTATGGAAATTCACATTCCCTAGACTAAATTAAAACATCAAATTTGCACCCATACACTATCACACATAGAATATATGTAATTAAATTTAAAAAATAAATTTTATGACTCGATTTTGTGGTCTCGAAACTACATTCCGACTAGGGTCTAATTATGGCTGTCACAGTAGTGGTTTTCACACGGCCTTGACACGCCCATGTCTTGGCCCGTTTTCAAAAACTTGGGTATTTTATTCCTGATGTCAGCATACCCAACATGCCACATGGCCATAGCATACGCCCGTGTGCTAGGCCATGTCTTCGCCACGGTTGAGACACACGACCGTGTCTCTACCCCTGTGTTTATTACCATGCATACTGACTTGAAATTTTTACTTGCAGGGATAGACGGCCTCATCACACGCCCATGAGGCTAACCGTGTGTCACACACGGCCTAGACACACGCCCGTGTGTCTATCCATGTGGACAATATGAGGCTATTTACCAAGCCACATTGCCACCCTTACATACCTGGTTCCATACAAATGACCATCAATATCAAAATAGCACAATTCATATGACCAAATCGGTCACAATAGACATTCATTCATAGGGCGATTTACTCAACCAAGGAATTAACATCCTTGTAAATAATCAAAATGAATATTAGCCAACATCAAGGCTTATGGGACTTATCCTAAGCCCACACAATTTGCCAATGCTTAAGGACACAAAATAATCAAGTCTAAACCCTATACATGCCATATTTAAAAATATAAATCTAACTATACTGAAGGTTTCAGACGATAGTGTGATCGATATCTTTGACATCCAGTGATCTTTGAACTAGTTAGGCAGCACTATAAGAAAATGGAAAGAAAAGAGGGTAAACATAAAAGCTTAGTAAGTTGCATATAAATAAATATACAACAAAAATTCATCAATAATCATCATGCTCATAACACAAAGGTAAGAATAAGCATAACTTACTTATTACCATCCATACAAGTCATATGTTCTCTAATGAGCTCATTTCTCATACGTACCAATTAGGTACCTGTACCACTCACAACATGATTCTGTTTTCCTTATTAACTCGCAAACATACTTTCTCTGTTGAACCATTCAGAACACTACCGGACATTTTAAAAACCTCAAACTTGGGGTAAGGTGCCGATGCTATCTCCCGGACATAGTCTTACACTGGCTCACATCTCAAGTCGATGCCATGTCCCAGACATGGTCTTACACTGACTAACATCATTGAGGCCGATGCGTGTCCCAGACATGTCTTAAACTAGCACTCGTCTCAATACTGATGCCATGTCTCAGATATGGTCTTACATTGGCTCCCATAATGTGGTCGACGCATGTCCCAGACATGTCTTACACTAGCTCACACAAGTGACCCAAATGTCACGGCTTGAATATCCGGTTTATTTCCTAATGTTCCAATGGGAATTCTACCATCTCATTGTCATTATGCATTCTCAATTCACAATCAAGCAATTCATGCTATATCCCTTCAATGAAAATTTAAACACATATATTATCAATGTAGTTGTATTATTTACATACAACTTACCTTGGATTACAAAATGTATCGACTAGTTGGTTTGGTCGATTCGCTTGGTTTTCCCTCGGTCTAGGTTTGGATTTGGCAAATATTATTCTATAATAACAAAATGCACTCATTTAGTCACTAATTACAATTAGGCAATCTTAAATTCACATATTTGGTAAAATTACTATTGGCAAAATGACCATTTTACCCCTATGCTCGAAAATTAATTTTTATTGAATTTCCTCTTATCTTAGGCATAATAGAACCCTTTTTACTCTTATAGCAACCCCAAATTCTCATTATTTCACACACTTATCACCTATTTTGCAACTTATGCCCTTTAGGTGTTTTCATGCTAACACCTTTCATAAAAGTTGTTTAGAACTCTTCTAAGACTCATATTCCTCCATCAAAACTCAACAAACATCACAAATACATTCATGGCAAAACTCTAAGCTCTTTACCATTTTGCAAAATAAACCCCTCATTTGAAAGCTCATGCTTCAAGGGTCTAAAAAATGCAAAAGTTATCAACAAAGGGTAGGGAAATTACTTATTAGAGAGAGGAATAAGTTGCTAAAAGTTTCAAGATTTCAAAATCCAATATTTTTGGGAAATTTTGGTGGAGATAAAGTGCGGAGAAGAAATAAAATAATAGCTAGGCTTTTAGACAGTATTTTATCACAAAATTATGTCATCAAGTCACCTAATATTGACTTTTTTGACCAAACTTGTCTCCTATGGCCGGGCCCCTTGTTTCTAGGGGTATAATTGCTCTTTGAAGGCCCTCAATTTTAGTTCTCTAGCTATTTAACACATTTGGGTACTGAAATGCAACTTTTGCCTTTTATGCGATTTAGTCCTTTTTTGCAATCGGGCTCACAAACATTAAAATTAACTCACCAAATTTTTCATACACTAATATAATCATGTTATAACCTCATAATAATAAAAAAAATAATTTTCCCAACTTCGGATTTGTAACGCCCCAAAAATTTTGAAATCGTGAATTTTTCATTTTGTGCTTAGCAATTTCAGTTAAGTGTTAATTACGCAAAGGTAGGTCTTGGACAAGGTTTGAGTTTGAATTAGGAGGTAGAAAAAATTATAATTTAATTATTAAAAGAATCAGGGTTGGCAAGTAGTTGGGGTTTTAAATAAAGATAGGGGAAAATAACATTAAAAAACCTTGTGGTGGAGTGGCTAAGTGACGCCACTTAGAGTGTAGGGAGGTGGCGTTAATAGCTAGCAAGGAGGTCCAAGGGTCGAATCCTAGCTTAGTATTTTTAGGAGTTTAATTTTGGACTTCTAGAAGGTTGGAAGTGGCATGAAGATGGACTCTAAGGGAAGTGTTCAGGAGAGAAAATTAAGGAAATGATCTAGGGGCTATCAGGGAGAAAAACGAGGAGATGAGAAGGGGGAAGTGATGGAGTCAAATAGGGAACTGAGGGCCAAGTAATTCGACTATAAGGGCTATAAATAAGTGCCGAATGCAGGGTTGCCAGGCTAGTGCCGAGTTTTCTTCACCCTGTTACTGGAAACCCTTTTCCCTAAAAGTTAAAAACCCTTTTGTTTTCTTCCTTTTCTTTCTGTCGATTTCTCCAAAAGACGAAACCCTTGTTCTACTTTTATTTTTCTTGTGCCAATTTCTTTGTTTCACTTTTGGGTTTAGCCGATTCTTCTTCCTCTCTCTCTTGGTGCTGAATAAGCAAATGTGCCATTCAGATCTCTAGAGCCGAATACTCTTTGACCGAATCTAGTGTAAGTGTTACTCATCCAATCAGTTTTCTTTGCTAAGTATCAAATATAGTCCCTTAATATTTCTAATCAACTGTGGTAGGGAATTAGTATCGGATCTCAGATCTTAGCTCTCTGCCGAAATTGCTCTTTAAGTGTTTGCGATTTTGGTAAGTATTCCTCTCCCATTGGCTAAGGTGGCCGAATGTTCAAAGTTAAGGCAAAGGGACTTGTGTTGGATACGAGTCACCTATTATTCTGGTTTTAATAGTTAAGATTGGTGCAAATCTAGGAGTTGATCGTGGTTAGTGATTTAAGAAGGGGTTGTTATACTTATCGAGCAAGGTGAGGTTAATGTGAGGTTTTAGTTTTAGTAAAGTTATGTATTAAGCATGTGATTAATTGAAGGGTGATATCATTTGTAGGTTGGTGACTAAGGGAATCGTAGCACGCTTGCCTACCAGGTGAGTACATACACTTGACACACACTATGAATCGGCAAAAGCCGAAATGCCAAAATGCCAAAATGCCGAAAAGCCGAAAGTGTGGCTACGGTAGTCTTGCGAGTGCGCGAATACTCGTAAGAGGGAGATCGATAGGTTGCCTGAGGCACGTGGGTAATTCCATGGACTTGGGTTCTGAATAGGCCAAGTGGGCCGAAATGGGCTAAATGGGCCCAATGGGCTGTTGGGCTCATAATAGGCAAAATTTGATAAGTGATGTTATGTGATAGGCAATTTGTATGTGAGCATGAATATAATGTGATTTGGGTCGGATGGGCCATATAAATAAGATTGGGCCGAACGGGCCATATGAACGTGAATTGGGCTTGAT
Organism: Gossypium anomalum; assembly: GCA_025698475.1. Lineage (NCBI taxonomy): Eukaryota > Viridiplantae > Streptophyta > Magnoliopsida > Malvales > Malvaceae > Gossypium > Gossypium anomalum. The sequence goes on along the minus strand of CM046965.1, from coordinate 75,116,196 downwards.
GGGCCATATGAATATGAATTGGGCCTGATGGGCCATATGTATGAGATTAGGCCAAGTGGGCCATATACATGTATGTAGGGGTTTTGGGCCTAGTATATGATAACCACATAAAACTTAATTAATATATTGCGACCATGGGCAAGTCATAGAATTAAGGTGTGGCAACGGGTATATGCATGTCTAGGATTGGATCTAGGGAGAGCTTGGTACTTAAGCAGTCTTAATGACTCACCTCCTCTTCTCTGCAATCCTACCTGGTGTATAGTGTTCGTTCATCTTAGCTCATGGGATTTGTTAACGGGCCAAGGTAAGTAAAAACCCGTAATAAAAGAAAATTATCGAAATGCCCCTAAGGGCAAAAATGACTAAAATACCCCCAAGTGTTTGTAAGATTTATGATTGCTACATGCATTCATATGTATTCATGTGATATCCTGTTTAGGTTGCACATGGGTTGGAAATTATAGAACGGAGGGAGTATATGAGGGTTGCATGGTTGCTTGACAACCGTGGATCCACCGACAGCTTTTAAGCCTAATATGTAATTGGCAGCTTGCTGCAACTTGGGTAGTTCCGCAACTGGGCTACCATTGATGTGTATCGGTTGGGTGGGTCGATATTTATATCCCCATAGGTTGTGAAAAGGGGGATAGAGCAGAAGTGTACCGGTTGGATTATTGGGGTAAGTTGCACTGAATTGCATTGCATGTTTGATGTATGATGACTTTTAAATGCTTATTTTCGTCGAGGGTTGTACACACTGAGTTTGCGAAAACTCACCCCCTCTTTTATTTTATTTTCAGGAGATGCTCAGTAGAGGGTTTGATGTTTAGAGGGACTCTGGGTGGACAGCTAGCTAGATAATTTGGACTTGTTTTTCTTTCTAAAGCTTATCAGTTTCTATGTTATTAAGTACTTCTCAAATCAGATTGTAATAGGGCTTCCACTTTGTTATTATTTGGATTATTTTTTTATGTGATGTAATTATAAGAAGTTGAACATGGTTTCTTAAACTATAGTATGACTTTTCTACATTTCCGCAACTACATTTTAAAAGGACATGTTTTCATAAAATCATATATTTTAACCAAGTGATTAAAAGGAGTTTTTTTAAAGGATAGTTAAGGTTTCTTTTATTTTAAGAAGGGTTTTCAATGAAAACATGATTTTCGCTAAAACACTTCAATGTGATGCGCCAAATTCGGCCATAACGTCCAGGTCGAGTTTGGGGTGTTACATTTAGTGGTATCAAAGTCCGATTGCAAAATTCAGGCTGTGAAGTGGGCCTTATTACTTGGTTATTTTTGAATTATAATGTTTTGGAAAAAAAAGAAGTCTTGCTAAGTGGCACACCGAGTCTCCGACGTCGAACCAAGTAAGTTCTTTTATACTTAACCCTGTTTAAATTATTATACAGTAGATAGTTAGAGGGCTACTTTAGATGATTATGTTAGAATGGAACTAAAGCCCGTAGGATCCTGAAACTATAGAGGATTTACGAAAACAACCTTCTCTTTAAATACTTTCATAAAACATTGGTTTAATTATTGAAACTAACTAAGACTTCATAAAATTTTTAATCCAGAAAATACGTGAATCGACAATGAGTGCTAGAAAAGGTGCAAGAGGCCGTGGCCAAGGCCGCGGAAGCGTTAGGGCTAAATCGTTGGCATTGGGCCATATGCCCAATGTTGGAGTAAAAGAGGCTCCGGCCTCACCCGTGGATGAGAATGGGCCGAATGGTCAGGCCGCGGGGGAATATGCATTGTCGTAAGCAATGCTAAGGATTTTGGAAAGAGTCGCAGGGCCCAATAATGGCACGGGAAATCGGAGGTCCATTCCGGAGCGACTTCGATCAAATAGGGCTGAGATCTTTAAGGGCGTGTCTGGTGTGACCCCTAACGTGGCAGAATACTAGTTGGAGGCCACTGAAAGGATAATGGAGGATTTGGACTGTTCACCTGAAAAAAAGCTGAAAGGAGCAGTGTCACTGCTCAGGGAAGAAGCTTCCTAGTTGTGGCTGACGATGAAAGAGGGCACCCAACCGGAGCGGGTCACTTGGGGGTTTTTCAAAGCTACATTCCAAGGGAAGTATGTGGGTGCAAGCTATGTGGATGCTAGAAGGAAGGAGTTCTTGAACTTGACCCAGGGAAACAAATCTGTGGCGGAGTATGAGGCAGAATTTCTACGCCTTAGTATGTATGCAAGAGTTATGATGGCAATGAACTATGAGCGTTTCGTTAGGTTTGAGGATGGACTTAGAGATAGCCTTAGGGTATTGATAGCTCCACAAAGGGAATGAGTTTTCTCGGAATTGGTGGAGAAAGCAAAGATAACGGAGGAGGTTAAACGCACTGAGTGCTTAAATTGAGAAAAAGAAAGGGGTAAGAACAAGAGGGAGGTTGAGACTCCTAGTTTTGAACAGAGGCCTAGCGCTAGAGCCAGAGTTAATGAGACAGTTAGAGCAGGGCCCCCTGCTGCTAATCCAGGGGTGCCACTTTGTGCTGATTACGGGAAAGGCCATGTAGGCGAGTGTTAAAAGAGGACGGGAGCTTGTCTAGCTTGTGGATGCATGGAGCATAGGATCAAGAATTGCCCAAGAATGCCAGCTCAGGTGCCAGTCATGGACCGAGGTGGTGTACAGCCACCGAAGGGTGGTCAGCAACCGCCGAGAGGCCATGATCAGGCCAAGGGTGGAAGTAGTTTGAGTCGTGGAGCACCGAGCAGAGGTGCTGGTCATGCTGAGGCAAGGCAGCCAGCTTTGGTCTACGCAGCACGACGCCAAGAGGATGGAGACGTTCCAGAGGTAAATAATGGTACGTACTTACCCATCGGGTGCTATTTACCTAAGTTGGAATTAGAGTACGCAGCGGAAGTGTGGTGTGGTAGTCTGTGTTAGTAGTTGGGAATTTCAAGGACGAAATTTCTTTTAGGGGGTAGAGTTGTAATGCCCCAAAAATCCCAAAACCCAAAAATCTCAAAATCGTGAATTTTTCTTTTTGTGCTTAGCAATTTCGGTTAAGTGTTAATTACGCAAAGGTAGGTCTTGGACAAGGTTTGAGTTCGAGTTAGGAGGTAGAAGAAATTATAATTTAATTATGAAAAGAATCAGGGTTGGCAAGTAGTTGGGGTTTTAAATAAAGATAGGGGAAAATAACGTCAAAAAGCCTTATGGTGGAGTGGCTAAGTGACGCCACTTAGAGTGTAGGGAGGTGGCATTAATAGCTAGCAAGGAGGTCCAAGGTTCGAATCCTAGCTTAGTATTTTTAGGAGTTTAATTTTGGCCTTCTAGAAGGTTGGAAGTGGCGTGAAGATGGACTCTAAGGGAAGTGTTTAGGAGAGAAAATTAAGGAAAGGATTAAAGGGTTATCAGGGAGAAAAACGAGGAGATGAGAAGGGGGAAGTGATGGAGCCAAATGGGGAACTGAGGGCCAGGTAATTCGACTATAAGGGCTATAAATAAGTGCCGAATGCAGGTTTGCCAGGCTAGTACCGAATTTCCTTCACTCTGTTACCGGAAATCGTTTTCCCTAAGAGTCGAAAACTGTTTTGTTTTCTTCTTTTTCTTTCTGTCGATTTCTTCAAAAGCTAAAAACCCTTGTTCTTCTTTTATTTTTCTTGTGTCGATTTCTTTTTTTCACTTTTGGGTTTAGCCGATTCTTCTTCCTCTCTCTCTTGGTGCCGAATAAGCAATTATGCCATTCAGATCTCTAGAGCCGAATACTCTTTGACCGTATCAAGTGTAAGTGTTACTCTTCCAATCAGTTTTCTTTGCTAAGTATCGAATATAGTCCCTTACTCTTTCTAATCGACTGTGGTAGGGAATTAGTATCAGATCTCAGATCTTAGCTCTCTACCGAAATTGCTTTTTAGGTGTTTGGGATTTTGGTAAGTATTCCTCTCCCATTGGCTAAGGTGGCCGAATGTTTAAATTTAAGGTAAGGGGACTTGTGTTGGATACAAGTCACCTATTATTCTGGTTTTAATAGTTAAGATTAGTGCAGATCTAGGAGTTGGTCGTGGTTAGTTATTTAAGAAAGGGCTGTTATACTTATCGCGCAAGGTGAGGTTAATGTGAGGTTTCGATTTTAGTAAAGTTATGTATTAAGCATGCGATTAATTGAAGGGTGATATTGTTTATAGGTTGGTGACTAAGGGAATCGCAACACACTTGCCTACCAGGTGTGTACATACACTGCACACATACTATAAATCGGTAAAAGCTAAAATGCCAAAATGCTGAAATACCGAAATGCTGAAATGCTGAAATGCCAAAAGTGTGGCTACGGTAGTCTTGCGAGTGCGCGAATACTCATAAGGGGGAGACCAATAAGTTGCCTGAGGCCCATGGCCGATTCCATGGACTAGGGTTGTGAATAGGCTAAGTGGGCTAGAATGGGCTAAATAGGCCCGATGGGCTGTTGGGCCTATAATAGGCAAAATTTGATAAGCGATGCTATGTGATAGGAAATTTGTATGTGAGCATGAATATAATGTGATTTGGGCCGGATGGGCCATATAAATGAGATTAGGCCGAATGGGCCATATGAACGTGAATTGGGCTTGATGGGCCATATGAATGTGAATTGGGCCTGATGGGCCATATGTATGAGATTGGGCCAAGTGGGTCATATGCATGTATGTAGGGGTTTTGGGCCTAGTATATGATAACCACATAAAACTTACTTAATATATTGCGACCGTGGACAAGTCATAGAGTTAAGGTGTTGCAACGGGTATATGAATGTCTAGGATTGGATTTAGGGAGAGCTTGGTACTTAAGCAGTCTTAATGACTCACCTCCTCTTCTCTGGAATCCTACCTGGCGCATAGTGTTCGTTTAGCTCACAGGATTTGTTAACGGGCCAAGGTAAGTAAAAACCCGTAATAAAAGAAAATTACCGAAATGGCCCTAAAGGTAAAAATGACTAAAATACCCCCCAAGTGTTGTTTGTAAGATTTATAATTGCTATATGAATTCATATGTATTCATGTGATATCTTGTTTAGGTTGCATATGGGTTGGGAATTATGGAACGCAGGGAGTATATGAGGGTCGCATGGTTGCCTGACAACCGCGGATCCACCAACGGCTTTTAAGCCCAATATGTGATTGGCAATTTGCTGTAACTTGGGTAGTTCCGCAACCGGGCTACCATTGATGTGTATCGGTTGGGTGGGTCAATATTTATATCCCCACAGGTTGTGAAAAGGGGGACAAAGCAGAAGTGTACCGGTTGGATTATTGGGGTGGGTTGCACTGCATTGCATTGCATGTTTGATGTATGATGACTTTTGAATGCTTGTTTTCATTGAGGGTTGTACACACTGAGTTTGCGAAAACTCACCCCCTCTTTTATTTTATTTTTATGAGATGCTCAGTAGAAGGCTTGATGTTTAGAGGGACTCTGGGTAGCTAGCTAGCAAGATAATTTGGACTTGTTTTTCTTTCTAAAGCTTATCTGTAACGCCCCCACGCCCGAAACCGTCACCGGAGTCAAGCTTGAGGTGTTACTAAACTTATCTTACCTTTTAAACAACTCTAAACCACTTATTTTAATTTTCGGAATAAACTGTTTTTCTGCGTCATAGCTGCTTAAAAATTCATTTCTCGAGTTTCAAAACTCAAAATTAAGATCCGTAAATTTTTCCTGAAACTAGACTTATATATCTATCTACTAATTGTTTTCTAGAATTTTTGACTTATCCAATTAGTACAGTTTATTAGTTAAAGTTACCCCTGTTTCAGAATTCAACTGCACTGACCTCTACTTACTCCAAACCACTTTTCTCCCTATAAAAAATTAATATAACTATACCATTTGTTTCTATTAAAACTAGATTCAATAAGGATTCTAACCATAAAAATTAAACCACCTAATTATTTTTGTACAATTTATGGTGAATTTCCAAAGTTGAAATAGGGGATCTAGAATTTTCTCTGACCCTGTTTCACTAAAACTCAGATATCTCATAAAATATAATACCTTTACCTGTTTTCTTATTCCATAAGAAAATAGACATAATAATCTTTAATTTCATATATTATTCACCATCAAACCATGTCTCTACGATTTTTAGTGATTTTTCAAAATCACATTATTTCTGATACTTGAATCTGTTTTTAAGTTACTTTCACATTTTTCTTAGTTTTCATGTGATAGTTACTACTTATTCATACATACAATTAAACATGTATATCATCAGCCATTCTATTAGCTAATCACTAGCAAGTATTTACACATCATTTATTGATCATATCATATCAAAAGAAACCAAGTTCCTATACATGCCATGCACAAAACTAAACGTCTAACTATACCAATGTGATTCCTTCGATAGTGTGATCGGGTCTCCGACGTTTCCTTCGATCCCCGAGTGGCTAGATAAAAACTATAAGAAAAAGAAAATAAAGAGAGTAAGCACTAGGCTTAGTAAGCTTACAAGCAAATAAATTACAACATTCAACATAATGAATAATTGTACATAATGTCACCTAGCCTCATAAACTTTCTTTACTTCTCATTTTCTACCTTCTTCTTTACTTACTTACCTTCTTTCTTACCTGACCTTTCACTATTCATAAATATAATCTACCTTCCCTTTGCTGATAATTCACTGTAATTTAACGTGTACAATGACCTATTGAACCACTAGGAATACTAAGGATACCGGGTCGTTCTGCCTATCAATATCCCGCCAATGCCATGTCTTCGACATGGACTTACATGAATTATTCCCTGCCTCCAATGCCATATATATATATCTAATATGGGCTTACATGGCTCATTCCTGTCTCCAAAGCCATATATCTGATATGGACTTACATGGCTCATTCTCTGTCTCTCCCTGTCTTCACACAACCCCAATATCCTAACATTCCTAAGGTTCAAACTGGCTTCCTAATGCTTTTTCTGTCACTTCGCTTTTAATTCGACTTCAAATATTCTCATAAAATAAGTATATAAATGCTGGAAATTTACAATAATAATGTAAAATAAAAGAATATTGCATTTATTTCTCAGAACTTACCTCGTATGCAAAAATAGCTACTTTTACCATTTCGTCCACAACTTGGTATTTTCTCCATTTTAGCTTGAATTTCAGTTTTCCTTGCTCTATCATTTAAAATATAGTCTAATTAGGACTCAAATTATTCAAATTGACCTAAAATCATATTTTGGCAAAATTACAATTTTGCCCCTAAACTTTTGCATATTTACACTTTTGCCCCAAAGCTCAGAAATTAAACTTCAGCCTATTTTCTTATGTTTCATGACATGCTGGTCATTTTTCCTTCTATGGCAGCATCAAATTCATACTCTAACAAGCACTTATGACTATTAGGTATTTTTACTGATTAAGTCCTTTTACTCGCTTTTGCTTAAAACCGAGTAGTACAAGTTGTCTAACATAATTTAAAACCTCATATTCTATCATAAAACACCAAAATACACAAATTTCACCTATGGGTATTTTTCCAAATATGAACCCTAACTTAAATTATTGCTAGCATAAGCTTTATCGAGCTACCGGGACTCCGAAAACGTAAAGAACATTAAAAACGGGGCTTGGAATCACTTACCATAGAGCTTGAAAGCTTGAAACAAACCCTAGCTGTGGAGAACCCTTGAAATTTCGTCCTAATGAAGAAGATGGACAAAAATTGGCTTTTAATTTTGTTTTTAATTCATTTTAATAACTAAATGACCAAAATGCCCTTACTACTAAACTTTCAAAAATTCCTTCCATGTCCTAATTTTTGTCCATAGACTTAAAAATTGGTAAAATTACTCTTTAAGGACCTCTAATTAATAATCTAATTCAATTTTATGCAAAATACTTCTAGAACACAAGTTTTGCAATTTATTCAATTTAGTCCCTAATTTCAAATTAAGTACTTTATGCATAGAATTTCTTCACGAACTTTTCACACAATCATGCAAACATATCATAGACCTCAAAATAATAATAAAATAAATTTTTCTACCTCAGATTTGTCTTTTCGCAACCACTGTTCTTTATAGGCCCTATTTCGGGATGTTACATTTCTCCCCCCTTTAGGGATTTTCATCCCCGAAAATCTTACTCGTGAAGAGATTTGGGTACTGTTTTCGCATAGCCTCTTCGAGTTCCCATGTAGCCTCGTCTACCCCATGTAGTCCGACTATCTCTCAAATATACAAATCGCCAACTTGTCAAGTGAAAAATCCATACGAATCGGGATAAATGAGCCGACTTTGTTAACTTATCAATCACAACCCATACTGCATCTTTCTTTCTCGATGTAAATGGCAATCCCGGCACAGATCAAGCATCTAGAAACAAACTCGAAATGTCCCTTTTCATTCCTACCCACCAAGACATTTCTTCAAATCATTATACATCTTTGTACTACCTGGATGAATAGACAAAAACTACTATGTGCTTCCCTGTAAGATCTTTCGAATAAGCTCATCATTCTTCTGTTACACATACCTCGGGTGATAATCGATCACTAGCTCATAATCTTTAATCAACTCTAGTCATCTTCTTTGCTTCAATTTCAAACTTTTGTGATCGGTGAATATGTGGCACTTCTCACCGTGCAAATGATGTCTTCAAATCTTCAACGCAAAAATAATGGCAAATAGCTCTAAATCATGTATCTGATAGTTCTTCTCATGTGGCTTTAGCCGTCTAAAAGGCATAAGCAATTACCTTCCCTTCCCCGCATAAGTACACAACCAAGTCCATTCATGGACGCATCATCAGAAATCACAAACTCCTTACAGTTTCTAGTTGTACTAAAATAGGAGCTTTAGTCAATAATGCTTTTAACTTGTCAAAACTCTGCTCACACTTCTCACCCATTCAAACTTGATATCCTTTCGCAGCAATTTTATCGATTGGGGTAGCTATCATGGAAAATCCTCTACAAATCACCTATAATATCCGGCAAGACCAAGAAAACTTCTAACTTCTGATACATTTCTAGGAGGCTTCCAATTAACAATGGCTGAAATCTTGCTCGAATCAACCTTAATACCTTCACCTGAGACAATATGTCCTAGAAAACCAACTTCTCGTAACTGCAATTCACTTTTACTCAACTTGGCATACAACCGATTATCTCTCGAATATGTAAAATCGTTTCTCAAATGCTCTGCATGCTCGGGCCTCATCATGAGAATAAATCATGATATCATCAATGAACACAACTACAAACTTATCCAAGTACGGTCTAAAAATTTGGTTCATTAAGTCCATGAAAATGGCAGGAGCATTAGTCAAGTCAAATGGCATCACAAGGAACTCATAATGACCATAGCTAGTCCGGAAAGCGCCTCTTGGGACATCTAACTCTTTAACTCGCAACCGATAGTATCCGGATCTCAAATCTATCTTGGAGAACACAAGAGCTCCCTTCAATTGATCAAACAGATCATCAATTCTAGGTAATGGATACTTGTTCTTTCATCATTACCTTGTTAAGTTGCTGATAATTTATGCACAATCTCATCGATTCGTCATATTACCTTGTTTCAATTCCAGAATTCCTTTCTCTTACAGTCAATAAACCCCGATCGATGTACTTTTACGAAATTCCTCCCGAAGAAATCCCAAGTGATCCTCTCCTTTGGTACAACTGATACAAGTGTCTTCCACCGTAGTAGGTCGAGTCTCTAAGAAGTGATATTACACATTTCATACATTCCTCGGTGTACAAGATAATTCATCAAAGACTCGATAGTATTTTCTAACCAAAATTTTGCTCTTTCTCGCATCATCATGTTTTGTTGCTCGAACTCTTCTCGCCTCCTTGTTTCCGATTCTATCAATCGGTGGCTTTTCTCTTATCATTGTACCTGTGGATCAGGGAAGCTTAAGCTACATGGGTAGCCCGAGAGTCATGAGGGGTGGAGGTCTAACTCACCGGATTCGTGACGAACGAACTCGGCAAACCAATTATTCAAAGCTTGGAAGAGAGCTTCTCGAGTCACTCCTCCCGATTAATCATTCATCGCCTATTCTCGGATGGCGCTACCCCTTCCGCGGAGCAGGCGTATTACTTTCTACATCATCATCACCAGCTCGCTCGGGATCCATTACAATAAAACAAAATATTTAAAAATCGCCGAGAGTCGCCACACTATCAAAATACAGTGTATGGCATGTATAGCTAGACATTTACTCACACTAACTGCTTAGAGAACCGACTAAACCTGCTCGATACCAATAAATGTAACGCCCCCACGCCCGAAACCGTCACCGGAGTCAAGCTTGAGGTGTTACTAAACTTATCTTACCTTTTAAACAACTCTAAACCACTTATTTTAATTTTTGGAATAAACTATTTTTCTGCGTCATAGCTGCTTAAAAATTCATTTCTCGAGTTTTAAAAATCGAAATTAAGATCAGTAAATTTTTCCTGAAACTAGACTCATATATCTATCTACTAATTTTTTTCTATAATTTTTGACTTAGCCAATTAGTACAGTTTATTAGTTAAAGTTACCCCTGTTTCAGAATTCGACTGCACTGACCTCTACTTACTACGAACCACTTTTCTCCCTATACAAAATTAATATAACTATACAGTTTGTTTCTATTAAAACTATATTCAATAAGGATTCTAACCATATAAATTAAACCACATAATTATTTTTGTACAATTTATGGTGAATTTCCAAAGTTGAAACAGGGGATCTAGAATTTTCTCTGACCCTGTTTCACTAAAACTCAGATATCTCATAAAATATAATACCTTTACCTGTTTTCCTTATTCCATAAGAAAATAGACATAATAAGATTTAATGTCATATATTATTCACCATCAAACCATGTCTCTACGATTTTTAGTGATTTTTCAAAATCACAGTATTTCTGATACTTGAATCTGTTTTTAAGTTACTTTCACATTTTTCTTAGTTTTCATGTGATAGTTACTACTTATTCATACATACAATTAAACATGTATATCATTAGCCATTCTATTAGCTAATCACTAGAAAGTATTTACACATCATTCATTGATCATATCATATCAAAAGAAACCAAGTTCCTATACATGCCATACACAAAACTAAACGTCTAACTATACCAATGTGATTCCTTCGATAGTGTGATCGGGTCTCCGACGTTTCCTTCGATCCCCGAGTGGCTAGATAAAAACTATAAGAAAAAGAAAATAAAGAAAGTAAGCACTAGGCTTAGTAAGCTTACAAGCAAATAAATTACAACATTCAACATAATGAATAATTATACATAATGTCACCTAGCCTCATAAACTTTCTTTACTTCTCATTTTCTACCTTCTTCTTTACTTACTTACCTTCTTTCTTACCTGACCTTTCACTATTCATAAATATAATCTACCTTATCTTTTGATGATAATTCACTGTAATTTAACGTGCACAATGACCCATTGAACCACTCGGAATACTAAGGATACTGGGGTCGTTCCTGTCTATCAATATCCTGCCAATGTCATGTTTTCGACATGGACTTACATGAATTATTCCTGTCTCCAATGCCATATATATATATATCTAATATGGGCTTACATGGCTCATTCCTGTCTCCAAAGCCATATATCTGATATGGACTTACATGGCTCATTCCTGTCCTGTCTTGTCCTGTCAACCCCAATATCCTAACATTCCTAAGGTTCAAACGGGGCTTCCTAATGCTTTTTCTCTATCACTTCGCCTTTAATTCGACTTCAAATATTCTCATAAAATAAGCATATAAATGCTGGAAATTTACAATAATAATGTAAAATAAAATAATATTGCATTTATTTACTGTAAACTTACCTCGTATGCAAAAATAGCTACTTTTACCATTTCGTCCACAACTTAGTATTTTCTCCATTTTAGCTTGAATTTCAGTTTTCCTTGCTCTATCATTTAAAATATAGTCTAATTAGGACTCATATTATTCAAATTGACCCAAAATCATATTTTGGCAAAATTATAATTTTGCCCCTAAACTTTTGCATATTTACACTTTTGCCCCAAAGCTCGTAAATTAAACTTCAGCCTATTTTCTTATGTTTCATGACATGCTGGTCATTTTTCCTTCTATGGCAGCATCAAATTCATACTCTAACAAGCACTTATGACTATTAGGTATTTTTACCGATTAAGTCCTTTTACTCGCTTTTGCTTAAAACCGAGTAGTACAAGTTGTCTAACATAATTTAAAACCTCATATTCTATCATAAAACACCAAAATACACAAATTTCACCTATGGGTATTTTTCCAAATATGAACCCTAACTTAAATTATTGCTAGCATAAGCTTTATCGAGCTCTGGGACTCAAACGTAAAGAACATTAAAAACGGGGCTTGGAATCACTTACCATGGAGCTTGAAAGCTTGAAACAAACCCTAGCTATGGAGAACCCTTGAAATTTCGTTCTAATGAAGAAGATGGACAAAAATTGGCTTTTAATTTTGTTTCTAATTCATTTTAATAACTAAATGACCAAAATGCCCTTACTACTAAACTTTCAAAAATTCCTTCCATGTCCTAATTTTTGTCCATAGACTTAGAAATTGGTAAAATTACTCTTTAAGGACTCTAATTAATAATCTAATTCAATTTTATGCAAAATACTTCTAGAACACAAGTTTTGCAATTTATTCAATTTAGTCCCTAATTTCAAATTAAGTACTTTATGCATAGAATTTCTTCAAGAACTTTTCACACAATCATGCAAACATATCATAGACCTCAAAATAATAATAAAATAAATTTTTCTACCTCGAATTTGTGGTTTCGCAACCACTGTTCCGTTTAGGCCCTATTTCGGGATGTTACATTATCAGTTTCTATGGTATTAAGTACTTTCAAATCAGATTGTAATAGGGCTTCCACTTTGTTATTATTTGGATTATTTTTTTTATGTGATGCAATTATAAGAAGTTGAACATGGTTTCTTAAACTATAGTATGACTTTTCTACGTTTCCGCAACTACATTTTAAAAGGACATGTTTTCATAAAATCATATATTTTAAACAAGAGATTAAAAGAAGTTTTTTTTAGGATATTTAAGGTTTATTTTATTTTAAGAAGGGTTGTTAATGAAAACACGGTTTTCACTAAAACACTTCAATGTGATGTGCTAAATTCGACCATAACGTCCAGGCCGGGTTTGGGGTGTTATAAGATTTGTGATCCCGAGACCACTATTTCGACTAGGCCTTAAATCGGGTTATTATAATCCGAGCAAGATTTCTACAATAATGGATTAGAAGCCTCCGAGAAATGTTTCCGAAGTCCATAGTTTTCTGGGACTCACTGGCTATTATAAACGATTTGTGAAAGGCTTTTCAATGATTACGACTCCGTTGACGAGATTTCTTCAGAAAGATGTAAAGTCTGAATGGTCCAAGAAATGTCAGAAAAGTTTTGATCAGTTGAAAGTTCTTTTGACTGAAGCTCTAGTGTTAGTACAGCCAAAATAGGGTAAAGAATTTGTGATCTTTAGTGATGCATCATTGAATGGTCTGGGCTGCGTTTTGATGCAGGAAGGCAAAGTCATAACTTATGCCTCGAGATAGTTGAAGCCGCATGAAAAGAATTACCCGACTCACGATTTAGAGTTAGCAGCCATTATGTCTGCATGGAAGATTTAGTGCCATTATTTGTTCGGTGAGAAATGCCATGTTTATTCAGATCACAAGAGTTTGAAATATCTGATGACTTAGAAAGATTTGAATTTACGACAGCAGAGATGGTTAGAATTGTTAAAAGATTACGAGCTAGTTATTGACTACCATCCGTATAAAGCAAATGTTGTTGCTGATGCATTAAGCCAGAAGTCTTTATTTGCTCTACGTGTGATAAATACTAGGTTGGCTCTATTTGGCAATGGCTCGATTGTAGTTGAGTTGAAAGCGAGACCGTTGTTTTTACAGTAGATTTGTGAAGCTCAAAAAATTGATAGTGAAATGTTAGCAAAACAAGCTCAATGTGATTCGAACCCTGATTCAAAGTTTCAAGTTGATTTAGATGATTGTTTAAGATTTAGAGGCCGAATATGTGTTCCAAGAAATTCAGAGTTGATTTAGATGATTTTGAACGAAGCACATCGTAGCTATTTATCTGTTCATCCGGGATGCACGAAAATGTATAACGATTTGAAACAGCTCTATTGGTGGCTTGGTATGAAACGTTAAATTTCAGTGTTCATTTCTAAATGTTTGATTTATCAGCAAGTTAAAGCTGAGCATCAGGTATTGTCTAGTTTGTTACAGCCGATTATGATTCTAGAGTGAAAATAGGATAGAGTGACTATGGATTTTTGGTCGGGATTGCCCCTATCTCCGAGAAAGAAAGATGCGATCTGGGTTATAGTTGACAGATTGACAAAATCAACTCATTTCATTCCAGTAAGAACAGACAATTCGCTTGAAAAGTTATCTGAATTGTATATATCTGAGGTTGTGAGATTACAGGGAGTACCTATTTCTATAGTTTCAGATAGAGATCCGAGATTCACATCAAGGTTTTGGAAGAAATTGCAAGGTACACTGGGTACAAAATTACATTTTAGTATCGCATTTCACCCACAGACGGATGGTCAATCCGAGCGAGTTATTTAGATACTCGAGGATATGTTGAGATGTTGCATTCTTGAGTTTCGAAGGCACGTGGGAAAGGTATTTACCGTTAATTGAGTTCGCATATAACAATATTTTATAATCGAGTATTAAAATGGCACCGTATGAAGCATTATACGGTCATAAAAGTAGGACACTGTTGTACTGGACTGAGCAAAGCAAGAATAAGATTCATAGGGTTGATCTGATTAGAGAAACAGAAGAAAAAGTGAAAGTAATTCATGATAGTTTGAAAGCAGTGTCAGATTGAAAGAAATCTTAGGGAGGCTTGAAGCGGAAAGATATTGAATTTCAGATCGAGGATAAAGTGTTCTTGAAACTATCTCCATGGAAGAAAATACTTTGGTTCGGTCGTAAAGGCAAATTGAGTCCACGATTCATCGGACCGTATGAGATCATCGAGCGAGATGGACTAGTGGCTTATCGGTTAGCATTGCCAGGATTCATAATGTATTTCATTTATCGATGCTTCGATGATACTATTCCAACCTTTCACATGTCATTTCCCTGACTGAAGTTGAGATTCAGTCAGATTTATCATACAGTGAAGAACCGATCCGAATTCTAGCTTGTGAGATCAAAGAGCTGAGAAATAAAAGAATAGCGTTAGTGAAAGTATTATGGCATCGACACAGGGTTGAAGAAGGTACGTGGGAACCCGAGGATGCTATGAGAAAGCAATATCCAAATCTATTCACTGGTAAGATTTTCGGGGACGAAAATCCCTAAGGGGGGAGAGTTGTAACAACACAGTTTTAGTTAAATTAGAACAGTGGTTTCAAAACCACAAATTTGAGGTTATAAAATTATTTTAATATTATTTTTTGTGTTTAAAATATGTGAATATGTATGTGTAAAAATTTTGTGAACTAATTTTATCGTTTAATAGCTCAATTTAAGAAAAAGGACTTAATCGCGTAAAATGTAAAAGTTGCATTCTACTTGTTAATAGTGCTAAATTGCTATGGCTTATTAAATAAAAGGTCCTTATATTGTAATTAGACCACGATTAGTGTAATTTGACATAAATGGCCAACCATTAAATGTTTTGTTAATTTTTTAATTAAGGTTAAAATAGTAATTTAGTTATTAAGGTTAATTTTAATTAAAACAAAAGCCAAATTTTAGCCCATTTCTTTCTTCCTTAGCCGAATATTAGAGAAAGAAAAGAGGGTTTTGAGCTTTCATCCATTTGGCCATGGTTGAGCTTGATTAAGATCAAGAAAGAAAGAATCCGAAATTAGATTGGGGGAAAGGCAAGCTTATCAAGTAATTTACTCATTTCACCGTTTTCATACCCGAGGTAAGTTCGTATGTGATAATTTCATTATAAATGCATATTAAATGCTTTGATATCTCTTAAAATGTGATTATAAGATTTCAGATAATGTTTGAATTATGATTACAACTCTACGGAGGTGTTTGAAGATTAAATCAACAAATAAAACTTCCCGGTTGAACCTTAGAAATAGATAGAATGCTAATGAAATGTAATCAGGTTAATGTATTGGCTTCGGGCCATTATATCGATACTTCGGGTGCAAATAGTACCTTAATTTGGCTATAGGCCATGGTATAGTTATCCATAGAGGAGTTACCTTGATTTAGCTACGGGCTATGGTATAGGTACTCCAAGATAAGTTACCTTGATTTGGCTTTGGGCCATGGTATAGGTACTTATCGATTGAGATCCTTGAGAATTCTACTTCTATTTCGAATGGTTCAACGAGTAAAAGAATGACGTGGTTGAGAAAGAGGTTAGTATGATGTGATACAGGTACATATGGAATCTATTCGAGTATTATATTAAAAAAGTTCAATGAGATGGTATTTAATCATGTTTTAAGACATGAGAAAGGTTTGTGAAAATGAGATGTTGATTTGTTAATATGTAAATGCTTGTGTTATATTTGTATGATGAATTGAGTTACTCATTTACGAACTTACTAAACTATTAAGCTTACTGTGTGTTATTTGTATATGTTTTGTAGATAATCAAGGCTAGCTTGGGCTCGGGGATCGTTAGGAGTATTTTCACACTATCGATCAATTTGTCGGTACTTTTGAAGCTTGTATATATGGTATATGACATGTATAGGCTAGTGTCATTTTGGTATGTTTTGAGCTATGAAATTAGCCATGTGATTTGGCTTGTTAATGATGTAAATGTTAATGTGTTTTTAGCCATTTAAGTTGGCTTGAATTATGTGTTAGATGAATAAAATATGATGTATAAATTGCTTTATGTTTTGATATGGTTATATGGTTGCTTAAGTAACTAGTTGCCATTTGGTAAGTTAATGCTTGAAAGATGATATGTTGTGGATTAATTTTGAGGCGTAAAATAGATGACAAATTGTTAAATAAATGCATTTAGTAGCTATGTAAGTTTTGATGATTTTGCATAATGAATTGGTATATTTTGATTATGGAATTGAGTAGTTTTAATGGTTAGGACTAGTTGGCATGAATGGTATATGAATTGACATGTTTTGGCTGCCTATAAATGTGTTGAAATAGTGTCATTTTGGTTGCTAGGTGAGCATGTGAAAAGGGTGGCAAATTGGCTTTGTAAATAGCCTATTTTTTTCTACACAGGCAGAGACACTGGCGTGTGTTTCAGCCGTGTGTGACACACGGTCATGCTACACGGTCGTGTGTCCCCTGAGGTAGCCCTACGAATTAAGTCAGTATACCCTACAGGTTTGGTACGGCCTAGACACACGGGCGTGTCTACTGGCCATGTGTGTGACCGTGTGACATAAGTCGGTATACCCCCTAAACGGCACATGGCTTAGCACACGGATGTGTGTGGCCATTTTGAAGGGTACAAGGGCTAGACACATAGGCGTGTGGACGGCTGTGTGACCCAAGTCAGTATGTATACCCTATTTTCGTTCGGCCTATGACACGGGCATGTCTGGTAGCCGTGTGAGGCACACGGCCTGTTCACACGGGCGGTGACCCCTGAATGCAAAATAATTTTCTAAGTTTCAGAAATTTTTGTATGTGATCGGTTTAGTCCTGAGCCTCTTCTAAGCATGTTTTGGGGCCTCGTAAAGACTTATAAGGGACAGTATGAATGTATTAGATTGATAATTATATGAATTAGAATTATGTATGAGAAATGTATAATATATGTTGTGCTTTCTTCGGTAATGCCCAAAACCCTATTTTGGCGACAGATACTGGTTAGGGGTGTTGCACCACAAATCAGATTCTCCAAAGAATAAGAATGAAAATAAAACTAAAATAGAAATAAAAGTAATCTAAGTATAAAATAAACTCAAGAAACTGAAAACTAAATGAAAGTTGTAACATAAGCTAGAATCAAAGATGCTTATTAAGTGTCTAGATAAGCCTATTTATATATTTAGGGGTGGTCAACATCCATTGACCTAATTCGATTGACATTTTTATGTTAAAGTTTATTGTGCAGACACAATTGCCCTTGGATAATTAATTATCCACATCAATGCGGTGTCACAACATCCTCAAGAGGATGTCACAAAATAGGTGGCAATTTAAGAGTTGAGGCTCGATTTCAAGGTTGTGTCGTGACACCCTCTGGCTATGTTGCAACATTGAAGGAAGCTTTGCTCTTTTGGTACTCTACTCACTATGTTGCAGCTTTGACCCTCTATGTTGCAACATTGTGACCAGTTTTGTGTTTGCCTACCTCTAAATGATGTCCTGCACACTCACTGAGTACGTTAGCCCTTCCTTTAGACCTCTTTCTCCGCCTAAGATCATATAAATGACTCTAATCACATTTTTTTATTAACTACAAACTAAGAGTGAAGAGCTAAGTAAATGTAATGAAATTTATTTTATACAAGCTCCTTGATGATCACTAAACTAACTATAATTACGACAAAGGCAAGCGCACCTACCGAACAATAGTATGGCTATGTTAAGTAGGGAATATCGTATCCACGAGGACTAAAAGCACTAGTAATTACTATTTTTTTATTATTTAGTCGATAAAATGGGATGATTATTTTTAATCTAAAATTAACTAAACTAATTACTAAGAACGCAACAGAGAGTGAATTAGGAAAATAATCGAATAAAACCAATGACATAGATAGTACCAAGGAAAGAATCCACCTAGACTTCACTTATTAATCTGAATCTGAATTAAACGATTTATTCACTTGTGCCTTGATCCGTAGAAATCCCTAAATTATGTTAATATCTCTTTCAAGAGTAAGAACAACAGACTCTAGGTTGATTAATTCAAATCTCTTTCTAACTAAAAGCCTTATTATACCATTAACTCGACCTATGGATTCCCATATTAGATTTGACTCTAATCTGGTAGATTTAGTCATTCTATTTCTAGGATTGCATGTAACTCCACTCAATTATGTTAGATCTACTCTTAAACAAGGACTTTTACTCCACTGAAATAAGCACATTTAACATGAATCAATATCCTGAAAATATTAAAACATGAAATAAGCATACATAATTGAGAACAAGAATCAAGTATTTATCATGTAATTCAGAAAACCAAATAATAAGATTCATTATAGGTTTCATCTTCCCTAGGTATCTAGGGAATTTAGTTCATAATCTGGAATGAAAACAACTCAAAGTTAAGATAACAACAAGACATAAAGAAACCCAATAAAACTTCTAGAGAAATTAAATGAAGAAGCAGGAGATTCGCTTCTGAGTTGCTTTCGATGGTGTTCTTTGAGTAATTTCTTTGGTCTTCTCTGTGTGCTCTTTTCGGTCATCTTGTAATATGTATTTATAAACTTTAGAATGCTCGAAAACCATAAAAATTGGGTTTTTTCGCGTAAAATGGAAGCAGGGTTCGAAATCGACACGGGCTGGCACATGGGCGTGTGGTCAGCCCGTGTGGCATCTGGCCATCCTGTGTGGAAATGCCCAGGCCGTGTAGATCTTGGAAGCAACTCTTTTTGTCTGATTTTGGCTCATTTTTGCTCCTTTCGCTTCCCTATGCTCACCTAAGTATAGAAACATGAATTTAAAGGATTAGGAGCATCAAATTCACTAATTTACATAATAAATCATCCAAAAATGCATCAAGAATGGGGTTAAAAACATGTTACTTTTAAAGCTTATCAAATATTCCCACGCTTAAGTGTTTGCTTGTCCTCAAGCAAAATCCTCAACTCATAATTAAAAATTAATCTTTCTCAACTTATAATTCTCATCAATAATGTTTTGTCATAATTTACAAATAATCATACATTGATAATTCAACCAAAAGAGCACTAAAGACTCAAACAATTCAAGTCAAACATTTTAAAAGTATGAAAACATTAGGTATTTCCCCTTATCTAAGTAATTACCTTTAATTCAAATTCAACAAGAATCGACATCCTCACTAAAGATTCACTCAAATCACTCAAAGTGTTTAAGGTTCAAAATAAGCACTCAATAGTCAAACATGAAAAGTCATTACCATAGGCTTGCATGAAAATCAAATCTCCACCACTATAAAATGAGATGATACATACACAAATCAAAAGGTTTGTAAAAGGTTGTAATGGGGCTTAGGTTAAAGACGTGGAGAAAGGCTGAAAAAGATGGTTAGAAATCGAGATCAAATTGATAAATTACCAAACTAGAAAAATAAACAAATGTTGAATTAAAATAATTACATCAATCGAAAACTATTTAAGAATAACACGAGCTTTCTCTGAAAATATGAATTTAACTGTTCAAGCTCAATTAACATAGAACTAAATAATAATCAATATATATATATGTATTTTTTTTCTCATCAATTTTTTTTAGAACAATAAGAAATAACTCAGCAAATGAAATAAAAGAGCATATTAGGCAACTAACCAAATCAAATCTCGATAAAAAGGGAGTCTATAAAATAGGAAAAATTCTCAACGAATCAAAAGAGTGAGTTATGGGTTAACATGAATGGGTAAATCAAGAAACGGTGTGTTAGGCTCAACGGGGTTCACTAAGGGTTAATTATGAAGGTAGGATTTTTATGGGATAAGTGGGTTAAAACCTAAGTGCCTTTATCATCTCAGTATATCAAATCAAAGGTGTGATCTCGACATGCATAATCGAAACAAGTTCTAGAATAACAAATCAATATTGACACACTTATAACCAATAATAAAATGAGCAAGAAAAGTGTACGCTCTAAAGGCTCAAAATCTCACAAAAAATTATGGTGCCAAACTTGTAAATTTAAAACTTCAAGATAATACCTCAATTCAAGGAAACCACCTAAAAAATATTAATTCAGAAAATAGACTTATCATCATTGATTCTCTCATGTCTTAAAGTTTACAACAACCAATGCACAAATATCTATGAATTTAATCTAAAACACATCAATAAAAATCACAAATTGATAAAAATTCATTCTAATAGTAGTATGAGAAAATTACTTAAACACAAGACATAATTTAGGGGTTTTCTAATAAATATATAAATATATAAGTAACCTCGCCACACTTAAGATGTACATTGTCCTCAATGTACAAACATATATAATCATATTATAAATAGAATATCATAAGTGAGGGAGAAAACTGAAACTGCCCTGAATATTGGATGAAATCCTTAGAATAGTGAAAAGCAGTATTATAGACAAATCTAGATGTAGTGCATGATTCCGAGCAAACTACTAAGAAAATAAACACAAATAGTGAAGAAGATGAAGGGACTATACTCGATTAGAAACAATCATAAAAATAAAAATATAGTTCAAAAGATAGAAATGAAATAAGTCTAAGAGAATAAAAATAAACATAAAGATATAAATAAAAATAAAAATAAAACAACTGGACTCAATGGTCCTCATCATCAAATGCGTCGATGTCGTGAGTTATCAGCGATGAGGAGAAGATACGGAGATGTTGACAGATCTACTGTAATGTCACATCAATATTGTCGAAACTCTAAAAACAATGATGCTCAAAGCGAGTAAATCGCTCGGAGAGGTCCACTAAAGTAGTAGCAGAAGAAATAGAATGGTGACTCGAAGGTGAAGGTTGAGGTGGGTCCTCGTGATGGAGAGGAACATTATCAATGAAGTCCTTGGTTCATTCTGGGCATCAGAATAAAATAATCGAGATTGAGGAGGATCCACTCCACAATGCCATCAATCATCCTTATATTAATCATGCTCGAGATTCCCGGTGGGGACATCTGGTTGACGAGTGTAAGTGTAGAGGACTGCTCTAGTGTGTCAAGGAGAACGAAATGTTGAGCAAAATAAGTCACATAAGGGCCTAAACAGATAGGGCCTTTCCTGTGGCGGTCAATCTGATGGCAGAAGGCTAAGGCGATGAAGTGCGCCAAATCAAAGATATGCCCGGTAGCCATGCTCCATAGAAAACAAGCATCATGAGTACTAACGACTCCGGTGTTCTCCCTCCTACCGGTCAAAGTGTGAGCTAAAAGTGCATGAAGATACTGTAAAGCTGGAGAGAGAGAAGTCACCTTCGAGCGACTCACATCATAAAGTGTCTGACTCACTGTAAGATCTGTCCAACAACTAGCTGGCGAGCGGTGGATGTGCCGATGTAGGTGGAGGAAGTTCTCGGCACCCATAAACTCCTCAGTATAGAGTCCCATAGTAGCACTAAACTCGGGAACACTCATTGGCGTACCAAACCACCAAGTCGAAAAGTGATGGTGCCTGGCTCGTTATGAGTTGTCATCGCGTGCTAAAGAGTAAACATCGAGAAAAACTCCAGTGTCAGCTCTATGTATGTGGGCTCTATGATGGAAAAGAATCTGTCCTATGAGGCTGTGGCAATAAAGGCTCGAACAAGATCAGCGAGGTGGACCTGCTCCAAAGTGGCCCAATCAATACATTGGCATAGTCCGAATGGGCGCTGTCGAATGACCTAAAATAAATCCTCTTGGGGACCCATTGGAAATCAGAGATAAAGGTGTTGGGCCTCGATAGAGGCACTCGAGGAGGAGGTCACACCAAGGGTCTTCTACTTTTTCGAAGTGGGGACGGCGACCTTGGACTTGCCATGTGTGCTTGTCATAGTGCGCCTGAAAAAGAAAATAATTCATCAATAAATAAAGCATCACCAAAGGCTAAGAAGATAAAATCCAAGTAGTCCTAAATAGCACATTACTCTTAAAACAATAAAAAATAATAAAAGATAATTCAAGACATTCTAAAAGCAAGATAATAAAAAGCAGGAATAAATAATGAAATAAATAATTCTAGTACTAAGAACAAGGAACAATAGTAATAGAAACAGTGCGTAATAAAGTCAAATTAATAAACTAAGGATGAATCATACTAATGGCTAGAAAAAAAAACTAAAACAATAGCATTAAGAATAAAAAATGAATGATAAATAAAGTGAATTAAAAATAATAATAAGGTCAGTAAAAAAATATAGCTAGAAAAATAAAAGAATATAACTAAAAATAAATAATAATAGATAATAAACATAAAATAACTAACAATAATAATAATAAACAAGAAAAAATAAAGAAATAAACAAAATAGGGCAACAATGGTTGACCGACGGGAAAATGGTGGTGGCGATTGGACGACAACGGTGAAATGGAGGACAGTGGTGACGATGCGTGCAAGGTGGGGCTAAATGTTGAATAGATAGCCAGAAGGGAAAAAGGAATGGAAGAGGGAGATGGTGAAGGAAGAAGAGGCTGTGGAAAGGAGAGGGAGGGGTTGTGGAGGTCGGGGTGCGTGGAAGTTTTCGGGGTGGAGGCGCTCCTGGGGGATAGTTCGAATGGGTGAGCAAAGGGAAGGATGAGAGGGCATGGGGTGATTCCAAGAGAGAGTACAGGGAAGGATGAAAGGGCCTGGGGTAAAGAGGAAGGCTTTCGGTCGGAAGCTAGGGCAGTGAGGTGAGGAACTGTTGACGAGGGAGAGGGATGGTGAATAACGGCCAGGAAAAGGGAGTGTAACTCTCTGACTTGTTTTAAATTTGAAAATTTTAGCTCTAGGTTTCACATTGCCTAGGACAACCCCATGTGACCAGGTCGTGTGGTTTACACAGCCATGTCACACGCCCGTGTGGACTATTTTAACCCATGTCTCTATTGATTTTTGAAAAATTAAGTCCCAATATCCACACAGCCATGTCGCTAGGCTGTGTCACCAGGCCGTGTAACTCACTGTCGAACCCCTTCTAGTGCACACGGCCTGGGACATGCCCGGTGTCTAGGCCATGTGGGTCAAAAAACATTTTTTTCTTTTTTATGTTTTGAAAATTAATTAATTTTTTAAAAAAAAAGAGATAAATTGAGAAATTAGTAGTGTTAACACTCAGGTTGCCTCCTGAGAAGCGCTTATTTAAAGTCTAAGCTCGACTTACCTTAAATTCATATGGTCACGGTGGTTCATGGAGTTGAAACTCCTCTTTCTCGCTGTCAATTCTATTATCAAAATAAGGTTTGAGTCAAGTAATATTTACCTTAAAAGTGACGAATTCAAAATGAGTTACTTCGACTGTAACATATGGAAAGACATTTAATACCATAAAAGGAGTTGCTCTATTTGCATTAAGCTTTGAAGTGGTAATTCGAGGGTCTATTTTATCTAACAGTACCTGGTAACTAACCTTAAATTTATTCGTTCCATCCTTATGATCATCATGGCAACGCTTTGGTTTTGCATCTTGTATTCTCAGTTTCTCCTTGACATGTGTCTGCCATTTGTCTAATTCATCGATCTGTAGCATTCGTTCTTCATGAGTAGTTCTATTTTTATTGCACGAATTGAAATGTGGATCTATCACATTTTTCTGAGGGGTTTCCTGAAAAGAAGTTCAAGCCACAATGTTGTTCTTATTAACGAAACTCATATAATCATCTCGATCACTAAATGTATTAACAGAATCACGAACTTGAAGTGTAATTATGTCATCACCTACACGAAGTGTTAGTTCACCTGTACCAACATTAATAATAGTTTTAGCAGTTGTTAAAAAGGGCCGACCTAGAATCAAAGGTATGCCACTATCCTCATCTATGTTTAAAACAACAAAATTAATTGGGAATATGAATTTATCAATTTTGAAAAGTATGTCTTCAATAATTCCCCTAGAAAATCTAATGGTTCATCAGGTAATTGAATACTCATCCTAGTTTGTTTGGGTTTCCCAAGACCTAGTTGTTTAAACATTTTATAGGGCATGACATTAATACCAGCCCTTAAATTAGCCAACGCATTATTAACATTTAAACTACCAATTAAACAAGGAATAGTAAAACTCCCTGGATCTTTCAATTTGCTGGGTAGTTTATTTTGCAAGATAGCTGAGCAAAGTGCATTTAACTGAGCAAACTTCCATTTGTTTGCCAAAAGCTCCTTTAAAAATTTTACGGAATTGGGCATCTGCGAAAGAGCTTCAATAAATAGTAAGTTAATTGGCAACTTTTTCAGAAGTTTAAGAAATTTACCAAATTGTTCGCTAGTTACCAAATTGTTCGCTAGTGTGGTCTTTCTTTGTTGCATTCAGATATGGAACTCAAGGTTTATATTCTTTACCAATCAGTTTTTGTTCATTCTGTCTTACCTCTACCTTGCCTTTACTTACCACACTTTCTTGCCTCGGTTTTGGCTCAGATTTAACTAACCCTTCTTCATCTCGCACAGTAATTGCATGAAGTTGCTCCCTTGGGTTAGTTTCGATATTACTAGGCAAGCTGCCCTGTGGTCGTTCTGAAATCAACATCGCAAGTTGACTGATTTGGTTCTCAAGCCCTTGAATCAACATCTCCTCAAGATTCTGCTTTTTCCTTTGTTGGTAAGGTGGTTGAAAGCCTGGAGGGGCTTATGCTCTTTGGTTTTCTTAACCATCCCAAGAGAAATTGAGATGGTTTCTCCAACCTGCATTATAAGTGTTACTATAAGGATTATTCTGAGGTCTAAAATTATTACCCATATAGTTGATTTGCTCATTCTTTATGCGAGGACCGTAGGGTAGACATTCTGGATTGTTCATCCCTCCTCCATTCGTATCGCACTACATCACTGGATGTACCTACATAGAACTATATAAACCATCAATTTTCTTATTCAAAAGTTCTACTTGATTCGATAATATGGTGACCGCATCTAAGTTAAAAACACCAGCTATTTTTTTTGCTTCATCCGCATGACTTGCCACTGATAATTATTCAATGGCCTTTTCAGGTGTTTTATTATTTACATTACCACCGGCAGCTGCGTCGATCAATTGCCTAGTTGAGGGGTTCAAACCGTTGTAGAAGGTTTGAACCTGTAGCCATAGAGGTAACCCATGGTGAGGGAACCTTCTCAATAAATCCTTATACCTCTCTCATGCATCATATAGAGTCTCTAAGTCCATCTGTACTAAAGAAGAGATATCATTCCTCAACTTTGTTGTCTTAGCCGGTGGAAAATACTACAGTAAGAATTTTTCAGTCATTTGATCCCATGTAGTGATAGAACCTCGTGGTAAGGAGTTCAACCACTGTTTAGCTTTATTTCTCAACGAAAAGGGAAACAACTGTAATCGAATGGCGTCTTTGGAAATGTCGTTATTCTTGAAAGTGTCCCAAAATTCTAGAAAATTAGCCAAATGAGTATTTGGATCTTCATCCTACAAACCATCGAACTGAACAAATTGTTGAATCATCTAAATAGTGTTCGGCTTCAATTCGAAATTATTTGTAGCAATGGCAGGTCACACGATACTCGACTTAGGCTCAGTTAGAGGGGCAGGATTTGGATTTACAGGATTTGCGGCAACTAGAGGAGGTAGCAGATTATTCTAATTATCATCCATCTCGTTAGTAATGATAATAACATCATCTTACTCTTCCACTATATTCTGTCAATTTTGCCTTGCTTCTCTATGATTTTTGCAAGCTATATTTTCAATTTCAATATCAAATAGCAAAGGTACCGATGAGTTTCTTCTAGTCATAAACTAAAGGAACCTGTCAGAAGCAAACAAAAGAAAAATTAGAAAACAAAAATTAAACTAAAAACAAAAATAAAATGTAATAAAAATAAAAATGGCTAAATTAATAAAAATCGAGTGTTCTTAATATTTTAGTTGGCGCCAAAAACTTAATGATCACTAAACTAACTATAATTATGACAAAGGCAAGCGCACCTATCGAACAATAGTATAGCTATGGTGAGTAGGGAATATCGTATCCACGAGGATTAAAAGTACTAGTAATTATAGTTTTTTTATTATTTAGCTGATAATATAGGATGATGTTTTTAATCTAAAATTAACTAAACTAATTACTAAGAACACAACAGAGAGTGAATTCGGAAAATAATCGAATAAAACCAATGAGATAGACAATACCCAAGAAAGAATCCACCTAGACTTCACTTATTAATCTAAATCTGAATTAAACGATTTATTCACTTGCGCCTTGATCTTAGAAATCCCTAAATTATGTTAATATCTCTTTCGAGATTAAGAACAACTGACTCTAGGTTGATTAATTAAAATCTCTTTCTAATTAAAACCTCTATTATCACATTAACTCGATCTATGGATTCCCCTATTAGATTTGACTCTAATCTAATAGATTTATGTCGTCCCATTTCTAGGAATGTATGCAACTCCACTCAATTATGCTAGATATACTTTTAAAAAGGGACTTTTGCTCCACTAAAATAAGGACATTTAACATGAATCAATATCTTGAAAATATTAAAAATGAAATAAGCATACATAATTGAGAACAAGAATCAAGTATTTATCATGTAATTCAGAAAATCAAATAATAAGATTCATCATAGGTTTCATCTTCCCTAGGTATCTACGGAATTAGTTCATAATTTGGAATGAAAACATCTCAAAGTTAAGATAACAACAAGGCATAAAGAAACCCAATAAAACTTCTAGAGAAATTAAATGGAGAACTTCAATCTTGAAGGAGATCCGCTTCTGAGTTGCTTCTGATGGTGTTCTTCGAGTAATTTCTTCGTTTTTCTCTACATGCTCTCTTTGGTCATCTTGTAATATGTATTTGTAAACTTTAGAATGCTCAGAAACCCTAAAATTTGGGTTTTTCCGTGTAAAAGGGAAGCAGGGTTCAAAATTGACACGGGCTGGCACATGGGCATGCGGCCAGCCCATGTGGATCCTGAAAACAACTCTTTTTGTCTGATTTTGGCCCATTTTTTGCTCTTTTCACTCCCCTATGCTCACCTAAGCATAGAAACATGAATTTAAAGGATTAAGAGCATCAAATTCACTATTTTACATAATAAATCATCCAAAAATGCATCAGGAACGAGATTAAAAACATGTTACTTTTGTAGCTTATCACTCCTTAAGTACAAAAAATTGTTTAATCTACTATAACGAATTACGATAGATAAATCATCAATAGAGACAACTATAAAATGATCCAAGTAAGGCTGAAAGACCTTATTCATTAGATCAATGAATACTGCTGGCACATTTGTTAATCCAAACGACATCACTACGAACTCTTAATGTCTATAACAAGAGTGAAACGTCATTTTTGAAACTTCATCACCTTTAACATACATCTATTACTAACTAGACTGCAAGTTAATTTCGGAGAAGGTTGTAACTCCACTTAACTAGTCAAACAAGTCTCTATCTGAGCTAGTGCGTAATTCTTCTTCACAGTCACCTTGTTCAATATGCAGTTATCGATGCATAATCAGAGAGTCTCATCTTTCTTCTTCACAAACAAAATTGGTGCACCCCAAGGTGAAACACTTAGTCATATAAATCCTTTGTCTTGAAGATCTTATTCCTGGTTCTTTAGCTCTTTTAGTTCCAATGGCACCATCTTGTATGGGGCACATGATATGAACATAGTACCCGGTGCTACCTCAATCAAAAACTCTAAATCTCTGTCTAGTGGTATGTTTGGGAGTTCTTCCATGAACACATCAGAAAACTCCTTCACAATCAGAACTTGGCTGATGTCCTTCCTAGACTCGTTTAAATCCATAATATATGCCAAATAGGCGTCTGTGCCATTAACTATTAACTTTCTGGTAGATACTGCCACAATTATTCTGCCTACCACATTGGTCTCTACGCTAGGCATTAAAAATTGTACACCTACGGCTCGACAATCTACCATGGTGTTATGTCTGCTTAACCAGTCCAACCAAAGAATAACGTCGAAATCATGAAAACTTAGCAACAATAAGTCCTCCAAGAAGATGTGTTCGCCATAAGTCAACGGGCAATTTTTAATTACTCTCGCAACCACCGTACTTTGACCAAAGGAGTTGGTCACTAACACATTTGTCTCAGATGAAATAACTTCTTAACTCAAACCTTCTGTAACAGCCCATTTTTCAGTGGTGTTGGAATAGTGGTTTTGGGCCACAAATTTGGCGTGTGATTCCATAAATATTATTATTTAATATTTACTAATGATATATGGTGTAATGATAAAATTTGATTTATTGATTTTTGGTTAAATGGAAGAGTAATTTCAAGTGATATGACCCTAAAGTCAAGTGGTTTTAGAAAATGAGGTATTGGGACCTCATTTCTATAAACCGATTTACGTAGTGTTATTAAGGTTATATTAAAGTTTCCTTAAGAAATTTTAATGTTTAGATAGGTAATTAATTAAAAAAGACTAAATTGTAAAGGATGTAAAATTTGATCACTATTAGGTTTGAATGATTAAATGGCTTAATGAATAAAGGTAAATGGACCTAAATGGTAAATAAACCATTTAAGGAATTAGTGGACAAATATGGACATGGATTTGGTGTTTTATTTAATTATTAACCAAGGTTAAAATGATAATTTGATAAATTAAATTAAATTAAATAAAACAAAAGCTATTATCATCTTTTACAAGTTTTCTTCATCGAATTGTAAAGGAGAGAGAAGCCATTTTTAGACCATGATGTTTCGGCAAGTTCAAAAGCTAGCTTGGTATGTGATTTTAACCCTATTTCTAATAAGTTTTTATATTTTTGAGATCGTTGCAACTAGGTCTAGCTAGCCCCTACATTCGTTTTCGAAACTGTTAAAGATTTTGAATTTTGTCATTGATGATTATAGGTGATTTTAGATGTTAAATGATGAATTAAAGTATTAGTTGTTATTTATAAGTATTTTGTTAAGTAATTTTTGATGAATTTACTGATTAGGGACTAAATTACTGAAATAGTAAAAGTACAAGGATTTAATGTGTAATAACATCAAATATGGGCCATAGTAAGGTCCCAATAAATTTGGATAAACTTAAATTTGAGAAAAAAACGGTTAATTTACATGTTTTAGGCTCAATGAATAAATTGAATAAAAGTAAAATGTTGGGGGCAATTTTGTAAAAATGTCTGTAACGCCCGTAACCCATATCCATCACTGGAATAGGGGTTACGAGGTATTACTAGATAATACACATCATTCACATACATTTATCCATTCATAATCAATATCCGTTAAACTCATCCACATTGTCCCTTATAAGGTCCTACGAGACCTTGAAACATGCTTAAAAGTGGTTCGGGAATAAACCGATAACATTTGCAAACTTTGAGAAACTTAGAAAATTTTCTAACATTCAGGGGTCACACACCTATGTGAATAGGCCATGTGCCTGACATGGCCACCAGACACTCCCGTGTCACAGGCCGTGTGAAAACAGGGCATACATACTGGCTTGCACCATACGACCGGAGACACGCCCGTGTGCCATGGTTGTGGGAAAACTAAAGGGTAAACTACTTGGGTCACATGGCCGATCACATGCCCATGTGACAGCCCGTGTGTCACATATGGCCAGTAGATACACCCGTTTGTATAAGCCATGTAACTCACTGACTTGAATAATTAAGTTATAGCAGACACACGGTCGAGTCATACGCTCGTGTGCTCAAACGTGTAGGGTGAAATTAGGCTTGGTTTAAGCCACATTTCTCACCCTCCTCAAGCATACCTAAACCATATCATTTCATACCATTTCAATGCACTTATAGGAAACA
The DNA here is from genome assembly GCA_025698475.1 of Gossypium anomalum. Lineage (NCBI taxonomy): Eukaryota > Viridiplantae > Streptophyta > Magnoliopsida > Malvales > Malvaceae > Gossypium > Gossypium anomalum. The sequence goes on along the minus strand of CM046965.1, from coordinate 75,085,646 downwards.
AAACATGCCAATTCATATACAAATCATGCCATTTCATCTTCAACCATTTCACTACTCAAATCAATACCATTTGTACATTCAAACACATACTAACTAGCATGATTCATTCCTCATTACTTACCTATTCAATCATATACCAAAGTACATATCATACTCATCAATACAACCTATTTTAATATGTGTTTTTACTACCATCAATCACAAACAAAGCTTGACTAATAAATCATCTATTAACCATTCATTTATTAAGTCCAAATTCATGCTTTTCATAAGTAAATACTCAACATATACCAAATAGCCAAATGATCATCTTGAACCATCACCAACCATACCAAATTATGCCATTACATAAGGAAAATTACACATCAAACATAAGTCATTAATAAGCCATATAAAATGGCCAAATACATCACCAAAACCTTTATAAAAAGGACTCAAGCCTATACATGCCATATAACCAAGTCACAAGTGTATAATACTGAAATAAAAAATCAGATAGCGTGATGCGATCTCTGTCGACTTCCAACCTGAGCAAACGTTCGAATCACTATAAAACATAGAAAAATAACACAAAGTAAGCTATAAAGTTTAGTAAGCTCGTATGGTAATAAACTCATATTATTAAATAACTGCATTTAAAACCATTATTCAAAACATGATATAATTCATATGATTGCACCTTTCTATCTTGAATTCATGCACATAGTTAATCAAGATTTTCATGAGTTTATTCATTCAAAAAGCATATGGTTTGAATACTTCTTATCAATTCATTCACATCTTCATATGCACAAGCAATTATATATCTAAACTTTATTCAATTCAATTACCATCACATTTTCTTTAGCCAAGTAAATTATGTGAAATATCATCAAATAATGGTATTTTGCACACTATGTGCCATATGTATATTTAGTTAAAACCACTATAACTCATATCTTATATATCATTCAATTCATACCTCATTATAGCCAGATAAACACATTTTGGCATGGAACATACTTATACATAAATCTTTCTCATTTCATATACATGATACACTAAGAACTTACCAAATTGCCTTAATTTGATTCTCATATAAGTCCTATACGAACCTGTATCACTTAATTCAATTGTACTTTCCTTCTCGTCTTGACTATGCCCGTTGAACCATTCACATCACTAAGGATACTCAGGAATCACACAAAGCTCATACAATGCCATATCTCAGATATGGTCTTACATGTTATCACATATTGATGCCACTGTCCTAGATAGGATTTTACACGAAATCATATAACGATGCCAATGTCCCAAACATGGTCTTACACGTAATCACAATACAATGCCAATGTCCCAAACATGGTCTTACATGTAATCGCATCTCGGTAATCATAATGTCATGACATTTGTATCTTATATTATTCCTAAGGTTCGTACGGGACTTTCAGATGTTGTAACTTCGTCGATTCTTGCTCGTTCAACATTCGTAGCAATTCAATGATAATGAAACATATATAATTTAATTCAATTCAATTATAAATAAGCATTTATAACATAATTTAAATACGTTTATTAGCATATGAACTTATCTCATTCGCTGTAACGATGCATTAGGTCGACTAATCCGATACTTTTTTCCCTCAATTCTAGATCCGAATCTCATTTTTCTCAATCTAAATATTAACAAAATATACTTATTTAATCATTATTTTAGTCAATTTAACACAATCTACACATTTTGAAAAAATTACACTTTTGCCCCTATTATTTCACATTTTTGTAATTTAGTCCTTATCACATAAAATCACAATTTCATGCAATTTCATCCCACACATGCTTAGCTGAATTCTTTTTCTTACCTTAGTAGGCCATATTTTCCAAATACTCACACTTTTAACCACACAATTTTAATATTTCACATTTTAATCCTTAATTTGCATTTTCATAAAAAATCACTTTATAAAACTTGTATATCTAGCTTCAAACATTAATAAAATATCATAAAACATCTAAATAACCAAGCATTCAAAAATGGCATCATTCAAAATCTATAACAGTTGCAAAAACATAGATACGGGCTAGCTAGATTAAGTTGCAACAATCTCAAAAACGTAGAAATTATTAAAAACGGATCAAAATCCATACTTAAATGAGCAAAACAATGTTTGCCAAACCCAACTCACCCATGGCTGCCATTCTTTTCAAATTTCGGTGGATGGGATGATAAAAATAAGGATTTTGGCTTTTGTTTTATTAATATTAACCTTTATTAACTATTTACTTAATTAACCTTTAGAAACATTAATAGTTACACCAAATGCCACTCCACTAACATAAAATATCTCATAAATGGACTATTTATCACATAAGGACCTTCACTTTTAAGCTCTATAGCTATTTGACACCTTTAGCTTATAGAACACAACTTTTACGCTTTACGCAATTTAGTACTTTTTACCTAATTAAACACTTAAACGATAAAATTTCTTTGTGAAAATTTCATACAACTCTAATATCATAATAAAATAAAATTTTTTATGTTGTATTTGTAGTCCCGAAACCACTATCCTGATTTAGCTAAAACGGGCTGTTACAATGTCAAAAAAAGACTAAATTGCATAAAATGAATTGTTTTTTCTGTCTAAATTAGTGAATTGAATGAAATTGTTAATTTAGATCAAGAATGAGTGGAAAATCTAGGAGAATTAAAAATTACCAAATTGCCCTTGTACTTAGTCACTACCGCAATTTAGCTAGGTAAGTTCATATGTTTAAATAAATATTTAATGTTATTTTGATTCATGTGTTATTTTACTATTTATCATGTAAATAAATGTGGAAAATCCAATGATGTTATGATGATTATCGAGCCCCGTTTGAACCTTAGAAATATATAGGATACAAATGACATGTCATTAGGGTTACTATGTTTCGGGTGCTTGTCCTAAATGTGCTATCATTGGTTAAGGTCTGGCATTTTTTGCGGATACTCAACAACTTGTGTGAGCAGCCATGTGTAGCTTACGTTCCGACCGTCAGCTTATGTAAGCATACCCATTTCACAGCTCGAGTGAGCAATGATGTAAAGGAAAAGGAAAGGTTATGACCATATGTTTAGCACTCTTTGTGTGAGCTTTCCCGTGTATCTGATGTTATTCTAAGTGGTTCAACGAGCATGAAAATGAAAGGAACAGTAAGTGTTCAAATGACTTATGTCATGAATCTATGAAAAGAATTGAAAATGAAATGTTTAAAGAAAGTATACTTATGTTCATGAAATTGATGATTTCAAATAATATTGTTCATGTAGAATGACTTACCTTATGCTAATTCAAGTGAATTATGTGTTAATGCACTCACATGTGTTGTAGATGGTGCTTAGGCTTGTGCCAAGCTTCTGGTTGGATTATATCATGCTTAATCTTAATATTATACATTGAAATGGTAAGTGTCCAAATAGAAATATGCTTATGTGCATGAAATGTAACAGCCCGTTTTAGGGTCTAATTGGAACAGTGGTTTCGGGACCACAAATTTGAAGTAGAAATATTTATTGTGATATTTTTTTAAGGTCTACAATATGATTGAATGATTGTGTGAAAATTTTGTTAAGAAATTTTATTGATAAGGTGTCTAATTTGACTAATAGGACTAAATGGCAATAGCTGCAAAATGTGTGTTCTAGAAGCTAGAGGTGTCTAATTGCTATGACATTTTAAATTGGAGGTGCTTAAATAGTAATTAAACCATTTTAATTTAAGTTGGACAAAAATAGACATGGTGGGGTAAAATTGCAAAGTTTTAAGTGAAGGGCATTTTGGTAATTTGGTAAATAAAGACAAAAATAACTAAATAAAAGATGTCATCTTCTTCAATTTAGTCCATATATCCAAATTTTTGGGGACTCCATAGCTAGGTTTTTGGCCAAAGCTTTCAAGCTCGATTATCAAGAAAAACGAGGTTCTGACCTAGATTAGAGGAAAAATAAAATGTTTGACGATTAGGTCCAATTCTACCATTTTTGTACCGAGGTAAGTTCGTATGTAAATAATTCATTGTTATATTTATGTTTTAAATGGTCTAATATTGTATGAATTGTGATTGACTCTTTGGATGTATTCGAAAAAATTTTGACAAGCGAGAAATCCTGGTTGAACCTTAGGAATAGAATAGGATACGAGTGACATGTCACTAGGAACCCATGTGTATATGCAATTATGTAATCCGGGTGCTGGTCTCAGAAGTCCTACCATTGGCTGGGTAGTCTGGCATGTGGTGCGGATACTTGGCAGCTTGTGTGAGTAGCACTGTGTAGCTACGTCTTGACTGACACCTTTTGTGAGCAGGCCCATGAATAGCTCAAAAACGAGCTCATATGTATTATGAGATATGAAGTAGCTTCAGCTACATATATGGAACTTATGTGCAAGATTTTTGAGTATCTGTTAATATTCCGAGTGTTCAACGGGAATGTCAAAGTTGTGAAAGGATACAGTTATGTTACAAGTTGGTACAGGTATGTACGTAAAACTCATAAGTAATGAGCTCGGTATGTGATGAACTCTTGGTAGGATTGTGATTGAGTAAGTTATGATTTTGAGATTTTGATAACGTTCATACTAATCTTCATCATGTTAATTGTGTGTTAAATGTGTGGTTATGATGCTTATTATTTGCATAGGAACATACTAAGCTATATAGCTTAGTCCCCTTCTTTTTTCTTGTCTTATAGTGTCACCAAGCTAGCTCAGGGTTCGGAGACCGTCAGAGATCTACTCACACTATCAACAATTATTTTGGTACTAATGAATCCAACATTTTGAGTTATGGCATGTATAGGGGAGTTGGTTATTTTGTTATGTGTCATAATTGTTTTGGCCAAATGTGTTGGCTTATATTGGTTGGAAGTTCATTTTGTATAAGATCATTTGAAATGAGCCAATATTAGTTATAAGTATATTCATATAATGATGCCATTCATGAATGGTGTGTGGATGTCTTGGTTGTGGATGTTAGTTGTATGTATATTCTTGGAATGGTTCTATGTTATGTTGTGTAAGTGAGTGCATTAAAGGGTGGCAAAATGGCTTGGTAAATAGCCTTATTTTTGTCCACATGGGTAGACACACGGGCATGTGTCTAGGTCGTGTGCGACACACGGCTTGCTCCACGAGCATGTGTTCAGGGTCGTGTGTCCCCTGTACCTTAGTTTTAAGAATCAGAATGCTCAAAATTGAGCACAAGGGTAGAGACACGGGCGTGTGTCTCAGCCATGTGGACGACACGGTCTCAAACAAGGGCACGTGCCCTGGCCGTGTAAAGTCTGCACCTATTTAATGAAAAATCATAAATTGTAATTCGACCACACGGCCTAGCAGACGGGTGTGCGACTTGGCCGTGTGTCTTCAATTTGTTCTTAGGTGACAAACAGAGAGTTACACGAGTTCGAGACACGGGCGTGTGTGACCACACGGCGTGTCCCATAGCCACACGGGCATGTGACCCCTGTTTAGTGGAAAAAAATTTTAAGTTTTGTAAAATTTCTCAAGTTCTTGGTTTAGTCCCAAACCACTTCCAAAGCATGTTTTGGGCCTCATAGGCTCTTAATAGGGACATTGTTATTGAATATGAATGGTTTTAATTTGAACGAAATTATATAACCCGTAATTATATGTTTGTTCGTGTGATAAGTTCGGTAATGCCTTGTACCCTATTCTGGCATTGAATACGGGTAAGGGGTGTTACATCCAGTGGTATCAGAGCTACGGTTTAGTCGATTCTCAGACTAGTGTAGCGTGTGTAAGAGTCTAGCTATATATGCCATATATGAACTGTGATAGTGTGATGACTCTTGACAATTTTAAACTGCGTTTTTATATAGTAAATGGATCCCGGCTGAGCTGTAGCTAATAATGTAGAAAGTAATGCACCGACTTCGCCCAAGAGGTAGCATCATTTGAAAATAGACCTCCCACGGTCAGTCAGGGAGGAGGGGCTAGGGAAGCATTCCTCCACATGATGAACGTGTGGTATTCGGATTTTGTTCGAACAAATCAGAATGGTCACCCCCTCCTTATCCCTAACCGATTCCCGTAGCTCCTCAAGGTGTGGAACTGGTAAGACTGAATAAGCCACTGGTTGATGAGATTCGAAAGTAAGGGGTAAATGTAGATGATGACCCCAAGAGAGCCGAGTTCTGGCTTGAGAATACTATCAAGGTATTTGATAAGTTATCATGTACACCTGAAGAATGCTTGAAATATGCTATATCATTATTGTGGGACACAACATATCACTGGTTGAAGACATTAGTATCTATGGTACCGAGAGAGAGGGTTACATGTGAGTTCTTTCAAGAGGAATTCCAAAAGAAATATATCAGTTAGCGGTTCATCGATCAGAAACGTAAAGAATTTCTTAAGTTGAAACAGGGCCGAATGTCAGTGACAGAGTATGAGCAAGAATTTTCCAGGCTCAGTAAGTATGCCCAAGAGTGTGTTTCCTCTGAGGCTATTATGTGTAAAAGTTTCGAAGATGGACTGAATGAGGACATCCGACAGTTAGTTGGAATCTTAGAACTAAAAGAATTTGTTGTATTGTTTGAACGAGCTTGCAAAGTCTAAGAGCTAAGCAAAGAGAAAGGAAAGGCAGAGAGTGAGGCTAGAGATGCAAGAAAAAGGCCGATAAGTAAGTCATTTCAATCTCAGTCAAAGAAATCTAGAGAAATGTATTCTCGTTCAAATGTTTCAGCTAGGTATTCACACAAAGACTGCGGGAAACAATATTTGGGCCCGAAAACTAAACCTACTTCAATGGAAAGTGTGGGTAATGTTAGGTCTAACAGACCCGAATGTCAGCATTGTGGAAGAAGACATCCCGACGAGTGTAGGATTAATGATCGAGCTTGTTTCAAGTGTGGTTCTCAAGAGCATTTTATCCGAGATTACCCTGAGATGGCTGAGAAAGAACAATTTCAAAGTACGAGGCCGAGTAATACAACCAATAGAGGTAGGCCACCGAGAAATACTGGGAATGGAACTAGCAGTAAAGGTGTGACAAAAAATACAACCATGAGATCTAAGGCTAGAGCACTTGCTAGAGCTTATGTCATTCGTGCTCCTGAGGATGTGTCATCTCCCGATGTGATTATTAGTACATTTTCTCTTTATGATACTAATGTTATTGCATTGATTGATCCTGGATCGAATCATTCTTATGTTTGTGTGAGTTTGGTATCTAGTAAAAAATTTCTTGTTGAGTTTACTGAGTTTGTGATTAAAGTGTCAAACCTCTTAGGCAAGTATGTGCTAGTTGATAAAGTTTGCAAGAATTGTCCTTTGATGATTCAAGGCCATTGTTTTCCATCTGACTTAATGTTGTTGCCATTTGATGAATTTGATGTTATTTTGGGTATGGACTGGTTTACATTGCATGATGCCATTGTAAATTATAGATAGAAAACTATTAAATTGAAATGTGAAAATGGTGAAGTTCTTTTGGTTGAAATCGATGAGTCAAGTGAATTGCCTACGGTGATTTCGTCTATATTTGCTCAAAGGTACGTAAGGAAAGGTTGTGAAGCTTGATAAATGCCAAATTATACATATTGTTACCCTAAATACTTAGCATATTTATGGATGTTTACTACTAGATTTGTGGATTTTGGTGCTCTTAATCCGGTTATTTCATGTTTTGTACTCAGGAAAGCACCACGAGTCAAAAGGAGCCAAAAACGAGCGTAAAAAAGACAAAAAGGACCAAATCAAGAAGATCGCACGGCCTAAGCCTTGCCACACAGGCTGCCTACACGCCCGTGTCTGTCGAGGGTGTCGTCCAAGGATTTCACGATTCACACGGCCGTGTGAAATTTAGCGGAACGAACACGGCCTGGCAAACACGTCACACGGCCGTGGCATACGGGCGTGTCCCTTTTTCAAAGAGTTGTATTTTACACGGAAAAAGGATACTTAGGGAAGAAGAAAGCCAATCCAAAGCCTATAAAAACACCCTAAGTATGACCTACTAAGGGGGACTTTTCCGACGCTTCTAGAACCTTTTTGGAACACAGAACTACACGCTAGGAATTACTTGAAGGAAGCTAGACGAGTCATCCCAAAAAGCCAGAGTTGTTCCAAGACTGAAGATCTCTCTCAGAATTCCTTCAGGGGTTCTAGAGTTTTCTTTATGTTTTGTTATTTTCATACTTTTGAGATGTACTCTTATTTGATTATGAACTAAACCCCTTAGATACCTAAGGGGGATGAAACCTATGATGGATCTTGTTATTATAATCTGAACTATATGATAAATACTTGATTTTCTCTTAATTATGTGTTTCTAATGCTTGAGTTAATATTCCGGGTATTGACTTATGATTTAATGTGCTTATGCAGAGCAGGAATAGACCCTGCCTAAGAGTAGATTTGGCATAATTAAGCGGAGTTGATCGAATGCCTAGAAATAGGGTTACGAGATTTTTCTTGATTAGAGTGAAACCTAATGTGGGAGTCCATAGATCGATTTACTGCTTCCCTAGGGGTTTTAATTAGAAAGAGATTTCAATTAATTCAACTGAGGGTTAGGCGTTATTAGTCTCGAAAGAGATAATAATGTAGGTTAGGGAGTCTCACGGATCAAGTCAAGTGAATAAATCGTCTGGTTCAGAGTCAGATAAGAAGTGAAATCTAGGTGGATTCCTCCTTGGGTGTCGTCTTTATCAATTGCTTCTCTTCAAGCCTTTTTCCAAATTTTCTCTTCGCTTTAATTAAATTAGTTAATTAGTTTAGATAATTAGTTTAATAAACAAACTCTTTTATTCGTAGGCTAAATAATAAAAAGATAGTTATTACTAGTACTTTTGGTTCCCTTGGGTACGATATCCCGGTCTTGCCATTACTATACTATTGTTCGATAGGTGCGCTTGCCTTTTCATCGTGATAATAGTTAGTCTAGGTTTGACCTTTATTATAAATATTTATTACTTGTTACGAATCACGCGATCAAGTATTTGGCACTGTTGCCGGGGAACTGAAATATTAGAAACACTTAATTTTTATTACTTTAGCCATTTATTTTTCTTGCAATTTAACTTTATTTCTATTTTTATTTTACTAACTTTCTTCTTCTTTCTCCTGGCAGGTTCTTATAGTGTATGACTAGAAGAAACCCGTCAGGACCGTTACTTTTTGACCAGAAATCAGGCGTAGCTTAAGATACACAGAGGAAGAGCAAGAGTATGATATCTCAACTACTACTGAAGAGATGGCTAAAAATCAAGACAATCCGCTACCGCCAGCCATACCCGTTGAATTAGCAAATCAGAATCCTGCTCCTCGTACTATGTATGATTATTTTAAACCTATTTTTACAAGAACTGAGTCCAGTATAGTTAGGCCTGCTGTTGCTACTAACAAATTTGAACTGAAACCTAACACGAATCAGATGATACAGCAATTTGTTCAGTTTGATGGTTTGCAGGATGAGAACCCCAACATGCACTTGGCAAATTTCCTAGAACTGTGCGATACTTTCAAAATTAACGGCATTTCTGATGATGCCATTCGCCTTCTGTTATTCCCTTTTTCACTGAGAAATAAAGCTAAACAGTGGTTGAACTCACTAACACGAGGATCCATTACCACTTGGGAGAAAATGACTGAAAAATTTCTATTAAAATATCTTTCGCCGGTAAAAATAGCTAAGTTGCGTAATGATATTTCTTCTTTTGTGCAGATAGACTTAGAGACACTTCACGATGCATGGGAGAGATACAAGGATCTATTGAGAAGGTTCCCTCACCATGGGTTACCTCTATGGCTGCAAGTTCAAACGTTCTGCAATGGTGTGAATCCCTCGACAGGACAAATGATTAACGCAGCTGCTGGCGGAACCATCAACAATAAAACACCGGAAAATGCCTATGAATTTATAGAGGAGATGTCACTGAATAACTATCAGTGGCAAGTTATGAGGACAAAGCCAACGAAAACAGCCGGCGTTTATAACATCGATTCAGTCACCATGCTCTCTAATCAGGTAGAACCTCTAAATAAGAAAATTGATGGTTTACATGGTTTTACGCAGGTACATCCAGTAATGAGGTGTGACTCAAATGGCGGAGGCGTGCATACAGAATACCCACCATTCAATCCCACAACCAAAGAGAAACAAGTCAACTATATGGGTAACAATAATTTTAGATCTCAAAATAACCCATATAGTAATACTTATAATGCAGGTTGGAAGAACCACCCAAATTTCTCTTGGGGTGGTCAACAGAATCAAAGGCCACAGAATCCTCAGAATTTTCAGCAGCCACCGTATCAACAGGAAAAGAAGTTGAACCTTGAAGAGATGTTATCCAAGTTCATCTCGGTGTCAGAAACTCGTTTCCAGAAACTCAAATAGGTCAGCTGTCCAAGCTAATTTTTGAATGACCACAAGAGAGTTTGCCGAGCAACATTGAATCAAATCCAAGGGAACAGCTCAATGCAATTGATGCTCAAGAAAGACGCATTGAGACTGAGCCAGAACTGAGGCAAGAGAATATGGAAAGCAAAAGCGATGGTGAGGTAAGTAATAATAAAACGGTAAATACAGAATACAAACCTCGTGTGCCATACCCTAAGGCGACAAGGAAAGACCGCTCAGATGAACAATTTGGTAAATTTCTTAAACTTTTGAAAAAATTACATATTAACTTACCATTTATTGAAGCTCTGTCACAGATGCCAAATGCAACGAAATTTCTAAGAGAGCTTTTAGCAAACAAGCAGAAGTTGGACGAGTCATCGCACGTAGAACTCAATGCAGTCTGCTCAGCTATTCTAAAGAATAAGCTACCTAACAAATTGAAAGATCCAGGGAGTTTTACAATTCCTTGTTTAACTGGCAGTTTATCTGTGAATAATGCTTTAGCCGATCTAGGGGCAAGTATAAATGTTATGTCGTATAAAATGTTTCAACGACTAGGTCTCGGTAAATCCAAACAGACTAGAATGAGCATATAATTGGCTGAAAAAACAGTTAGATTTCCTAAGGGTATTATTGAAGATGTTCTTGTTAAAATTGATAAGTTTATTTACCCAGTAGACTTTGTCGTCCTAGATATAGATGAGGATAATGAGGTACCTTTAATTTTAGGATGACTCTTTTTAGCAACTGCCAGAACAATTATTAATGTCGGAACAGGAGAGCTAACACTTCGTGTTGGTGACGACGTAGTAACACTTCAGGCACGCGATCAGTCAAAACCTCTAAGACTCAGGATAATTCTATAAAACATGTCAATAATAAAACTAATATTCAATCATCCTTGCAGGAACCTCCTCGAACCAAGACAACGGAGACAGTGCACTACTATCATGAAGAAAACAAAGACGTCCATGAAGAACGAAGGCTACGGATGGAGAAGCTAGACGAATGGCGAGAACACAAACTGAGAACACATGATAAACTGAAACTTCGCCAAAATAAGCCCGATGCCTCTCCTAATCAACTTAAGGTAGGCAATAAAGTCTTACTAGATGCCACAGATCCCCACATTGTCACTACCACACCAAATGAGGAAATCCCTCTTACGATACACAGTATTTTCCCATTCAGTACGATTGAGGTGAGTCATCCCAAGTTTGGCACTCTTAAGGTAAACAACACCCAATTAAAACCTTATTTTAAGATTAACAGTAGGAACGAGGAGTATGAAATCCTCAAACCACCATGATAAATCAACAGAGAGGAAAGTCGAGCTTAGACTATAAACAAGCGCTTCTTGGGAGGTAACTCGAGTACTAACATATTTTGATTTCTTATTTCTAACACTTTAAATAGTTAAAATTTTAGAATTGCAAAATCTTTTAGAACACACGTCCACCCACACGGGGGTGCCTAAAGCCTTGGCAAAATAGGGGAAGTGACACGTCCGCGCTATACGACCATGTGGAAATAGGGCAAAGATTTCCCCAAAACACGGGATACGATAAATCCCTATGGCCGTGCGACATGGCCGTGGGTGAGGTTAATAGATGAACACGGGCGTGGGAATGGAAAAAAAGAGCATTCTAGGGGCAAGGCTCGATTCTATTTCTCTAACACGGGCGTGCGACACGCCCGTGCCATTAAACCGTGGACAACAATACACAGGCGTGGTACTATATACATGGGCGTGGGAGAAGCGAACGAAGCTAAGTACGACCGTGCGATAAGGCCGTGTACCACACATGCCCAAGACACACGGGCGTGGGATAGTAGCTGGGCACGACCGAAATTGAAAATTTTGAAAAACACGAGCTCACTCTTAGAGTACACCGGCGTGTCCCTAGGCCGTGTGACCCTCCCCTATATAAGCAAACCACTGTTCATCTTCTTCCTCTTTTCAAAACCCTAGCTGAAATCTCACCCCTACTCCCTAATCTCTATTCCGACCACCATTTCCCCAGATTCTTACTTACCCAACCCTCAAACCACCCTAAAAATCCATTCCCCTTGCATTATCCCCACTTTCTTCTCTCTTTCCTGTCCAATTTTCCTCCACACGGCTGTATTCCCGTGCCACACGCCCGTGCTTGCTACCAACACGCCCGTGCGCCACCCTACAGTAGCTCTTGGTTCACTTTCTCAACCTTGATTTTCCAAATTTGTGTTGCTATATTAGTATTTTACATGCTTTGCATAGATATTGTTACCGTTACAAATATGTTTTAGACAAGTTAGGAATTTGCTTTAGAATCTTCTATATTTAAATTGTTTAAACTACTAAATAGCATATACTAGTTTTAGGATTCTTGCTAAACCAATTATGCATCTTTGATTTCAGTAAATGTTTCTGACTAACCATATATGTTTTTCAACTCTCGCTTGATATCGTTTAATGTTAACATATCTTGGACCTACTATATCACTATTTATACATTTTCAGGTCCATTATGTTATCATCGAGAGGTAAGAAGGCCGCGGTCCCTCCCTCAAAGAGACGTAGGGGACCGGGTTCTTCTTCAGTACGTGCTACAGTCGAAGTTCAACACCCATTCCTCGAGTTTTTGCAAGCTTCGCAGGAGGAGCTATTTCAGATACTACGCACGCGACCCCTCACTACAGGTCGCTGCATTGACTAGGCCGCCGTAGAGCAAGTCCAGCTAGCTGATGCCATCCGCGCCCTCCTATCCACAGACCCATAGGAATGGTTCTTCACTATTACCGAGCCCACTTATTTAGAGCTAACTTTAGAATTTTGTTCTACTTTTCAATTACAGGTGGTGATGACGAACAATGACGACCCAGTCACAATTCACTTCCGATTAGGCGATCTACTTCGTGCGATGAGTGTCCCAGAAGTTGGAGTCGCTCTGGGACTTTACACCGATGAATTTATGGAGGAGGAGGACATGAATACACTACCACGCGATAACCACATTTCTCCATCCTTATGCTGGACGGATTTAGCACCACTCTCTTCCACATACGACCCCAGCCGCTTGAAGGCCTCAGCTCTCGCCCCTTCCCTACGCTACCTCCATACCATATTGGCACACACCTTGACCAGAAGGAGAGAGAGCACTGGCGTAGTCAATATACACGACGCCTACTATTTATGGTGTATGGCGAATGCACACGTGACTGACTTGGCATACTTCATCGCCTTCGCCATTCGCCATCGGACCGAGCGGCATAGGAAGGGAGTGATCTCCATCGGCCCCTACGTGACGTGCCTTGCCAAACACTTTGGCATCCTCAACACAGTGGCTCAGTCATCGGCGCTTACACTGATAGGTCAGATGTCCCCACAGGGCATCATGACTATGTTACACATGTAGATGATTGAGCGTCGACGTGGGACCGATCCGCCTCAGTACCGTCTTTCTCATGCCATTGACGAGGAGGATCTTGAGGACATTCCTGATGATGTCCCCCCACAACACGAGGAGCCTTTGACCACATCACCTAGGGAACGACCAGTTCATGCGGCTGCTTCATTGGCACACCTTTTCGACTGACTCGCTCACTTCGAGCAGTATTGCACTACACAGTTTGAGATGATCCACGAGCGAGATTAGCGACGCGATAGACAGATGGATAACATGCAGGCCATGATGCAGCAGCTGTGCCAGCACTTTCACATCGCCACTCCAGCACCACCACCTGAGGCCCTCACTGACAAGGATCATTGAATCCTCCTATCTTTTTATTTTTATCTTTCTTTTTATTTTTATTTTTATTCTTAATTTTTAATTTCATTTCAATTTTATTATTTTATTATAAAAGACATATCTATATTAGTAAATTCTACTTGCTTCATTTTTTTCTGGTATTTCTAACCAGTAATCCCACTACACACTCTTCCACACCAACTCTTAATAAGCTCTTCATGATTCTATAGACTTCCAAGCAAGCAGTTAGGAATATTTTACGAAATGAGGAAACAAACAGGGAACAATACAAAATGAATGCCATGTTCAATGACCCAATTTCTTTATCTAGCTAAGAACAATGGTAGCTACTACTTTCCCCAAACACTACAGCCTCAGAATCAAGCTCTGCATCCATATAACAGGGAGTTTCACTTCCTTCCCTCTTATGATTTTCTTTATTTTGAATAGTCTATCTTTGTACATTGAGGGCAATGTACATTTTAAGTGTGGGGGGTGAACATAAACATGAAACCTAACTTTTTGCATTATTCTCAAATCGCTGAATGTAGTTTTGTGCTTAAGTGATTTTCTCATAATATTGATAGAATGAATTATGATTAATCTATAATTATTGTTGATATGTCATGAATTATACCAAGGGGATTATGCATGAGTATTTGATTGTAGGACATTAAAGAATCAAGCATGATAAGTTGATATTTTGAGAACTAAAACTTTTAGATTTTTTTCCTGAATTGAGGTATTATCTTGAAATCTTAAGTATACAGGAATGACATCAAAAACCCAAATTTTTTGTGAGATTTTTTGAGCCTTTTTGAGCATGTAGCTTTCTTTCTTGCTCACTTCTTTTGTGGTTTGAGTGTGTCAACATTGAACTGTTATTTTAGAACTTGCTTCGATTATACATGTCGAGATCACACGTATGATTTAATATACTGAGATGATAAAGGCACTTAGGATTTAACCCACTTACTCCATAAAAAGCCTTCCCACATAATTAAACCCTTAGTGAACCCCCTTTGAGCGTACTAACCCTTTTTCTTTATTGATTAACCCTCATCATTTACCTATTAACCCATTATTATTGAAATCCCCTTACTTAATTTGACCCTTTTTATCGAGATTGAATTTAATATTGTTACCTCACTATGATCACCAATTTTTGTTACTGAATCATGAAGTATAACTACTATATTGTATTAACTTGATTTCTTCTTAAAAAAAAAACCTCAGTATGATTATCGTAATTCTTAGCAAGCTAAAGTTGTCATGAAAAAATAGAGCTCATGTAATATAGTTCTAGATATTTGTTGTCATTCAGTAATTAAGTTTTTGATAGTGGGGTGATATATTGAAATCATTTCGATTCTAACCTTTGTTTCTTCAGCTTGTATCCATACTCGTAACCTAAACCCCATTACAACCATGTAAACAGCTTTTGATTTGTGTATCATATCATTTACAAGTGGTGGAGATTTGATTTTCATGCAAGCCTATAGTGATAACACCTCATGTTAGACAATTGAGTGCTTAATTTTGAACCTTAAACACTTTGAGTGATTTGAGTGAATCCTTAGTGAGGATGTCATCTCTTGTATATTTAGGACTAAAGATAATTACTTAGAGGAAGGATATTACCTATAATTTTATTATCAAAATATTCGATTTAGATTGTTTGAGGTTTTTAATGCCCCTATGGTTGAATTCTCACTGTATGATTCTCTGTGGAATAATTTGTAACATTATCGGTAATGATTATGTGATTGAAAGGAATGAATTCTAGCAGTAAATAAGAGTTTTGCTTGAGGACAAGCAAATGCTTAAGTGTGGGGGTATTTTATAAATGCCAAATTATACATATTGTTACCCCAAATACTTAGCATATTTATGGATATTTACTAATAGATTTGTTGATTTTGGTGCTTTTAATCTGGTTATTTCATGTTTTGTACTCAGGAAAGCACCAAGAGTTAAAAAGAGCCAAAAACGAGCATAAAAGAGACAAAAAAAGACCAAATCAAGAAGACCACAATGCCTAAGCCTTGCCACACGGGCTGCTCACACGCCCGTGCCTGTGGAGGGTTTCGTCCAAGGATTTGACGATTCACACGGCCTGGCCATTGACCCACACGGGCGTGTGAAATTTAGCGAAACGAACACGGCCTAGCAAACACGTCACACGGTCGTGGCACACGAGCGTGTCCCTTTTTCAAAGAGTTGTATTTTACACGAAAAAAGGATACTTAAGGAAGAAGAAAGCCAATCCAAAGCCTATAAAAACACCCTAAGTATGACCTACTAAGAGGGACTTTTTCGACGCTTCTAGAACCTTTCTGAAACACAGAACCACACGCTAGGAATTACTTGAAGGAAGCCAAACGGGTCATCCCAAAAACCAGAGTTGCTCCAAGACTGAAGATCTCTGTCAGAATTCCTTCAGGGGTTTTAGAGTTTTCTTTATGTTTTGTTATTTTCATACTTTTGAGATGTACTCTTATTTGATTATGAACTAAACCCCTTAGATACCTAAGGGGGATGAAACCTATGATGGATCTTGTTATTATAATCTGAACTATATGATAAATACTTGATATGTTCTTAATTATGTGTTTCTAATGCTTGAGTTAATATTCTGGGTATTGACTCATGATTTAATGTGCTTATGCAGAGGAGGAATAGACCCTGCCTAAGAGTAGATTTGGCATAATTCAGCGGAGTTGATCAAACGCCTAGAGATAGGGTTACGAGATTTTGCCAGATTAGGGTGAAACCTAATATGGGAGTCCATAGATCGATTTACTGCTTCCCTAGGGGTTTTAATTAGAAAGAGATTTTAATTAATTCAACTGAGGGTTAGGCGTTATTAGTGTCAAAAGAGATAATAATGTAGGTTAGGGAGTCTCACGGATCAAGTCAAGTAAATAAATCGTCTGGTTCAGAGTCAGATAACAAGTGAAATCTAAGTGGATTCCTCCTTGGGTGTCGTCTTTATCAATTTCTTCTCTTCAAGTCTTTTTCCAAATTTTCTCTTCGCTTTAATTAAATTAGTTAATTAGTTTAGATAATTAGTTTAATAAACAAACTCTTTTATTCGTAGGCTAAATAATAAAAAGATAGTTATTACTAGTACTTTTGGTTCCCTTGGGTATGATATCCCGGTCTTGCCATTACTATACTATTGTTAGATAGGTGCGCTTGCCTTTTCGTCGTGATAATAGTTAGTCTAGGTTTGACCTTTATTATAAATATTTATTACTTGTTACGAATCATGCGATCAAAGCTTATCTTGCTTATGTGTTGAATACAAAAATGTCTGAGTTTAAAATTGAATCAGTGTCGGTAGCCTGTGAATATCCGGATGTGTTTCCAGAGGAGTTGCTTAGGTTACCTCCGATCAGAGAGGTTGAGTTTACTATTGATTTAGTACCTGGGACTTTAGAAATATCGATTGCTCTGTATAGGATGGCTTCGACTGAATTGAAAGAATTAAAAGCTCAGTTGCAAGAGTTGATAGATAAGGGTTTTGCGAGACCTAGTTTTTCTCCCTAAGGTGCTCCAGTGTTATTTGTTAAAAAAAAAGATGGGTCTATGAGACTTTGTATCTATTACCGATAGCTCAACAAGATGACTATAAAGAACAAGTATCCTTTGTCGAGAATTGATGACTTGTTTGATCAGTTGAAAGGAGCAACAATATTCTCGAAGATTGATTTGATATCTGGATACTATTAGTTGAGAGTTAGAGAGTCAGATGTACTGAAGACTGCTTACAGGACAAGGTATGGGCATTATGAATTTCTTGTCATGCCTTTCAGACTAGCTAATGCTCCTGTCGTTTTTATGGACTTGATCAATAGAATTTTTCGACCATATTTAGATAAGTTCGTGGTTGTATTCATTGATGATATTCTGATTTATTCACGAGATGAGTCTGAACATGCTGGGCATTTAAGAATTGTATTGCAGGCCTTGAAAGATAATAAATTGTTTGCTAAATTCAGTAAAAGTGAGTTTTGGCTCCGAGAAATTAGATTTTTGGGACATATCGTTTCAGGGGATAGTACCCAAGTGGAAATGGGATAGGATTATGATGAACTTCGTAACAGGTTTGCCTCTCTAGGTTGTTGATAGATTGAAAAAATCAGCTCATTTTATTTCAATACGTACTGACTATTCACTTGATAAGCTAATTGAACCGTACATCACTGAAATTGTTAGATTACACGAAGTGCCTATTTCTATTATTTCAGATAGAGATCCGAGATTTACTTTGAGATTTTGGAAGAAATTACAAGAAGCTTGGGGTAGAAGTTAAATTTTAGTACCCTTTTTCATCCACAAACCGACTGTCAATCCAAAAGAGTAATCTAAATTCTTGAAGATATGCTCCGATGTTGTGTTCTAGAATTCGAAGGTAGTTGGGAGAAATATCTACCATTGGTTGAATTTGCTTATAATAATAGTTTTTAGTCGATTATAAAGAGGGCACCGTATGAAGCACTGTATGGCTACAAGTGTCGAACTCTATTGTATTGGACAAAACTTAGTGAGAAACAAATTCATGGGGTTGACTTGGTTAGAGAAACTGAAGAAAAAGTAAAGGTAATTCATGACTGTTTGAAAGCCAATTCAGATTGAAAAAAGTCGTACGTAGATTAGAAAATAAAAGAGATTGAATTTTAGATCGATGATAAAGTATTTTTGAAAGTATCTCCATGGAAGAAGATTCTGAGATTTGGCCGTAAAGGCAAGTTAAGTCTACGTTTCATTAGGCCGTATGAGATTACTGAAAGAATAGGGCCAGTGGCATATCTGTTAGCTTTACCGAAAAAGTTTAAAATGATTCATAATGTGTTTCATGTGTCGATGTTGTGATGATACCGTTCTGATCCCTCACATGTGATTTCTCTGACAGAGATTGAGATTCGACCTGATATGACTAATGGTGAGGAACCAATCAAGATTTTAGCTAAGGAAGTTAAACAATTGAGAAATAAAAGTATAGCCCTAATAAAAGTTTTATGGCTTAGGCATGGGGTTGAAGAGGCTACGTGGGAACCCGAGGAAGCTATGAGAAAATAGTATTCGAAACCTATTTTCTGGTAAGATTTTCGGGGAATAAAATCCCTAAAGGGGAGAGAGTTATAACAGCCCGTTTTAGGGTCTAATCGGGACAGTGGTTTTGGGACAACAAATCCAAAGTAGAAATATTTATTGTGATATTGTTTTAAGGTCTACAGTATGATTGAATGATTGTGTGAAAATTTCTTAAATTGATAAGGTGTCCAATTTAACTAATAGGACTAAATTACAATAGGTGCAAAATGTGTGTTCTAGAAGCTAGAGGTGTCTAATTGCTATGAAATTTTAAATTGGAGGTCCTTAAATAGTAACTAAACCATTTTACTTTAAATTGGACAAAAATAGACATGGTAGGGTAAAATTGCAAAGTTTTAAGTGAAGGGCATTTTGGTCATTTGGTAAATAAAGACAAAAATAATTAAATAAACGATGTCATCTTCTTCAACTTAGTCCATATAGCCAAATTTTTGGGGGACTCCATAGCTAGGGTTTTGGCCAAAGGTTCTAAGCTTGATTATCAAGAAAAACGAGGTTCGGACCTAGATCGAAGGAAAAGTAAAGTGTTTGAGGATTAGGTCCAATTCTACTATTTTTGTACCGAGGTAAGTTCGTATGTAAATAATGCATTGTTATATTTATGTTTTAGATGGTTTAATATTGTATGAATTGTGATTGACTCTTTGGATGTATTTGACAAAGTTTTGACAAGCGAGAAATCTCGGTTGAACCTTAGGAATAAAATAGGATACGAGTGACATGTCACTAGGAACCCATGTGTATATGCGATTACATAATCCGAGTGCTAGTCTTGTACGTCCTACCAGTGGCTGGGTAGTCTGGCATGTGTTGTAGATACCTAACAGCTTGTGTGAACAGCACTGTGTAGCTACGTCTTGACTCACAGCTTGTGTAAGTAGGCCCGTGAATAGCTTGGAAACGAGCCCATATGTATTATGAGATATGAGGTAGCTTCGGCTACATATATGGCACTTATGTGCAAGATTTATGAGTATCCGTTAATATTCTGAGAGTTCAACGGGAATGTCAAAGTTATGAAAGGATATGGTTATGTTACAAGTTAGTGCAGGTACGTACATAAAACTCATAAGTAATGAGCTCGATATGTGATGAACTCTTGGTAGGATTGTGTTTAATTATGATTTTGAGATTTTGATAATGTTCATGCTAATCTTCATCATGTTAATTGTACGTTAAATGTGTGGTTATGATGTTTATTGTTTGCATAGGAACTTACTAAGCTATATAGCTTACTCCCCTTCTTTTCCCTTGTCTTATAGTGTCACCAAGCTAACTCGGGGTTTGGAGACCGTTGGAGATCCACTCACACTATCAACAATTATTTTAGTACCAATGAATCCAACATTTTGAGTTATGGCATGTATAGGGGACTTGGTTATTTTGTTATGTGTCATAATTGTTTTGGCCAAATGTCTTGGCTTATACTGGTTGGAAGTTGATTTTGTATATGGTCATTTGAAATGAGCCAATATTAGCTATAAGTATATTCATATAATGATGTCATTCATGAATGGTGTGTGGATGTCTTGCTTGTGGATGTTAGTTGTATGTATATGCTTCGAATGGTGCTATGTTATGTTGTGTAGTTGTGTGCATTAAAGGGTGGAAAAATGGCTTGGTAAATAGCTTTATTTTTGTCCACACGGGTAGACACACCCGTGTGTTTAGGTCGTGTGCGACACACGGCTAGCTCCACGGGCGTGTATTCAAGGCCGTGTGTCCCCTGCACCGTAGTTTTGAGAATCAGAATGCTCAGAATTAAGCATACAGGCAGAGACACGAGCGTGTGTCTCAGCCATGTGGACGACAAGGTTTCAAACATGGGCGTGTGCCCTAGCCGTGTGAATCCTACCCCTATTTAATGAAAAATCAAAAATTTTAATTCGACCACACAGCCTAGCACACGGGCGTGCGACTTGGCCATGTGTCATCAATTTGTTCTTAAGTGACAAACAGAGGGTTACATGGGTTCGGGACACGAGCGTATGTGACCACACGGCCTGCCCACAAGGGAGTGTCCCATAGCCGCACGGGCGTGTGACCCCTGTTTAGTGGAAAATTTTTCTATGTTTTGTAAAATTTCTAAAGTTCTTGGTTTATTCTGAACCACTTCAAAAGCATGTTTAAGGCCTCGTAGGCTCATATTAGGGGCATTGTGATTGAATATGAATGGTTTTAATTTGAACGAAATTGTATAACCCAAAATTGTATGTTTGTTCGTGTGATAAGCCCAGTAATGCCTCGTACCCAGTTTTGGCGTTGAATACGAGTAAGAGGTGTTGTATGAAATGGTTGTATGAATTAAAAGATGTATTTTCTTATGAAATGGCTTACCATGTAGTTGATCCCAAAAGTGTAACAAACCGTTTTTAGTCAAATCAAAACAGTGGTTTCGAAACCACAAATCTGAAGTCAAAATAATTATTTTATTATTATTTTAACATTTACAGTATGACACTATGTTTGTGTGAAAATTTCGTTAAGAAATTTTATTGTTTTAGTGCTTAATTTGATAAAAAAGACTAAATCACGTAAAGTGTAAAACTTGTGTTCTAACTATAACACTCCTCGCTCATATCCCTCACCGGAACAGGGTTCGAGGTGTTTCCTGACTTAAACCCAGTCAATCATACAAAAATCATGCCGAAAAATTTCAGTCAATTTAAAACTTTTCTTTTCGCATGCAATCTGTCCCATATATAGGCTTACGAGGCCCAAGACATCACTAGCCAACATAGGCCAATTCACATGGCCAAAACACTTTACCAATACAAGCCAACACCTTTGGCTAAATTATAATAACACATACCTAACATTAAAACCTTATACATGCCATAGATTCGAAATACTACAATTTACTTACACCAATAGCGTGAGCTCGATAGTGTGATAATATCTCCGTCAAACTCCAACCCGAGCAGGTAACTGGAGTCAACAATCTATAAAACAGAGGAATGTAACAACGGAGTAAGCATTCATAAGCTTAGTAAGTTTTAAGCAATGCAAACAAATAAACGCAATTATATTTCGATTATTCAATTTCTCAAGCGGCCATATTCTAGGTATGTTGCCATCTGGCCGAATATACACATCCACATAATGCACATTCAGCATTCTTGTAACACTTAATCCGAATTCATATAACATAAATAAATCAAATACCTTCACATACTTTCACACTTGGCCGAATGTATCAAGATCATAGATATAGTTATAACATTTGTTCACATATGTATCACATTACACACTTATGATTCACTTCAAATCAAACTCACATATGAATACATAATGCATACCTGGCCCACTTAACGTATTGAATATATTTATTTGTCAATCTAACACGAGGTACCTTAGTCTTAGACTTTTCTCAAATCACCAGCATTTCGCCCCCTAGGCTCGAGGCCCGATATCATTTCACCGGCATTATAGCCTACTATGCTCTAAAGCCCGAATAGTATCTCACCGGCATTATAGCCTGCTAGGCTCAAAGGCCCGAATAGTCAAATCAACAAGTTCCATATAACATATTCATATCAATTAAGTACTAACATCATTCGAGCGTATATAATTATACGTCTCAACACTTTTCTTTAATCTCATTTTCACACTTAGCATTTGATAGCTTATGCATTACATTTCACTCACCTTCTCACCTCTTGCTTGAGTCATTCAAGACTTTCCTTAAATTATTCATACTTTAACATCCGCACACTTAGTGCTGTAAGGGTTAGTTGAAGCTAAAATGATTCCACACACTTAGTGCCATTTCCGTTAGCCAGAGCTAAAATGATTCCGCACACTTAGTGCCATTTTAGTTAGCCGAAGCTATGTTGGTATCGCACACTTAGTGCCTTATATAGCCAAAGCCATACTAAACCGCACACTTTGTGTCAAGCATAGTCAAATATCATTATGCTCAAATCAAAATCAAATATCTATACAATTTATGCATTACCATTGCATTAAAACATATCTTTAACATCATTTATCACATACAAACTTACCTCGAATGTTGCCGAACAATTACAACGGCTATTCGATTACTTTCTCTTTTCCCTTATCCGAATTTGCCCCTCTATGCTCTTGAGCTTAAATTCAACAATTTTAAGCTAGTCATTATTCGAATATTCAAGCATCACTTTCAAAATATAATATATATATATTCGACTTTCACAAATACAGATCATAGTAAGCTTATAAGAAATCAATAAGCAACTCATTAACAAATTTTTGTCAATGTTTACCACATAATCATAATTTCATTGTAAGCTGTCTTCCTGAGCAACTGTTACTAAATCATTTATAACTGGAGCTACGAAACTCCAAATCAACTGACATTAATTTTCCCTGAAAATAGACTCATATATCTTCTATCTATAAAATTTTTAGAATTTTTGGTTTGGCCAATCAATACCAGATTTTTCTTAAAGTTTTTCCCTGTTTCACTATTTGACTAATCTGACCACTCTTCACTACGAATCAAATTTCTCATTGTACAGAATTCAAAATATGTTCTTGTTTATTTCATTGAAACTAGACTCATTAATCTTTAATTACATAATTTATTCAACTTCTAACTCATCTCCCACAATTTATGGTGATTTTCCAAAATCACGTTACTGCTGCTGTCCCAAGCAGATTTATTACCAATTCACTCTTTCACAAATGCCTTGCATGCATGTTATTTAAACATGCATATCACAAATCAATCATCACATACCTTATAATTTCACTGAAGCATAAACTTCATTTCATCATTTTAAAGCACAAACATTACTCAATATTATCCAAACTCACATTCGGCCATAATACACACAACATGTAAACCAATTTTCCCACTTAGCATCTAATGCACATGCATGCTCACAAATACACATCATCGAGTTCTCACTAAAGACATTTCATTTCTATACACATAAATCATGCATCATAATTTAAATATTTACATAATTTCATATATCCAGTACTCAACTATATTTTGTATTAAAATTTGATATCAATGTCGCCGATTTTCATTTAATTTACCATACAAGATCATGCAACATGGTAGCTCAATTTTAAGTACATGAGTTCTTGTCCGGTTTGAAACGGTACAACGACTCTAGTGTATAGACGGTTTGAATATCAGACACATTTAACCTACCTAAACAAAACACTCCAGCGTGCATTTGAACATGTTGAATTCTGGCATGCATTCGGACACTTGAAAATTCAGTATACAATCGAACATTAAAATTTCACTAGCTGACAGCAAATAATTTTCAGACAATTTAGTTCCCTACATCCTTTCAACAAATGCTTGTTTCCTTAGCTTCAACCAATAATAATGGGACATTACTAAAAATGAAATTTGAAAATGTAAATCCCAAATTAAACTATTTTAAGCTCCAAAAGTTAATAACTCTTCAAACATAAACCGAACAGTAATGCATGTTAATTTCAACCATATTTATATTTTGCTTATTACCACAAAACAAGACATTTATTAACCAACATTTTACCTTAATTAGAGCAGCAGCAGATCAATTACACCAGGATTTATTGCACAATAAAATACAGCAATTACATGCTGAAACTATCAGCATTCAACGGCAGGTTCCAACACCAACTTATACATTTATTTATCAACTCTTCTTCACTTCTAACACCAGTATTTTGGTAACAACTAACATGTATTTTAACTATTAACTTTGCTTAAAAATCCTTGAATCTGCGTTTTACCTGCATGTATTAAACACATTATACACATGGAAAATTTTCAAAGTTTCATTGCAAGGACTTACCGAACAGCAGCCGAACCTACTCTTGAGTAGTTTCTTTCCCCTTCTTACTGCCACCTTTAACGAGTTTCTTAAGGAACCAGCTCCTAAATGAGCTCAAAAATTAAACATGCAGCAGCCCTCTTCTTCCCTCTCCATTCGAATAGCCCAGAAATGGGCAGAACTCAACAAATTTTTTATTTATTTTCCTTTACTATTTTTCTTACCGTGAAAACACTCTCCCCCTAGTGACCGAATACTCAAGGGTTTCCTCCCCTATTTGTTCTCTCAATTTCGGCTATGAAGAACAAAAAGATGGAAAAACTTTGTCCCTTTCATCCTTTTGTTATTTTATTCACCAACATTTCATGACACAAAATGACAGATAATACTTGTGCCATACTCATGCCATAACTTATCAATAAAAAAATTCCCATAATGCTTATCATACCCATCATGGCTGGCCACTATACCTTAAGGTGGGAAATTTGACATGCAAACCCACCTATTTCATACTATAAGTTATTTGGCCACTACAAATTAGCCTATAGCATTTTCAGAAATTTTCACATGAGTCCTATTTCATAATTTTACTCATAAATGACAAAATCAAAGCATGAAATTTTCACACATGCACTTTCACATGTAATAATCATAGAATATAACATTTAATTATTTTCATGACTTGATTTTGTGGTCCCAAAACCACTTCCCGACTAGGGTCAAATTAGGGCTGTCACACTAACAGATAAAGGGGTCTAATTGTAACGCCCTAAATTTGGGCCTAGAAGTATTGGGCCTTGAGTTTGGGTCTGTAAGGAGGTTGTATATAAGTATTTAATTGTGCAAGGATATGACACAATTAAATGGCTACTCAAGTGGTTAACGGTCCTGAGAGGAGTTGGAAAAGTCCTAGGTTCAAACCTGGGCTTTAGCAAAAATTTTGGTTTTAAGTGAATAAAACCCTGGATGCTTGGAAGTAGGCGTTTTAAAATATTGTGAGAAATAAATGACACAAGGAAGCATGTGGTCTAGAGGTTGTGGTGTTATTAAGGTTGCAAGGGAGCTTGGGTTCAAGTCTTGGCTCTTATAATTTATTTTGGTATTTCTTTCAAAAGGGACTTGGACTTTGGCCTGTAGACCTTATAATTAATTGAGGCTAAATGGTAACACAGAAAGAGCCTGCGGTGGAGTGGCAAGGTGGCGTGTTGTGTAGCTGTGAGGTCTAAGGTTCAAGTTTTGGGATACGTAATGGAGTATTTATTTTGCTGTTTGAGCTGTGTAGGAGGTGGAGTTGGACTGGAACTCTATGGTTGAAGTGGTCATAAAAAAATAAGGAAACTTTCCTAATGGTTGAAAGTAATCCCACATCGGGAAGCTAACATAAGAATGGGTGAGAAGCTAGCTTTAAATAGAGCGAACAAGATGAGTTGGTGATCATGGGTTTTAAGAGGGATTATTTCATACTTGCTTAACCAAGGTTGGTGATCGTGGACTTCGACGCATTCTCATAAACAGGTGTGTATTCACACCCTTCTCTACTATAGATTGGCAAAAGCTAAAAAGCTGAAACTTCAGCATTTGAGGCCTCTCGAGTGTGCAATCGCTCGTGGGGTAAAGCGAGCCCACAAACCATGGGTGATAGACTATAAAGGCCGCCACAAGCGTTCTCATCTGCTGGGGCTGTTCTAGGCCTCGATGGACCGAATGGGCCCGTGGGCCCGCTTGTGTAAATCTAACTGTTAGGTGGAACGTAGTTGGGCTTGTCATTTCATGTGCATGACATAGGCCGTTAAGGGCTTCGTTGGGCCAAAATAGGGCGTGTGGGCCCAATAAGCTCGTGGGCCCCACATGGATTAAATCTGTGGTAAGTGATAAATATTGGACTGCACTATGTAGGAAACTTAGCCATATCTGAATTTGGGCCAAATAGGCCACACGAGCATGTGGGACCACTTGGGCCAAGTAATGGGCCTTAGGCCTAGGGCCAAATAGGCCACACGAGCGTGTGGGCCCACTTGGGCCCAGTAATGAGCCTTAGGCCCATTTGCACCGTTATGTCTGTTAGGTTCCTTAACTCGTTCGAGGCGATGGTGGACCTTCTGTTGGGTCGTTAAGACCCTAATTTTTGAAATTACCAAAATACCCTTGTGGTGTAAAATAACCGTAATGCCCCTGTAGGGTAAAATGACTGTAATACCCCAATATGGTAGAATGACGATTATGTCTTATGTTCTGTATGACTGATGTGCTTATGATTTACATATATGATTGTACTGAGTATGACTTTGCATACACGTAATATTTATGACATATTGAATACACGTATGACATATTGCATGGGGTTGTGTTATTATTGATGGAGGAAGTGTACGGCCTGTAGCCGTTTTGTACAAGGCTTTCAGCCTTTCTGTGATACTTATGGCTTATAGCTGTTCTATTAACTGGTAGCATTGTTGCAATATTTACGGCCTTTAGCCGTTCTGTCTATGGCGTTGAGCCGTTCTGTTGACTTAGTGCCGCAACCAGTGTTAAGCTTGGTGTATTGGCTGGGTGGGTCAATTTTATCCCCACATAGTGTGTTGGTTGGTAGGGTGGTGTATTGGTTGGACTAGGCTAGATATCTGTATGCATATTTGCATCTGATACTGATCCTATAATGGGCTTAGGCCCGCCTGATTCTGTTAATGGGCTAAGGCCCACCTATTACTGTTTCTATGATGGGCTCAAACCCAGTCTGTTTCTACATACCGTATATCTAACTATTTTTATTTTTAAGGGATTACACACTAAGTTTTTGCAAACTCACCCTTTCTGTCTAACTGAGTAGGTAATTCCCAGCCTTAGACGATTTGGAGCCGCGAGGGACTTGGAGGTGGCCACATGATTGTAGTGGATCTACAACTTGACTTTATTTATTTTAAATTTCATATTGGGTTTTTTTGATTATGTAATGAGGCCATTGTGGGTTTGAGTTTTAATTGGGCTTTTGATTTCTTATATTAAACTGCTAGTCTAAGAAAATCTATAGTTTTCAAAATATTCACGGTTTTCTAAAGAACACGAGCCTTAAACACAAAGTTTTCAAAATGCTTCCGCGTTTTAAGTGGAATTAGTATTCCAAGACAAATATTTTGGCAAACATTTGTGACGAGATGATTTGCTAACCCCGTACAAAAGGTTTTAATTTTAGAAATAAACATTTAACGGTAACTCGATTCTTGAACGACGCTTTGATGCAACACACTAGATTCGGCCATAACGTCTAGACTGGGTTTGGGGTGTTACACTAATAGCTATAGAACCTTAAAGTAAGAGTCCTTAAGTGGTAATTAGACCATTTCAATAGTGAGTGGACAACTATGGACAAGTATTAATTGATTTTATTGTTTTATGACCAAGGTTAATTTTGTAATTTGGTAAATAAAGGTTAATTAAATAAAACAAAGCCATGTATCATCTTTTATTTCTCCATCTTCAACTAAAACTATGGCAAAGAAACACCATTTTTATCTTCTTTATTCAGTCAAGCTTTAATAGGTCATTAGGGTACAATTTTTGTCCCATTTTTAATGATTTCTATGTTTTTGAGATCGTTGCAACTAGGTCTAGCTAGCCCAGGGACTATTTTGAAAAATTGTTAAAGATAGAGGATGTTGCCATTGATGAATAAGCATGTATTTTAGTGATCGATGATAGATTATGAATGTTTGATGATAGTTACACAAGTTTTGTTAAGTGATTTTTAGTGAAATGCAAATTAGGGATTAAATTATGAAATGTGAAAACTTTGTGGTTAAAATGTGAAATAAATGAAAAAATGGGCTGCTAGGGACTTAATTGAAATTCGGCTAGCATGGGTTTGGGTGAAATTGCATGAATTTGTAATTTTATGAAATAAGGACTAAATTATAAAAGTTGTGAACTACTTGGGGCAAAAGTGTAAAAGTGCTTTAATGAGCGTTTTGGATTAAATTGAATAGAAAGATTATTAAATAAGCTAAATTTGATAACAAATTTTGGATCTAGATCGGGGGGAAGCAAAGTACTTGACTAATCGACCTATTTCACCGTTTTTGTGAATCAAGGTAAGTTCTTATGTAATAAGTTTTGTTATAAATGTATTTTAAATGCTTTGATATTGCATAAACTGTGAATATGATACTATAGACATGTTCGATGATGATTTCACTAAAGTGAAAATCCTGGTTGAACCTTGGGAATAGATTAGGATACAAATGACATGTCGTTAAAGGTTATAGTGATATTGTGATCCGGGTGCTTGTCCTGTACGTCTTGCCGGTGGCCGAGTATATCGGCATGTGTTACGGTTACATGACAGCTTGTGTGACCATCACCGTGTAGCTACGTCTTGACCCACAACTTGTGTGAGTGGGCCTGTTGACAGCTCGAGAGTGAGCATGTATGTGATATGAGATTGAGTTAACATTGGCTATGTATGTGGCACTCTGGTGCGAGTTTCCCGTGTGTCCGATAGTATTTCGAATGGTTTAATGAGTAAATGAAAGATGTTATTAGGTATAAGATTGATACGAGATGGTATAGGTATGTACATAAACCGTATAAGCTTTAAATCGAAGAGATTTATGA
Source organism: Gossypium anomalum (assembly GCA_025698475.1). Classification (NCBI taxonomy): domain Eukaryota; kingdom Viridiplantae; phylum Streptophyta; class Magnoliopsida; order Malvales; family Malvaceae; genus Gossypium; species Gossypium anomalum. Next base: position 75,056,026 of record CM046965.1, on the reverse strand, counting down.
AAGACACGTATAATCTTATGATTGAATACATAAAAGGTTTGTTAGTATATTTATAATCAAATAGAGTTTCTTTCATACAAGCTTACTAAGATATAAAGCTTACTCTGTTTATTTTACCGTGTTTATAGTGAATTCAAAGGTAGCTCAGATTTGGGGATTGTCAGAGACTTCATCACACTATCCTACTATCACTTTGGTACTTTTGAGCTTATGTTTTCGTTATATGGCATGTATAGGATTTATGGTTATTTTGGTTATGATTTGATAACGATTTTGGTCATTTGAAATGGCTTATAATTGTTAAATGTTTTGGTTTGTATATAGCCATGAAAGTTGGCTTATTTTGGTTGATGTAGTTATGTATATATATCAATGTGCATATGGCTTGGCTAAATGATTAAAGATGAATATGTTATGCTTGTTGATATTTGGAAATTAGGGGTACTAAATGGTTAAGAATTGAATTTGGTATGTTGTGAGATTAAGCTAAATGATGCAAAATTTGAAAGTGTTCATATTGGTGTTTAAAATTAGAAGATTTGATATGGAATTGAATGGTATATTATGTCATTGTTGTATAATGTATTGGTTGGCATTGAATGGTATGAATTGAGTTTGATAGAGTTGTTTTAAATGCCTAGTTATGCTATGTTTTATGCCATTTGGATTAGTGTAGGTGTGCTCAAATTTGGGTGGCAAATTGGCTTGGTAAATAGCCTATTTTTGTCCACACGGGTAGAGACACGGGCATGTGTCTCAGCTGTGTGTGACACACGGTTATGTTACACGGTCGTGTATCCCTTGTTGTTAAATTAAGAATCAAGTCAGTATGCTCCACACGGCCTAGCACACGGGCATGTGATTGGCCGTGTGGCCTAAGTCAGTACAACCTACAAGTTTGGCACGGCCTAGTACACGGCCTGCCACACAAGCGTGTGTGGCAATTTTTAGGGCACGCGGGCATGTGTGTTGGCCGTGTGACCCAAGTTAGAGAGTTACACAGGGTCAGACACGGGTTGGGACACGGGCATGTGCTTCCATTTTGAATTTTCACAAGGCCTGCGTCCCGGGCATGTCTTTGGCTGTGTGAGAGACACAGTCGGGCCATACAGGCGTGTGTCTCCTGTTTTTGAAAAAATTTTCCAACTGTTCTAAAAGTTTCTAAAGTTATCGGTTTAGTCTTGAACCATTCCGAATGCATGTTTTAGGCCTCGTAGGCTCGTATTAGGGACAATATGATTGGTTGTGAATGAATTGTATTTGAATTGACTAATTATATGAGAAATGTATGTTTAAATCTGTGATAAGTTTGGTAATGCTCCGTAACCCTATTCTGGCATTGAATACGGGTGAGGGGTGTTACAAAAAGAGTTATTTATAAATGCATTAACATGTGTATTGATGATGATATTTAGGCTTGTGTCAAGCTTGTGTAATTAGTTCATGTTTATGCTTATGTCTTTGATAAACCGTAATTTATACATATTTATAACCCATGCTTAACGCATTTTATGAATGATTTCTCCTTAGATTTGGTGAATTCGATGCTCCTAATACCTTAATTTCATGTTTTATCCTTAGGTAAGCATAGGAGAACGAAAGGAACGAGAAACAGGCTAAAAACGGAGAAAATGGGCCAAAGCATGAAATTAACACGACCTGGACCTCCTCACACGGGCAGATCACACGGCCGTGTAATCTGGCAGAATTGAAGCACGATTCACACGGACAGCTCACATGCCCGTACCAACCTAATAGGCTCGAACACGGCTGAAGTCAATGACACTGCAGCGGTTACCACACGGCGCGTCCTGCCAGAACCCTAGTTAAGCTTCATTCGAGAAAGGCCAAATTTTAGGGCTTCTTAGGCATTCCAAAGCCTATAAATACACCCTAAAGGAGGAAGAAAAGGGGGACGAAGAATAGGGAGTAAGGAATTACTCCGAGGACGTCAATTGATCCATCTCAGAAGCCGGAGCCACCATCAAGACTGAAGATCTCTCCTCAACCTCCCCTTTAGGAGTTTTGGGTTTTCTTTATGTTTTGTAATTTTTATTATTCTGAGATGTGTTCTTGTTTAGTTATGAACTAAACCCTTAAATACCTAAGGGGGATGAAACCTATGACTAAACCTTGTTATTATTTTTGAATCGTATGATAAATATTTAACTTGTTCTTAATTATGTGTTCTTAATTCTTGTTTTGGTATTTCAGGATATCACTTCAAGTTACTACTCTTAGTTGGAGGAGGAATAGACCCTATCTAAGAGTAACTTTGTCATAATTAAGCGGATTTGATTGGTCGCCTAGAGATAGGGTGACAAGATTTTGTCAGATTAGGGTGAAACCTAATAAGGGAATCCATAGATCGAGTTAATGCAACCTTAGGGTGTTAATTAGAGATAACTCTCGGTTATTCAACCTAGGGATTAGACGTTGTTAGTCTCGAAAGGGATAATAATATACATTAGGGATTTCTACAGAACAAGTTGAATGAATAAATCGTCTGGTTCAGAGCCAAAATAACAAGTAAGAGTCTAGGTGGATTTTTCCTTAGGTATTGTCTCAATCAATCGTTTCCCACAACAGTAATTTCCTAATTTCTATTTTCTGCAAGCTCTTAGTTTAATTAGTTAGTCAAAACAATCCTCTTTTATTCAGCTAGATAATAAAAAGACGGTCATTACTAGTACTCATAGTCCTTTGGGTTTGACAATCTGGTCTTGCTAAAGCTATACTACTGTTCGATAGGTACACTTGCCTGCGTTGTGATCATAGTTAGTTTCAAGAACGAGTCATTACAAATTTATAAAACTTATCACACGAAAAATCGACGATCAAGTTTTTGGCGCTGTTGCCAGGGACTAAGATATCAAGAACGCTCAATTTTTATTACTTTAGCCAATTTAACTTTAATTTTTACTTTACTAATTTTTTTTCTTTTTCTTCTGGCAGGTTCTTATAGTTTATGACTAGAAGAAACCCGTCAGGACCATTGCTTTTCGACGAGGAAATTAATCGTACAGCTCGTAGAAATCGACGAGAAATTAGGCGCAGCTTAAGATACACAGAAGAAGAGCAAGAGGACGATATCTCAACTACTACTGAAGAGATGGCTAAAAATCAAGACAATCAGCTACCTCCAGCCATACCCTCTGAATTAGGAAATCAGAATCCTGCTCCTCGTACTATGTATGATTATGCTAAACCTAATTTTACAGGAACTAAGTCAAGTATAGTTAGACCTTCTATTGCTGCAAATAAGTTTGAACTGAAACCTAACACGATCCAGATGATACAACAATTTGTTTAGTTTGATGGTTTGCAGGATAAGAACCCTAGCACGCACTTGGAAAATTTCCTAGAACTGTGCGACACTTTCAAAATTAATGGTGTTTCTGATGATGCCATTCGCCTTCAGTTATTCCCTTTTTCACTGAGGAATAAAGCTAAACAGTGGTTGAAATCACTACCACAAGGGTCCATTACCACGTGGGAGCAAATGACCAAAAAATTTCTACTAAAATATTTTCCACCGGCAAAAATAGCTAAGTTGCATAATGATATTTCTTCTTTTGTGCAGATAGACTTAGAAACGCTTTACGATGCATGGGAGAGATTCAAGGACCTTGTGCTAAGGTGCCCACACCATGGGTTACCTCTATGGCTGCAAGTTCAAACGTTCTACAACGGTGTAAACCCTTCGACAACACAAATGATTGATGCAGTTACCAGTGGAACCATCAATAACAAGACACCTGAAGAGGCTTCTGAATTCATTGAGAAGATGTCACTGAAGAACTATCAGTGGCAAGTCATGAGGACTAAGCCAACGAAAACAGCAGGCGTTTATAATGTCGATTCGGTCACCATGTTGTCAAATCAGGTAGAACTTTTGAATAAAAAAATTGATGGTTTACTTGGTTCTACGCAGGTACATCCAGTGATGAGGTGTGATTCAAGTGGAGGAGGTGTGCCTATAGAATACCCACAATTCAATCCTACATCTGAAGAAGAACAAGTCAACTATATGGGTAACAATAATTTCAGATCTCAAAATAACCCATATAGTAATACTTACAATGCAGGTTGGAAGAACCACCCAAATTTCTCTTGGGACAGTCAAGGAAATCAAAGACCATAGAATCCTCAGGGTTTCCAACAGCCACCTTATGAACAGGAAAAGAAGCTGAACCTTGAGGAGATGCTATCCAAATTAATCTCGGTGTCAGAAACTCATTTCCAGAATACCTAGACAGCACTCAAAAATCAACAAGCATCAATTCAAGGGCTCGAGACAGAGATAGGTCAGCTATCCAAGTTAATATCCGAATGACCACAAGGTAGTTTGCCAAGTAATATTGAACCAAACCCAAGGGAACAGCTCAATGCAATTGATGCTCAAGTAGGATGCATTGAGACTGATCTAGAACCAAGGCAAGAAAAATGTGGAAAGCAAAGGTGATGGTGAGGTAAGTCATAATAAAATGGTGAACGTAGAATACAATCCTCGTGTTCCATACCCTAAAGCAACAAGGAAAGTCCGCTCAGATGAACAATTCGGTAAATTCCTTAAACTTTTGAAAAAATTACATATTAACTTGCCGTTTGTTGAAGCTCTATCACAGATGCCAAATGCAATGAAATTTCTAAAAGAGCTTCTAGCAAACAAGCGAAAGTTGGATGAAGTGTCACACGTGGAGCTAAACGCAGTGTGCTCGGCTATTCTACAGAATAAGCTACCCAATAAATTGAAAGATCCAGGGAGTTTTACAATTCCTTGCTTAATTGGTAGTTTAGATGTGAATAATTTATTAGCCGATTTAGGGGCAAGTATCAATGTCATACCTTACAAAATGTTTAAAAAACTAGGTTTTGGGAAACCTAAACAAACTAGGACGAGCATCTAATTGGCAGATAAAACTATAAGATTTCCTAGGAGTATCATTGAAGATGTACTAGTAAAAGTGGATAAATTCATATTTCCCGTTGATTTCGTTGTTTTAGACATAGAGGAGGAAACCAATACCCCTTTGATTTTAGGGAGGCCCTTTTTAGCAACTGCTAAAACAATTATTGATGGTGGCACAGGTGAACTCGCCCTTCGTGTAGGAGATGATACGATCACCCTTCAAGCTCGTAATTCTAGCATCACATCGAATATGGAACGCAATGATCCACATCATCTTACTAAAATTGACAGTATGACGCAACCTACTGTGCAGAGATTGAGCCTGAAAGAAGTACACGAGCCATGTTCCAACAACACAAGAAGACCCATTCATGAAGAACGAAGGCTACAGATAGAGGAGCTAGACGAATGGTGAGCACATAAACCAAGAACACTCGATAAACTGAAACTACACCAAAATAAGCTCGATACCTCTCCACATCAACTTAAGGTTGGAGATCAAGTCTTATTAGATTCCGTAGACCCTTACATTGTCACTCCCAAACCGGATGAGGAAACTCCTCTTACGGTACTTAGTATTTTCCCGTTCAATATAGTGGAGGTAAGTCATCCCAAGTTTGGCACCTATAAGGTAAACAATTCCGGGCTCAAACTTTAGTTTGATAAGAGTGATAGCAGGAATGAGGAGTACGAACTCCTTAAACCACCTTGACCATTCAACAGAGAGGTAAATCAAGCTTAGACTATAAATAAGTGCTTTTCGGGAGGCAACCAGAGCACTAACTGTATTAACTTATTTAAATTTTAGTGTTTAACACTTTCCATGACTAACGTTGCTCTTGAAAATAGTTTACCACCGGGACACGGCCAAGCACACGGGCATGTGTAAGACCGTGTGGAAACAGGGCAAGATTTTCCCAAAACACGGGCGACGATAAAACGCCACGGCCGTGTGACATGATCGTGGGCGAACCTGCCAAAACAACACGGGCGTGCGACACACCCGTGCCTGGGGACCGTGGTCGAAATTGAGAAACTAGCACGGGCGTGAGACACGCCCGTGTCGACCACCCGTGGGTGAACCTGTCAAATTAAAACGGGCGTGGGGATTGCATACACGGGCATGGGAGAAGCTAACAAGGCAAAACACTGTCGTGCGACACGACTGTATTAAACAACACGCCCAAGGAACACGGGCGTGTGTCGAATTTCAAATGCGCCAAAAAGGGAAAAACACGAAACACACGGCCCGAAATTGGGACACACGGGCGTGTCCCTGGCCGTGTGCCCCAAAATCTATAAATACCCTGTACTATTCATTGTCTTCCCCACTCAAAAACCCTAACCCTAGTCGCTACAACTCTACACGGCCTCCACGCCACGCTCGTGCGCTGCCTCTAACTTTATTTTTGACGCATTTTCTCCTCTTCATAGCGTTTGTTTACTTCTTCCTTTTCTATTTTATTGATCTTTAGGCTTATTTAGCATGACTATATGCAAGTTTTTGATTCTTTTTCTATATTTTCATCATTCAAATATCATAATCTAGAATATTCATCATTTGTTTTGAGTTATTGCATGCTTTCTTTACTCCATTCATTTAGTTAGATGTAGAAATTTCATGATAAAAGTAGTTGACATTGTTCATGCATTCTTGGTGTGTGGCCATTTTCTCATCCATTTAATTTATTGCTTTACATTCCTTGTTATCTCTACTTCATGCCACAATGCCCAAAGAATGTGTTAATGAACTCTAAATTATTGTGGCTGAAATACTTGTGATGATTGTTAGGAAAATTTCTTTCTTTTGTCATTAACATGCCATTCATATGCTCATCCACATGTCCTCACATTGATAAATGACACAAAAATATGCTGTTAAAAGAAATGGGGTTGGTTATGCTTGGTTCATTTTTGGCTGAATTTATTTGTTCAAAATTATGACTCTTCAATGTATATACCTATTGTTATTTCTTTCGTCAATTATAGGTACAATGTCTTCACAAGGAAAGAAAACAGCAGTCCCTACCTCAAAGAAAAGGAAGGGAGCGTCATCTTCCTCGGGTCCTGTTGGAACACCGGTGCCTCCAAGGCGTAGTAAAAAATTTAAAAAAATAAAAAAATTTTGGCGATCCAAACCAAGGATCCATGTGTAAGGAATGAATCGGGGTGATAAAAAGGTTTCGATATTACCAAAACTTCAATCTGAGTATACAGCGACGCCTAGGCAACAGGAATGCTGAACCACTATCGAACCAAGCCGCAACCTTTTCCGATGTTGGTCTCTACGTAGTCCACCCAATTGACAATGAACAGTAGAAATCTCAGAAAACTATTTTCTGGTATTTTGCTAAACGGCTGCTAGACCACTTTGCATATTTTCGGGCTAGTTTTTATATATACTTTTTACGGTTTTTACCCTTGCTATATATAACTCCCTCCTACTTGGTATATATTTATAACGAATTTTAATTCATTAAAATTAATCCGAACATAATAATTATCATTCAAATAAATATAATAATGTTTAACCGAAAAATTATAATTACATTAATTATAATAAAGATTTCGGTAAACTATATTTATTTAAACTTATATACGAACTAAATTCATATATCAATAAAATTATGTTCTGATTATGTGTACAACATCCTTGTACATATAGTATGTTCAACAATTTGATTGCCCAATTAAATTAATTCTATAATTAATTTAATTCATGTGACAACCAAGCAATATACCAACTATGTTTTACGTCGTTCATTTCAACCATAGGGTGTGACCCTATAGGTTCTTGTAACATTAGCAGTAATATTAGAACGATTCTAATGTTACAAACAATGAGTGGCATCTAGCAATGCATCAATGCTACCTAAGTTACAAGAAGTCATGATTTGACATAACCTTTTGTGATTAACCTTTCATGCATTAATCCTTAAGTCATATATCTTTGGAATGGACACAAGTCATGGAATAGTCACACTTGCATAGTCCATCCCATGTTTCTTGATACCTTGAGTAGACTATGATACACAAATGAGTATGACATCTCATATCAACTTATTTGAGCATGGCCATGCATTTCTAGCCTCACTCAATCAAGTGGCCTGAGATATTACTCCCATTATGTAGGAGGGACTTATCATATATTGATCAACTATATCCTCAACATAAATTGTGGTATATCCAACATCGATCTTTATAGAACAACCGATTCACGGTGTTTGTTTGATCAGATCAAAATATACAACTCACGATGTTGGGATAAAGATGATCTCAAGTATGAGGATCATATACATATTAATCACTATGAGTAATGTTGTGACAATTACATAATAATCCAAGAAACATACTCATAGCAGTCACCCAATATGTTGTTCTCTAACACACATATTCATGCATTGATTCTCGACACTCCATATCAATGACAACTCTTTATCATCAATCAACTACATGTTAGTCTTAATGCATTATTATTGTCCTAGCCAACAACATTACTTGACTAAGGATCTTTTAAGAATAATCATATTATTCTCAGGACATTATTATAAAACAGTTTATTTATGCACACAGAAAAGAAACTGGAATAATAATGGTAACGCCTTATATTAATAAACATGATAAACCAAGTATGTTATTACAACCATCTCGTGATTGATCTTTGGGCATACTCTTACAATCTCCCACTAGCACTAAGACCAATCACTTATATATCTAATACCAAGTGACTTAGTGCGACGATCATGCTTCAGCTATGTCAGAGGCTTGGTCAGGGGATCAGCAATGTTATCATCTGTAAGTACTCTGCATATCTCTACATCCCCTCGATCGATAATCTCTTGAATAAGATGGTAGCGCCTAAGTATATGTTTGGATCGTTGGTGAGATCTGGGTTCTTTTGCTTGTGCAATGGCTCCATTGTTATCACATCGGAGTTCTATAGCAGCTGATATGCTAGGCACAACCCCTAGTTCAGTAATGAACTTCTTGATCCAAACCGCTTCTTTTCTTTGCCTCACTAGTCGCAATATACTCACCTCTGTTATAGAATCGACTCAGACTTTGCTTTGAACTCTTCCAGCTCACAGCACCACCATTAAGGCAAAACACAAAACTTGATTGCGATCGAGAATCATCCTTGTCGATTTGGAAGCTGGCATCAGTGTAACCTTTTACACTTAACTCTTCCTCACCTCCATATATTAGGAACGTATCCTTAGTTCTTTTTAATTACTTAAGGATATTCTTGACTATGGTCCAGTTACCTTCACCGGGATCTACTTGGTACCTGCTCATCATACTTAAGGCATATGAGACATCTGGACGGGTACATAACATGGCATACATGATAGATCCAATAGCAGAAGCATATGGAATTTTACTCATACGTTTTCTCTCTTGTGGAGTTGAAGGACACATTTCCTTCGAGAGTGAAATACCATGTCTCATAGGTAGGAATCTTCTCTTAGATTCTTCCATATTGAACCTTTTCAATACTTTATCTATATATGTACCTTGACTTAGACCTAGTAGTCATCTTGATCTATCTCTATAGATCTTGACTCCTAAGATGTAAGTGGCTTCGCCCAAGTCCTTCATAGAAAAACAACTTTCTAACCAAGTCTTAATAGACTGTAAGGTAGGTATGTCATTGCCCATGATAAGTATGTCATCCACATACAGTGCCAAGAATGTGATTGTGTTCCCACTAAATTTCTTGTAAACACATGGCTCATCTTCATTTTTGATAAAACCAAACTCTTTGATTGCATCGTTAAAATGAAGATTCTAACTTCAGGAAGCTTGCTTTAATCCATAAATGGATCTTTGTAACTTACATATCTTTCCAGCATCCTTTGGATCGAAAAAACCTTCAGGTTGTGTCATATACACATCCTCTTCAAGTTTCCCATTAAGGAAAGCAGTTTTGACATCCATCTGCCAGATTTCATAATCATGAAATGAAGCTATGGCGAGCAAGATCCTGATGGATTTAAACAGAGCTACAGGAGAAAAGGTTTCATCATAGTCAACACCATGAATTTGGCGAAAACCTTTAGCGACTAATTGCCCCTTGTATGTTTGTAAATTACCATCCATGTCGCTTTTCTTTTTGAAAACCCACTTGCACCCTATAGGTTTAACCCCTTCGGGTGGGTCAACCAAAGTCCAAACTTGGTTTTCATACATGGAATCCATCTCAGATCTCATGGCCTCAAGCCATTTCTCAGAGTCTGGGCTCGCCACCACTTCTTGATAAGTCCTAGGCTCATCTTGATCTATAAGAAGAATGTCACCATGCGTTGCAATGAGAAATCCATATCTCTCAGGTGCATGGCGTTCTCTTAAAGATCTACGCGGTGATTGTGTTTCTACAGCAGTTACTTGTTCCTCAATTTCTTGTGAAATTTGCTATTGTTCTATCTCTGGTTCAGTGGTATCTTGTGATTCTCGAATTTCTTCAAGTTCAATCTTTCTCCCACTTCCTTTTCTAGAAACAAATTCTCTCTCTAGGAAGACACCAGTCCAAGCAACAAATAGTTTGTTCTCAGTGGGATTAAAGAAATAATATCCTTTGGTTTCTTTTGGATACCCCACAAAGATACACCTTTCAGATTTGGGTTCAAGCTTAGTAGATGTCTGACGTTTAACATAAGCTTCGCAACCCCAAATTTTCATAAAAGACATACTGGGACGTTTCCCAGTCCACATCCTATATGGCATCTTTTGAACCGATTTAGATGGAACACGATTTAGTGTGAAAATAGCTGTTTCAAGCGTATGTCCCCAAAAGGAAGTAGGTAGATCAGTATGACTCATCATGGATCGAACCATGTTTAATAGAGTTCAATTTCTTCTCTCAGAAACTCCATTCCATTGAGGAGTACCAGGAGGAGTAAGTTGTGAGACAATCCCACATTCCTTCAAAAGATCATCAAACTCTAGGCTCAAATACTCTCCACCTCGATCAGATCGAAGTGTCTTAATAGTTTTGCCTAGTTGATTTTGTACTTCATTTTTGAATTCCTTGAACTTTTCAAGGGCCTCAGATTTATGGCGCATGAGATAAACATACCCATATCTACTGAAATCATCAGTGAAAGTAATGAAGTAGTGAAATCCAGCTCTGGCTTGTGTATTTATTGGTCCACATACATCTGAATGTATTAAGCCCAATAAATCACTAGCTCGTTCACTTTACCAAGAAAAGAGATTTAGTCATTTTTCCTAATAAGCAAGATTCACATACTTCAAATTGTTCAAAAACAAATGAATCCAAGAGACCATCTTTATGGAGTTTGGATATGCATTTCTCACTTATGTGGCCCAAACGACAATGCCAAAGATAAGTTTGATTTGAGTCATTTATTTTAGATCTTTTAGTATTTATGTTGTAAATGGGATTCATTTGATCTAAAATATAGAGGCCATTAATCAATTGTGCCGAACCATGGAAAACATTATTGAGATAAAAGGAACAACAATTATTCTTAATTATTATCTCAAAACTGTTTTGTCTAAACAAGAAATTGAAATAATGTTTTTAGTCAAACTGGGCACAAAATAACAATCCTCTAAAATTAAACCAAGTCCACTAGGCAAAGATAAAGTATATGTTCCCACAGCTAATGCAGCAACTCTTGCTCCATTTCCAACTCGTAGGTCCACATCTCCTCTAGCCAAAGTCCTACTCCTTTGTAGTCCCCACATGCAGTACAAATATGAGAACCGCAACCAAAGATTATCTAATACCCAAGAAGTAGTAGTTGATAAATTAATATCAATAACATAAATTCCTGAAGCAGACGTTTCGCTTGCTTTGCCCTTCTTGATTTCCTCAAGATAGACAGGGCAGCTCCGCTTCCAATGTCTAGTCACACCACAATGAAAACAATTTCCTTCCTTAGACACCTCACCTTTAGGTTTCAGTGTAGCCTTTCCCTTTCCAAGATTGGGCTTACCTTTGCCTTTGGGCTTTGTCGTGACTTTAGCCTTTCCCTTGCCCTTGTTGTTACGGACCATCAGTATGGGCTTGGGTCCAACCTTTTTCATGTTGCCTTTGGTAGTTCGTAACATACTGAGCAACTGTTGTAATACCCCCTACCCGTACTCATTGCCGGAATAGGGTACGAGGCATTACTGGAGTTTATGAATATTTTTTTTTTTTTTGAAAAATTCAATATAATCCCTTATACGGATATCTAACCTTCCCTGCAATATTAAATCGAAACCAATCCACATCAACCAAATCAATTCAACATATTTTCAAGATAAATTTCATGCATATTTATAAGATAACGTCATCGCATATCTAAAATCAGGTTTGTTAACCATACTAATGGCTAACTTTACATTCATTTCACGTTAACATATACTTTGTTAGCTTATACATGCCATTGATTTCCAAAATAAAGTATCTTTATATACCGAAATCCTGAGATTGATAGTGTGATGTGTCTCCAACCAAATCCAACCTCTGAGCTCTTAACGCTACAAAACAGAAAAAAAAAAGGAAACGGGGTAAGCACTTTGTGCTTAGTAAACTCATGTAACAAGAATTATACTTAGCTAATATTTTCAATACAATATAATAAACATTCATATATCCATTCAATGCATTATTACCCTAATATGCACAAACTCAACATTAAAGTTAGTACAATAATTTTTATGTATCAATAGTATATACTATGATTGATGAGCTCACCAATACCATGATTTTCATTCCCTTGTTATTTCTTTTTTTTTTTTTTAAATTTATCCCGTTGAATTACTCAGAATTTCAATGGATTTTTCAGAGGTACACTTTTAGTGTACAAATCCGGATCCATCAATTCATTTCATGTGCGCACATTTCCATTTCAGAGAGCACACTCTCGCGAACCTCAACCTTGCAGCGGGATTACCAGTCCAGGCTAAATCCCCTGCAATATAAGCTCATAGAGTATTGTCGGGATTACCAGTCCAGGCTAAATCCCCTGCAACGATAATTACTCTAATGAGCTTGGATCTGAATTACCAGTCCAGGCTAAATTCAGACCTTAATTCGGATTACCCGTCCTGGCTAAATTCATTTTCCACATATTCTTCGAGAGGGCTATATCAAGATAGGATCACCCGTCCGGGCTAGATCCTTTTACCGTCAATTCCTTTTTAGAGATCCATCGAATTTTCCTTTCATTCAACTGGGATTTCTTCCTCTTTGTATCAAATATATCAATGTTTCATCAATTTTCATATAATGAACATTCAAATCATATTCACATCAATAACATACATTTCAAGTATTTAAGAATATAATTCAAGTTACATGAACTTACCTTGATACTTGTTTGTAAACAATAAAAATCTCCTAATCCCGAAATTTTTCCTTTCCTCGATCTAGCTTCGTATTTGAATCTTCTGGATCTAAATAAATAAATTTAATTATCAATTTAATACATTTCATGTTCATATGCAATATTCTTTATAATTCAACTATTATTTATAGTTCATTCAAAGTTGTCTACTTGAGTCATAGTCACTAAATTATTTAAAACTTGAGTTACGGAACTCCAAATTAAGATCCGTTAATTTTCCCTCAAACTAGACTCATATATGTTCTTACCATAAAATTTTCAGAATTTTTTGTTTAGCCAATAAGTACAGTTTATTCTTTAAAGTCACCCCTATTATGCTATTTGACAGTTTTGACTCTTCTTCACTAAAAATTAATTATCTCCTTGTACAGAACTCAAATGATGTTCTAGTTTTTTTCTATTAAAATTAGACTCATTCAGGATTCTATAAATATAAATTTAAACCTATAATTATTTTTCTTCATTTTTTTGTGATTTTTCAAAGTCAGAACAGGGGAACCTGAATTCATTCTGACCTTGTCTTACAAAATTCATTATATCTCAAAATTTACAAATTCATTGCTTGCACTATTTCTTCTATGAGAAACTAGACTTAATAAGCTTTAATTCTATATTCTTTTTCATCTTCTAATTTGATTTCTACAATTTATGGTGATTTTTCAAAATTAGTCTACTGCTGCTGTCCAAACTGTTTTAGTGCAAGCTGTTTATTACTATTTTCCCCTAAACTTTTAATAAATGATAATTTCGTCCCTACTCAATTAGCCTCTCAATTGAGCTTATTTTTCCCAATTAACACTTTATTATATCACCTTAAACTAGTTTATAACCTTTAGGAATCAGAATTTCAAAAATATACTTTAATTCCAAACATTTTCACAATTAGGACCTAAAAATCAATTTCCATTGAAATTACCTAATAAAATCATCTCATAAACAATTTAAAGCTTTAATTTCATTCTATTTCATCATAAACTTACATAACTCAACCATAGTGACTTTCAATTTCATCCATGAAATCAAAAACTAATAAATTTAATAGTAGGACCTAGTTGTAAAAGTCTTAGAAACACAAAAATTACAAGAAAAAGGCAAAGGTTAACTCACTTGGTGCAAAAATTATGGAATACCAGCTTAGAGATCCCTCCTATGGCATTTTTAGCTGCTGGAATTGAAGTGAAATGAAGAGAAATCTAGATATTTTCTATTTAGTCCTAGCTTTATTTAGTTAATTTTGCAATATTCCAATTTTGCCCTTAATTCATCAATTTTTCTACTGTTTTCATGCCCTTGCCGTCCAGCCCAAATAAATTTCCTTTTAAATCCTTTCTCATTAGACACTTAAGCTATTTAATCATCCTACTCACTTTTACACCTTTTACAATTTAGTCCTTTTCATTTAATTAACTATCCAAACATTAAAATTTCCTAACGAAATTTTAATACCACATTACTAACATTTCATAAATATTTATAAAATTATTTTTGACTCGGTTTTACGAGATATGTGTTTCGATAACTTATTTTTACCTAATTTCTTCAATAATTTCTTTTTCTAACTAACTACTAAATCGATAAAATTTTTCTATCAATATTTTCATACGATTTTTCTATCATACAAATATTCATGCAAAAATATTGAAATAAATTTCTCTTTAGATCAGATTTGTGGTTACGAAACCACTGTTCCGATAACCTTGATTTAGGCCATTACAACTCTCCCCCCCTTTAAGGATTTTCGTCCTCGAAAATCTTACCAGTAAAGAGGTTTGGGTATTGTTTCCTCATTGCCTCCTCTAGTTCCCATGTCGCTTCCTCAATCCCGTGCTTTTGCCACAATACTTTCACCAAATTTATCTTTTTATTTCTAAGTTCTTTTATCTCTCGTGCCAATATCTTGAATGGTTCTTCACTGTAAGTCATATCCGGTTGAATCTCTACTTCTGTCGGAGAAATAACATGTAAAGGATCTGATCGATATCGTCGTAACATAGATACGTGGAAAACATTATGGATTTTATCAAGTTCTGGTGGTAATGCCAATCGATAAGCGACCGGTCCAATTCTTTCTATGATTTCATAAGGCCCGATAAATCTTGGACTTAGTTTACCCTTTCGACCGAATCGGAGGACTTTCTTCCAAGGAGACACTTTCAGGAATACCTTGTCACCGACTTGAAATTCAATCTCTTTTCGTTTAAGGTCAGCATATGATTTTTGAGGATCGGAAGCTGCTTTTAGACTATCCCGAATAACCTTTACTTTTTTGTGACAACCCGAATTATGGCCTAATCGGAATAGTGGTATTGTGACCACAAATCCGAGATAGAAATAATTGTTTTATAATTATTTTGGGGTTTATGATATGATTACGTGATTGTGTGAAAATTTCGTGATAAAATTCTATGCTTAAAATGTTTAAATTGAAAGTAGGGACTAAATTGAATAAGTTGCAAAATTTGCATCCTAGAAGTTTTTAGTATGAAATTGCATTGAAATATTAATTAGGAGGTCTTAAATAGCAATTTGACCAATTTTAAGTTCATGGACAAAATTAGGACATGGAAGGAATTTTTGAAAGTTTAGTAAGGAGGGGTATTTTGGTCATTTGTATATTAAATGAAATAAAATGGGAAAAATAACACAAAAATTGGTCATCTTCTTCACTAGTTGCTGCCGAATTTTCCTCTCTTCCATAGCTAGGGTTTCTTCAACTTTCAAGCTCCATAGTAAGTGATTCCAAGCCCCGTTTTTAATGTTCTTTACATTTTTGAAATCCTCGTAGCTCGGTTTACCTATTTCTACTATTATTTCGAGTTAGGGTTTATGTTTAAAAATTTACCCATGAATGATAGGCATGTATTTTGATGTTTGATGGTAGAATATGAGGTTTTAAGTTATGTTAAACAACTTGTGCTACTCGGTTTTAAGTGAAAACGAGTAAAGCGGCATAATCGGTAAAAATACTTATTGTTCATAACTATATGTTAGAGTGAGAATTTGATGTTGTTGTAGAAGAGAAAAATGTTCAGCATGTCATAAAACACAGGAATAAGGGCTGAAATTAAATTTCCGAGCCTTGGGGCAAAATTGTAATTTTGTAAAAGTTAGGGGCAAAATGTAATTTTTCCATAATGTGATTTTTGGATTGAAATAAATAGTATGAGTGTTAAATGAGCTAAATGTATTGTTATAGATCAAGAAAGGCGTGGAATTGAGCTTGAACGGGGAAAAGAAAAAGCTTTGGACTAAATCGCAAAATTCCACATTTTGCACCGAGGTAAGTTTGTATGTAAATATTACATTAATTTTATGTACATTCTTATATTTCAGCCTATTATGTAAATATATTAGCGGATGTTAAAATATAAGTAGACCATTGGAAGAATGGAAATAAACAATAGAGAGAGATCTCGGTTGAACATTCGGAGAGATCAAATAAAATAGAGGAAGCGTAGCTAGGTCACATGTATGATGCTGAGTGCACATCATGTGTACAAGAAAGCTACGAGATACAATGTAGTAGCTAGGTCACATGTGTGATACGGGATGTATCCCATGTAGACAAGAGAGCTACGTAAGAGATAAATGTAGCTAGGTCGCATGGGTGATACTATGTGTACA
This sequence comes from Gossypium anomalum, assembly GCA_025698475.1. Lineage (NCBI taxonomy): Eukaryota > Viridiplantae > Streptophyta > Magnoliopsida > Malvales > Malvaceae > Gossypium > Gossypium anomalum. The sequence goes on along the minus strand of CM046965.1, from coordinate 75,039,130 downwards.
CCATGTAGACAAGAGAGCTACGGGATATATGTAGCTAGGTCGCATGCGTGATTCCAAGTGAAGGACACCATGTAGACAAGAGAGCTACGAGAAAAATCGGCTAGGTCACATGAGTGGTATTAAGTGTTCACTATGTGTACAAGAGAGCCGAACTAAGCGAAGTATGATGGGTGGAGCGTGGGTTTGAAGCCATTAAATATCGAGGTTGATTCGAATTGTTCAACGGGATGGCTTAGTAGTGAGATTGTAGTCATGGACCTACACTTGTAACGTATGAAATGTGATGAAAATGATTTGTAGTATATAAATATGTAAGTTAAAATGAGGTTAGTGCAAAGAATGGGTGAAAGAGTGAAAGTAGAATTAAAACTGTTTTGGACAGTAACAGTGACGTGATTTTGAAAAATCACCAAAAATAGAATGGATTTAAATAGAGGTTGAATGAGATGTGGAATTAAAGCTTAATGAGTCTATTTTCATATAAAAGAAACAGAGCAAGCAAAAGAATTCTATATTTTGAGATATTTGCAATTGTGTGTGACTTGCTCAGAATGACTATGTGGTCCCCTATTCCAACTTTGAAAAATAATTAAAAATTGTACAAAACAAATTAAGAAATATAGTTTATATGAATAAATTCCTTATTGAGTCTAGTTTTAAATGAAACAGATTTTATGGTTATTTGAATTGTGTACTGGGAGAAATTCAATTCGTAGTGAACAGAGGTCAGATCAGTTGAGCTGTGTAACAGGGGAAACTTTAACCAATAAACTGTACTAATTGGCTGAACCAAAAATTCTAGAAACAAATTAGTAAAAATATTCATGAGTCTAGATTCATGGAAATTTTACGGATTTGAATTTTGAGTTTTGTAACTCGATTTATGATTTATTTAGCGAACATGATGCAGCAGAGAAGCTTAATCAAATTGGAGTGAATAGTGAAATTAAAGTAGATACACTTGAGTTATTGTATAAACATATTAGATTCTTTAATTAATATTTACTTACTCACTTACTAAGCTATAAGCTTTACTTTGTTTTCTCTCTTTTGTTTTATAGTGTCCTTGACTTGCTCAGGAGTTAAGGATCGCGAAGATCTGTCCGCACTATCAACACTTTAGGGTATTGAACTAAACATTTTGAATTATGGCATGTATAGTAGACTTAATTATTTTGTTACGTGTCATAATTGCATAGGTTTAGAATATTGGTTCTGATATTCGATCAACTACTTTGTATAAGCCATTAAAGTTGGCTAATATTGTTCAAGACATATGTTATAACGATACACTATCAAATTGGATGACATATTTCTATTTCAGTTTTTGTTTAATGGTATGTGCTATGTTTTAGTAACACCTTGTACTCTGTTCCGCGACGAATAGCAGGTAAGGGTGTTACATTTAGTGGTATCGAGCTATGGTTTAGTCGGTTCTTGGACTAATAAAGTGTGTGTAAAAGTCTAGCTATACATGCCATAAAAATATTGTGATAGTGTGGTGACTCCTGATTGTTCTAAACTGTGTTTTGTTTTAATATAGTAATGGATCCTGAAGGAACTGCGGCTGATGATGCTGCTAGTAATGCGGCGGCTCCTGCACAAGGGACCGCGCCTGTGGAAAGTAGATCTGAGACATTGAGACAAGGAGATGAGGCTCGGGATGCCTTTCTCCAAAAGATGACCAATTGGTATACTGAATTTATTCAAGCAAATCCAAATGCTCAACCTCCTCCACCCCCTCCTATACCTCAGACGATTCCTGTAGCTGCTCAAGGCATAGATTTGGTAAGGATGAACAAGCTTCCAGTTGACAAGATTCGAAAACAAGGGGCCGAAGAGTTTAGAGCAAAGATTGATGATGATCCTGAGAAAGTAGAATTCTGGCTTGAAAATTCTACCCGTGTATTTGATGAGCTCTCATGTACACCCGAGGAATGCTTAAAGTGTGCTGTATCACTTTTGAGAGATTCGGCCTACCATTGGTGGAAGACTAGAGTAGCAGATGGTGCCAAAAGAAAGAGTTACTTGGGATTTCTTCCAGAGGAATTTAGAAAGAAATACATAAGTCGGCGATTTCTTGATCAAAAACGGAAGGAGTTCCTTGAATTAAAGCAAGGCAAGATGTCCGTGGCGAGAATATGAACGCAATTTGTGAGACTTAGCAAGTATGCTCGGGAATGTGTGTCCACCGAGGCTATTATGTGCGAAAGGTTTGAAGATGGGCTGAATGAGGACATTAAAGTGCCGGTAGGAATTTTGGAGTTGATGAGAATTTGTAGTATTGGTTGATCGAGCTCTTAAAGTGAAGAATTGAACAAAGAAAGAAGAAAAGTGCTATTGAGGCTCGAGATGCCGAGAAAAGGCCGATAAGCAAGCCATTTCAATCTCAATCAAAGAGGTCCAAAGAGGCAAACCCTCGAATGACAGTTTCAATTGGGGATTCGCACAGAGATCGTGGTAGAGCGTATTCGAGGTCTAAAGCTCAAGCTACTTCGGCGGCAAGTGTGGATAATATGCGACCTAGAAAGCCCGAATGTCAGCAATGTGGCAGGCAACATTATGGTGAGTGTTGGGGAACCGAGCGAGCTTGTTTCAGGTGCGGTTCTCGCGAACATTTTATTAGAGATTGTCCTGAGAAAGTTAAAGAAGAAAGATTTTCGAGTGCTAGACGAATACCACCAAGTTAGTAGGGGTAGACCACCAAAAATACGGAAGTGGGACTAGCGAGTAAAGCTGCGATGAAAGATTCGATGGCAAGATCGGAAGCTAGAGCACTGCTAGAACTTATGCTATACGTGCCCGAGAAGATGCATCATCTCCCGATGTCATTACTGGTACATTTTCTCTCTATGATACTATTGTTATTGCATTGATTGATCCCGGATCCACTCATTCCTATATTTGCATGAATTTAGTATCTAATAAAAAGTTGCCTGTTGAGCTTACTGAGTTTACGATTAAAGTGTCGAACCCTTTAGGCCAATATGTACTAGTTGATAAGGTTTGCAAAAATTGTCCATTAATGATTCAAGGTCGCTGTTTTCCGGCCAATTTGATGCTGTTACCATTTGGTGAGTTTGACGTTATCTTGGGAATGGACTGGTTGACATTGTATGATGCTAAGGTAGATTGCAAACAAAAGATACTAGAGTTGAAATGTGAAAATGGAGAAATTCTGTGGGTTGAAATAGATGAATCAAATAAATTGCCTATGGTGATTTCGCACATGTCTGCACAGAAATACATGAGAAAAGGGTGTGAAGCTTATCTGGCTTATGTAATGAATACTGAGTTGCCTCAATTGAAGCTTGAATCAGTACCGATAGTTTGTGAGTTTCTAGATGTATTTCCAGACGAATTGCCTGGGTTGCCTCCGAACAGAGAGATAGAGTTTGCCATTGATTTGTTTCCGGGTACTGTACCGATCTCGATTGCTCCGTATAGAATGGCTCCGATCGAATTAAAAGAATTGAAGGCTCGATTGCGAGAATTAACAGATAAGGGATTTGTGAGACCGAGTTTCTCTCCCCTGGGGTGCTCCAAATTATTATTAAAGAAGAAGGATGGTTCAATGAGACTTTGCATTGATTACCGTCGACTTAATAAGGTGACTATAAAGAACAAATACCCATTGCCGAGGATTGATGATTTATTCGATCAGTTAAAAGGGGCCACAGTGTTTTCAAAGATCGATTTAAGGTCTGGTTACTACCAGTTGAGAGTTAAAGAGTCGGATGTGCCGAAAACCGCCTTTAGGACAAGGTATGGACATTATGAGTTTCTTGTGATGCCTTTCGGCTTAACAAATGCTCCAGCTATATTTATGGACTTAATGAATCGGATCTTTTGGCCATATCTGGATAAGTTTGTGGTAGTGTTTATAGATGACATTTTAATTTATTCTCGGGATGAGTCTGAACATGCCGAACACTTGAGAACCATATTGCAGATCTTGAGAGAAAAGAAATTGTTTGCCAAGTTTAGTAAAAGTGAGTTCTGGCTTCGTGAAGTCAGATTTTTGGGACATATAGTTTCAGGTGATGGTATTCGGGTGGATCCAAGTAAGATTTCTGCGATCGTTGATTGGAGACCGCCAAAGAATGTATCCAAGGTTAGAAGCTTTTTAGGCTTAGCCGGATATTATAGACGTTTTGTTGAAGGATTTTCGATGATTGCCTCTCCTATGACTAAGTTGCTACAAAAGAATGTTAAGTTTGAATGGACTAATAAATGTCAGCAGAGTTTTGAAAAGTTGAAAGCACGATTGACTGAAGCACCAATTTTGGTACAGCCCGAACCAGGAAAAGAGTTCGTAATTTATAGTGATGCATCGTTGACAGGCCTTGGATGTGTGTTGATGCAAGAGGGTAAAGTGGTAGCTTATGCTTCGAGACAGTTAAAACCGCATGAGAAGAACTATCCTACACATGATTTGGAATTGGCCGCTATTGTTTTTGCCTTGAAGATTTGGCGACATTATTTGTACGGTGAAAAATGCCAAATTTTTACTGATCACAAAAGTTTGAAGTATTTGATGAATCAAAAGGATTTGAATCTGTGACAGCGAAGATGGCTTGAATTATTAAAGGATTATGATCTGGTGATTGATTATCATCCGGGAAAAGCAAATGTAGTTCTTGGCGCTTTGAGCGAAAAATTTCTTTTTACTTTGAGAGCCATGAATACGGGGCTAGCGTTGTCGATGATGGGTCAATCTTAGCGAGAGATGAGAGCTAAACCGTTATTTCTTCATTGATTTGTGATGCTCAAAAGAATGATAATGAGTTGCGGGCCAAGAGAACTCAATGTGAGTCGATTCGACTCTCGATTTCCGAGTTGGACCAGACGACGATTGCTTGATGTTTTGAGACAGGATATGTGTGCTTAAAAAATGATAAATTGATTCGAAAAATATTACATGAGGCGCACAATGGTCGCTTTATCGATTCACCACAGTAGCACAAAAATGTATAATGATTTAAAGAAGTTGTATTGGTGGCGGTATAAAAGGGACATTTACGAATTTGTAACCAAGTGTTTGATTTGTCAACAAGTAAAAGCTGAACATCAAGTGCCTTCGGGGCTACTTCAACCGTAATGGTGCACCGAGTGGAAATGGGACAAGATTACCATGGATTTTGTGACCGGTTTGCCTTTGACTCCTAAGAAGAAGGATGCTTGTTTGGGTAGTGGTTGATAGATTAACAAAGTCAGCCCACTTTATACCAGTACGTACCGATTACTCACTTGATAAGTTAGCCGAATTATATATTACTGAAATTGTGAGGTTGCACGGAGTACCTATGTCTATAATATCAGATAGAGATCTGAGATTTACCTCGAGATTTTGGAAAAAGTTACAAGAAGCTTTGGGTACAAAATTGAACTTTAGTACCGCGTTTCATTCACAAAGATGGGTCAATCGGAAAGAGTAATTCAGTACTCAAGATATGCTTAGATGTTGTGTTTTAGAATTTGGAGGTAGTTGGGAGAAATATCTATCTTTGATTGAGTTTGCCTACAATACTTGATTATCAATCAAGTATACAAATGGCACCGTCACGAAGCCTTGTATGGTCGTAAGTGTCGGACTCCTTTATATTGGACCGAGCTTAGTGAGAAAGCATTCACGGAGTTGATTTAGTTAAAGAAACCAAGAAGAAAGTAAAAGTAATTCGGGATTGTTTGAAAGTCGCTTGGATCGACAAAAGTCATATGCAGATTTGAAAAGAAAAGAGATTGAATTTCAAGTGGGTGATAAAGTGTTCTTGAAGGTGTCACCATGGAAAAGATTCGAGATTTAGTCGAAAAGGCAAGTTGAGTCCGCGCGTTTATTGGGCGTATAAGGTTACCGAGAGAATTGGACCATGGCATATCGGTTGGCTTTACTGCGAGAGTTAGAAAGAATTCATAACGTGTTTCATGTATCAATGTTGAGACGTTATCGTTCTGATCCTTCACATGTGGTTTCCCCAACAGAAATTGAGATTCGATCGGATATGACCTATGAGGAGGAACCAATAAAGATTTTGGCTCGAGAAGTTAAACAGTTAAGAAATAAAAGTATAGCCTTAGTGAAAGTATTGTGGCACAGACATGGGATAGAAGAGGCTACGTGGGAACCTGATGGCTTAGTAGTGAGATTGTAGTCATGGACCTACACTTGTAATGTATGAAATGTGATGAAAATGATTTGTAGTATATAAATATGTAAGTTAAAATGAGGTTAGTGCAAAGAATGGGTGAAAGAGTGAAAGTAGCATTAAAACTGTTTTGGACAGTAACAGTGACGTGATTTTGAAAAATCACTAAAAATAGAATGGATTTAAATAGAGGTTGAATGAGATGTGGAATTAAAGCTTAATGAGTCTATTTTCATATAAAAGAAACAGAGCAAGCAAAAGAATTCTATATTTTGAGATATTTGCAATTGTGTGTGACTTGCTCAGAATGACTACGTGGTCCCCTGCTCCAACTTTGAAAAATAATTAAAAATTATACAAAACAAATTAAGAAATATAGTTTATATGAATAAATTCCTTATTGAGTCTAGTTTTAAATGAAACAGATTTTATGGTTATTTGAATTGTGTACTGGGAGAAATTCAATTCGTAGTGAACACAGGTCAGATCAGTTGAGCTGTGTAGCAGGGGAAACTTTAACCAATAAACTGTACTAATTGGCTGAACCAAAAATTCTAGAAACAAATTAGTAAAAATATTCATGAGTCTAGATTCATGGAAATTTTACGGATTTGAATTTTGAGTTTTGTAACTCGATTTATGATTTATTTAGCGAACATGACGCAGCAGAGACAGCTTAATCAAATTGGAGTGAATAGTGAAATTAAAGTAGATACACTTGAGTTATTGTATAAACATATTAGATTCTTTAATTAATATTTACTTACTCACTTACTAAGCTATAAGCTTACTTTGTTTTCTCTCTTTTGTTTTATAGTGTCCTTCAGCTTGCTCAGGAGTTAAGGATCGCGAAGATCTGTCCGCACTATCAACACTTTAGGGTATTGAACTAAACATTTTGAATTATGGCATGTATAGTAGACTTAATTATTTTGTTTCGTGTCATAATTGCATAGGTTTAGAATATTGGTTACAGTATTCGATCAACTACTTTGTATAAGCCATTAAAGTTGGCTAATATTGTTCAAGACATATGTTATAACGATACACTATCAAATTGGATGACATATTTCTATTTCGGTTTTTGTTTAATGGTATGTGCTATGTTTTAGTAATACCTTGTACTCTGTTCCGGCGACGGTAACGAGTAAGGGGTGTTACATTTTTCTTCTATTTCCCGGATCAAATCAACCCCATGTATCTTCCTTTCACTGAGCTCTGTCCAATATAACGGTGTTCTACATTTTCTCCCATACAAAGCTTCATACGGAGCCATTTTAATACTGGACTGATAACTGTTATTGTAAGCAAATTCAATCAAAGGTAGATACCTCTCCCAATTACCTTCAAACTCTAGTATACAACATCGGAGCATATCTTCCAATACTTGAATTACACGCTCAGATTGGCCATCTGTCTGAGGATGAAATGTAGTACTGAAATACAACTGAGTACCCAAGGCTTCTTGCAATTTGTTCCAGAAACGAGACGTAAATCGGGGATCTCTATCTAATATAATGGAGACAGGCACTCCATGTAACCTGACAATCTCAGATATATACAGTTCAGCTAGTTTATCTAAAGAATAATCCATACATACCGGAATAAAGTGCACTGACTTTGTCAATCAGTCAACAATCACCCAAATAGTATCTTTTTTTCTCGGAGACAAATGTGATCCCGATACAAAATCCATAGTGATTCTTTCCCATTTCCATCCCGGTATAGTAACTGGTTGAAGTAACCCTGAAGGTACCTGATGCTCAGCTTTAACTTGCTGACATATTAAACACCTTGATACAAACTCAGAGATATCACGTTTCATTCCCGACTACCAGTACATCTTTTTCAGATCATTATACATTTTATTACTCCCCGAATGTACAGACATAGTACCGCTGTGAGCCTCGCGTAGAATCTTCTGTATGAGCTCTGAATTCTGAGGTACACATACTCTACCTCTGAATAATAAACAACCATTAGAACCAACCTGAAATTCAGAATCATTACCTGACTCACACTATGCCCGTTTAACTTGTAACTTCTCATCATTCTTCTGAGCTTCACATATTTGCTGTAAAAATGTCGATTTAGCTCTCAATTCAGCTAGGATTGAACCATCATCAGTCAGTGATAACCAAGTATTCATAGCTCACAAAGCAAATAGAGATTTCTGGCTCAAAGCATCAGCTACAACATTAGCTTTACCTAGATGGTAATCAATAATCAAATCATAATCCTTTATCAGTTCAAGCCACCTGCGCTGTCTCAAATTCAAATCTTTCTGTGTCATCAAATATTTCAAACTTTTATGATCAGTATAAATATGACATTTCTCACCATACAAGTAATGCCGCCATATCTTCAGTATAAAAATACAATAGCAACTAATTCAAGATCATGTAATCGGATAATTTCTTTCATGTGGTTTAAGTTGTCTTGAAGCATAGGCTATTACTTTACCTTCTTGCATCAAGACACAACCTAAACCATTTAATGAGGCATCACTTTGTAAATAAAAATTCCTTACCCGGTTCGATTGCACTAATACAGTGCTTTCGTTAGTAGATCTTTCAATCGGTTGAAACTCTCTCGACATTCATCACCCATTCGAACTTTACATCTTTACGGAATAATCGAGTCATTGGAGAAGCTATCATAGAGAATCCGTGTACAAACCTCCGATAATAACCAGCTAAACCCAAGAAACTTCTAACTTCAGATACATTCTTCGGTGGACTCCAATTGACAATAGCTGAGATTTTACTCGGATCTACCCTGATGCCTTCAGCAGATACAATATGTCCTAGAAAACCCACTTCTCGAAGCCAAAATTCACATTCACCGAATTTAGCATACAATTGCTTCTCTCGCAGAAATTTGTAACACGCTTCTCAAATGTTCTCGCATGTTCTTCTTCATCCCGAGAATAAACCAAAATATCATCAATGAATACTACCACAAATCTGTCTAAATACGGTCGGAATATCCGGTTCATCAAATCCATGAATACTGCAGGTGCATTAGTTAGCCCAAATGGCATAACCAGAAACTCATAATGCCCGTACCTGGTTCTAAAAGCTGTTTTTGGCACATCTGACTCCTTTACCCGTAGCTGATAATAACCCGATCGAAGATCAATCTTTGAAAACACGGTAGCACCTTTCAGCTGATCAAATAAATCATCAATTTGGGGTAACGGGTACTTATTCTTTATGGTTACTTTATTAAGCTGCCGGTAATCAATACACAATCTCAAAGACCCGTCTTTCTTTTTCACAAACAAAACCGGAGCATCCCAAGGTGAATGACTCGGTCGGATAAAACCCCTGTCAACAAGCTCTTGCAATTGTGTCTTTAACTCTTTTAATTCTATAGGAGCCATACGATACGGAGCTGTGGAGATCGGAGTAGTTCCCGGAATCAAATCTATAGAAAATTCCACTTCTCTTTTTGGTGGCAATCCTGGTAATTCCTCTGGAAACACATCGGAAAATTCATATACCACTGGAACTGCCTGTATTTTTGACTCAGATACTTTGGTGTCAAGTACATAAGCCAAGTAAGCATCATACCCTTTTTAACATACCTGCTGTGCGCCATTACGAAATCACATCGGATAACCCTCTGTCGATTAGATTTAACCCAAGCAACTCACCATTCGACATTTTAACATAATATATTTATGTCTACAATTTACTACTTTCATCTTGTCAAGTTAGCCAATCCATGCCCAATATCACGTCAAATTCATCAAATGGCGGTAACATCAAATCACCAGAAACAATAACCTCTTACCATCGGTGGACAATTTTTAAAAATTTTATCCACTAACACGGGTAGCCTAGGGGTTCGAGACTTTAACCACAAATTCGATGAGGTTCAACAGATAATTTTTAACAATTGCAAGTTTAACACATATATATGAATCGTAGAACAGGATCAATCAATGTAGTAATATCAGTGTCAAGTAAAGAAAATGTACCAGTAATAATATCGGGTGCTGAGGTATCTTCTCTGGCACGAATAGCATATGTCCTAGCAGGTGCTCGTGCCTCAGGCCTACCTGCAGTATCTTTTGTAGCTCCTCGACTACCACCGATATTACCGGATTGTCGAGGTGGTGCGCCTCTCAAAATCGGGATTACTCGGCCGTTATCCTGTTCACTTTCTTTTTTCAACCCTTTCTAGACAATTTACGAGGAAATGGTCAAAAGAACCACATCGGTAACAAGCTCCGCTCTTAAATCGGCATTCACCAAAATAGATTTTATTACAGTACTGGCATCTCGGCTTAGGAGTGCCAACACTGCCAACACTGGTTACTTATGGAGTAGAAGGTCTTGGATTAGTATGTTGAGAACCTCGCTCTCTGCCCAATACCCGATGGGAGGAGGTAGAACGATCTTGGTATTTCTTCAATTTTTTGAGGCGTAAAATCGGGATTTTCCCATCGGTCTTTTACTAAAAATTCGAGCTTCCTCTCACTGTTTCTTTTCTTTACTCAATTCTTACGATTTATAAGCTCTCTCTCTGCCAATGTAGCAAACTCTCGAATTTCAAGAATTCCGATCAGTAGTTTAATGTCTTCATTCAACCCTTCTTTGAATCGTTTGCACATTTCAGCTTCTGACTGTACCCATTCTCGAGTATATTTACTCAAGCGAACAAATTCTCTTTCATACTCGAATCGATTCATCATTTCGCTGCTTGACTCAAATTTCTTTTCTCTTTTGATCGAGAAACTCTGATGATATATTTCTTTTGAACTCGTCTGAAAGAATTCCCATGTAATTTCTTCTTTGAATAATCTGAAGCTTTAGTATTCCACCAATGGTAAGCTGTGTCTTTTAGCAGTGAGACGGCACATTTCAGACATTCTTTTGGTGTACAGGATAATTCCTCCAGAACCCGAGTAGTGTTTTCCAACTAGAATTCAGCCCGTTCGAATCATCATCAATCACTTTGCTCAAAATTCTTGACCCCATATTTTCAGATTTTATCTACTGAGAGCTTTCCTTTTCTCGATGAGATTCGATGACTGTACCTTGTGGGAGCTCGGGAACCGGTGGAGGAGCAGGGGGGAGCTTGAGCTTGCTGCACTACAGGGTTAGTTCTTAAATATTGACTAAACTATTCATTCATCACTTGAAAGAAGGCTCGCTTTGCCTCCTCCCCTTGGCCCTCAGATACGGGCCTTGTACTACTAGTTACTTCGCTTCCCTCTGTGCCTGCTTACGGGCGAGCATGACTCCCGGCTTCCTCATATTGAGCTCGGTCGGTAGACATTTACTATAAAAAAAACACATTTAAATGGTTAGGAGATATCACACTATCAATAATAATTTAAATGGCATGTATAGCTAATCCCGTGTTTGCTACAGCGGTCCTAGAACCGACTAAACCGTAGCTCTGATACCAATAAATGTAATGCCCCTTACCCGTACTCATTGCCGGAATAGGGTACGAGGCATTACCGGAGTTTATGAATATTTTTTTTGAAAAATTCAATATAATCCCTTATACAGATATCTAACCTTCCCTGCAATATTAAATCGAAACCAATCCACATCAACCAAATCAATTCAACATATTTTCAAGATAAATTTCATGCATATTTATAAGATAACGTCATCACATATCTAAAATCAGGTTTGTTAACCATACTAATGGCTAACTTTACATTCATTTCACGTTAACATATACTTTGTTAGCTTATACATGCCATTGATTTCCAAAATAAAGTTTCTTTATATACCGAAATCCTGATATTGATAGTGTGATGTGTCTCTGACCAAATCCAACCTCTGAGCTCTTAACGCTACAAAACAGAAAAAAAAGGAAACGGGGTAAGCACTTTGTGCTTAGTAAGCTCATGTAACAAGAATTATACTTACCTAATATTTTCAATACAATATAATAAACATTCATATATCCATTCAATGCATTATTACCCTAATATGCACAAACTCAACATTAAAGTTAGTACAATAATTTTTATGTATCAATAGTTGTACTATGATTGATGAAATCACCAATACCATGATTTCCATTCCCTTGTTATTTCTTTTTCTTTCTAAATTTATCCTGTTGAATTACTTGGAATTTCAATGGATTTTTCAGAGGTACACTTTTAGTGTACAAATCCGGGTCCGTCAATTCATTTCATGTGTGCACATTTCCATTTCGAGAGCACACTCATGAGCCTCAACCTTGCGGCGGGATTACGATCCCAGCTAAATCACAGTAATATAAACTCATAGAGTATTATCGGGATTACCACCAGGCTAAATCCCTGCAGCGACAATTACTCTAATGAGCTTGGATCCAATTACAGTCCGAGGCTAAATTCAGACCTTAATTCGGATTACCCGTCCAAGCTAAATCCATTTTCCACATATTCTTCGGGAGGGATATATCAGGATAGGATCACCCGTCCGGCCTAGATCCTTTTACCGTCAATTCCTTTTTAGAGATCTATCGAATTTTCCTTTCATTCAACTGGGATTTCTTCCTCTTTTTGTATCAAATATATCAATGTTTCATCAATTTTCATACAACGAACATTCAAATCATATTCACATCAATAATATACATTTCAAGTATTTAAGAATATAATTCAAGTTACATGAACTTACCTTGATACTTGTTTCTAAACAATAAAAATCTACTAATCCCGAAATTTTTCCTTTCCTCGATCTAGCTTCGTATTTGAATCTTCCGGATCTAAATAAATAAATTTAATTATCAATTTAATACATTTCATGTTCATATGCAATATTCTCTATAATTCAACTATTATTTATAGTTCATTCAAAACTGTTTACTTGAGTCATAGTCACTAAATTATTTATAACTTGAGTTACGGAACTCCAAATTAAGATCCGTTAATTTTCCCTGAAACTAGACTCATATATATTCTTACCATAAAATTTTCAGAATTTTTGGTTTATCCAATAAGTACAGTTTATTCTTTAAAATCAACCCTGTTCTGCTGTCTGACGGTTCTGACTCTTCTTCAATAAAAATTAATTATCTCCTTGTACAGAATTTAAATGATGTTCTAGTTTTTTTCTATTAAAACTAGACTCATTCAGGATTCTATAAATATAAATTTAAACCCCTAATTATTTTTATTAATATTTTTATGATTTTTCAAAGTCAGAACAGGGGAACCCGAATTCATTCTGACCTTGTCTCACAAAATTCATTATATCTCAAAATTTACAAATCCATTGCTTGCACTATTTCTTCTATGAGAAACTAGACTCAATAAGCTTTAATTCCATATATTTTTTCATCTTCTAATTTGATTTCTACAATTTATGGTGATTTTTCAAAGTTAGTCTACTGCTGCTGTCCAAACTGTTTTAGTGCAAGCTGTTTATTACTATTTTTCCCCTAAACTTTTAATAAATGATAATTTCGTCCCTACTCAATTAGCCTCTCAATTGAGCTTATTTTTCCCAATTAACACTTTATTATATCACCTTAAACTAGTTTATAACCTTTAGGAATCAGAATTTCAGAAATATACTTTAATTCTAAACATTTTCACAATTAGGTCCTAAAAATCAATTTCCATTGAAATTACCTAATAAAATCATCTCATAAACAATTTAAAGCTTTAATTTCATTCTATTTCATCATAAACGTACATAACTCAACCATAGTGACTTTCAATTTCATCCATGAAATCAAAAACTAATGAATTTAATAGTAGGACCTAGTTGTAAAAGTCTTAGAAGCACAAAAATTACAAGAAAAAGTAAAGGGTTAACTCACTTGGTGCAAAAATTATGGAATACCAGCTTAGAGAACCCTCCTATGGCATTTTTAGCTGCTGGAATTGAAGAGATATGAAGAGAAATCTAGATATTTCCTATTTAGTCCTAGCTTTATTTAGTTAATTTTGCAATATTCTAATTTTTCCCTTAATTCATCAATTTTTCTGCTGTTTTCATGCCCTTGCCGTCCAGCCCAAATAAATTTTGGGTCTAATTTCCTTTTAAATCCTTTCTCATTAGACACTTAAGCTATTTAATCATCCTACTCACTTTTACACCTTTTACAATTTAGTCCTTTTCATTTAATTAACTATCCAAACATTAAAATTTCCTAACGAAATTTTAATACCACATTACTAGCATTTCATAAATATTTATAAAATTATTTTTGACTCGGTTTTACGAGATAGATGTCTCGATAACTTATTTTTACCTAATTTCTTCAATAATTTCTTTTTCTAACTAACCACTAAATCGATAAAATTTTTCTATCAATATTTTCATACGATTTTTCTATCATATAAATATTCATGAAAAAATATTGAAATAAATTTCTCTTTAGATCGAATTTGTGGTTACGAAACCACTGTTCCGATAACCTTGAATTTAGGCCATTACAACTGTGGCAGAGTCTTGTCAATTTCATTCATATTGAAATTGAGGATAAACTAGCTGTAACTATCCGGCAACGATTGCAGAATAACATAAGTGGCCAACTCTTGGCTCAATGGAAACCCAAGCTTAGATAGGCTTTCAATATAACCAATCATCTTAAGAACATAAGGTCCTACTGGGCTTCCTTCAGCCAGCTTACATTAGAATAGGGCCTTAGAGATATCGAACCTCTCTTGCCTTGCTTGCCCTTGATATAGCTCTTTCAGGTGCTCGATCATATCATAAGCAACCATATCCTCATATTGCTTTTGAAGCTCAGGATTCATAGTGGCAAGCATAAGACATCCAACATGTACCATTTCATCGAGATGCTTCTTGTAAGCATCTTTATCAGCCCTCGAGGCATTAGCCAGTGGTTCATCAGGAAGTGGTTTTTTAATGACAAGAAAATTCAAACCATTCAATTTTTCCTTCTCAAGGACCGATCGTAATGAGAGTGTATCAGTGTTTGTAGCCATAATATATCTACAACAATAAAATATGCGTGTGAATAAATTTACCAAGTTTATATCAATCATTAAAAGGACTTTATTAAATGATGTTCCCACTATTTTATTTCAAAATTAATAACCCTCATATATTAATTTCGGAAAGACTTTCTTGAAAGTATTTCTAGTGGGTTAAGGATCCATATTTCACCTCCTCTTAAGTCAGCTTTGGCTTTACTCTCAAGATTATGGTTATTTAGGTAAGCAACACTTGCTAATTACATCATATGTAACTCCTACAATTTGGTGAACAACTCTTGTTCTAATCATCTTATGATTTATCCAAATTACTTGCCTCTAGGTTTCTAATCCTATTAGAGTAACCTAGTTAAGTCATTAACCAAATTTTAACCGGCGAATATCACTTGTTTATTCTTCTCGTTTAACCAAGATAAATACTAGTACTTCACTTTGGCAAAACCTACATAGTATTGATCGAGGCCTTAACGAGGGCATAAATTGAAAGGCCATGTTGACTTAATATTTTAATAGAGAGATTTTATTAGAGTGTTACATCTCACCAATTATGGTCTACTTTAAGTCCATTTAATCTTTTAATTGATCTCATCAATTAATGGAGTTTATTATTACCAAATTTGCATGCTTTAGACATCCATAGCATCTCATACATGAATAAGTAAAGCAATAAATAAATGCAATAGTTATAGCCCATAAACTATGGTGGTTCAACCCAAGCCAATGGGAGAACCAAAAGGGAACCTAAAGGTGTAAGCCTTTTCACAAGATGTCGATCCACACTGGTCAGCCCATCTTCCTTCTCGTCTAGTCCACAGCGACTTTTACAAATTACAAAATTCAGAAACTCATTTTACGTATGAGGGAGTAAGATGAGAAGATAAATATAGAAGAATAGTAGTAAGGCACAACACGCAAGCCGTATTTATAAAATTACAACCTTTTATCAAATGGGTCATCGGGCTATAACTATGCATTTCAAACACTGTGCATTTCAAAAAAAAAGCATACTTTATACAACGTTTTACTAAGTGAGTTATAAAATATCCTTTCAACCTTTTATGGCCCATTAAGTTTATTTATTACAAAACATACTGGAAGATGATGGGGAACTGAAGGCGGGGCATCTCGAGCATGCTTAGTATGAGGATGATCGAGAGGTGCCGAGAAACCTACCCTCCCCAATATCGTCTCACTCAATCCACCGAAGAGGAGGTTCATGAGGACATTACTGATGATGTCCCTACCCAACACGAGGACCCGCTTCATTGCCCACCACTACCACCTTCTCGGCCAGTTCATGCGGCAGCTTCATATGCTGACATCTCTAAGTGCCTCAACCGATTTGAGCAGTAATGTTTTCAACGATTTGACAACATTGATGCTACTCTACAGCAGATTTGTCAGCACCTCCACATCTCATCCCCAGCCCTACCTCGTGAACCATTTAGCGATGAAGATGTTTAGAAATTTGTATTTTATGTATTTATTTTGATTTAAAGACATCTTTTCATTTTTATTTTATTTTATTAGGACTTATAATATTTATCTAACAATTTTTACTATTGGCTAATCTTTTACGAGTAAATCACTCTTCCTAATATCCCCTAAACAGTTCCTACTTTTATCACAGTTATCACAGAGCTCCAAAACTTGCAATCATTTAGGAACTTCCAACTCTGATTGAAAAGGTTCACCACGGTTACCATGCCCTGCTCAATAAGGAGATATAATATTCTTTTGGCATAGCACCTGTGGTACCCAACCTCTACCACCACGGGAGTATCCTCCTCCACCTCAATTTCGCCAAACTAGAGAACTCATTCATTCAAAACTCAAGAAGTTTCAATTCTCTCCCTATCGTATGATCTTATATTTTTCTTATATATCTAACCTTGTACATTAAGGGCAATGTACATTTTAAGTGTGGGGGGTATTTATTTCATTATTTGAAAAATCCCTGAATATTGCTTTATTCTCTTGTGAATCTCTCATATCATTTTTAAAATGAATTTTGATTGACTGATAATTTTGATTGATATATCTTAAATTAAAACATAGGTATTCATGCATTGATTGTTAAACTTTAAGACACTAGAAAATCAAGCATGATAAGATGATGTTTAAGAATTTAAAATTTTAGGTTGTTTCCCCAAATTTAGGTATTATCTTGAATTGAATCCCACAAATTTAAACATCTATTAATTCTTGTGAGATTTTTGAGCCTTTTGAGCATCTATTAATTCTTTCATGCTCACTTCTATTATTGCTTTAAGTGTACCAATATTGAACTGTTGTTCTAGAACTTGCCTGATTATGCATGTTGAGACCACACTATTTGATTTGATATATCAAAATGATAGAGGCACTTAGGATTAACCCACTCATGCGATGAAAAGCCTACCTCCACAATTAACCTTTAGTAAACCCCTTTGAGCCTAACAAACCATTCCTTGTATTACCCTCAATATTAACCCTTAACCCATTATTGTTGAAATCTCCTAAATTAATTCAATCCTCATTTTTTGTCGAGAATTGAGTTGGATAAATTGCTTAGCTATGTCTTGTTCTTAATAATTAGTTATGATTATTTAACTTGTTCTTAATTAAAAAAACATGTATACATATTAGCAGTTATCTTTTGTTATAAGCATCATTATTCAAATTCCGCAGTTAGAAAAGAAGCTATGTTGTACGCAAGTGGTGATTAAATATGTTTCTAGCTAAGTAATTTTTCAGTTCAATCTCGATTCTAACCTTTTCTTTCAGCTTGTGACCACACCCCCTAACCAAGCCTTATTACAAACCTTTAAAGATCTTTTGATTGATGTATCATCTCGATTTATAGTGGTGGAGATTTGATTTTCATGCAAGCCTATGGTAATAACTTTTCATATTGACTAATGAGTGCTAATTTCATTGTCCTTAAACACTTCGAGTGATTTGAGTGAATCTTTAGTGAGGATGTTAAACTCTGTGAGGTTCCAAATCAATGATAACTACTTAGATGAAGGGAGATGCCTAAGTTTTTCATGATTAAATATTCAACTTGGAATGTTTGAGGCTTTAATGTTCTTATAGTTGAGTTCTAAATGTATGATTACTTATGAGATGATTTGAGATAATATTGATCAGAATTATAAGTAGAGAAAAAGGAGATTTTAACTATGATACGAGGATTTGCTTGAGGACAAGCAAACGCTTAAGTGTGGGGGTATTTGATAAACCGTAATTTATACATATTTATAAGCCATGCTTAAAGCATTTTATGTAATATCCTAAATTAGGGCTTAATCGGAATAGTGGTTTTGTGACCACAAATCTGAGATAGAAATAATTATTTTATAATTATTTTGATGATTATGATATGATTGCATGATTGTGTGAAAATTTCGTGATGAAATTCTATGCCTAAAGTGTTTAAATTAAAAGTAAGGACTAAATCGAATAAGTTGCAAAATTTGCATTCTAGAAGGTTTTAGTATGAAATTGCATTGAAATATTAATTAAGAGGTCTTAAATAGCAATTTGACCAATTTTAAGTTCATGGACAAAATTAGGACATGGAAGGAATTTTTGAAAGTTTAGTAAGGAGGGGCATTTTGGTAATTTGGATATTAAATGAAATAAAAAGGGAAAAATAACAAAAAATAGTCATCTTCTTCGTATGGTTGCTGCTGAATTTTGCTCTCTCCATAGCTAGGGTTTCTTCAACTTTCAAGCTCCATAGTAAGTGATTCTAAGCCCCGTTTTTAATGTTCTTTACGTTTTTGGAATCCTTAAGCTCGATTAAGCTTATGCTAGCAATAATTCAACCTAGGGTTTATATTTGGAAAAATACCCATAGGTGAAATTTGTGTATTTTGATGTTTTATGATATAATATGAGGTTTTAAATTATGTTAGACAACTTGTGCTACTCGGTTTTGAGTGAAAACGAGTAAAAGGGCTTAATCGGTAAAAAAACCTAATAGTCATAAGTACATGTTAGAGTGTGAATTTGATATTGTCATAGAAGAGAAAAATGATCAGCATGTCATAAAACATAAGAAAAGGGATAAAGTTTAATTCCCGAGCCTAGGGGCAAAAGTATAATTATGCAAAAGTTTAGGAGCAAAAGTGTAATTTTCCAAAGTTCGTATTAAATGCTGTTTTGATGAATGTATGTATTAAATAAGATTAATTTGGTATTATAGATCAAGAGAAACGGGAATCAAGTCGCGATCGAGGAAAAGAAAAGATTGTGGACTAAATTGCAAAATCTTTATATTTTGGTACCAAGGTAAGTTCATGTGTAAATAATGTAGCATAATTGTTATTTTTAAGTTATTGATGTTAATTATATGCTATGCTGATTTTTTATCGTGAAATATTATGCTTTGTGGTTAATGTTGAGTAATATGCAAATTATGTTTACTACTTGATAAATATGAATTGCTACCGAGTATCGGTTTCGATATTCCGTGGAAGACGGCTAATGTCAGATCGAGGGAAAAAGCCCGTTTGAACCTTAGGAATAGATTAGGATACAAGTGATATGTCACTAGGATGGCTGAGCATCCGAACTCGTTGAGTTGAGTCTGAGTTCACTTATGGATGCGAATGTTCGAACTCGTTGAGTTGAGTCCGAGTTCGTGAGATGTAACTAGGCATCCGAACTCGTTGAGTTGAGTCCGAGTTTACTTATGGATGCGAACGCCCGAGCTCGTTGAGTTGAGTCCGAGTTCACTTATGGGCGGGTTACATGATTGCTTGATTACATATGTGGCACTTATGTGCAAATTATCCGTGTATCCGAGTTATATTCCGATGTGTTCAACGGGTGAAAATTTCTATGAAATGGAAGAACACTTAAGATGCAAGTGACGTTTTGGTAAGTGTTGTGAAATGGGCACTTTGGACAGGTATGTACTTAACCTTCGGGTTGAAAATAGATACAACAACGATAAAGTGGTAAGATGATGAATGATGTTTAGAAATGTGATATATGTTTTGGTGATGCCATGCTAAGGTTGTTTGGTATAATTGTACTGTTATGTTACTTGTTATTTGCATATGAACTTACTAAGCATTTATGCTTACTTCCTCCTTTTCATTCATTGTAGTTTTGAACAAGTCAGCTCGGGAATTGGGACAGGTCTAAGTTTCAATCACACTATCCGAAGGATTTCTATTGGTAAATGGCTTGTAAAACTTAAGTATGGCATGTATAGCAATGTACCTATTTTGTGTAAATAATTTTATGATATGGCCATGTTTGGTTGAGAAAATGTTTGATATTGATAAGTCATGGTGATGGCTAATTAGATCATGTTTGATATCATGGAAGTTTAATAGGTTATTTAGTTCATAAAAAAAATTTATGGAAAGATGAAACTTGCCTTAAAACAGAATATTGCTGCAACAATGACATGAATTTGAAAAATCACTAAAAATAGTATAAGTGGAAATAAATGATGAGTAAGTTATGAAATTGAAGCTTAATGAGTCTATTTTCATGTGGATTGAACAAAATAGGCATATAAATTATATTTTATGAGATATTTAAACTTTTGTGAAATAGAGCTAGAACGATTTCTGAATCCCCTGTTTTGAATTTAAAAATTTATAATAAATTTTAAAAAAATAATTGTAAGTTGTCCTTTACATATACAGATTCCTTATTGAGTCTATTTTAAGAGAAACAAACGTCATAGTAATTGAAACTTTGTATAGAGAGATATCTGATTCGTAATACACAGAGGTCAGAGCAGTCGAACCCTGAAATAGGGGAGACTTCAACTAATAAACTGTACTAATTGGCCCAACCAAAAATTCTAGAAAAAAATTAGTAAATAGATATATGAGTCTAGATTTAGGAAAAATTTACAGATCTTATTTCGAGTTTCGTAACTCGAGATATGATTTTTCTTGTAACTATGACGCAGATAGCTAGAAAGCTGTGAATGTAGAAACAAATGATTCAAAGTACTTAAATTGATAAATTATGTTCGGTAACACCTCAAGCTCGATTCCAGCATCGGTCTCGGGCGTGGGGGCGTTACATTTTATGAATGATTTCTCCTTAGATTTGGTGAATTCGATGCTCCTAATGCCTTAATTTCATGTTTTATCCTTAGGTAAGCATAGGAGAATGAAAGGAACGAGAAACGGGCCAAAAACGGAGAAAATGGGCCAAAGCACGAAATCAACACGGCCTGGACCTCCTCACATGAGCAGATCACATGGCTATGTCAATCTGGCAGAATTGAAGCACGATTCACACGAGTAGCTCACACGCTGCATGCCAATCTAATGAGCTCGAACACGACTGGCATGTCGCACACGCAGCACTACCACACGGGCGTGTCCCTACCGAACCCTAGTTAAGCTTCATTCGGAAAAGGCCAAATTTTAGGGCTTCTTAGGCATTCCAAAGCCTATAAATACACCCTAAAGGAGGAAGAAAAGGGGGACAGAGAATAGGGAGTAAGGAATTACTCTGAGGAAGCCAATTGATCCATCTTAGAAGCCGGAGCCACCATCAAGACTGAAGATCTCCCCTCAACCTCCCCTTCAGGAGTTTTGGGTTTTCTTTATGTTTTGTAATTTTTATTATTCTGAGATGTGTTGTTGTTTAGTTATGAACTAAACCCCTAAATACCTAAAGGGGATGAAACCTATGACTAAACCTTGTTATTATTTCTGAATCGTATGATAAATATTTAACTTGTTCTTAATTACGTGTTCTTAATTCTTGTTTTGGTATTTCAGGATATCACTTCAAGTTACTACTCTTAGTTGGAGGAGGAATAGACCATGACTAAGAGTAACTTTGTCATAATTAAGCACAGTTGATCGCACGCCTAGAGATAGGGTGACAAGATTTTTTTGGATTAGGGTGAAACCTAATAAGGGAATCCATAGATCGAGTTAATGCAACCTGAGGGTGTTAATTAGAGATAACTCTCGGTTATTCAACCTAGGGATTAGATGTTGTTAGTCTCAAAAGGGATAATAATATACATTAGGGATTTCTACGGAACAAGTTGAATGAATAAATCGTCCGATTCGGAGCCAGAATAACAAGTAAGAGTCTAGGTGAATTTTTCCTTAGGTATTGTCTCAATCAATCATTTCCCACAACAGTAATTTCCCAATTTCTATTTTCTGCAAGCTCTTAGTTTAATTAGTTAGTCAAAACAATCCTCTTTTATTCGACTAGATAATAAAAAGACGGTCATTACTAGTACTCATAGTCCTTTGGGTTCGGCAATCCGGTCTTGCTAAAGCTATACTACTGTTCGATAGGTACACTTGCCTACGTCGTGATCATAGTTAGTTTCAAGAACTAGTCATTACAAATTTATAAAACTTATCACATGGAAAATCGATGATCAGTCTTGTACGATGCAAATGGTATGGGTAAGAAAAGGTAAGTTCATAATTGAGATGTAAGGTGATAATATAAAAGGATTGATGAGTTAAAGGATTTACTTATATATATGAGAAATTTACTTATGCTATGGATGAATTTACCTACTTCATGAATAAACACACCAATATGTGAATTTTTAATGTTATTTAAGTTATGCTAAGTAAATGAAATGGAAAGTAAGTAAATAGAATGATAAGTAAGTAAATGGAGTGGTTCATAGTCTTATGAAAAGGTTAATGATTGTGTAATATGTCTTATAAAATCCTATTATGTTAGGAATGAGAAATATTTCTGATGTTGTCGGACTTACTCATTTGTGAGTTGATGGTTATATAGTTAGATAAATTTTGTGGCATTGGTATAAGTTTATAATTACCCTATAATGTTCATTATTGAAATGAAATGTTATGTTTAAAGTTTATACTAGCTTGCTAAGCATTCATTGCTTATGTAATTAGTTTTCCTCACTTTACAGATTATCAAAAGCTCGATCAATTTGGATGTTCGACAGAGATCTATCACACTATCCAACGATTATATCGATAGTTTTTGATGTCTTGGCCAAGGTTACAATGGCATGTATAGCTGGACTTGTATTTGATGTTAGTTGAATGTTAGTTGATGGTTTTGTTATGCATATATTGTTTTGGCACCATGTGATGTTCGATGGTTTGTGTCATTTTGATACTTTTGACACCTTATTGGTATATGCTAATATGGCAAAGATATGATGCATGTTGAGTGACCAAATGGTATGTTTATGTGGAAGATTTAATGATCATAACTATGGAATGTTTTGGAAGTACTATTGAAATTTATGAGTATGATTGAGATGTGGTAAGTATTCATGTTTAGGTATGTTTAAATTGATGTATTTGAGGTGCCTTGTATGGCATATTGGTTAAACGATAATGGCCTATTGAATTGGTTGTTTCATGCATGTTTTGGTAAAGTTTTGGTGCTTTGAAGTTGTGCACAAAATGTTTGTAGGTACACATTTGGATTGGTGATGAAAATGGCTTAGTTTTGGCCAATTTCATGTCCACACTGCCTGAGACACGGGCGTGTGACTTAGCCGTGTGTGACATAAGGCCATGCGACACGGTTATGTGCCCCCTTTAGGTTTTAAGGCATACAATTTAGGCTGTTACATGACCTAGCACACAGGCGTGTGTGTAACACCCTAAACCCAGCCTAAACATCTAGACCAAGCCCAAAGAGTTACATCAATAATACTAAAACACCACATTTATAACACAGTCAGAATAAACCATTTAACACATAATATCCAACACAACAATTAAGTGAGTATACAATCTTTCCTAACATAATAATATCTTAGAATATCAAAACTCCTAATAGTAGTATTTAGAAAGAAGATAAAAGCTTAATTGAGCTCCCGCGGCGCCGACCCGTTCAATCCTGAGAACCACCTAAAATTCAATTAATGACAAAGTGAGTTGTGAACTCAGTGCGTAAAAGAAATTTGCTCAACTAAAACACATTTATCAATAGTTTCTGAATTCAAAGATTCGATTTGGTAACAGAAGCATTTCTAGTTCAGATTTGAGACAAATTAATCATAGATACAAAAACAATTTCAGTTTCATATACAAAACAGGTCAGATTCAGATGTAGATATTCCTAACCCCCATCCTCTACACACCATTCTCGGCCATCCCAATACACCGTTAAGGGCGTTTAATGCCCAGCCAACCCTACCACCATAGAGTGTCTATCTGACATATTTACTAAAACGCAGCTTAGCTGCTAGATCGTAATGCGACAAAGCGGCAAAATCAGAATTATACACATAGCGGCTTAGCCACTAATTTAGAGCAGATTACTTCCTTCTTTGCAATATCCCAACCCATATAGATACAGAGTACAAATATCCACAATAAGTATTTAGTTATTCTAAATTGTTTCACAAGTAGATAGCATAGTTCAATATCAGATTAACTATCACAGTACACATACAGTTATGGTATTCATACATCTGTCACAAAGTATCAAAGAGTTCTCATTCAGCCAATTCATATTGTTCATACAATAGAGAAGTCAATATCAGTCTTAGGCAATATTTACAGCCTCAAAAAAAGGTTTCGAACCCTTTTTATATGCCACACCGCCTGGACACATGCCCGTGTCCTTGCTTGTGCAGCTTACACAGCCTGGGCACATGCCTATGTCCTCTACTCATGTGATTCTAAAATGTAAACAGAGGGTTACACGGCCTATACACATAGTCGTGTCCTTGCCCGTGAGACTCACACAGCCTAGGCATATGCCCATTTGACTCACACGGCCTGGGTAGACACTCGTGTGCTTGCCCGTATGGTCCTAAGTCACAAACAGTGAGTTACACAACCTAGACACATGCCCGTATGAACTCTGCACTAATATGGCCACACACGGCTTGAACACATGCCCATGTGCCTTGCCCGTGTGCCTCCAAATCGATGAACAATGAGTTGTATGGCCACCCACATGGCCTGGACACATGCCCGTGTGCCTAGCCGTGTGGTGTCCGTAGCCACATTTTTCAGTGACCGAAACTCATGAAATTTAAGGTTTTCGGCACGCACCAGACAAGATTTTGAAGCAAAATGAACGGAAAGTGTCCCCGAAGCCTAAAACAACCAGTCAATCATTCAAACAATCAAATTTAACGACAATGGAACACAATTAAACATAGAAGCTTATGTCAAAAATTTTGACACAAAACCTTTAACGAAAACGTCACTTACCAAAAAATTACTCGCGACTACTCGAATTATCCTACTGAGATTCGCTACGTCCAACACCTATTCCTAAAATAAGGAACCAACATCCCTTAACAACGTGAAATTATTCATTAACGCATACTAGCAACAACATGACACCTTTATTCTTAGAATTCTTAATGAATTACTACAATCGAAATCATAGAAACATACTTACCTGACTCATACAATAGATTAAAATGATGAGTCTAACGACCAACAACCGTGCTCACAGTAAGTAAAAAAACCAAAAGTAAAAGAAGCAAAAAAGAAAAGAGAAGGGAAAGAAGGGAACGTAAGAGGAAAAGAGGAAAAAGAAAAGAATGTTTTAAAAAAAAATTTGTCTTAACCACCATCTAGTTTTCTGACAAAATACAAAAATATTCTCATAATGCATATGATGGGATTTGAACTTGTAACCAGGTAGAATATAAATAGATGCTTAACCAGTGAACTAGCAGGCTCATTCTTGACACAGATTTACACAAAATTGCACTTAACTATATAACGCATGGATAGAGGTTGTTTAAAAATAATAATAAAACATCTAACAATACGACTCGAACTCCCAACCTTTAACACAATAGCAGAACACAGAACCACAGATACAGAGATTAATTACTATAGATTCTCACAATTAAATTCTCAAATTTTTGAGGCATTACAGTGTGGCTTGGCCGTGTGACCCAATTTCAAAAGTTACACTAGCATGACATAGGTTGGGACATGGTCGTGTGTCCCAATTTTGGCTATAACATGGCTTGAGACACAGGCGTGTGTCTCAACTGTGTGACCCCTGTAGTTCAATTTTTCTAATTTTTTCTTAAATGTTCCAAATGTTTTTGATTTAGTCCCAAATCATTTCTAAGGTGTTTCTAAGGCCTCGAAGGTTTGAATAAGAGACGATATTCAAGTGTTTGAATGATTTCTATCATGTTTACATTGAGGTTTGAAATGTATTATTTAAAGTTATGTTTTTACGATAATGCTCTGTAACCCTGTTCCGGCGATGAATACGGGTTAGGGGTGTTACACCTTCTATGACTTTTTTACTGATGTACAAATGGGTTGACCTAGGGTCTATTGATGCATGAATACTATTACGCAGAAAGGAAAATTTACTCATAATAACTTCTGGTAAGTCTGCATCTTCCTTGGCCTTCATTATGTAGGCTCAGATAGACACTTTCAAGTTTGGCTTGGTGTAACTCTTCCTTTGAGTCCATTGAACTGATCTCGATTTTGTAGCTATTCTAGATCTCGTCTCCTGCTCAGTATTTTGAGTCACATGTACAGACTGTTCTGAGTTAGGTTTAGCTTTTAAAGGGCAATCTCTAAGTTGATGATCTAATGGCCCACATGTATAGCAGGCCCCTAAATGTTTCTAACATTTTCCCTTGTGATTCCTCCCACGATACTCTCATACTGGATCCCTTATCATCTTAGATCCACATGTACTCGCTAATGAGGTAATCTATCGCCTATCTCCTTCTCAATAGAAACTCTTGGGCTGAAAATCTCTCCTTGGTACAGAGAATCTCCTATCTTTTGGCTTCTTAAAATTCATTGAGGGTGGCAAACTGGAGATTCCACGTTTTATTTTTTCCCAATCATGCCGCCTTTTTCTTTTTTGACTAATCATTTCCATCTTTTGAGCCTTAGTTATCATAGTTGCTAGACTTTAAAATTCTGATGCCACCACTAGGGTGCGAATTTCATCCCTTAAGCCCCACTCAAACTTTTTGCACAAGGCTTTTTTAATTTGAAAAATGTCTCACATAATGACTTAGTCTAATAAATTCTGGTTCGTATTCCATTACCGTCATTCGTCCCTGTTTGTGATATAGAAACTCTTTCTTCAGTTGCTCAACATACATCTAGTTAACATACTTCTCTCTAAATTTTATTAAGAAGAACTCCGAATCTAACTGTTCTTTAGGGGTCACGTTTATCAGCGTTTCCCACCATTGATATGCCTCCCCTTCTATAAACTCGAAATTAGATAGGATTTTTCTATATATTTTTACCACCTTTTGACTTAATAAAATGTTCATCTTGAGTAATTGTTATTAAAATAAGTGAATTTTACTTAATTATTAATATTAGACATGGATTTATAAAGTATGTGAAATTATACTTTATTGTATGATTTTTTCTACATATATTATATTATTTCATGTTAATTTATTAATATGTTATTTTTCACTATGTAGGAGGACTATTGAAGATGTGATTAATATGAATGAAACATTGACATGCACAAATCAATTCATGTGGAGGGCAAGACCATGCAAACTGGGTCATGAGGTTGATAATTTGACCCAGTAAAAGATGTACTAAAAGATGGACATGTCTGATTAATTATTGGACAAGGAAACCATTCAACAAGGGGGAATTAAAGCCCAATTTCAGCACAAGTAGATGGTTGCCCAAAAGCAAGCTTTAGGGTATTTAATGGAAGGTCCTTATAGTTGAAAAATAATCAGAAATCAGCCCAACAACTTTTTTGTTGAAGCTATCCACCTTATGGCTATTAATAGCCTTGGTATGAATTCAAAATGAGGGGACTAAGTCATCTCCTTTTCCATGAATTATGGCCGGCCATATGTAACAGCCCATTTTTAGTCAAATCGAAACAGTGGTTTTGGAACCACAAATCTGAGGTTGAAATATTTATTTAATTATTATTTTGAGGTCTACAACATGATAGTATGATTGTGTAAAAATTTCGTTAAGAAATTTTATCGTTTGAATGCTCAATTCGACAAAAAAGACTAAATTGTGTAAAGTGTAAAAGTTGAGTTCTATTAGTTAAAGGTGTCTACTAGATATAAAACTTTAAAGTGGAGGTCCTTAAGTGGTAATTAGCCCATTAATGAGTTAGTGGATGATAATAGCCTGGCATTTAGTGAAATAATTAATGTTCATAAAGGTTAATCTTGTAATTTGGTTAATAATGATAAAATAAGTTAAAACAAAATTAAACGTTATCATCTTTCTTTGTTCACAACTGAAAATTTAAGGAAATAAGAAGTCATGGGAGCTTGCTAGGGTTTGGCTACTTTAGGGTTTAATTGGTGAGTAATTTTTGATCCGTTTTTAATGATTTTTATGTTTTTGAGATCATTGTAGCTTAATTTAGGTAGCCCAGGGATTAATTTGAAATTTTTTTAAAGGTCTAGGGTTTTACCATTGATGAATATGTGTTTATTTTGATGTTTGATGATAGAAAATGAATGGTTGTTGTTAGATAAACAACATTTGTTAAATGATTTTTGATAAAATTGTCAATTAGAGAGTAAATTGAGAGATGTGATAAATTGTGTGGTAAATGTGTGAAATAATGAAAAATATAAGCTGCTATGAGAATAGGTAAAATTCGGCTAGCATAAGTATGGACTCAATTGCATGAATTTGCATTTTTATGAACTAGGGACTAAATTGTAAAGAAGTCTAAAGTTCAGGGGTAAAAGCATAAAATTGCCATAATATGAAATTTGGATTAAATTGAATAGAATGATAATTAAATAAGTTAAATCTGATTATATATAGATCATGAAAAACGAAGTTCGAAATTAGATCGGAGGAAAAAAAAATAGTGGATTGATAGCTTGTTTCTCTCTGAATAAATCCAAGGTAAGTTCGTATGTTAATAAGCATTAATGTAATTTTGTTTTAAATGCTTTATAATTTTTTATTAATGAATACAACCTTATGGAAATGTTCGATGAAGATTCGACAATGTAAAATATCGGTTGAACCTTAGGAATAGATAGGATACAAATGACATGTCATTAGTGGTTATTGTGTTTGGATGCTGGTCCGTACGTTCTACCGGTGGCTGAGTTTTTTGGCATGTGTTGTGGATTCTCGTCAGCTTGTGTGAGCAGTACCGTTTAGTTACATCTTGACCATCAGCTTGTGTGAGCAGACCCGTTGATAGCTTGAGAGTGAGCATTATATGAGATATGAGATTGAGATAGTTTCGACCATGTATTGGCACTTAAGGTGCGAGATTCCTGAGTATCCATTATCCCAAATGGTTCAACAGGTATATTGAGGATATGAAAGGGTAAGAGATTGATACGTGTCAGTACAGGTATGCACGTAAACCGTATAAGCATTAAATCTATAAAGTTTGTGAGTTACATGATCTACTATGTGGATGAACATATATTAGCCTTGTGATTAAGTTAAATTGTAATGTTTTATGATAGATAACTCAATTTGTGAATGAATGGTAAGTTATATTTATTAATCATACGAGCTTACTAAGCTTTATAGCTTACTCCATTTACTTTTTCATGTTTTTAGTGATTTCGAAGCCTGCTCGGATTGGGAGTTGTTGGAGATCTCATCACACTATCAAGCTGACATTTTGGTACTTTTGAACTTGTGTATTTTGGTTATACAGCATATATAGGTCATTTGGTTAATGAAAGCCTATATGTTTGGTTATGTAATTAGTCATGTAATATGACTTGATTTGGCATATATTGGTATATGTATGTATATATGTGATTATTTTCATCTTGTGTGCATTTGGGTTGCCATGGAATATGTTTGAATATGTGAATGTGTAAATGGCTCTTTAATATGTGGTTTATAATTGTTAGGTGAAGGCCTTAATTGTGTGTTTGTATTTTGAGTAACAAATGGTTAAAATTTGAGATATGGTATGCATGTTGATTAGGCACAAAGCCTACTAAGTAAGTTTGATTAGTTAGGTGATTATGGGAAGTCATATTGGTATGTTTGTGAATGTCCAATTGTGGTACTTATGAGCCTTGTGGTTGTTGGTGTTGGAATAGTATAATTTAGGCTTGGTTGAGATTGTTTTAAATGCCTATTGATGCTAAGTTATATGCCATTTGACATGTTTAGGTTGATGCAAATTTGGGTGAGAAAGATGGCTTGGAAAATAGCCTATTTTTGTCCGCACGGGCGTGTGTCTCAGCTGTGTGTGACACACGTTAGGTGACACAGTCGTGTGTCCCTTAGGACTTAATTAGAAACCAAGTCAGTATGCTCCACATAGCCTAGCACACAGGCATGTGATTTGGCCGTGTGGCATAAGTCAGTATACCCTACAATTTTGGCACAGCCCAGCACACGGCCTACCACACGGGCGTGTGAGGCCATTTCAAAGGGTACACGGGCTAGTCACACGAGCGTGTGGTTGGCCGTGTGACCCAATTCAAGGAGTTACACTGGGTAGGACACGGGCTGGGACACAGTCATGTGATCCCATTTCGAATGTCCATACAGATCCCACTTCTCAAATCATCCCTCAACACCCCTAGGACAGTTACCTAGGACTGTTGCCTTAATCATTCTTTGTGAAATTATTTTTGCAATTCAATTTTTATTTAATTTCTAACATTACTAATTTATTCTTTATTCTTTATTTATGATTTATTTATCAGGTTATGAGATTGAATCATCGATCTATTACCTATAGACCCTGAAATTGAGCGGAAATTTAGACAGAGAAGACATGAGAGATTTGCACAAAGACAAGTTGAGATGGACCTTGGAAATCAAAATGATGGACAAGGTATGTAACACCCCTATCCCGTAACCGTTGCCGGAATAGGTAAGGGGCATTACCAGACAGACGAACATTACAGATCAATACAGAATCATGGATATCACATAATATTAATGCATAAGCAAATCAACAATTCATCCCTTATAGAGGTCCCCAAGACCTAAGACATACCTTTAGAATAGGTCGAGACTAAACCGAACACATTCAAAATTTTCAGAACTTAGAAAAAAATTTTCAATTCTGTTGAGGTCACACGCCCGTGTGATCAGGCCGTGCCAAAACAGAGTATATACTGACTTTTACACACGGCCAACAGACATGGCCCTGTGAAACTTAGTTAGCTACTGACTTAAGCCCACGGCTTTATGACACGCCCATGTGTCTTAACCGTGTGACTTTAAGATGTTACTACTTTGCATACAGGGCCACAAGGCACGCCCGTGGCCCCTGACCGTGTGGCACAATGCAGGCTTGGTTTAAGCCAACTTCTCACCCATATTTGGGACATTGCTATAAGCAATATTAAACAACATTCATGCCAAAATCTTCAGCCAATACAATGCTTAAAACATGCTTCATTATAACTAAATCATCATCATTTAATAACCTATTCAAATCCATACCAAAACACATTAAAAATCATATTACAACAACATGCCAAAATGCTTATATCATAGCTCATTTGTGGCACCTTCTAACTCATGCTTAAATTTACCATTTCTTCAACTTGGCATATTTCAAAATGACCATCACATACAAGGCCATATAACCATTACAAGCATACACAATTTGGCATCACCAACCAACACCAAAACTATGCACAGCATATCATTTGCTAGCCAACTCTCATGGCATAACATATATACATATCAAAACTTAAATAAATAGACATTCTAGCCTATACATGCCATACTTCAAAATATTTACACTTTCAAAAGTACCAAAATGAGTTCGATAGTATGGTGACAATCCTCGACTATCCCCGAGCCTTCAGTAGCTATGATAACTGTAAAACAGACAGAAATCACATGGAGTAAGCTACAAAGAGCTTAGTAAGTCAAATACAACTAGTCTAGCTATTAAAGCATATAAAGTAAAAGTCAATAGCAATAATTCACAACCATTTCACAGAGTAATTCATGAGCCTAACCATGCTTATTTGCTTGTTTACATGTCATGTTTCATTTCCATGATTTCGTACAGAAGCAGAGTCTTTCATATTCAGAAATTTAGTATGATACAAACGTACCTGTATAGATTATATATTTCATATATTCATTCCCATATCTCGTACTCTATCATCAGATGGTTTAAAAACGATACAGATACTCAATAACGGGTACAAAGCCAATATCCCAGATATGGTCTTACATGTAATTCGATATCGATGCCTCTGTCCCAGACAGGGTCTTACACGAAATCAAATACAATGCCGATGTCCCAGACACGGTCTTACACGATATCTTCGATCGATGTCAACGTTCCTTTAGAAACATATAGAGTTTTTCAAATACTATCATATTATAGGAATTTACTCGGAATTCATTCATCAGGCTCTCACAGCCGTCCAATATAGATTATAACTAGTATATACAACATTCAATCAATTTAACATGTAATCGTATTTTGACTTACCTCGTACGGATTTCGGACGGAAACAAGTCGAATATTCAACTATTTTGGACTTCCTTCGATCTAAGTCTGATTTTCTTTGTTCTTGATCTAATACAATTCAAATTCAACCATTCAATCATTCAATCATTCATTTCATTCAAAATAATCCATGAACACATATTTAGGGCACCTTGCATTTTAGCCCTTACATTTTTACACTTTGACAATTTAGTCCATTTTTGAGAAAATCACAAATATGCAAACTTCACTGAGACTATAGCTTGGCCAACTATACATAGCTTCCATACAAGCCCAAATAACATATTTAATTCCCAATTTAGTCCTTCAAAACCTCATTTTCAAAAATTAGCCCAAATAGCTCCATTCCATCAAATATTCAAGAACAAAGGATGATAATCTCACATATATCTTTCATAATCCATATAACAACATTACAAAGCTCATATAATCATTAATGGCACATTTCATAATCTTCAACAGAAACAGAAATTCAGACATGGGTTTTGAAGAACACGAAGCAACGATCACAGAAACGTAAAAATTATCAAAAACAGACGAAAATTCATACCTTAATCAAGGATTAAGCTAGCTGAAACCTAATGGCTTTCTTATTTTTATTTTGTTTGATTTTCGGTTATAATATGTGTTTATGAGCACATTCATGCAATTTGATTTCTTTAATTCATGTTAAAGCATGAATTACCATTGTATCCCTCATTAATAAACATATCAATTACATAAAACAAGGTCATTTATGACCACTCATAAATTTAATGGAGTAATTGCCACATAAGGCCATAATAATCCAAAGCCATGCCAATTAAACAAATTGAATATACGGCATGCAAATTTTATCATTTACGTGATTAAATCCTTTTTCATAATTAAGCACAGAAACAGACAAATTAAATCATTGAAACTTCGCAGATATAAATTCACATATCACAGGCATAGAAAATAATATTAAAATATTTTTCTGACTCGGAGATGTGGTCCCAAAACCACTATTCTAACTAGGGTCAAAATCAGACTGTTATAATTCTCCCTCCTTAGGGATTTTCATCCCCGAAAATCTTACCATTAAACAGATTTGGATATTGTTGTCTCATAGCATCTTCAGGCTCCCACGTGGCCTCTTCAACATCGCGTTGATG
The DNA here is from genome assembly GCA_025698475.1 of Gossypium anomalum. NCBI lineage: Eukaryota > Viridiplantae > Streptophyta > Magnoliopsida > Malvales > Malvaceae > Gossypium > Gossypium anomalum. The sequence continues at coordinate 75,005,537 of CM046965.1, read as the reverse complement.
CCACATCACTTTAACTAACGAAATTTTCTTGTTTCGTAACTCTTTAACCTTACGAGCTATAATACAGATCGACTTTTCTTCATAAGTCATATCAGAATAGATTTCATGATTGGACGGAGAAATTACATGCGAAGGATCAAATTTGTATCGTCGAAGCATCGATACGTGAAATACATTATGGATCTTTTCTAACTCAGATGGTAGCCTCAATCTATAAGCAACCGACCCAACTCGCTCAATGATTTCATACGGTTCGATGAACCTCGGACTCAACTTACCCTTTTTACCAAATTGGAATAGTTTCTTCCACGGAGATACTTTCAGAAACACTTTATCACCGATCTCAAATTCGATATCTTTTCGTTTTAAATTAGCATAAGATTTCTGACTATTAGAGGCAGCTTTTAGACTATCTCAGATTACTTTCACTTTCTGTTCTATTTCTTTTATCAGATCAATACTGTAAATCTATTCTCACTGAGCTCAGACCAGTATAACGGAGTTCTACACTTTCTACCGTATAAGGCTTCGTACGGTGCCATTTTAATGCTCGATTGAAAGCTATTATTATAAGCGAATTCAATCAAAGGTAGATATTGTTCCCATGTACCTTCAAACTCAAGAATGCAACATCTTAGCATATCCTCAAGTATCTGAAAAATATGCTCAGATTGACCATCTGTTTGCTAATAAAAAATAGTACTAAAATGCAACCTAGTACCCAAATCATCTTGCAATTTCCTCCAGAACCGCGATGTAAATCTCGGGTCTCTATCTGATACTATCGACAATGGCACACCATGCAATCTCACTATATTAGAAATGTACAGCTCGGCTAGTTTATTGAGTGAGTAATCAAATCGAATTGGAATAAAATGAGCTGATTTCGTCAAACGATCAACTACAACCCAAATTGCATCTTTCTTTCTCAGAGACAAGGGCAAACCCGAAACAAAATCCACGGTCACTCTGTAACAGCCAAAATTTTCAGTGGTGTCGAAAACAGTGATTCGAGATCACTAAATCCAACGAGTAAGTTTAGAAATTTTAATAAATAATAATTATGGGCCAAGCGCGAATTTAAAAGAATTTTTGAATTAGTGAATTTTGCGATTTTAAAAGAATTAATCATGTAAATAGGGTTAAAAATGAGGTATTGAGACCTCAGATTCATAAACCGAGCCATAAATACTTTTATAAATATTTATGGAGTGTTATTAAGTTAGTATTAAAGTTTCGTTAGAAAATTTTAACGTTTGGTTAGTCAATTAATTAAAAAGGACTAAATTGAAAATAATGCAAAATTTGTTAAATTGTGACTAAATAGCTTAAGTGATTAAAAAGGAGGGATTTAAAAGGCAATTGGACCCAAATTGTATGGGCTGGACGGTTGGGCAAGAAAATCAGCAAAAAGACAAGGAGAAACAAGGCCAAATGGGAAATTTTGCAAATTAAACATATAAAACAAGACAAAATTGAAAAATCTAGAGATATCATCATTTTTCTTCAGCAAAAACGCCATGGGAGGTCTGAAAGTTGCTGGTTTTTCATACTTTGACATATGTGAGTTCAATTCTTGCCCTTTTCTTTGATATTTTTATGTTTTTGTGACCTTTACAATTAGGTCCAAGTGTTTAATTCATTAGTTTTTGATTTTATGGACAAAATTGAAAGTTACCATTGATAAGTGTTAGCTGTTTATGATGAAATAAAATGAATTTGAAGCTTTGATTTTGTTGTTTGATGATTTTATCAAGTAATTTCAATAGAAATTGATTTTAGGACCTAATTATGAAAAAGTTGTGAATTAAGGTATAGTGTTAAAATTCTGATTTTCAAAGGTTGTGTAATAGTTTAGAATGATGGAATAAAATTTTAATGAAGAAAAATTAGCTTAATAGATGGGCTAATTGAGCAAGGACTGAATTATATGACTTGTGAAATTTAGAGGAAAAATGGTAATAAACATCTTGAACTAAAACAGTTTTGGACAGCAGGAGTAGGTTAATTTTGAAAAATCACCATAAATTGTATAAATCGAATTAAAGGATTAAAAAAATATTGAATTAAATCTTATTAAGTCTAGTTTCTCATAGAAGAAACAGTGTAAGCAATTAAATTGTAAATTATGAGATATGATGAATTTTGTGAGATAAGGTCAGAATGAATTCGGGTTTCCCTATTCTGACTTTGGAAAATCACCAAAAATCTGAGAAAAATAATTAGAGTATCAAATTAATATACTTAGAATCCTTAATGAGTTTATTTTCAATAGAAATCAACGGGAACATTATCCGAGTTCTGTACTATGATATAATTAATTTTTAGTGAAGAGAGTTTAGAACTATCGGATAGTGAAACAGGGGAAATTTAAATGAATAAACTGTACTAATTGGGTAAACCAAAAATTCTGAAAATTTTATGGTGGAAGGATATGTGAGTCTAGTTTCAGGAAAAATTTACGGATCTTAATTTGGAGCTCTGTAGCTCAAATTATAAATAATTGAGTGACTATGACTCGTGTGGACAGCTTGATGTGAGCATTAATAAGTAAATTGTGAAATTGTACTTACAAGAATGTTATATACATTAAGGATGTGGAATGGAGAGGAGGAGGAGGAAAATAAATGATATATGTTTATAGGAAAACAGTATAAGAATGATACATATCATGAAATGTACATATATATGACTAGTTTCAATATGATGCTTGTTGGGTATGAAGTTGGATTGAAATGTCTCAGGCAAGTATTTTATTCTGCGTATCTAAAATGTGGTATTTTATAAAGATATGATCTAACTTTAAATATGAATGCTTGATGATTAAGCTGAAAATATTTGGTAAGATGATAATCATGGTATAAAAGTATAAGTGGTACCATAATAGACAAGGTAAAATGAGTATGAGAGACAAATGTATAATGACATACAAATGCTATGTTTGTAATTTAATTGAGATTGTTTAATTATTAAATGCATACCATGTTATATGATTTTGATTTTGTATAAGTGTGTAAGAGATTAAAGTTGAACAAGGCTTGGAAAATAGCTTAGGTATTGACCACACAGGCAGAGACACGGCCGTGTGTCTCAGCCGTGTATGGAACACGACTTTAGGGCACGGACGTACGATGTGGCTGTGTGCCCCTAGATTGATGATGATGTCATAAACAGAGAGCTCCACGGACAAGGGACACGAGCATGTCGCAAGCCATACGGGCGTGTGGGTAGTTCACAAGTAAAACTTTTAAAATTTAAGTGAAAAATTTTATGAGAAATTGGTTGAGTTCCGACTTGATTTTAATGTTCATGTTGGGCTTCGAGGGCCCAAATAAAGGTCGTTATATATATATGTTCACAGAAAGTGAATAGTAATGTTTTGATTAATCTGTAAATGTTCTGTATGTACTGGTAACACTCTGTAACCCTGTTTTGACGACAGATACGGGTTCGGGTTGTTACACACTCAATCCTATTTCCACTTCGGAATCATAATCAGTTGTAACAAACCAGATGGCACTTGATGCTCAGCTTTATCTTGCTGACAGATTAAACATCTCAAAACAAAGTCAAAAATATCTCTTTTCATTCTCGGCCACCAGTATAGTTGTTTCAAATCGTTATATATTTTCATATTTCCCGGATGTATAGAAAATCTACTACTGTGAGCTTCACTCAAAATCGTCTGAATTCATTTTGGATTTCTCGGAACATAAAGTCTATTTCTGAATCTCAAATAATCATCAACATCAACTCGGAATTCAGAATCACACTTAGCTCGTTTTGCTATTATTTCATTGTCAGATTTCTGAGCCTCGCAGATCTGTTGTATAAACAAGGGTTTTGCTTTCAGTTCGGTACAAACTAAGATATCATCAGACAGTGTTAAATAAGCATTCATCGCACGCAATGCAGACAATGATTTCTGTCTCAGAGCATCCGCTACCATATTTGCTTTGCCCGGATGATAATCAATAACCAGCTCATAATATTTTAACAGTTCTAACCATCTTCTCTGTCGCAAATTCAAATCTTTTTGCGTCATTAAATACTTCAGACTTTTATGATTAGAAAACACGTGACATTTCTCACCAAATAGATAGTGATGCTAGATCTTCAAGGCAAACACAATAGCAGCTAACTCAAGATCGTGTGTCGGATAGTTCTTTTCATGCGGCTTTAACTGTCTTGAAGCATAAGCAATGGCTTTTCTTTTTTGCATTAAGACACATCCTAGACCAATCAATGAAGCATCACTATAAATTACAAATTCTTTACCCGATTCAGGTTGTACTAATACCGGAGCTACAACCAACAAAGTCTTCAACCTATCAAAACTGTTCTGACATTTTTCAGACCAATCAAACTTCACATCTTTCTGTAGTAGTTTTGTCAACGGAGTCGCAATCATCGAAAAACCTTTCACAAATCTTCTATAGTAACCAGCAAGCCCCAGAAAACTATGGACTTCAGAGATATTCCTCGGAGGTTTCCAATCCAAAATAGCTGAAATTTTTCTCAGATCTAACCGAATACCAGAGGCTGATACTATATGTCCCAGAAAACCAACTTCTCGCAGCCAGAACTCACACTTACTGAACTTCACATACAACTGTTTATCTCGCAAAGTCTATAGCACTATTCTCAGATGCTCAGTATGTTTGGATTCATCACGTGAATAAATCAATATGTCATCAATGAATACCACAACAAATTGGTCTAAATACGGTCTAAAAATTCTATTTATCAAATCCATAAAAATAGTAGGTGCATTAGTCAATCCGAAAGGCATAACTAAGAATTCATAGTGACCGTACCTCATTCTAAGGCAGTCGTCGGAATATCTGAATCTTTCACTCGCAACTAATAATAGCCTGATCTCAAATCTATTTTCGAAAACAAAGTAGCTCCTTTTAACCGATCAAACAAATCATCAATTTGGGGCAAAAGATACTTATTCTTGACAGTCACCTTGTTCAACTGATGATAATCTATACACATTCTCATCGTACAGTCTTTCTTTTTCACAAATAGAACAGGAGCACCCCATGGTGAAAAGCTCAGTCAAGCAAATCCTCGATCGGTTAATTCTTGCAACTGAGATTTTAGTTCTTTTACTTCGGTCGGAGCCATTCTGTACTGAGCTATCAAAATCGGAGTTGTACCAGGTACCAATTCAATGCCAAATTCTACCTCTCTAACTGGAGGTAATCCCGAAAGTTCTTTAGGAAACACATCAGAGAACTCACAGACAACAAGTACAGATTCAACTTTCTTATCATTCACTATCGAGTCTAACACGTAAGCTAAGTAGGCTTCACAGCCTTTCTTCACATATTTTCGTGCTTTCATTGCAAATATCACAACTGGTAGTCCATTCAGATCACTAGACTCAATTCGAATTATCTTATCATTCTTACAACTTAAATCAATGACTTTTCATTTGCAATTCACAATAGCATCATGCAAAGTTAACCAGTCCATTCCCAAAATTATATCAAATTCGTTGAAAGGCAAAAGCATCAAATCAGTAGGAAAACATATATCTCGAATCAATAACGGGCAATTTTTGCAGACTTTATCAACCAAAACACTTTTACCTAAGGGGTTCGATACTCTAGTTACGAATTCAGTAGACTCTATAGGCAAAGTCTTACTATGCACTAAATTTATATAGATATAAAAATGCGTTGATCTAGGGTCTATCAATGCAATCACAGAAGTATCATAAAGAGTAAAAATACCAGTAATCACGTCTAGAGACGAAGCTTCCTCACGAGCTCGGATAGCATAGGCTCTGGCAGGTGCTCTGGCCTCAGATCTAACAGGAGTATCCCTAGTGGCTCTTTGACCACCACTTGCATTTCCTGTATTTCTGGAAGGTTTACCTCTAGCTGAGGTGTTACTTGATCTCGGATTCTGTACATTCTCTTGCTCAGTAGGTTTAGAACAATCTCTTACAAAATGGTCCGAAGATCCACATTGAAAATAGGCTCAGTCATTAAATCTACAATTTCCCAGATATCTTTTACCACAGTATTTACATTCAGGTTTCTCAGATCGGACATTCCCAACACTTGCAATAGAAGTAGTAGGAGCTCTGGAATTTGAATGTGATCTAGCTCGATCTTGATTCGAATGTCCTACATCAGCCTTTGAACAGCTATGATCACTTCAGAATTTCTTTGACACAGACTGAAATGATCTACTCGAAGATTTCTTTCTAACACCTCTAACTTTAGAATTAGCTTTTCTTTTCTCTTTACTTAATTCTTCAGCTTTACAAGCTCGCTCAACAAGCACTACCATTTCTTTAATCTCTAAAATCCCAACTAACAGAAGGATATCTTTGTGTAGTCCATCTTCAAACCTTTTGCACATTATTGCTTCATTTGATACACATTCCCAAGCATACTGGCTCAATCTCACAAATTCACGTTCGTATTCAGTAACAGACATACGGCCTTGTTTAAGCTCGAGAAACTCTTTATTTTTTTGATCGATAAATCTCTGAATAATGTATTTCTTCCGAAATTTAGCTTGGAAAAAATCCCAAGTAACCCGTTCACTCGAAACCACAGATATTAAAGCTTTCCACCAATGATACGTCGTATCTCTCAGAAGTGAAACAACACCTTTTACACATTCCTCAGGATTCAGAGGCATTTCATCAAACACTCGTATTGTATTCTCTAACCAAAATTTGGCTCTTTCAGCATCATCATTCGTTGTATCTCGGAACTCTTCAGCCCCATACTTTCTAATCTTATCAACTGGTGGTCTACTTAACTGAACCAGATTCATGAGGGCATAACAAGAATTTGAGAAGGATTGACCGGGGGTAGAGGTTGTTCTACAGCCAGATTGGTTCTTATATACTGAGTGAACCAATCATTCATCATCTAATAGAAGGCTTGCTTAGCCTCACCATCATGGCTACTCGTAGCCGGTCGAGAATCATCTTGCACCGTCCCTTGCGCTAGAACAGGCGCATTACTATCAACATCGTCAGCTACAGCTCTATTGGGATCCATTGCTATATAAAAGCACATTTCAATTTCAAGATTCATCACACTATCACAGTTTCAAATATATGGCATGTATAGCTACACTCACATACGCTATGGTAGTCCTAGAACCAACTAAACCATAGTTTTGATACCAATAAAATGTAACACCCCTATCCCGTAACCATCGTCGAAATAGGTAAGTGCATTACCAGACAGACAGAACATTACAGATCAATACAGAATCACAGATATCACATAATATTAATGCATAAGCGAATCAACAATTCATCCCTTATGGAGGTCTACAAGACCTAAGGCATACCTTTAGAAAAAGTCGGGACTAAACCAAACACATTCAAAATTTTCAGAACTTAGAAAAAAAATTTCAATTCTATTGAGGTCACACGCCCGTGTGATCAGGCCGTGCCAAAACAGAGTATATACTGACTTTTACACACGGCCAACAGACATGCCCGTGTGCTATGGCCATGTGAAACTTAGCTAGCTACTGGCTTAAGCCCATGGCCATATGCCACGCCCATGTAATGCCCCTTACCCAAGACCATTTCCGGAATCGAGCACGAGGCGTTACTAAACTTACCTTACAACTTAATCAAGTTCAAACAATTTATTTTATTTCCCGCAATAAACTGTCCGTCCACATTAAAGTTGCTAAAAAATCATATCTCGAGTTACGAAACTCGAAATAAAAATCCATAAATTTTCCTTGAAACTAGAATCATATATCTACTTAATAACTTTTTTCTAGAATTTTTAGTTGGGCCAATTAATACAGTTTATTAGTTAAAGTCTCCCCTATTTCAGGGTTCGGCTAATCTGACCTCTATGTTCTACAAATAAAATTTCTTCCTATACAGACATCCAATGATTATGATGTTTATTTATTGTAAAACTAGACTCAATAAGGAATCTATAAATATATATTATGACTTCTAATTGTTTTTTTACAATTTATGGTGAATTTCTAAAGTCAGAACAGGGGATTCAAAAATCACTCTAACCCTGTTTCACTAAAATTAAATTATCTCATAAAATACAACTCATTTACCTATTTTGATTCATCCATATGAAAATAGACTCAATAAGATTTAATTATATCTCTCATTCAATATCTAAGTCCATTTTTAATATTTTTAGTGATTTTTCAAATCCACATCATTGCTGCTGATCAATACTTTTTTAAAGCTAAATTCACCCTTTTTCATGATTTCCATGGAATAACTAGCATTTAGGCATACATAAAACCAAACATGTCTTCGATTAGCCATTCCAATAGCTAACCATCATCAAGCATTTTCATACCATCCATAAACCATATCATAATATTATACACTCAAAATGACTGCTATGCTATACATGCCATACTCAAAATGAAGCGTCTAGCTATACCAAAATAGTTCTTGATGATAGTGTGTCCGGATCTCCGATGTGCTTTATGATCTCCAAGATAGCTTTACAAAACTATAAAAGAGAAGAAAAATAAAGGGGTAAGCATTAAGCTTAGTAAGTTTGCAAGCAGATAAATAACAACTTTCATAAGAATTATTTTACTTATCTTTTTCCTTATCAAACATACATGAGCATTATATACTTACCTTTGTTCTTCTATCATTCGCTTATCTTACCTTTTGATGTATAACTCGTCTTACCTTACCTTACGTTGATGTTCTCTTTAAATTTTCCCCGTTGAACCACTTGGAATACTAAGGATACACGGGTACCTTACCATTGCCATGACTTGTCATGGTCTTACGTGGTATCCTTGCCTTATGAACTCACCAATGCCATGATTTGGCATGGTCTTACATGGGACCTTTGCCTTATAGTAACTTATTAATGCCATGTCTTGAAATGGTATCCTTGCCTTAGAACCTTACCAATGGCCATGCCTTGGCACGAGCTTACATGGTATCCTTAAACCCTAATGTCATGACATTCGTATCCTACACATTCCTAAGGTTCAACCGGGACTATTTGAAATTACTTCTCCTTCAATTCATGTTGAAGTATTCTTTGAATAATTTCATGAAATAAATATACACATGCTGGAAAATTAACAACAGTAACATAAAATAATAGAAAATTATATTTATTTACTGCAAACTTACCTCGAAACAAAATACAATCAACTATATCGATTTAGTCCTCTATCTTTTTCTTTCCCCGGTCTACCTCCGTATTTCGTTCTTCTTGATCTATAATAATAAATTTAGCTTATTTAATACTCACATTTATCAAAACAATCCTTGACTCAAACTTTGACAAAATTACACTTTTGCCCCAAAACTTTTACATATTTACACTTTTTCCCCAAGGCTCGGAAATTAAACTTCATCCTATTTTCTTATGTTTTATGACATGCTGATCATTTTTCCCTTCTATGGCAACATCAAATTCTCACTCTAACATATACTTATGAACATTAGGTATTTTTACCGATTATGTCGTTTTACTCGCTTTTGCTTAAAATTGCTTAGCAAAAGTTGTTTAACATAAATTCAAACTTCATATTCTATCATAAAACATCAAAATAAACACATTTCACCTATGGGTATTTTTCCAAATACAAACCCTAAGTTAAATTATTGCTAGAATAAGCTTAAGCAAGTTACCGGGACTCCAAAAACGTAAAGAACATTAAAAACGGGGCTTGGAATCACTTACTATGGAGCTTGGAAGCTTGAAACAAACCCTAGCTATGGAGAACCCCTTGATATTCATCCTAAGGAAGAAGATGAGAATATTTTGCCATCTTTTTCCCTTTTTTAATCTTTTAATTATCATATGACTAAAATACCCTTCATTAAAATTTTTTTGTTATTTCTACCTATGTATATCTTTTTTTGTCAATGAAAATATAATGGTTTAATTCCCATTTAAGGACCTCTACTTCAATTATGCACTTCAATTTAATCCTTTAACATTTAGAACTCATATTTATCAACTTTTGCAATTAGGCCCTAATATGCAAATTGGACATGCAATCACTGAAATTTCTGATCGGTACTCTAACACATGCATCTAATCACTCGGTAAATCATAAAATTTAATCGAACTAAACTTTTCTATTTCGGATTCATGGTTTCGCAACCACTATTCCATTTAGGCCCTATTTCGGGATGTTACAGCCCATGTGTCTTAACCTTGTGACTTTATGAGGTTACTGCTTTGCATACAGGGCCACAAGGCAAGCCCGTGGTCCCTGACCGTGTGGCACAATGCAGGCTTGGTTTAAGGCAACTTGTCACCCATATTTGGGACATTCCTATAAGAAATATTAAGCAACATTCATGCCAAAATTTTCAGCCAATACAATGCTTAAAACATGCTTCATTATAACTAAGTCATCATCATTCAATAACCTATTCAAATCCATACCAAAACACATTAAAAATCATATTACAACAACATGCCAAAATACTCATATCATAGCTCATTTATGGCACCTTCTAACTCATGCTTAAATTTACCATTTCCTTAACTTGGCATATTTCAAAATGACCACCTCATAGAAGGCCAATAACCATTACAAGCATACACAATTTGGCATCACCAACCAACACCAAAACTATGCACAACATATCATTTGCTAGCCAACTCTCATGGCATAACATATATACATTTCAAAGCTTAAATACATAAACATTCTAGCCTATACATGTCATACTTAAAAATGTTTACACTTTCAAAAGTACCAAAATGAGTTTGATAGTATGATCCTCGACTATCCTGAAGCCTTCAGTAGCTACGATAACTGTAAAATAGACAGAAATCACACAGAGTAAGCTACAAAAAGCTTAGTAAGCCAAATACAACTAGTCTAGCTATTAAATCATATAAAGTAAAAGTCAATAGCAAGAACTCACAACCATTTCACAGAGTAATTCATGAGCCTAACCATGCTCATTTGCTTGTATACATGTCATGTTTCATTTCCATGATTTTGTACATACTTTGCATTCATTATTTCACAGAAACAGAGTCTTTCATATTCAGAAATTTAGTACGATACAAATGTACCTGTATAGATTATACATTTCATATATTCATTCCCATATCTCGTACTCTATCATCAAATGGTTCAGAAACGATACAGATACTCAATAACCGGTATAATTCTGACGTCCCGGATGTGGTCTTACACGTAATTCAGTATCGATGCCTTTGTCCTAGACAGGGTCTTACACGAAAATAGATATGATACCGATGTCCCAGACATGGTCTTACATGTAAGTCTCAAATCGAGGCCTATGTCCCAGACATAGTCATACACGATATCTTCGATCGATGTCAACGTTCCTTTAGAAACATACAGAGTTTTTCAAATACTATCATATCATCGGAATTTACTCAGAATTCATTCATCAGGCTCTCACAGCCGTCCAATATAGATTATAACTAGTATATACAACATTCAATCAATTTAACATGTAATTGTATTTTGACTTGCCTCGTACAGATTTCGGACGGAAATGAGTCGACTATTCAACTATTTTGGACTTCCCTCGATCTAAGTCTGATTTTATTTGTTCTTGATCTAATACAATTCAAATTCAACCATCAATCATTCATTTCATTCAAAATAATCCATGAACACATATTTAGGGCACTTTGCATTTTAGCCCTTACATTTTCATACTTTGACAATTTAGTCCATTTTTAAAAAAATCACAAATATGAAAAATTCACCAAGACTATAGCTTAACCGAATATACATAGTTTCCATACAAGCCCAAATAACATATTTAATTTACAATTTAGTCGTTCAAAACCTCATTTTCACAAATTAGCCCAAATAGCTCTATTCTATAAAAAATTCAAGAACAAAGCATGATAATCTCACATATAGATTTCATAATCCATATGAAAACATTACAAAGCTCATATAATAATTAATGGCACATTTCATAATCTTCAACAGAAATAGAAATTCAGACATGGGTTTTGAAGAACACGAAGCAACGATTACAAAAACGTAGAAATTATCAAAAACAGATAAAAATTCATACCTTAATCAAGGATTAAGCTAGCAGAAACTTAAAATGGCTTTCTTCTTTTTATTTTCTTTGATTTTCGGTTACAATATGTGTTTATGAACACATTCATGCAATTTGTTTTCTTTAATTCATGTTAAAGCATGAATTACCATTGTTACATAAAACAAGGTCATTTATGACCACTCATAAATTCCATGGAATAATTGCCACATAAGGCCATAATAATCCAAAGCCATGCCAATTAAACACATTGAATATATGGCATGCAAATTTTATCATTTACGCGATTAAATCCTTTTTCATGATTAAGCACAGAAATAGACAAATTAAATCACTGAAACTTCGCAGATATAAATTAACATATCACAGACACAGAAAATAATATTAAAATATTTTTTTGACTCGGAGATGTGGTCCCAAAACCACTATTCCAACTAGGGTCAAAACCGGACTGTTACAAGGTAATGGAGAAAATCATATGCACAACCCAATCCTTATTGCTGATGATAGGGATCATGCTATTAGACAATACGTTGTGCCACTCTTCAATGAATTAAATCCAGGAATCAGGAAGCTGGATTTCTAGGCACCCCAATTGGAATTGAAACCAATGATTTTTAAAATGCTCCAAATGGTGGGATAGTTCAGTGGTATGTCTACAGAAGATCCACATATCCACTTTCGATTATTCATGGAGGTGAGTGATTTGTTTAAGTTAGCTAGTGTGACTGAAGATGCGCTATTTCTGTACTCTTTGTAAGATCGAGCAGGAGCATGGCTAGATTCATTGCCACCAAGTTTAATATCAACTTGTCAAGAATTGGCAAGAAGGTTTTTGGTAACATATTTTCCACCAAGCAAGAACTTAAAGTTTCAAAATGAGATAACCACTTTTCAATAATTGTATGACGAGTCTTTTTATAAGGCATGGGAAAGCTTCAAAGAATTGCTTCATAAGTGTCATCATCATGGTATTCCTTATTTTATTTAGTTAGAGACATTTTTATAACGATCTCAATGCATATACAAGATTAATGGTAGATGCTTCTGTGAATGGTGTGATTTTGTCTAAGTCTTTTAACGAGGCTTACGAGATCATTGAAAGGATCACTAGTAAAAATACCAATGGCTGAAAAATCAAGCAGTTTCAATAGGACGAGTAGCTAGAGTGCATGAAGTGGACACGCTGAATTTATTCTCTGCTCAGGTATCTTCAATTTCCTTAATGTTAAAATAGTTTACAACTAATGGTTTGAATAATTTTGCAGCTCAATTACCAAGTTAGTATGATGTTATTTCCTATGTTCATTGTGGGGATGGTCATCCTCTAGAGAATTTTCCTTCAAACCCAGAATCAATTTGTTATATAAGAAATCAATATCAAAATAAAAGTGGACTGTAACACCCCAAACCTAGCCTAGACGTTATGGCCAAGTCTGACGTGTCACATTGACTTACGGTTGATTGTGTTCTTTGTTTATGGTAATCAGGGTGAGTTTGTAAAACGATGGTTAATTGTTGACTAAGAAAGAAAAGCAACGATTAATTAAATCTTTAGGTTATCCAATTGTTACGCTCGTGTGTTTTGAAATCATTTGTTAATTTTGAACAAGAACCCACACAGCCTGAATCTAACAGTTTAAATCGAGTATACGTGAAACAATAAATAAAACCATAAAATTTATGAGCGGCCTTATTACAACTTAAACCCCAAAAAATTTAAAGTAAGCAAAGGCTGGTCAAATCACATGAAGAAAATTGAATTTGCAGAACATGTGGCCACTTCGAATCCCTCATAGCTCCAAGTCCACTATGGTTGGGGATTTCCTGCATGGATGAAATTAAGGGGTGAGTTTGGAAAATTCAGTGTGTAAAATAACCCAACCATAGTCCAAATCAGATCAAACCACAGAAACAGATTAAGTTAGGCCTTAGCCCTATACAGAATTCAGAATGAAGCCCATAGGCCCATAACAAAGACAGAACAGATATTTCATGCATGCAGAAAACCCAACCCATATCCATCCGTATACACCCCCGTACCAACCTTACACCATGTGGGGAGACAACTCGACCCACCCATCCGCTACACACCACAGAATTTGTAGCATGTTTGCCAGAACATATATTGTGACAGAGGCACCAGATACAGATATTGTGGCAGAGCCACCAGAACAGATATTTGTGGCATAGCCACCAGAACACTTCCTTCATAAATATAACCCATGTTCCATGCAACAGATATACATGTCATGGCATACAACACATAGAATCAGAATATCATGCATTTCAGTCAAAATTAACCATAGGGGTATAATGGTAATTTTTATACTCAAGGGACTTTTAGTAAATTTACTATTTTAGGGTTTTCATGCATATTACAACCATTAATGTATTAACAGAAGCACTTACCGAGCATTTTTACTGAATTGGGCCCGTTGGCCCATTAACGCGATTTCAGCCCATTAAGCCCAAATATACCAAGATGCACAAAACTGCGCACTCTGTAATCTTATCGCTTGAGATTACCAAGATTAACAAACAACTATCTCACGAGCGCTCGCATGCTCACAAGTCCACAAAATGCCAGCTCTTCGGCATTTTGGCTTTTCGGCTTTTGCTGATCTAGTCTATAAGTGGGTGTTGTTTACACACATGATCTGTAACGATACGTTGGCGAGATCCACACACGAGTTGCCTACAATTGAGTTACTAAAACGTCAGGCTACATATCAAAAATGAAATACGTACTAATCTCCTTACCATATTCGGCCAACATTGCCTTAGTCCCTAAAGTTCTTACCTTTCTGTCGAAATATAGAATAGATCTAGATGTCCAACCGTGTTACCCTTCAAAGCCCTTTGCTGTATGCCTGCTTATCTACACTAGCGCACACAAAACCAAAATTAAGAGACCAATATGCCCTTCGTCTAAACATTAGCCACCCTTAAGGGGTTTCGGCTTTTTCTTTAAGCATAAGCAACTAACGAAAGTTGTTTGAATACTTACCAGTCATTGTTTTGCCCAAAAGAGTGTTCCTATCTATGATATTAACCCCGATCTACCGTAGTTACGAGAAGGAACAGGTTCAAGTAGCCAAAGATTCAGCTTTCTATACCACAGGTTTGAAGGTTTCGGCTTTTTAGAGAAAAAGGGAAAGAGGTTCAGCTATAGTAAGATTCAGCCTCCTAGATGTGAGGGGAATAAATGAAGAGAAGAAGAGAAGGAAAGGGATAGTAGATTCAGCCAATTAAGGAACAATGGAGAAAAGAAAATGATGAAAGAAAGAAAGGTGAGAAAGGAATGTAGTATTCGGTTATGGCAAGGGAAAACGACACAGAGAGTTATGAGGTGTTCCAAGTTTCAGATACTAGCAAAATGGAAGGGAAAAGAGAAAAACCCTAAGCACAATACCTTATTTCGGCAAGCCAAAAGAAGACTAAACCAAAACCCAAAGGAAAAGCTACAAAGAAACGGCACAAAACTTTCCTAATGCTGAAATTGCTACTTCAGAGACCTAGCCGAATTTACCTACACAAGAGACCCTTGGCCGGCCAATTCTTGCTCCTCAAGAGTCCAACATTCGGCCAACACCAAGCTCCTTGGTCAGCTCCTAAATTTCCTCCCTTATCTCTCCCTTACGCAATCTCCTGAATAGCTCAAACTCTTTCTAACAGAGTTCCACCTATGTTCTAATACCTACCTTTCTTGTTCACAAAAATAAATACCCTAATTAACTTACCTTGTGACTTGAACCTTAGCTCCCCCTAAACGTCCACACGCCACTCCTCAAGCACCTATGTGACATCACATCCCACTTTACCACAGATCTTCTTGCGACTTATTTTACCACTTTTATTTTGAAAGCCCATAACGCCAGAACCCTCTCTCTCTAAAATTGAAAATTTTGAAATTGCTTCGGGTTAAATTTACTCTTGGGCCTTCTAAAGGCCCACTAACATACTCAGACCTACATTATACGGTCAAAACACAGAAATTCTAAAGTTCCTCAAAATTCACAGAAATCCCAAAAATCCCAAAAATTGGGGTGTTACAACTCTACCCTCCTTAAAGAAATTTCATCCTCGAAATTTACCTGATTCAAATCGATGAGGGTATTGTTGTAGCATCGCCTCTTCTGGCTCCCAAGTAGCTTCCTCTCTACCATGATTACGCCAAAGCACTTTTACCAATAAAACTGACTTCCTGCTTAGAACCTTAACATCTCGATCCAATATCTGCACAAGCTCTTCCTCGAGAGTCAAATTAGGCTGCACTTCAATCTTTACAACCGGCACGACATGAGTAGGGTCAGAACGATATCGCCTTAACATGGAGACATGAAAAACATCATGAATCCTGTCTAACTTCAGAGGTAATTCCAATTGGTAAGCCACTGGACCTACTCGCTTAAGAACCTGATAAGGCCTGATGAACCGCAGACTCAACTTGCCCTTCTTACCAAACCTTAATATCTTCCTCCAAGGAGAAACTTTCAAGAAGACCATATCACGCACTGAGTACTCAATCTCCTTACTCTTCAAATCTACATACGAATTTTGCCTATCAGATGCTTCTTTTATCCGATTTCAGATTATTCTGACCTTATCTTCAGTATTCGCTACCAACTCAGGTCCAAGAACCTGTCATTCTTCCAATTCAGCCTAACAACTAGGTGTACGACACTTACGTCCATACAGCGCTTCATATGGTGCCATTCAGGTACTCGCCTGATAACTGTTGTTATACGCAAACTCTGCCAATGGCAAGTAATCTTCCCAACTACCTCGGAAGTCAATAACGCATCCCCTCAACATGTCTTCCAAAATCTGAATAACCCTTTCTGACTGACCAACAGTCTGAGGATGAAAAGCCGTGCTAAAGTTCAATCGCGTTCCCAATGCCTCATGCAACTTTGCCAAAACTGAGATGTGAACCTAGGCTCCCGGTCAGAAATAATTGAGACTGGGATTCTATGAAGTCGAACGATCTCCGCCATATACAACTTAGCTAACTTCTGAAGTGAATAATCAGTGCGGACAGGTATGAAATGAGCAGACTTGGTCAGCCTATCCACAATCACCCAAACCGAGTCCTTCTTCGTCGGTGTCAAGGGTAGCCCACTCACAAAGTCCATGGTTACCCTCTTTTACTTCCAAAGTGGTATCTTCACTGGCTGTAAAAGACCAGAGGGTAGTTGATGCTCAGCTTTCACTTGCTGGCACGTCAGACAGTTCCCCACAAACTTCGTTACTTCTCGTTTAAGCCCAGGCCACCTATACAATTCTTGCAAGTTACGATACAACTTATTCTCTCCAGGATGCATAGCACAAAGTCCTCCATGAGCTTCTTTCAGTATTGACTGCCTTAAGTCAGAGTCCTTCAGAATGCAGACTCTTCCTCGGAAACACAGAACTCCTTTACTATTCAACCCAAACTCAGAAGTTTCCCTTTTCTTAACTTGTTGGAATCGAAAAACTAAAAACTCATCCCTCAACTTCTTTTCCCTAATCTGATCCACCCAGGTTGGCCTCACTTGTAACTCAGCCAACAAACTACCATCATCATACAGACTCAGACGAGCAAACATTGCTCTTAGATCAGATACAGCTCTACGGCTTAGGGCATCGGCTACCACATTAGCCATGCCTGGGTAATACTCAATCGAACAGTCATAATCCTTAAGCAACTCTATCCATCTTCGTTGCCTAAGGTTCAGCTCCTTCTGAGTCAGCAAGTACTTAAGACTTGTATGATCTGTGTATATGACACACTTTTCTCTGTACAAGTAGTGTCTCCAAATCTTAAGTGCAAATATTACAGCTGCCAATTCTAAATCGTGAGTTGGATAGTTTACTTCGTAAGGCTTAAGCTATCGCAATGCATAAGCAACCACCTTACCATCTTGCATCAGCACACAGCCCAGACCCACCTGTGATGGGTCACTGTACACGGTAAAATCCTTCTCAAACTCCGGCTGAATTAATACAGGTGCCTCAGTCAAAACTTTCTTCAATTTTTCAAAAGCTTCCTGCTGCTTCTCGGTCCAAACAAACGATACTCCTTTCCTTATAAGCTTTGTCAATGGTGCTGCCAACACAGAAAAACCTTCCACAAACCTTCTGTAGTACCCTGCCAAACCCAGGAAACTCTAAATTTTTGACACCGACCTAGGTGGCTTCCACTCCAGAATCGCTTCAATCTTTCGAGGGTCCACCTTGATCCCCTCAATAGAGACAACATGACCTAAGAAGGTTACCTCCCTCAACCAGAATTCACACTTACTGAATTTCGCATAAAGTTCCTTCTCCCTCAACACTTGCAGCACAATGCGTAGATGCTCAACATGCTTCCCTTCAGTTTTAGAATATACCAGAATATCGTCAATAAAAATAACTACGAATCGATCCAAAAATGGTTAGAATACACGGTTCATCAGATCCATGAATGTTGCAGGAGCGTTTGTCAGTCCAAATGGCATAACCAGAAACTCGTAATGACCATACCGAGTCCTGAATGCCGTCTTATGAATATCTACCTCTTTGACCCTTAACTGATGATATCCAGATCGAAGATCGATCTTGGAGAATACCGAAGCTCCTCTAAGTTGGTCAAACAGATTGTCGATTCTTGGCAAAGGGTACTTATTCTTAATCATTAGTTTGTTCAACTACCGATAATCGATGCACACCTGCATCGTCCCATCCTTCTTTTTCACAAACAACACTGGTGCTCTCCACGGAGACACACTTGGCCTAATAAAGCCTATATCCAACAACTCTTGAATCTGTGCTTTCAGCTCCACTAACTCCTTCGGTGCCATCCTGTACGGTGCAATGGACACTGATGCTGTTCTAGGCAACAAGTTGATTCCAAACTCGACTTCTCGGTTCGGAGGCAACCCCAGAAGCTCCTCTGGAAAAACATCTTGGAATTCCTTAACGGTTCTAACTTTATCCACCGTCAGTCCCTCAGCCCCCGGCTGCCTTACAAATGCCAAATAAGCCTCACAACCCTTACGAATCCACTTATTGGCTCTCAACGCTGACACAACATTGGACAAATAATCCCTTCGCTCACCTATCACCATAACTTCCTCACCCTTCGCGGTCTTTAACACCATTCACTTAGCAGCACAATCCAGAGTTGCCCTATGCTTAACAAGCCAGTCCATTCCCAGAATGAGGTCGAATTCTCTGAATGGTAACTCCATCAAGTCTCCAGAGAAAATTTTACCTTGAGTTTCTAAAGGCACGTCTCTATACAGCTTGTCTACCCTAAACGAGTGGCCCAAAAGACTTAGTACCGATACCTCACTTATAGTCTATTCAGAGTGCACACCCAACGACCTAGATATGGCACATGCAACATATGAATGAGTAGATCCAATATCTATCAAAGCAGTGTACGACATGCTAGAAATCAAGAACGTACTAGTTATGATGTCGGGTGCATCACCCTTCTCTCGACGACAAGCTGTATACACCAACGTTGGCTGACGAGCCTCAGTATTTCTGGCATCCCTGCCAGGTGCTCCTCGACCCTGACCATTTCCATTACCGCCCCTAACTTGTCCACATCCTCTCGGTGGTTGCGGTCCACCTCACACTAGTTGAGCAACCCTCTGTTCTGTAACTTGAACCTGATCTGTATTCTGAGGATAGTCCTTGACTTTATGCTCCATAGATCCGCACTGAAAACAAGCACCAGAACGTCTCCTACACTTGCCCAGATGTACCTTACCACAGTCCCCACAGCCTTGCGGTCTAACAATATTCATCGGAACTGCTCGAACTGGCTCTTCCACTCTTGCTCTTTTAATATTCCTATTTGCACCACCCGAAGGTCCTGAATCCCTTTGAAAATGGTTTCGATCCTTCTCATGATTCTGCCTTTTAGTACGCTGCACCTCCTCAGCTATCTTAGCTTTCTCCACCAAAGCAGCAAAGTCACGTTCCTTCTGCGAAGTAATCAGCACCCTAAGTTCATCTCTAAGACCATCCTCGAAGTGCACACTACGTTCATACTCTGTAGTGACTATCCCAACAGCATACCAGCTCAGCCTCAGAAACTCAGCCTCGTACTCAGCAACTGTCTTACCCCCTTGAACCAGATTCAGAAATTCTTTCCTGCGGGCGTCCACATAACTCGCCTCAACATATTTTTCCATGAAGGCTGTCTTAAATAGCTCCCAAGTCACCCTGTCAGCTGGGGTCCAATCTCTCACGGTGAGCCACCACTGATAAGCCTCATCTCATAGCAATGATATGGCTCCCTTCATTTTCTGCTCCACGGAACAGTCTAAATCATCCATAATCCGTTCCGTGGCCCTAACCAATATTTAGCCATATTCGGGGTTACACCGATACGCCCTTAAAGATCTCTGCTCCATTAGCCCGGAGTCCCTCAGAAATAGATCCTCAAATTTTGTTACCCGTACTTGCCCCGACAACCCTTTCCAAAATACGAAGCATTGCCTGAGATAGAGCGTCATCCCCGACACCTCGAGCATGAGACTCCCCTTCTGTGACAGAGTCACCAGAACAGATATTTGTGGCAGAGCCACCAGAACGCTTCCTCCATCAATATAACCCATGTCCCGTGCAACGGATATACATGTCATGGCATACAACACACAGGATCAGAAAATTTCATACATTTCAGTCAAAATTAACCCTAGGGGTATAATGGTAATTTTCATACTCAGGGGTATTTTAGTAAATTTACTATTTTAGGGTTTTCATGCATATTACAACCATTAATGTATTAACAGAAGCACTTACCGAGCATTTTTATCGAATTAGGCCCATTGGCCCATTTACCCGATTTTGGCCCATTAAGCCCAAATATACCGAGGTGCAAAAAATTGTGCACTCTTCAATCTTACTGCTGGAGATTACCAAGATTAACAAACAACTATCTCACGAGTGCTCGTACGCTCGCAAGTCCACAAAATGCCAGCTCTTCGGCATTTTGGCTTTTCGGCTTTTGCCGATCTAGTCTATAAGTGGGTGTCGTTTAAACACCTGATCTGTAATGATACGTTGGCAAGATCCATACACGAGTTGCCTACAATCGAGTTACTAAAATGTCAGACTACATATCAAAAATGAAATACGTACTAATCTCCTTACCATATTAGGCCAACATTGCCTTAGTCCCTAAAGTTCTTACCTTTCCGCCGAAATATGGACTAAATCTAGATGTCCAACCATGTTAGCCTTCAAAGCCCTTTGTTGTACGCCCCCTTGTCCACACTAGAGCACACAAAACCAAAAGAAAGAGACTAATATGCCCTTAGTCCAAACATTAGCCACCCTTAAGGGGTTTCGGCTTTTCCTTTAAGCAAAAGTAACTAACGAAAGTTGTTCGAATACTTACCAATCATTTTTCTGCCCAAAAGAGTGTTCTTATCTATAATATTAACCCCGATCTACCATAGTTACGAGAAGGAATAGGTTCAAGTAGCCAAAGATTCAGCTTCCTATACCACAGGTATGAAGGTTTCAGCTTTTTAAAGAAAAAGGGAAAAAGGTTCGGCTATAGTGAGATTCGGCCTTATAGATGTGAGGGGAATAAATGAAGAGAAGAAGAGAAGGAAAAGGATGGTAGATTTGGACAATTGAGGAACAATGGAGAAAAGAAAATGATGAAAAAGGCAAAAGAGAGGAGAGTATAGGTTCGGCTATGGCGAAAAGGAAAAGATGAAAGAAAGAAAGGTGAGAAGGGAAAGTAGTATTCGATTATGGCAAGGGAAAACGGTACAGAGAGTTATGAGGTGTTCCAAGTTTTGGATACTAGCAAAATGGAAGGGAAAAGAGAAAAACCCTACGCACAATACCTTATTTTGGCAAGCCAAAAGAAGACTAAACCGAAACCCAAAGGAAAAGCTACAAAGAAACGGCACAAAACTTCTCTAATGCTGAAATTGCTACTTCAGGGACCTAGTCGAATTTGCCTATACAAGAGACCCTTGGCCGGCCAACTCTTGCTCCTCAAGAGTCCAACATTCAGCCAACACCAAGCTCCTTGATCAGCTCCTAAATTTCCTACCTTATCTCTCCCTTACCTAATCTCCTGAACAGCTCAAACTCTTCTTAACAGGGTTCCACCTATGTTCCAATACTTACCTTTCCTATTCACAAAAATAAATACCCTAATTAACTTACCTTGCGACTTGAACCTTGGCTCCCCCTAAACATCTACACGCCACTCCCCAAGCACCTATGTGACATCACATGCCACTTTACCATAGATCTTCTTGCAGCTTATTTTACCACCTTTATTTTGAAAGCCCATAACGCCAGAATCCTCTCTCTCTAAAATTGAAAATTTTGAAATTACTTCGGGTTAAATTTACTCTTGGGCCTTCTAAAGGCCCACTACTCAGACCTACATTATACAGTTAAAACATAAAAATTCTAAAATTCCTCAAAATTCACAGAAATCTCGAAAATCCCAAAAATTGGGGCGTTACATGGACAAGGACCACAGTCCAACTTTTACAATCCATCATGGCTGAATCATTTGAACTTTTCTTGAAGTAACCAAGTAAATGGACCGAACACTCATATGCAACATAGACCCAACTAATCCTAAGGGTTTAGTCAACAAGCCCCAAAACCACATCAAGCTGAATCATCAAACGATTTGGAGGACTTGTTGAAGGGGTACATAGAAAAAAATGACGCTTTGATCTAAAGTCAAGTAGCAACACTAAAAAATCTGGAGAATGAGATGGGTCAGTTGGCTATTAAGCTTCGTAGTAGACCGCAAGGAGCCTTGCCAAGTAACACAGAAAATCTAAGGAGTTTGGGTAAGGAACATTGCAAGGTGGTTGCATTATAAAGTGGTAAGTTTTTGGAACCCAATGAGGTTTTGGTTGAAGATAAGCTTACTGAGAAGAAGAAAAGTCAACCAACAGTTGAAGTTCTTACATTAGAAATATCAAATGTTAAAAAATATGATGAGGTAAACTCTAAACTGGTAAATTCTGATAAGCTAACACCTTATTTTGCAGATTTACCTTATCAGAAAAGTTGTCCATATCAACCTAGAGTTCCATATCCTCAAAGACTTCAGTAGAATAAGCAGAAATAATAGGTGCAATTCAAAAAGTTCTTAGATGTTCTAAAGCAACTGCACATCAACATTCCGATGGTAGAGGCTTTAGAATAAATGCCCATTTATGTTAAGTTTATAAAGGATATTCCATCTAAAAAGAAAAGACTTAGTAAGTATGAGTTTGTTACTTTGATAAAGGAGTGCAATACTACAAAACAAGCTACATCTGAAATTGAAATACCCTGAAAGCTTTATGATACCCTGTAACATCGGAGAATCTTATTGCAGTAAAGCTTTGTGTGACCTTGGAGCAAGCGTCAACTTGATGCCTAAATCTATTTTCAAATTGTTAGGAATAAGTGAAATAAGACCCACTACTGTGACACTTCAACTTGCAGATTGTTCATTAGCATATCCCAAGGGAAAGATCGAGGATGTTTTGGTAAGAGTTGGTAAGTTTACTTTTCCTTTTGACTTTATTGTGTTAGAGTTTGAAGTAGATAAGGAAGTTTTGATCATCCTAGGGAGACCTTTCCTAGCCATGGGATGAAAATTGATAGATTTGTAAAAATAAGAACTCACCATGCAAGTTCAAGGTGATAAGGTAACATTTAACGTTCTGAAGGCCATGAAATTTCCTAATTCGATGGAGGAATTATAAACCTTAGTTTCTATGGAATGTAATAGCAATTTTGAAGAAGACTTATTAGAGAACACTTTAGGGTCTGAACCCTTGGAAGATGAAAAAGGTAATGAAGTTATGGCTTTGATGGAAGCCATTCTGAAGAGTTATGTTCAACCACTACAGTTCAATCTACTAGAGTTGGAAGTTCAGGAATTTACACAACCCAAGTTGTCAATCGAGGAACTGCCTAAGCTTGAACTAAAGGTACTTCCATCCTATCTAAAATACATTTATTTAGGTAATAGTTATACTTTGCCTGTGAATGTTTCAACAGAACTAATAGAACACCAAGAGGAGAAATTGCTTGCTCTTTTAAAGAAAAAGGTACTTGGTTGGAACATAGCTGACATACGAGGTACAAGCCCTTCCTTTTGTTTGCATAAGATTATTTTAGAGGAAGGTGAGTGAGGTAGAATCGATGGCCAAATGAGACTTAATCCTATAATGAAAAAGGTAGTACAAAATGAGGAGATCAAATGGTTAGAAGTGAGAATTATCTACCCTATCTCAGATAGTTCTTGGTAAGTGCGGTACAATGTGTACCAAAGAAAGGTGGAATCATGATTGTCAAGAATAAACATAACGAGTTACTCCCAACGAGAACTATCATGAGCTGGAGAATTTGTATTGACTATAGAAAGTTGAACAAAGCCACTCGTAAGGATCATTTTCTATTGTCTGTTATGGATCAAATGTTAGATCGACTGGTAGGTAACGAATATTATTACTTTTTAGATGGATATTTGGGATACAACCAAACAATTGTAGCCCTGGAAGACCAACATAAAACTACTTTTATTTGCCCATACGGTACATTTTCTTTTAGGAGAAAAATGTCTTTCTGCTTATGTAATGCACCTGTCACATTTCAGCGATGTATGATGGCAATTTTCACTAATATGGTTGAAAATTTTGTTGAGGTTTTCATGGATGATTTTTATGTTTTTGGTAACACTTATGAGGTTTGTTTGAATAATTTGGCTATGCTACTAAGAAGATGCAAGGACACGAATCTTGTCCTGAACTGGGAGAAATGCCATTTTCTGGTTAAGGAGGGAATTGTCTTAGGACATAAAATTTCCAAAAATGGGATTGAAGTGGATAGAGAAAAAGTGGATGTAATTGAAAGATTACTACCTCCAGTTAGTGTGAAAAGAGTTAGAAGTTTCTTAGGCCATGCTAGTTTTTATCGTAGATTTTTTAAAATTTTCTAAACTTTTGTGTATGCTTTTAGAAAAAGACATTGTTTTTTATTTTAACAAAGCATGTTTGGAAGCTTTTGAAGAATTAAAAAGCCAGTTAATCTCTTCCCCAATAATTTTTATACATGATTGAAACTGTGGCAAAGAGTTCTTTTGATTTGATGTGTCATGCAAGCGATTTTGTTGTTGGAGCTGTAATGGGTCAAAGAAGAAACAAAGTGTTTCATCCTATCCATTATGCAAATAGAACTTTGATAGGAACCCAAATCAATTATGCAGTAACTAAAAAAGAACTCTTTACCACAGTTTTTGCTTTTGACAAGTTTTGTTCATATCTTACAGTTACTAAAGTTATAGTGTTTACCAATCATGCTGCCATTAAGTATTTACTCACGAAGAAAGATGCTAAACCGAGCCTAATTTGTTGGGTACGTTTACTCCAAGAATTTGACCTTGAGATCCAATAAAGGAAAGGTGTTGAAAATCAAGTAGCTGATCATCTGATGAGGTTAGAACAAAATGAGATAACTTCTTCACTTGTTCCAATTAATGAGAATTTTCCTAATAAGCATGTCTTTGAGGTACGCCAAATCTATGTAACACTTTGGTTTGCTGATTTTGCCAATTATTTAGCATGTGGAATAATTCCTTGAGAAATGACATGCCAACAAAGGAATAACTTCCTTCATGATAGTCTGTATTATTTCTGGGAGGATCCGTTTTTGTTTAAACAATGTGTAGATAACATAACCAAGAAGTGCATAACTGGAAGTGAAATTGATGAGATTTTGTACCACTGCCATTCATCTTCGAGTGGGGGACACTTTGGTGGTTCCCGTACAACACCGAAGATTTTACAAGCTAGATTCTTTTGGCCTACAATGTTTAAGGATGCATATGCGTATGTGAAAAATTGCAATAAATGCTAAAGAACTAGAAGTATATTAAGAAGGAACGAGATACTCTTAATAAATATTTTAAAGGTTAAACTATTTGATGTATGGGGCATTGATTTTCTAGGCCTGTTTCCTTCTTTGTATGGTAATAAGAATATTTTGTTAGCTGTGGACTATGTATCCAAGTGGGTTGAAGTTGAGGCATACCCAACAAATGATGCTAAGGTAGTCATGCGATTACTATATAAGTATGTATTTACACGGTTTGGGACTCTTAGAGCTATAATTAGCAATGAAGGATCTCACTTCGTAAATAGGTGGGTTAAGTGGTTGCTTGACAAGTATGATGTAAAGAATAAGATTGCTACTGCTTTTCACCTATAGTGAAATGGGCAAGTTGAAAGGGTGAATCAAGAAATCAAATATATTCTTGAAAGGGTTGTCCACTTTAATAGAAAAAATTGGTCTTGAAGGCTCAATGATGCTCTATGGGCTTATTGAACTACTTTTAAGACACCGTTAGGAATGGCTCCCTATCGGCTAGCTTTTGGAAAGGTATGTCATTTACCGCAAAAAATTGGAGAATAAGCTCACTGGACTTTGAAACAATTGAATTGGATCTTAAACAAACCAGTGAGAGAAGGATGTTACATCTTGATGAGTTGGAAGAGTTGAGGTTATTTTCATACGAGAATGCCAATATGTGTAAAGAAAAATATAAGAGATGTCATGATAGTCATATACAACCTCATGAATTCGAAGAGGTTAGAAAGTGTTGTTGTTTAATTCGAAGCTGAGGTTATTTCCGAGAAAGCTCAAATCTCGATGGAAAAGACCTTATACCATCTACAAAGTTTATCCATATGGAGCTGTAGAATTGTACAACAACCAAAGAGGTACGTTTAAAGTTAATGGTCAATGTCTCAAGCACTATTAGGATGGTGAAGTTGAGCGAATTAAAACCTCGTTCAAATTAATAGACCCTTAATTTTTCATAATTTAATTTTTAATAAAAAGTTAGAGATTATTTTCTTAAATTAGTACATTTAATTAATTCTATCTAAGGAGATTGAAACTTAAGCGGGACTACTGTGACCCCTTTAACCTTTCCTAAGAATTAATTTAATGTCATCTTTTGAGAAGAAATTTTCTAATTCATTTTAAAATTTTTATTTTTCACTTTAATTTATGTTTTTAATGTTAATATTATTTCTTTATGTTTAATAAGGGGGTCAAATTGGCCTAAGTACTAATTAGTTTATTTTATCTTAAGCAATCTAGTTGTAAATACAATTTGGGTTCAAGGCCTAAAATAGCAAAGATGAAAATTTTACCCTATCAATGTCATTCATAAGGGTTCCTCAAAAGCCTAAAATTGCCACCACTGTTTCCCTCCATCTATACTTTCTGCCCAAGTCACTTAAGTAGCTAACATTTTGCTACAAAAATGCCCTAATTCACCATTATATAAACCCCTTTCTGCCACCATAATCCTCACAACCCTTCAAGCAATTAGCATAAACCCTAGCCACTCATTCTTTTTCCCCTTAGCCGTCGGCCTAAATCCCGAAAATTTTCCCCAAATTTCTTCCTTTGTTGCAAAACCCTAGCTAACTGCCACTACAAGCTTTTGTCAGAGCAACCATATCGTCGTCGTACTCCTATTGTCACCACATCCTATCGCCATCGCAAACCTATTGCTCTCGTAAGCCTATTGTCGCTGCAAAATCCCTTGCTTCATCCATTTCTAAATTTTTCCTACTTTTTAGGAAAAATTACCATGTGTCACAAAAGAATTAGATCTTCCAGGACCTTTGGGGAAAATCCCATTGCGACTCAAGACAAGGAAGTGAAAGAAAGGTTTGATTCCATATTCAAAAATCAACCTATGATGCCGAAAAAACGCTTTAACTTGGAAAGAAATGATAAGATGGTTGTGCCTTTATCGATTCGAAAGACAATTGATGCCCTTAATTGAAATTATTTTTTCAATGCATGATCATTACCCATGAGGAGTTAGTTTGAGAGTTCTATGCCAATTTGACTAAGCCAAATTCTACTGAAGTTCTTGTTCACAAGAAGAATGTACCCCTAACTTCTAAATCCATTGATGATTTGTTAAACCTACTTCATCTTGAAGAAGATGAATACTTTGCGATGATGATAAACAAAAATTGGGATTTTCTTTAACAAATGCTTAATGTTGTGACCAATTCGGGATCCTAATTGATTATAAGAAAGTATGGTAGTTATTCTTGTCAAAGGGTGATAAATCATAATTTATACATATTTTTACCCCATGCTTAACTCATTTTATGGATGAATTTTCCTTAGAATTAGTGAATTTGATGCTCCTAATGCCCTAATTTCATGTTTTATACTTAACTAAGCATAGAAGAATGAAAGGAACGATAAATGGGCCAAAAACGGAGAAAATGGGCCAAAGTACAAAATCAACACGGCTTGGACCTCCTCACACGGGTAGCTCACACGGCCGTGTCAATTTGGAAGTATCGAAGCATGACTCACACAGGTAGAACACACGCCCGTGCCAATCTAACAGGCTCGAACATGGCCTGAAGTAATCGCACACGAGCATGTCACACGGGCATGTCACACGGGCGTGTCCCTGCCGAGCCTAAGTTGAGTCCAATTTGGAAAAGGCCACTTTTGAGGGTTCTTAGGCATTCCAAAGCCTATAAATACACCCCAGAGGAGAAAGAAAAGAGAGATAGAGAATAGGGAGTAAGGAATTACTCCCAAGAAGCTGATTGATCCATCTCAGAAGCCAGATTCATCATCAAGACTGAAGATCTCTCATCAATTTCCCCTTCAAGAGTTTTGGGTTTTCTTTATGTTTTGTATTCTTTATTCTTCTGAGATGTTTTCTTATTTAGTTATGAACTAAAACCCCTAAATACCTAAGGGGGATGAAACCTAAGACGTATCTTGTTATTATTTTCTGAATCGTATGATAAATATTTGGCTTGTTCTTAATTATGTGTTCTTAATTCTTGTTTTGGTATTTCAGGATATCACTTCAAGTTAATGCTCTTAGTTGGAGGATGAATAGCCCCTGGCTAAGAGTGACTGTCATAATTAAGCGGAGTTGATTGCGCGCCTAGAGATAGGGTGACAAGATTTTGCCAGATTAGGGGGAAACCTAATAAGGGAATCCATAGATCGAGTTAATGCAACCCTAGTGAGTTAATTATAGAAAAATCTCGGTTATTCAACCTTGGGATTAGACGTTATTAGTTTTGAATAGGAAGGGATTTCTACGGAACAAGTTAAATGGATAAATCGTACGGTTCGGAGCCAGAATAACAAGTAAAAGTCTAGGTGGATTTTTCCTTAGGTATTGTCCTAAATCAATCGTTTTTCCCAAAAAATAATTTCCCAATTCTATTTTCTACAACTTCTTAGTTTAATTAATTAGTTAGTTAAAACAAACACCTTTATTTCTTAGGCTAGATAATAAAAAGACAGTCATTACTAGTAATTTTAGTCCTTTGGGTTTGACAATCCAGTCTTGCTAAAGCTATACTACTGTTCGATAGGTACACTTGCCTACTTCGTGATAATTGTTAGTTTCAGGAGCGATTAATTATAAATTTATAAAACTTATCACGAAAAATCACAATCAAGTTTTTGGCGCCGTTGCCGGAGACTAAAATATTAGGAACACTCAATTTTTATTACTTTAGCCATTTATTTTTCTTGCAATCTAATTTTATTTTTATTTTTATTTTTATTTACTAATTTTATTTTTCTTTCTTCTGGCAGATTCTTATAGTTTATGACTAGAAGAAACCCTTCAGGACCACTGCTTTTTGACGAAGAAATTGATCGTACAGCTTGTAGAAAGCAACGAGAAATCAGGCGAAGCCTAAGATACACAGAAGAAGAACAGGAGGACAATATGTCAACTACAACAGAAGAGATGGCTGAAAATCAAGACAATCAGCTACCTCCCGCAATACCCGCTGAATTAGCAAATTAGAATCCTGCTCCTCGTACTATGTATGATTATGCTAAACCTAATTTAACAGGAACTGAGTCAAGTATAGTTAGGCTTGTTATTGCTGCAAATAATTTTGAATTGAAACCTAACACGATTCAAATGATACAGCAGTTTGTTCAGTTTGATGGTTTGCAGGATGAGAATCCAACACTTACTTGGCAAATTTTCTAGAAATCTGTGACACTTTTAAAATTAATGGTGTCTCTGGTGAAGCCATTCGTCTTCGGTTATTCCCCTTTTCACTGAGAAATAAGGCTAAACAGTGGTTGAACTCGTTACAACGAGGGTCCATCACTACTTGGGAATAAATGACCGAAAAATTTTTATTAAAGTATTTTTTGCCAGCTAAAATGGCTAAGTTACGTAATGATATCTCTTCTTTTGTGCAGATGGAATTAGAAACACTTTACGATGCATGGGAAAGATACAAGGACCTACTGCGAAGGTGCCCCCACCATGGGTTACCCCTATGGCTGCAAGTTCAAACATTCTACAATGGTGTGAATCCCTCGACAAGACAGATGATTGACACAGCCGCTGGTGGAACCATCAACAACAAAACACCTGAAGGGGCTTATAAATTTATTAAGGACATGTCACTGAATAACTATCTGTGGCAAGTCATGAGGACCAAGCCAACCAAAACAGCAAGGGTTTATAACGTCGACTCGGTTACTATGCTGTCAAATCAGGTAGAACTTCTAAATAAAAAGATTGATGGTTTACTTGG
Organism: Gossypium anomalum; assembly: GCA_025698475.1. Lineage (NCBI taxonomy): Eukaryota > Viridiplantae > Streptophyta > Magnoliopsida > Malvales > Malvaceae > Gossypium > Gossypium anomalum. The sequence continues at coordinate 74,974,907 of CM046965.1, read as the reverse complement.
TTCTACGCAGGTTCACCCAGTAATGCATTATGAAGCTAGTGGAGGTGGATCGAGTAATCCGGAATATCAACCCTATGGCCACAACATGGAGAACGAGCAATTAAATTATATGGGTAATAATCCTCGATCTTAAAATAATCCTTACAGTAATACCTATAATGCAGGTTAGAGGAATCATCCAAACTTCTCATAGGGAGGTCAAGGAAATCAGAGACCACCACCACCCTCAGGCTTCCAACATCCACATTAGCAACAAGAGAAAAAACTAAACCTTTAGGAGATGTTATCCAAATTCATCTCAGTGTCAGAAACCCGTTTTCAGAATACCGAGACAACACTTAAAAATCAACAAGCATCAATCTGAGGACTCAAAACTCAGATAGGCCAGCTGTTCAAACTAATTTTCGAATGACCACAAGGTAGCTTGCCAAGTAATACTGAACCTAACCCAAGGGAACAGCTCAACACAATTAATGTTCAAGATAAAGAAGGATTCGTTGAGCCTGAGCCAGAATCGATGCAAGAAACTATGGTGAGCATAGGTAAAAGTGAGGTAAGTCTTAATGAAAACAAGACGGTAAGTGTAGAATATAAACCTCGTGTGCCATACCCTACCCCAACAAGGAAAGACCGTTCAGATGAACAATTTGGTAAATTCCTTAAACTTTTAAAAAAATTACATATCAACTTACCGTTTATTGAAGCTCTGTCGCAGATGCCAAATGCAATGAAATTTTTAAGAGAGCTTTTAGCAAACAAGCGGAAGTTGGACGAGGACTTGTATATGGAACTAAACACAGTTTGCTTAGCTATTTTACAGAATAAGCTACCCCACAAATTGAAAGATCCAGGGAGTTTTACAATTCCTTGCTTAATTGGTACTTTAGATGTGAATAATGCATTAGCTGATTTAGGGGCTAGTATCAACGTCATGCCTTACAAAATGTTTAAGTAACTAGGTCTTAGGAAACCTAAACAAACTAGGATGAGCATTCAATTAGCAGATAAAACTATAAGATTTCCTAGGGGTATTATTGAAGATGTACTAGTTAAAATAGATAAATTTATATTTCCCGTTGATTTCGTTGCCCTAGACATAGAGGAGGATAACAACACCCCTTTGATTTTAGGGAGACCCTTTTTAGTAACTGCTAAAATGATTATTGATGTTGTCATAGGCGAGCTCACACTTTGTGTGGGAGATGAAACAATCACCCTTCAAGCCCACAATTCTGGCGTCATATCGAACATTGAAGGTAATTTTCCACACCATTCTACTAAAACTGACAATATGTCGCAACCTACTTTGCAGGAATTGAGTCTGAAAGAAGTACATGAGCCATGTTTAAGCAATAATAGAAGACCCATTCATGAAGAACAAAGACTAAAAATCGAGGAGCTAGATGAACGGCGAGCACATAACCCAAGAAAATACGATAAACCAAAATTACGTCAGAATGAGCTCTATACCTCGCTAATTCTACTTAAGGTTGGAGATAAAGCCTTACTAGATGCCGCAGATCCTCACATTGTCACTACCAAACCGAATGAAGAAATCCCTCTTACGGTACTTAGCATTTTCCCATTCGGTACAGTCGAGGTAAGTCATCCCAAGTTCAGCACTTTTAAGGTAAACAACACCCGTCTAAAGCCTTATTTTGATGAGATTGATAGCAGGAATGAGAAGTATGAACTCCTCCAACAACCATGACCATTCAACAGAGAGGTAAGTCAACTTAGACTATAAATAAGCACTTCTCAGGAGGCAACCCGAGCACTAACTGTATTAACATATTTAAATTTTAGTGTTTAACACCTAACCTATTAACGGAGTTCTTGAAAACTGGTTCCCCACAGAGACACGGCCAAGCACACGGGCGTACTTAGGATCGTGTGGAAACAGGGCAAATATTTCTCCAAAACACGGTAGTGATAAATCACCACAGCCGTGCGAGATGGCCGTGGGCGAACCTGTCAAAATAACACGGGCGTGTGACACGCCCGTGCCTGAGGACCGTGGTTGAAACTGAGAAACTAGGGCATTTGGCACGCCAGTGTCTAACAGTCGTGGTCGATCCTATCAAATTAACACAGGCGTGGGGCTTGCATACACGGGTATGGAAGAAGTGAACGAAGCTAGACACGGTCGTGCGACACGGTCGTGTTCACCAACACACTCGAGGTACACTGGCGTGGGACGAATTTTAGATGCACCAAAATAGGAAAAATGTGAAGCACATGGGCTAAAATTGGGGCACACGGGCGTGTCCCCTGACCGTGTGGCCCAAAATCTATAAATAGGTTACCCTATTCATTGTCTTCCCCACTCAAAAAACCCTAACCCTAGCCGCTGGAAGTTCACACGGCCTCCCTGCCACGCTCGTGTGCCGCTTCTCACTCCATTTTTGACGCCCGGTCTCTTCCCCTTAGCGTTTGTTTACTCTTTTCACCTCTATTCTACTTATTTTTAATGTTTATTCTTAAAATAATTTTTATTTTTCTCATACTATGTCCATTTTATTTTTTTTTTTGCATTATTAGATTATTTATCATACATTTCATGTTAAATCAAGTTGTTAGGAAAGTCTCATTCTTTTGTCATACACATGCCATTACTATGCCCATTCTCATGCCTTTACAATGATAATGTCACGAAATTATGCTATCAAAATAATTATGTTGGTTATGTTTGGTTCATATTAGTAATTTTGGCTGAAATTGTTAGTTCAAATTCATGGCTTTTCAACTTCATGTACCTACTATTATTCTTCTTTATAAATTACAGGTATACAATGTCGTCTTCACGAGGAAATTAAACCACTATACCTGCTTCGAAGAAAAGGAAAGGAGCATTATCTTCCTCAGGCCCTACCGCGAAAATTCGTCACCCGTTCCTACAGTTTCCCAATGGGCCCCAAGAGGAACTCTTCCAAATACTACGGGCCTGACCTTTAACTGCGGGCCCCTGCATCAACTGGGCTACGGTAGAACAAGTTCAGTTGGCTGATGCAGTTCGGGCCCTCCTTACCACCGATCCTTGGGAGCTATTCTTTGGGATCATCGAGCCGACATACCTAGAGCTTACGATGGAAATATGCTTAACGTTCCATCTTCAAATGATAATGACGAACTACAATGATCCTAGCATAGTCCAATTTTGTTTAGGCGGATTAGTCCGCCAACTAAGCATCCCAGATTTCAGCACTACATTTGGCTTTTATACCGAAGAGTTCAGAGAGGAGAATAACTTCCATGCTCTCGACCGCCACATCCATTGTTCTCATTTGCGTTGTTGGGAGGCCCTCGTCTCGTGTTCGGTCAGCTACGACCCCAGTCGACGAAGGCATCATCTCTCACTCCGTTCTTAAGGTATCTCCATTTTATTTTATCTCGCACTTTAATAGGGCGAAGAGAGAGCACCGGCGTTGTCACTACCCACAACGTCTACTACTTATGGTGTATGTCAAACGGGCATGTCTTTGATCTCACTTACTTTATAGCCCTTGCCATTCGCCACCAGACGGAGCGACATCGGAGGGGGGTCATATCCATTTGCCCCTACGTGACTCGACTGGCCCGACACTTCGGACTCCTCGACACCGTGGCCCAAGAATCATCCCTGACCCTCATTGGCCAGATGTCTCCACAAGGCATCTCGAGCATGCTTAGCATGAGGATGATTGAGAGGCACCGAGGAACCTACCCTCCCCAATATCGTCTCGCCCAATCTACTGAGGAGAAGGCTCCAGAGGACATTGCTGATGATGTCCCTACCCAGTACGAGGACCCACCTTCCCAGCCACCACCACCTTCTCGTCCAGTTCATGCGGCGGCTTCATATGCTAACATCTCTGAGCTCCTCACTCGATTCGAGCAGCAGTGTTTTCAATCATTTGACAACATTGATGCTACTCTACAGCAGATTTGTCAACACCTCCACATCTCATCGCCAGTCCCACCTCGCGAACCATCCAGCAATGAAGATGTTTAAAAACTTTTATTTATTATTTTATGTTTCTACTTTTATTTTCATTTAAGACTACTTTTTATTTGCTTTCATCTTATTTTTATTAGGATTTATAATTTTTATTTAACAATTTTGAATCTCGGCTATTTCTTTATGAGTAATTATTCTTCCTAATATCCCCTAAACAGTTCCTGCTTTTATCACAGTTATAAAGAGCTCCAAAGCTCACAATCATTTAGGAACTTCAAACTCCATTGGAAAAGGTTCTCCATGACTCCATCCCTGCTCAATGACGAGATATAATATTCTTTTGGCTCAGCAATTGTGGTGCCCAACCTCTACCACCACCGGAGTATCCTCCTCCTCCTTCATAACTCTAAACTAGGAAATTCATTCATTCAACACTCAGAAAGTTTCAACTCTCTCCCTATCTTATGATTTTCCATTTTTCCATATATCTATCTTTGTACATTGAGGGCAATGTACATCTTAAGTGTGGGGGGGTAATCATTTCATTATCTGAAAAATCCCTGAATATTGTTGTATTCTCTTGTAAATCTCTCATATCATGTTTAGGATGAATTTTGATTGACTGGTGATTTTTATTGATATATCTTGAATTAAAACATAGGCATTCATGCATTGATTATTTGAAGTTTAAGACATTAGAAAATTAAGCATGATAAGTTGATTTTTAAGAATTTAAAATTTTAGGTTATTTCCCCAAGTTTTGGTATTATCTTGAATTGAATTCCACAGGTTTAAACATCAAAAAGCCATAATTTCTATGAGATTTTTGAGCCTTTTGAGCATATATTAATTCTTTCATGCTCACATTTATTATTGCTTTGAGTGCGTCAGTATTGAACTGTTGTTCTAGAACTTGCCTGATTATGCATGTCAAGACCACACTATTTGATTTGATATGTCAAGATGATAGAGGCACTTAGGATTAACCCACTCATGCCATGAAAAGGCTACCTTCATGATTAACCCTTATTAAACCCCTTTGAGCCTAACAAGTCATTCCTTGTATTACCTTCAATATTAACCCTTAACCATTATTGTTGAAATCCCCTAAATTAATTTGATCCCTATTTTTTGTCGAGATTTGAGTTGAATAAATTGCTTAGCTATGTCTTGTTCTTAATAGTTAGTTTATGTTATTTGACTTGTTCTTAAAAAAAAAACATGTATACATATTAGTAGTTTTTCAAGTCAATCTCGATTCTAACCTTTTCTTTTATCTTGTGGCCACACCCCCTAACCAAGCCTCGTTACAACCCTCTAATGACCTTTTGATTGATGTATCATCTCAATTTATAGTGGTGGAGATTTGATTTTCATGCAAGCCTATGGTAATAACTTTTCATATTGACTGATGAGTGCTAATTTCATTATCCTTAAACACTTCGAGTGATTTGAGTGAATCCTTAGTGATGATGTTAAACTATGTGCAATTTTGAATCAATGATAACTACTTAGATGAAGGGAGATGCCTAAGTTTTTAATGATTAAATATTTAACTTGGAATGTTTGAAGCTTCAATGTTCTTTTAGTTGAATTCTCAATGTATGATTACTTATGAGTTAGTTTGAGATATTATTGATAGGAACTATAAGTTGAGAAAAAGGAATTTTTAATTATGATTTGAGGATTTTGCTTGAGGACAAGCAAACGCTTAAGTGGAGCGGTATTTGATAAACTGTAATTTATACATATTTTTACCCCATGCTTAACACATTTTATGGATGAATTTTCCTTAGAATTAGTGAAATTGATGCTCCTAATGCCTTAATTTCATATTTTATACTTAGGTAAGCATAGAAGAGCAAAAGGAACGAGAAACGGGCCAAAAACGGAGAAAATAGGCCAAAGTACGAAATCAACACGGTATGGACCTCCTCACACAGGCAACTCACATAGCCGTGTCAATTTGGCAGTATCGAAGCATGACTCACACAAGTAGAACACATGCTCGTGCCAATCTAACAGGCTCGAACATGGCCTGAAGTAATCGTACACGGGTGTGTCACATGGGCATGTCACACAGGCATGTCCCTGCCGAGCCTAAGTTGAGTCCAATTCAGAAAAGGCCACTTTTGAGGGTTCTTAGGCATTCCAAAGCCTATAAATACACCCCAGAGGAGAAAGAAAAGAGAGACAGAGAATAAGAAGTAAGGAATTACTCCCAGGAAGCCGATTGATCCATCTCAGAAGCCGGATTCATCATTAAGACTGAAGATCTCTCATCAATTTCCCCTTCAGGAGTTTTGGGTTTTCTTTATGTTTTGTATTCTTTATTCTTCTGAGATGTTTTCTTATTTAGTTATGAACTAAAACCCCTAAATACCTAAGGGGGATGAAACCTAAGACGTATCTTGTTATTATTTTCTGAATCGTATGATAAATATTTGGCTTGTTCTTAATTATGTGTTCTTAATTCTTGTTTTGGTATTTCAGGATATCACTTAAAGTTAATGCTCTTAGTTGGAGGATGAATAGTCCCTGGCTAAGAGTGACTTTGTCATAATTAAGCGGAGTTGATTGCGCGCCTAGAGATAGGGTGACAAGATTTTGCTAGATTAGGGTGAAACCTAATAAGGAAATCCATAGATCGAGTTAATGCAACCCTAGTGAGTTAATTAGAGAAAAGTCTCAGTTATTCAACCTAGGGATTAGACATTATTATTCTTGAATAGGAATAATAACATAGCTTAGGGATTTCTACGGAACAAGTTAAATGAATAAATCATCTGGTTCGGAGCCAGAATAACAAGTAAAAGTCTAGGTGATTTTTCCTTAGGTATTGTCCTAAATCAATCGTTTTTCCCAAAAAATAATTTCCCAATTCTATTTTATACAACTTCTTATTTTAATTAATTAGTTAGTTAAAACAAACCCCTTTATTTCTTAGGCTAGATAATAAAAAGATAGTCATTACTAGTACTTTTAGTCCTTTGGGTTCGACAATCTGGTCTTGCTAAAGCTATACTACTGTTCGATAGGTACACTTGCCTACTTCATGATAATAGTTAGTTTCAAGAGCGATTAATTATAAATTTATAAAACTTATCACAGAAAATCACGATCAAAAGGAATATCTATAATCGTTGGCTAAGGTACTGTTCTACTTTGTTCGATATAGTTTCATGCTTATCTCACACAGTTCCACCATCTCGATGGAGTGAATACTTTTACTGTATGCAATTATGACAAAAAGGTCTATCATTATTAGGAAGATCATTCTTAAAGATATCCATGATTGTGCTAGAAAGAAGACTGGAAGTGCTTACTTCCCATCATTGATAACTTCACTTTGCTTAAGGGTCCAAGTTAAAACAAAAGTAAACCTGAAGGGCCTGTATGTTCAAGGTTGCATCATAGCCCATGATCTTGAAAGGTTAGTGGAGAATGTCCATCAACTAACCCCAACTAAACTAATAGAACCAAAGACTGATGAGTCATCGAACAAATCCCAAATTTAGGCTAACTCAATTACTGAGACAGAAGAAGTAGAATCTAAGGAAGAACCGAACAATCAAGAACTGATAAAGGAATCGAAAATCTCTAAACCAAGAGAGGAGTTGAATACTGATGAGCCAGTTGAACCAAGTGTTGATATTGAGTTGACCATTCCTATGCCTACTTCTTCAAATTTTATGAAGAAATCAAAATTGTCAATTATGATGGATATGATTAAATTTATGCATAATCGACAACAGGCTTATTGAAAATATGAAAAGATTAGAGATGATTCTATAAGAAATACTTCTAAAAATATCTCTAACAATTTTGTTCCTAAGTTTCCAGATTATATCTTCAAGTCATGGAAGGAAGATGATAATGCAAGAAAGGATGAAATATCAAAGGAAGAATACGAGGAGGATAAGTCAAATAAATAAAAGAGGGGAATTTCTTGTCTTTAGTATTTATTTCTTTTTAAGGTTTTATTTTTGTTTTCTAGTTAGAATTTTTTACTTTTGCATAATAAAATAGCAAGCATGAATAAATAAGCTCAATGCCTCTTCAATAGAAAAAGCAAAGTGATGTAGCAATAGGAATGAACATGTCTAGGATTGGATTGTTGAGAAAGATTTGGTACTTAAGCAGTCTTTATGACTCAACTCTCTTTTCTTACAACCCTACCTGGTGTTCAGTTTTCATTCATTACTTTGTTTTCATAATGAGGACATTGCTTCTTTTTAAAAGGGGGTAAGGCATTTCGCATGAATTTTAAAGTATGTTTGAATCTTTTTATTTTAGTATGCTGAAACAAATGAATATTCAGAGAGAATTTTTGTTCATAAGTGTGTTCAAAATCAAACATGATTTCTAATTTTGTCTAAGTTATTCTTATGTTATCCTGAGTGATGGAATGCTTGTATGTTCTTTAGACTTATATAGTATTTGCCATGAAAATTTGATTTCTTTAGAAATAGACTTGCATGAAGGTTTAAGTCTTTAGAATTGACTTAGCAACTTTCTTGAAGTGAAATCCTAGGAGGTGTAAGAATCTAATATGATATAGGCACACTTTTTTTGGATTGTTTGAGCCTTTCAAGCCGACCTTATTAAATTAAATCTTGAAAATTAATTTTTGAGCTTAATGGTCTATTTATTGCAAATTACCTACACGATAAGCCTTATTATCATCATTTTGATTTTATCCTGCTCTTTTGCACCTATCTTAACTGAATTTGTCTTGGTGATCAAAGTTTGCATAAAAATACAAAAGATGTACATATTCTTTACATGATTAAGACAAAAGAGAAAAAAAATGAAAGAATAAAGGTAAGTTTGTTCAAAAGAATAAAAAGTAAATAAAAGTTTGCCCAAAGTCTGAAAAGTAAAGGTTCAGCATGAGCTTGAAATAAGTTTGGGGGTTTTCCAAAGAACTAATTGTACAAAGTTGTGATGCAAAAGGATCCAAGACAAAGTTAGGGTTAAGATGATTTAACCTAAAAATTCACTTCTCTTTATCCCTACCTTTAGCCTAGCCCCATTACAACCCAATAAAAGACCTATTGATTTGATGATTATACCGACTACATTAATAGATAGGAATTGCTAAGTTCAACATATGATACCACTAATTAAACCTTGTGATTGCTACGTTTAATTGCTAAGGAAAGTATATTGATTGGTAAATATTATATATGATTTAGAAATGCATACATACTATGACTCATGTTAACATTATGATATACTTAGTATAAAATTTGGAAATGATATTTACATTCGAGCTACTTATCAATAAAAAGTATTTTTGAGCATGATTTTGTTGATGCATGATTATGTGCGAAGATTAATGTTGCTTTATCATTTAGCAAAATTGCTTTAGCAAAAAAGTTATGTTGTGCATGAACATTACTCAGAACGAGCAATGGTTTAAGTTTGGGCGTGTGTAAACTCGAAATTATATAGGATTTTCCTATATATTTTTACAACCTTTTGACTTAATAAAAAGGTTAATCTTGAGTAATTCTTATTAAAATAATTGAATTTTACTTAATTATTAATATTGGACATGAATTTATAGAGTATGTGAAATTATACTTTATTACATAATTTTTGTACATATTTTATATTATTTCATGTTAATTTCTTAATATGTGATTTTTCACTATGTAAGAAGACTATTGAAGATGCGATTAATATGAATGAAACATGGTCATGCACAAATCATTTCATATGGACAGCAAGACCATGCAAACTGGTTCATGAGGTTGATAATTTAACCCAATAAAAGATGTATTGAAAGATGGAAATGTCTAACTAATTATTGGACTAGGAAATCATCCAACAAGGAATAATTAAAGCCCAGTTTCAACACAAGTAGATGGCTGCCCAAAATCAAGCTTTGGGGTATTTAATTGAAGATTCTTACAGTTGGAAAATAATAAAAAATTAGCCTAATAACTTTGCTATTGAAACAGTCCACATTATGGCTATTAATAGGTTTGGTTTGAATTCAAAATAAGGAGACAAAGTTATCTACTTTTCCATGAATTGTAGCCTACCATAAGTGAGAGAAAAGGAAGGAATTTAAATTCTATTTTCATCACCTATAAATACCATACAAATCCCACTTCTCAAATCATCCCTCAACACTCATCTCTCGTTCATCATTCTTTCTTATTTCCCTTTTCCTTTCCCTTACATAGCCACTATCTACCTTTCCATCCTATAGCCAACATAAGCTTTTTCAAAAGCATTCTTTGGCCGGCCACCTTGAAACCCTTAGCAAAGAAGCATCGATCATAACAGAGGAGTACACCAGTCAGAATAGATCTGAAAGGCTGCTGAACTGAATAGAATTTACTCTTTCCTCTTGTTATTTATTTTAATTTTGTTTGCTTTGAGTTTATTGTTTTTGATATTAACTATGGTATTTTAAATCCTATTTGCTAGGATGATTATGTTAATTCAATAGGATTTATTTTATTCATGTTTAATATGTTTGGGCCTCAGTCTATCATGTTTTCAATTAATATCTTGATGCATTTCATTCATACATGATTGGGTGTATTCAGATTAACTGAGCAATCCTAACCAGACGACTTCTAGTAGACACATAATTGAAAAGCACAATGCTCAATTTAGATCCTTAAACCCGACTAAGTTGATGTTCATAATATCTGTAGTTAGCTCTATTATCTTACATAGTTTTTAGGTTTATGTAATTAAACTGTTACAAACGTAAATGTCCCTGTGACCTCGCATAAATGCTAATAAACCCTTAATCTAATATGATCAGTAAAATACATATTTCACTAAGTAAAAGATCTGAGTGGACTTAATTTGGTTTCCAAACTCAGAAAAGATCGAGTTGACATGAAAGTATTTTTGAACGTTCTTAAGCATCATAAAGTAAATTAAATTAATTAATATAATTATCTTAGCCCATTTAATGTTGATTGTTTTTGTTGCTAAAGCCATTCATTCATACATCTAGATAATTTGGATTTAGATTAAAAATTGCATTAGGGATCAATATTTCCATCTAGTTAATTTCACTTAGACTAAACATCACCATTCAAATTATTGAGTTTTTATATAAAATAGTGAATTTATAATTTTACAAATAATCGATTAACATACATAGTCCCTATGGAGACGATAACTAATTTTTACTTACTTATTACTTGAACGACTATGTACACTTGCACAAACCACATTACACATTCTAGTAAAGAAACATCGCATGAGAGGCTATCCGTCGGTGTGCATTTTAGCTCCGCAATAACTTGACATACTCGAGGTAGCCATTGTTCTACTATCGCGGGGTCTTCACCCTTGTCTCCTAGAAGCTCTTTAGCACCCCATTTGCGTATCTTCTTCATAGGTTCTCTCTTAAACTACTTTGTAGCCAGTGCTGAAGGTTTAGGTGGTGCTCGTTGTACCACTTTAGGTAGAGGTTACTGTGGTGGTTGAGGTACTTAGGTTGTTCCCATGAACTAGTCAAACCATTGACCCATCATTGTAACGAAGACATTGCGGAAATCATTTTTTATCGCGTCTGAATCAGCTGCAGGACCCTATCCTTATGTTGGAGGTACATTACTCTCAATTTCCTCGCCCATTGCTTTTCTTGAGCTTTCAGATATTATTTTTATCTGTAACACAACTTAAGTTTATCAAAACTACAAGGACTAAGCCAGAGATATTTCATACATGGTGAGGCATGGCTTAGGCTTCAGTTTCAATAGTCGGCTAAACCTTGGCTCTAATACAAAAGCTTGTAACACCCCTTAGTTCATCAGGAAACATGACGTATAACACCCAACCAGATAGGCCACCCAACGGACCGAGGTAGTACCTGTAGATTCAAACTTTAAAATTTGTTTTAAAATAGTTATGAAGATTTTACCTTTTAGTTAAAAGGCATTATTTTTCTTTCATTTTGTAACACATCCTTAAAGAAAGTAACAGGAATTATAAAAGGAAAATCTATTATCTAGTCACAACCCAGTTTTGGCATGTACAAATAAAGGATAAGTTCATAGTCCACAAATCAAGGAAATGAGGCATACACTTTTAGGGAAAAGGGTAGTTCCTTACAAATCAGATTCAATGTAAATGACGAAGACAATTACATAAGTTTGATAAAAAGAAATCTATACACCACTCGTCAAAATAGCCATGTATGTTACCACCTCCAGACGTACCAATGTCCATAGTATGAATACTGCAACTAAAATATATGAAAAAGAGGCGGTGCCCGCAAGTATACAGGTCAAGCTGTAAAATAGTTACAATGGAGTGGGTGAGTACTCTGAGAATCGTACTAAGGGAGGTGAGTCTAGATTAATTCTAACCTAAATTCAAATAGATCTAATTAGTACTTTAAATAAACCATATTACGAATAAGTATAAAAGGGAGAAATTGCCTATAACATAAGGAAAAAAATAACATGCATAAAACAATAACGACAAAAACTAAATCTCTAAACTCAATCAAATCTAAGCATGGGTGATTAGTTCAGTTCGGCGATCATAATTAATTATTATTTCGGGTTTCTACTCAATTAACAAGTCGCTATTATAACAATGTGTTTTCAGTGGTGTCGAAAACATTGGTTTCGGGACCACAAATCTGATGATTAAGTTTGTAATAATTAATATTTAAATTATACGCATGAATTACAATTTTAAATTAAAATTTGATTTGATGAATTTTGGTTAATTTAATAAATACTTAAGTATAAGTGGTTGTCCCATAAGACAAGTGGTTTCGAGAATTGAAGTATCGAGATCTTATTTTTTGAAAACTGAGCTTGTGAATATTTTATTAAATATTTACAGAGTTACTAATTAGGTGTGTGAAGGTTCGGTTCGAAAATTTTATAGTTTGGTTAGTTAATTAATTAAAAAGAACTACAATGTAAAAGATGTAAAACTTAATCGTTATTGAATTTTTAATGATTAAATGGTTTAATTACTAAAAGGGGGAGGACCTATGGTATAGATAGACCTTATATACTTTAATGGATGGTTAGTAAGGCTTTTTGCTTAATTTTTTATATGTTAAGCATATGTTAATAAAAAAATGAAAAAAATAATAAAAGTAAAAATAAGATAAAAAAAATTATCATCATCTTTGTTTTTTTTAATTGAAAATTGAAAAATCCATGGGAAAGGAACCTTCAAGCTTTGGTCTTCTCTTGTATGCTTGCGTGGTATTATTTTTTAGCTTATTTTTAGTAATTTTTATGTTTTTGATATTGTTACAACTAGGTCTAGCTAACCCGTACCTCCATTTTCAAAATTGATAAAGAATTTGGATTTTTCAATTGATGAATTTTAGTTGTTCTTGATGTTAAATGATGGATTTGAAGTATTGGTTGTTGATTAGGACTACTTTGTAAAGTAATTTTTGATAGTTTTAGTTAAAGGACTAATTTGTTGAAATGTTAAAATTGACATGGAATCGTTGTGAATTTTTAATAAAGATGGATTATACTAGTTTAGAAAGAAATTTGGCTAGCATGGGAAATTGTAAAATTTTGTTAAATTTGGAATTTCTGGTCTAGGGATTAAATTGTGAGAAATGTAAAAGTTCAGGGAAAATATGCAAATAATGAAAATTTAAGGGTCATATGCATGAGATTGAGTTAAGATGTATATATGAATTTGATAAGATTAAATTTAATTATTATAGATTAAGATTTGATTCGTATGAAGGAAAACCTAGGAAAAGGAAAAATAACAGAATAGTCCCTACGAGAAAACTGTTGGTATCTTAGGTAAGTTCTTAGTGTAGATGAATAAGTATATATATGTTATAATCTATGTTGTTTGAATTTCTTTAAATTGAATTGTGGGTGAAAGTTTGGTATTGAAAATTTTTATTATAAATTGTTTATAGATAAGAATAAAATGAATGTGTACTTATTTGAAATGTGAATTGGTTAGGGAACATGAATTATTTGGTCTCGGAAATGAATGAATGCATTGAATTTACAGCATGTGTTCAGAAATTATAGAAGTGCCTTTGAAATTGTTGATGTTATGGAATCAATTATAATGTTCGATTGATGTAGTAAACAGTTAGGATACAATTGGCATGCCAATAAGGTTAGAATGTGAGCTTCTACGGGATTGCACTTCGGTGCCTCTGTTCGTACTTCAGTGCCTCTGGTGTGGTGTAGTTACCTGAGTATCTGATTCAAGTTACTATAGTTCATCGGGCTATGTATTATTTGACTTAAAACTTATTTATTTGTTCAATTCTTTTAAATGTATAAATTGCTACTATGTGATAAATAGCACTATGGAATGCTTGTGTATAAATGTTGATAAGTAAATTGAGATATGGAATTATTTATGTATATGATTATATGATTATATAGTAATATAGTGTGATCTTGTATTCAGTTATCAAGAATTAGAAATTCACCCTTATGATTATGTATTTTGTTAAGGCAAGTTGATATCAAATTCATGAATATTTGGCATTGATATGTTTAGATGAATATGGAGATGTTAAGTATTGAAATTGAATAATTAATGATTATGTGTTTAGAAGTGATTAATGGCTCTTTGGAGCTTCTTGGCTCTTCAAAGCTACCCGTTATTGGCTCGTATAAGCTTCCTGATTATGGCTCTTATGAGCTTCCCGTTATACAACCCAGATAAGCTTCCCATTACATGGCTCACATGAGCTTCCCGTTACATGGCTCACATGACCTTCCCATTATATGGCTCGAGAGAGAGCTTTCCGTTTATGCGCTCATATGAGCATTCTCGAATATGAATTGACGGTTTACAGTTTTGTACACTTCATGTGTACTACCCTTATATCCATCAATATTTTAAATGATTAAACGGGTAAAGTTCTGATATGAGATTATATGAATTCAAGATGAATTACTATGAGAAATACTTGAAATACAAAGATATAATATGTACATGATCATGGACACTTGAAGTGATAAATACATGTATGCGAAAATTGAATATTGATGAGCTCATTCACATTTCTTGGTATTTATGTGAATTACATGACTAACATGCTTGATGAGGATGTGTGCTTAGACAAATGGCCAAATTGGCTTGAGCATGTTTATTTGCTTACCTTAAATGTGAATTAAATGGTACGTTAATTTCCTATTATATGAACTTACTAAGTATTAAATGCTTACTCTGTTTTATTTCCTCTATTTTATAGTCCTTCGGAAGCTCGTTGGGTTGGAATCTTGGTGGAGATATCTCACACTATCCATCAGCTCGTTTCGGTATAAAAAATAAATTAAATTTTAGGTTATAATGGCATGTAAAGGCTAAAAGTGGTCAAGAATGGCATGTATGTGTTTGGTTGAAATTTAGCCATTGGTATGGCTTGTAATTGGTATGTTTTGATATGAAAATGTAGCCTTAATATGTTGATGTGTTTTTGAAATGGATAAATGATTTGATGTGTTTTTGAAATGGATAAATGATGGAAATCATATAGGTAAGTTGAGGTTGGAATGAGATAGTATAAAATTTGGTAAAATATGCATATATGTATGTATGGTTGTTTTGGTAAGTTTGGATAATTGAACATATGAGGTGATATGTCATATATAAGACTTCGTTTTGGCTTGATTTGGATGTATTGTATTGGCTTGAGAATATGTTAAAGTGTTGATGAAGGAGAAATACAAATTGGATGAGAAATAAGGCTTGGAAATGGCCTTATTTTGTCCACACGGGCGTGTGTCTCAGCCGTGTGTGACATACGGCCTAGCACTTGGGATTGTGATCTAGCCGTATGTCCTCTGCATCTTTAAAATTTCAAAAATAGAATACTCATAATTGATGACATGGCCTGACATACGGGCGTCTGGCTTGGCCGTGATGTTCACACGGCCTAGCGCACGGGCGTGTGACTTGGTCGTATAACCCAAGTTAAAGAGTTACACAGGTATGAACATGGGTTGGGACACGGCCGTGTACCCTATTTCGAATGCCTACATGGCCTAAGACATGGGCGTGTCACTTGGCCTTATGAGCCACACGAGCGTGTGTCCCTTACACCTTTGAAAAATTTTGAGATTTTGCGAAAAAAATTTTAAGTACCCTGTTTAGTTCCAATTTGTTTCTAATCTGTATTTTGGGCCTCAAGGACTCCTATAAGGGACATTATGCTTGATCTTGATTGGTTTCTTATATGAATGCTTGATTGGTTTCAAAAATAACTATTATTCAATCTGTAAATTTTGGTAACATTCTATAACCGTGTTCTGGCGACGAATTCGGGTTAGGGGTGTTACATGGGCGATCACTGTCCTCCTACTTAAACTTACCTTCCATAATAATGCATGTTCACAATTAACCCATCCTTGTGCCAGCCTCGAACCCATACTTTAAAATTCAGAATCATATATCATTCACATTCATATTCCATCAATAACTCATCATATCATCATTATTTAGTTAAACATGTGTTTATGTGATCTGCCAATCCATTTTGTAATATAACTGCACTACCGAAGGCATCATAAACAGATCTCCTCGCCACACTTTCACATATCATAGATTGTCTGGTACTGGGCTAGTACAACAAGGAGGGTATATTAACAATGGTCATACTCACACATACAACAATAGTTTAATACACACGCATCTAGACACAACATATCGACTCATTTACAGTAGAGACAACTTACCGTACACAACCCACATATCATGGAAGTATCATAACTCAAAGGAAGTAAGAAAGAACTCACCCACAAGCTTTAGAATAGAGTCTACTCTATTGGTCCTTTTCCTCGATTGCTCAGACCTTCACTAGCTTCTTTAGCTAAATAAAAAATAGTTATAACCATCAGACCCTTGCCTAGTTTAATCATGCATGCATTAAAATGTAAATCCCTTTGACAACAACCTAAGGGCTTTCTAGAAACTATCAGTAAGCTAGTACTTAACAATCGAATTTTGACTAGCTACTAGAACCTCATTTATCTTCTCTAATGAAGATGCCTTAAAAATTTCCATAGACTCAGAATGTAACAGCCCGATTTAGGGCCTAGTCAGAATAGTGGTCTTAGGACCACAAATCTGGAGTTAAATAAATTATTTTACTATTATTTTGGAGTCATAGCATGTTTAATTTAGTGCATGAAAATTTTGGTGGAGTAATTTTAACGTTTGTGCGCCCAATTACGAAAAAGGACTAAATCGCATAAAGTGCAAAATTCCTAATTTGATAGCTAAAGGTGTTATTTTGTCAAAGAATCCAAATTGGGGGATTTTAAAGGGCAATTAAACCCTTTTAAAGGAGCATAGTAGGCCATAGAGTCTAAGAGGAGACAAACTTTTCAAATTTGGTGAGTTAGATGGCTTATTTTTTACTAAAATAGAAATAAATAAAGGAAGGATGATATCATTCCTTTTTCATCTTTTTTCTCTATCAAAAATCATCCATTGAAGGGGGTTTGAAAGCTTAAAATTTTCAGCAACTTGAAGCACTCACAAGTGATTTTCATGTCCTTTGTTGATGATTTTTTCATTTTTGAGACCCTAGAAGCATGAGCTTTCAAATGAGGGGTCTATTTTGCAAAATGATTAAGAGTTTAAAGTTTTTCGATGAATGTATTTGTAATGGTTTCTGAGTTTTTGTGGAAGAAAATGAGTTTTGGTTGTTCAATGAACAACTTTTGTGAAGGAGTTTTCATAGAAAACCCTTATAGGACCATTTTGCAAAGTTTGTGAAATGAGTGATAAATGTGAGAAATAGTGGGAATTTGAAGTAGCTTTAAGATTAAAAAGGGTTTAGCTAGACTTAAGATGCGATGAAATTCGATAAAAATTGATTTTCGAGCATAGGGGTAAAGTGGTCATTTTGTCAAAGTTTAAGGGCAACATGGTCAATTTACCAAAGATGTGAATTCTTAATTGCTTAATTTTATTTAGTGATTAAATGAGTGCATTTTTCTATTATAGATCAAGAATTACCAAATCCAAACCTAGACCGGGGGAAAGCCAAGCAAATTGACTAAACCGACTAATCGCCACATTTTGTAACCCGAGGTAAGTTGTATGTAAATAATACAACTACATTGTTATTATATGTGCTTGAATTAATATAGCATAAATTGTTTGATTGTGGAATTGAGAATGTATAATGATAATTGAGGTAGTAGAATTCCCGTTGGAACCTTAGAAAGTAAATCGAATATTCATGCCATGACATTTGGGTAACTTGTGTGAGCTAGTGCAAGACATGTCTGGGACATGCATCGGCCACATTATGAGAGACAGTGTAAGACCATGTCTTGGACATGGCATCAGCATTGAGACAAGTGCTAGTGTAAGACATGTCTGGGTCATGCATCGGTCTCAGGAAGTAAGCTAGTGTAAGACATGTGATCGCGTGATTCGTAACAAGTAATAAATATTTATAATAAAGATCAAACCTAGACTAACTATTATCACGACAAAAAGGCAAGTGCACCTATCGAACAATATCGTACTCAAGGAAACCAAAAGTACTAGTAATAACTATCTTTTTATTATTTAACCTAGGAATAAAAGGGTTTGTTTATTAAACTAATTACCTAAACTAATTAACTAATTTAATTAAAGCGAAGAGAAAAGTTGGAAAAAGACTTGAAGAGAAGCAACTGATAAAGACGACACCTAAGGAGGAATCCACCTAGATTTCACTTGTTATCTGACTCTGAACCAGATGATTTATTCACTTGACTTAATCCGTGAGACCCCCTAACCTACATTATTATCTCTTTCGAGACTAATAACGCCTAACCCTCAGTTGAATTAATTGAAATCTCTTTCTAATTAAAACCCCTAGGGAAGTAGTAAATCGATCTATAGACTCTCATATTAGGTTTCACCCTAATCTGGCAAAATCTCGTAACCCTATCTCTAGGCGTTCGATCAACTCCGCTTAATTATGTCAAATCTACTCTTAGGTAGGGTCTATTCCTCCTCTGCATAAGCACATTAAATCATGAGTCAATACTCGAAATATTAACTCAAGCATTAGAAACACATAATTAAGAACAAATCAGGTATTTATCATATAGTTCAGATAATAATAACAAGATCCATCATAGGTTTCATCCCCCTTAGTATCTAAGGGGTTTAGTTCATAATGAAATAAGAGTACATCTCAAAAGTATAAAAATAACAAAACATGAAGAAAACTCTAAAACTCTTGAAGGGATTCTGAGAGAGATCTTCAGTCTTGGAGGAGCTCTGACTTTTTAGGATGGATCGTCTGGCTTCCTTCAAGTAATTCCTGGCATGTGGTTTTCTGTCCCAAAAAAGTTCTAGAAGCCCCCCTCCATAGGTCATACTTAGGGTGTTTATATAGGCTTTGGATTGGCTTTCTTCTTCCCTAAGTATCCTTTTTTTGTGTAAAATACAACTCGTTGAAAAAGGGACACGCCTGTGTGCCACGATCGTGTGACGTGTTTGCTAGGTCGTGTTTGTTCCGCTAAATTTCACACGGCCGTGTGGGTCAATGGCCAGGCCGTGTGAATGGTGAAATCCTTAGACGATACCCTCGATAGACACGGGCATGTGAGTAGCCTGTGTGGCAAGGCTTAGGCCGTGTGATCTTTTTAATTTGGTCATTTTTGTCTCTTTTAAGCTCGTTATTGGCTCCTTTTGACTCTTGGTGCTCTCTTGAGTACAAAACATGAAATAATTGGATTAAGAGCACCAAAATCCACAAATCTAATAGTAAATATCCATAAATATCCTAAGTATTTGGGGTAACAATATGTATAATTTGGCATTTATCAAATACCCCCACACTTAAGTATTTGCTTGTCCTCAAGCAAAACTCTCATTTACTGCTAGAATTCATTCCTTTCAATCACATAATCATCACCGATAATGTTACAAATTATTCCACGGAGAATCATATAGTGAGAATTCAACCATAGGGGCGTTAAAAACCTCAAACAATCTAAATTGAATATTTTGATAATAAAATAATAGGTAATCTCCTTCCTCTAAGTAATTAACTTTAGTCCTAAATATACAAGAGATGACATCTTCACTAAGGATTCACTCAAATCACTCAAAGTGTTTAAGGTTCAAAATTAAGCACTCGATTGTCCAACATGAGGTGTTATCACTATAGGCTTGCACGAAAATCAAATCTCCACCACTTGTAAATGATATGATACACAAATCAAAAGGTCTTTGCATGGTTGTAACAGGGTTTAGGTTACGGGTATGGATACAAGCTGAAGAAACAAAGGTTAGAATCGAGATGATTTCAATATATCAACCCACTATCAAAAACTTAATTACTGAATGCAACAAATATCTAGAACTATATTACATGAGCTCTCTTTTTCATGACAACTTTTTCTTGCTAAGAGTTACAATAATAAAACTGAGGTTAGTGTTTTTTTTTTAAGAACAAATCAAGTCAATACAATATAGAAGTTATACTCCATGATTCAGTAACAAAAATTGGTGATCATAGTGAGGTAACAATATTAAAATCAATTTCGATAAAAAGGGTCAAATTAAGTAACGGGATTTCAATACGAATGGGTTAATGTGTTAATGATGAGGGTTAATCAATAAAGAAAAAAGGTTAGTAGGCTCAAAGGGGGTTCATTAAGGGTTTAATTATGTGAAAAGGCTCTTTATGGAGTAAGTGGGTTAAATCCTAAATGTCTTTATCATCTCAGTATATCAAATCATACGCGTGATCTCGACATGTATACTCGAAGCAAGTTCTAGAATAACATTTCAATGTTGACACACTCAAACCACAAAACAAGTGAGCAAGAAAGAAAGCTATATGCTCAAAAAGGCTCGAAAATCTCACCAAAAATTTGGGTTTTTGATGTCATTCCTGTTACTTAAGATTTCAAGAGAATACCTCAATTCAGGAAAATAATCTAAAAATTTTAGTTCTCAAAATATCAACTTATCATGCTTGATTCTTTATGGTCCTACAATCAAATAATCATGCATAATTCCCTTGGTCTAATTCATGACATATCAACGATAATTATAGATTAATCAGAATTCATTCTATCAATATTATGAGAAAATCACTTAAACACAATACCACACTCAGGTATTTGAGAATAATGCAAAAAGTTAGGTTTCATGTTTATGTTCACCCCCTACACTTAAGATGTACATTGTCTTTAATGTACAAAGATAGACTATTCAAAATAAAGAAAATCATAAGAGGGAAGAAGGTGAAACTCCCTGTTATATGGGTGCGGAGCTTGATTCTAAGGTTGTAGTGTTTGGGGAAAGTAGTAGCTACCATTGTTTTAGCTAGATGAAGAAATTGGGTCGTTGAACATGGCATTCGTTTTGTATTATTCCCTATTTGTTTCCTCATTCCGTAAAATATTCCTAGCAGCTTGCTTGGAAATCTATAGAATCATGAAAAGCTTATTAAGAGTTGCTGTGGAAGAGAGTGTAGTGGGATTACTTGTTAGAAATACTAGAAAAAAAATGAAAAAAGTAAAATTTACTAATATAGATATGTTTTTTATAAGGAAATAATAAAATTGAAATTAAATTAAAAATTAAGAATAAAAATAAAAATAAAAATAAAAATAAAGATAAAAAAGATAGGAGGATTCAATGATCCTCGTCAGTGGGGGCCTCAGGTGGTGGTCCTGGAGTGGCGATGTGAATTTGAGGGTGGTTTAGGGGTTGGGGAAGTGAGAATCTGGGGAATGGTGGATGGAATAGGGATTAAGGGTTGGGGAGGGGTAATTTTCGGCTAGGGTTTTGAAAGAGGGGAGAAGATGAACAGTGGTTTATTTATATAGGGGAGGGGCACACGACCTATGGCCACGCCCATGTACTCTGAGAGTGAGCCTGTGTTTTTTGAATTTTTTTCAATTTGGATCGTGCCCGGCTACTATCCCATGCTCGTGTGTCTTGGGCGTGTGTGGTGCATGGCCATATCGCACGGCCGTGCTTAGCTTCGTTCACTTCTTCCATGCCCGTGTATATGGTACCATGCACGTGTATTGTTATCTATGGTTTAATGGCACGGGTGTGCCGCATGCCCGTGTTAGAGAAACAGAATTAAGCCTTGCCCCTAGCACGCCCGTGTTTTTCCATTTCTACGCCCGTGTTCATCTATCAACCTCACCCACAGCCATGTCGCACGGCCGTGGAGATTTATCCCATCCCCTATTTTGGGAAAATCTATGCCTTGTTTCCACACGGTCGTATCACACGGCCGTGTTGCTTCCCCTATTTTGCCACGGCTTTAGGCTCACCCGTGTAGGTGGCCGTGTTTTCTGAAAGATTGTGCAATTCCAAAAATTTAATTATTTAAAGTGTTAGAAGTAAGAAATCAAAATATGGTAGTACTCGGGTTGCCTCCCGAGAAGCGCTTATTTATAGTCTAAGCTCGACTTACCTTTCTGTTGATTTATCATGGTGGTTTGAGGAGTTCATACTCCTCGTTCCTGCTGTCAATCTTAAAATAAGGTTTTAATCGGGTGTTGTTCACCTTAAAAGAGCCAAACTTGGGATGACTCACCTCAACCGTACCGAATGGGAGAGTACTGAGTACCGTAAAATGGATCTCCTCATTTAGTGTGGTAGTGACAATGTGGGGATCTGTGGCATCTAGTAAGACTTTATCGCCTACCTTAAGTTGATTAGGAGAGGTATTGAGCTTGTTTTCGTGAAGTTTCGGTTTATCATGTGTTCTCGGTTTGTGTTCTCGCCATTCGTCTAGCTCCTCTATCCGTAGCCTTCATTATTCATGGACGTCTTTGTTTTCTTCATGATAGTAGCGCACTGTCTCTGTTGTCTTGGTTCAAAGAGGTTCCTGCAACGACGATTAAATATTAGTTTTATCATCGATAGGTTTTATAGCATTATCCTGAGTCTTAGAGGCTTTAACTGAGTCGCGTGCTTGAAGTGTTACTGCGTCATCACCTGCACGAAGTGTTAGCTCTCCTGTGCCAACATTAATAATTGTTCTGGCAGTTGCTAAAAAGGGTCGTCCTAAAATTAAAGGTATCTCATTATCCTCATCCATATCTAGGACGACAAAGTTTATTAGGTAAATAAACTTATCAATTCTAACGAGAATATCTTCAATAATACCCTTAGGAAATCTAACTATTTTGTCAGCCAATCGTATGCTCATCCTAGTCTATTTGGGTTTACCGAGACCTAGTCGTTTAAACATTTTATACCGCATAACATTTATACTTGCCCCTAAATTAGCTAAAGCATTATTCACAGATAAACTACCAATTAAGCAAGGAATTGTAAAACTCCATGGATCTTTCAACTTGTTAGGTAGTTTATTCTTTAGAATAGCTAAGCAGACTGCATTGAGTTCCACATGCGACGTAGCGTCCAATTTTCTTTTATTGGTCAGAAGTTCCTTTAAGAATTTTGCTGAGTTGGGCATCTACGAAAGAACTTCAATAAAAGGTAAGTTAATATGTAATTTCTTTAAGAGTTTGATGAACTTACTGAATTGTTCTTCCATTTTGTCTTTCGTCATCGCTTTAGGATATGGCACACGAGATTTATAATTTGTACTTACCATTTTATTATGACTTACCTCACCATCACCTTTGCTTTCCACATCTTCTTGCCTTGGTTCTGGCTCAGTCTCATCGCATCCTTCTTGAGTATCAATTGCATTGAGTTGTTCCCTTGGGTTTGGTTCAGTATTACTTGGCAAACTACCTTGTGGTCGTTCAGAAATTAATTTGGATAGTTGGCCTATCTGAGTTTCGAGTCCTTGAATTGATGCTTGTTGATTTTTGAGTGCTGTCTCAGTATTCTGGAAGCGAGTTTCTGACACCGAGATGAATTTGGATAGCATCTCTTCAAGGTTTGGTTTCTTCTCTTGTTGATACGGTGGCTGTTGAAAATTCTAAGGATTCTGTGGCCTTTGATTCTGTTGACCACTCCAAGAGAAATTTGGGTGGTTCTTCCAACCTGCATTATAATTGTTACTATAGGGGTTATTCTGAGATCTGAAATTATTGTTACCCATATAGTTTACTTGTTCCTTTTCGGTTGTAGGATTGAATGATGGGTATTCTGTATGCACGCCTCCTCCACTTGAGTCACACCTCATTACTGGATGTACCTACATAGAACCAAGTAAACCATCAATTTTTTTTATTTAGAAGTTCTACCTGATTAGAGAGCATGGTGACCGAATCGATGTTATAAATGTCGGTTGTTTTCGTTGGCTTTGTCCTCATAACTTGCCACTGATAGTTATTCAGTGACATCTCCTCTATAAATTCGTAGGCATCTTCTGGTGTCTTATTGTTGATGGCTCCGCCAGCAGCTGCGTTAATCATTTGTCTTGTTGAGGGATTTACACCATTGTCGAACTTTTGAACTTGCAACCATAGAGGTAACCCATGGTGAGGGCACCTTCTCAATAGATCCTTGTATCTCTCCCATGCATCGTAAAGTGTCTCTAAGTCCATCTGCATAAAAGAAGAAATATCATTACGCAACTTAGCTATTTTTGTCGGTGGAAAATATTTTAATAGAAATTTTTCGGTCATTTGCTCCCAAGTAGTAATAGATCCTCGTCGTAGTAAGTTCAAACACTGTTTAGCTTTATTCCTCAGTGAAAAAGGGAATAATTGTGTTAGGTCATCTGAATCGTGTTAGGTTTCAGTTCAAAATTGTTAGCAGCAACAGCAGGTCTAACTATACTTGACTCAATTCCTGTAAAATTAAGTTTAGCATAATCATACATAGTATGAGGAGCAGGATTCTGATTTGTTAATTCAGCGGGTATGGCTGGCGGTAGCGGATTGTCTTGATTTTCAGCCATCTCTTCAGTAGTAGTTGAGATATCGTCCTCTTGCTCTTCCTTTGTGTATCTTAAGCTGCGCCAGATTTCTCATCGGTTTTTATGAGCTGTACGATCAATTTCCTCGTCAAAAAGAAACGATCCTGATGAGTTTCTTCTAGTCATACACTACAAGAACCTGCCAGGAGAAAGAAAAAGAAAGTTAGTAAAATAAAAATAGAAATAGAGTTAAATTACAAGAAAAATAAATGGCTAAAGTAATAAAAATTAAGTGTTCCTAATATTTCAATTCCCCAGCAACGGCACCAAAAACTTGATCGCGTGATTCGTAACAAGTAATAAATATTTATAATAAAGATCAAGCCTAGGCTAACTATTATCACGACGAAAAGGCAAGCACACCTATCGAACAATAGTATAGTAATGGCAAGACCGGGATATCGTACCCAAGGGAACAAAAAGTACTAGTAATAACTATCTTTTTATTATTTAACCTAGGAATAAAAGGGTTTGTTTATTAAACTAATTATCTAAACTAATTAACTAATTTAATTAAAGCGAAGAGAAAATTTGGAAAAAGACTTGAAGAGAAGCAATTGATAAAGATGACACCCAAGGAGGAATCCACCTAGATTTCACTTGTTATCTGACTCTGAACCAGACGATTTATTCATTTGACTTGACTTGTGAGACGCCCTAACCTACATTATTATCTCTTTCGAGACTAATAATGCCTAACCCTCAGTTGAATTAATTGAAATCTCTTTCTAATTAAAACCCCTAGGGAAGCAGTAAATCGATCTATGGACTCCCATATTAGGTTTCACCCTAATTCGACAAAATCTCGTAACCCTATCTCTAGGAGTTGGATCAACTCCACTTAATTATGCCAAATCTACTCTTAGGAAGGGTCTATTCCTCCTCTACATAAGCACATTAAATCATTAGTCAATACCCGTAATATTAACTCAAGCATTAGAAACACATAATTAAGAACAAATCAGGTATTTATCATATAGTTCAGATAATAATAACAAGATCCATCATATGTTTCATCCCCCTTAGGTATCTAAGGGGTTTAGTTCATAATGAAATAAGAGTACATCTCAAAAGTATAAAAATAACAAAACATGAAGAAAACTCTAAAACTCCTAAAGGGATTCTGAGAGAGATCTTTAGTCTTAGAGTAGCTCTGACTTTTTGGGATGGATCGTCTGGCTTCCTTTAAGTAATTCCTAGCGTGTGGTTCTCTGTTCCAGAAAATTTCTAGAAGGCCCCCTCCGTAGGTCATACTTAGAGTGTTTATATAGGCTTTGGATTGGCTTTCTGCTTCTCTAAATATCCTTTTTCCGTGTAAAATACAACTCTTTAAAAAAGGGACACTGTGCCACGACCGTGTGACGTGTTTGCCAGGCCGTGTTCGTTCCGCTTAATTTCACACGGCCGTGTGGGTCAATGGCCAGGCTGTGTGAAACGTGAAATCCTTGGACAACACCCTTGACAGACACGGGCGTGTGAGCAACCCGTGTGGCAAGGCTTAGGCCGTGTGATCTACTTGATTTGGTCCTTTTTGTCTCTTTTAAGCTCGTTTTTTGCTCTTTTTGACTCTTGGTGCTCTCCTGAGTAGAAAACAAGAAATAATCGAATTAAGAGCACCAAAATCCACAAATCTAATAGTAAATATCCATAAATATGCTAAGTATTTGGGGTAACAATATGTATAATTTGGCATTTATCAAATACCGCCACACTTAAGCATTTGTTTATCCTCAAGCAAAACTCTCATTTACCGCTAGAATTCATTCCTTTCAATCACATAGTCATCACCGATAATGTTACAAATTATTCCATGGAGAATCATACAGTGAGAATTCAACCATAGGGGCATTAAAAACCTCAAACAATCTGGGACATGCATCAGCTACGAGTAGTGCTAGTGTAAGACAATGTCTGGGACATGTGATCGTGATTTTAAGTGAGAAGTTTTATAAATTTATAATTAATCATTCTTGAAACTAACTATTATCATGATGTAGCTAAATGTACCTATCAAATAGTAGTATAGCTTTAGCAAGACCAGATTGTCGAACCCAAAGAACTAAAAGTACTAGTAATGACCGTCTTTTTATTATCTAGCCTAAGAATAAAGGGGTTTGTTTTAACTAACTAATTGAATAAACTAAGAAGTTGCAGAAAATAGAATTGGGGAATTACTTTTGGGAAAAATGATTGATTTAGGACAATACCTAAGGAAAAATCCACCTAAACTTCACTTGTTATTTTGGCTCCGAACCGGACGATTTATTCATTTAACTTATTCCGTAGAAATCCCTAAGTTATGTTATTATCCCTATTCAAGACTACTAACGTCTAATCCCTAGGTTGAATAATTAAGACTTTTCTCTAGTTAACACCCTAGGGTTGCATTAACTCGATCTATGGATCCCCTTATTAGGTTTCACCCTAATCCGAAAAAGTCTTGTCACCCTATCTCTAGGCATGCAATCAACTCCGCTTAATTATGACAAAGTCACTCTTAGCCAGGGACTATTCATCCTCCAACTAAGAGCATTAACTTGAAGTGATATCCTGAAATACCAAAACAAGAATTAAGAACACATAATTAAGAACAAGTATTTAGGGGTTTAGTTCATAACTAAATAAGAAAACATCTCAGAAGAATAAAGAATACAAAACATAAAGAAAACCCAAAACTCCTGAAGGGAAATTGAGGAGAGATCTTCAGTCTTGATGATGAATCTGGCTTCTAGGATGGATCAATTGGCTTTCTTGGAGTAATTCCTTACTCCCTATTCTCCGTGTCCCTTTTAGTCTTCCTCTAGGGTGTTTAAATAGGCTTTAGAATGCCTAAAAGACCTCAAACTTTCCCTTTTCTGAATAGAACTTAGCTAGGGCTCGGTAGGGATACACCCGTGTGCGATTACTTCAGGTCGTGGTCAAGCCTGTTAGATCAACACACCCGTGCTGAGGTTGATTTAGGCCGTGGTCGAGCCTGTTAGATTGGCACGGGCGTGTGTTCTGCCCGTGTGAGGAAGTCCAGGCCGTGTTGTTTTCCACTGTCAGCCCGTTTTCTCTATTTTTGGCCCGTTTCTCGTTCTTTTCGTCCTCCTATGCTCACCTAAGTATAAAACATGAAATTAAAGGATTAGGAGCATCAAATTCACCAAATCTAAGGAGAAATTATTCATAAATGTGTTAAGTGAGGGATAAAAATATTCATAAATTACGGTTTATCAAAAACCCCCACAGTTAAGCGTTTGCTTGTCATCAAGCAAAATCCTCAATTCACAATTAAGAATTCACTTTTCTCAACTTATAATTCCTATCAATAATATCTCAAACTTAATCCATAAGTAATCATACATTGAGAATTTAACTAAAAGAACATTAAAGCTTCAAACATTCCAAGTTGAGTTTTTAATCACGAAAAATTTAGACATCTTCCCTCATCTAAGTAGTTACCATCGATTCGAAATCTCACAAAGTTTAACATCCTCACTTAAAGATTCACTCAAATCACTCGAAGTGTTTTAAGGACAATGAAATCAGTACTCATCAGTCAATATGAAAATTTATTACCATATGCTTACATGAAAATCAAATCTCCACCACTATAATTTGAGATGATACATCAATCAAAAGGTCTTTAGAGGGTTGTAACGAGGCTTGGTTAGGGGGTGTGGTCACAAGTTGAAAGAAAAGGTTAGAATCGAGATTGGCTTGAAAATTTACTTAACTAGAAAAATATTTAATCATCACTTGCATACAACAGAGCTTTTTCTCTGACTATGGAATTTGAATACTGAAGCTCACAAACAAAAGATCACTACTAATTTGTATACATGTGTGTTTTTTTTAAGAACAAGTCAAATAGCATAAATTAACTATTAAGAACAAGACATAGCTAAGCAATTTATTTAAATTAAATTTCGACAAAAATAGGGATCAAATTAATTGATGGGATTTCAACAATAATGGGCTAAAGGTTAATATTAAGGGTAATACAAGGAATAGCTTGTTAAGCTCAAAGGGGTTTACTAAGGGTTAATCGTGGAGGTAGGCTTTTCATGGCATGAGTGGGTTAATCCTAAGTGCCTCTATCATCTTGACATATCAAATCAAATGGTGTGGTCTTGACATGCATAATCAAGCAAGTTCTAGAATAACAATTCGATATTGACACACTCAAAGCAATAATAAAAGTGAGCATGAAAGAATTAATAGATGCTCTTATAGGCTCAATAATCTCACAAAAATTATGGCTTTTTGATGTTTAAACTTGTGGATTTCAATTCAATATAATACATAAACTTGGGGAAACAACCTAAATTTTAGATTCTTAAAAGTCAACTTATCATGCTTAATTTTCAAATGTCTTAAAGTTTAAATAATCAGTGCATGAATACGTATGTTTTAATTCAAGATATATCAATAAAAATCATAAGTCAATCAAAATTCATCCTAAAGATGATATGAGAGATTTACAAGAGAACAAGGCAACATCCAGGGATTTTTTTGATAGTGAAATGAATACCCCCCACACTTAAGATGTACATTGCCCTCAATGTACAAAGATAGATAGATAGAGAAATATAAATATAAGATCAGAAGATAGGGAGAGAATTGAAACTTTCTGAGTGTTAAATGAATGAACTCCCTATTTTGGAGTTATGTAGAGTGGAGGAGGATACTCCGGTGGTGCTAGAGGTTGGGTTCCACAAATGTTGAGCCAAAAGAATATTATATCTTGTGATTGAGTAGGACATGGCAGTCGTCGGAACCTTTTCCAATGGAGTTTGAAGTTCCTAAGTGATTTTGAGCTTTGGAGCTCTTTATAACTGTGATAAAAGCAGGAACTTTTTAGGGGATATTAGGAAGAATAACCACTCATAAAGAAATAGCTGAGATTAAAATTAATTTATAAATCCTAAATATAAAATAGTATCAAAAAGGAAATAACAATTAAAAGTTAAAAGTGAAATTGATAAAAAGATAAAATAAAAATAAAAATAAAAATAAAAATAAAAATAAAGATAAAATAAGATTAAACATCATCATCGCCAGATGGTTCGCGAGGTGGTGGTGGCGATGAGATGTGGAATTGCTGACAAATCTGCTGTAGAGTAGCATCAATGTTATCAAATAGTTGAAAACACTGCTGCTCGAATCGAGTGAGGCGCTCAGAGATGTCAGCATATGAAGCCGCCACATGAACTGGACGATGAGGTCGTGGTGGCTAAGACGGTGGGTCCTCGTGCTGTGGAGGGACATCATCAGTAATGTCTTCTAGGGCCTCCTCCTCGATAGATTGGGCGAGACGATATTGAGGAGGGTAGGTTCCTCAACGCTTCTCGATCATCCTCATGCTAAGCATGCTCGAGATACCTTGTGGGGACATCTGGCCAATGAGGGTCAAGGATGATTCTTGTGCCGCAGTGTCGAGGAGTCCAAAGTGCCGCACTTGTCGAGTCATGTAGGGACCAATGGAGATGACCCCCTTCCGATGTCGCTCTGTCTAGTGGTGAATGGAAAGGGTAATAAAGTGGGCAAGGTCGATGACTTGCCCGTGCGACATACACCATAAGTAGTAGACATCGTGAGTGGTGACGACGCCGGTGCTCTCTCTCTGTCCTGTCAAAGTGTGAGATAAAATAGAATGTAAGTACCTCAAGGATGGAGGGAGAGATGATGCCTTGGAGCGACTGGGGTTGTAGTTGGCCGAATGTGGGATGAGGGTGTCCCAACGACGTGAAGGAGAATGATGGATGTGGTAGTTGAGAGCATGTAAGTCATTCTCCTCTTTGAACTTCTCCGTATATAAGCCCAATGCAGTGCCAAATTCTGGGACACTTAGCTAGCGGACTAATCCACCTATGCGAAACTGGACCGTGCCAGGATCATCGTAGTTCGTCATTACGGTTTGAAGATGGAACGTTGAGCATAGTTCCATCGTGAGCTCGAGGTATGTCGGCTTGATGATTCCAAAGAAAAGTTTCTAAAGATCGGTGGTTAGGAGGGCCCGAATCACATCAGCCAACTGAACTTTTTCTACTATAGCCTAGTCGATGCAGCGGCCCGCAGTATTTGGAAAACTTCTTCTTAGGGTCTATTGGGGAACTGTAGGAAAGGGTGACGAATTTCCACGGTAGGGCCCGAGGAAGATGACCCTCCCTTCCTTTTCTTTGAGGCAGGGATGGTGGCTTTCTTTCCTCATGAAGACGCCTGCAATCAAAACCATTACTTCGTTTTGATGAGTGGACAAGGTAAAATGCAACTAAATTTAAAAAGAGAAAAGTCATAGATTAGGACTAATACTTTCAGCCACAACTACCAACACTTAATAATTCTAACTAAACTAACCCATTTTATAGCATACTTTTGTGGCATTGCATGATAGTAGCATGAATTAAAAATGGCAAATAACAAGAATCATTTGAAAGCTATGAGTATTGATTTAGAAAATGTAAAGAAGGCATGAGCATTTCACAAAAATATGTCATATGGAATGAATGATAACTAAAAAAATGAAACTTGAATGATAGCATAGTGTGAGATAAATGAAGACTATAGCATAAAAAAATGAGTGAAAATGATAACAAAATGAACCTAGTGTGAGATGAATGAAGATAATAGCATTAAAGATGAATGAAATTAAAGGGAAAAGAGTGAAAAAACGCTAAAAATAGAGGAATAGGCGTCGAAAATAGAGTTTGGAGGCTGCGCATGGGGGTGGCAGGGGGGCCATGTGGGATTGCAACGGCTAGGGTTAGGGTTTTTGAGTGAAGAAGACAATGAATAGTGTAGGGCATTTATAGATTTTGGGCCACACAGCCAGGGGACACGCCCGTGTGCTCCAATTTCAGCCCGTGTGTTTCGCGTTTTTCCTAATGTCGGCGTGCTTGACATTCGCCCCACGCCCGTGTGCCTTGGGCATGTTGGTGCACATAGCCATGTCGCACGACCATG
Source organism: Gossypium anomalum (assembly GCA_025698475.1). NCBI lineage: Eukaryota > Viridiplantae > Streptophyta > Magnoliopsida > Malvales > Malvaceae > Gossypium > Gossypium anomalum. The sequence continues at coordinate 74,943,186 of CM046965.1, read as the reverse complement.
TCTGGCTTTGTTCGCTTCTCCCACGGCCGTGTTTGTATGCACATGCCCGTGTTAATTTGACAGGTTCGACCACGGGCGTGTCACACGCCCGTGCTAGTTTCTCAGTTTCAACCACGGGTCTACGGCACGGGCGTGTTGAACGCCTGTGTTGTGTTGGCAGGTTCACCCACGACCATGTCGCATGGCCGTGGCTATTTATCATAGCCCGTGTTTTAGGGAAATCTTTGCCCTGTTTCCACACGGTCCTAAGCGCGCCCGTGTACTTGGCCGTGTGGGTATGGTAAACTTGTATTCAAGAGATCTATTAGTAAGTTAGGTGTTAAACACTAAAATTTAAAGATGTTAATATAGTTAGTGCTCGGGTTGCCTCTCGAGAAGCGCTTATTTATTGTCTAAGCTTGACTTACCTCTCTATCGAATGGTCATGGTGGTTCAAGGAGTTTATACTCCTCATTCCTGCTATTAATCTCATCAAAATAAAGTTTTAGACAGGTGTTGTTTACCCTAAAAGTACCGATTACCTCGACTGTACCAAATGGGAAAATACTAAGTACCGTAAGAGGGATTTCTTTATTCGGGTTGGTAGTGAAATGTGAAGATCTGCGGCATCTAGTAAGACTTTATCTCCAACCTTAAGTTGATTTGGAAAGGTATTGAGCTCGTTCTCGCTTAGTTTTGGTTTATCGTGTGTTCTCGATTTATGTGTCCGCCATTCATCTAGCTCCTCAAGTTGTAGCCTTCGTTCTTCATGAATGGGTCCTCTATTATTGCTTGAACTTGGCTCATGTACATCATTCGCACTCATTTCCTACAAAGTAGAATGCACCATAATGTTAGTTTTATTAGAATGGTTTATACAATCACCTTCAATTTTCGGTGTGTTGCCAGAATTACAAGATTGAAGGGTGATTTTAAGTAGCACATCCTCAATAATACCCCTAGGAAATCTGATAGTTTTATCTGCTAATTGAATGCTCATCCTATTTTGTTTAGGTTTCCCAAGACCTAGTTGCTTAAACATTTTGTAAGGCATGACATTGATACTAACCCCTAAATCAGCTAATGCATTATTAACATCTAAACTACCAATTAAGCAAGGAATTGTAAAACTCCCTGGATCTTTTAATTTATTGGGTAGCTTATTCTGTAGAATAGCTGAGCAAACTGCGTTTAGTTCTACATGCAACGCCTCGTCCAACTTCTTCTTATTTGCTAAAAGCTCTTTTAAAAATTTCATTACATTTGGCATCTGCGAGAGGGCTTCAATAAACGATAAGTTAATATGTAATTTCTTTAAGACTTTAAGGAATTTACCAAATTGTTCATCTGATCAGTCTTTCCTTGTCGCATTAGGGTATGGCACTCGAGGTTTATATTCTACACTTACTATTTTGTTTTTATTATGACCTATCTCACCTTTACCTTTGCTCACCACAGTTTCTTGCCTCGGTTTTGGCTCAGGCTCAACAAATCCTTCTTTCCCTTGAACATTAATTGCGTTGAGATGTTCCCTTGGGTTAGGTTCAGTATTACTTCGCAAGCTTCCTTGTGGTCATTCGGAGATTAGTTTGGATAGTTGGCCTATCTGAGTTTCGAGCCCTTGGATCGATGCTTGTTGATTTTTAAGTGCTGTCTCAGTATTCTGGAAATGGGTTTCTGACACCGAGATGAATTTGGATAGCATCTCCTCAAGGTTCGGCTTCTTTTCCTGTTGATAAGGTGGCTGTTGAAAACCCAGAGGATTTTGTGGCCTTTGATTCCCTTGACCACCCCAAGAGAAATTTGGGTAGTTCCTCCAACCTGCAATATAAGTATTATTGTATGGGTTATTTTGAGATCTAAAGTTATTGTTATCCACATAGTTGACTTGTTCCTCTTCGATTGTAGGATTGAATGGTTGATATTCTGTTTGTACACCTCCTCCACTTGAATCACACCTTATCACTGGATGTACCTGCGTAGAACCAAGTAAACCATCAATCTTTTTATTTAGAAGTTCTACCTGATTTGACAGTATAGTAACTAAATCAACGTTATAAAAACCTGCTGTTTTAGTTGGCTTGGTCCTCGTGACTTGCCATTAGTGACATCTCCTTAATAAATTCGTAAGTCTCTTCAGGTGTTTTGTTGTTGATTGATAAATCGTAATTTATACATATTTTTATCCCTCGCTTAAAACATTTATGAATGATTTCCCTTTAGATTTGGTGAATTTGGTGCTCTAATCCTTTAATTTCATGTTTTATTCTTAGGTGAGCATAGGAGGACGAAAAGAACAAGAAATGGGCCAAAATTGGAGAAAACGGGCGAACAGGGGAAAACAATATGGCCTGGACTTCCTCATACAGGCAGAACACACGCCCGTGCCAATCTAACAGGCTCGACCATGGCCATAACCAACCTCAGCACGGGCGTGTTGATATCTCAGCCTCGACCACAGCCTGAAGTAATCGCACACGGCGTGTCACACGAGCATGTCCCTGCCGAACCCTACCTAAGTTCCATTCGAAAAAAGGCAAGTTTTAGGGGTTTTAGGCATTCTAAAGCCTATTTAAAAACTCTAGAGGAAGACTAAAAGGAATACGGAGAATAGGGAGTAAGGAATTACTCCCAGGAAGCCGATTGATCCATTTCAGAAGCCGGATTCATCATCATTAAGACTGAAGATCTCTCCTCAATTTCCCTTCAGGAGTTTTAGGTTTTCTTTATGTTTTTTTATTCTTTATTATTCTGAGATGTTTTCTTATTTAGTTATGAACTAAAACCCCTAAATACCTAAGGGGGATGAAACCTAAGACGAATCTTGATATTATTTTCTGAATCGTATGATAAATATTTGACTTGTTCTTAATTATGTGTTCTCAATTCCTGTTTTGGTATTTCAGGATATCACTTCAAGTTAATGCTCTTAGTTGGAGGATGAATAGTCCCTGGCTAAGGGTGACTTTGTCATAATTAAGCGAAGTTGATTGCGCGTCTAGAGATAGGGTGACAAGATTTTGCCGGATTAGGGTGAAACCTAATATGGGAATCCAAATATCGAGTTAATGCAACCCTAGGGTGTTAATTAAAGAAAAGTCTCGGTTATTCAACCTAGGGATTAGACGTTATTGTAATTCTTAGCAAGCTAAAGTTGTCATGAAAAAGAGAGCTTTTGTAATATAGTTCTAGATATTTGTTGTCATTCAGTACTTAAGTTTTTGATAGTGGAGTGATATATTGAAATCATCTCGATTCTAACCTTTGTTTCTTCAGCTTGTATCCATACACGTAACCTAAACCCTGTTACAACCACGCAAAGACCTTTTGATTTGTGTATCATATCATTTACAAGTGGTGGAGATTTGATTTTCATGCAAGCCTATAGTGATAACACCTCATGTTAGACAATCGAGTGCTTAATTTTGAACCTTAAACACTTAGAGTGATTTGAGTGAATCCTTAGTGAGGATGTCATCTCTTGTATATTTAGGACTAAAGTTAATTACTTAGAGGAAGGAGATTACATATAATTTTATTATCAAAATATTCGATTTAGATTGTTTGAGGTTTTTAATGCCCCTATGGTTGAATTCTCACCGTATGATTCTCCGTAGAATAATTTGTAACATTATCGATGATGATTATGTAATTGAAAGGAATGAATTCTAGCAGTAAATGAGAGTTTTGCTTGAGGACAAGAAAATGCTTAAGTGTGGGGGTATTTGATAAACGCCAAATTATACATATTGTTACCCTAAATACTTAGCATATTTATGGATATTTACTATTAGATTTGCGGATTTTGGTGCTCTTAATCCGATTATTTCATGTTTTGTACTCAGGAGAGCACCAAGAGTCAAAAGTAGCCAAAAACGAGCTTAAAAGAGACAAAAAGGACCAAATCAAGAAGATCATATAGCCTAAGCCTTGCCACATGGGCTACTTACACGCCCGTGTCAGTCAAGGGTGTCGTCCAAGGATTTCACGATTCACACGGCCTGGCCATTGACCTACACGACCGTGTGAAATTTAGCGAAACAAATACGGCCTGGAAAACACGTCACACGGCCGTGGCACACGGGTGTATCCCTTTTTCAAAGAGTTGTATTTTACACGGAAAAAGGATACTTAGGGAAGAAGAAAGTCAATCCAAAGCCTATATAAACACCCTAAGTATGACCTACTGAGGGGGCTTCTAGAAATTTTCTAAAACACAGAACCACACGCTAGAAATTACTTGAAACAAGTTAGATGATCCATCCCAAAAAGTCAGAGCTACTCCAAGACTGAAGATCTCTCTCAGAATCCCTTCAGGAGTTTTAGAGTTTTCTTCATGTTTTGTTATTTTTATACTTTTGAGATGTACTCTTATTTCATTATGAACTAAACCCCTTAGATACCTAGGGGAGATGAAACCTATGATGGATCTTGTTATTATTATCTGAACTATATGATAAATACCTGATTTGTTCTTAATTATGTGTTTCTAATGCTTGAGTTAATATTCCGGGTATTGACTCATGATTTAATGTGCTTATGCAGAGGAGGAATAGACCCCGCTTAAGAGTAGATTTGGCATAATTAAGTGGAGTTGATCGAACGCCTAGAGATAGGGTTACGAGATTTTGCCAGATTAGGGTGAAACCTAATAAGGGAGTCCATAGATCGATTTACTGCTTCCCTAGGGGTTTTAATTAGAAAAAGATTTCAATTAATTAAACTGAGGGTTAGACGTTATTAGTCTCGAAAGAGATAATAATGTAGGTTAGGGAGTCTCACAGATCAAGTCAAATGAATAAATCGAGTGGTTCAGAGTCAGATAACAAGTGAAATCTAGGTGGATTCCTCCTTGGGTGTCGTCTTTATCAATTGCTTCTCTTCAAGTCTTTTTCTAAATTTTATCTTCGCTTTAATTAAATTAGTTAATTAGTTTAGATAATTAGTTTAATAAACAAACACTTTTATTCCTAGGTTAAATAATAAAAAGATAGTTATTACTAGTACTTTTGGTTCCCTTGGGTACGATATCCCGGTCTTGCCATTACTATACTATTGTTCGATAGGTGCGCTTGCCTTTTCGTCATGATAATAGTTAGTCTAGGTTTGGTCTTTATTATAAATATTTATTACTTGTTATGAATCACACGATCAGTAAGCAACGGTAAAAGTGAGGTAAGTCATAATGAAAACAAAACGGTGAGTGTAGAATATAAACCTCGTGTGCCATACCCTAACGCAACAAGGAAAGACCGCTCAGACGAACAATTTGGTAAATTCCTTAAACTTCTGAAAAAATTACATATTAACTTACCGTTTATTGAAGCTCTATCGCAAATGCCGAATGCAATGAAATTTTTAAGGGAGATTTTAGCAAACAAGCGAAAATTTGATGAGGCGTCGCATATGGAGCTAAACGCAGTTTGCTCAGCTATTCTATAGAATAAGCTACCCAACAAATTAAAAGATCCAGGGAGTTTCACAATTCCTTGCTTAATAGGAAGTTTAGATGTTAATAATGCATTAGCTGATTTAGGGGCTAGTATCAACGTCATGCCTTATAAAATGTTTAGACAACTAGGTCTTGGGAAACCCAAATAGACTAGGATGAGCATTCAATTACAAGATAAACCTATAAGATTTCCTAGGGGTATTATTGAAGATGTGCTAGTTAAAATCGATAAATTTATATTCTCCGTTGACTTTGTTGTTTTAGACATAGAAGAGGATAACAACACCCCTTTGATTCTAGGGAGGCCCTTTTTAGCAACTGCTAAAACAATTATTGATGTTGGCACAAGTGAGCTCACACTTCGTGTGGGAGACGAAAAAATCACCCTTCAAGCTCGTAATTCTTGCAACACATCAAAAATTGAAGGTAATTGTCTAACCCATTCAACTAAAACTAACAATATGACGCAACCTACTTTGCAAGAAATGAGTCTAAAAGAAGTACATGAACCATGTTCCAGCAACAATATAGAACCTATTCATGAAGAACAAAGGCTGCAAATAAAGGAGCTAGATGAATGGCAAACACATAAACCGAGAGCGCACGATAAACCAAAATTACACCATAACGAGCTCGATACCTCTCCAAATCAACTTAAGGTTGGAGATAAAGTCTTACTAAATGCCACAAATCCTCACATTATCACTGCCAAATCGAATGAAGAAATCCCTCTTACAGTACTTAGTATTTTCCCATTCGGTACAGCCGAGGTAAGTCATCCTAAGTTTGGCACTTTTAAGGTAAACAACACCCGTCTAAAACTTTATTTTGGTGAGATTGATAACAGGAATGAGGAGTATAAACTCCTCGAATCACCATGACCATTCGATGGAGAGGTAAGTCGAGCTTAGACTATAAATAAGCGCTTCTCGGGAGGCAACCAGAGCACTAACTATATTAACTTCTTTAAATTTTATTGATTAGCACCTAACTTACTAACGGAGCTCTTGAATATAGGTTCACCACAGAGACACGGCCAAGCACACGAGCGTGCCTAGGACCGTGTGGAAATAGGGCAAAGATGTCCCCAACACACGGGCTGTGATAAATTGCCACGACCGTGCGAAATGGCTGTGGGCGAACCTGCCAAAACAACACGGGCATGCTCTACGTCCGTGCCCTAGAACCGTGGTTGAAATTGAGAAACTAGCACGGGCGTGCAACACGCCCGTGTCTAGCACCCGTGGTCGACACTGCCAAAATAACACGGGCGTGCGTATAGGTACATGGGCGTGGGAGAAACGAACCACATCGCACACAATCGTACGTTACGATTATGCAGCCACACGGCCAAGATACACAGGCGTGTCTTAAGGCCTTGTGACGAACACCCAATTCGCGACAAACACGGGCTGAACACGAACCACACAGGCGTGTGAGATGGCCGTGCCACTTACAAAATTAGATTATTTCTCTTATTTTTACTTTTATTTTTAGTTATTTTCAAATTTTTCACGTCTTCTTTAAACGCGGCTTATCTTTATGATTATTAGCAGAATATTTCTTCCTCAAAATCATGCCTTACTTCCAGCTCTATTGTCAATCCTCGTTTTCACCAATAGGAAGTTCATTCATTCAACACTCAGGAAGTTTCAATTCTCTCTCTATCTTATGATTTTATATTTTTCTATATATCTATCTTTGTACATTAAGGGCAATGTACATCTTAATCATTTTATTATCTGAAAAATCCCTGAATGTTGCCTTATTCTCTTGTAAATCTCTCATATCATGTTTAGAATGAATTTTGATTGATTTATAATTTTTATTTATATATCTTGAATTAAAACATAGGCATTCATGCATTGATTATTTAAACTTTAAGACATTAGAAAATTAAGCATGATAAGTTGATTTTTAAGAATTTAAAATTTTAGGTTGTTTCCCCAAATTTAGGTATTATCTTGAATTGAAACCTACCATAATTTTTTGTGAGATTATTGAGCCTTCAAGAGCATCTATTATTTCTTTCATGCTCACTTTTATTATTGCTTTGGGTGTGTCAATGTCGAATTGTTATTCTAGAACTTGCCTGATTATGCATGTCAAGACCACACCATTTGATTTGATATGTCAAGATGATAGAGGCACTTAGGATTAACCCACTCATGCCATGAAAAGCCTACCTCCACGATTAACCCTTAGTAAACCCCTTTGAGCTTAACAAGTCATTCCTTGTATTACCCTTAATATTAACCCTTAATCTATTATTGTTCAAATCCCCTAAATTAATTTGATCCCTATTTTTGTCGAGATTTGATTTGAATAAATTGCTTAGATATGTCTTGTTCTTAATAGTTAGTTTATGTTTTTTAACTTGTTCTTAAAAAAAAACACATGTATACATATTAGTAGTGATCTTTTGTTTGTGAGCTTCAGTATTCAAATTCCATAGTCAGAGAAGAAGCTTTTTGTACACAAGTAATGATTAAATATTTTTCTAGTTAAGTAATTTTTCGACTCAATCTCGATTCTAACCTTTTCTTTCAGCTTGTGACCACACCCCCTAATCAAGCCTCGTTACAACCCTTTAAAGACCTTTTGATTGATGTATCATCTCGATTTACAATGGTGGAGATTTGATTTTCATGCAAGCCTATGGTAATAACTTTTCATATTGATTGATGAGTGCTGATTTCATTATCCTTAAACACTTCGAGTGATTTGAGTGAATCTTTAGTGAGGATGTTAAACTCTGTGAGATTTCGAATCGATGGTAACTACTTAGATGAGGGGAGATGCCTAAGTTTTTCATGATTAAATACTCAACTTGAAATGTTTGAAGCTTTAATGTTCTTTTAGTTGGATTCTCAATGTATGATTACTTATGAGTTAGTTTGAGATATTATTGATAGGAATTATAAGTTGAGCAAAAAGAATTCTTAAATGTGAATTGAGAATTTTGCTTGAGGACAAGCAAACGCTTAAGTGTGGGGGTATTTGATAAACCGTAATTTATACATATTTTTATCCCTCGCTTAACACGTTTATGAATGATTTCCCCTTAGATTTGGTGAATTTGGTGCTCCTAATCCTTTAATTTCATGTTTTATACTTAGGTGAGCATAGGAGGACGAAAAGAACGGGAAACGGGCCAAAAAGGGAGAAAACGGGCCGACAAGGGAAAACAACACAGCTTGGACTTCCTCACACGAGCAGAACACACGCCCGTGCCAATCTAACAGGCTACACCATGGCCCAAATCAACCTCAGCACGGGCGTGTTGATATCTCAGCCTCGACCATGGCCTGAAGTAATCGCACACGGCTGTGTCACACGGGCGTGTTGATATCTCAGCCTCGACCATGGCCTGAAGTAATCGCACACGGCTGTGTCACACGGGCGTGTCCCTGCCGAACCCTAGCTAAGTTCCATTCAGAAAAATGCAAGTTTTAGGGTTTTTAGGCATTCTAAAGCCTATTTAAACACCCTAGAGGAAGACTAAAAGGAATACGGAGAATAGGGAGTAAGGAATTACTCTAAGGAAGTCGATTGATCCATCTCAAAAGTCGGATTCATTATCATCAAGACTGAATATCTCTCCTCAATTTCCCTTCAGGAGTTTTGGGTTTTCTTTATGTTTTGTATTCTTTATTATTTTGAGGTGTTTTCTTATTTAGTTATGAACTAAAACCCCTAAATACCTAAGGGGGATGAAACCTAAGACGAATCTTGTTATTATTTTCTGAATCGTATGATAAATATTTGACTTGTTCTTAATTATGTGTTCTTAATTCTTGTTTTGGTATTTCAGTATATCACTTAAAGTTAATGCTCTTAGTTGAAGGATGAATAGTCCCTGGCTAAGAGTGACTTTGTCATAATTAAGCGGAGTTGATTGCGCGCCTAGAGATAGGGTGACAAGATTTTGTCAGATTAGGGTGAAACCTAATAAAGGAATCCAAAGATCGAGTTAATGCAACCCTAGGGTGTTAATTAGAGAAAAGTCTCAGTTATTCAACCTAGGGATTAGACGTTATTAGTCTTGAATAGGGATAATAACATAACTTAGGGATTTCTACGGAACAAGTTAAATGAATAAATCGTCCGATTCGGAGCTAAAATAACAAATAAAGTCTAGGTGGATTTTTCCTTAGGTATTGTCCTAAATCAATCGTTTTTCCAAAAAGTAATTTCCCAATTCTATTTTCTGCAACTTCTTAGTTTAATTAATTAGTTAGTTAAAACAAACCCCTTATTTCTTAGGCTAGATAATAAAAAGACAGTCATTAATAGTACTTTTAGTCCTTTGGGTTCGACAATCCGGTCTTGCTAAAGCTATACTATTGTTCGATAGGTACACTTGCCTACATCATGATAATAGTTAGTCTCAAGAACGTTTAATTATAAATTTATAAAACTTATCACGAAAAATCACGATCATTGATGGTTCCACCAGCGGCTGCATCAATCATCTGTCTTGTCGAGGGATTCACACCATTGTAGAACGTTTGAACTTGCAGCCATAAAGGTAACCCATGGTTAGGGCACCTTCACTGTAGGTCCTTGTATCTCTTCCATGCATCGTAAAGATTTTCTAAGTCCATCTGCACAAAAGAAGAGATATCATTACGTAATTTAGCCATTTTAGCCGGCAAAAAATACTTTAATAAAAAATTTTCGGTCATTTGTTCCCAAGTAGTGATGGACCCTCGTGGTAATGAGTTCATCCACTATTTAACTTTGTTCCTCAGTGAAAAAGGAAATAACCGAAGATAAATGGCTTCATCAGAAACGCCATTAATTTTAAAAGTGTCACAGATTTTCAAAAAATTTGTCAAGTGAGTGTTGGGATTATCATCCTACAAACCATCAAACTAAACAAATTGTTGTATCATTTGAATCGTGTTAGGTTTCAGTTTAAAATTATTCACATCAATAGCAGGCCTAACTATACTTGACTCAGTTCCTATTAATGTAGGTTTAGCATAATCATACATAGTACGAGGAGCAGGATCCTAATTTGCTAGATCAGCGGGTATCGAGGAGGTAGCTGATTTTCTTGATTTTCAGCCATCTCCTCAGTTGTAGTCGAGATATCGTCCTCTTGCTCTTCCTCTGTGTATCTTAGGCTTTGCCTTATTTCTCGTCGATTTTTATGAGTTGTGCGGTCGATTTCTTCGTCAAACAGTAATGGTCCCAACGGGTTTCTTCTAGTTATAAACTATAAGAACCTGCCAGAAGAAAGAAAAAGAAAATTAGTAAAACAAAAATTAAAATAAAATTAATTTTCAAGAAAAATAAATGGTTAAAGTAATAAAAATTGAGTGTTCCTAATATCTTAGTCCCCGGCAACAGCGCCAAAAAATTGATCGTGATTTTTCGTGATAAGTTTTGTAAATTTATAATTAATCATTCTTGAAACTAACTATTATCACGATGTAGGCAAGTGTACCTATCAAATAGTAGTATAGCTTTACCAAGACCAGATTGTCAAACCCAAAGGACTAAAAGTACTAGTAATGACCGTCTTTTGATTATCTAGCCTAAGAATAAAGGGGTTTGTTTCAATTAACTAATTAACTAAACTAAGAAGTTGCAGAAAATAGAATTGGGGAATTACTTTTGGGAAAAACGATTGATTTAGGACAATACCTAAGGAAAAATCCACCTAGACTTTACTTGTTATTTTGGCTCCGAACCGGACGATTTATTCATTTAACTTGTTCCGTAGAAATCCCTAAGTTATATTATTATCCCTATTCAAGACTAATAACGTCTAATCCTAGGTTGAATAATTGAGACTTCTCTCTAATTAACACCCTAGGGTTGCATTAACTCGATCTATGGATCCCCTTATTAGCTTTCACCCTAATCTGGCAAAATCTTGTCACCCTATCTCTAGGTGCACAATCAACTCCACTTAATTATGACAAAGTCACTCTTAGCCAGGGACTATTCATCCTTCAACTAAGAGCATTAACTTGAATCGATATCCTGAAATACCAAAACAAGAATTAAGAACACATAATTAAGAACAAGTCAAATATTTATCATACGATTCATAAAATAATAACAAGATTCGTCTTAGGTTTCATCCCCCTTAGGTACTTAGGGGTTTTAGTTCATAACTAAATAAGAAAATATCTCAGGAGAATAAAGAAAACAAAACATAAAGAAAACCCAAAACTCCTGAAGGTAAATTGAGGAAAGATCTTCAGTCCTGATGATGAATCTGGCTTCTGGGATGGATCAATCGGCTTCTTTGGAGTAATTCTTTACTCCCTATTCTCTGTCTCCCTTTTAGTCTTCCTCTAGGGTGTTAAATAGGCTTTAGAATGCCTAAAAGCCCACAAACTTGCCCTTTTCCGAATGGAACTGAGCTAGGGCTCACCAGGGACATGCCCGTGTAACACGCCCATGTGCGATTACTTCAGGCCATGGTCGAGCCTGCTAGATCAACACGCCCGTGTTGGGCCGTGGTCGAGCCTATTAGATTGGCACGGGCATGTGTTCTGCTGGTGTGAGGAAGTCTAGGCCGTGTTGTTTTTCCCTGTCAACCCGTTTTCTCCGTTTTTGGCTCGTTTCTTATTTTTTTCATCCTCTTATGCTCACCTAAGTATAAAACATGAAATTAAAGGATTAGGAGCATCAAATTCACCAAATCTAAGGAGAAATCATTCATAAACGTGTTAAGTGAGGGATAAAAATATGTATAAATTACAGTTTATCAACATGGCATCGACACGGATATACGAGAGCTAGTTAACACCATGTTTAGGACATGGCATCAGCCTCGACGATGATAGTCAGTGTAAGACCATGTCTGGGACATGGCATCGACACCTTACCCACGTTTGAGGCTTAATGAATATCCGATAGTGTTCCTAATGGTTCAACGGTGAGAGTTATGATTTCAAGTTAACGAGGAAAGTATAATCATGTTGTGAGTGGCACAGGAACCTATTTGGTATGTATGAAACGTGAGCTTAATATAGACTATATGATGTGTATTGAATATTAATGTATTGAATATTAATGAATAAGTTTTTCTTATGCCTACTTATGTATTATGAGCTTGTTGATGAAGGGTAAAGTTGTGTTGTATATCTATTTATGTGCAACTTACTAAGCTTTATACTTACTCCCTCTCTTTTTCTTTTTTCTTATAGTGCCGCCTATCTAGCTCAAGGATCAACGGAAGTCAAAGATATCGATCACACTATCAATCGAAGCATTCGGTATAGTTTGATTTATATTTTTGAATATGGCATGTATAGGGAACTAGACTTGTGTTTTGTGTTATTATTAACTTGGCCTAATGTGTTGGCTTGGGATAAATCCCTCATTTTTTATTAAGCCTCAAATGATGGTTAATATTCATTTTGATTTATATGGAATGATGTTATTTTCATGGTTGAGTAAATTGCACAAATGGAATGTTGTCTATTGTGGCTGATTTGGTTGCATGAGATAGTATTATATTGGTTTTGGCTGCTATTGTGTAGGTTGAGTAAGTAAGGGTGGCAAAGAGGCTTGGTAAATAGCTCTATATTGTCCATACGGGTAGACACACGGGCATGTGTCTAGGCCATGTGTGACACGCGATCTGTCCCATGGGCGTGTGGTCCAGCCGTATGTCCCTTGCACATAAAAATTTCAAGTCAGTATGCATGATAGTAAACACACGGGCAGAGACACGATCGTGTGAATGACATGGCCTAGCACACAGGCATGTACCTTGGCCGTGTGACATTTTGGGGTTGCTAACATCAGAAACAGAATGTCCAGGTTTTTGCACACGGGCTAGGACAAGGGCGTGTCATAGCCATGTGAAGGACACGGGCCAGGGACACGGGCATGTGCCAGGCCATGTGAAAACCCCTGTAGGTGTGCATTTAGAACTATTTCTACACGATTGGAGGACACGGGCATGTCCCTATATTGCTTAGGCTGTGTAGGCCACACGGGCCAATAGCACGACCATGTCGAAATGGTCGCACGGGCGTGTGCCCCTGTGTCAAATTCATTTTCTAAAGTTGGCTAAAGGACCCGAATTGGTCCCAAATGATTTTCAATGTGTGTTTTGGGCCTCGTATGCCCATATTAAGGATGTGTTGATAAGTTTGAGGAAGTTTTAAATTTGACCAAGACTTAAAGACTAAGAAATGGTTGTAAGCACGAGTTCAAGGTAGGTAACGCCTCGTATTTCGTCCCAGCGTAAGATACGGGTATGAGGTGTTACATAGAAAAAACAAAGATGAAACATGCCTGTAACACCCCTTACCCATATTCGATGTTAGAACAGGGTATGAGGCATTACATAACTTAAACACAATCAAACATACATTTCTGAGCCGTAAATTTTCGTCCCAATTTAAAAAAATTTGTATCTAATTATAAAATCCCTAATATGAGCCTATGAGGCCCAAAACATGCTTTGGACGTGTTTCAGGACTAAACCAAGAACTTTAGAAAATTTCACAACTTAGAAAATTTTTCACTAAACAGGGTCACACGCCCATGTGGATATGGGACACGCCCATATAGGCAGGCCGTGTCGTCACACTCGGTATTGACCAACCCCGTGTAACTCTCTGCTTGTCATCCAATAACAAAATGAAGACACACGGCCAAGTCACACGCCCGTGTTCACACGCCCGTGTGCTAGGCCGTGTAGTCAATTTAAAATTTATGATTTTTCATAAAATAGGTGTAGACTTCACACGCCTAGGACACACGTCCGTTCCTGAGGCCATGTCATCCACACAACTGAGACACATGCCCATGTCTCTACCCGTGTGCTCAATTCTGAGCATTCTGTTTCGCAAAAATTAGGGTGTAGGGAACACACGGCCTAAACACATGCCCGTGGGGTAAACCGTGTGCTACACACGGCCTAAACACACTCCCGTGTGTCTACCCGTGTAGACAAAAATAAGGTTATTTACCAAGCCATTTTGCCACCCTTTGATGCAATCACCTACACAATACAACATAGTACCAATTCAAGCTTTTACATACAACCAAATCAGCCACAACCAAGACATCAACATATCATTCACATGCTACCATTTATCGTACACAAACATCACATACTTACCGACTCAACTCAAGTAAAATCCCACATCCATGAAAGATACCACCACATAGATTACTTATACCAATAGTAGCCAATTTCAAATGGCCTCATACAAAATGAGCTTTCAACCATTAATAGCCAACACATTTGGCCAAATCAATTATGACATATAACAAAATAACCAAGTCCTCTATACATGCCATAACTCAAAATGTTGAAATCATTGGTACCAAAATAATTGTTGATAGTGTGAGTGACTCTCTGACAGTCTCCGATCCCCGAGTTAGCTTGGTGACACTATAAGACAAGGGAAAGGAAGGGGAGTAAGTTATAAAGCTTAGTAAGTTTCTATGCAAATAATAGGCATCATAACTACACAATTAACATACATTTAACATAATGAAAATTGGCAAAAATGTTATAAAAATCTTATAGTCATACTTACTCAATCACAACCTTACCAAGGTTTCATCACATATCGAGCTCATTATGTATGAATTTTACGTACATACCTATATCAACTCACAACATACCATAGTCTTTCACAACTTTGACATTCCCGTTGAACACTTGGAACATTAACGGATGCTCGAAAAACTTGCACATAAGTGCCATACATGTAGCCAAAGCTTCCTCATATCTCATAATACATATAGGCTCATATTCGAGCTATTCACGGGCCTGCTCACACAAGCTGTCAGTCAGGATGTGGCTATACAGTGCTGCTCACACAAGCTGTCAGGTATTCGTAACATATGCTGGACTACCCAGCCACTGGTAGGACGTACGAGACCAACACCCGAATCACATAAACACATGGGTTCCTAGTGACATGTCACTCATATCCTATTCTATTCCTAAGGCTCAACCTAGAATTCTCGCTTGTCGGAACTTTGTCGAATACGTCCAAAGATTCAATCATAATTCATGCAATATTAAAGCATTTAAAACATAAATATGACAATGCATTATTTACATACGAACTTACCTCAGTACAAAAAAAGTAGAATTTGACCTAATTGTCAAACACTTTGTTTTTCCCCCGATCTCGGTCCGAACCTCATTTTCCTTGATCTATAATAACCAGTTTAACTTATTTAATACACATTGTTTAATTCAGTCCAAAAATCATATTATGGAAAACTTACATTTTTGCCCCTAATATTTCACATTTTTACAATTTAATCCCTAGGCTCGTAAAATGATTTTCATCCAATTTCTTCATTACCCAAGCCTAGACAAATCTTTATCATACTCATACCAGCCCACATTTTTTATTCAATCACACTTTTACTACTCATTTTTGTAACTTTTACAAATAGGTCCTTTTTTACATTTTTACCAAAAATCACTTAGCAAAAGTTGTTTATCTAACACCGAACATGCATTTTCTACCATTATACATCAAAATACTCAAATATATAACATGGGTAAAATTTTAAACTTCATCTTTCATTCAAATTAGTCCTTGAATAAGCTAGATTAGGTTGCAAGGATCTCAAAAACATGAAAATCATTAAAAAGGGCTAGGACGGACTTACAATCGAGCTTGAAAGTTTGAAAAACCCTAGTTATGTCTCCCTCTTGTAAATTTCGGCCAAGGGGTAGAAGATGAGCAAAAATTGGCTTTTATTTTATTTATTAATTCATTTATTAACCAAATGACCAAAATACCCCTAACTTAAAACATAAAAATTCTCTTACTTCAAGTCCATTTTTGTCCACTAACTTAACAAATGGTCTAATTACCATCTAAGGACCTCTAATTTAAAATTTCATAGCAATTAGACACCTTTAGCTTATAGAACTCAAGTTTTTCACTTTTTGCAATTTAGTCCTTTTTGCTAAATTGAGTGCCCAAACGTCAAAATTTTCAAACGAAATTTCTACAGAATCATTCCATAAAACTGTAAACCATAAAAATATAAGAAAAATAATTTTTTTTGTATCGGATTTGTAGTTTGAAAACCACTGTTCCGACTAGACCCAAAATCGGGTTGTTACAATGCCGGCTATCAACATCATTATATAGCATAGACAACAGGGACAAGGCTTAGTGGGAGGGTCAAAAAATCCCATTATAGCCATTGAAACCCAAGAATAGACTTGCCTAACATTTTGGAAACCTAATCTTTTACCAAACATAACTACTGTCACTAATCAGCTTAGTGTAAAGTGTTGCTTGCACTCAAAAATAAGTTAACTAAACAAACCGTTCAACTGCCTAGATACATCAAGTTGTCATCTATAGTACTCTAGTTCAATCCCAATTTGGTCTCAACTAAACTCTAACGATACACACGGACCCATCGTTTCCACACTAAACCACGGAAACAATCTATCGATCTGCATACTAACAAATTCACCCAAAGTATCTAGGGTTGACGGATTGTCTCTTAAAAGAGTCTATCAAATAATGAATTCCAGCAAGACGTTTTGCAAATGGGTGTGCTACAGAATCCACGCAATACACCACCCAGACATTTAACGGATAATTCACCAATTTCTTTCTTTTTTTACGTTAGCTTACTCAACTATACGCCAAACAGCATATTAGTACGATCTACACCAGGCAAGCTATTATCCTATTTACCTAAGAAAATATAATATGTATTATGAGAAATGAATTACAGTAATTCTTTTCTTGGCCCATTAACTTTTTAGTAGAGACCAATTTATTAAGTGTTTTTTTATCGTTCAAGAGGGAGTTTGTCGAGTAATGGTTAAGGGTTTTGGCATAGATAGGGTAGTGGTGGCCGGCCGAGAGATTTGACAATTGACAAGTGATGTTTAATTTCAAGTCACCGCAGGGTCCAAGCGGCAGACAATGTCATGCACTCTTTGTTCTAACGTGAGATATACTTGTGACGTCTAGGTTCACGGGCAATGTTCTTAGCCTCTGAAAAATAAAAAACAAGAAAAACTTATTTTCTTCAGATGCTCTTACATATGTGTATACATATATATATATATAGTACAAATGTTTAATGTCCCGTCTCCTCACATATGGGATCCTCCAGAAAAGTTCAGAGTTAAAACAAACACGTACGATTAGCTAATTGATTATAGCATCAAGTAAAAGGAATCCTCCCAGGTTCTTAGAATTAATGTCAAAGATTGAAGTCTAAGCACTGAAATAATAATCTTGAATTGATAAGATTAGCAAATTGTAACACGATCTTTCTTATACAAAGATTTAAAGAGATCCAGCATATGGTAAACCTTGTTGTTTTCGATGATACAAATTTTAACTTACATTGCAAAATGCAAGCAAATATTCCACAGGCAGATGGTCATTAGCCTCTTTTCAATAGTAAAGAACTTACCATCTAGATAAAGGTCAAATACCAGCAAACCAGTTTGGTTTTGTAATATTCCTATTTAATGAGATGATTAAGTTATTGGAGAAAAAAAATTAGTGTTGTATATAAAGTATGAGACATCGATGTTTTCCGCTTTACCACAACTGTCGAATCAAGAGTTATTTGTCTCTTGATATTTGCTAGTAGTCCAAGGTTTATACATTGCGTTAGGTATATTTAAAACTACATCGAATGTCTTTTTGGCTTAATTCACTATATCTTTTCACTTTAGTATTCAAATTTATTTAACTATTTTAGTACTTAAATATTTCTCAATCATAGTTTTCGGTCCCATTTTTTAATACTGTACAAATTATAGTTTTAGCCAATAATAATACACCACATCGAGTTCTTTTTATAAAAAAATATAAATTTCTTTTATGTAATATATATAAACTTTAAAAAACTATTAAAAATAAAATTATAAAAGAGTCCTAAAATATTTAGGTTAATATACTAAAAAAAGCCATTATACTTATATACCTTGCTTAAATAAGCTCTTATGCTATCTTTGTAGTTAAGTAAACCCCTAACATATAATTCTTATCTATGAAAGTCATCGATTTTATTATTAAAATAAAAATATTTTGAATTTTAATACTAATTTGCATTTATGTTTATGTGAATTTGATGAGAATAATTTATTAAATAAAAATAAAAAATATTTTTTAAAAGTAAAAAAAAATAATATTTTCTTCAAAGTGGTTTTATACATAACACACTTAATCACTCTTTGATATTCTTTTAAATTTTGATTTTTTTATGTTAAAAGTGTATCTAATTTTTATTACATCAACAAGAAATTAAGATAAGAGCATGAAATTCAAAATAATCTTACTTTAATATTAAAATCAAGCTTTTATGGGTAAAAAATCATAAGATAGGGCTTATTTAACTACAAAAATAGTTTAAGGACTTGTTTAAATAAAATGTAGTAGTTTAAGGGCTTTTTTAGTATATTAGACTAAAATATATAATATAATCTAAGAATATATTAAAAAATATAAAAATAGAAAGAATTTTTTTAAAAAAAAATATAGAACAATCAAACCATTGCCGGAAAAGTGCACAAATATATGAAACTAAATTTTTGTGGTTAGAGTTTGAGATGGAAAAGTACCCGGTGAGAATTTCTGACTCAAACTAAAAGCGTTTATAATACCAAGGGAAAAGAGTTATATAGTAAATTTATAAAAGAAATAATATAAATGTTAAAGTTCGCTTTGGTTGAAAAATTAAAATTAGGATAGTGAAGATGATGAAATTTTAGGTTTAAATATATTCAGATTTATTAAAAATATAAAAAAGATATAAATATTCTCAAAATAATATTTTTTATTAGTGAAAGAAATATACTTTTAATAATTTCTGAATTGAAACTAAGTTAATAGGTAACACTGGCCTAATAAAAAAATTTATATGTTTAATTTTTAATTTATTTTTATTTTATAATTTTATTTATATATTTATATATTTTTTAGATTTTTATATCTTTATTTCTATTTTTTAATTCTTTTGGCATATTTGATAAAAGAAATTTGATATTCTTTTCTAATAAAAAAATCGTTAGGTGGCACATTTTCATTAGCTAAACTACCACTTGTCTTTTTAAACAATGTTAAAGAATTGAACCAAAAACTATAACAAAAATTACTTTAAGTAACAACATGGATAAAAAAATCAAAATAGGAAAATGAATATATCTCATAAGTGATATAATAAATTAAGTCGATTAGATCTGGCAAAATAGACCCGAACTTGAAAGTTCGCCCGTGCCCATAACAGATCTAAGCCCAAGTCCAAGATAATCTAACTCGAAGCCTGAAAAGGATTGACTTTATAACTAAATAACTGTAATATATATTAATAATTGATATAATTTTATGATATTACTTAAAATATAAATAAATGATAATTTTTATTTTTTAAATATATTCATAAGTATTATATATTTATATAAAAAATTTATTAATAGGAAAAGTAATTAATAAAAAATGTATGCTAAATTATAAAGTGAAATAAATTTTTAAAAATATTAATTTAATATAAAATAATTTTAATACTATAGTTATATATGTGTAATAAATATATAAAATTAAAAATTATTTAAATGTATAATATCAAACTTTAATGATAATATAATAATATATTATATAACTATCACCGAAACCAATTACCTAAACTGATTTAAATCGATATGCTAAATTAGTATATTACTAGTACATAAATTAATATTATAATATATAGCTATTACTAAAAATTAATACATATATAACTATTATTATAATATAGATTATAATAAAAGATGCAATATTAGATATTATATTGTTTAATGAACGATCATATATATAAACTATTAATATTTTATATGATATGATATGTCATTATATAATATAATAGGAGTGCTAACTTTCAAGTGTACGAAAAGTTTAAGCCTTAGAGCATATTTCAATTAGTATAATAATAATCATTAATATATAATAAATAATATATAATATATAATATACTACTATTATATATATGACTATTATTACAATATAGATTATAATAAAATGTATAGTATTAATTATTTATGCATAATATAGAAACTATTAATATATGATATGATATGATATGATATGATATGATATGATATAGCAATATATAATATAGTAGAAGGGCTATCTTTCAAATGTATAAAAAATACAGGGACTCAGAGCATATTTTAACCAGTATAATAATAAACAATAATATGTAATATATGATGTACTACTATTATATATAACTAGTATATTATAGATTATAATAAAAGATATAATAATGCATGATATTATAATGTTTAATCATTGATGCATATATATAAACTATTAATATTTTACGTACTATATGATATGATATAACATTATATAATATAGTAGGAAGACTAACTTTCAAATTTACAAAAAGTGTAACATCTTAGAATAAGGCTTAGGACTTTAGGGCCTAATGAACTGAGGTCGCCAGTGGGCCTGGTGAGCTACGGTCGTTGGCTTAGGTCGAGAGTGAAAGTAGATTCTTGACTGTAAAAAAAATTATTAGGAGTAACGAAAAGGCAGTTATACCAAAGTTAGGAAGTCAACTTATTTTCCTCTTCAGAACACCACCCATGCACGTTACTCTTTCCTAGATATACTAGGTCAACCTAAGATCATTAAAACACCTAGTGCCTATAAATTAAGCTCTTTTCATTGAAACTTCATATTCATTTGAATGACAAAACTCACTTAAATTTCTTCATCGATTTCTTCTTTCTTTTGTTTCTACGAAACCAAGAACCTAGAACTTAGCTCTTAGAACTTAATGCAAGACTATGTTTCTCTACTGAAAGTAATTTTAGAACTTTTAAGAAGGCTCGCAACAAAAGAGACTAGGTTCGCAAAAGGCTAGTATGTGCGAACCTAGGTTCGCTTGCATTTATGTATTAGTTTTAATTTGCTTTGTCTATTAGTAACTTGTGTATATTTGTGAAGTTCTGAACTTAACAGACCCATCTACAAGCAAAGACAATGGAAAAGCGAAGCCTGTTTGAAGCTTTCAACAAACTGGTGAGTTCTCAGGGATCACTACATTTAAGTGTGAATCATAGTGTTAATCAAGAGCTTAAGGTTTAATCCTATGTTTCACGAGTAAGTCTTCTCTAAACTTTGTTTTGTGATTGTGTTTAAATATATGTTTTCATAAACAGTTATATGTGAGCTCTATATTGTGAGCTAGATATGAACAGTGTTTTGTGAGCTCCTCATGATTTGCGAGCTTATGTTTAAGTAAATGCTTTGGCACTATAGTCTTTTGTAACTATTGGATATAATGGCATGTCATAGGATTGTGAGTACTCACCTTTGTGTTTTGTGATTTGGGTGAGAGGCCTTGGGACAAGTTAGGAGAACTAAGTGAATGACGAGCTTAGCTCAATTCAATAGGACATGCTGGTGTGATGGAGAGTGTTCGTTTAGCACTACACTTATGGAATATGACACTCTTTGAGTCAAAGTGAAGAGTCATAAAAATATTTGTTTTATAACACCTTTTACCCACTCCAATCGTCAAACTCAAGTAATAGAATGTTACAAACAAATACAAAATATTTATACACCAAATAATAGTTCAAAATTCAACTCAATATCAAATAGCCACATTTAATCATGTATAACATGCAATTCAATCAAATTCAGGTTTATATCGAGCTTACGAAAGCTTAAAATCAACCTGGTAACAAACAAGGATTAACTTGAAACAAACATAAGTATGGGAAATTTCTGCACATAGGGGTCACACCACCGTGTCCTCTGATCGTGCAAAAGTGCAAATATTCAAAAGATATCACAGGTTGTGTCGTCGGTCCATGTAACAGATTGTGGTAATGTGCACCAAAATCACTCTAAACATACAGTTCACACGGTCGTGTCATATAAACGTGTTTACCTGTAGAAACCTTTCATAACAAGCTTTTTAACCCTAATTCACTTATTCCACAAGCAACACATTATATCCATTTTCAACCAATTCAAAAGTGTAACACCCCAAACCTGGCCTAGACGTTATGGTCGAATCTAGGAGTGTTATAGGAAGGGTTTTGAAATCAATCTTATTATGTTAATTTTCCCACGTTTAATTGTTACTGAAAAGAATCCACATTTTTATCAAACATATTATTATTTTCGTTAAGGAAAACATTGTTAATTTGCTCTTTCGAAAAACTTGTTTTGCAGCAGAAGTTTGGTATTGTTAAAGCTGAAAACCAAGTTTGTGTTTCCAAAAAAACATTTGTTTGTGTAAAATCGTGGTTTTGTCAAACATCGTAATATAAAAGTTAAAAACACATCCAAAACCAAAATTAAAACAAATAGTCCAGAGAGTCTCAAAATTACAAAACTCTAAAAAATAGTCCATTTTTAAATAAAAACCGTTAATCAAAATAGTTCGCGAGCCAGTGGTCACCACTAAGACTCCGTCACACTGACTCGCCTATGTTTGAGGATTATCTGAACAGAATAGACAACAGATGTGAGTTTTCATAAACTCAGTGTGTAACTCAACAGAAACATACATGCATCAAATTCATGATTTCAATATATCAGAACAGAAGCAGACATAAGTCCTTATGAGAGTCAGATTATTAGAAACATACAAATATGCAAAGTCGTACCCCCATCCTCTACACTCCATCTCCAACCATCCTAGCATACCACATAGGGTATAAAACACTCACCCAGCCCTACACACCACAGTGTTTGTACGATACTTATCAGAATAATTTGCAGCTTTGCTGCCAAGATGACGGCGAATTATCGCCTCACAGAACACTTCCTCCAAAAAAAAGAACCACCCTATATACAGATATATAGAATAATAGATTTAACATGACCCGCATGTTCATATACAGATATCATACATGCTTATACAACACAATCACACATACATATCAGTTTTCCTAAACTCAAATTAGTCTATCAGAATAGCAGATCTCATGCATTAGTGTTTGTTTTGCCTTTATCGACCTTACAGAAGGCCCACAGTCGATCGGAACAACACGTGTGACCCTAGGGAAAACTTTAAAATTTTGGGCCCACATACCCAAATTGGCCTTGCTCATGTGGCCTATACGCCCAAATTGGCCTAGCCTGTGTGACCCACACGGCTACACACTTGCCCGTCATACGGTCGTGTGTGCACACGGCCGGGCACATGCCCGTGTGGCATCGACAGGCCACTTTTTTGGCTTTTGCCAAAATTTGAGTTTTCGCGTTTTCGTTACACACCTAATTCATTTTTGAAGCAACAATAGCCCCAAAGTGAACAGTATCTATAATCAACAATAAAACGTCCACAATCAAATTCAATTCCTCAATTCCAAACGAATTACCACTCGAATACAACGTAACCAAAACATGAACTTTCAACAAAACAAACTGTATTAAGACGTTTCAAAAGCTTACCCTCATTTATAATGGCCTTTACGCTTCACTATGTAGCCGAAGGGTCTCAGTTTTCTTGAAGAACACCGAGCAAAATGGTATACTGAATTAATCTCACACTCCAATTAAAACTAAAACGTTAATCAAAATTCTTTAAAAATCACAACGAACCCCTTACCTACGAAGCAGCACGATGGAATAGAAAAGTTAAAGTATCGTAATTTGAAGGAAATTTTTGGCAAAACCAGAAAAGGGAAAAAAATGGAAGTTGGTTGTGGAAACAAGCAAAAAAGTCAGAAAGGGAAAAACTTTTTAGGAAACAAAAATAGAAATTAAAAAAGGAAATATTTTACTAAAATATTCTTAATATCCCTCCAACTCCCCACTAATCTGCTAACCAACCTAATCCCACCAAATTCGACACCTCAATCCACATCCAATCACCTCAGAATTCCAGCTCCACCCAAACTCTATCAGACAACGTAGACAAAAATTATTATCCCTGCTCATACAGGGACTCGAGCACGCGACCTCAGTGCAAGCTAACCCTTACCACTTGAACCAGCAGGCTTATTCTTCTACAAGTTTATCAAAATTAAAACATAAGTCCACCTAAAATGGAATAACAGAATTTTCCAGAAAGTGAGACTTGAACCCAAGACCTCAAGCACACACCCAGAACACTTAGCCACTGAAGTAGATACATATTTGTGATAGATTTCACAAAAAGAAAGTTAAATAATTCAGGGCGTTACAACTCTACCCTCTAAAAGAAATTTTAGCCTCAAAATTTACTTGATCCGATTAGATGAGGATACTACTGACGCATCGAGTCCTCAAGTTCCCACGTGGCTTTCTCAGTATCATGATTCCGCCACAGAACTTTAACTAACGAAATAGACTTCCTCCTTAGAATCTTTATGACTCGATCTAAAATCTGAACTGGTTCCTCCTCAAATGTCAAATCCGCTCTAACCTCGATCTCCTCAACAGAAATAATGTGAGATGGGTCAGACTGATACCACCTCAACATAGAGACGTCAAATATTTCATGGATATATCTAACTCCATAGGTAACTCCATAGGTAACTCCAACCTAGGGCTTAACTTGCCCTTACGTCCGAACCGCAGAACCTTCTTCCACAGAGATACTTAAGAAAGACAAAGTCACCCATAGAGTATTTGATATCCCTCATTCTCAAATCCGCATAGGACTTTTGTCTATCAGAAGTTACCTTAAGACGATCCCAAATTAATCTGACTTTGTCTGTAACACCCCACACCCGTACCCTTCGCTGGGACGGAATACGAGGCATTACCTAACTCTAAACTCATAATTTCATCCATTTTTAAGTTACCAAAACTCTGCCCAATTTAAAACTTTTTCAATTTCTACTTTAAACTTCTTACCAGGGGCCTACGAGCCCCAAATCGACCATTGAAAAGTATTCGAGATTGACCTGGGTTCTTAAGCCATCTATAGTAAATTTGTCTTTGAAATATGGCACACGCTCGTGTGGAAGGGCAACACGCCTATGTGACCAGCTCGACATGGTCGTGCTATTGGCCCGTGTGCCTCACATGGCCTAAGCAATACAGGGACACACCCGTATCCTCCACCCGTGTGGAATTAATTCTAAATGCACACCTATAGGGGTTTTCACACGGCCTGGCACACACCCGTGTACCTAGCCCATGTCCTTCACATGGCCATGACACACCCGTGTCCTAGCCTGTGTGCTAAAACATAGACATTCTATTTCTGATGTCAGCAACCCCAAAATGTCACACGGCCAAGGCACACGCTCGTGTGCTAGGCCATGTCCTTCACACGGTTGAGACACACGACCGTGTCCCTAGTCGTGTGTTTACTATCATGCATACTAACTTGCAAATTTTACGTGCATGGGACACACAGTCAGACCACACGCCCATAGGGCAGACTGTGTGTCATACACGGCCTAGATACACGCTCGTGTGTCTACCCGTGTGGACAATATAGGGCTATTTACCAAGTCTCATTGCTACCTTTACATACATAGATCCATACAAAACCAACCAATACCAAAACAAACATAACTCATACAACCAAATCAGCCCCAATAGACATTAATTCAACCATGTAAATGCATCTTTTATAAAGTCAAAATGAATATTAACCATCATTCAAGGCTTAATACAAAATGAAGGGTTTCGAACCTAAGCCAACACATTTGGCCAATCCTCAATGACACAAAATAATAAAGTCTAAGCCCTATACATGCCATTTTCAAAAATATAAATCCAACTATACCGAATGCTTCAATTGATAGTATGATCGATATCTCTGACTTCCAGTGATCCTTGAGCTAGTTAGGTGGTACTATAAGAAAATAGAAAGAAAAGGGAGTAAGCATATAGCTTAGTAAGTTACATATAAATAAATGTACAATAACTACTTAACCATTCATCAACTAGCTCATGATACAAAGTGGGCATAAGCATTACTTACTCATCAACATCCATACAAATCACATAGCATATATATATTGAGCTCACATCTCATCTATAACAAATTTGGTACTTGTACCACTCACAACACTGTTATACTTTCCTTATTAACTCAGAATCATAACTTTCACCGTTGAACTGTTCGAAGCACTACCGGAAATTCATTAAGCCTCAAACATGGGGTAAGGTGCCGATGCCATGTCCCAGACATGGTCTTACACTGGCTATTATCATCGAGGTCGATGCCATGTCTCAGACATGGTCTTACACTAGCTCTCGCATATTCATGTCGATGCCATGTCCCAGACATGGTCTTACACTGACACAACTCATAGCCGATGCATGTTCTAGACATGTCATACACTGGCTTACGTCCCGAGGCCGATGCATGTCCCAGACATGTCTTACACTAGCACTTGTCTCAATGCCGGTGCCATATCCCGGACATAGTCTTACACTGGCTCTCATAATGTGGCTGATTCATGTCCCAGATATGTCTTACTTTAGCTCACACATGTGACCTAAATGTCATGGCATGGATATCTGATTTACTTCCTGAGGTTCCAACGGGAGTTCTACTATCTCGATTATCATTATACATTCTCAATTCCACAATCAAGCAATTCATACTATATCAATTCAATGATAATTCAAACACGTATAGTAACAATGTAGTTGTATTATTTACATACAACTTACCTCGAATTACAAAATGTAGACAACTTGTCAATTAATCTACTTGCTTGGCCTTCCCCCTGTTTAGGGTCGAATTTGGTAATTCTTTATTTGAGAGAAGAATAAATGGCCAAAATTTTTGAAACTTTCAAACCCCTACAATGGCTGATTTTCGGTGGTGAAGAGAGAAAAGATGATAGCTTTTCCTTTTTGTTTTATTAATAATAAAACTAGTCAAAATTGGTGACAAATTTCACCTAATTTTGACTTTCCTTTCAATTTGTCTCCTATGGCCGGCCAAGCTATAATATAGGGGTCTAATTGCCCTTTAAAGACCCCTAATTTTGATCCTTTAACAAAATAACACCTTTAGCTATCAAATTAGGAATTTTGCACTTTATGCGATTTAGTCCTTTTTCGCAATTGGGCTTACAAACGTTAAAATTAACCTACTAAATTTTTCATGCACTAATATAATCATGCTAGAACATCAAAATAATAATAAAATAATATTTTTTTTTGACTTCGAATTTGTGGTCCTGAGACCACTGTTCCGACTAGGCCGTAAATCAGGCTGTTACATTGCCCTTGGTCTCGAAAACCAACTTAGAACCCAAAACCTGTCGTTCACCCAATTTAGTCCAACAGAGCGGAGCATGACACTTATGACCATACAGAGCCTCTTAAGGTGCCATTTGGATGCTAGACTGAAAACTGTTGTTGTAGGCGAACTCAACTAAAGGCAAAAGGTCCTCCCAACTCCATTGGAAATCAATTGCACAAATCTGAAGCATATCCTCCAGTATCTGAATCACTCTCTCAAATTGATCATCGATCTGAGGATATAACACAATACTAAAGTCTAACCTCAAATCCAAAGTTTCATTAAGTTTCTTCCAAAACTAAGAAGTAAAAAGAGGATCCCTATCTGAAATTATCGAAACCAGAACCCCGTAAAGTCTCATAATCTCGGAAATATAAAGCTTGCTAACTTCTGCAGAGAATAATCCGTCCGAACCAGAATGAAATGGGCGGACTTCGTCAAACGATCTATGATGACCCATACAGAATATTTCTTAATAGGTGTTAAAGGTAACCCACTAACGAATTCCATCGTAACACATTCTCATTTCCATAAGTGAATCTTAACAGGTTGGAGCAAACCCGAAGGCAATTGGTGCTCAGTCTTAACTTGCTATCACGTCAGGTAATGAGCAATGAAATCTGTTACCTCTCGTTTCAAACTCATCCACCAATACAGTTCACAGAGATCCTAATATATCTTATTTTTACTGAGATGCATATGTCTCAAATCAGAGTCATTCCATACACAAACCTGTTCTCAGAAACACAGAACCCCATCACTATTCAGCCCAAAATCAGACATACTGCCACTCTCAACTTGATAGAAATACAAAACCAGAGAATCATCCAGTAACTGCTTATCTCAAATCTGATCAATCCAAGTCAACTTAAATTGCAACTCATCTAATAGACTCACATCCTCAAACAGACTTTGGCAAGCAAACATAGCCCTCAAATTAGACATTGATCTACGATTGAGAGCATCGGCCACCACATTAGCATTACCAGGATGATACTCTATCGTGCAGTCGTAATCCTTGAGTAGCTCAATCCATCTACATTGGCTAAGGTTCAACTCCTTCTGAGTAAGGAGGTACTTGAGGCTCTTATGATCGGTGTAGATAATATACCTCTCACTATACAAATAGTGCCTCTAGATCTTTAAAGTAAAAACCATGTCAGCCAACTCGAGATTGGGTGTTGGATAATTTCTCTCGTGTGACTTAAGCTATCGGGACGCATAAGCCACAACCTTACCATTTTGCATCAATACACATCCCAAACCGATGTGTGATGCATCACTATAAACTACAAACTTTTTACCAGATTCAGGCTGTATCAGAACAGGAGCCTGAGTTAGAATAGACTTGAGCTTTGAGAAGCTTGATTGTTGCATATCAATCCAAACAAAAGGAACATTCTTACGTAGAAGCTGAGTCAGAGGGGTTGCAATCAACGAGAACCCCTCTAAAACTATCGATAATAACCGGTAAGACCTAGAAAACTATGGATCTCAAAAACATTCTTAGGCTGTTTGCAATCAAGTACAGGCTCAATCTTTCTCGGATCAACTCAGATCCCTTCGACAGACCACGTGCCTTAGAAATGTTACTTGCCGCAACCAGAACCCACACTTGCTCAATTTAGCGTAGAGTTGTTTCTCACGCAGTATCTAAAGCACTACTCTAATATGCTCATCATGCTCATCCTCGATCTTAGAGTACACCAGAATATTGTTGATAAAGACTATGATGAACTGATCTAAATACTACTGGAAAACCCGATTCATCAAATCCATGAATGCAGTCGAAGCATTTATCAAACCAAATGGCATGACTAGGAACTCGTAGTGCCCGTAATGAGTCCTAAAAGTTGTCCTAAAGATATCAGCTTCTTTAACCCTAAGTTGATGATAGTCAAAATGGAGATCTATCTTCGAGAATACTGAAGCCCTAGAAAAATGATCAAACAAATCACTGATCCTCGGAAGTGGGTACTTATTCTTTACAGTTAACTTATTCAACTACAGGTAGTCAATACACATCTTCATGGTACCATCTTTTTTCTTCACAAACAAAACTAGTGCCCTCATAGAGACAGGCTAGGACGGATGAATCCACAATCTAGAAGCTCTTGAAGCTGTGCCTTAAGCTCCACAAGCTCCTTCGGTGCCATACAATATGGAGCGATGGACACCAGAGTTGTACCCGGTAAAAGCTCTATGTTGAACTCAACTTTTCGATTCGGAGGTAAACCCAGTAACTCATCAGGAAATACATCTAAAAATTACCTCACTATTTTGATACCCTCAACGGAAGAGTCCCTAGAAGCTGAAACACTCACATAGGCCAAATATGCCTCACATACTTTTGAATCAATTTTTCGACTATTAGAGAGAGATTACGTTAAACAAGTAATCCCGACACTCGCCAATCACAGCAATCTCTACATCACCCACAGTTCCCAAAACCACCCTCTTAATCGCGCAATCCAAACTGACTCGGTGATCTACAAGCTAGTCCATACCAAGAATCAAATCAAACTCTCCATAGCTCCATCAGATTTACTAGAAATACAACCCCTTGTACTTCTAGCAGTACAATCCTATATAGTCCATTTACCCAAATAGATTGACCCAATGAACTCAGTACAGAAATCTCACCAAAAGTATTCTCAACAGTAATCCCCAAGTTTCTAGAAACAATATTAGCTACATACGAATATGTTGACCCTATGTCTATTAAAGTAACATACAGAACATCATAAATAAGGAACGTACTCGTAATCACATCAGGGGCGTCTCTATCTTCACGGTGTTGAACAACATATACCAGTGTAGGCTGCCTTGCCTCAGTCTGATTAGCACCCCTGTTGGTGCTCTCTGTCCTTTGCCAAAACCATTACCACTCCTGACCAGACTACAACCCCTAGGTGGTTGTTGTACTGCCCTCTAAGGCTGAACAAAACCCTGGCCTGGAGCTTGCATCTGATCAAAACACTTTAGGCACTCTCTAATCCGATGCTCTAAGGACCCACTACACAAACAAGCCTCTAATCTCCTCTAACACTTGCCCGAATGGCACCTACCACAATCATTGCATGGCTAAACCCCAGTAGGAGCAACTGGAACTCCCACTAAGCAGAATTAGATGGCTCTAACTCCCTCTTATTCTTGCCTCTCTCACGACCCTTGTTCTGGCACTTTACGTGCTTAATCTTTTCGGTGATCTTTGCTTTGTCCACTAGAACAACGAACTCTCACTACCTCTATGGAGCTATCAAGACTCTCAAACTGTCCTTTAAACCATCCTCAAAGCGGACACATTTCTCGTATTTAGATGCCACTATCCCTGGAGCATAGCGATTCAATCTCAGAAATTCAGCCTCATACTTGTCCATAGTCCTATCACCTTGCGTGAGGTTAATGAACTCACGTCTGTGAGCATTCACATAGCTCGGCGCCGCATATTTTCTCTGAAAGGCGATCTTAAAATACTCTCAATTAATCTGATCCGGCTGAGTACCCTCCTCAACCGATAACTACCGCTGATACGCCTCATCGCGAAGCAAAAATGCCGCATCCTTCAACTTCTACTCAAGAGTGCAGTCAATATCATTCATTATTCTCTCAGTGGCCTCTAACCAGTATTCGACCACAGGAGGGGTGACTCCAGTGACACCCCTAAACAGTTTAGCTTCATTGGACCAAAGTCGTTCAGTTATCAACCCACAACCCCCAGATTAAAAATGGGGTCCAGCGACCCTCTCCAAAACTCTTAACATGGCTTGGGACAGAGTGTTGTCCCTAGCCGAGCGACTTTGATACTCGATTTTAGCAGTAGGTGTAGCCGGAGTTTCGCACGTATTCAGATTTAACATACTGCCTAAAGAGGAAAACTCAGTTTGAGTCCCCTTACGGTGCCCACTGCCCCCATGAATACCATTGCCACGAGTTCCACGAGTGCTCATTGTTTTAAATTTATCTACATTATGAAATTTTATTCATCAGTTTTAGTGTTTATTAGCAAATGTTTTATGCTTAAAATGTTTATCAGAAGTTCAGAAATCGTTCAAAAATTACAGTTTCTAGCTAACTCAGTATATTTTTAGATAGTTCTAACTATAGTATTTCTAAGTCTAGAAGTACTTACAAGATCGGTGCTGGAGACTCGGTGTACCACATACTTTACCAATAAAAACAAACTTATGTAACACATCAAAAACCCAAAATTTTGAACCCAAAATTTACAGCCCAAGTTTTGTAACCTGGCTCTGATACAACTAAATGTAACACCCACACCCAACCTAGACGTTATGACCGAATCTAGAAGTGTTACGAGGATGGTTTTTGAAATCAATCTTATTACGTTAAATTTCTTGCATTTAATTGTTACTAAAAAAAATCCACATTTTTATCAAAAAATATTATTATTTTCGTTAAGGAAAGCATTATTAATTTGCTAGTTCAGAAAACTTATTTTGCAGCTGAAGTTTGATATTGTTAAAGTTGAAAACCAAGTTTGTGTTTTCAGAAAAACATTTGTTTGCGTAAAACCATGGTTTTGTCAAACATTGCAATATAAAAGTAAAAAACACATCCAAAACCAAAATTAAAACAAACAGTCCAGACAGTCCCAAAATTACAAAACTCTCGAAAATAATCCAGATTTTAAATAAAAACTGTTAATCAAAACAGTTCACAAACTAGTGGTCACCACTGAGACTCCGTCACACCGGCCCGCCTGCGTCTGAAGATTATCTAAACAGAATAGACAACAAATGTGTGTTTTCATAAACTCAGTGTGTAACTCAACAGAAACATGCATGCATCAAATTCAGAATTTCAGTATATCAGAACAGAAGCGGACATAAATTCTTATGAGAGTCAGATTATTAGAAACATATAGATATGCAAAGTCCTACCCCCATCCTCTACACACCATCTCCGACCATCCCAACACACCACGTGGGGTATAAAATACTTACCCAACCCTACACACCACATAATGACTGTACGACACTTATCAGAATAATTTGCAACTGTGCTACCTAGATAACGGCGAATTATCGCCTCACAAAACACTTCCTCCAACAAACAGAACCCACCCCATATATAGATACAGAATAACAAATTTAACATGATTCATATGCTCGTATACAGATATCATACATGCTTATATAACACAATCAAACATACATATCAGTTTTCCTAAACTTATATCAGTCTATCAAAATAGCAAATCTCATGCATTATGGCTTGTTTTACCCTTACCGACCTTATGGAAGGCCTACAGTCAATTGGAATGACACGTGCGACCCTAGGAAAATTTCAAAATTTCAGCCCACTTACTCGTGTCGGCCTATACGCCCGTGTGGCCCACACGCCCAAATTGGCATTGCCCGTATAGCCCACATGGCCTGGCTCCTAGCCCACGACCCACACGCCTGTATGGCATGCCATGTGGCCTATACGCCTAAATCGGCCTAGCCTGTGTAACCCAAATAGCCACACACTGCTTGCATCATACAACCGTGTGTGTGCTTTGCAGTAGACACGCTGTGTGTCGCACTGCTTTGCCCTAGCACACGCCGATGGTGTGGCGTCAATAAG
Source organism: Gossypium anomalum (assembly GCA_025698475.1). Taxonomy (NCBI): domain Eukaryota; kingdom Viridiplantae; phylum Streptophyta; class Magnoliopsida; order Malvales; family Malvaceae; genus Gossypium; species Gossypium anomalum. The sequence continues at coordinate 74,910,017 of CM046965.1, read as the reverse complement.
CCACTTTTTTGGCTTTCATCGAACTTCGATTTTTGTGTTTTTATTACATACCTAGTTCGTTTTCGAAGCAAAAGCCCCCTGAAGTGAACAGTACTTATAATCAATAATAAAACGTCTACAATTAAATTTAATTCCTCAATTCCAAATGAATCACCACTCATATACAATGTAACCAAAGGAAAACTTTCAACAAAACAAACTGTACTAAGATGTTTCAAAAGCTTACCCTCGTTTACAACAGCCTCTACGCTTCACTACGCAACCGAAAGGTCTCGATTTTCCTAAAAGAAACCTAGCAAAACGATATACCTCAACAGAAACTAAAACGTTAATCAAAATTCCCTAAAAATCACAATGAACCCCTTACCTATGAACCAGCATGATGGAATCGAAAAGTTAAAGTATCGCAATTTGAAGGAAAATTTCGGCAAATCCAAAAAAGGAAAAAAAATAGAAGTCGGCAGTAGAAACAGGGAAAAAAGTCAAAGAGGGAAAAACTTTTTGGGAAAAGAAAATAGAAATTAAAAAATATATTTTACTAAAATATTCCTAATATCCCTCCAACTCCCCACTAATCCACTAACCAACCTAATCTCACCAAATCCGACACCTTAATCTACATCCAACCACCTTAGAATTCCGGCTCCACCTAAACTCTTTCTAACAACTGAGACAAAAATTGTCATCCCCGCTCATGCAAGGACTCAAACATGAGACCTCATGGCAAGCTAACCCTTACCACTCAAACCAGTAGGCTCATTATGCTATAAGTTTACCGAAATTAAAACATAAGCCCACCTAAGAGGGATAAGGCTAGGACCAAAAATAACAAAATTTTCCATAAAGTGTGACTTGAACCCAAGACCTCAAACAAACACCCAGAACATTTAGCCACTGAAGCAGATACATATTTGTGATAAATTTTAGAAAAACAAAGTTAAATAATTTAGGGCGTTATAAAAAACATCAATATCATACCAAATCATCGCTTATAATTGTAACACCCCAAAACCCAGCCCATAAGTTTCGACCAGATTTCAGATGTCACATTGGCCACCAAAATGGCCCAAAACAAAATACTAATCAAATTCCTAAATACCTTTTCGAAAACCATTTTCCATTTATGTCTAACGAAAAATGAAATAAAAACTTAACTTTTGTTTTACAACAGTGACATCATTGTCATTAAGGTTAAAGGGAGCCAAATTGATATTTTATAAATCGATTTGCGAACATTTCCAATTTAATAAATCGTTTCTCGAAAATTTCAACAAAAATAAAATTGCAGCGAAAGAACCATTGTTTGGCTATAGTTTTTCAAAATTCATAGATTTAATATTTCAAAACTTGAGTGTTTATTTAAACCAAATAGTCGTACAGTTAATGCTCACGCACAAAAACACAAAGGTAACTTAAAACCAAAAAAACATAACCAACTATTTAAAACTCATACATGAAATCCCAAATTTTAGTTTCAATCAAAACCCATAGTTTTTTTTTTCAAAATCCAAGTCCAAATTTGTACCACAGTTCATAAAAATTAATTACAGTCTAAAATAGTTTAGTTTATTAAAATTTATGAAGAACTTTACAAAATTAAACCAAAACATATCATTTCGAGACCTCCGGCTCGCCAAGTCCAACTCCTAAACTCGTGGGTTACCTAAAAGGAAGAAACTATGGAAGTGAGCTACGAAAGCTCAGTGTGAGTTTTAAGCATACTTAACTATACAGTGTCAATTCAATCAAACAATACAGTAACAAACGATATAGTGGCAACAAGTCAAACTGACATACAATAGACAAATAAACAACCAATTCTTGCTATAGCAAAATTCAAATCAAATTCAATTATTACATTAGAATAAAGCATTAAGGCACTTCATATTAACAAAAATGCAAAAGTCACATTCAAATGCAACGTGGTGGACCACCCGCCTAACCAGCCGCTACACACCAACTTTGTCATCCAACTCACACCAATAAGGGTAAACTAGACCCTTTCCAACTTCTACACACCATTACTTGGGTTATTGTGGACCCATCCAACCAAACACACTATAATGTGGTCATTTTCCACTTGAACTAATATGCAGTTAGGATACTAATGTGTTAGCAGTTCTACCGCCATATTTTGATAATCGGACTTCCTTCTTTTCAACAATATATCCCAACCACAAATGAAAAGGCAAATTTTATCGTACATACAGAATTAAAGATTCAGACATACCCATCCTCAATATCTATAATCAATTGCATACTGGAAAACAGCTCGGATATGCAGATTCAGAATCAAACATTCACATTTATCAATGTTTCCATAGTACTATCATAGTTAGAACTTATAAAACTATCAAAACTAAACCTTATGAACGTTTATAAGTAATTTATTCTAATAGTAAGATTCCTATCATAAACAAAATCCACGTTCCAAACACCTATGTAAAGGCTTAAACATGCACGAAATCAGTCAGGGACTAAACAAAACAATTTGCAAAACAAAAGTAAAAAAAAAAACTGTAAAAATAGCACCACAAGGCCATATGGGAAGGTCCAGACCATGTAACAGTTGTACACGACTGTGTGAATGAGGCACACTCCCGTGTGACTGAGAGACATAACCTGTGGATAGTCCATGTAACTCACTAAACCGTGTGACAAAATTCACAAAATAAAAGAACCAAGACATGGGAGTGTGGCTGAATGACACGCACTTGTGCAATAGACATAATCCCTACAAGCGTTACACGGCTGTGTGGCCAACACACGTAACTCACCCCAGTCCGTGTGATTAAAAAATTAACCTATTTTCTATATCAGCATAGCCGTGTGAACTGCCCCTGTGCGGCACACGCCCGTGCGGCCCTAAAACCAACCCCAAATTTGTAGCAGAACACGAATTTCAGCACTAAAATCAATCCCCAATTACATATGTTTAAGAGCACACAACTAAAAAATGATTCCTTCACACTACGATCAATTGAAGCACCTCAATTAGACCAATTTGAAAACTCAATTTTACAAACACACTAACCTATAAGAAAATCGATCTAAACCATATACAAAAAAACCAAAGAAACTGATGTAAATCTTAAGAAAACAACACTTACACTTACTTGATTTGCACTTGACTGAACAAAGATCGACTTTGAAAAGCAACAAATAATGATAACACTGTTGAAATCAAAAGGAAATATTGAAGACCAAAGGGAAAATTTTGAAAACGTTCAAAAAAAAATACAAGAACTAAGGGACTCAAAACCAAGTTTGCAAAAGAAAAAGAATGAGGAAGAAAATTACGTGAGTGGAAGTAGGAGACGTGAACAAAAATTTTAGGAGTATTTTTCCTCAATAAAATTACATATAATATAAAATAATAATAACAAATTTAATAATATACCATCTTATCAAAATTTCAAGAGTTAATTATCAAAACTAAATTCCTCTAAGCACCAGGGGACTCGAAAACTAGACCTAAGACAACTAACAATTTACAACTGAACCAATAGGCTCATTCTATTCCTAAGACACAAAAACTAACTTAACAGCCTAGCCGAAACACTAACCTAACCAACGTACCTTAATAATTCTAGCCCCAATTTTGGGATGTTACAATAACAACCAACCTAAGTGCCTAACCAATATGCCACAGTTGGCAACTCAATTCAACAATTCAAATTCAAACCATTCTAATATGTCTTCCAAGGCACCTCAAAACAATTAACATGGGATACATCATTTAACCATTTATAACACTTTATAATAATGATTTAATATCAACCATACAAACATACACAAAGCCTTACCAAATTCATTCAAACCTAGCATGTACATAGAATTCATTTATTAAGCATATTTCAAACATATTACCTTATAACCATATAAGCATTATAACATACATACATAAATAATTTATCAAGGTCATCAACTACATAGATCACTACCAACACTTATATACATATACATATACATATACACATAAAATAACATTCAAAATGCAAATTTCATAAAAAAACATAACATTATATAAAAATTTGACCCTTCTAGGTACATGCCATACACTTATCAATATGCCTAACCAATATGCCACAATTGGCAACTCAATTCAACAGTTCAACAATTCAAATTCAAACAAAACATCACATTCTAACCATTCCAAGATGTCTTCCAAGGCACATCAAAACAATTAACACGGCATACATCATTTAACCATTTATAACACTTTATAATAATGATTCAATATCAACCATACAAACATGCACAAAGCCTTACCAAATTCATTCAAACCTAGCATGTACATAGAATTCATTTACTAAGAATATTTCAAACATATTACCTTATAACCATATAAGCATTATAACATACATACATAAACAATTCATCAAGGTCATCAACTATAAATATCACTACCAACATTTATATACATATACATATACACATAACATTTAAAATGCAAATTTCATCGAAAACATAACATTATGTAAACATTTGACCCTCCTAGGTACATGCCATACACTTATCAATATTGGATATAAAAGTCTCAAGTCAACAACTAACCTTATATCATATATCTTACAATCAACATGATTCAAGGATAAGCACAACTCAACTACACATACTTATACCATTCATTCCATCAAACATGTCAATTAATCTTTAGAAGCAACATTACGTAATAGTCAAGTCCGAACTTTACCATTTTCAAATCTTAACTTCAAAACTCATTATTCGAAAACATAACCTGTATACATAACATATAACCACTCAAAATACAAACCACAATCAAGAACCGAAATACCAATATTCAAGATTGACCAAAATTGAATTGCCTATATACATGCCATATAATCGAGTTTTAAATGATAGAAAGACTACTGAATCAATACCGAGATAGTGTGAGCTTCTCAACGATCCGCCTGACACATTTTGCAAGTTGACACTAAAGGGAAAAAGGAAACAAGGGAGTAAGCATTACAAAATGCTTAGTAAGTTCACAAGTATTAAAACCAAGTAACTTACCTAATGTTATAATTATACACTACATGCTATTTAACTTGGTAAAGTTTGCCTATCATGGCAAATCAAATATCAAAAAGGTAAGGTTAGCATTTGTCATACTATATAGTAACTCAATCATATGACATTTCAATTCACTTAATTCAAAATTTTATTATCATTCATAAAAAAAAAAGCATTTAATCAATTCACTATCTTAATCATATCATACAATTTATATACCTGCAATACATCCCATTTCAAATTAATGTCAAACATTATTTTTTATTTCATAGTTTGAATTCTCAATCATATTCATATTAAATCATATAAACTTCATTCCTATTTCATATCAATTCATCTTTATACCAAATATAAATATCAATTGTCAATTTAATGTCAATTACTACTTCGTTTCATAATACAAATTTCAAATCACATTCCATCTCAATTTCTAAATTCATGGATTTATCGAACATAATCAATCAAAGTTTCCAACTCATTTCACAATTTCATATTCCATTTCACATTTCACTTCTATTTCACATCATTTGCCATTTCAAATATCAAATATTTCATTTTTTTGCCATTTATTTCCTTATTAACATGACTCGAACTTGGAAGGATACACAAATCCATCCAACACACCAATTTGGTACTCATTGTCTCATCGGATAAATCAAAAGAAAATATTTACGTCCAGCGTTACCAATACGTTTGACACCCAATGTCTCATCGTTATAACCGAAGCAAATTAGCTCCTAGTGCCTCATCAAATTGTAGTCGAAGTAACTTTGAACTTTTCCTATCCTATGACATACCAACTATATTCGACTTTGTCCGAATAGTTAATAGAGTATTCATTTCATATTTCATTATCAACCAATACCTCAATTCACATTTATTTTCATCATGAGTACATTTATCCAACATATGGTTGTAATCAATCATCCCAATATATGCTCAATTTCACATTATAATATTATATTATACTTTCACATATATTCAGTGATCGTGATTTTTCGTGATAAGTTTTATATAGTTATAATTAATCGTTCTTGAAACTAACTATTATCGCGACGTAGATAAGTGTACCTATCGAACAGTACTATAGCTTTAGCAAGACCGGATTGTCGAACCCAAAGGACTAAAAGTACTAGTAATGACTATCTTTTAATTATCTAGCCTAAAAAATAAAGGGGGTTTGTTTTCACTAACTAATTAATTAAACTAAGAAATTACAGAAATTAGATTTGGGAAATTACTTTGAGGAAAAATGATTGATTTAGGACAATACCTAAGAAAAAATCCACCTAGACTTTTACTTGTTATTCTGGCTCTGAACCAGACGATTTATTCATTTAACTTATTCCGTAGAAATCCCTAAGTTATGTTATTATCCCTATTCAAGACTAATAATGTCTAATCCCTAGGTTGAATAACCGAGACTTTTCTCTAATTAACACCCTAGGGTTGCATTAACTCGATCTATGGACTCCCTTATCATGCTTCAGCCTAATCTGGCAAAATCTTGTCACCCTATCTCTAGGCACGCAATCAACTCCGCTTAATTACGACAAAGACACTCTTAGCCAGGGTCTATTCCTTCTCCAACTAAGAGCATTAACTTGAAGTGATAGCTTGAAATACCAAAACAAGAATTAAGAACACATAATTAAGAACAAGCCAAATATTTATCATACGATTCAGAAATTAATAACAAGATTTGCCTTAGGTTTCATCCCCCTTAGGTATTTAAGGGTTTTAGTTCATAACTAAATAATAAAACATCTCAGAATAATAAAGAATACAAAACATCAAGAAAACCCGAAACTCCTGAAGGGAAATTGAGGAGAGATCTTCAGTCTTGGTGGAGAATCCTGCTTTTGAGATGGATCAATCGGCTTCTTTGGAGTAATTCCTTACTGCCTATTCTCTGTCCCCCTTTTCTTCCTCCTCTGGGGTGTATTTATAGGCTTTGGAATGCCTAAGAACCCTCAAAAGTGGCCTTTTCTGAATTGGACTCAACTTAGGCTCAGTAAGGACATGCCCGTGTGCGATTACTTCAGGCTGTGTTCGAGCCTGTTAGATTAGCACGGATGTGTGTTCTACCAGTGTGAGTCGTGCTTCGATACTGCCAAATTGACACGGTCGTGTGAGCTGCTCGTGTGAAGAGGTCCAGGCTGTGTTGATTTCGTAATTTGGCCCATTTTCTCTATTTTTAGCCCATTTCTCGTTCCTTTCACTCTCCTATGCTTACCTAAGTATAAAACATGAAATTAAGGCATTAGGAGCATCGAATTCACTAATTCTAAGGAAAAATCATCCATAAAATGCATTAAGCATAGGGTAAAAATATGTATAAATTACGGTTTATCAAATACCCCCACACTTAAGCGTTTGCTTGTCCTCAAGCAAAATCCTCAAATCATAATTAAAAATTCCTTTTTCTCAACTTATAATTCCTATCATTTATATCTCAAACTAACTCATAAGTAATCATATATTGAGAATTCAACTAAAAGAACATTAAAGCTTCAAACATTCCAAATTGAATATTTAATCATGAAAAACTTAGGCATCTCCCTTCATCTAAGTAGTTGCCATTGATTCAAAATTGCACAGAGTTTAACATCCTCACTAAGGATTCACTCAAGTCACTCGAAGTGTTTAAGGACAATGAAATTAGCACTCATCAGTCAATATGAAAATTTATTACCATAGGCTTGCATTAAAATCAAATCTCCACCACTATAAATTGAGACGATACATCAATCAAAAGGTCTTTAGAGGGTTGTAATGAGGCTTGGTTAGGGGGTGTGGTCACAAGTTGAAAGAAAAGGTTAGAATCGAGATTGACTTGAAAAACTACTTATCTAGAAAAATATTTAATCATCACTTGCGTACAGCATAACTTTTTCTCTGACTATGGAATTTGAATAATGAAGCTTACAAACAAAAGATAACTACTAATATGTATACATGTTTTTTTTTAAGAACAAGCCAAATAACATAGACTAACTATTAAGAACAAAACATAGCTAAGTAATTTATTCAACTCAAATCTCGACAAAAATAGGGATCAAATTAATTTAGAGGATTTGAACAATAATGGGTTAAGGGTTAATATTGAGGGTAATACAAGGAATGGCGTGTTAGGCTCAAAGGGCTTTACTAAGGGTTAATCATGGAGGTAGGCTTTTCATGGCATGAGTGGGTTAATCCTAAGTGCCTCTATCATCTTGACATATCAAATCAAATAGTGTGGTTTTGACATGCATAATCAGGCAAGTTCTAGAATAACAATTCAATACTGACGCATAAAAGTGAGCATGAAAGAATTAATATATGCTCAAAAGGCTTAAAAATCTTACAGAAATTATGACTTTTTGATGTTTAAACCTATGGAATTCAATTCAAGATAATACCAAAACTTGGGGAAGCAACCTAAAATTTTAAATTCTTAAAAATCAACTTATCATGCTCAATTTTCTAATGTCTTAAAGTTTAAATAATCAATGCATAAATGCCTATATTTTAATTCAAGATATATTAATAAAAATCATCAGTCAATCAAAATTTATCCTAAACATGATATGAGAGATTTACAAGAGAACAAAGCAATATTTAGGGATTTTCTGGATAATGAAATGATTACCCTCCACGCTTAAGATGTACATTGCCCTCAATGTATAAAGATAGATATATGAAAAAATAGAAAATCATAAGATAGGGAGAGAATTGAAACTTCCTGAGTGTTGAATGAATGAATTCCTTAGTTTAGAGTTATGGAGGTAGAGGAGGATACTCCGGTGGTGGTAGAGGTTGGGTGCCACAAGTGCTGTGCCAAAAGATTATTATATCTCATCAGTGAGCAGGGCATGGCAGTCGTGGAGAACCTTTTCCAATGGAGTTTGAAGTTCCTAAGTGATTGTGAGCTTTGGAGCTCTTTATAACTGTGATAACAGTAGGAACTGTTTAGGAGATATTAAGAAGAATAATTACTCATAAAGAAATAGCCGAAATTTAAATTTGTTAAATAAAAATTATAAATCCTAATAAAAATAAGATAAAATAAAAATAAAAAGTAGTCTTAAATGAAAATAAAAGTAGAAACATACAATAATAAATAAAAGTTTTTAAACATCTTCATCGCTGGATGGTTCGCGAGGTAGGACTGGCGATGAGATGTGAAGGTGCTGACAAATCAGCTGTAGAGTAGCATCAATGTTGTCAAATCGTTGAAAACACTGCTACTCGAATCGAGTGAGGCACTTAGAGATGTCAGCATATGAAGCCGCCGCATGAACTGGACGAGAGGGTGGTGGTGGCTGGGAAGGTGGGTCCTCGTACTGGGTAGGGACATCATCAGTACTGTCCTCTAGAGCCTCCTCCTCGGTGGATTGGGAGAGACGATATTGGGGAGGGTAGGTTCCTCGGCGCCTCTCGATTATCCACATGCTAAGCATGCTCGAGATGTCTTATGGAGACATCTGGCCAATAAGGGTCAAGGATGATTCTTGGGCCGTGGTGTCGAGGAGTCCGAAGTGTCGGGCCAGTCGAGTCACGTAGGGGCCAATAGAGATGACTCCCCTCCGATGTCGCTCCGTCTGATGGCGCATGGCAAGGGCTATAAAGTATGCGAGATCGAAAACATGCCCATTTGACATACACCATAAGTAGTAGACGTCGTAGGTAGTGACGACGCTAGTGCTCTCTCTCCGCCTTGTTAAAGTGTGAGATAGAATAGAATGGAGATACCTTAAGGACGGAGGGAGAGATGATGCATTGGTGTGACTGAGGTCGTAGCTGGCCGATCGTGGGACAAGGGCGTCCCAGCAACGTGAGGGAGAACGATGGATGTGGCGGTCGAGAGCATGTAAGCCATTCTTCTCTCTGAACTTCTTGGTATATAAACCCAATGCAGTGCCGAATCTTGGGACGCTTAGTTGGTGGACTAATCCACCTAAGCGAAACTGGACTGTGCCGGGATCATCGTAGTTCATCATTACCATTTGAAGGTGGAACGTGGAGCATAGTTCCATCGTTAGCTCTAAGTATGTAGGCTCGATGATCCCAACGAATAGCTCCCAAGGATCGGTGGTAAGGAGGGCCCGAATTACATTAGCCAACTGAACTTGTTCGGCAGTAGCCTAGTCGATGTAATGGCCTGCTGTTAAAGGTCGAGCCCGTCGTATTTGAAAAAGTTCTTTTTGGGGCCCGTTGGGGAACTGTAGGAAAGGATGACGAATTTTTGCGGTAGGGCCTGAGGAAGATGATGCTCCCTTCCTTTTCTTTGAGGCAAGGACGGCTATTTTCTTCCTTCACGAAGACAACATAGTGAACCTACAATTTGAACCATTAATTCGTTTTGATGAGTGGACAAGGTAAAATGCAACTAAAGTCAAAAAGGAAAAGCCATGAATATGTTCAGCCACAATTACTAAATTTAACTAAAACACTAAGTTTAATACCATAATTTTTGTAGCATAAGCATTACAGTATGAGTGAAAATGACAACGAATAGAATGCAACATATTATGTGGATGAGAGAATGGCAACACAAAAGGCATGAAAATTTCAACTACCCTAATCATGCATATTTACTTCTAACTAATCAAATAGAGTAGAGAATTCATGAAATAAGTAAAAATTTTGAACATGGAAAAGATTAAAACTTGTTCTTATAATAGGAAGATGAAAAATAGCATGAAAAATATAGATTACTATGATAAATAACATTATAAATTAGTGAAATAGATAAGAAAAGAGTGAACAGGAGAATAGGCGTCAAAAATAGAGTTGGAGGTGACGCACGGAGGTGGCAAGGAGGCCGTATGGACTTGCAGCGGCTAAGGTTAGGGTTTTTCAAGTGGGGAAGACAATGAATAGTGTAGGGTATTTATAGATTTTGGGTAACACGGCCAGGGGACATGCCTGTGTGCCCTAATTTTTGCCCGTATGTTTCACGTTTTTCCTATTTTGGCGCGTCTAAAATTTGACACACGCCTGTGTACCTCAGGCGTATTGGTGCACACGGCCGTGTCGCACGACTGTGTCTAGCTTCATTCACTTCTCCCACGCCCGTGTATGCAAGCCCCACGCCCGTGTTAATTTGACAGGTTCGACCACGGGTGTTAGACACGGTGTGTTGCACGCCCGTGCTAGTTTTTCAGGTTCAACCACGGTTCTAAGGCACTAGCGTGTCGCACGCCCGTGTTGTTTTGACAGGTTTGCCCACAGCCATGTCGCACGGCCGTGGCGATTTATCGTAGCCTGTGTTTTAGGGAAATCTTTGCCCTATTTCCACACGGTCATAAGCACGCCCGTATGCTTGGCCGTGTCTCTGTGGTGAACCTGTTTTCAAAACCTTCGTTAGTAGGTTAGGTGTTTAAACACTAAAATTTAAAGAAGTTAATACAGTTAGTGCTTGGATTGCCTCCCGAGAAGCACCTATTTATAGTCTAAGCACGACTTACCTCTCCATTGAATGGTCATGGGGGTTTAAGGAGGTCATACTCCTCATTCTTGCTATCAATCTTATCAAAATAAGGTTTTAGACGGGTGCTGTTTACCTTAAAAGTGCCGAACTTGGGATGACTTACCTTAACAGTACCGAATGGGAAAATACTAAGTACAGAAAGAGGGATTTCTTCATTTGGTTTGGTAGTGACAATGTGAGGATCTGCGGCATCTAGTAAGATTTTATCTCTAACCTTAAGTAGATTTGGGGAGGTATCGAGCTCATTATGGCGTAGTTTTGGTTTATCGTGTGTTCTTGGTTTATGTGTCTGCCATTCATATAGCTCCTCTATTTGTAGCCTTCGTTCTTCATGGATAGGTCCTCTATTATTGCTTGAACATGGCTTATGTACTTCTTTTAGACTCAATTCCTGCAAAATAGGTTGCCTCATATTGTCAATTTTAGTAGAATGGTGTGGACAATTACCTTCAATGTTCGATATGTTGCCAGAATTACGAGCTTGAAGGGTGATCGTTTCGTCTCCCATATGAAGTGTGAGCTCACCTGTGCCAACATCAATAATTTTTTTAGCAGTTACTAAAAAGGGCCTCTTTAAAATCAAAGGGGTGTTGTTATCCTCCTCTATGTCTAGAATAACAAAGTCAATGGGGAATATAAATTTATCGATTTTAACTAGTACATCTTCAATAATACCCTTAGGAAGTCTTATAGTTTTATCTGCTAATTGAATGCTCATCTTAGTTTGTTTAGGTTTCCCAGGACCTAGTTGCTTAAACATTTTGTAAGGCATGACGTTCATACTAGCCCCTAAATCAGCTAATGCATTATTCACATCTAAAGTACCAATTAAGCAAGGAATTGTAAAACTCCCTGGATCTTTCAAATTGTGGGGTAACTTATTCTGTAAAATAGCTAAGCAAACTGAGTTTAGTTCCACATGCGATGCTTCGTCCAACTTTCGCTTGTTTGCTAAAAGCTCTCTTAAAAATTTCATTACATTTGGCATTTGCGACAGAGCTTTAATAAACGGTAAATTGATATGTAATTTTTTTAAAAGTTTAAGGAATTTACCAAATTGTTCATCTGAACGGTCTTTCCTTGTTGCGTTAGGGTATGGCACACGAGGTTTATATTCTACACTCACCGTTTTGTATTCATTATGACTTATCTCACTTTTACCTTTGCTCACCACAGTTTATTGCATCGATTCTAGCTCAGGCCCAACGAATCCTTCTTTATCTTGAACATTAATTGCGTTGAGCTGTTCCCTTGGGTTAGGTCCAGTATTACTTAGCAAGCTACCATGTGCTCATTCGGAGATTAGTTTGGACAGCTGGCCTATCTGGGTCTCGAGCCCCTGGATCGATGCTTGTTGATTTTTAAATGCTGTCTCAGTATTTTGGAAAAGGGTTTCTGACACCGAGATGAATTTGGATAACATCTCCTCAAGGTTCAGTTTCTTTTCCTGTTGATAAGGTGGCTATTGAAAACCCTGAGGATTTTGTGGCCTTTGATTCCCTTGACCACCCCAAGAGAAATTTGGGTGGTTATTCCAACCTGCATTATAAGTGTTACTGTATGGGTTATTTTGAGATCTAAAGTTATTGTTACCCATATAGTTGACTTGTTCCTCTTTGGTTGTAGGATTAAATGGTTGATATTCTGTATGCACGCCTCCTCCACTTGAATCACACCTCATCACTGGATGTATCTGCGTAGAACCAAGTAAACCATCAATTTTTTTATTCAAAACTTCTACCTGATTTGACAACATAGTAACCGAATCGACGGTATAAACGCCTACTGTTTTGGTTGGCTTGGTCCTCATGACTTGCCACTGATAGTTATTCAGTGACATCTCCTCAATAAATTCGTAAGCCTCTTCAGGTGTTTTATTGTTGATGGTTCCACCCGCGGCTGCGTCAATCATCTGTCTTATCGAGGGATTCACACTATTGTAGAACGTTTGAACTTGCAGCCATAGAGGTAACCCATGGTGAGGGCACCTTCGCAGTAGGTCCTTGTTTCTCTCCCATGCATCGTAAAGAGTTTCTAAGTCCATCTGCACAAAAGAAGAGATATCGTTACGTAACTTAGTCATTTTACCCTGCGAAAAATACTTTAATAAAAATTTTTCGGTCATTTGTTCCCAAGTAGTGATGGACCCTCGTGGTAACGAGTTCAACCACTGTTTAGCCTTGTTCCTCAGTGAAAAAGGGAATAACCGAAGACAAATGGCTTCATCAGAGATGACATTAATTTTAAAAGTGTCACAGATTTCTAAAAAATTCGCCAAGTGAGTGTTGGGATTTTCATCCTGCAAACCATCAAACTGAACAAATTGCTGTATCATTTGAATCGTGTTAGGTTTTAGTTCAAAATTATTTGCAGCAATAGCAGGCCTAACTATACTTGACTCAGTTCCTGTTAAATTAGGTTTAGCATAATCATACATAGTACGAGGAGCAGGATTCTGATTTGCTAATTCAGCAAGTATTGCTGGAGGTAGCTGATTGTCTTGATTTTCAGCCATCTCCTCGATTGTAGTTGGGATATCGTCCTCCTGTTCTTCTTCTGTGTATCTTAGGCCTCGCCTAATTTCTCGTCGGTTTCTTCTAGTTGTACGATCAATTTCTTCGTCAAAAAGCAGTGGTCCTAACGGGTTTCTTCTAGTCATAAACTATAAGAACCTGCCAGAAGAAAGAAAAACAAAGTTAGTAAATTAAAATAAAAATAAAAATTAAATTAAATTGTAAGAAAAATAAATGGCTAAAGTAATAAAAATTGAGTGTTTCTAATATTTTAGTCCCCGGCAACGGCGCCAAAAACTTGATCGTGATTTTCTGTGATAAGTTTTATATATTTATAATTAATCATTCTTGAAATAACTATTATCACGACGTAGGCAAGTGTACCTATCGAACAGTAGTATAGCTTTAGCAAGACCGGATTGTCGAAACCAAAAGACTAAAAGTACTACTAATAAATGTCTTTTTAGTATCTAGCCTAAGAAATAAAGAGGGTTTGTTTTAACTAACTAATTAATTAAACTAAGAAATTGTAGAAATTAGATTTGGGAAATTATTTTTGGGAAAAATGATTGATTTAGGACAATACCTAAGGAAAAATCCACCTAGACTTTTACTTGTTATTCTGGCTCCGAACCGGACGATTTATTCATTTAACTTGTTCCGTGGAAATCCCTAAGTTATGTTATTATCCCTATTCAAGACTAATAACGTCTAATCCCTAAGTTGAATAACCAAGACTTTTCTCTAATTAACACCCTAGTGTTGCATTAACTCGATCTATGGACTCCCTTATTAGGTTTCACACTAATCCAGCAAAATCTTGTCACCCTATCTCTAGGCGCGCAATCAACTCTGCTTAATTACGACAAAGTCACTCTTAGCCAGGGTCTATTCCTCCTCAAACTGAGAGCATTAACTTGAAGTGATATCCTGAAATACCAAAACAAGAATTAGGAACACATAATTAAGAACAAGCCAAATATTTATCATAAGATTCAGAAATTAATAACAAGATTCGTCTTAGGTTTCATCCCCCCTAGGTATTTAGGGGTTTTAGTTTATAACTAAATAAGAAAACATCTCAGAATAATAAAGAATACAAAACATAAAGAAAACCTAAAACTCCTGAAGGAAAATTGAGGAGAGATCTTCAGTCTTGGTGGTGAATCCGGCTTCTGAGATGGATCAATCGGCTTCCTTGGAGTAATTCCTTACTTCAGGCCGTGTTCGAGCCTGTTAGATTGGCACGGGCGTGTGTTCTACCCGTGTGAGTCGTGCTTCGATACTGCCAAATTGACACGGCCATGTGAGCTACCTGTGTAAGGAGGTCCAATCCGTGTTAATTTCGTACTTTGGCTTATTTTCTCCGTTTTTGGCCCGTTTATCGTTCCTTCCGCTCTCCTATGCTTACCTAAGTATAAAACATGAAATTAAGGCATTAGGAGCATCGAATTCACTAATTCTAAGGAAAAATCATCCATAAAATACGTTAAGCATGGGGTAAAAATATGTATCAATTATGGTTTATCATTCAATTTAGTGATTATCTCTATCAACCAGTCTAAATCAAATCAAGTCAGCTCATTTCATTAAATCATCACTTCATCACATAAAATATCCTATTTTTATCTAATTTCAGGTTAATTCATAATTATTTCAATTTGTAATTCATCGCATTCAATTTATCACCTTTTTGTATCGAATCGTAAACAATTAAATCTTCAATTAAACATACTTACAATTATAATTATAAATACATAAAAATTTAACACAAACATATCGAATGAACGTACCTGGTCAAGACAGCAAACAAGCAACTCTCTAAGCACTAATCAACAAACTTTGCCATTTCCCCGATTATCTTCAATTTGGTCCAATTTCTAATCTATTTAGTAATTCAAGTTAATTTATCTATTCCAACACTCTTATTTCATCCAATTTTAAATATTTATCATCTCAATTTCACTATTCGATTGCCCCTAAAATTTTACATTTTATTCAATTTAGTCCCTAAAACTGAACTTATCATATCTTCCGAATTTAAACTCTAATTTTTAAGCCCACTTCAATTATGTTCATATACAGCCCCCTATTATCATAAATTACAAAAATTTCATACTAATTTTAATATATTCACAATTTAATCCCTATAACACCCCAAACCCAGCCTAAACGTTATGGCCGAATCTGGCGATGTCACATGATAAAGTGTTTGAAAACTAAGTTCCTACAATAAAACCATTTCCATTTAGTTACTATTCTTAACTCCTATTAATTCCAAATTCCTTACTGATAATACTTTAGAACGACATTTTTATGTGCTAATTGCATGTTTATTTTGAATAGGATCCTACTAATTTGGGCTATTTTATGGTCTTTTATTTTTTAGGGACTACATTGTAGGCAAAAGTAAATTTAAAGGCGAAAAGCATGAATTTGGAGATAAAATGGGCCAACATGCGAACTAGGAGAGAAGTGGTGTCGAAAATGCAAAGCATGGAAGACTTTTGGGGCAAAACTGCAGAAGAAGAGATTTTATAGCACAAGACTCTATTTAATGTCTAATTATATTAGGATAATTATTTAGATTTAAATTTGCAACTTGTGCAAGGAATGGCCGCTTTGTATGTTTTGGGAAGGTTGCACAGTCGGTTTGTTGGCTTTCTACGTCAGAAGTTGGCGAGTCCAAGAGACAAAATGGCGCGGTATTCACCGTTGGGAAGTGATGATCTAGTAGAAGACATTCCCATAAAAGTGATTGTTGGCTAGAGTCAGGTTCTGCCAAATTGTAAGCCTAAATCCTTGGAGCTGGTGGTCGTAGGCGTCCTCTTCCACTATAACTGGCTTATTCTGCTTGAAAAGGATTACTTAAAAGCCAAGGATTGGACCCAAGGTGAATCGAGACAACTAGAGCCTAGAATCTCGCCACATAATAAACTCTCTCTTTTCCCAAACTCTGTTTATTTTTATATTCTTCATTTTAATTTTCGCAATTTATTTAATTTCACAATTTTAATTCGACTTTCAATTCTGTTTTTATTTTTATTTTTCCAGATTAAAACTTTTAATTTTGTTTTTTTATTTTTTTTAGGAACGCAGGTTTTCTTGGGCACGATTCTGGCTAGGATTTCGAGAAACAAGCATTCGTGCAATCCGATCCCTGAGGATTCGACCCTACTTCCCCTTTACTATTCTTTTTCATTATTTTGTATGGAATAGAATATTTTTGGTGCTCTTAACGTTCGCATCAAATTTTGGCGCCGTTGCTGGGGATCGGTAACGTAATAATCTTTTTTTTGTTTCTTATGAACAGATCTGCTCTAGGTACCCTTCCGTTTGATTCAGAGATTGAAAAGACTGCGAAAGCTAATCACAAGGAAACAAAGCTAAAGAAAAAGCAATCAGCAATGGTTGGGACTCAAAGTAATCCCTTGCCAGAAATTGGAATCGAGACGAAGTAGAGTCTAGGGTTAACTAAAACCTTACTCAAACATTTAAAGGAGAAAAAGTAGAAGTCAATTCCCCAGAAGAAGTGCTAAATGCTAGGGTTAACAAAAACCCTAATCTAGCACCTCAACCTATGGCTCAAATAATTCGGCAACTGGCCAAAGCTCCGGTAGAACAACCACTACTATGCATCGCATATCCTACTATGGATACTAATTTTGAACCAAAGGTCAGGTTTAATCCAACTTCTGCCAAGTTTTCGTGGGTTACAAAACGAAAATCCCCTACAAACATCTGAAAGAGTTCCATATGGTTTGCCTTAGTATGAAACCTCGGGGGGTAACTAAGGATTAAATTAAATTGCGTGCTTTCCCTTTTTCCGTAGCAGATCCAGCTAGGGAATGGCTATTTGACTTACCTCCTAGATCTATTACAACTTGGGCTGATCTTTCTTGTTTATTTCTTAATAGGTTCTTTCCAGCACCACGTGCAGCTGAGTTAAGAAGAGAGATCATTGGAATAAGGCAAAAAGAAGTAGAGTCTCTTTAGATTATTGGGAGCGATTTAAGAAGCTGTGGGCGAGCTGCCCACAACATGGTATTACAGAACAATCTCTTCTCCAATATTTTTATGAAGGCCTAAAACCCATGGAAATGAATATGGTAGACACCACTAGTGGAGGGGTGTTGGTTAACATGACTCCCCAACAAGCAAGAGACTTGATCTCCACAATGGTTGCAAATACTCAGCAATTCTGAGCCAATTCTGAACCCCCTAGAAGGGTTCATCAGCTAAGTAATTCAACCTTAGAAGATAAAGTTGATAGACTTACTAATATTGTGAACTCTCTTGTTGTAGAAAAAGCCAAACCAACCCGAGTATGCGGCATATATGCTACACCTGAACATACAACTGATGCATGTCCTAGTTTGTATGATGATACTATGGCTCATTTAAATGCTGTGGGAAATTTCCCTAGGCCATCACAAAGGCGATACGGCCCTTATGCTAACACCTACAACCTAAGATGGAGGGACCACCCAAACTTAAGTTATGGGGCCAATCCACGATATAACCAGCCATACCAAAATCGGGTTCCACAGTAGCCATAAGATTCAGGTAATTTTCTAAAAACTTTAGTTAATAACTTAGCAGCTAATATGCTTGATTTTCAACAGAAAACCTAGGCATCTATAAGAGAATTGACCATATCAATTGAGAAATTGAACTCTCAAGAAAAGCTGCCGTCACAAACAGAACCTAATCCAAGGCAACACGCAAATGCAGTGACGTTGGGAAGTGGAAAGGTACTGGAACTAATTCCTGATAGGAATCTTGGCCAAGAAAACGCTCAGGAAAGTCCCGAAAACAACGAACAGGTTTGAGCAAAACCTCCATTGTCGAAAATCCAACCTCCATTTCCAGAACGGTAAATCAATGTCGAAAAGATAAAAAAAAGCAAGGAGATCCTCGAAACATTTAGAAATTTTGAGATTAATTTACCACTGTTGAATGCCATCAGACAAATTCTACAGTATGCCAAATTCCTTAAAGAAATCTACACCAACAAATGAAAGTTAGCAGGTAATGAAAGGACACCAGATCCGAAATTAAAACCACTTTTCGAGTATCTCAAATTCACATTTTTGGAGAATGATGAGACTATTGCCGACTTAAAAGGGATCAATCCCTTGGAGGAAAATATGAAACCAAGGAAAGAGGCGCAAGGACGATTAAACCCAAATATGGTGGATTTGATGAAAAAGGGGAATTTCCAAACCCATACAAACGAAAGAATTTAGCTGGAACAACCCTAATACTAGTTGAGGCGCCAAGCTAGCGATGTTAAACAAGCACTTGTTAGGAGGCAACCCAACCTTTATTTTTTACTTTTCTTAATTTTTATTATTTATTATTTTATTTCACTTTATTAGTATTTATTATTTTATTTTATTATTTATTACTTTATTTTTGGTTATTAATAAAAATTCTATTATTCTGTCTAGGTAAACCGAAGCGGAAATAGAGAGCATAAAGAGAAAAGATAAAACCTGCAACCAAATAGCTCATATTGCATCCCTATTCCAACATGGAATAGTGTCTTCCTACCCTAGATTCCCCAATACCTGCAGCCAAACAGCCCATAACCCTGCAGCCAAACAGCCCATAATCCTACAGCCAAACGCCACCTTTCAGCCTAATACACCCCAAACCCTAAACAAATTTTTACCCATTTTTCCCCAAAATTTCCCTAGCCGTCGAAATTCTCACCCTCCCAACCCCTATCGTCGATTTGCCAACCACCATGGTACGAACCCGCAGCCGCGCCACTGCCGAGCCCTCCTTCACAGTCAACCCCTGTCAGCGTCACTTCTCTGCTCCCCAAGCTGTCGATCTCACCGATGGGGCGGATTCTTCTTCTTCTTCCCTTCCGTACAAAACCATCGCCCTCCTCTCCACGTGCACTATCCTCTCTGACAGTAATTACACAGGGAGTTCTTCTAAACTTTTTCCACCTATTTGTTTATTTTCCTCCACATTGAGGACAATATGTTTTAAGTAGGTGGAGGTATTCCTCATTATAACTGTCATTTTATCTGTTATTTTTGCTGTTACAAGGTTGCTGCTGCTGAATTCTGCCCATATTTATTTTTTTAGAATATTCTGCCTCTTTTCATGCCCAAGATATTTACCAGGAATTGCACACTGTTTGACCTCCAGGCATGATTCTTATCTACTGAGTTAATTATGATTTTGCTTGATAGATTTCATCTCCACTGCTTTATTTCTTTTAGTTAAAATAATTATGATTAATAAAGTTAACCCTATTTTGCTTTTAGTAAATTTGATTGTGTCTAAATACAAAGAGGGCGCTTAATACAATTGCATGCTTAAAATATGTTCATGACGATCAAGGTGGTTACTGAAACTTATTTTTGACACGTAATTGTTTTTCCTAAGTCCTTCAAAATTAAAATTTCGTTTAATAATAATAATGTTTTTGTGGTTATGAGTGCAACTCAAGATGTGACTAGCTGAGTAACCGGGGTAGGGTGCTTGGGTTGTCATCCTATTTCACGTCAAAAGGTTGTGTGACGTCAAAAGGTTATGTGACGTGTTAGGTAAAACTCCACTAACCAGAATTAATTTTTAATAATGTGTTGGGTTGAGTAACTGGCGTGAGGTGCTTGGCTGTCATCTCTCTTCGCGTCAAAAGGTTCGATATGTTCTTAAGAAAAATAAAAATTAGGGATGTGTTGCGCTGAGTAACTGGGGTGGGGTGTTTGGCTGTCATCTCTCTTCGCGTCAAAAGGTTCAATATATTCCTAAGTAAAAATAAATTAAAAAATTAAAAAAAAAAAAAACAAAAGCAAAAAAGAAGAAGGAGGAGGAATCAATAAAATGTGGGGACTAAAGGTAGAAACAAATAGGGTGTCTTGATAGGTTTGGTAAATTACCTATTTTTCATGCAATAATCCAAGTCGATCTTAATTTTTTTTTTTTTTTGTTAATTGGAATACTTTTTCAATTTTACTTAAAGTAAGCTAAGGGTTCTCTTTAATTTTCGTATGCATTTTGACTAATTTTTATAAAACTTTGGAGTAGTATTTCTTTCATGGCAAGATTTAATTTTCACAGTGGACAAGAACCATACTTGAAGGCAAGCATGGGCTAAGTAGGGGGAATTTGATAATACTCTAGAACAACATATTTTTATGTGCTAATTGCATGTTTATTTTGAGTATAATCCTACTAATTTGGGCTACTTTATGGTCTTTTATCTTTTAGGGACTAAATTATAGGTAAAAGTAAATTTAAGGGCAAAAAGCGTGAATTTGGAAATAAAGTGGGCCAACATGTGAAGTAGGAGAGAAGTGGCGCCGAAAATACAAAGTGTGGAAGACTTTTGGGGCAAAAATGCAAAAGAAGAGATTTTATAGCACAAGACTCTATTTAATGTTTAATTATATTAGGATAATTATTTAGATTTAATTTTAAGATTTAATTTAATTTATCTTTAATTATCTTTATTTATTTGTATTTATCTTTTAGAATTTAATTAGGAATAGGCTAGGTTTCTTAGTACTATAAATAGGGGATGAAGTGACTCAAATTTTGTCCATCTTTTGTTGTAACACTCTCTCCCCCATCAATTTAGTTCTTTTGGTTCTTTTCATATTTCAATAAAAAAGCTCCTTTTCCATTATTTTTTGTTCTTTCCCAAAAATCATGAGCTACTAAATCTAATCTAGCCGAAGGTTGTTGAAATTCCCCAAAGAGGTTCATGAGGATTAGAATCCGCGCTTAGCCTTCTGAACGAGTATTCATCACGTCTCCGCATTATGGGGCTGACGCTTCTGTCAATGTCCCTTAATAAGTGATATTTTCAACTTGTGCAAGGAACGGCCGCTTTGTACATTTTGGGAAGGTTGCACAGTCGGTTCGTTGGCTTTCTACGTCAAAAGTTGGCGAGTCCAAGAGACAAAATGGCGTGGTATTCGCCGTTAGGAAGTGATGATCTAGCAGAAGACATTCCCATAAAAGCGATTGTTGGCTAGAGTCAGGTTCCGCCAAATTGTAAGCCTAAATCCTTGGAGCTGGTGGTTGTAGGCATCCTCTTCCACTATAACTGGCTTATTCTGCTTCAAAAGGATTACTTAAAAGCTAAGGATTGGACCCAAGGCGAATCGAGACAACTAGAGGCTGGAATCTCACCACATAAGAAACTCTCTTTTTTCCAAAACTCTGTTTATTTTTATATTCTCCATTTTAATTTTCGCAATTTATTTAATTTCACAATTTTAATTCAACTTTCAATTTCCTTTTTATTTTATTTTTCCATATCAAAACTTTTAATTCTATTTTTTTATTTTTTCAGGAACGCAGGTTTTCTTGGGCACGATTCTGCTTAGGATTTTGAGAAACAAGCATTCTTGGAATCCGGTCCCTAAGGATTCGACCTTACTTCCCCTTTAATATTCTTTTTCATTATTTTGTAGGGAATAGAATATTTTTGGTGCTCTCTACAAACGCATCACTTACGCATTTAGGCGGTTGTTTCAAACATATTTCGTTGCGGAAGCTTTTAAAAGTTGTTTTGAGTATATCGTGTGTTTAGAGAAAACTTTTCCTTTTTGAAAACCGAGTTTTTAAACGTCTAGCAGTTACAAATCCATAAAAATAAATAATAACCAAATTTAAGTAAAAGTCCCAGAAAGTCTACAATTTACATCAAAATAAACCAATAATCGTAGTATGGGATAAAACCATGAAAGTCCAAAATCGTGGTCACCACTGAGTCTTTCGCTGCACTGATCCGTCTAAGTCTGGGGATTACCTGTGCACATTAAACAAAAGGGTGAGTTTACATAAACTCAGTGTGTAATCCTACAGAAATAAACAACAGTACCTCAGTTGATAGTCAAATAGTCTTAGGCCTAAGCCCCTTTCAATATCAGTAACGGTTTGGCCTTAACCCAATTCAGTATCAATATCAATATGCATAAGGGCCTTAGCCCATCACAGTATCAGTAGCAGTCATGCAGTATTCAGTAATAAAGTCCTACCCAACCAGCCTCTACACACCATCTCCGTCCAAACCTACACTCCATGTGGGGATTAAATCAACCCATCCAACCCTACACTCTAGGTAGTACCAAATGCGGCACAAAAAAGTAATTTACAGCTGAGCTACCAGTATATTAGGCTTAAGAGCCTTTCAGTACACTTCCTCTAAATATAATCCACCCAACCCCATGTAATGCAAACATAATTATGTCATGCTATTATGCAACTATCAGTCATACGTATACATACATACATTCAGATCATATAGTTAGGGGTCTAGATAACGCTTATTGACCCTTAAGTGGGTTCACAGTCGACTTGGGCAACCTGTGCAACCTTGACAAACATTTCGATAAAAAGGGCTCAGAAGCCCATGTGGCCCATACGGCCCAATTTGGCCTTGGCTGTGTGAATCACACGGCCTGACCCAACATCCCACACGCCCGTGTGGTTCACCCATGTGGGTCCACACGCCCTGCGGCCTACACAGCCCAAATCAGTCCAGCCCCTGTCTCACACACGTATGCCTGGCTATCACACGGTCGTGTCAAGTACGTACGGCCTGGCCTCATCGACCACATGATTGTGTTAAGGCACACGGCCTACTACACGGGCGACCACACGCCCATGTAGTGTTGACAGTTTAGTTATTTGGCTTTTCGTCGAACCTTATTTTATGCATTTCGGGTACACACTTGTATCGTTTTCGATGCATAAGTGCTCCCGAGCACTCCAAGTCCTAAAACCAAGATACACAACGTCAATTTAGCAATTAGTTAACAAATTCCAACATCAATGAATTGGCAAAACCTATCTAACCACTGACAAAGAACCCCTTCTACGTGTTCTAAACCGCTAAAGAACGATTCTCTGCTCTACAATCTGTTCCTAAACACAAAATACCAGCCTTCAGTAACCATAGATTGCTTTTTGCTACTAAAGAAATTCTCAAACCAAAAGATACTACACCAAAAAGAAAATCCAACAATTCCAAGCACGATCGAACCACGAATGAGGAACCAATCGAAAATGAGGTAAACCTAAATATCACAAAGTTGGAGAAGAAAGAAAAAAGGCAAGAAGAAGGAAGGTAAAGAATTAACGTCAATTTTTTTCTCTCCTGAAGAAAGAGAAAAAATTTAAAAAAAATAAAAGCCAAAAAAAGATTTTTCCCGCATCCCTTCATTCACTCCTTAAATCTCTCCACCCAACTCCTCTACTCAGATTTTTAGTCCAATACAAACTCTTCTGAACGTACAAGCAAAAATAATGCCCTTGTAAAGACTCGAACACAAGACCTCCTTCACACCAACACTCCACTTAACCACTAGACCAGCAGACCAGCAGGCCCATTCTGATAATTATTTACCAACTTTTACTTAAAAGTCTACTAACCTGAGATAAGGCTTTATTCATAAAAATATCAAAATTTGCCCAAGTCAAGGTTTGAACTTGGGACCTCTCACACATACTCAGAATGCTTAACCACTGAAGCAGATACACATTTATGTCACATTTTAACAGAATCAAAAATATAATTTTTGTGGCGTTATAACTCTACCCCCCAAAAGAAAATTTCAGCCTTGAAATTTTACCTCATCAGAATAGATAAGGATACTGCTGACGCATTGCACCCTTAGGCTCCCACGTAGCTTCCTCCGTGCTATGATTACGCCATAGGACTTTAACCAGTGGAATAGACTTCCTCCTCAGAACTTTTACGTCACGATCCAATATCTGAATTGGCTCCTCCTTGAAGGTCAGATCTGGCCTAACCTCGATCTCCTCAACAGGAACAAAATGTGTGGGATCAGAGCAGTAGTGTATCAACATCGATATGTGGAAAACATCGTAATTCAGTCCAACTTTAAAGGTAGCTCCAACTAGTAGGTAACCGGTCCCACTCATTTCAGTATGCGATAGGGTCTAATAAATTTAGGGCTCAACTTGCCCTTACGACCAAATCTTAGTACCTTCTTCCATGGTGAGACCTTAAGAAAAATGAAGTCTCCCACAGAAAACTTGATCTCACAATGCTTCAGGTCTGCGTAAGACTTCTGTCTATCGGATGCTGGTTTCAATCGGTCTCACATCAACCTAACTTTATCCTTGGTATCAGAAACTGGTTCAAGACCCAGAAACCGTCACTCAGCCAACTCGGTCCAGCATAAAGGAGTGCGACACTTACGACCATAAAGTGCCTAGTAAGGTGCCATCTGTATACTAGACTGGTAACTATTATTGTAGGCGAACTATGCCAATGACAAATACTCCTCCCAACTGCCTCGGAAGTCAATCACACAGCTTCTCAACATATCCTCTAGTATCTAAATCACCCTCTCAGATTGACCATCTGTCTGAGGATGAAAAGCAATACTGAAGTCTAACCTTGATCCCAGAGCCTCATGTAGCTTTTTTCAGAAGCGAGACTGAAGCGAGGATCCCTATCAGAGATAATCGAAACCAGTCAGACATATATAGTTTAGCCAACTTTTGCAGCGAGTAGTCAGTACAAACCGGTATAAAATGGGCAGACTTGGTCAATCGATCCACGGTGACCCATACAGAATCCTTCTTAGAGGGTGTGAGGGGTAACCCACTAACGAAGTCTATAGTCACTCGCTCCCACTTCCAAAGTGGAATCTTAACTAGCTGCAATAATCACGAAGGTAACTGATGCTCAGCCTTAACTTGCTGGAAAGTCAAACTTACCCATAAAATTAGTAACCTTTAGTTTAAATCCTGGCCACCATTATAACTCATGAAGGTCTCGGTACATCTTATTTTCACCAGGATGCATAGCATAGGGGCTACTATGCGCCTCTCTCAGTACCGACTGCCTCAATTCTGTGTCTTTTGGTACACAGATTCTCTCACGGAAACATAGTACCCCTTCACTATTCAGTCTAAAGTCCTCAGTATGCCCACACTCAACCTGTCGAAAATAAAGACCCAAAGATTCGTCTTTCAACTGCTTACCCTTAATCTGCTCAATCTACGTAGGCTTAACCTGAAGCTTAGCTAGCAGACTTCCATCATCAAATAAACTGAGGCGAGCAAGCATCGCCCTCAAATCAGTCAAAACCTTACAACTCAGTGTGTCGGCCACTACATTGGCTTTACCAGGGTGGTATTCAATCGTACAGTCGTAATCCTTAAATAGCTCAATCCATCTACGCTGCCTAAGATTTAGCTCCTTCTGAGTGAGGAGATACTTAAGGCTCTTGTGATCCGTGTAGATGATACACTTTTCACCATATAGGTAATGCCTCCAGATTTTTAATGTGAACACCACTGCGGCCAACTCTAGGTCATGCATCAGATAATTCGCCTCATGAGTCTTAAGCTGACGAGACGCATATGCTACCACCTTACCCTCTTACATCAACACACATCCCAAACTGACATGTGATGCATCGCTGTAGACAATAAACTCTTTTCTAGACACTGGCTGTATCAAAACAGGTTCCTCAGTCAGTATAGTTTTGAGCTTCTGAAAGCTCTCTTGCTAAGCATCAGTCTAATTAAACGACACACCCTTGCGTAGCAGCTTAGTCAAAGGTGTCGTAATCAGTGAAAACCCTTCTACAAAATGTCAATAATACTCTACCAGTCCCAGAAAACTACGAATCTCAGATACAGTCTTAGGCTGCTTCCAGTCTAAGACAGCCTCAATCTTTCGAGGATCGATTCTAATCCCCTCAGCAAAAACCATTTGTCCTAGAAACGTTACTTCACGTAACCAGAACTCATATTTACTGAACTTGGCGTACAGTTGTTTCTCTCACAGAATGTGTAGAACCGCTCTGAGGTGTTCATCGTGCTCATCCTCAGTCCTCGAATACACCAGTATGTCATCAATAAATACCACTATGAACCGATCCAGATAGGGCTAGAACACTTGGTTCATCAGATCCATGAAAGCTGCTGGTGCATTCGTCAATCCAAATGGCATCACTAGGAACACGTAATGACTATATCGGGTCCTAAATGCTGTCTTGTGTATATTAGTCTCCTTAACCCTCAACTAATAATATCTTGATCGGAGGTCAATTTTGGAGAAAATCGAAGCCCCTCGGAACTGGTCAAATAGATCATCTATCCTTGGTAAGGGATACTTATTCTCGATTGTCAACTTGTTTAATTGTTGATAGTTAATACACATACGCATGGATTCATCCTTCTTTTTTACGAACAGAACTGGTGCTCCCCACAGAGACACATTAGGGTCGATGAACCCATGATCCAGTAACTCTTGAATCTGAGCCTTAAGCTCCACAAGCTCTTTCAGTGCCATTCGATAGGGAGCAATAGACACTAGAGCTATACCAGGAAGGAGCTCAATCCCAAAATCTACTTCACAATTCGGAGGTAACCCAGGTAGCTCTTCAGGAAAAACATTCAGAAAGTCCTTAACCGTCCTGATATCTTTAACCGAAGAATCCCCAGAATCTGAAACATTGATGTAGGCCAGAAACGCCTCACATCTTTTACGAACCAACTTTTTTACCCTCAATATAGAAATCAAATTCGATAAGTAGTTCCGACGTTCCCCAATTAAGACTACCTCGCTATCTTCCTCAGTTCTCAGTACAACCCTTTTTATGGCACAATCTAAGCTCACTTGGTGTTTAACCGACCTGTAACACCCCAAACTCGGCCTAGACATTATGGCTGAACCTGGCAGCGTCACATGAGAGTGCTTTTAAAAAAGCTTAGCAAGTTAAAAATTGTTCAGTTTGTTATCTTAGTTAATCGTGTAATCTCTATTCCAATTATTACTTCAAGACATTTCTTTAACGCGGAAGCTAAATCGTCATTCAGGTATACGAAAACCATAAATTAAGTTTCCAGAACGTATGATATGCGTCGCCATTTATAAACCAATAAACTTAGCAGTCTAAAATCCCAAAACCCAAAATGAATAATTTGAGTCCAAATACTTAGTTACTCCCAAAACAAATATAAAAATAAAACAAATGAAATAAATATTACTCAAAGAAAAACCCATAAGTGTCTACTAGTGGTACATCCCCACAAACAGCATGCATACAAACAGATAACAGAATACCGATATTCGGCCTTAGCCATACAGATATCGCATGCATAACAGATCAAATATCAGAAATCAAAAGTCATGCCCACCAACCCTGTACACCATCTTCGTCCAGCCCAACACACCATGTGGGGATGAAATCAACCCACCCAGCCCTACACACCAAGTATGAGGATATAATCAACCCATCCAACCCTACACACCAAAAGGTACCATATAACAGTACATAACAGATAGGTGCAGCGTAGCTTCCAGATATCAGGCTAATCACCTCTTAGACTTCCTTCTCTTCACAACAATCCCAACCCAATACAATGCGTCATAAATATCATGGCATGCTTATATGCAGATAACGGATCATATCGATATCATGGCAGAGTAGATATACAGAATCAGACAAATACACATGCTTATATTATCATGCTTTAGCATACAATTCATCAATCATTCAGAATATGGGGTCTAAGTTACACTTACCGCCCCTACAATTAGGTTACAGTCGACTTAGGCGACCTGTGCAACCTTACAGAATATTTCAGACAATTTGGACTCACACGCTCGTGTGTCCTACCCGTATGGGTCACATGGCCCAAGTTGGCCTTGCCCGTGTGGTTCACCCGTGTTGCCCACACGGCCCATTTGCCTGAGCCAGTGCCTCGCACACAGCTTACAAGCCATCACACGCCGGTGTCCGTCGCGCCTGTGTAGTGCTCGCACGGCCTGGCTCGTCTGCTACATGCCTGTGTCTTACGACGCAGCTACCATACGAGTAGACCACACGCCCGTGTGGCGTCGACAGACCACTTTTTGGCTTTTACCGAAACTCATTTTTGCGTAATCAGAGTACACACCTGGTTCGTTTTCACTGTTAATCCAACCACGAGCACTCCAAAGCCTAAGATTGACAATACCGAGCCCAAATTCAGTTACTTAAATTGTTTTACCTAAGAATGAACAAATCTTGAAAAGCGAGATCTCCTTACCTTCGATGAAGAATGCTATTTCCTCGTTTGCTAAGAACTCGGTTATTGATCTACCGAGCCTTGATTAATCCCTAAACAGCAACCAAAGTCACTCTTAACAATCTCCAACAGAAAACACTTTAAACACTACTTACCGAATCGACAGAACCACTTGAACACTCCTAAGCTTATCCAAAAAGAAAAGCGAAACGAAGAAGAAGGGAAAGGAAGCAGAGAATTTTTGGTATAAGGGAAATTGGGAAAAAAAGAGAAAAACAGCAGGGAAAGCAACTGTTGACAGAAAAGAGGAAAGGAAGAAAACCTTAGGTTTTCCCTTAAGCCCACAACTCAGAATTTACTAAAGCCCATCGCTTACTAGAACTTGCAGCAAAAATAATCCCATCGCTACTATAGGGAATCGAACCCCTGACCCTAAGCATAATCCCTTGCCACTTAACCACTAGACCAGCAGGCCCATTCTGTTAAGTCTTTACCAACAACTCCTTAAAAGCCCACTGATCTCAAGTCAGGCTTTATTCCAATAAAACCCAAATTTAGCCCAAATTACAGCTTGAACTTAGGACCTCCCAAACACACCCTAGAGCTCAAAATTACTTAACCCAACACATATTTAAGCCAGAAATAACATTAACCACCAATTCAGACACTTTCGAAGTCCAAAAATCGTAAAAAAGCCAAAAATAAAAAATTTAGGGCATTACACAACCAGTCCGTTCCTAGTATTAGATCAAACTCTCCAAAAGGCAGTTCCATCAGGTCAGCTAGAAAAATAGCCCATTGAACCTCTAAAATAATGTCCCTAAATAACTTATTTACCCTTATTGATTATCCCAGCGGACTCAGTACAGTCACTTCACTTGTAGTGTTCTCCACCAAGATACCCAAGTTCTCAGACACAGTGCAAGCTATATTGGAGTGAGTGGATCCTATATCCATTAGTGAAGTATAAGGTACATTATAAATAAAGAACATACCCATGATAACGTCTGAAGTATCTCCATCCTCTCGGTGACGTGCAGCATAAACTAGAGTCGACCGCCTCGCCTCAGTATGACCAGGACCTCTACCCTGTGCTTTCTGACCACGGCCCAACCCATTACCACCTCTGGCCTGACCATGGCCTCTCGGTGGCTGCTGAACTGCTCTTGGGGGTGGTGCAGTACCAGTACCTACAGCTTGCATCTGATCGGACCTCTATGGACACTCTCTAATACGGTGCTCTAATGAACCGTACCTCAGACAAGCCCCAATTCTTTTCCAACACTTATCCTGACGGCGTCTACCACAGTCAGTACACGGCGGTTGTCTAATAGCAACAATAGGAGTCCTAACTCTAATCGGCCCATCAACTCTGGCCTTTTTCTTAGGCCTCTGAACGAAACTCGAGGGCTCTAGATCCCTCTTGCTCCTACCTCTTTCTCAGTTCTGGCGCTCAGAGCGCTTTACTTCCTCGACGATCTTTACCTTATCAACTAGTGTAGCAAATTCTCGCTCCCTCTGCGGAGCTATCAAAACCCTTAGATTATCCCTGAAGCCATCCTCAAAGCGAACACGTCGCTCATACTTATTTGCCACCATACCTCACTCATAGCAACTCAGCCTAAAAAATTTGGCCTCATACTAGGTCACCGATTTATCTCCCTGAGTCAGATTTAGGAACTCTCTCCTATGACCATCCACATAACTGGCCCTCACATACTTCCTTTAGAAAGTGGTCCTAAAGAACTCCCAGTTTAGCACCTCTACGGCCTCTTGTACCTTGTCTATGAGTATCTCTAGTGCTCATTGTCTAATTACATTTTATCTGTATTAACAGTTTTATGCATCAGTTTACAGTTCCAGTGTTTATTAATAGATATTTTATAAAAACAGTATCAAAAGTGTAAAGTTTATTTTGTACATTGGAACATCAATCAAATTCTACCAGTTTCACTATAGTCTCAGTATACACTATTTTAAGTGTTTTCAGTACAGTCTATCTATAGTAGTCTCAGTATATACTACCTATAGTAGTTTTAGGATATACTATCAAAAATAATTCCAGTTTCAGTTTAAACAATTCACAGTTTCAGAAAACTTACTAGATCGGCACCGGAGACTCAGTGTACCACACTTTCAGTAAAAATATTTAGAAATCAGTTCTCAAAAAATCAAGTCTTAAAAACCCACATTCACAATCGAGTTTTGTAACCTGGCTCTGATACCACTAAATGTAACACCATAAACCCGGCCTAGACGTTATGGCCGGATCTGGCAATGTTACATTATAGAGTGTTTGAAAACTAAGTTCCTATGATAAAACCACTTCCATTTAGTTACTATTCTTAACTCCTATTAATTCTAAAATCCTTACTTATTTAGTCGGTTGTTTCAAACATATTTCATTGCGAAAGTGTAACACCCCAAACCTGGCCTGGACGTTATGGCCAAATCTGACGTGTCACACACAGTTTAAAAATCTGTGTTTTGTTTTATTATCTAAAAACCGACTATTGATGGCTAACCAGAGTGAATGGAGGCTGAGCACCAGGTAGGTAACCGAAACAAAGGAGGTGAGCCATGAAGGCTGCTTAAGTACCAAGCTCTTGTTTGGATCCAATCCTAGACATGCCCACAACCATTGCCACACTTTGGTAAACTGGTTGAAATTTCCTTAAAGTGGTTATCTTTGTTATACCCATTATGTGCGTCGTTGTGTTACTTTGAAAACAGGTATCACTTTGAAAACGCGTCCTAAGTCTAGCCCATTTTGATTATTATCAGAAAATATAGAGTTATTTTAAAGATAATCCCAAATAAATAGTTAAAATGGCCTTATTACAACCCAAATATAAATAATATTAAAAGTGAAGATAAACTAAAAGAAAAACCGTTTATTCGTTGAAAAGTCCAAACGTGATCTTCATGGCCACCCCAAATCCCCTCCGGCTCCAAGTCCCCATATCAAGGCTCACTGCAAATATTAGAAAGAAAGGGGGTGAGTTTGGAAACCTCAGTGTGCAACAAGCCCCTTCAGAGCCCAAGTCAATATCACCCTCATGGGCCTAAGCCCAAATTCGCTTACCACATATCTTTGGTCAAAGCCTTTATTTGTTCATATCTTTGGGCGAAGCCTTTTCATTATTCATATCATTTGGGCCAAGCCTTTATTATTATTCATATCACTGGGCAAAGCCTTTTTCTCAGAAATGCATGGGCCCATAGGCCCATTTCAATGTCACATGTAATATTAATGCATGAATGCAAGCCCATTTGGGAGACTACTCAACCCACCATCCGCTACTCTCCACCCGTACCAACCAAGCTCTCCATGTGGGAATAACTCAACCCACCCAACCAAACTCTCCACCGGCAAATCATTGCTTTATCATATAACCGAGGCCTAGCCTCTTATAATAATCGGCATAAGCCCTTTTAATAACTCGGGCATAAGCCCATTTCAATGAAATCGGGGCATAAGCCCTTTTGCACTTCCTCCAACCATATATAAACCCAACCCAATGCATTTACGAGTACATCATGTACATATCATATATATCATGTGCATGTCATACATATCGTGTGCATATCATACATATCATGTGCATGTCATATTAATCATGTATATCAAAATCCCATGGGTCAAATTCACAATTAAACCCTAAGGGTATAATGGTCTTTTTACCTAGGGGCAAAATAGTCATTTACATATGATAAAGGTAATTTCATAATTTTACCAAGTATTAGGGTTTTCCATGTTCATTAACAGTTACTATCAATACATAGGTTTTATACCGCGATTACTGCCCATTTTTAGCGAAACCGGTTATTGGGCCAAAACCCCTAATGGGCCCCATAATAGCCGATTTAGTCATCTAGGCCCATTTATCTCATACTCTATTATGGTATTATCAGTCTCAACGTGTAATTTAACAGGTTTTCATTTCCTACCGAATTTACCCAAATGGGCCCGAAAGCCCATTGGGCCCGATTTTAACCCCTCGAGGCCCAACTTACCGTAAATGCCAAACATCATGCTTTTACCTTTTCCAACGTTCACGATCATCGTTATAGAGGATCTAATTAACCGATAAGTGTTTGCTTGCTCACAAGTCCTTAAAATGCCAGAATTTCGGCATTTCGGCTTTTCGGCATTTATTGAGTTAAGCTACAAAAGAAGGTTCATAACACACCTGTTTGGCGATATTCCTCGACGAGATCTCCTACATGATTTCTCCTATAATCAACCGTTAATAAATCAGCTTCCATTAATTAAACCAAAACGAGAACCATCTATTATCAACACTTACACATTCGGCCACCATCTATAATGGCCTTAGACTCCATACCTTTGCCGAAATTGATGACTAGATCTAATCACTCCGATGATCCAAGCTAATCCAAACCGATACTCCAAACCTTACTGCTCCTCCAAAGTTATCTATATCACCAACATACATTCACAATCAAATCCGTCAACCACAAATTAAGTCGGTCAACACTTGCCCACAAGGGCAAAATAGTCATTTAACACCCTAAGGGCAAAATGGTAATTTTACCCACAAGGGTATCTCAAGAATTTCTACCCTACAGGAGTATTTTGGTAATTCTAACCTCTGAGGGTATTTTGGTAATTTTATAAACCAAGGGTATTTTGGTAATTTTACAAACCAGGGTATTTTTGTAATTTTGTAAATTTAGGGTAAAACGGTAATTCTATAAATTAGGGGTACTTTGGTAATTTTACAAGTCGAGGGTATTTTAGTAATTTGGTGAACTAAAGTATTCTAAACAGGGGATAACAATACGAGTGGGACTAAAGCCATCTCTCTACCCAAATGGGCCCACATGCTCGTGTGGCCCTTTTAGCCCAAATCTAGCCACAGATCTGAGATTCACCTAGCCTAGTTTAATATTTACTACACAATCAAACAACTTATCCAATTGGGCCCAGTGGGCCATTGGGCCCACATGGCCCCTTTCTTATCGCGACCCGAAGTAGCCATCCTCTGACCCAGAGTAGTGAGAAGTACACACTGATAGGAGACTAGAGTTAATCCACGCTCCGAGCACTCTTAGCCGACGCCCAACCCAAACGAACACGCCATATAGCGAAAAGGGATCACCAAGAAAGGTACATTTACTCTCCTCATGGTTCTCTCTATTTAAAGCCACTTCACATCCACTCTTATGTTAGCTTCCCGATGTGGGATCCTTCATCATCGAGAGTTTAAATTCAACACCAACTCTTGCCGCCCCCTGTTAGCAAAATAAATGCTCTTTGCTTGCCATGAGTTTCGAACCCTGGACCTCCTTGCCAACTCCATGACGCCACCTTCCTGCCTCTTATGTGGCGCTACTTTGCCACTAGACCACAAGGCTTTTTATGTCACAACTTCTCCAACAATATTCTTAAAGCCTACCTACTACACCCAGGGTTTGACTCACTTTAAACCAAAATTTTTTTGCTAGAGTCCAGGTTTAAACCCAAGACTTCTCCAACACTTTTTAGCACACTTAACTACTAAAACAAGCCTTCATTAATGAAATTTACGTACACAATGAAATATTATAAACTGCCTTCAACCGCTCCCATGCTCAAGGCCCAAAACTTCTAGGCCCAAATTTAGGATGTTACAACTCTACCTCCCTTAAAAAAAATTTCGTCCCCGAAATTTCCATCTAACAGGGTAGTCATGTAACATTTACCCACTACGCTACCGCTGCGCACTCTGATCTTGCTATCACTATCACACTTCAACTAGAACTTAAACATCTCATACATACAACACTTATTCACCGAAAGCAGACACATTTGGGGCTACTCCAAATACACCCCTAAAAACCTCTGCTCCATTTGCCCGGAGTCGTTCAAAGATGGATCCTCTGATCACTGTCCCAGAGCTAGCTCCAGCAACTCTTTCTAAAACCCTTAACATAGCTTGGGACAAAGCATCGTCCCCCGCAGCCCGATCATATGACCCAGTCTCCGTTGTGCTGTGGCACAAATGTCTCTCACCGCCTATGCCTTGAGGATTTAAGATTCAGCTTTGCGCTCTTCCACGATCGCGTCCACGCCCGCGGCCTCGTCCACGCGTTCCCCTTGTACTCATGTCAAATTTTCTGATTACGAGTTTTATGAAATTAGTCAAATATTTCAGTTTCTTTTAAGAGATGTTTTATGGAAATAGGGCAATTCAGGGATTTGTTTTCGCGACGAAATAGCCTAGCTACAGTCCCAATCCTACTGTTTCATAGTTCTGCCCTAACTACAGTATTATAGTAGGGCCTCAGTTCTATTCATAGCATCACATCATTATCACATAATGTAAAGAGAATGTACTTACAGACTTGGTGCCGGGGATTCAGTGCGCCACTTCTTTATCAGTCCATTTAAAACTCAAAAACCATGTTTTTGATCACCGAAAATAGAAATTTAAAAAAAAAATTGATTTGAAAACACCTTTATTTTGAAACTCTTGATTTTAACCCCGTTTAAAAACAGAAAAAACTTGAACCATTTTAACATATATACCTTGTAAAACATCTTTGAAAAAACTTCCCAATACCATTTCCAAAAATACCCTTCTTAGGCCTAAGTTTTCGAAAAAAAATTTTAGACCCAATCCACAGCCGAGTTGTTGCAACCGGGCTCTGATACCACTAAATGTAACACCCCAAACCTGGCCTGGACGTTATGGCCAAATCTAACGTGTCACACACAGTTTAAAAATCTGTGTTTTGTTTTATTATCTAAAAACCGACTATTGATGGCTAACCAGAGTGAATGGAGGCTGAGCACCAGGTAGGTAACCGAAACAAAGGAGGTGAGCCATGAAGGCTGCTTAAGTACCAAGCTCTTGTTTGGATCCAATCCTAGACATGCCCACAACCATTGCCACACTTTGGTAAATCGTTTGAAATTTCCTTAAAGTGGTTATCTTTGTTATACCCATTATAATGCGTCGTTGTGTTACTTTGAAAACAGTATCACTTTGAAAACGCTGCCCTAAGTCTAGCCCATTTTGATTATTATCGAAAATATAGAGTTATTTTAAAGATAATCCCAAATAAATAGTTAAAATGGCCTTATTACAACCCAAATATAAATAATATTAAAAGTGAAGATAAACTAAAAGAAAAACCGCTTTATTCGTTGAAAAGTCCAAACGTGATCTTCATGGCCACCCCAAATCCCCTCCTACTCCAAGTCCCCATATCAAGGCTCACCTGCAAATATTAGAAAGAAAGGGGGTGAGTTTGGAAACCTCGTGTGCAACAAGCCCCCTTCGTGAGCCCAAGTCAATATCACCCTCCGGGCCTAAGCCCAAATTCGATTACCACATATATCTTGGGCAAGCCTTTATTTGTTCATATCTTCGGGCGAAGCCTTTTCATTATTCATATCACCGGGCCAAAGCCTTTATTATTATTCATATCACTGGGCCAAGCCTTTTTCTCAGAAATGTATGGCCCATAGGCCCATTTCAATGTCACATGTAATATTAATGCATGAATGCAAGCCCATTTGGGAGACTACTCAACCCACCATCCGCTACTCTCCACCCGTACCAACCAAGCTCTCCATGTGGGAATAACTCAACCCACCCAACCAAACTCTCCACCGGCAAAGATCGCTTGCTTTATCATATAACCGAGGCCTAGCCTCTTATAATAATCGGGCATAAGCCCTTTTAATAATCGGGCATAAGCCCATTTCAATGAATCGGGGCATAAGCCCTTTTGCACTTCCTCCAACCATATATAAAACCCAACCCAATGCATTTACGAGTACATCATGTACATATCATATATATCATGTGCATGTCATACATATCGTGTGCATATCATACATATCATGTGCATGTCATATTAATCATGTATATCAAAATCCCATGGGTCAAATTCACAATTAAACCCTAAGGGTATAATGGTCTTTTTACCTAGGGGCAAAATAGTCATTTACATATGATAAAGGTAATTTCATAATTTTACCAAGTATTAGGGTTTTCCATGTTCATTAACAGTTACTATCAATACATAGGTTTTATACTGCGATTACGCCCATTTTTAGCGAAACCGTGTTATTGGGCCAAAACCCCTAATGGGCCCCGCATAGCCGATTTAGTCATCTAGGCCCATTTATCTCATACTCTATTATGGTAT
Organism: Gossypium anomalum; assembly: GCA_025698475.1. Taxonomy (NCBI): domain Eukaryota; kingdom Viridiplantae; phylum Streptophyta; class Magnoliopsida; order Malvales; family Malvaceae; genus Gossypium; species Gossypium anomalum. Next base: position 74,872,808 of record CM046965.1, on the reverse strand, counting down.
TATCAGTCTCAACGTGTAATTTAACAGGTTTTCATTTCCTACCGAATTTACCCAAATGGGCCCGAAAGCCCATTGGGCCCGATTTAACCCTCGAGGCCCAACTTACCGTAAATGCCAAACATCATGCTTTTACCTTTTCCAACGTTCACGATCATCGTTATAGAGGATCTAATTAACCGATAAGTGTTTGCTTGCTCACAAGTCCTTAAAATGCCAGAATTTCGGCATTTCGGCTTTTCGGCATTTATTGAGTTAAGCTACAAAAGAAGGTTCATAACACACCTGTTTGGCGATATTCCTCGACGAGATCTCCTACATGATTTCTCCTATAATCAACCGTTAATAAATCAGCTTCCATTAATTAAACCAAAACGAGAACCATCTATTATCAACACTTACACATTCGGCCACCATCTATAATGGCCTTAGACTCCATACCTTTGCCGAAATTGATGACTAGATCTAATCACTCCGATGATCCAAGCTAATCCAAACCGATACTCCAAACCTTACTGCTCCTCCAAAGTTATCTATATCACCAACATACATTCACAATCAAATCAACAACCACACAAATCCAAGTCAGTCACTTGCCCACAAGGGCAAAATAGTCATTTAACACCCTAAGGGCAAAATGGTAATTTTACCCACAAGGGTATCTCAGTAATTCTACCCTACAGGAGTATTTTGGTAATTCTAACCTACAGGGGTATTTTGGTAATTTTATAAACCAAGGGTATTTTGGTAATTTTACAAACCAGGGGTATTTTTGGTAATTTTGTAAATTTAGGGTAAAACGGTAATTCTATAAATTAGGGGTACTTTGGTAATTTTACAAGTCGAGGGTATTTTAGTAATTTGGTGAACTAAAGTATTCTAAACAGGGATAACAATACGAGTGGGACTAAAGCCATCTCTCGGCCCAAATGGGCCCACATGCTCGTGTGGCCCTTTTAGCCCAAATCTAGCCACAGATACGAGATTCACCTAGCCTAGTTTAATATTTACTACACAATCAAACAACTTATCCAATTGGGCCCGTAGGCCCATTGGGCCCACATGGCCCCTTTCGGCCCATCGCGACCCGAAGTAGCCATCCTACAGCCAGAGTAGTGAGAAGTACACACCTGATAGGAGACTAGAGTTAATCCACGCTCCGAGCACTCTTAGCCGACGCCCAACCCAAACGAACACGCCATATAGCGAAAGGGATCAGCCAAGAAAGGTACATTTACTCTCCTCATGGTTCTCTCTATTTAAAGCCAGCTTCACATCCACTCTTATGTTAGCTTCCCGATGTGGGATCCCTTCATCATCAGAGTTTAAATTCAACACCAACTCTTGCCGCCCCCTGTTAGCAAAATAAATGCTCTTTGCTTGCCATGAGTTTCGAACCCTGGACCTCCTTGCCAACTCCATGACGCCACCTTCCTGCCTCTTATTATGTGCGCTACTTTGCCACTAGACCACAAGGCTTTTTATGTCACAACTTCTCCAACAATATTCTTAAAGCCTACCTACTACACCCAGGGTTTGACTCACTTTAAACCAAAATTTTTTTGCTAGAGTCCAGGTTTAAACCCAAGACTTCTCCAACACTTTTTAGCACACTTAACTACTAAAACAAGCCTTCATTAATGAAATTTACGTACACAATGAAATATTATAAACTGCCTTCAACCGCTCCCATGCTCAAGGCCCAAAACTTCTAGGCCCAAATTTAGGATGTTACAGAAAGCTTTTAAATGTTGTTTTGAGTATATCGTGTGTTTAGAGAAAACTTTGCCTTTTTGAAAATCGAGTTTTTAAACGTCTAGCAGTTATAAATCCATAAAAATAAAAAATAACCCAATTTAAGTAAAAGTCCCAGAAAGTTCACAATTTACATCAAAATAAATCAATAATCGTAGTATGGGATAAAACCATGAAAGCCCAAAACCGTGGTCACCACTGAGTCTTCCGCCGCACCGATCCGTCTAAGTCTAGGGATTATCTGTGTACATTAAACAAAAGGGTGAGTTTACGTAAACTCAGTGTGTAATCCCACAGAAACAAACAACAGTAACTCAGTGCATAGTCAAACAGTCTTGGGCCTAAGCCCCTTTCAACATCAGTAACGGTTTGGCCTTTGCCCAATTCAGTATCAATATCAGTATGCACAAAGGCCTTAGCCCATCTCAGTATCAATAGCAGTCATGCAGTATTCAATAACAAAGTCCTACCCAACCAGCATCTACACACCATCTCTGTCCAACCCTACACTCCATGTGGAGATTAAATCAACCCACCCATCCCTACACTCTAGGTAGTACCGAATGCGGCACAAAACAGTAATTTGCAGTTGAGCTGCCAGTATATTAAGCTTAAGAGTCTTTCAGTACACTTCCTCCAAATATAATCCACCCAACCCCATGCAATGCAAAAATACATTATGTCATGCTTTTATGAAACTATCAGTTATACATATACATATATAAATCAGTAATCATGCAATATTATTCATGCATCACATACATTCAGATCATATAGTTAGGGGTCTAGATAACGCTTTTCTAAACATTCTTTTCTAAACATTGCGTGATTGTATGTGATGCGTAGCAGCGAAGCAAATGATCCAAGCGAGGCATAAATACTGAACAGGTGGTACAAATGAACTCTAGACTTAAAGGCAATGTGGGACTCCGCTTGGGCATAGAAATATCCTTCTTTCTATTTACTTTATTGATTGTTCTTACACTTAGGTTTTCTTTTTATCTCAAGCTTGCAAACCGATAAAACTATATATATAAACTTGAATGTTAAGTGTGTTAATTTCTTGTCGGTATGAATATAATTCGAAACCATGTTTCATGTTTTCTTAATTTACGACTTCATGTCTAAGTATTAAGCATGGGCAAAGAATTTATATTAGTAGATATTGTGGCAGCAGAAGATGAACTAGCTGAATATAGAACAATAAATAAATAAAAACAAGCTACATAAATATTCATAAATAAACAATATATTCAGGATAATGGGTAATCCCATCTCAAGATACCAAACACAACATTAGTATCAAGTCTTTGGACAGTAATATTAACAATAAGTGGTACTCTTGTTGTAGCAATCAAATATTGTCAATAAATTATGTCAAATAATGAATTAATATTTGGACTAACATATTGCTCACATAAAGTACTTTATAATTGTCCCACATTTATCACCATAGATGTCGTTTAAGTTCTTTCAAATATTAACTTACCTTTGGGTCAATTAATAAATGCATGAATCACAAAAACATATAATCATCTTGATATTTTAAATAAACCAATCTACGCAAAAGAGTCACTTTGGCAGCATTTTGTTTCAACTAATCTATTTAAAATATTAGACATTCTTAATTAAATATAATTTTTTTCAATAAAGGTAAACCACTTTTTAAGATATCAGACACTCCATGAATATTTCATCTTTGGACAAATATTAAATTGTAAGTGATATCTTGGTGTAGTAATTAAACACTAACAATAAGAACATGTCGAAAAATAAATCTTTCTTTTGGGCCGATTTATTACTCACATGTAAAACCGAATAATTGTCACATGTTTATTACCTCAGTTGTACATATAATATTATTAACCTTCCTTATATATTTTAAAATAAAATAATTTTAATATTAGAGGTCACTTTGGCAACTTATTATTTCAATTAGGTTATTTTAAAACATGTATAAATATATCAGTATTCAAATCTAAAATTTCCATAATAGTTAAAAGGTCAAAACTTTTTTTATTGCTTTATAATTTCCGAAATAATCCAGATTAAGGTTGTGTAATAAAAAAATTGAAAATTTTAAGCTTTAATTGATTTTTTTTTTTTTTGCTCCAAAACCAAACAAAAAATTATGTAGTGACTCAAAACCAAATAATTAACAAGCACATGTATTCATAATTTTGGTACCAAAGCAAATCACGCATATACGTGTATTCAAAATCAAATAGAAAAATTTACCTTGCATATGCCATGTAAATCCAAAATTGTATTTACAATTAAACAGAGATTTGCATGAATACTTGAAAAATATTTTCAAGCAAATAAATCTCAAAAAACAAAATCATAACAGTTTGTATATCCCACAATTCATACAATAAACCATATCATCGTAATTTAACCAAATATTTGAAATCATAAGATGTCAAAACCTAATATTATAGAACTAAACTTAAAACCAAATTCTTTAAATATATATATCATAAAAATATAATTTCGTGCTTCCAAAATCCTTTTACCAAAAATTAAAATCACTAAACTAAAAATCACAGAAAAAAAAAAAAGCATGCATATTTCAAAATTCTACCGTAAACATATCATTATGCAAACTTAAGAAACAATAAATAAATAAATAATACTTAATGAACCAAAAAAGTATTGCTGAAAAGAAAATCAGAATTACTAATCGCAATCTGCTTCTGAGTTCAAAACCAACTATAAAAGCATAATGAATTTTAAAAACTCATAACTTAATCCATACTTTTTCTTGCACCAAATTATTCTACTCAACTATACCAGAGTATTGTATGAGGGAAAAGAAATCTTAATCACCAAGTCAATTAATACATCCAAAGTGTATATTGATTTAAGCCTAAGAATTAATGGTTTTCAATCTCACAATTATTCCCATAGATAAACTTCAGTTTAGCCAAAATAATTCTTGTGGGTTTCACTATAGCAATTCATACCAAACCAATAATAGTCAAAGATTTCAATCGATATTCATAAACCTTAAAGTTTTAATATAATAATCAAAACTTTTAAAAAAATTCGATATGAATTTCAATCATTAATATATAATCAATAATCAAAATATCAAACGAAATATTCAAAAAAGAATCAATTTAAAAATAATAGAGAATCAATTCATTCTCAATGATTCAACATGACGAGACTCGGATGCCACTTGTTAGAACAGTAAAATAATATCTGAATATAAAACTTAAGAAATCATAAACCAAGATCTGTCATGTCAAATCATTAAGAATAAATCAAGAACAAAACTAGATACGGATGCATGCTTGAATTTATCGATTTCTTGAAATCTACGGATCTTGTGGTTTTGATCTTCCAAATTAACACATAAGTAATGTAGAGAAGTGACTCTCTATTTTCTAAAGATGAGATATTAGAAAATTTATTTTATGTGTAATTTGGAGACTATAACCTTAATATATAATTTTTGCACATTAACCTTAATTTCTAATCAACCCATTACTAATTAAAAATTAGTTACTAAAGTATCTACATATATTTGATTCATACTTTATTAAATAATTAAAGCCCAATAAACCTTAACCAAATTAGATATTTTTAATTTAGACTAACATATTATGATAATAAATAATAACATATAATTATCCTTATTATACTTATGATGTGGATAATTTCCAACAAATTTATCCTTTCAAATCATATACCTCAAATAATGAAACTTTTTATGTTTTATTAAAATATTCCAACAAGTCGAACCAACTTTAAATAATTAATCTTTGTATATAAGTAAACTTCTTATTTTAGCATCTTAAACTATTTTCTTTCGGTCTTAGACTTTGACATTATAAATACATATATATTGAATGCTTTGGTCTTCGTTTCTACTTTGGATTGGAATCTGAATTGCCAGAAAACTGTGTAGCAAAAACAATAGTTCCGTCACGAGACAATTTTCCAAATTTAGCACTATTTGCAAAAATATCCGAATTGTCTGGTTGCATGTCAAATCATATGCCATGCTCTTAATTCACTAAACTATTGCATCTTTTGCAGTCTTTTTCAATTATTTACAAATCCTTCACAGATCAGCAATCTTCTCCATGTTTTAATATGCAGGTCTTTTTTCTTCATGCTTTATCTAATTGAAAATTGTTGCGTTATATTCAGTTCCCTCAATGTTTCTATCACCTTTATTATTAATATGTATACTGATCCAAAAATTTTCAATTTTCATCTTAATTATATAGTATTATTGGCTTTGAAAATGAAATTGATATTTGTAAAGAAGAAATGATTGGAGTTTTTTTTTTTTTTTGGGGGGGGGGTATGAAATTAAAAACTTAAACACGGTTAGATTTCCCTGAAAAGTCTTGGGGCAATATTGGAGAAGATAGGATTGATTGTCGATTCCGAGTATAGTAGTCAGCCTGAGACAGACGGCCATTGTTAAAAAGAAATTGTATGATAATATAAATTGATAAGCACCAAGTCACCTTTCAGCTGACAAAATCTTACAAGACGGTTGTCCAAATTTCCAACACCAACGCTGTCCAATTATCAACCACTTCATCTCATTGATTTGGTATTTGTTCAAGGAAGACAGCAAGTTAAATCGAAACCATGTAAGCATATAATCATTACAATCAGACAAGAAAGAAAACTCGTGTTGTTTATTCATTGTTATTCGTCAATTTCTTTTAACGTGATTTCTTTGCATAATGCAATTTGATGGGACCCCAACTTCCCTGCCTTGTTAAATGGGAATCCGGAAGTAAATTTCCTATAAAATAATGATTAAGTGGTAATAAATTAAATAAATTATAATTTAGTAATTACTTTATATATGTTAGCTAGGACCTTGCCATGAGTTAACTATTCTAATTGTTAAGCAATTTTTTCTGTCTCTTTTGGATGGTGATGTTTGTCTATTTATATGATATGGGTATTGATCATTGATGTAACGTATTAAGTAGGTTCCATGCATATTAACACATATTCTACCCTAGACTTAATATGTGTTTATATAGTTTCATGCGTTACTTCGTAGGAGAGCATAGGTACCTATCCTGCGAGCCCGGTCTGCTAACTTAGTCTGTGAGGTCGGTGCGAGCTCGATGGAAATTGGCCCATTCGACCCAAACCCATTCGGGTCTTAGGCCGATGATAACAAGTATCATAACAATTTGTCCCCCATCTAATTCGAAGAAGAGTTATAAAGTGACTCTTCTTTACTGACTCTTCTTGGAACTTGTTTTTGTGGGTATTAAAGTAAATTTAATAAAACTTACTGAGTACGTTTTATATTTTGTTATACAACTCATATTTATCCATGTGTATAGAAAAATCACAGTTGTTTATAGTTGATTTCTCTCCCATTGTTGGGCATTTTAAGCTTTAAAGAATGAGGGAGAATTTCTTTTAAAAGGGAGTTAACCAGGCCCTAGAAATCACATTACTCAAATTCAAAAATTTCGAAGAAGAATTGCAGCTGAAAAGGATAGTTTCAGAGGTAATCTCTCTAGAATTCACTTGTATTCTCGTCTTTTCTTTCTATTTTTACTGGTAAAGTATGGCTAGAACCAAAGGTAGTGGACATGTTATTTCGGGTAACACTTCGCGATATCAAGAGGCAAGAAATGTCGTAGAAGCAAATGCGTATGTTTGTACAAAAAAGAAAGAAGAAATGCATCAAGTTCTGGCTACACAAGGGATTAAAATTCCAAATTTCGCTTATGATTTTTCTATTCCTGAAGGATCGCGCCATTTGAGCGACACCAATAATGGTAGTTTTTTACTTCCAGTACATGTGTTAGAAGGAGGGTTTCATTTACCCATTCATATTTTTTGTTGTCATCTCTTTGATGACTATAGGATAGCTCCCGACTAACTATCTAGTTTTTCTTGGTGGCTAGCTATAACGTATTTCATTGAGTGTGGTTGACGAGATGAAGTGCCATTAATCGTCGTATTTCAAAGGTTATACCAATTGAAGGCCCATAAGTAAAGAGGTTCGAATGGTTTTTTTTATTTCACCCCTCGCGAAGAAGTTAAGTCTATTATCAGCAAGAGATGTTCTAATCTTCGCCTCAATCATTGCACATATATTCGAGCCCCATACAAGCTTAATAGTGGCTTAGGTTTTCCCACTAAGAGGTCATCGCCTAACAAAGACATATGCCTGAAAAAGAGAGACATAATATCAAAAGTAGGCTAAGGACAAGTTTACAAGCTTCTCCAAGGCTGCATGCTGGACTTAGAAGAAATACTGACCGTGAGAAATGGCTTTCAGTATTGTCTTTGCAGTTTAAGCCCTAATGGATAGAGACAAGTTGAAGTGAATAATTGGGCAAACACCATTGGGCTTCTTCCTACACAATTGTGTGGCCTCACGGGGCAGCTGATTAACTGGCTCTTATACTGTTGGGAAATAAAGATGAGCCTAGAAATTAATTTTATAATTCTCGTAAACTAAAGCCTCGCGCTTAGTCTTCGCAACCTTCAACGAATGTAGAGAGCGACGCGAACCCCTGTTTGTTAACTAGTGGTGCTGATTTAAGAATTATTGGTGGCGTAGCCACAACTCAAGGTACTGAAGATAGTTCTAAAAAATAGACGTACGGGGCTTTATGCAAGGTATGCGAGGTGGTCTTTCCGATACCAATGCTAGTGAAGGTAGTACAAATAGTAGGAAGAAATGAAAAACTATTGTAGGGGACACCAATATAGTTTTAAGCAACGAAGATGAAGGTAGCCCAAGAGAAGAGCTTTGCCGAAAAAAAAGAAGAGATCATTCTGAAACATATGTTAGTGTTGTTCCTATTACTGTAGCTCTTTTTATAACTCTTTGTCCTCTTATTTCTCCTGTTAACTCTCCACCACCACTAAAGCCAATTAATGATGATGCATTTGGGGTCATTGTTGCTCATGTTCCTTTTGGTGGCTCTATAAAGTTCCATACTGTTTGTGGTGAAATAGGGACCTTCTTTCCTTGGCGCGAGCAATTTAGCGTGAAGAAGTTTCCCTTCAACCCTGATGAAGTGATGAAGCAATGGAATAATCTCTTGCCTGAATAAACAAAAGGGCTTATTTGCCCAAGTGAATCAGGTGCGTCATCTAGTGAAACAATGAAACCTTCACTGTAAGAGTTAGTAGTCTCCTTATAAGTGATGTTGAATGAAGCATGTATAGCTAGCCTGGGGCTCATTAAAGGTGTGAACAAGGCCGAAATTAGAAGGAAAGAACATGAAAATATGTATCAATCCACTATAAGAGCACTAGCACAAACACCATACATTATGCCAACTTAGCTGAAGAAAATAAGAGACTACTGGAGTAAAATAGAAGGCTAGAAGAACGTCTTACCATCGTTGAGAAAGAGATTGAAAGATTACATAGGGAGATCACAGATGAGCGAGGTGATAAGATGGTGTTAGAAGCTAGTTTAAATAAAATGGATAAAGAAAATAATGTTACAATAGCTAATTGAGTGAAGAGTCTTGAAGAAGCCTTAGAGAAATATAAGAGAGATACTATACAGAGTCTCTAAGAATATTTGCCTTATTTAAAGGCTAACAATATCAATTCCATAGGTTGCAGCTGGTTTAAGCTTCTTTTGTGTTGTAGCTATTGGAAATGGGCCCACAATATCAATTCCGCAAGTTGAAAATGGCCAAGGGCTTAACATAATTTGCAAAGGTTTTGCTAGTGATTGACTGCCTTCGGTCTTACCAATGTCCATAGTAAGAATTATGCATAAAATAAATTAATAGGTGGTGTCCACAAGTATACGGGTCAGGTTGTAATATAGTTACAATGGAATAGGTAAGTACTCCGAAGATCGTACCTAAGAAAGGCGAGCACTAAATTAATCCTAACCTAAGCACAAATAAAGCTAATTAGTACTTTAAATAATTATAGGGTTAAATATAAAATTGGTAACTGAACTTCTTCACTTCTCCTAAATTGGTACCTATGGTTTTTTCGTCCCAAATTGGTACCTGAACTTTTTTTCCGTCCACTAATTTGGTATCTAAGACTAACGCTATTTTTTTTTTTTACTAGTGTGGCAACACTGATCAATCACACGCCACTACATGGCATCCTATTTAGTCTTTTTTTTCCCCTCATTATTTTTCTATTTATTTTTTCTGCGCATGCCTCTTCATCTACCGTTTCATACTCTCTCTACGCTCAACACCACTAGTCGCCACCTTCACCATCGCCACTGCTATTGCGCTGCCATCACCCATATTTCTCTTTTTCTCACAAATCAAATACCCAAACCCCATATTTCTTCCTTTCCCACTCCATTCAAATCCATACTTTTCTGGGAAAATTATAAATGAATTTTCTTCCCTTCCTTCCTTGAAAAAAAAAAAAGAAGAAATTTAAGTACGAAAGCAAAGATAAAGATATGGCTTCAATCTCAACTCCTTCGCCTAGTAATCTCACATTCCTAAGCTACCAGTTTTCTTCTTTTAAAAGATCATTTTATTGCCCGTCGATGAGGTTCTTTGATTCCACTCTATGTCACTGCTTAATAACTCTTTCGACAATAATTCTGTTAGCTGGAGGTGGGACTCTGCCGTTGTATATGTTATCAAGAGTGTCGTCAAATGTTTCGATTCGTACTTGAACCCTTTCCATAAACATCCCATAAAAAATGACAGCATTTCTGAGAACCGATAGTGAGGACAAGATGAAGAGGGATATTAGAATTGGGATCGATAGGAAAAGCACTTCGAACAAGTTAATGAACAAGAACAGCTCCTCTCGCTTATGAAGGTCTTTATGAATCTATGCTTATTTTTTACTTTTTTTTAAATAATAATAATATGCTTGAAAAATAATGAAAGAAAATGGAAGATGAAGAAGAACGATGAAGAAGACAATAAAAATTTGAAGAAGACAAGAAATGGGAGATGAAGAGGCACGTCTAAAAAAAAAGAAAGAAAAGAAAAAGGAAAAATACAAACGGAAATAAAAAATAAGGCCAAATAGGATGCCACGTGGTGGCGTGCGATTGGTCAGCTCTACCACGTCAACAAAAAATTAGTCTCAGGTACCAAACTAGTAGAAGGAAAAAAATTCAGGTACCAATCTGGGACAAAAAAATCATAGGTACCAATCTGGGAGAAGTGGACAAGTTCGAGTACCAATTTTATATTTAACCCTAAATTATATTACAAATAAACATAAAGAAATATTTTTGGTATTTTTATGAATAAAGAATAAAATAATATAAAGGAAAAGACTTTGGGAAATTTGATATAGAAACTAAATCAGATCTGAGCATGGGTAATTAGCTCGCTTCAGGTTCCCTGCTCAACCAACTAGTCGTTACCCTAGTAGGACCTCCCAATCTTCCACTAGATTAACGAGTCGGCAAGTATTGCATATCTCTCGATCTCATAGTCCAGACTAGTTTGGGGCTAAGGTGTTCACAGATAGGCCATACCAATTTTTGGTTAATTCCCACCTTGATGACTTCTTAGGGTCATCAAGCCTAGGGTTTAAGTTCTTCTTTTCCCGAACAATCGATCTGTTAAGAAAAGCCTGCACAACAATCAATTAATAATACCTCCACTCGCTAATCCTCCATAGGAGGATTAGTTCCTCATGGATCTAAAAAATATAGTAATCTTGATATGAAAGATAAACATTAATAACAAGTCAAGAGACGAAGGTTTAAGAGAATCCTAAATTGTATTGATTGAAGCATGAAATCTACAAAGAGTTGATCACGTTCCACAAATCAGATCTCTCGACAAATGTTAATAGAAAAACTGGAAATAACCTAATGCCCAAGAAAAAGGAAAAACTGAAAACTAAAATTATAAAGAAAATTATAAACTATGAAAAGTTGTCCATAAAAAGTGTTAAATAAGCCTACTTGTAGATTTAGGGTTGTCGTCGTCCTCAACCCTAGGTCAGTTGATGCTCTAGTATTAAACATTTAATTGTGCAAACCAAAACACACCTAGCTCGTAAGTATTTCTCGTACTGGATCAATGTCGCGACACCCTAGTACTTGTGTTGTGACATCAAAGGCATTATGCTCGTACTCAGGGTAGCTTTAGGGGTGTGTCATGACATTCCTTAGTTGTTTCGTGACACTGAAGGTAGACTTGGGATTTTTGTTCTCTACTCCCTATGTTGCGACATCAAACTTCCTATGTTACAACAAACGACCATTATTGAGTTGGTATGCCCACTAATGGTCTCCTGCATACTCACAAAGTATATTAGCTCACCCTTAGGCCTCATTCGGCCCTAAGTTCAATAAAAAACTCAAATTAAACTTTTTATTAAATGTAAATGAATTAATAAAAACTTAACTAAACGTAATAAAAATGTTTATATTGAAGCTCCTCAAATGCGAAAACTAGTTTAATTTGCTACACTAATTTACGACAGGTCAGTGATCGTTGCACTTGAGCATATCTTTGACAAGAACCATAAGTGTAAACCATGTGGTATGCATTCTATTGCATAGTTGGCCAATAGTATCATTGTTTAAAAACTTTTTGTGTAAGGAGTCTATTACCGAAGTGGTTCTCACAAATTCCTTCATTAATCTCTCTCATCACATGTTCAGCTTCTTAGGGTGTTAAACATCGCATCAGTGGTTGAGAATACCCCTTTCTATAGAGTACGCCTCTAAAAAGGTATACCTAATAGTTGTATAATAAAACAAATTGCTTTAATCAACCAAAGATGGAATTATTTACTAATTAATAGGCATTTGAGATATAAGTAATAGCGTCGTACCTCATGGCCTTGCGTTGTAACTTGGCGAGCTCTTTCTTGTTAAGGTAGTTTTCTTTGCTTTGCAATGTTTGGATAATACTCCCTAGCCCAAATTAAAGATTTGTGGCATGTCATAGCTTGGGACGTCTCTATATTCTAGCAAGATTTTTTCTTTCTGCTTAACAACAAAAGATGATGCCAACTTTGATAAATATATACCCAAGTATTATCATTTCTAAATAGCTGCTTGATTTGTACTTTATCATACCTTGTAAGTAGCTGAGCTAGTATAGAATGGTATTTTTTCAAGATTGGTTCCTTCACTTCATACTCGTAATTCATCTATTTTGCTACCAGTTGTGAATCTATATGTACGATTAGCTCATTTTCCCCAAGTTTTTGGGCTAATTGTAATCCTGATATTAGGACCTCATACTCCGTAGCATTATTAGATGTTTGAAACCAAAAGAAAGTCCATACTGCCACTTGTTTTTATTAGGATCAATTAAGAGAACTCCTGCACCTAACCCCATTTTTACTACAGAGCCATCAACATAAACTATCCAACTATTTAACCTATTGACTGAACTTATACCTTTCTGTGGTGAACTAACTACTATATTTCACATGATAAATGAAAAAAGAAAATCTTAGAACGAAACATATATTTGTCACAAGTAACCGTAGGAGACAATAAACTAAACATGCATTCATAATATGTCATCACAAGAGATAATAAACATCTATCAAATGCAATTCCAATAGTTGTTCATGAATTAATATTTCAAACTATAGGTTACCTGAGAGATTATTTGACTTCTCAAAAAACTTTCATCATGAAGTCGGCTAGGATCTAACCCTTTATCGTCGTCCTTGGAGCATAGTCAACATCAAACTCAGCTAACACGATTCCCTATTTTGTTATTCTTTCTGATGTGTCAGCTTTGGATAATATATCTTTAACAGGTTGATTCATCATGACAAAATAGGATGAGCTTGAAAGTAGGGACGCAACTTGCGAGCATTAACAATTAGAGCAAAAATAAGTTTTTTTCTATTTTTGAATACCTTTGATCCACGCGTTGCAACACTTTGCTAATGTAATAAATTAAGAACTGGCAAGCTTCTTCTGTCTTAATTAAAACAGCTGCAACTATTTCGTCCTAGGTCGCCAAGTAAACATACCAAGTCTCCCCATATGAGGTGATATCAGTAGTGGTGGGGATGCAAGGTATGACTTAAGTTTTTGAAAAGCTATATGACACTCTTCAGTCTAAGATAAAGAAGCTCTCAAGGCTTTAAAGAAGGATAAGCATTTGCTTGCCATTCTAGAAATGAACCTATTAAGTGCGACCACCATTCCTGTTAAACATTAAATATCTTTAATTGTCCTTAGAGGAGGCATATCCAAAATGACATGAATTTTCTCTAGATTAACATCTATTCCACTCTTTGAAATCATAGCACTTAGAAATTTGCCAACTCTAACACCAAAAGCACACTTTTCTAAATTAAGTTTCATATTAGATGCTCACAAGATAGTGAATGCCTCCGAAAAATCTTGAACATGTCCCCCCAGAGTAGAACTTTTCACCAACATATCGTCAACATAAACTTCAACACTTCAACTAATCTGTTTTTAGAAATTTTTTTTACCAACCTCTAGTAAGTTGCACCTGCGTTCTTCAAACCAAAGGGCTTGACCTAATAGCAAAATAAGCCTTCCTCAGTAACAAATGTTGTCTTGTCTTGGTCCTCTAGGGTCATAGATTTCTGATTATAATCTAAGAACACATCCATAAAGCTCATGAATCTATGCCCTGAGGATGCATTAATCAGTCTATCAATCGAGGGTAAAGGAAAATTATCTTTTGGGCAAGCTTTATTAAGGTTGGTGAAGTCAATACACATTCTCCACTTGCCATTAGCTTTCTTCACCATTACAACATTCAAAATCCAATCTGGGTATGCTACCTCTCTGATAAATCCTACTTATAGTAGTTTCCCCACCTCTTACTTTACTGCTTCTACAGCCTGTGAAGTAAATTTTCTTTTTTTTTTTGTTTAATCGGTTTTACTTTAGGTAGTACATTTAACCTGTGAGCATTATCTGAGGATCCACTCTAGGCATATCTTCAATCGACCATGCAAAAATATCATAATTTTCCTTCAGACACTGAATCAGATCCTCTTTTTCCTCAATTGCCTGAAATTCTCACCACCTTATCGATATCATCATAAAATAACTATAAAGTTTCCATAGCTTTTACTGCCATTGGCTTTTTAATTTTCTCCTCAATTCTCGTATCAAGATTATCAAAATCTAGCACTTGACTATCCGGTCTCATTTGTTGCGAGCTCTGTGCTTGCTGCATATGTTCAAGTGTTTGCTTGACCAACAACATATGGCACTAACTGGCTGTTCGCTGATTAGATTGCATGAACTCTACCCCTTTTCTTATGGGAAATTTAATCTTCATGCAGAAAGTTGCAATCATCATCTTAGTCATCCTCATTATAGGACACCTAAATGGTATTGTACGCCATTAAATGATTAAACACAAAAAAATAAACATACTCTGTCGTGATGTGCTCGCCATCCTCTAAGGTCACGGGTAAAGTGATACAACCCTTTACCTTCACAGAATGGTTTGCAAAACCTTATAATGGACTTGCCCTCTTTAATGTTTGTTCATTCAATCCCATTTTCTAGTAAGCCTCCTAGGTTAAACTTTCATAGCACTGCCACTATCCATTAATATTCTTTTTACTTCGAAACCTACAATAGCTGTTGTCACAACCATTAGATCATTTCCCTCATCATTGCAAACTAGCTCTTCATATTCATTACCAAATTCTATTTTTCACTCTTCCTGTTGGTGTAACATTTTTGGCAAGCTAACTGACATAACACTTCTAATATGAGTCTTCCTCTTGGCATTAAAGGTCGCCTAATCCTTATTTGTCCCAATTATCACATAAATATTTCCTCTCACCTTCTACTTACCTTTAGCTTCGATCCTCGAACTTTTCCTTATCTGACTATCATATCGAACTACATCTTTTAGCTCACTATTTCTGACTTCTTCTTTAATGGCATCATTCAAAGAAAAACAATCCTCAATTTTATGGCCCCTATCTTCATCAAAAGCACAAATGTCCCTTGAGTTTGACCTTCTTGCATTATGTCTCATTGGTAGAGGACTTGGTAGAATGCATAGACTCTTTACTTGACTGAGGTTATATGCACATGTAGAAATTAAGGGAGTATATGTCTCAAATTTATCGTAAAGAGGATACCTTATCGTGTGCTTAGGTTGAAACCTTTGGGACATATTAGATGACTAATTTTGTGACTATCCCTTCTACTATCCCCCACCTTGTACATGCAGAGCCTAATAAGATAGACCGTGACGATTGTAAACTCCCTTTCTATTCCTTGAATGTCTATTATCCCTTTTGAATCTACTGCGAACTGCTCTTTTAATCTCTTCTAGTTCAGAAAAATTCGGATCCTTCTCATATAAATCTACCAAACTTTGTGGCTTGTTATTAGTGAATGGGTACTACATGTGCTCATTCAAAACTCCCATAATAAAAGTATCTCATTGGTCCTCCAAATTTTTTGTATTTAATTTCACTGCATGAAAACACGTGATTTAATCTTGCAAACTCTCTCATTCTCTCTACATGACAGACATTAAACCCATAGGAGTACTCATTATTGTTTTATGTGCTTGAAACCTCCCCAAGAACATTTGTCCTAATTGTGAAAAACTTCGAATGAAACCCTGCGGTAGAGATAAATATCAGTCTTTTACTCTCCCTTTAAGTGTCATTGAGAAGGCCTTACACTTCGCAACATCAGGAGCTCCCAATATATTCATATAATCATTATACTGCATGAGATATGCTCATAGGTCCCTCCTACCTTCAAACATTTCTTTTAGGACTTTAAAGTCAGTCAGTAAACTACAGTTGCTATCTTAGGAGCTAATGGATTGTTGGAACAAAACAACCAATCCATATCCCTTGATTCAGAATGTAACGCTCGTACATCTCTACGTAAAACATCTATTTCATTCTGCCACAGTTTTGCATGTACTCTAGGGCTTTCTTCATGCATAATGGTATTATTGCAAAGATCAAAATTGTCAAATTGTACATTTCTCTTTAACTTTTCATTCTGCTTCAACAAATTTTGCTGAAATGTTTGCTACTGCTCAAACCGAACATTTTGCAAAGTCATATTCTCCCTTATCAACCTCATTTGCTTTTGAAGAGCAAAAACCTACTGTGGGGATGCCTCTTAGTTAGAGTGAAGTGATAATCCCTAACCATATGGGATATTCAAGTCCCAAGAATTTGAGGCTCCTGCATAAGCCGAATTACCCAAATTTTTCGGTCAATTGGCAAACCAACCATGAAATAAATCTGTCTCGCTAGGTTGATTACTAGTGCCAGAAGCTTCAACCTCTCCTAACAAAAAATTAATGGGGAAATTCTCATTTAGATGAGCCATTTTGATTTTTCTTTTCAAACTGAAAATCTTTTTTGGTCGGAAACCTGTCCACGCTCATCGCGCTGTTGAGTATTTTTCTTTATCTCTCTTGGGTGTTGGTGTTTGTCTATTTATATGATATGGGTATTCTTCATTGATGTGGCGAACTAGGTAGGTTCCATGCACATCAACACGTATCCTATCTAGACTAAAAACATGTTTATGTAATCTCATGTGTGACTTCGCAGGAGAACATAAGTACCTATCCTGTGAGCTTAGTCTACAAGATCGATGTGTGAGCTCGATGGAAACTAGCCTATCACCATCAGACTCAAACCCATTCGGGTTTTGAGCCGGTGATAACAAGTGTAATAACACTAATCAAAGTATGAATATAATTAACCCTAAAGTTGAATTTAATTATTTGTTTAAACCACTTGTTTAATTTTAGTGTTTATATATATTTTTAGTTTTCAAACTGCAATATTTAATGATATGGTGGGATATGGATAAAAGGATTGTTTTGTAGGAATGATTAGCACAAATGTGAATCGGCGGGTACGATTTGGTTTTTATTTGATATGTTGGGTTAAATGCAGACATTGCAGTCGATATATAAGAAATTTTATTTTCTATTGAAAATCTGATCGCATATTTATGCGTTGTCTGCCTTCAAAGCCGTACGCAAATGCATGCAAACGCGCGTATTTTGATATGAGTTTATTTCAATTTATATCAGTAGAAATTCTATATCACAATGTGACCATTATTTTCTTAAAATTTCCTATTATATTTTTGCGCAACCTTCTGCTTAATTTAGTTGCTACGGGAATCGATAATGATCTCAAATCTTAATAGTAATTCATAAAAAATCATATATGCAAAAGAATGTTGGAGTGTCTATAACAATAAAATTTCGTCGCAAATATTATATTTTCTAACATAAAATATTAAATTAATTAAACTTTGTGCCACTCAAATAAAATCTATATGAGGACAAGAAGAGCTACAGACAATGCAAATTAATAAAATTAGTAATTAGATAATTTTTAAAAAAACCTCTCAAATTGGATTAAATTTAATTTTTGAAGTCATTATTGTTGAAAATGTCATCTTCGATTTGAATAGTATTAGAGTTAAATAGTAAAACGAACAAAGTAGCTATGATTATATGAAAAAAAAAAATCTTACTTTAAATATTTATTCTTAAGTATGTTATCATCTAGAATGTAACACCATGGATTACTAATCAAAACTTTACTCGAAAAAAGAAAGTGGAAAAGGTCAATGATTCGAAGAAAATAATTGCCCCAAAACTTCATAGGATATAATATATATATATATATATATAGCATGCGTAGTTGTTTCGAGCAAGAGGAGCTAAAGCATGCTTAATAAGTTACCTTGGAATGCTAGAAATATTAATTCCAAAGCAAAAATTAATTAACCAAAAATATAGTTTTTTTCTTTGACTCTTTAAGTCTTCAGGATCAAAACCATTTGCTTGATTTGAGTTGTAGTCAACTTTGTGATGCTTTATTATTATTATTATTATTATTATTGTTTGTTCACCGCAATAGACTTGATGGAGTCCTCATTTTATATCAATTCTACTGTTTGTGTATTGAAGATGAACCTTAATTAATGTAACATTTAGTACGACGAAATCTCCTTCCACTTTGCTCTTATACATTACTAAAATTAAGCATAGAGAGCACCTCGAAAACCAGTCTCTTTGAATTATCCCACTTTCAGTCGCAGCTCCAAAACCTCCTACACAGTATCTCTTTCTTCCAAGGAATCAACGAAGGCACAAGATCCCATTGACAAAAGGAAATAATTACTATAGCAAAAAAGTGAATAAAAAGAAGATAGAGGAGAATGTCACGTAGCACGTGCAATGAGGGTGTTTGTGGGGATGGTTTGGTTTGTATGTATGCAATGAGAGAAAGGAATCTGGGTCTCGTGATCGATCGGAGGAAGGCCAACTGGCGAAGCCAAACAAATATATATAATATAATAGGCATCGAAAGCAGCAAAGGAAGAAGCGTCAAACGTAGTTTTTGTTTGATTTAGCTGTCAATCCCTCCAAATCCTTCTCACGGGGACCGATTTACATCTCCTCTTTCTTCATCATTTTGTCCCTCTCTCACTGACACTACATACTTCTCACCCTTCCCTTTTCTGTACCTTGGGTTCAAAAATTATCAACCTAATTTTACCTTCTAACACCCTAACAAATGTGCTTTAGTATTTTTTTTATATTCCAATCAAATGAATAAAAATAAGTAATTTAAAGACATTATTGTAATCATCCATTAAAATACCATGTATGCTTGGAAGAGGTTGCTCAAAACGCTGAAGCTGGAACTCGTGATTAGCAGTGATCCTTACCATATGGCCAGGAACCTTGTTTGATTCTCTATAAATATGTTTAAAAGTAACATGACAGTTTCTCTTGCAGAAATCCTTGATTTACATCCACAGTTGTAGAGGTTTAACTCTGTTGTTTTCGTCGCTCAACAGTTCAAAAGCTGTAGAACAGCCAGTTTCTAGCTCTACCATGCGAAACCCCGCGTCCCATGCAACTCTGAGGCCGTCATAAACCGCCCATAACTTCGCTTGGACCATTGAGCTTAATGCCAATCTGACGATTAAAGGCTAGTATCCAGCTGTCATTGCTTACACACACTACTCCCTATCAATGCAACGAGGGTTATGGTATTCACAGACCCATCGGTATTGATTTTAATTCAACTATTCGGAGGGGAGCTCCATACAATTCGCTTGGCCATTAGATTACTATGAGTTGGCTTAGAATTGTTAGCCTCCATGATGTTTTTAGTCGAACCCAAAGCAATCCTCAGGATATCATTAGAATCAAAATTGACATTATTGAAAATAAACGGATTCCTTCGCTTCCATGTAACCAGCTCAAGACCCCAATCAGAGATTCCCACTCAACATTCTTCATATCATAGCCCTACATATTAGTCATATTATTAGTAAACCAAATAGAGATTAAGTGAGAGAAGAACATGCTAAGTGCCGAAGTGGGTAAAATCTTTTTCTAAACAACCCCGAGGTTTCCACACAATTTCTCATAATGTGTAGGCGACTCTCGACCTCTCATCCGCACACTAAACAGATGTCAGATCCAGTCAAGCCTCTTATATGCCATTCAGAATTAGTAAGCAACTTTACATTCCCAAGCTTCCAGTAAAAACTATTACGAACTTCTTCCGACGAAAAGTTAGTTCGTCTAATGCTAACTGGACATGTACGTATCATCCATAATCTTTTTAAAAGATGGATGATAGAATGATAAATTTTCATGTGACTAAATTGACATATGACTTTTAATTAATATATGTATCATTCAACCAACTTTTAATCAAATTAAATAAAAGTAACAAAAAAAACTCTATTTAATCACATGATTTAATGCACATATGACCTGATGTGTATCATTTATATTTTAATGTTTTTTAAAAAGAAATTTGTAGTATTAATATAATTAATTTCACTTATTTGTTCAAAATTTAATTGGGACTTGGCTACAAAGTTTCAAATTTGATATTTTCAATCAGTTTATTCAAATTATTTAACAAAAACTCATTTATTTTTATTTGTCTTCCAAATCTCAACTTTTTCACGTAAAGATGAATCTTTTTCAATTATTTTTCTTTTACACGAATGGATGCGATAATATACAAGTAAACTACATTATATTTCTCACCTAAGCTATTTATGATCTTTCTATTTTGAGCCATAGTAGTTCTAAACAGTTTTTCATTACATTAAAATCGCTTGTTAGCATTTCACCTGCTTTAAGCTGAGATGAAGCTAATAATATAAAAGAGTTCACAATTTAGAAAAAGAGGAAGATGTTGGAAATGTTACACGTTGAAATTTAGATATACTATTATCTTATTTAGTTTTTTAGCGTCTTAATATAAGTTAAAACTTAATTATTACATAAGTAATAAAATAGTTTGTTATAATGTAAAAAAGGTTTAATGACAAATTTAGCCACTAATCTTTACATGTTTTGTCAAAATGGTCCCAATTGTAATTTTGAACCTTTTTTGGGCCATTAACCTTTTTTTTTTCAAACTACTTTTTCTAACAAATTTAATGAAAGTACCATTAAAAAAATTAACGTGGATGATGTGGAATATTTGTAATGAGATATAATTTATTACTTACATAACCCAATAATATAATTAATTGTGAAAAATTATAAAATAAATAAATCATACATGAAATTAAAAAAATAACTCTTAATTTAAATAAAATAAACGTAATTATCTAAAAAAATATTTCAAAATGAATGCATAGGTTTGTTTATTGAGAGGTTTCAAAAATATAATTAATAAATCAAACCAAAATACGGGATGTGTGCATTCATTTTGAAACTATTTTTTAGATAATTACATTTATTTTCTTTAAATTTAGAGTTGTTTTTTTAACTTCATGAATTATTTATTTATTTTATTATTTTCCACATGTAATTATTTTCTTAGCTTATCTAAGTAATAAATTATATATTATTAAAAATTGTTGGGAATCGACCCGATTAAGCAATAAACAAGTAAAAATTAGCGGAAGAAATTGAGAAATTGAATACACAAATTTAACGTGGAAAAATCCCTCCAAAGAGGATAAAAAATATAGGCAAAGATAATTTTACTATAATAATAAAAGAACAAAGAGCACAAAAGATGAAGATAAAAAATTAAATCACAAAACCCGAAAACAAAGAACCCTCAAAACGTAAAAACAAAATTCTCCAAAAGTGCTATGAGTTCTAATCTTTAACGAGTATATTTTCTAATGTTGTAAAAGAGTCTATTTATAGGATAAATTCGTAGGTCAAATAATAATAAAATAATCTAAACTAATCAGAGTTTGACTGAAACAAATAAACAAAATTTAATTGAGAGATTATCACTCAAATTTGACTGAAATATGAGGCATACTCAACAAAAATATTCCACATATGAAATTCCATATCACCTCGTTAACTTTTTTAACGGTACTTTCATCAAATCTGTTAAAAAAAGAATAAAGGTTGATAACCAAAAAAGGCTCAAAAATAAAATTAGGGCCATTTTGATAAAACATGTAAACGTTAGTGGCCAAATTTGTCATTAAGCCTATAAAAAATAATTAGTAAAAATTTAAATTTGAAATTAGAATAATGAGTAAAACTCTAATAAAAACTAAGACATCTTCAAAATAATTAAAAATGCTATTTTGATTAAAATTACATTATATCCTTCCTATTGATATAAGGTTCAACTAGTGATTAGGATAAGGAGAAGCAAAGAGAAGATCATGGTGATGCAAAAGAAGTTGGTTCATCTAAAGAGTTCAAGGGCCGGAGTAAATAAAAGAGGACATGTTGATCAAGAAGATAATTGCTCCGAGTGATTTTAAGGTGCAAAAAGATAATCCCTTCTTCATCTATCTTCAGGGTATTTATAAGGGACGTCTTTTTGTCCATCAGGATGACGTGGTGGGATATATATTCATTCCTGCTAAATGCATAAAATATAATCACGACCGTATATCATGGGTTTCTATCAGTACGAAGTTGTTATACCTAAATAGACCCCTTATTATCTTGGAAGTGCGTTCACATATAGTTGTAGGTGGATGCCTTCTTCCAAGTTGAGGGGGCGATTGAGAACAAGTGGCTTGCCAAATCATTGCTTCAGAAGGAGGCAACGCTTGGGGCAACAATGTGTCTAATATTGACACGTGTCTGAATAGTGGAGGGGTATAACACTTTCCTTTGTTGAAAGCAAGTTATTTAAATGGCTAAAAATTATTAAGTAAAACTACTAAGAAGTGTTGAGTGTATGTCGTGATTTAAATTTTATATAATTTTATTTTGATTGAAAATATAGTAATAATAATAAATTTATTAGGCCTCACTGGTATCAATTTTTTAAGCTCTAACTTACAATCATAGCAACAGTTAGCATAAAAATCAATTATTATAAGTATTGAATTGAATATATAACTTAATAAACTAACCCACTCACAAATAATTTAATAATTGACTTATTTAAACATGATTAACATAGTAAGACCTGAATTTGAAATTTTAAAGTCATCGCAAACTTAACTTTGTCATAAAATCAAAGTCTCATTAATTAACGGAGAACAATTAACTTAATTAAGTTTGTAACTAAAATGAAAATTACTTTCAACATTACTATAGTATGACTATGATTATGAGTAAATCAATTAAATTTACTACTTTAGCATAAAACTAAGTAATTATCAAAAGGATTTGACTTTAAATTTTCATTTTTATTGAGAATCAAAGAAGTTTTGGTTTCACTAGCAGACTTCTAATTTAGTTAGTATCGCTACTATTGCAATAATTTGAAGGAAATGAATTCAAATGTACTTAAGTGGTATCTTCTTAAAAATTTAGAGGTGATGAATAGTCTATACATTTTATAAAGTCACAAAGCACTATGAAGACTAATTAGACTCTGTGCTTGAATGATATTAATATGAGTTCGTATGCATTTAAGCCGGTGATAACTTTTATTTCAAGGATTTGAAGATTATAAATAACGTATACATTTTATGAAATCCCTAAGCAGCTAACCTTTGTGCTTGAACACCATGGATGATATCTAACAGTACTTGTATCCTTGTAAATGAAGGAGGTCAAATCAGTAAATTGGGTTGAAGTGGGGGGAATGGAGGTCCTCCTCATGGAGGAAACAAACAACTATATTATGTAGCTGTGGGATTAAACTACTTCTTTAAATACCCTTGCAAATTAATCCTTGTAGTGAAAAAGAAAGGCTCAAAGGTTTTTGACAAATAAAGTTGATATTCTAAATATTAAAGCCAGAAATCATGTCTTCTAGAGATCGAAAGAAAGCATCTGTCTATCGGAAACTGCAACGCCTTCGCTCTGTTGTCAATTCTACTGCTGTAATTTGGCCTACAACTCTTTTTAACTTTTATGGATGATAGTCCTACCTTTTCACTTCCTGCTTTGTTTTCTTTTTCATTTCTATTCTATCTTAACGATCGCATTATTGAGTGATTGAGTTTCTTGTGATGTTATATTAGGTAAAAGTGTATGCTGAATCGAAAAAATTCCATCATATTATAGTCCATGAGGTTAATAGAGTGGATGGCATGAGTGATTTAGTTTCATGTTGTATTTGTTTCTTGCAGGTAAATAAAACCTCAATCATTGTGGACGCATCGAGATACATAGAAGAGTTGAAAGAAAAGGTGGAAGTGCTGAACCAAGAAACTGGAACTTCAGGAATTTCAACTTCCCAGAATCCTCTGCCTATGGTGAATCTATTCATCTATTATTTCCTTTTTGACATAAACATTTTAACTGCTACATTTGTTTTCTAATTAGGAAGCAAGTAAAAAGCCCCAAAGGGCAGCCTCTAATTTTTATATTGATTTTCTTTCAAAAATATAAATAAAAAATTTAAATTGATTTTAAGTTTTTTATTTGGTTTTCAGCAAGTTGCTGTGGAAGCCCTAGAGAAAGGTTTCCTTATTAATGTGTTTTTGGAAAAGAATTGCCCTGGTTTGCTTGTTTCCATATTGGAAACCTTTGAAGAGCTTGGCCTTGACGTGCTCGACGCTAGGGTTTCTTGCCAAGAGAATTTCCAACTTGAAGCCATTGGAGGAGAAGTAAGAATACATACTTGCATACATACATATAAATATAGAACTTTTCTAGTGATTGATCTTTGAGATCGGTGTTTATTAAAAACTAAGGATATTGATGTCAATTAGAAACTAAACACTAATTCTTTATTACACCACTTGTGATTCAATCAACATAGATCATACTTGCAGCAGGGGCCAACCCCAAATGAAAATTTAGTTTTTAACCCTTTTATAAATGATAAAATAAAAAATTTTATATACATAAATTGTATTTTTACCCTCTCAAAATCTTTTCAAAAATAATGAAATCATGAATTAATATATGATAAAATTATATTTTAATTGTTAAAAATTTATAATGCAATTTTGAAAGGATTCGCATGAGTACTTGTATATTATTTTTTGGGAATGTAACTCACTGTTTTATTTTCACACCCACAGTTATTTCATAGATGTGTTGTCATGTATTATAGGCCTATACATTTTCATTCTCTTCCCATCGGCTTTCTGATTTATGTTCTTTAATTAAAAAGGTTTTTTAAAAAATCAACTATCGACGACCATGAAAGAAGGAACTTCTTGAATAGTAAATGGGTTTTAAGTTTTAACCACACATTTTTCGAATTTTTTTCCCTTTTATTGTACTGTCACTATAATGAATGGTACTAACTAGCTTTGTATCTGTCTTACTTGGATCTTCTATAAAGCTAATGGAATTTCCATTGATTGAATGCAAATGCAATTTTGATTTTGAGTTTCTTCGTAATGCTGAATTGTTTGATTCTCAGAACCAAAGTAATGCTGAAGGCATAGATGCTCAGATGGTGAAACAAGCAGTTATGCAGGCTATCAGTAAATGGAGTGAAAATATATAGCCACCATGGTTAGGATTCCTAAGGTGTTTTTTTTTTTAGATTAGCTATTCTCTTAGTCGATTATTTTGAGCAGTTGCAATGTAAAGTCTTTATCATTATCAATGGAAGTCTTGTAACTTTTTAAATCTTCTTCCAAAAGTAACTGATCTAAAAATATCGTCCACGTTAATTTGAATTTTTGTTCTTCTCTAGAAGGAAATTACTGCAAAAAATTAGATTATTTATGCGAAATCTTATCTTAAAATCCAATCAAATAAAAGCTTCATACCTACGGAATGATGAAGTCAAGTGGACACTTTGTATCCTTAAGACTCTTTTCAAGGTTTTCAAAGGAAAATCACACAAATTTGGTATAAATAAATTGATTGCTTTATCTATATATAATAGAATTTAAGAATTAGTAGAAAAAACTTAAAGTGAATTTTTAAAATTAATATTTAATCAATTGATAAATTAGGTTAGCACAACAAAAAGTAATTTCTATTTAATAAATAATAAGATATCCGCTTATATAGTTCAAAAATTCTATCTTCAATATATTAAATAAATTTAACTCACAAATTGATATCTAAACTATACATATTTTCATAAGTTGACGTCTACACTATTTTTTTTGAGGAGTGGTATTTAAACTATGTTTCATTATTCAAATAAAAATTAACACCTGTTAACCAATTAAAACACGCCAAGTCATTTTTTATTTTTAATCTATTTTTATTCTTTCATATTTATGTTTTTTCCTTTCTTTTTCTTTTTTTTTTTCTTTCCTTTTTTCGCTTCTCTTTCTCTCTTTGTCAATGCCAAGATCTTGAGGCAATTGATCTATCTTACAATAGCCTATTTGGTTGAATCTCGAAAGGGATTTTTAGCTTGAGAAATATCACCAAGTTACTGCTACTTTCCAATGATTTATCTAGTCTTATTCCGCTAGCTATAGGAAACTGCACCATTTTGTACAAATTCATTACAACTTAAATCTCAACATAGGTTACAAAAAAGAAAAATAAGGAGAACGAGAGAGAAAAGAAAAGAAAGAGAGAAGAGAGTTTTGGTTACGGTTTTCTTGAGAAATCAAATAATTGTTCCCACCTATTTATAACAATCAAATAATTAAAAGTTGTTATAGATCATTACAAATAACAAAACTAAAACACACCGTATTACTAAACAACTGCACAAGAACATATACAACACCATTTACCACAACAAACTATTCAAACCAAACAAGTCTTCCCTTGTTAACAAAATCCTTGATCTCCAAGATTAAAAGAAGGGAATTGTTGTTTCAGATCATGAAGACTTTCCTAAGTTGCATCTTCAGAAAAGGAATTGGTTCACTACACCATCGCT
Organism: Gossypium anomalum; assembly: GCA_025698475.1. Classification (NCBI taxonomy): domain Eukaryota; kingdom Viridiplantae; phylum Streptophyta; class Magnoliopsida; order Malvales; family Malvaceae; genus Gossypium; species Gossypium anomalum. The sequence continues at coordinate 74,845,913 of CM046965.1, read as the reverse complement.
TTAATGATAGCTCGATGACCACATTTTCCTAGATGTTTGTCCAAAATTGCTAAATGTTCTTTAACCATTACATCATTAGAACCACAACAGCCAAATTAGCTTGGCATGACCCTCTCCCTGCATGCTTCTTCAACTAGGACACATGAAAAGTAGGATACACCATTGAACCCTCAAGCAACTGCAACCTGTAAGCCACCTTCCCCACTTTACCCACCACTAGATAGGGACCAAAAGCCTTAGTAGCAAGCTTTTGATTTCCCCTTCTCTTAACTATATGTTGTCAATATGGTGAAATTTTAAAAACAATATATCTCCTATTGAAAACTCCCTCTCGCTCCTCTTCTTGTTAACCATATGTTTTCATTTTATCCTTGGCTCTATGTAGGTAAAATTTGAGCATCTTCAAGGCTGCCTCCCTTTCTTGTAAAACTTCTGTCAATTGTTGCCACCATGGAAAGCCCTACTAAGTAACGAGAGTGCAATAGTGGAGGTTGGCCATACAAGGCCTCATAAGAGGTAGTACGAATGGATGAGTGAAAAGTATTATTGTACCACCACTCAACAATCGGAAGCCAACAAAAACCAATCACCAGGCCTCTCTCCTGTAATGCATCTCAAGTACCCTTCCAAACATTTGTTAAGAACTTTAGTTTGGCCATCTATTTAGAGATGATAAGTTGTTGAAAACTTAACCTTGGATCCTAGTTTCCTAAACAATTACCAAATAGTGCTAACAAACACTTTGTCCCTAACTAAGATAATAGCATCAAGCACATCATGAAACTTAAACACGTGATTCAAGTATTCCTGAGAAACAGTTAAGGCAGTATAGGGATGAGAAAGACTTACGAAGTGTGCATACTTAATCTGTAACAGCTCGTTTTCTAATGGTGTCAGAAATAGTGGCTTTGGGATCACAATTCTGACATGTCAGCCCGTAAATATTAATTATTTAATATTTACGAGGTCATTAGTGTCATATTAAAATTTGGTTTAAAAATTTTAATGTTTGATAGGTTAATTAAAGATAAAGGATTATATTATAAAAAAATGTAAAAGTCTATTGTTGTTAGTGTTTTAGTGCCAATTGAGTGTTTAAGTAAAACAAGATGGTTTAATATGGGAATTAAGCCATTTCTTATTTAGTCGACGGTAAGTAGATAAAAATTTGATTGAAAATGTGTGTGTTAATGGAAATTTTATAATTATATTAAAAGATGAAACAAATGAAAATGCAAGAAATTTGTATCATCTTCTTTATTTTGGAGTGAAACCCAAACACCATTGTTTAGAAAGGAAAAAGTTTTGGCTTTGCTCATCTCTTTGTGTGTTAGTCCATTTCTCACTTGTTTTTCGTGAATTTTATATTTTCGAAATTGTTTTAGCTTAATTTAACTAATCCGGGGGTAATTTTTAAAACTGTTAAAAGTTTTGAAAGATACCATTGATGAGTTTATTATGTTTTTTGAAGTTTAATGGTAAATTATTAAGTTTGGTTGTTAAATAAAGTTATTTTGTAAAGTAAATTTGTATAGTTTTGAGTTTAGGGATTTAATAGATAAAATGTGAAATTGGAAGAATTTTATTGAAAAAAAATTCAGAATTTAGGGGCTGTTTATATAGGGTTGAATGTTTGGAAAAAACATGTATATGAGGTAATTAGGAAAATTGGCTTGTTTTAATATTAAAGATTAAATTGAATTAAATGTAAAAGTTTAGGGTAAATGTGAAAATTTATAAATAGGAAATAAATTCTACTAAATTGAATGCTATATGAGATCAAAGCTAATAAATTGCAATAAACTATTTTATAGATTAAGAACAAGTAGATAACTGAGAAAAAGGGAAAGTTGCTAAATAGTTCCTAAATTTTGCTAATTCTGCATTTTAGCCTTCGTAAGTTCATTCGGTTTATTTTGATTTATATATATTACAATATGACTTGAATGAGAATTTAGTTGTTGGTTGTTAAATTAAATATTTCGATGTTGAATTAGTATGAATGTAGATAGTAAATTGTTAGACCTTGGTTTAATGGTAATATCTCTTGAGCCGATGAACGTAAGATAGAGTACCCAACCAATAGGGATAAACTAGGATAAAAAATAGCAGAATTTTCCAAAAGTGATACTTGAACCCAAGACCTCAAACACACAATCAAAACACATAACCACTGAAGCAAATACTTAATTATGACAAAATTCATAAAAACAAATTTAAATAAATCAGGGCATTTCACCAAGCCTCTTATGCCATAATTCAACATTTTGGACCTCAACTTTAGACACACAAGTGGAAAAACTCGAACCAAAAGCACCAACAGTTGAAGTACCAAACTTGTAAAGCCCATTATGCATGTGGCCCATTAGTAACGTGATCCCTGCCTAAATGTCCTTCACAAAACAATTGAAAGGGTGAAACTCAAAGTAGACCCTATTGTTTTTAGCAAATTGGCCAACTCACATCAAATTCTTGCAAATAGTTGGAACATGCAAAACATTCTTAAGTTGTAAAACCCTAGAACCAGTAAATACAACAGAAGAACCTATATTGGTAATGGGAACAGATTGATCATTTCCCATCAACACCTTACTCATACCTGTATCTGGTACAACATTTGTGAGCATAGACATATAATTTGTCACATGATTTGTTGCTTCTGAATCTGGATACCAAGCTTGATCAGGAAGAGTGTGAAGATAACCTCGACTGTTGTTCTCAGCATATGTTGTTGAAGAAGGTTGTTTATTGTGGAATAGAGGAGCACCACAACAGGATTGCATATTAAAACACTTAGGCAATGCACCAGAATAGTTTCGACTTTTAGAACCACTTTGATTATCGAAACTATGATAGTTGATTGACATTGACTGACCCTGATCACCAAGTAATTTAGAAAATTTTTCATCAAACCTATAGTAACAAGTTTGTACCACATGGCCAACCTTACCACACAACTAACACTGAGGTCGAGAGCGAGTAAACCTGCCTTCAAGCATCTCTGTCTATTTATCATCATCTTTCTCTCTATTTATCAAGTTAGCCTATATGGGCACATCGATAACTATCTCAAATTGTCTTGTTTCGCAGTCGAGAAGCATCTCCGTTAGCATGTCTAGAGACACCTGAGTCGCTGATGCAACAACCCAAACAAATTCGTTGTCAATCAAGAGACCTGCCAAGATTATGCTGATTTGTTCTTGATCAGATACCATGCTACCTACAGCAATCAAATTGTCACACATATTCTTTATCTTCAAAAGATATTCTTTTATAGTAAGTTGACCCTTTTTTTTAGAATACAAGGCACGTAAGCTGGATATTTTGATACTGGACTTTGCAGTAAACCTCCTCTGAATAGTCAATCGCACCTCAAAACTAGTATGAGCTGTAGTGAGATAAACCAAAATCTCATCAGTGACAACCAGGAAGCCAAAAGCTTATCCTGCTGCTGATGGACCAGGAACTCAGAATTCTCAACTAATTGACCTTCTTCATTAACTAAGAATTGGGATGGTGTAACACTCCAAACCCAGCCTAGACGTTATGGCCGAATCTGGCGATGTCACATAAGAGTGTATTTAAAACTGCATTTACCCTAAATCGTCCCAGTTATTATCTTTTACTTAGCTCAAAAAACGTGTATTGATTGGTTTGCTTGAAAACATTTTTATATACGCAGAAGCTTAAAAAAACAAATAAAGTTATCGTGATACGTTGCAGTTTCCAAAATCCATAAACAGTAGTTCAAAATCCCGAATTTAAACCAAACAATTTGAGTCTAGAAATCACATTAATACTCCCAATCATAGCAGTTAAAATAATAAAAGCATTAAAACCATAAAATTAGAGTATATGAAGCAGTGGTCATCGTCAAGCCCTCCGCTACACCAATCCATCTACTGCTAGGGATTACCTGACAGATAAAACAATAAAGGGTGAGTTTTCGCAAACTCAGTGTGTACATCCCCACAGGCAGCATGCATACAAATAGATAAAAGAGTACAAATAATTCGAGCTTGAGCCCTTTTCAGAATCGGTGTGGACCTTAGCCCACTCAGATACAGAATCAGAGCAACCGGGCCTTAGTCCATACAGATATCGCATGCATAACAGATCAGATTATCAGAGAAACATGCCCACCAACCCTGTACGCCATCTCCGTCTAACCTAACACACCATGTGGGGATACAATCGACCCACTCAGCCCTACACACCAAGTATGGTGATAAAATCAACCCTATCCAACCCTACACACCACATGGTACCGTGAAACAGCACATAACAGAAATATGCAGCTGAGCTGCCAGATAACAGGCTAAAAGCCTTTTAGATACTTCCTTCACTTCATCAATTACCCCACCCCACCCCAATGCAATGTATCATACAATCGTGGCATGTTATTATGCAAACAAACAGATCATACATATATTTCCAGAACAGAATAAATATAAATGCTAGATATTACATATGAAACCTACAACAGTATCATATCATCGTATGGGGGTCTAAGTAACACTTACCAACCCTACAATAGGTCAAAATCGACTTGGGCGACCCGTGCAACCTTACAGAACATTTCAAACAAATTGGGCTCACACGCCCGTGTGCCCTGTCCATGTGGGCCCACACGACCGTGTGGCCCACACAGCCCAAATTAGCCTTGATCGTGTGGATCACACTGCTTAGCCCAGAATTCCACACGCCCGTGTGGTTCACCTGTGTGGCCCACACATTCGTGTGGCCCACATGGCCCACTTGGTCTAGCCCGTGCCTTACACACGGCCTAGCTAGCCTCACACGCCCGTGTGGCACGTGCACGGCCTGGCTCATCAATCACACGGTCTGTATCGCCACACGGTCTCTACATGGGCAGTCCACAAGTCCATGTGGCGTCGATAGTTTATTTTTTGACTTTCATCGAATCACGATTTCTATGCAATTGAGGTACACACCTGGTATCGATTCGAAGCTAACGCAATCCTGAGCACTCCAGAACCTATTATTGAAAAGTATTTCACCCTTTTAATCACTTAATCCGAGTTACTAAGAAACAGGCAAATCTTGAGAGTTAATGACAACGTTACCTTAAACAAAACACGGCGATTCCACGCTGTTTAGAATGTCGATTAGTGATCCATAGAACCCTTATTATCTCCTAGACAAAAAACAATCTCTTAATAACCTAACATTTATTAAAACAAAACAGAACACATCTCCACACTTACCGAAAGCACGTCTCCAAAGACGAAAGTAAAACTATGAAAAGACAGAAAATGGAGAGGAAATAGTGTAATGAAATTTCAGCAGCACAAGAGGGGGAATTTCGGAAAAAATAAAACAAAGAGAAAGGTGGAGAGGGGAGTTGCAGAGACTTTTGGCAGGAGAGGATTTTTGGAAAGATTTAGAAACTAACCAGATAACCCTAAAATCTACTACTACTCCCCTACTCAACAATTTACTAAAACTCAAACTCCTAGCCGAAATTTGCAGCAAAATACTCATCCTTTTTCCCACGTAGAGAATCGAACCCCAGACCTCATCATACCAACACATCACTTAACCACCAGACCAGTAGGCCTATTCTGTCATATTCTTACAAATAAATTCTTATAAGCCCTGTTGAGGCTCAATTTTGGCCCGTGTACAAACCAAGCTCCAACCCCAATTAAACCAAATCAACCCACCCCAAAAACAAAAAATTAAAACAACCCAAAACCCAATTACAAAATCAAATCCTAGCCCAAATAAATTAACTAAAAATTAAGACCCAAACTTAAACCTAAACCCAACAGCCCACAACATTTTCAGAAAAAAAAAAAAAAACAAAAAATCGTAGCCCCATGACCCTAGTGCCGCCCCTAACCTCTGCCACTAGCTGCCATGGCAACACCTCCACTGGCCACGCCTGCAACACGCCACCGCCCTTGTCACCATCCAACTTGCACCTGCAAACACAGGGAAAACATCAATTGAAAAAACCAAGTTGTAAAAGGCTATATAAAGCCACAATATCAATGTAATAGGGGAGGGAGAAATAAAAAAACAAACGAATTTTGAATCAAAAAAGGGATTGGAAATAAAAGGTAGAAGAATCGAAAACAAAAGGGAAAAGAAATCGAATCAGAGAAGGTGGTTTTAAGTTTTAATTCCTTTTTTTCTTTTATTTTTTTTCGAATCTATTGTTCCTCTCTATATAGATATACATAATAAAAAATAAAAAAAGTGACTCACTTATTTTTGATCGTCCGAAAGAGAGGATTTTTGGCTCTCCAGCCACCGTGCACGGTGGTCGATGGCGGCCGAGCCAAGGCAGCCGGTAACCGGACCTTGACCGGATGTTTGGAGGCAAGAGAGAAGAGGGAAGAGCAAAATTTCTTCTTTTTTTTTTTTTTGAAGAGGGTTAAAATGAAAGTTTTAAATATTTTGGGCCTTATATAGCATGTGTGAAACGACGTCGTTTCACCTAGGTCATTTAAGGGCCAAAACGGCGTCGTTTTACTAATGCCCGTCCGACCCGACCCATACCAGCCTAGGATCCGCGTGTTTTTGACTGAGGGTCTATTTGCGCCCTCAGTCCTTCCGCTTTTGAGGTGGTTCGAATTTGCCCGTGAAATTTCTTTATTGTTTTATTTTGGTCCCTAATTGGACTGCGGGTTTTGGGGAGACGGGTTAATTTCCCCTCTGGTCCTCCCATATTATTCGCACGTTCATTTAAGTCCTAATTCGCATTTTATTGAATTTTATTTTTTAAAATTATACCCCAAAGTTTTATTCGGATTTCAATTCAATCCTAGTTTTATTTAACCTTTTTAGACAAATAGTTCATTTGTCATTTTGTTACTTCGTTATTCATTTGTTTAGCTATTTGTCTTGTTTACTTAATTTTTTTTATTATTTCGTTTTCTTTATTATAATTGTTTTTGTATATATTTTCTTTCATTTTATCATTGTACATATTTATTTTAATTGTTTTTTATATTATTATTAGTAGTAGTAGTATGTCATTATTCTGTTATTATTATTGTCTCATTATTATTAGTAGTAGCAGTATTTCATTTATTTTGTTTTGCTTTCATTTTTTTTAACTAAAACACTTTTTGCTTTATTTGTTTCTCTACTTTTTTATATTTAAAATTTATATTATCATTTTAATTATCAGTCTTATTATTATTGACATTATATTTATTCTTATTCTTATTATTCTTATTATTATTATTATACTGTTAAACTGGTTTAGTTAATATTTAATATTTATTTGTTTGTTCATTTATTTATTTATTATTATTTTTTATATAGAATGATTTTATTCTTACCCTTATTATTTTCATTATATTTCTTTTATAATTGTTCACTTTAAAATTTCTACATACGTTTATTTGGTCGTACCATATATTTTTTATATATATCCTTTTACCTATATATAATTTTAAAACTTTAGCCTTTTATTTATTTCACTATTATATTACTAGTAGTAATATCATTATTATGATTAGTATTATTATTGTTCAAATCGCTTGACACCATGTTTATTCATTCATGTAATATTAGGTCTTTGACTTCGATATTTTTTATTTATTATTTCATTTGTGGTTTGTTTATTTTGTTCTTGTCCTTCTTATTGTCATTCATATCAATGCATGTATTATTTTGTTACGCATATTAATGTGATTTATTTTTACATTTTACTATAAGTTCATGTCACATTAATTGTTATCTGAATTCGTTAAAAACGAAAGTTTTGCAAAATAAGGTCATATCTTGTATTTTGGGATTTCGAGAAAATCGTGCCCTAACTTACTGAGTTTCGATTTTTCTCAATTAACCTAAATAACGAAATATTCTTTTAAATCGCAATACAAGTCTTAAAAAATGCTTATTCTCAAAAATACGAGGTGTTGTGACATTTTGTTACCTCGAAATAAAATTTTTGTAAATAAAGGTAATATTCGGTATCTAGAAATTCGAGAAAACGTGCCCTAACTTACTGGGTTTCGACTTTCTCGTTTATCCTAAATAATCGAACATCCTTTTAAAAAGTTAAATTTTAAATAAAGGCAAGCCCATTCTCAAAGTTCGAGATGTCGTGTCCTAACTTACAGGGTGTGACATTTTATTACTTCGAGATGAGAAGGTCTTTAACATCCGTTTTAATTTATTCGATCATTTTTAAATTAGCATTAATACAAAGAGGGATCGTATTTTAAATTCTTTCAAGTTTTCAATTCTTCGACGCTAAGACACTAATTAATCAACTAGGTACCAATTTTGGGCGTATCGAGGGTGCTAATCCTTTCTCGTGTGTAACCGACTCCCGAACTCATTTTCTGATTTTCGTAGACCAAAAGTTATCGTTTTTTCTTAACTTTTATTAAAATGATTAATTTGAGGTGACCCGATCACACCTCATCAAAAAGTATTGGTGGCGACTCCTTTTCTTTATTTTTCGTTTTTAATATCCTAGTCGATCCCGTTTTTCAAAAGAATGGTTTCGACAAGCCCGTTAACCAAAAGCCAGACTTTATTCATATAAAAACCAAAATTTAGCCCAAGCCTAGACTTGAACTTGGGACCTCCCCAGCACACTTGGAAGCACTTAATCACATAAGCAGGCATATATTTATGTAAAAAAAATAGGGCAAAAATACAACAAATATTCCAAAAGTCGAAATTACAAAATTTGGGGCATTACAACTCTACCCCCTAAAAGAAAATTCGTTCTCGAATTTTTACCTGATTAGAAAATGTGAGGAAACTGCTGTCGCATCGAATCCTCTAGCTCCCAAGTAGCATCCTCAATGCTATGATTCCGTCACAGCACCTTCACCAAGAGAATAGACTTTCTACGCAAGACCTTCACGTCGCGGTCTAAAATTTGAATAGGCTCCTCCTGGAACGCCAGATCTGGTCTAACTTCAATCTCCTCTACAGGCACAATATGCATGGGATCAGAGCAGTATTGTCTCAACATCGAGACATGAAACACGCGATGTATGTGATCTAATTCCGGAGGTAGCTCCAACTGATATGCAACTGACCCAACTCGCTTTAGAATCTGGTACGGCCCAATAAACCGAGGACTCAGCTTACCCTTGCGTCCAAACCTCAGAACCTTCTTCCATGGTGAAACTTTAAGAAAGACCAAATCCCCCACAGAAAACTCAATGTCCTTCCTCTTCAAATTAGCATAAGACTTCTATCTATCAGAAGCCACTTTCAAATGCTTTGGAATCAATCGGACATTATCCTCAGTCTCTGAAATCAACTTCGAACCCAGAACACGTTGCTCACCCAACTCAGTCCAGCACAAAGGAGTGCAACACTTACGACCATAAAGTGCCTCATACGGTGCCATCTGAATACTAGACTAATAGCTGTTATTGTAAGCAAACTCTGCCAAAGGTAAGTACTCCTCCCAACTACCCCGAAAATCTATAACACATCCCCTCAACATATCCTACAGTACCTGAATCACCCTCTTCAACTGACCATCTTTCTGAGGATGAAAAGCAGTACTGAAATCTATACGAGAACCCAAAGCCTTATGAAGTTTTTGCCTGAATCGGGATGTAAAACAAGGATCTCTATCAGAGATAATCGAAACAGGTACCCCATGCAGCCTCACTATCTCGAAAATGTAAAGCTTACCCAAATTCTGTATGGAGAAGTCCGTCCTAACCGGGATGAAATGAGCAGACTTGGTCAATCGATCCACTATGATCCATACAGAATCCTTCTTAGTGGGTGTTAGAGGCAACCCACTAACGAAGTCCATTATCACTCACTCTCGTTTCCACATCGGTATCTTAACTGGTTGCAGCAAACCCGAAGGTAACTGATGCTCAGCCTTAACCTACTGACAAGTCAAACAATGAGCAACAATGTCAGTCACCTCACATTTCAACCCTGGCCACTAGTACAACTCTCGAAGATCTTTATACATCTTGTTTCCACTAGGATGCATAGCGTAAGGACTACTATGCGCTTCCCTCAGAATCGACAGTCTCAAATCCTCATCATTAGGTACACAAACCCTACCTCGGAAGCACAATACCCTATCACTGTCAGTCCCAAAATCAGTAGCAGTTTCAGCCTCAATCTGACGGAAACATAACTCAAGAGACTTATCTCTTAATTGTTTATCTTTAATTTGATCAAGCCACGTCGATTTCACTTGTAGCTCTGCCAAAAGACTCCCACGTCGAAAAATCTCAATCGAGCGAACATCGCTCTCAAATCGGTCATAGCCATACGGCCTAACGCATCAGCTACCAAATTGACCTTACCAGGATGATACTCAATACTGCAGTCGTAATCCTTAAGCAGCTCAACCCAACAATGCTGCCTAAGATTTAACTCCTTCTGATTGAGGAGATATTTGAGGCTCTTGTGATCAGTGTAGATAGTACACTTCTCATCATACAGATAATGCCTCTAGATCTTTAATGCAAAGACAACTGTAGCCAACTCCAAATCATATGTCGGATAATTAGCCTTATGAGTCTTGAGCTGACGAGATGTATAAGCAACTACCTTATCGTCTTACATCAGAACGCAACCCAAACTCACATGTGCGCATCACTGTACACTACGAAATCCTTACCAGACTCAGGCTATATCAGAATTGGAGCCTGAGTTAACACGATTTTGAGCTTCTCAAAGCTTTCCTACTGTGCATCAGTCCAAACAAAGGGAACTCCATTACGCAGTAACTTAGTCAATAGCGCTGCGATCAAAGAGAACCCTTTCATGAAACGTCGATAGTATCCTGCCAGTCCTAAAAAGCTACGGATCTCAGACACATTCTTTGGCTGTTTCCAAACCAACACAGCCTCAACCTTACGAGGATCAACACAAATCCCCTTCGCAGACACCACATGTCCTAAAAAGATTACTTTCTGAAGCCAAAACTCACACTTAGGGAATTTCGCATAGAGTTGTTTCTCACGAAGGATCTGCAGAACTACCCTAAGATGCTCATCGTGCTCATCCTCAGACTTACGGTATATCAAGATGTCGTTGATGAACACCACCACAAACTGGCCTAAGTATGGTTGAAACACACGGTTCATCAAGTCCATGAACGCCGCTAGTGCATTTGTCAACCCAAATGACATAACTAGAAACTCGTAATGTCCATAACGAGTCCTAAATGTTGTCTTCTGCACATTGGCCTCCTTGACCCTTAAGTAATGGTAACCTGATCGCAGATCGATCTTTGAGAACACTGATGCCTCTCTGAACTGATCGAACAAGTTGTCTATCCTCGGTAGTGGGTACTTATTCCTAATCGTCAATCTATTCAACTGATGTTAGTCGATACACATCCTCATCGTACTATTCTTCTTCTTTACGAACAGAACCGGTGCTCCCATGGAGACACACTGGGATGAATAAACCCACGATCCAACAGCTCCTGAATTTGAGCCTTAAGTTCTTCCAGCTTCTTCAGTGCCATTCGATATGGGGTGATAAACACCAGAGCTATACCAAGAACCAACTAGATACCAAATTCTACCTCGCGACTCGGAGGTAATCTCGGTAATTTTTCTGGAAAAACATCTGAAAAGTCCCTCACAGTGCGGATGTCCTTAACCGAAGTGTCTACAGAATCAGGAACACTGATATAGGCCAAAAATGCCTCACATCCTTTCCTCACCGGCTTCTCTGCCACTAATGCAGAAATCACATTAGACAAATAATTTCGTCGTTCCCCAATCATGACTATCTCACTTTCCTCCTCGTTCCTCAAAACAACCCTCTTTCCAACACAATCCAGACTTACACGATGCTTCATCAACTAGTCCATGCCCAGAATTAAGTTGAACACCCCAAACGAAAGTTCCATCTGATCAACCAAAAATATCGTCCCTTGAACTTCCAACGGAACGTCTTTAAACAATTTATTAACCCTAATGGACTGCCCCAACGGACTCACCACTGAGATCTCACTAGAAGTGCTCTCATACGGAATTCCCAAAGTCTCAGACACAAAACATGCAACATAGGAATGTGTAGAGCCTATGTCTATCAGTGCAACATAAGGTACATCAAGAATAAAAAATGTACAGGTGATAACGTCCGGAGCATCTCCATCCACACGATGACGTGCAGCATAGACAAGTGCAGGCTGCCTCACCTCAGTCGACACAGTACCTCTGCCTGGTGCTCTTTGACCTCGACCCATTTTGTTACCACCTCTAGCCTGTCCTCGGTCCTTAGGTGGCTGGTGTACCCCTCTCTGTGGCTACACAGTCTCAACAACTGGAGCTTGCATCTGATTACCCCTCAGTGGACAATCCTTAACACGATGCTCAGTCGAACCACACCTTAAATAAGCTCCAGTAGCCCTCCAACACTCGCCTGGGTGGCGTCTATTACAGAGCTGACAAATCGCCACCCTTGTAGGTACAGCAGTAGTAGGCCCAGCTCTCACTCGCCTATCAGTCCTGGCCTTTTTCTTAGGCCTCATCACCGTGTTCGTAGGCTCAGAATCCCTCTTAGCCTTCTCTTTTTCTCAGTTTTGGCGCTCAGAGCGCTTCACCTCCTCGCCTATCTTAACCTTCTCGACCAAGGCAGAGAGACCCCGCTCCTTCTGTGGAGCTATCAAAACCTGCAGACTATCACGGGGACTATCCTCAAATCAGACACAGCGCTCATACTTGGTTACCACCATGCCCCTCGCATAATGGCTCAATCTAATGAACTCAGCCTCGTACTTAGCCACCCTGAGTAAGATTCAGAAACTCACATCGCCTAGCATCAATGTAGCTGGCTCCCACGTACTTACTCTGATAAGTGGTCTTAAACAAATCCCAAGTCAGTCAATCGGGCTAAGTGCCCTCCTTAATGGTTAGCCACCACTGATACGCCTCATCTTACAGCAATGACACAGCTCCCTTGAGCTTCTGCTCATCAGAAAAGTCCAGATCGTCCATGATATGCTCCGTGGCCTCCATCTAGTATTCAGCCACACTCAGAGCAACTCCTGCGATACCTCTGAATATCTCAACCCCATTTGACCGGAGTCATTCCGTGCGACCTACGACCTTCGGACCCGAGTGATTAGCCCCAAAGAACCTTCTTCGAATTTACAACATGGCACGGGACGATCGTCATCCCGGTACCGCACGATCCTCGAGACTCAAAGACCAATCTCAATAACAGGTGACACCGGCGTCTCGCTAGTGTCTAGATTAAGGATCGTATCAGATGCGAATGAATCAGCTCGAATCCTCTACGACCTCTACCTCGGCCTCTAGTACCCTGTCCACGTGTGCTCATCGCAACTACTGAATTAATTTGATTTAAAATTTTTATGCACATCAGTGTACAATTTCGATAATTATCAGCAGATATTGTATGCAATATAGTAATAGAGTTTCAGAGTCAATTATCGCAAGATGTAGTCTCACTACCTTTTCAGTCCACACTACCTATAGTGTTTCAGTAAAGTACTACCTACAGTAGTCTCATAACACACAAAATATTTCAGATAGATTCAGACAGCATTTCAGGATGAACATGCTTTCAAACAGTACATATCAGAATTTTAGAGAACTTACAGGATCAGTGCTAAAGGCTCGGTGTACCACATAGTCATTATCAAAAATATTTTAAATTGCTTTATAAATCATTTCTTAAAACTAAATTTTGGAACCCAAATCTACAGTCGAGTTTTGTAATTGGGCTCTGATACCACTAAATGTAACACCCCAAACCCGGCCTAGACGTTATGGTCGAATCTAGCGATGTCACTGAGAGTGTATTTAAAATCGTATTTACCCTAAACCGTTCCAGTTATTATCTTTTACTTAGCTCAGAAAATGTGTATTAATTGGTTTGCTTGAAAACATTTCTATATTCGTGGAAGCTTAAAAAAATAAATAAAGTTATCGTGATACGTTGCAGTTTCCAAAATCCATAAACAGTAGTTTAAAATCCCGAATTTAAACCAAACAGTCTAAGTCTAGAAATCACATAAATACTCTCAATCATAGTAGTTAAAATAATAAAAGCATTAAAACCATAAAACCAAAGTATATGAAGCAATGGTCACCGATCTACTGTTGGGGATTACCTGACAGATAAAACAATAAAGGGGTGAGTTTTCGCAAACTCAGTGTGTACATCCCCACAGGCAGCATGCATATAAACAGATAAAAGAGTACAGATAATTCTAGCCTGAGCCCTTTTTAGAATCGGTGTGGACCTTAGCCCACTCATATACAGAATCAGAACAACCAGTCCTTAGCCCATACAGATATAGCATGCATAACAGATCAGATTATCAGAGAAACATGCCCACCAACCCTACACACCATGTGGAGATACAATTGACCCACCTAACCCTACACACCAAGTATGGTGATAAGATCAACCCATCCAACCCTACACACCACATGGTACCGTGAAATAGCACATAATAGAAATATGCAGCTGAGCTGTCAGATAACAGGCTAAAAGCCTTTCAGATGCTTCCTTCACTTCATCAATCATGCCAGCCCAATGCAATGCATCATACAATCGTGGCATGCTATTATGAAAACAAACAAATGATACATATATTTCCAGAACAGAACAGATATACATGCTAGATATTATATGTCAAACTTACAACAGTATCATATTATCGTATAGGGGTCTAAGTAACACTTACCGACCCTACAATAGGTCACAGTCGACTTGGGTGACCCGTGCAACCTTATAGAACATTTCAAACAAATTGGGCTCACACACCCGTGTGCCTTATCCGTGTGGGCCCATACACCCGTGTGGTCCACACAGCCCAAATCAGCTTTGACAGTGTGGATCACACATCCTGACCTAGAATTCCACATGTTCGTGTGGCGCCTGCGCGACCCAATTGGTCTAGCCCGTGCCTTGTACACGGCCTAGCCAGCCTCACACGCCCGTGTCCGTCATGCCCCTATAGCACACACATGGCCTGGCTCGTAGGCCACACGATCGTGTATCACCATACGGCCTCCACACGGGCAGTCCACAAGTCTGTGTGGCATCGACAGTTTACTTTTCAGCTTTCACCGAATTACGATTTTTGTGCAATCGAGGTACACACCTAGTATCGATTTGAAGCTAACACAATCCCGAGCACTCCAGAACCTATTATTGAACATTATTTCACCCTTTTAATCACTTAATCTGAGGTATTAAGAAACAGGCAAATCCCGAGAGTTAATGACAACGTTACCTTAAACGAAACACAACGATTCCATGCTGTTTAGAACGTCGATTAGTGATCCACAGAACCCTGATTGTCTCCTAAATAGAAAACAATCTCTTAATAACCTAACATTTATTAAAACGAAACAGAACGCATCTCCACACTTACCGAAAGCGCGTCTCCAAAGACGAAAGTAAAATTATCGAAAAGAGAGAAAATGTAGAGGAAATAGTGTAATAAAATTTCAGCAGCACAAAAGGGGGATTTTCGGCAAAAAGAAAACAAAGAGAAAGGTGGAGAGGGGAGTTGCAGAGATTGGCAGGAGAGGATTTTTGGAAAGAATCAGAAACTAACCAGATAACCCTGAAATCTACTACTACTCCCCTACTCAGCAGTTTACTAAAACTCAAACTCCTAGCCGAAATTTGTAGCAAAATACTCCTCCTTTTTCCCATGCAGAGAATCGAACCCCAGACCCCATCATACCAACACACCACTTAACCACCAGACCAGCAGGCCCATTTTGTCATATTCTTACAAATAAATTCTTATAAGCCCGTTATCCAAAAGCCAGGCTTTATTCATATAAAAACCAAAATTTAGCCCAAGCCTAGACTTGAACTTGGGACCTCCCCAACACACCCCAAAGCATTTAATCACATAAGCAGGCATATATTTATGTAAAAAAAAGGGCAGAAATACAACAAATATTCCAAAAGCTGAAATTACAAAATTTGGGGCGTTACAGATGGAGTATTAATGGTGCCTAGGACATATCCTTATAGATCATATCCTTCAAGTATCAAAAGAATCTGATGCTTCCATAGGAGAAAATTATTCTCACCTAGTTTGACAGTGTCATGCTTGGGAAAATGTTGAATCTTCTTGGAGAAAAGACAAGAAGTCGATTCTAACCCAGTATGCAGAGGATGTGTCTGACCAGTTGTGTTTGAAGAACGATGCGGACTGTCAAACCTTGGAACCACCTCTGAAGCCATGAAAAACCTTCTCAAAACTAACTTCCTTCACCAAGAAAACCTAGCTCTCGATACCATATTGAAAGAAAGAAAGATCTAGATAAACCTTCTTTATTGAATTAACTCTTATATTGATACAAAATGTTAAATCCATATTTAACACAGTGAATGATAACAGCTAACAACTTTAATGGCTATCTTGACAGTTAACTGCAGCTAACAACGCTAATTGCTAACAACCTTAACAGCTTCTTTTCTTATTCCATAACAACCAAAGAAGTTGGTTTATTAATTTTTGGTGAAAACTTGTTCTGTACAACGCGTTTCCTGCAAACGGCCTAATTTCTTAAATTTTATAAAAACATCATATTTTCATAAACTAATCTTGATAACTTACATAAATTAGGAAAATAAAAGCTCTACTAAAATTATATTTTTCACTCAATTAATTATCGCTCTTTAAAACTTAAAAAGATATTTTCAATAGATATAATAGATTAAGATATGTTGTTATTCTCTATACTTTGACAAAATTTGGATTTAGTTTTTGTACTTTAAAAGTTAAAAATCCAATCCTACTACTTTTTTTAATTTAAAATTCTTAATCAAATTATTATAGTCATTGGTAGTTTCTACCAAAATTTGTCAACTTAATAAATTTATTTCTTTTTAATTATATGACAACATAATCAAATTTTCAAATTGATAAATTTTGACAAAAAATACTTATAATTTTATGATAGGACAGAGATTTTTAAATAAAAATATATGAGAATTGAATTTTGTTAATTTTTAAAATACAAGAATTAAATATAAAAATTTATCAAAGTACAGAATCTAACATCGTAAAAATGTAAACAAGAGAGAGAATAAAATTTTTCATGTGATGATTTGTAGGCAAGGATGAGCTCACTATATATGCGCCATTTTTTATTTTTTATTTTTTGAAAAAGCAAGAGAGGTTAACATTGAAGCTTTTGTTAAATAAAAAAAAATTGAATTGTTATTGAATATTTTTTGGTACAATTGAAGCTTAGATTATAATTTAAAAGGAAAGGTAATGTTAAGTTGTTTGTTGTTTTGAATTGTTAATCATGATCACTGAATTTATAAATTAAGAGAAAATGAAGAAGCTGTTTAAAGATGTTGGGCTGCTATTTCAGTCGTCCTTTTGGCATTGCCAGCCTCCTCTGATGTTAGTTTCTCATGCCCCTAAACTCCTCACCCAAATCGAAATTAATTATGAAGTTGAGTTAATTTTACTTTAAAATGACTGACTGCTTTTAATTTATACATCTACAGTGAGACTGATAGAAGCAAAACAGAAAAAGGTTAGAATAATTTGTCCATGTTGGTGTATATATATTTTCTCTTGGTAGCAACCAAGTCGCCCTCAGTTTTGTGAAATCCAGGGGCAGCAAGAATATATATATATATATATATATATATATATTAACTATATATATTAATTCTAGTGTGGAAGTTTTCATACTAATAAATTAAATATAGTTCGGGATAAACGAATTAGATAAGCTTAGCTCCATGCAATGCAAACATCCAACAGGTCTGTAGCACCTGCAATTCCTTTCCTTTTTTCTTGTAGTTATTCAAGACGTGAAAGATATTTCAGTTAGGCTGTTTTTGTTTGTTTTATTGAAAATGATTTTCGAAAAATAATTTTTATATTTTTGTGTGTTTATTTTATGAAAAATAGTTAGTTAACGAATAATAATTTATAAGTAACAAAAAATTTACTCTCTCCAAAAACGTAAGTTATTTTTTAAGAAAAAAATTATTGAGTATTTTATATAAAAATTAATTTAAGTTAAAGTTTAATATTATTATATTAATGAAAAGTCTATTTTTATTTTTAAAGCTATTTAATTTTAATATAAAATATTATAATTTTCAATATTATTAAACATATACATATTTAATTATCTATATCTTTAATATAATAAATTTAACAAAATATTTTTAATAATGCTAACAGTTGAACCTGAATTTTGATATCTAAAACGTAGGACTAACCAAAAAATAAAAGTACATGGACTAAATTTCAAATTTACGAAAAGTACAAGGATTTAAGACATATTTTAACCTAGTATAAAAATATAAATATTTTAATTATATAAATATGAGTATTTGTTTAAATAACGCTTAATTTCATTTATGTCTTACAACTCTAATGTGTCAATATGTACTTTCATATATATAATATTTGTAAATTAAATTAAATTTTAATTAAGCATTATTTATTATTAAGTTTATATATCACATTGATTATTACAAAATATTTTCTTATTATAAAATAAAATTCGATTGATAAAAGGAAATTACACTATAATATTTTACAACAATTATCTTTATGTTGTGTTTGTTTTACAAAGAATAATATAAATATAAATTTATAAATATGAAATAAACTCAATTAAAGAATGAAAAGATAAGAATATCTCAAATGTATATTTTTAAGAAATTTGTCAAATATAGAAAATATTTTACACAGATTTATTCAAACACAAAATAATATTAACTTTTTCAGAAAAATAAAGAAATATTTTTTGAAAGTTAAGAACACAAATCTCGTCAATGCTTTGTTTCTTAATTTAAGGGATTTTTATTCATTTCTTTGATAATTTTGAGTACAAAAGATAATAAATAACAGTTTTTACTGTTAAGATAGATTTCAATTTTTATAGTTTCAAAACAAAAAAGCTTTGGATATTGTGGGGGTAAAAAATGCATAAATATTATTGAAGACCGGGTGCTCTAAGTAGCTAAGCATAAACCTGAAGAATAACGGGCTTCCTTCCTTGCATCTCTGTTTCCATTGCCAAGCCCTAATTGAGCAAAATAACAAGTCAACACCCCGAAACAAGCCTCGTAACTACAGCTTGGGTGGGGAGATGAACGAGGGAGTAAAATGAAGTGAGGGAAGTGATGGAAAACAAAATGGTTCAACAGTGTTGATGTAATTATGTCCTCCTTGATGTAGATACATATAAGAAAGGAAATAAAGTTTGAATTTTGTAGTCATTATTGTTGATAGGACTTGACTTAAATATTACTCTAATCCGAATAAATTTAGCTTTAAACAGTAAAACAAATAAAAATACTTATAATTATGAAAAAAAGCAAAAAAAATTATTTTTAAAGCAAATTTTGAGGGAGTGTCATATATTAAGAAATGTAAGATTATATAAGAGAACTTTATATTTCCTAATATAAGGGTAATGGTAATACACATGTTTTAGATTCCCTTACTAATTTGAGGTTTGTGACGATTTTACCTATTTAAGGAAACTTATCATTTGCTTATTATATTACATTTTTAGATCACATTATCTTAGTTTTAATTAATTAATTAATAATAATTATAACTTAGTTTTTTCATTTTAAATATTTATTATTTGAAAATTTAAGATTATGTATATTATTATTGTATTTTTTTTCATAGTTAACTTTTCCTCTTATAGTGTAATGCCCTGAATAATTTTTTTTTCTATAAGTACTATTTAACATAATTGTGTGTCTACCTCAATGGTTAAATGTTTTGAGAGAGTGTGTGTGAGGTATTGGGTTCAAGTCCCACTTTTGATAATTTTGTTATTTTGGCCCAAGCTTTACCTTTGTTGAGTGGGCTTAAATAAAATTGTCTGTTAATTTACATCAAGGATGTTAATTTTTGCTCGGTTGTCTGGAAGAGTTTCGGTAGAGCCAAAATTCTGAGGTAGTTGGATCTGGTTAGTGGGTGAGATTTAGTAGGATTTGAGGTTTCAAATTAAATTAAAATTATTTTATTTTTATTTTTATTCTTTTCCCAAATCTATTGTTTCTAACATTTTTTTTCCCAAATAGAAACCCCCTTTTGATTTTCTTCTCTTTTTCTTCTTCTGCTTTCTAACGAAATAGTAGTAAACCCCCCTTTCTCCGCTTTCTGATTCTACCATTAAACCTTGCTTTTGGCCGTTTCGAATCTTTGGTTTTCGTGAAACCGGTAAGTGGGGTTGGTTGTATTCGTTTAAATTTTGTTTTATGAAGGTTGAAGTTTTGTAAATCTGTTGCGTAGGATACGCCGGTGAAGCAGTAGTTCCACTCCAACGGTCTAATTTGTGCGAGTGAATGGGTGTGTTGGCGGTAAGTGAGTGCATTTATAGTCGATTTAGTTTTGAGGAATTCGTGATTTGATTGTTAATTTCGATGTTAGGTACTCTATTTTTAGATTTCGAAAGGCTCGAGGTTGTTTTAGCATCAAAACCTTACCAGGTGTGTACCCAAATCATAGAAAAACGAGTTTCGGTGAAAGTCGAAAAGCCTTATTGTCGACGCCACACGGGCATGTACCTGGCCGTGTGGTTGGCTATGTGCGAGACACGGCTGTGTGTTTGACGAGGGCATGGCCGTGCACATGACACGGTCATGTGGTGGTGTGAGTGTGGCCGTATGGGCCCACCGGGCTAGGCCAAGTTGGGCTTGTGGGCCCACACGGGCATGTGGGTTTTGGATCAGGCAGTGTGGGCCACACAGCAAGGTTAATCTGGGCGTGTGGACCCATATTTCTGAATTTTTTCCTAGGGTCGCACGGGTCATTCCGATCGACTATGGGCCTACTGTAGGGTCGGTAAGGGCTAACCAAACCCTATTTCGTATGTTATGATATTCTGATAGACTGATCTGAGTAGGATACTAAATGTATGCCTGTTATCTGTATATAAGCATGTTGTGCATGTCAAATCTATTATTTATGTATCTGTTTTTGGGGTTTCTTTAAAATTATGGGTTCATTTGAGAGTTTGTAATTTCTAGGCCTCTATAGTCTGTACGGTTTTTAACTATTAATTTTTAGTTTGTTTGATAATTTGCATGCTTCGATAAAATGTTTTATGAAAACGACGGTTTTACGCAAATAAAGATTTTTCTAAAAAAGCAAGCCGAATTTCCAAAATGTATCAGTTTTATTAAACTTCCGTTGTAATATGTGTATTGAAAAATAAACTAAATAAATGACGTTTTCAGTAATAATCATGAATGAATATAAGTTATAAAAGTAGAATGGTTTACGGAACAACTCAGTTTTCAAAACCTTTTCTTTGTGACATTTCCGGATTCGGCCATAACGTCTAGGTTGGGTCAGGGGTGTTATATTTTGTTAAATAATTTATTTATGATTAAGGACCATTTAATAGACTTGATACATTATTTGGTATTAGATTTGATCATGGGTCAAGCTGAGTCCGCTTGAAAAGTGGGAGAGTTTGGGAAAAAATATAGGTCTGGAAAATGGGCTTGGGAAAAAAATAAGGCTTGTTTAGAAAACGAGAAAAACCTAGGGTAAGCCTTTTTTTTTACCCCAAGCTGGTACCTGAATTTGCAAAAATAAAAAAAAATTGTTGTTTTGCTGCTATTTTTCCACTATTTTGTTGTTGGTTTTTCATTGTTTTAGTACCATTTCACTATTATATTGCTAATAATTTATTGTTATTGGTTGGATATTGTATAACTCTTGTTTTATTGTTAATTTTGTTACTATTTTAGAGGCATTTGCTAGTTAAGTTGCACCTATCTTAGTTGTAACACCCCTTACCCGGTCCAATCGCTGAACTTAAGCTACAAGAGGTTACCACACAAAAATCACATAACATTCACATACTTTAGCATACATGGATGATCATGCCGCAGACTAATAGGTGGCAGATCGCTCTAGTGGATTAATCAACCACACAGTAAAAATCAGATGGTTGAACTATGGATTGTTCCGCAGACACAACTATTTCAAAAAATAAAGCGGACATCTAATTTGGGACATCTCTTGCAGATACTCAAAAATGACAGACTGTTCCGTACACAACCCACAATGCGATAGGCCCCACGAAACTTAAAATGCGGAACATAGCAGAACTTAACTTCACATTTATTATTATACATCATAAAACTCAAAATAATCACCTTCAAAGTTTATCAAGTTTGTTTACAAATAATCATGCAACTATATACATGCCACTTAGACATACTCAATTTGATCATGACTCTACCACAACTTTTGGCAGATAGTGTGAACTTCTCACTAATCCAATCTGCTCAACAACTTTTCCTTTCTTATAATCTTCTCTTGGTGGATTCAAGTCTTGATCATGCAAGAGTACAAAGCTTAACCAACTTTCCCAACTCAATAAAGAAAAAAAACAACGATGGAGAGGATGAAGGAAAGAAAATGAACTGCCTCTTTCCATCCACTATGATATGGTATATATACATGTCTAATCTAATTTTTAATCAAAATTAACATCATTATAAGTAATGTCAACACTTGTTCGACCACTATATATAAAAGTGGTTATATTATCAATTTAGTCCTTAATCGATTATCATATTAGCACTAGCGAAAGAAATCCATAATGGTCAACTTTTATCACCTTTACTATTTCATCCCTATACTAAAATAAATAATCCAAACAATCAAATTAACAAACTAGGATTTCATTAAACACTATAATAGACTAATAGATATTAAATATTAAAACTTACTGACTCAATCATTGATAAATGGGGTTCCAAAATCACCATTTTCTATACCACTAGAAATGTGTTGTTACATCAGTGTTATTTAAGTATAAAGTCTTTTTAAATTTTATTTTCAATTTGTTGGGAAATATTTATTTTTAATATTTTTAGTGTATTTGATGTATTATATTTTAAAATTTATTTTTATATAACAAAATAATATAAAAAATTTAATACGGGTGAGCCGGGCCGAGCTTGGGTTTTAGCTTCTTTATCTAGGTTGGGCTTGGGTAAAATTTTAGGCCCATTTTTTAAGCTAGGCCCAGGCCTATCAAACGGGCCTAAAATTTCGTTACAGCCCAACCCAACCCATGATCACCTCTATTTGGTACTTGAATTTGACATTTTTTAAATATGGTATCTATGTTTGTTGTCCAATGTTGTATTTGTATTTGCTAAAAGTTATTGGTACCTAAAGAAAACATTGTTAATGATTTAGTATTTGATTTGGGATTTAAGCTTTATTTGATGAAAATTTGTTATTAATTAATAACATTATTTTTATCCCCACGCACCAACAAAATCAACCCTAAAACCTAAAAAAAAAAATCATAGCCTTCGGAAATTAAATACAAAATTAAACAAATTCACAACTAGGCTTAATACATCATTTGGTACCGAATTCAACACTTTTTTTTCTAATGAGGTAGCTATGTTTTTATCTTTTCCAACATGGTACTTATATTTGAAATTTTTTTATATATTTTGGTACCCAAAGGTAATAATATAACTCTTTAGTGTTTAATTCTTGTTTTAGAATTGTTTTTATGAAAGTTAATTGTTAATGTTATTATGTTTGAATTTTCACGACTTTGTTAATAGAATAAATTTAGATTTAATTGTAAATTTGTTTGATTTTTTATTTAATTTGTTAAATAAAATCTAGCTGTGATTTTTTCGGGGTTTAGAATTGATTTGATGAAAATTAATTGTTTAATATTAATAGATAATTATAAATTTTAATTAAATTAACTTTAAAACCCCAATTAAGTACTAAAAATTGACATTGTTACTTGAAGGTACAAAATGTATAACTTTTGCTAAATACATGTACCATATTGGACAAAAAATACAAATACCACATTAGACAAAGTGTCAAACTTGGATATCAAATGATGTATTAAAACTATTCTTAAATTAACCCTTTTACAAAAGAAGTTCTCTTTTTAAATGTGAAAGTCTTTTCTACATTATTTTCAAAAATTGTTTTAACTTTCAAAAAGCTATAATCGAATATATTTTCGGTTTACCATATTTCAAAATTTATGAGCTCATTTTGAGCCAAAATCCCTAAATTACCCTCAAAACTTCTAGGTCAATTTTGGGGTGTGACATTAATCCTTTGGATAATTGCTCTCTAGGTCACTAATCATTTTCCTAATTAAAACTCTATAGCGTTTAGACTTTTACATTTTAGTTCCTTAGTTTTAATTAATTATCTTTTTGGCTAAATTTCTTAATTAAATTTTATTATATTTTTATATTAACTCTGTAAATATTCCTATTTTGTATTTACGGACTCAGTTTACGAAAATGAGGTTCTGGAACTATATTTTCTGACACCATTGGAAACGAGGTTGTTACAAGAATTCCGTTGAGGGAATGAATCAGACTACACACCTTTTGAATTCTTAACACTAGATTGATGTTGAACCATATTAGCCTGCATAGAACTACTCAAATCAAATTCTTTTTTTTTTCTCACAATCAATAAGCATCTTAGTAAGTAAATCTAAACTCAAACTTTTACTATTAAATGAAGTAGCCACAAAAATATACTCAAACTCAATTTGATAAGCTTGCAGGCACTACACTTACATGTTCTTGCTCAGACACTATAGTCCTTGGTGAATTTAAAGTGTCAACAATCAACGTGATCTTAGCCAAGTATTCTTTAAAAGATTAACTACCCTTTTCTGAGAATGAAGATAATGCCTTAAACTTGAATTATTTGTGCCTGAACAAGCAACAAACATTCTACTTATAGCATTCAATAAACCAAAATCAATATTGGTACCAATTAGATGAGGTAGTATATCATCATTAACAGTGGATAACAACCAAGAATGAAGTAATTTATCTTGTTGCCTATATGCAACAAACTGAGGATTCTCAACCAATTAACTATCTTCCTTTGTAATATAATGAGAAGAAATTTCTATTTTGCCTAAAACAAAACCACTTAAGCCATACCCTTCAACTATCAATGTAAATTTATGTTTCTGTAACGCCCCAATTTTTGGGCCTGGAAGTTTTGGGCCTTGAGTTTGGGTTCGGGTAGGAGACGGCCCGAATAAATGGGATGATTTAATTTTTATTATTATTATTTAGTATGTTTAGTTAGTAATTAAATAAATTACGGAGGGTTTATAGTTAGGAAAAGTCCTGGGCTCGACCCAGGGCTCTGGCAAAAGTGTAGGGATGGATGGAGGCAAGTGCAGGGTTAGATGGAGTTATCTTGCGTTAATCATATGAGACTGTTTTGAAATGGGCCCAACTGCATTGATATGGGCTAGGCCCAGTATACTTTGATACTGTAAGGGGCTATGGCCCAGATTAATATTGATATAGGCTAAGGCCCAGTTAACTCTGATTTCTGAATAGGGGTTAGGCCTAGTAAAGCTTGAACCGATAGAGGCTCTAGTTGGGTTTATTTTACACACTGAGTTTTCCAAACTCACCCCCTTTTTCCCATCTTTGTAGGTGAGCCTTAGATCGGTAGACATGGAGCTGGAGGGATTCAGAGTGGCCATGTGGACTGTTTAAAATAAGCATTTATACCCTCACTTTTATTTTAGATTATTTCCTTTATTTTTTTAGGGTTTTAAGTTGTAATAAGGCCACTTTAATTATTTGTAATTGTTTGAAATTGAATAGCTTTAGGGCGCGTTTTAAAAAGGTTACTTGATTTTAAAATATCGCGAAACAAAGCAAAGCTTCCGCAATGAAAATGTTTTCAAAATTAATAACTTTTTCAAATGGTTTTAAACGAATTGGTTTTCCATGAACAATCACTCAGTTAAAGTGTGGCAATGGTGGTGTGCATGTCTAGGATTGGATCCGTAGAGAGCTAGGTACTTAAGCAGTCTAATAGACTCACCTCCTCTTTTCTGGCATCCTACCTGGTGCACAGCTTTCATTCACTTTAACCTATAACGAAGATATCCTTTAAGACACTAAGAAAGATTTTTAGATAAAACATGCCTTTCCTAGTAATGCTTCGATGTGACATACCGGATTCGGTCATAATGTCTGGGCTGAGTTTAGGGTGTTACATTTAGTGGTATCAGAGCTCGGTTGTAACAACTCGGCTGTGGATCGGGTCTGAACGTTTCTCATAAAATTTTGAAATCTAGTTCCATGGAAAAACACTGAAATCGATTTTGTGGAAATATTAGAAAATTCTTTTAAATTTTGTTTTCAAAGTGCACAAAGAATAAATTTGAATTTCTGATTTTTGAAGAAGTGGCACACTGAATCCCCAGCACCAAGTCTGTAAGTACCTTTCCTGAACTTTACTAAGTATCTGTTATATTACTGAGACTCTGTTATGACATTGTAGTTAATGCTATATTGAGACTGTAGCTAGGCTGAGATTTGCGAAAGCGAACTCTGAAACTCTATCTGTGCATAAAACTTTTAAAGCAGACAATTTGATAGATACGATGAGCACACATGGTACTCGTGGACGGGGTACTAGGGGCTGTGGTAGAGGCCGTAGAGATGCTCGAGCTGAGTCCCTTGCTTCTGATACTATACCTGTGGTGGACGCTAGTGAGACATCGGCATCGCCTACGAAAGATAGTGGGACAGGACTGTATGATCGTACTACTGGGGATGACGCACTGTCCCAAGCCATGCTTCGTATTCTGGAGAGGGTCGCTAGACCCAACACTGGTACTGGAGGCCATGGGTCAGTTTCGGAACGTCTCCGATCGAATGGAGCAGAAGTCTTTAGGGGCATTTCTGGGGTAGCCCCGAATGTGGCTGAGTATTGGTTAGAAGCCACGGAGAGAATAATGGATGACCTGGATTGCACGGCTGAGCAAAAGCTGAAAGGGGCGATATCACTACTTAGGGAGGAAGCTTACTAGTGGTGGTTGACTGTGAAAGAGGGCACCCAACTTGAGCGGATTACCTGGGAATTCTTTAAATCTGCATTTTAAGGGAAGTACGTTGGGGCAAGCTATGTAGATGCCCGGAGGAAGGAATTCTTAAACTTAACTTAAGGGGATCAGCCTGTAGCTGAGTATAAGGCAGAGTTTTTGCGACTTAGTCGATATGCCTATGGAATAGTAGCAATAGAGTACGAACATTGTGTTCGGTTCAAGGATGGCCTCCGGGATAGTCTACGAGTATTAATAGCTCCACAGAGGGAGCGAGATTTTGCGCCATTGGTAGAGAAAACTAAGATAGCTGAGGATGTGAAGCGCACCGAGCGCCGTAGCTGGGAAAAGAAAAGGAGTAAAAACAAAATAGATTTAGGGCCTTCTAATTCTGATCAGAGGCATAAGAAAAGTGCCAAGGCAGATGGGCCGGTCCGAGTTGAAGCCCTTATTACTGCTGTTAGATTGTAACCTTGTGTTGATTGCGGGAAAAGCTATTATGGCGAATGCTGGAAAAGGATTGGAGCCTGTTTAAGATGCGGATCGATGGAGCATCGTTTTAGAGAGTGTCCTCGGAGACCAGATTATGGACAAACTACTGGTACGAGTAATATACAGCCACCGAAGGGTGGTTAGCAGCCAGCAAGAGGCCGTAGCAATGGAATGGGTCATGGTCGTGGAGCACCAGACAGGGGTATGGGACATGCTGAGGCGAGACAGCCAGCTTTGGTCTATGCAGCATGTCGCCGTGAGGACGGTGACGCTCCAAAAGTAGATGCTGGTACGTACTTCTCTCATGGTGTATTATTTACTTAATTTACAATTAGAGCTAGAGTGCACAGCAGAAGCATAGTGGTTTGACTTGAGTAATACGGTTAGTTGATAGTTTGAAATTTCGAGGACAAAATTTCTTTAAGGGGAGTAGAGTCGTAACGCCCCGATTTTTGGGCCTGAAAGTTTTGGGCCTTGAGTTTGGGTTCGAGTAGGAGACGGCCTGAATAAATGGGATGATTTAATTATTATTATTATTTAGTATGTTTAGTTAGTAATTAAATAAATTACGAAGGGTTTATAGTGCGGGAAAAGTCCTGAGCTCGATCCAGGGCTCTGGCAAAAATTTGAGCATTTCTTTATTCTTAAAGGGATCTGGGCAGTAGGCCATATAAGTGATTTGGGCTAAGTTTTAGAACAAACAAGCACTTAGCCCAGTGGCTAAGCACGCTAGGAGGGCGTGAGAAGTGCCTGGGTTCAAGGCACGGCATGCGCAAATGGTTGTTTTTTTTAGTATTCAAGTTGCGGTTAAAATAGGGGTTAAGAGGAGTTGCGAGCATAATCTAGCACAAGGACTGCCATGGCATAGTGGCAGCAGTGTGCTGGGCATTAGGAGAGGGCGCAGGTTTGAGTCCTTGCGCGGGGAATTCTATTTTATTTTTTAAAGCGGGCCAGAACTGAAGTAGGTAAAGGTTATAATTAATTGTGACCCTATATTAGTAAAGAGAGAAGCGTGGTGCAGTGGCCAGAAGTACGGGCGAAGGTGCAAGGGCGGACGAAGGTCTGGGGTTCGAGCCTCACCTCACGCATGGAAGGTTGGGTTTTTGCTGCTCGCGTGGGGAAGGAGTTGGAGTCTAATTAGGACTCTCTTAGCAGCGTCCTGAAGCGGTGCAAGGGGTGGATAAGGCTGCTAAACGGTGGGAAGGAGTTTGAATGAAATTCAAACTGTGCTAAGGGCTAAAATTAAGGATCAAAACAAGAAATTTGAATATGGGAAGGACGATGGTGCCAAAATAGAACTCATTCGGCTTTGGGCAATTAGATGCCGAAATAGCTCTCAAATTTTGGCTAGGATGAATTGTTTGTTTATTTTTTTAGCTCAAATTCTCTTATCATATTTTTTTTTTATTTTATTTTATCAACTTTCATTCCTTTTGATCCATCTTTCTTTTCTTCGTCGAAGCTTAAATCTTCTATTGCTATTCTTAAAATTCTTTCCCTTTTCTTCTTTCTTCCATCGATATCTCTCAAACCTTTGCTAACCGATTACCCTTCGAAAAGTCGAACCACACTACGTGGTAGCCGACTTTACTCCTTAACTGAATCCTCTATTCTTTTTCTTCATTATTCTTCTATTTTCTTCTTAAACCGAAATAAGCATACCTAAGAATAAGTTCTAAAAGCTGAATCACTAGATCTGTTCTCTCCTTGTATTTTAGAGATTTGATCTACAACAAATCTGGAATAGGAAGGTACTTCATAATGTTTCTAGCAAGTAGGTCCTCGGTAAGTGCTCAGATCTTTTTGTCCATTCGTTATTTCGGGTTTATTATGAAAAGCCGACAAGTCTTTAATCACTTAGGGAGACTGTCGTGTTAGACTAAAGGCTTTAATAGCCTCTTCTTTTAGTTTCATATGTATTTGGTGTGGATTTAAGGACAAGCAATCAAGGAGCATAGAGGGTTGACATTGTTGGAGCATCTAGATCTGGTAGTTGGAGATTGATAAAGGCTGCTCGTGTGTGGATCTTGTCAATGTTTAGTCGTAAAGAAGGTGTGTAAACGATACCCACTAGTAGACTAGATCGGCAAAAGTCGAAAAGCTGAAATGCCGAAAAGCTGGCATTTTGAGAACTTGCAAGCGTGCGAGCGCTCGTGGGATTGTTTATATTGATAATTTTGGTAACTTCAATGGTAAGATTGCAAAGTGTGAAATTTCAAAATTTCATGCACCTCGGTGAATTTGGGCTTCGATGGGCCGAAATTGGGTAATGGGCTAATAGGCCCATTTCGATAAAAACGTCCGGTAAGTATTCTGAAGACACGTTAATAACTGTAATGAGCATGAAACCCTAAAAAGACTGATAAAATTACTGAAATACCTCTGTAAGGTAGAATTACCGTAATACCCCTGAAGGGGTAAGTTTATGATTACGCCCCTCGAAGGTAAATAACTGTTCTTACGCTATAATCTGACTGCCTTTCTGAAGCATGCCTTGTTAATTATATATATTCTGCATACATGTCATACTACATGGGGTTGGGTTTTTTTATGGAGGAAGAACCCGTTCTGGTGGCTGTGCCACATATTCTGATATAAGCAGCTTTGTTGCGGATTATAGTTAGTGCTGCAACCGGTGCTAACACTGTAAGTGTAGGGATGGCGTGGGTGATTTATTCCCTACAGGAAGTATAGGGATGGACGGAGGCAAGTGCAGGGTTGGATGGGGTTATCTTGCGTTAATCATATGGGACTATTTTGAAATGGTCCCAACTGCGTTGATATGGGCTAGGCCCAGTATACTCTGATACTGTAAGGGGCTATGGCCCAGATTAATATTGATATGGGCTAAGGACCAGTTAACTCTGATTTCTGAATAGGGGTTAGGCCCAGTAAAGCTTGAACCGATATAGGCTCTAGTTGGGTTTATTTTACACACTGAGTTTTCCAAACTCACCCCTTCTTCCCATCTTTGCAGGTGAGCCTTAGATCGGTGGACCTGGAGCTAGAGGGATTCAGAGTGACCATGTGGACTGTTTAAAATAAGCATTTATACCCTCACTTTTATTTTAGATTATTTCCTTTATGTTTTTGGGTTTTAAGTTGTAATAAGGCCGCTTTAATTATTTTTAATTGTTTGAAATTGAATAGCTTTATGGTGCGTTTTAAAAAGGTTACTTGATTTTAAAATATCACAAAACAAAGCACAGTTTTCGCAACGAAATTGTTTTCAAAATTAATAACCTTTTCAAATGGTTTTAAACGAATTGGTTTTCCATGAACAATCACTAAGTTAACGTGTGGCAATAGTGGTGTGCATGTCTAGGATTGGAGCCGTGGAGAGCTAGGTACTTAAGCAGTCTAATAGACTCACCTCCTATTTTCTGGCATCCTACCTGGTGCACAACTTTATTCACTTTAACTTATAACGATGATATCCTTTAAGACACTAAGAAAGATTTTTAGATAAACATGCCTTTCCTAGTAACACTTCGATGTGACACCTGGATTCGGTCGTAACGTCTGGGCCGGGTTTGGGGTGTTACAGTTTCAACAGGATATAATTGTTCTCATTTAACTTTACAATCTTATGCTTTGGAAACTGATGAACTAAAGAGGTTGATGAAAAAAAAGACAAATACGACATTGAATTAAAAGGAGATTCATGTACATGCTAAAAAGACATATCTATACCTAGTTGAAAAATAGATGGTTGTCCATTCTAGGTTCTTATTGTATGATCAACACTGTATCACTCCTAATCCATTTCCGTCGCCAGAATAAGGTTATGGAGCATTACCAGGGTTTACAGTATGAATATAGTATAATCATATTAGTTACTATTCAAGTCCAAAACCAATCATATTATCCCTTAAATGGACCCTCGAGGCCCAATTTTGGCATTAGAAACAAGTCGAGACTAAAATGGAAACTCAGAAATTTTTTTGTAAAATTCCAAAATTTTTATTTAATACAGTGGTCACACGCCCGTGTGAGTAGGCTGTGTGGATCACACGGTCAAGTGACACACCTATGTCTCAGGTTGTGTGGGCATTCGATGTGAGGCACGCGGTTGTGTCCTAGCCCGTGTCCATACCCGTGTATCTCTCTGACTTAGGTCACATGGCCAACCACATGCCCATGTGTTAGGCCGTGTGGTTAATTTTAATTTTTGAAATTTAGGTGTAGGTTTCACGCGGCCAAGACACACACCCGTGTGCTAAGCCATGTGTCACACACGACTGAGGCACACGCCCATGTCTCTGCCCGTGTAATCAATGCTGAGCATTCTGTTTCTAAATTTTAAGATGTAAGGGACACACGGCTAAACCACATGCCCGTGCACATGGCCGTGTGTCACACACGGTCAAGACACACACCCGTGTGGACAAAATAAGGCCATTTTCGAAGCCTTATTTCTCACCTATTTTGCTTTACACCTACAACAATATCTCAACACATTTCCAAACCAATTTGATACATATAAACCAAGTCAAATACAAGTATTATGTATAACGTATTAAAATATATGTTCAAATGTTTAACTTACAGCAATTTCATTTATGTTTAATTTACAAGTTTTATCAATTATACTATCTCAAATTCATTCACCAGTTGGTTCATATATCACTTATTATTTAACCAGTTCAAAACACATCAAACATGTTATGGCCTTATAAATACGTACCAAAACATATCACTCTAGCCATTCCAATGGCTAGATTACAAACAACCATGTACATGCCCTCTCTTGTCACCAGTAGCCTATACATGCCATTATACTAAAGTAAGTTTTATATTTATACCAAAACAAGCTAGAGGATGGTGTGATGATGCTCCGACTGATCTCCAACCTTTACGAGCTTCTGAGCACTATAAAATAGAGGAAAAGTAAACCTAGTGAGCATTTAATGCTTAATAAGTTCGTTAACAGGAATTTAACTTAACCATCTTTAGTCATTTAAAGTAAACATAAAAATCATGCATCCAATTCATTTTGGCCAATTTCCTAATTACATGCACTCATCTAACATGTTAGTCATGTAAATAACATAAAATTTCAAGCAAACAGAGATGAGCTCATCACGCTACAAATTTCCAGGTATTTCAGAAACGTTCGAGATATAATTCACTTAACTCATAGTTTCTCATTTCGAGAGTCTTATCTGTTGAATCATTGAAATTTCGATGGATACTCAGGTAGTACACTTTAGGTATACAAAATAATAATTCGTCAATTTGTGTTCAGGGGTACCCACTAGGGCACATAATCAGGAAGCACTCTCTCGAGCCATGTAACAGGATGCTCATGCGAGCCATGTATCAGGAAGCTTGTCTGGGTTAAACAGGAAACTCATAAGAGTTTTAATCAGGGAGCTCATAGAGCTTAACAAGTAACTCCGAAGAGTTATAATTAGGGAGCACCAGATAGCCATTTAACAGGAAGTTGAAGAGAGCCATGTCAGGAAGCTCATAAGAGCCTACATCAGGACGCTCACGAAGAGCTGCATTTGTGACCACAATATGTACTAGATCATAACTGAACAAATCATGTAACAGAACGCTCCCAAAGAGCTACGATAGAGTGCAACACATGCAGGTTCACTACCGATCAGGATACTCGCAGGAACTATATAACAGGACTCTCAAGAGGGCTTATAACAAGATTTCTCATCTGAGCTATATTCTGTCTGCAACATATGCAGGACCACATTCAATATGGGAAATCATGTATCCATCAAAATTCATTATTCAAACGGAATTTAACATTTTCCAGAGATGATCGGACATGTGATTATTTCATATATCTAAAACATTTATATAATTCATATAATCACATATCACATTCAATTCAAACATAAAATAAACACAATTTAATTACACGAACTTACCTCGAGAAAATCTACTAATCCGTTACTTTTTGTTTTCCTCGATCCAATTTAATATTTGGTCTTTCTGAATCTATATAAATGAATTTAATCATCAATTTAATCCACTTCATACTCAATTGGATTCAATTTACATCATAGGCAAAATTACCATTTTGCCCCTATACTTTTCATAAATGATAATTTCATCCCTAGGCTCGTAAAATAAAATTCATGCAATTTAATCCTTATTCCAAGCCTTACCGAAATTTTCATATAACATTTACAGCACATGTATTTCACAAAATTCAGAATTTCTATAACTTTTACATCTTTACAGTTTAGTCCCTAAATCATAATTTCATCAAAGTTCACTTTACAAAAGTTGTTCATCTATCAACAACCTTTCATTTTCTACCATGAATTTCAAAATTTCAACATATTCATCCATAGTAAAATTTCTATACTTCGATATCTGTGCAAGTTAATCCCCAAAATAGATAGATTTAGCTATTCCGGTCTCGAAAATATAAAAATTACTAAAAAGGGGAAAAGAAAGCTTACCCAATTAAGCCAAGAAAACTTGTTTTCTCTTTCCTAGGTTTCCATAGAAATTATGGGGAAGAAGATGATATAATAATATGATATTTCTTTTTAATTTATTTATCATCTTTTAATTATTCTCATTTCCAATTTACTCATTCTTTTCTAATTTTTCCATGGATGAATCATCAAAAATATCTACTAACTTTTCTTTAATGGTCTTTTTACCATATAAGGACCTTTTATTTTGAATTCCATAGCTATTTGATCCTTTTAGCTACTAGAACTCAACTTTTGCATTTTATGCAATTTTGGTCCTTTCCCTAATTAAACATGATATTGGTAAAATTTTCTTATCAAAATTTTCATACATCTTTCCTATCATAATGTAGACCATGAAATGACATTAAAACAAATTTTCTTTTAACTTGAATTTGTGGTCCCTAAATCACTATTCCGGTTTCACTGAAAACGGGCTGTTACAAACACTATCAATGACTGATCACCAAGATCAATTTGCTGCACAGGATGAGCATTGTTTTGACTCACGTCAATCGCAACTGCCATTGAACCAAACCTCTAAAACACCAATCTAAAATCGTATGAGAAATACAAATTCTATCAATACTGATTGATCATCTATAACACCCTAAACCCGACCTAAACGTTATGGCCAGATCTGGAGAAGTTACTACGATTCGTTTGAAAATCCAAAAATTGTTGGAGACTTGTAATGATGACACTAGCTTTTGCTAAGTAAGATTCCAGTTTGTTAGGGGAAATTTTGATTATTTTTTATTTTTCAAACACTTAAGTTTGTAGCGAAATTCATAGTCAAGTTCGGTTTCAGAAAATGCAGTTTCTTATTGAAAATCCAATGTTTTGTAAATAAAATTAATATCATTATAAACAAACATTTAAACATTTCAGAATAGAAAATAAAATCCAAACTCTTAAAATAATTCCCAAAATTCCACAAATAGCCCATAAACAATCGAATTTAATACGAATAAATCAAAGAGAAGCAATATTAATAAATAATCGAGCTCTCATTACACCGACCATCTATAATAACCCTTTTTTCAATAATGTCGGAAACAATGGTTTCGGGATCACAAATCCAACGAGTAAATTCGTATAATTAGTATTTAAATTATACAATTCAATAATAATTTTTATAATGAATTTTGATTTGAGGATTTTAACTAATTAAATTAAAAGTTAGAATAAGTGGTTAGGTTCAAAAGGTAAGTGGTTACTAAAAATGAGGTATCAGGACCTTATTTCTATAATTTAAGATCGTAAATATTTTATGAAAATATTTACAGAGTCATATTTTATGTGAATTAAAGTTTGGTCTGGTAATTTTGATGATTTATTGCTTAATTAAGGTAAAAGGATTAAATTATAAATGAGGTAAAAGTTAATTGTTTTTTATTAAAAATAGTAAAGGGACCAAAATGGTAATTAAACCATGGTCAAAAAGTCCAAGTAGTGGTGGATATGATTAAATCCACTAACTTTTGGGCTATTTGCTCATTTAGTCCTAATTAGTTTAGGATTAAATTGAAATTAATCTTGTTTAGTTAAAATTTAAATTTAAAATAATTTAAGGACCAATTGTGCAATTAAACCCTCCTTAATTGGTAATTATACCATTTGAATAGATAATGGACGGTTTGCAAGGCTAATTACATGAAATTTTATTGAAATTATAAGGTTATAATAGTAAATTATGAAATTAAGTAAAATGTAATTAAAACAAAAGCCAAAAATGGCTATCATCTTTTTATTTCTTCCTTCAAAAGCCAATTATACCAACGTTGAGAAGAGAAACCTTCGGCCAAGTTAGGTTTCGTCGATTGAGTAGATCAAGAACGAGTGGAAAATCAAGGAAAGAGAAAATTAAAAACAATCCCTGTACCTTTGTCATTGCTGTAATTTAGTCAGGTAAGTTCGTCCGGTTTAATTTTAGTACATTTATAAATGTATTATATGAACCTAATTGCATAATGTTGGATTATATTGATGTGTGTAATTGAAAAGGGAAATAATGAATTGAAATAATGCCTATCACTGATTGAGATATTCTGAGTCGTTACTACAAATAAATCCTGTAAGTTCGTACGATTATTTATATTTCTAATGATTTTTATATTCTATGTTGATATAATTTTATTAAACATTATATTGTATAATAGTATGATCTTGAAGAAAAATGGTATACTGATTCTATTGAAAGTATGCTCAATCGAGCCATACCCACTGATTCTACTAAAAGTATGTTCAATCGAGCCATACCCATTGATTCTACTGAAAGTATGCTCAAACAAGTAATATCTATTGAATATATTGAATGTGCTCAAATGAGCAATATCCACTGATAATACTGAATGAGCTCAAAAGAGCAATGTTTATTGATTATATTGAGTGTTTGCTCAAACGAGCATTATCAACTGATCATATTGAATAAGATCTTCTGTACCGATGATCGGAAACAAACATTGAAATACTGTACTGAATAGCATACATTTAACAAAGGTTGAGGTTCACCGAAAATTCATTGTTTGATTACAAGTTGATTATTATGTTTAAATTGGAAAAGTTTATCAATTAATCAAACAAACTTACTAAGCTTTATGCAAGCTTACTTGTATTTTTTTTATTCTTGTAGGTTATATTTTGTGGACTCAAAAGGTCGGATCAACACGAGAAATCACACTATCTGGGAATCTTGGTAAACTTTGATTTTGGTTTGGGTTATATGGCATGTAATAGGACCTTTCTGGATATGTAGTATTAGTACTTGTTGTGAAAGTATACTTTTAACTTGTGATGATATGTTTGAATAACCTATGGAAAATACATGTTTTACTGTAGTTGAATTTGTTGGTAAAAAATTATCTACAATGATACTAAGTTGAGTTACGATATGAAATGAAGTGAATGTAGACTTTGATATGTAAATATATCTTGTATATGCAATTATGGAAGTGATTTGTTATGAAATATTACGGTGTCAATGATGGCACATTGGTTAGGAACATAGGTTGGTTGTATTTTAATGAATTGGTTATTATTAGAGGTGTTTAATGACCTGTGAGATTGAATGATTGACTATGATTTAGGTATCTAAGCAAATGGATGAAAATGAGTATGATTTAGATAAATTTTGGGCACACACGGCCTGAGACATGGGCTGTCACACGGCCATATGACCCCTGTTTATTTAAAAATTTTCTATTTTTCCCTAAAGTTTCTGTTTTTCTTTGAAATGATCCATGATTGTTCTTAAACTATTTTTAAGGCCTCGTAGGCTCGATTTAGGCTACATAAGTGTATGTTTACTTCAAACTGAATTATTCAAAAAAAATATTGTTAATTATTCTAGTGAACTCGATGTTATTGTTATTGAATGTTCTGAAATGTACATTAATACTCCATAACCCTAATCTGGCGACAGAACCGATTATGGCTGTTACATCTGCCTAAGTCTGTGGGTTACTTTAGAATCAAACAAACAAAGAGTGACCTTACAAGCTCAGTGTGTAACTTACTATATTTTAAACAGCAGATACAATTCTAGACATGCGTTCAGATACAAATCAAACAGATTTCATAAATAGAAACAGAAACAGATGCATATCAAATACAAATTAATTTTCTACCCCCATCCACTACACACCATCTCCGACCATCCCTATACACAATTTATGGTATTAAATACCCAACCAACCCTACACACTAATTAGTGTCTATATAACACTTTTCAGAATATTTATTGCCTAGCTGCCAGATCAATCGGCGATATATCGCCAAATACACATATACATGGCTAAGCCGCCAAATTAGGTAGATAAATTAAATTGTCAGCGCTTTCTCCATAAATATATTTTTCCACCCCAATGCATATGCAAAACTATACAGATATCACATACGTGTATGGCATGCATGCTTTTCACATAAGATTTAGATCATACTTAGCATATAACAGATCATGCTATCACATATAATATACTACTATTGCGTTTACTAGTCATATTAGAGAATAACATAGTATCAAAAATCATGGTTTATAGGCAAATTTATACCGTACAGACCATAGGGAAAAAATTTAAAATTTTGGCCGACACACCTGTGTGGCCCACACAGCTTACTTGGTCGGCTTGTGTGGCCCACACGTCTTCCTTGGTCTAGACCATATGGCTCACACGATTTGGCACATGGCTGCTTGTGGGCATGTGGCATCGATAGTTCAATTTTTAGCTTTTAGCTATTTGCGATTTTTCGGGTTTTCATTTCACTCCTGGGTATTTTATGAGATGAATTCAATCCTGAGACTTCCAAAACCTAAAAATAAATTTTACTCAACTAATTAGCAACTAACTATTAATTTCCCACTAACACTTTCGATCAAAACGCAACATAAGTATCACTAATTTGAAAAAAATCAAACCCCTTCTTGGGTGTTTAGTCACTTACCCAAACAAATCAATCACCACACGCTCCTAACTCACTGGAGGACCACCGATTACCTCTTGTTCTTCCCCTAAAAATGGATTAGAATTATTAAATAATACAAAATACAAATCTAACACAACCCCAACACGGTTCCAAAAAAAATAATTATAATCAACACATAGAGTAAAGAGCGAATAAACCTTACCCTTAGTAATTGCAGCCGGCAGAACAAGTATTAATGTTTAAAAAATTAATAGTAACAAGAAGGGAGAAAGAACGTGTAACAATGTGAAAGAACCCAACAAAAAGGGATAGAGACGCAAAATTAAAGAGAGAAGAAAAGGGAACAAGATAGAAGTGAAATTGAAAAGAAAATTTTTGGGGAAAAACCAACAGTAGAAATGTGAAATGAGTGAGAATTTTTAGGGACAAAATATCTAATTAAATTTTTTTTTATAATAACCATATTTCTCACTAACCATATTTTCTAATAACCACCCAAATTCCCTCAGAGTTCTAATTCAGTTCAAACTCTACCCTGAAAATGAGACATATAGGGTCATAACAAAAATATTATTACTTGCGCTTGGAAGGACTCAAACACAGAACCAAAGGGTAAGCTAACACCTTACCACTAAACCAACAAGCTCATTCTGTCACAAGTTGAGCGAAAGTAATATTTAAGTGAGATGAACAGAGATAGGGATAGGAACAAAAATAATAAAATTTTCCAAAAGTGAGATTTGAACCCATGACCTCAAACACACAATTAAAGTCTTTAACCATCGAAACAGATACTTAATCAAGACAGACTTTAACAAATCAAAAATTTAAAATTTTGAGGCATTACAACTCTCCCCTTAAAAGAAATTTTGACCTTGAAATTTTACCTAATTCAAACAGATGTGGATATTTCTGTCAAATTGAGTCCTTAGTTTCCCAAGTGGCTTTTTCAGTGTCATGATTCCACCGCAGAACATTTACCAAAAGAATGGCCTTCCTCCTCAAGGCCTTAACCTCTCAATTAAAAATCTAAGTTGGCTCATTCTCAAAGGTCAAATATAATCTTATCTTAATCTCCTCAACAGATACAGTATGAGATGGGTAAGACTGATACTACCTCAACATAGAAACGTGGAACACATCGTGAATACGATCTAACTCTGAAGGTAGCTTTGATTGATAGGCGACCGACCTAACACGTTTTAGAATCAGATAAGGCCCAATGAACCTAGGGCTCAACTTGCCCTTACATCTAAATCGAAGAACTTTCTTCCACTAAGATACCTTAAGAAAAACTTGATCACCCACAGAAAACTCGATATCTCTCATCTTCAAATCCAAATAAGACTTCTGTCTATCAGAACTGCCTTAAAATGATCTCGAATCAGTCTAACCATGTTCTTAGTCTCAGAAACCAACTCAAGACTCATAATCCACCTCTCAACCCACTCAGTCCAACATAAAGGAGTACGACACTTATGACCATACAAAGCCTTGTAAGGTGTGATCTAAATATTGGACTAAAGTTTGTTATTATAAGCAAACTCAGCCAGTGGCAGAAACTCCTCCCACCTACCATGGAAGTCAGTTACATAACTTTGTAACATATCCTCCAGGATCTGAATCACTCTCTTAGATTACCCATTAGTTTGAGGATAAAACGTAGTACTGAAGTCCAACCAAGTACCCAGAGCCTCATGAAGTTTCTTCTAAATTGAGAAGTGAAACGAGGGTCTCCATCAGAGATAATCAAGACTGGAACCCCTTAAAATTTAATGGTCTCAAAAATGTACAGCTTAGTCTATTTTTGTAGAGAATAGTCAGTCTTAACCAGAAGAAAATGACCAGACTTGGTCAAACGATCCACGATGGCCCAAACATAATCCTTCTTAGTACGTGTCAAGGGCAACCCACTAACGAAGTCTATAGTTACACGCTGCCATTTCCAAAGGGGAATCTTAACAAGTTGAAGCAAACCCAAAGGTAGTTAGTGCTTAGCTTTAACTTGATGGCACGTCAAAAAAAGAGAGGCAAACTCAGTTACCTCCCATTTCAAACCGGGCCACTAACATAACTCTTAGAGATCTCGATACATCTTATTTCCACTAGGATGCATAGCATAGGTGATAGTCGTGAAGCTAACTATAAATTTGACTTAAGGCAAGCGCACCTATCAAATAGTAGTATAGTTCTAGTGAGACCGAAAATATCGTATCCACGAGGACTAAAAGTACTAGTATTAACTCATTTTCTATTTTTTAGCCTAAAAATAAAGAGGAATTGTTTTAACCTAAAATTTAACTAACCTAATTAACTAATTAACGCGACAGAGACAAAAGTTGGAAAAGACTTTAAGAAAACCGATGTAGAAAACAATACCTAAGAAAGAATTCACCTGGACTTCACTTATTATCTTTGAATTAGACGATTTATTCACTTGACCTATTCCATAGAAATCCCTGATTTATGTTAATATCTCTCTCGAGACTAAAAACAACTGACTCTAGGTTGATTAATTGAAATCTCTTTCTAAT
Organism: Gossypium anomalum; assembly: GCA_025698475.1. Taxonomy (NCBI): domain Eukaryota; kingdom Viridiplantae; phylum Streptophyta; class Magnoliopsida; order Malvales; family Malvaceae; genus Gossypium; species Gossypium anomalum. The sequence goes on along the minus strand of CM046965.1, from coordinate 74,805,182 downwards.
TAAAACCTCTATCGTCGCATTAACTAGATCTATGGATTTCCCTATTAGATTTGACTCTAATCCGACAGATTTACGTCGTCCTATCTCTAGGATTGCATTCAACTCCGCTTAATTGTGAATGATCTACTCTTAAACAAGGACTTTTTCTCCACCAAATAAGCACATCAAAAACCTAAATTAATATCTTAGAATATTAAAACAAGTATTAAAACTCACAATTAAGAATAAGAACAAATATTTATCATATAAATCAAAGAATAATAAGATTCATCAAAGGGGAGTTTAGTTCATAATAATGAGGGAAAACATCTCAAAATTAGGGAAACAACAAAACATAAGAAACCCAAAAACTTCGGTAGAAATTGAAAGGAGATCTTCAGTCTTAATGTAATCCTGCTTCCGAGCTGATTCCAATGGTTTTCTTCGAGTATTTTCTATGTTCTGCTCTTCGTGTCCCTCTAATCGTCTTCTCGGGTGTTTATATAGACTTTGGAACGCCCAAAATAACCCAAAATAAGCCTTTTTTGAGTAGAATTAGACTTGGGCTCGACAAGGACACGGCCGTGTGTCACGCCCGTGTGAAGGTGCTCAAGTCGTGTGTAATACTGAGTTGATTTTTAGTCGACACGGCCATGTGACACGGGCGTGTGGCCTTCCCGTGTAACTCACACGGGCGTGTGGATCACCCGTGTGGAAGTGCTTAGGCTGTGTAAAATACTATTTTATGCTCATTTGGTCCATTTTTAGCTCGTTTCTTGCTCTTTTCGCCTTCCTATGCTCACCTGAGTATAAAACATGAAATTAAAGGATTAGGATCATCGAATTCACTAAAATCAAGGAGAAATCATCCATAAATATGCCAAGCATGGGGTAAAAATATGTATAAATTATGGTTTATCAAATATCCTCACACTTAAGCATTTGCTTGTCCTCAAGCAAAATCCACAACTCACAATTAAAATAAACACTTCAACTTATAATTCTCATCAATAATGTTTGAAAATAATCAACAAGCAATCATACATTGAGAATTTAACTAAAAGAGCATTAAAGTTTCAAATAATCAAAGTTGAGCATTTTAATCATAAAATTATAGGCATCCCCCTTTATCTAAGTAATTATCTTTAATTCCAAATCGATAAGGGTTGACATCCTCACTAAAGATTCACTCAAATCACTCAAAGTGTTTAAGGTTTAACAACTAAGCACTCAATAGTCAAACATGAAAAGTTATTACCATAAGTTTGCATGAAAATCAAATCTCCACCACTATAAATGAGATGATACACAAATCAAAAGGTCTTTAGCAGGGTTGTAATGGGGCTTGGGTTAAAGGTGTGGATAAAGGCTGAAAAAGAGGATTAGAGTTGAGATTAATTTAAATAGATTACCTAACTTAGAAGAATGAAGCTAAGTGCTGAATTACAAAGAAGTGCCAGAATTTGAACTATCTAAAGCAAATGATGTGAGCTTTTTCTCAATATAACAACTGTTACTTATCCAAGCTCTTTAGACAATATGAAACTGAATGAATAAATATATGGTTTTTTTTTAAAGAATAAGAACAAATATTTGAAAATACATCATAAGGAAAAATTCAACAACTGTAATGAATGAAAATAGTTAGGTAACTAATTAAATCAAATTCTGATAAAAAGGAGTCAATAAAAAGGGAGAAATTCTTAATGAATCAAAAACAGTTAAATTGTGGGTTATTATTAAGGGAAAAATCAAGAAATACAGGTTAAGGCCCAAAAGGGTTCACTAGGGGTCAATTATGTGGATAGGATTTTTATGGGGTAAATGGGTTAAAACCTAAGTGCCTTTATCATTTTAGTATATCAAATCAAATGTGTGGTCTTGACATGCATAGTCGAAGCAAGTTCTAGAATAAAAAATCAATGTTGACACTCTCATAACCAATAAAATAAGTGAGCAAGAAAGATATATGCTTTAAAAGGCTCAAAATCTCACGAAAATTATGGGTTTCGATGTCAATCATGCAATTTCAAAACTTTAAGATAATACCTCAATTCAGGGAAATAACCTAGCAATTTTAATTCTCAAAAGTTTCAACTTATCATACTTGATTCTCTAATGTCTTAAAGTTTAAACAATCAATGCACAATTACCGATAATTTAATTCAAAACATATCAATAAAAATTATAAATTAATCAGAATTTACTCTAATAATGATATGAGAAAATTATTTGAGAAGAAGATATAAATTCAGGTTTTTTCTGATAATCATGTAAATAATCTCCCCACACTTAAGATGTACATTGTCCTCAATGTACAAAGATATATAATAACAATATAAGCATAATAGAAAGAGAGGGAGAGAAGCGAAACTGCCCTAAATTTTTGGATGGCATCATTGGAATAGCGAAGGCTAGATTTGTAGATATGACCAATGAAAGGCATGATTCTGAGTTACTAATAAGAAAATAAACATCACTGTGGAAGGGAATTAAGGTTTACTCGATAATAACCATTAAGATAAACATAGTTCAAAATATAAAAACATAAATTTTCAGAAAGAAATAAAAGAAAGATAAAATAAAAATAAAAATAAAATAAATAAATGGACTCAAAGGTCCTCATCGTCAGTGTCGTGAGTCGGTGGCGCTAGAGGAGCGATATGGAGGTGCTTGCGAATTTGCCGCAAAGTCTCATCGATACTGTCGAACCTCGCATCAAAACTGTTAAGCCTCTGAGTACAGTATCGACGAAAATCAATAAAATCCTCGAATGACACTCCTCGAAATCTCGCAGTGGAGGGAGTATGTCGATGGCTCGATGGTGGTGGCTGTAACAGACCCTCATGAAGGGGAGGGACATCATCAGTAATGTCCTTTGGCTCATCCTGGTCATCAGCTTGGACAAGTCTGTACTGAGAAGGGTCGAATCCACGGTGTCGCTCTATCCTCCTCATGTGAATCATGCTAGAAATTCCCTGAGGAGACATTTGGCCAACTAGTGTGAGTGTTGATGACATCTCTGGAGTGTCGAAGAGGCCAAAATGTCAAGCGAGGCGAGTCATGTAAGGGCCAAGGTAGATGAGGCCCCTCCTATGGCGATCTGTCTGGTGGCGAAAGGCGAGGGTGATGAAATATGCTAAGTCGAATACATGGCTAGTCGCCATGCTCCATAAGAAGTATGTGTTAGTGGTGCTAACTACTCCAGTGCTCTCTCTCCTCCCAGTCAAAGTATGAGCCAAGATGGCATGAATGTAGCGAAGTGCTGGAGGGAGAACAGTGGCCATTGAGCGACTCACGTCATATATAATCTGGCCACCTGTGAGATCGATCCAACAGCATGAAGGGGAATGATGAATGTGTCGATGAAGCTGGAAGAAGTTCTCGGCAGACATGAACTTCTTCGTGTAAAGGCCCAAAGTAGCTCCAAACTCTGGTACGCTCATATGCTTGACAAGTCCACCAAGTCGGAATAATAGTCCCAGCCTCGTCATGTGTGTTCATCACATGCTGTAGATAGAAAGTGGTGTAGAACTCCAATGTCAGCTCTAAATATGTGGGCTCAATGATTGCAAAGAACCGATCTCTTGGTGCAGTGTCGAGATAGAATTGAACGAGGTGAGCAACTTGGACCTGTTCCAAAGTGGCCCAATCAATACATCATCCCACTTCTAGCGGTCGTACTCGCAAAAGCTGAAATAGGTCTTCCTGTGGGTTTGACGAGAACCTAAGTAAAGGGTGACGAGCTTCGATCGAGGCACTCGAGGAGGTTACTCCAGGGCCCTTCTGCTTTTTTGAGGCAGGAGCGGTAGTCTTCTTGCCTCGTGTGTTGGTCATAATGTACCTGCAAAAGTAGATTATTCAAATATCAGTAAAGACAAGACAACAATATTAACAATCAAATATGTCAAAGATTTCTTTGAATAAGATGTGAATAAGACCAAATATGATAGACTCGGGTATGATAAAATTGGCTAATCTATATGATATATTCCTAAATGCACTAATATGCACCCATGAATCCTAATAAGCTAATTAACAATAGTAACAGAAATATTAAATGAAGAGGACAACGTGATGAAGAGACAAATGAAAAAGAAATATCCTTGCTTAATCAACTACTAACCAAAACCACAAATATCCAAAAGCATTGATTATTAATAACATGAGGCAGAGAAAAAGAATAAATAAGAATAATAAGACTAAAACTAGCAAAATATTAATAGAAAATGACAAAAGTTTCAAGAATTAATAAATAAATAAAATAAAATAAAATAAACTGAAAAAAATAAAGTAAAAGATATTAAGAACAAGAGGAAACCGACTGGTACGGCTATGGTCGGACGGTGGTGAACTGGTGTAGGTTGAAGGTCGGGTTGAACAGGAGTGCTGCTTGGGCTGACCACGGGTGTGGGGGGGGTGAGTCGTTGGGTGCGCTGGTGGAAGGGGAAAAAAAAGGGAAAGAAAGGGAAGAAAGGAAGGGGGGAAGAAAGAAAGGGAAAGGGAGAGGGATGGGAGGAGGGGGTTTCCTACTGCTGCGTCAGCATGGAGAGGGTGCTCGGGGGTGGGGGAAAGTCTGGAGGCTGCGGTGGCTAAGGGGAAAAAGGTTTGGTAAGAAGATAAGGGAGAAAAAAATTAGGGTTTGGAGTGGGGTTTTAAAAAGGGGCACAGCCATGTAAGACCCGTGTTAGGCCACACGGCCGTGTCACACACCCGTGTGGCTCGAGGTTAGCCCGTGTTTATCGCAAAAATTAAATGCCCAGTCATCACACGGCCCAGGTACACGCCCGTGTGTCTAGGCCGTGTGGTTCACACGGTCGTATCGTATGACTGTGTGCGATGTTGTTCGCTTCTTCCACACCCATGTGGTATCCCACACGGCCGTGTGTCCGAACACATAGCCGTGTGCTGTGCCCATGTAGTATCCTGACTTATTTAAATTTAAAAATTTTATCTCCAGTTTTCACACGCCCTATGACACGCTCGTGTGTCCAGGCCGTGTGGATTGACTTCATGACTATGTGGCTCGATATTTGGGGATTTTGTGCCCCTGTTTCCACACGGCCAAGGACTCGTCCATGTGTTCAGCCCGTGTGGGCCACTGTACCTGTACAAAAAATGTAGTTAGTGGTGTTAGTGCTCGGGTTGCCTCCCGAGAAGCACTTATTTAGAGTCTAAGCTTGACTTACCTTTCCGTTGCATGGTTATGGTGGTTCGAGGAGTTTAAACTCCTCATTCCTGCTATCAATCTTATCAAAATAATGTTTTAGACGAGTACTATTTACCTTTAAAGTGTCAAATTTGGAATGAGTTACCTCAACTATACCGTATGGGAAAATGTTAAGTACCGTAAAAGGGATTGCTCCATTAGGATCTGACGTGGCAACACAAGGATCTGCTGACCTTAAGTTGATTCGATAAAACTTTGAGTCTGTCATGGCGTGGTTTTGGTTTATCGTGTGTTCTCAGTTTTTGTGTCCGTCATTCATCTAGTTCCTAGATCTGTAGCCTTTGCTCTTTATAGATGGGTCCTTTGTTGTTACTTGAACATGGTTCATTTATGCTCTTCGAATGTGTTTCCTGTAAAGGAGGTTGCACCACATGATCAGTATTAGTAGCATGATTTATACAACCATCCTTAATATTTGATGTGTTACTCAAATTACGAGCATGATTTAGACGAGTTCACCTATACCAACATCAATAATAGTTCTAGTACTTGCTAAAAAGGGTCATCCTAAAATTAAAGGCACATCACTATCCTTTTCCATGTCTAGAACAACAAAATCAATTGGGAATATAAAATTATCAATTTTGACAAGTACGTCTTCAATGATACCCCTAGGAAATCTAATGGTTTTATCTGCTAACTGAATGCTCATCCTAGTTTGTTTGGGTTTTCCAAGATCTAGTTGTTTAAACATTTTATAGGGCATGACTTTAATACTCCCCCTAAATAAGCCAATGGATTATTAACATCTAAACTACCAATTAAACAAGGAATCTTAAAACTCCCTAGATCTTTCAATTTGTTGGGTAGCTTATTTTGTAGAATGGCTGAGCAAACTGCGTTCAACTCCACATGCGAGGCCTCATCAAACTCCCGTTTATTTACTAAAAGCTCCTTTAAAAATTTCACTGTGTTTGGCATCTGCGAAAGAGCTTCAATAAACGGTAAGTTAATATGTAATTTCTTTAATAATTTAAGGAATTTACCAAATTGTTCGTCCGTGTGGTCTTTCCTTGTCGCACTGGGGTATGGCACACGAGGTTTGTATTCTCTACTTACCGGTTTTTACTCACTGTGGTCCACCTCATCCTTACATTTACTTACCATAATTCCTTGCCTCAATTCTGGTTTAGGCTCAACTAACCCTTCATCATCACGAACGGTAATCGCATTAAGCTGCTCCCTTGGGTTAGATTCAGTATTACTTGGCAAGCTACCTTACAGTCGTTCAGAAATTAATTTAGCAAGCTGGCCTATCTGAGTTTCGAGCCCTTGGAGCGATGCTTGTTGATTCTTAAGTGCTGTTTCAGTATTCTGAAAATGAGCTTCTGACATCGAGATAAATTTTATTAGCATCTCCTTACGGTTCAGCTTCTTTTCCTGCTGGTAAGGTAGTTGTTAAAAACCTGGGGGATGTTGTAGCTTTTGATTTCCTTTGCCACCTCACGAGAAGTTGGGATGGTGATAAACCGTAATTTATACATATTTTTATCCTTCGCTTAACACGTTTATGAATGATTTCTCCTTATATTTTGTGAATTTGATGCTCCTAATCCTTTAATTTCATGTTCTATACTTAAGTGAGCAGATGAGAACGAAAAAAATGAGAAAAAGGCCAAAAACGAAGAAAATGGGCCGAAAAGGGAAAACAACATGGCCTGGACTTCCTCACACGGGCAGAACACACGGCCGTGCCATTCTAACAGGCTCGACCACAGCCTAAAATAATCCAAGCACGAGAGTGTTGATCCCTCAGCCTCGACCACGGCCTGAAGTAATCGCACACGGGCGTGTCACACGGGCATGTCCCTGCCGAGCCCTAGTTAAGTTCTATTCGGAAAAGGGCAAGTTTGAAGGCTCTTAGGCATTCTAGAGCCTATTTAAACACCCTAGAGGAAGACTAAAAGGGAGAGGGAAAATAGGGAGTAAGGAATTACTCCAAGAAAGCCAATTGATCCATCCCAGAAGCCAGATTCATCATCAAGACTGAAGATCTCTCCTCAATTTCCCTTTAGGAGTTTTTGTTTTCTTTATGTTTTGTATTATTTATTCTTCTGAGATGTTTTCCTATTTAGTTATGAACTAAAACCCCTAAATACCTAAGGGGGATGAAACCTAAGACAGATCTTGTTATTATTTTCTGAATCGTAACTTGTTCTTAATTATGTATTCTTAATTCCTATTTTGGTATTTCAGGATATCACTTCAAGTTAATGCTCTTAGTTGGAGGATGAATAGTCCCTGGCTAAGAGTGACTTTGTCATAATTAAGCGGAGTTGATTGCGCGCCTAGAGATAGAGTGACAAGATTTTGCCGGATTAGGTTAAAACCTAATAAGGGGATCCATAGATCGAGTTAATGCAACCCTAGGGTGTTAATTAAAGAAAAGCATCAATTATTCAACCTAGGGATTAGACATTATTAGTCTTGAATAGGGATAATAACATAACTTAGGAATTTCTATGGAACAAGTTAAATGAATAAATCGTCCGGTTCGGAGCCAAAATAACAAGTGAAGTTTAGGTGGATTTTTCCTTAGGTATTATCCTAAATCAATCATTTTTCCCAAAAGTAATTCCCCAATTCTATTTTCTACAACTTCTTAGTTTAGTTAATTAGTTAGTTAAAACAAACCCCTTTATTCTTAGGCTAGATAATAAAAAGACAGTCATTACTAGTACTTTTAGTTCCTTTGGGTTCGACAATCCGGTCTTGCTAAAGCTATACTACTATTTGATAGGTACATTTGCCTACATCATGATAATAGTTAGTTTCAAGAATGATTAATTATAAATTTATAAAACTTATCACGAAAAATCACGATCAAGTTTTTGGCACCGTTGCCGGGGACTAAAATACTAGGAACACTCAATTTTTATTACTTTAGCCATTTATTTTTCTTGCAAATTAATTTTATTTTAATTTTTGTTTTAATAATTTTCTTTTTCTTTCTTCTGGCAGGTTCTTATAGTTTATGACTAGAAGAAACCCGTCGGGACCATTACTGTTTGACGAAGAAATCGATCGCACAGCTCGTAGAAACTGACGACAAATAAGGCAAAGCCTAAGATACATAGAGGAAGAGCAAGAGGATGATATATCAACTACAATCAAGAAAATCAGCTACCTCTTACGATACCCGCTGATCTAGCAAATCAGAATCCTGCTCCTTGTACTATGTATGATTATGCTAAACCTACATTAATAGGAACTGAGTCAAGTATAGTTAGGCCTGTTATTGCTGCGAATAATTTTGAACTAAAACCTAACACGATTCAAATGATACAATAATTTGTTCAGTTTGATGGTTTGCAGGATGAGAATCCCAACACTCAGTTGGCAAATTTTTAGGAAATCTGCAACACGTTTAAAATTAATGGCATTTCTGATGAAGCCATTCGTCTTCTGGTTATTTCTTTTTTCACTGAAGAACAAATCTAAACAGTGGTTGAACTCGTTACCATGAGGGTCCATCACTACTTGGGAACAAATGACCGAAAAATTTTTATTAAAATATTTTTCGCCAGCTAAAACGGTTAAATTACGTAATGATATCTCTTCTTTTGTGCAGATGGATTTAGAAACACTTTATGATGCATGGGAGAGATACAAGGACCTACTACAAAGGTGCCCTCACCATGGGTTACCTCTATGGCTGCAAATTCAAATATTCTACAATGGTGTGAACCCCTTGACAAGACAGATGATTGATGCAGCAGCTGGTGGAACCATTAATAACAAAACACCTAGAGAGGCTTACGAATTTATTGAGGAAATGTCACTGAATAGCTATCAGTGGCAAGTCATGAGGACTAATCCAAATAAAACAGCAGGCATTTATAATGTCAATTCAATTACTATGCTGTCAAATCAGGTAGAACTTATAAATAAAAAGATTGATGGTTTACTTGCTTCTCGCAGGTTCATCCAGTAATGCAATGTGAAGCGAGTGGAGGTGGATCAAGTAATCCAAAATATCAACCCTATAGCCACAACATAGAGAACGAGCAATTAAATTACATGGGTAATAATCCTCGATCTCAAAATAATCCTTACAGTAATACCTATAACGCAGGTTGGAGGAATCGCCCAAACTTCTCATGGGGAGGTCAAGGAAATCAAAGACCACCACCACTCTCAGGCTTTCAACAACCACATTACCAACAAGAGAAAAAGCCAAACCTTAAGGAGATGCTGTCCAAATTCATCTCGGTGTCAGAAACTAGTTTCCAGAATACCAAGACAGCACTTAAAAATCAACAAGCGTCGATCCAAGGGCTCGAGACTCAGATAGGACAGCTGTCTAAACTAATCTCTGAACTACCACAAGGTATCTTGCCAAGTAATACTGAACCTAACCCAAGGGAACAGCTCAACGCAATTAATGTTCAAGATAAAGAAGGATTTGTTGAGCCTGAGCCAGAACCAAGGCAAGAAACTGTGGTAAGCAAAGGTAAAGGTGAGGAAATTCATAATGAAGACAAAACGGTGAGTGTAGAATATAAACCTCGAGTGCCATACCCTAACGCGACAAGAAAAAACCGCTCAGACGAACAATTTGGTAAATTTCTTAAACTTGTGAAAAAATTACATATTAACTTACCGTTTATTGAAGCTCTATTGCAGCTGCGGAGTGCAATGAAATTTTTAAGGGAGCTTTTAGGAAACAAGCGAAAATTGGAAGAGGCGTCGCATGTGGAGCTAAACGCAGTTTGCTCAGCTATTCTACAGAATAAGCTACTTGATAAACCGTAATTTATACATTTTTTTACCCTATGCTTAACGTATTTTATGGATGATTTTTCCGTAGAATTAGTGAATTCGATGCTGTCGTGTCAATTTGGCAATATCGAAGCACGACTCACGCGGGTAGAACACACGCCCGTGCCAATCTAACAGGCTCGAACACGGCCTGAAGTAATCACACACTGGTGTATCACACGGGCGTGTCCCTGCTGAGCCTAAGTTGAGTCCAATTCGGAAAAGGCCACTTTTGAGAGTTATTAGGCATTCCAAAGCCTATAAATACACCCTAGAGGAGAAAGAAAAGGGAGATAGAGAATAGAGAGTAAGGAATTACTCCATGAAAGCCGATTGATCCATCTCAGAAGCCTGATTCACCATCAAGACTGAAGATCTCTCCTCAATTTCCCTTCAAGAGTTTTGGGTTTTCTTTATGTTTTGTATTCTTTATTATTCTAAGATGTTTTATTATTTAGTTATGAACTAAAACCCCTAAATACCGAAGGGGGATGAAACCTAAGACGAATCTTGTTATTAATTTCTGAATCGTATGATAAATATTTGGCTTGTTCTTAATTATGTGTTCTTAATTCTTGTTTTGGTATTCCAAGATATCACTTCAAGTTAGTGCCTCTAGTTGGAGGAGGAATAGACCCTGGCTAAGAGTGACTTTATCGTAATTAAGCAGAGTTGATTGCGCGCCTAGAGATAGGGTGACAAGATTTTGCCGGATTAGGGTGAAACCTAATATGGGGATCCATAGATCGAGTTAATGCAACCCTAGGGTGTTAATTAGAGAAAAGTCTCGGTTATTCAACCTAGGGATTAGACGTTATTAGTCTTGAATAGGGATAATAACATAACTTAGGGATTTATATGGAACAAGTTAAATGAATAAATCGTCCGGTTCGGAGCCAGAATAACAAGTAAAAGTTTAGGTGGATTTTTCCTTAGGTATTGTCTTAAATCAATCGTTTTCCCCAAAAGTAATTTCCCAAATCTATTTTCTACAATTTCTTAGTTTAATTAGTTAGTTAAAACAAACCCCCTTTATTCCTTAGGCAAGATAATAAAAAGACAGTCATTACTAGTACTTTTAGTCCTTTGGGTTCGACAATCCGGTCTTGCTAAAGCTATACTACTGTTCGATAGGTACACTTGTCTACGTCGTGATAATAGTTAGTTTCAAGAAAGATTAATTATAAATTTATAAAGCTTGTCATGGAAAATCACGATCAAGTTTTTGGCGCCGTTACCGGGAACTAAACTATTAGGAACACTCATTTTTTATTACTTTAGCCATTTATTTTTCATGCAATTTAATTTAATTTTTATTTTTATTTACTTTCTTTTTCTTTCTTCTGGCAGGTTTTTATAGTTTATGACTAGAAAAAAACCTGTCAGGACCACTGCTTTTTGATGAAGAAATTGATCGTACAGCCCGTAAAAACCAACGAGAAATCAGGCGAAACCTAAGATACTCAAAAGAAGAACAGGAGGATGATATCTCAACTACAACTGAGGAGATGGCTGAAAATCAAGATAATCAGCTACCTCCAGCAATACCGACTGAATTAGCAAATCAGAATCCTACTCCTCGTACTATGTAAGATTATGCTAAACCTAATTTAACAGGAACTGAGTCAAGTATAGTTAGGCCTGCTATTGCCGCAAATAATTTTGAACTGAAACCAAACACGATTCAAATGATACAGCAGTTTGTTCAGTTTGATGGTTTGCAGGATGAGAATCCCAACACTCACTTGGCAAATTTTTTGGAATTTTGCGACACTTTCAAAATTAATGGCGTTTCTAATGATGCCATTCGTCTTCAATTATTCTCTTTTTCACTGAGGAATAAGGCTAAACAGTGGTTGAACTCGTTACCACTAGGGTCCATCACTACTTGGGAACAAATAACCGAAAATATTTTACTAAAGTATTTTTCGCTAGCTAAAACGACTAAGTTACATAATGATATCTCTTTTTTTGTGCAGATGGACTTAGAAACTCTTTACGATGCATGGGAGAGATACAATGACCTAGTATGAAAGTGCCCTCACCATGGGTTACCTCTATGGCTACAAGTTCAAACATTCTACAATGGTGTGAATCCCTCGACAAGACAGATGATTGATGCAGCCATGGGTGGAACCATCAACAACAAAACACCTGAAGAGGCTTATAAATTTATATAACTATCAGTGGCAAGTTATGAAGACCAAGCCAACCAAAACAGTAGGCGTTTATAACATCGACTCGGTTACTATGCTGTCAAATCAGGTAGAACTTCTTAATAAAAAGATTAGTGGTTTACTTGGTTCTACGCAGGTTCACCCAGTAATGCAATGTGAAGCGAGTAGAGGTGGATCGAGTAATCCAAAATATCAACTCTATGGCCACAACATGGAGAACGAGCAATTAAATTATAGGGGTAATAATCCTCAATCTCAAAATAATCCTTACAGCAATACCTATAATGCAGGTTAGAGGAATTACCCAAACTTCTCATGGGGAGGTCAAGGAAATCAGAGACCACCACCACCCTCAGGCTTCCAACAGCCACCTTATCAACAGGAAAAGAAATCGAACCTTGAGGAGATGTTATCCAAATTCATCTCGGTGTCAGAAACTCATTTCCAGAATACCGAGACCGTACTTAAAAATCAACAACCATCAATCCAAGGACTCGAAACCCAGGTAGGCCAGCTGTCCAAACTAATTTCTGAACGACCACAAGGTAGCTTGCCAAGTAATACTGAACCTAACCCAAGGGAATAGCTCAACGCAATTAAAGTTCAAGATAAAGAAGGATTCGTTGAGCCTGAGCCAGAGTCGATGTAAGAAACTATGGTGAGCAAAGGTAAAAGTGAGGTAAGTCATAATGAAAACAAAATGGTGAGTGTAGAATATAAACCTCGTGTGCCATACCCTAACGCGACGAGGAAAGACCGCTTAGACGAACAATTTGGTAAATTCCTTAAACTTTTGAAAAAATTACATATTAACTTACCGTTTATTAAAGCTCTGTCGCAGATGCCAAATGCAATGAAATTCTTAAAAGAGCTTTTAGCAAACAAGCAGAAGTTGGACGAGGCGTCGCATGTGGAACTAAACGCAGTTTGCTCAGCTATTCTACAGAATAAGCTACCCCACAAATTAAAAGATCCAGGGAGTTTTACAATTCCTTGCTTAATTGGTAGTTTAGATGTTAATAATGCATTAGCTGATTTAGGGGCTAGTATCCACGTCATGCCTTACAAAATGTTTAAGCAACTAGGTCTTGGGAAACCTAAACAAACTAGGATGAGCATTCAATTAGCAGATAAAACTATAAGATTTCCTAGGGGTATTATTGAAGATGTACTAGTTAAAATAGATAAATTTATATTTTCTATTGATTTCGTTGTTCTAGACATAGAAGAGGATAACAACACCCCTTTGATTTTAGGGAGGCCCTTTTTAGCAACTGCTAAAACGATTATTGATGTTGGTACAGGCGAGCTCACACTTTGTGTGAGAGATGAAACAATCACCCTTCAAGCCCGAAACTCTGGCATCATATCGAATTTTGAAGGTAATTGTCCATACCATTCTTCTAAAACTGACAATATGACGCAACCTACTTTACAGATATTGAGTCTGAAAGAAGTACATGAGCCACATTCAAACAATAATAGAGGACCCATTCATGAAGAACGAAGGCTACAAATTGAGGAGCTACATGAATGGTGAGCACATAACCCAAGAAAACACGGTAAACCAAAACTACGTCAGAATGGGCTCAATACCTCCCCAAATCTACTTAAGGTTAGAGATAAAGTCTTACTAGATGCCGCAGATCCTCACATTGTCACTGCCAAACCGAATGAAAAAATTCTTCTTACGGTACTTAGTATTTTCCCATTCAGTACAATCGAGGTAAATCATCCTAAGTTCGGCACTTTTATGGTAAATAACACACGACTAAAACCTTATTTTAATGAGATTGATAGTAGGAATGAGGAGTATGAACTCCTTAAACCACCATGACCATTCAACGGAGAGGTAAGTCGAGCTTAGACTATAAATAAGCATTTCTCGAGAGGCAACCCTAGCACTAATTGTATTAACCTCTTTAAATTTTAGTGTTAAACACCTAACCTACTAACGAAGCTCTTGAAAATGGGTTCACATAGAGACACGGTCAAGCACATGGGCGTGCTTAGGACCGTGTGGAAACAGGGCAAAGATTTTCCCAAAACACGGGCTGCGATAAATCGCCATGGCCGTGCGACATGGCCATAGGCGAACCTATCAAAATAACACGGGCGTGCGACACGCCCGTGCCTTAGGACCATGGTTGAAACTGAGAAACTAGCACGGGTGTACGACACGCCCGTGTCTAACAGCTGTGGTTAAACCTATCACTTTAACACGGGCGTGGGGCTTGCATACACGGGCGTGGGAGAAGCGAACGATGCTAGACACGGTTGTTCGACACAGCCGAGTGCACCGACACGCCTGAGGTACACGGGCGTGTGTCGAATTTTAGACTCGCCAAATAAGAAAAATACGAAACACACGGGCTGAATTTGGGGAACACGGGCTTGTCCCCTGGCCATGTGGCCCAAAATCTATAAATAGGCTGCGCTATTCATTGTCTTTCCCACTCAAAAACCCTAACCTTAGCCGCTGCAAGTCTACACGGCCTCCTTGCCACGCCCGTGCGCCACCTCTAACTCCATTTTTTACGCCCATTCTCCTCTTTTTTAGCATTTGTTCACTCTTTTCTCACCTAGTTCATTAATTTATAATGCTATTTATCATAGTAATCTATATTTTTCATGCTATTTTTCATCTTCCTATCAGAGTAATCATCTTTTTCGTGTTCACATTTTTTTTACTCATTGCATGAATTCTCTACTCCATTTGATTAAATATGCATGATTAGGGTAGTTAAAATTTTCATACCTTTTGTGTTGCCATTCTCTCATCCATATAATATGTTGCATTCTATTCTTTTTCATTGTTTCTCATACCACAATGCCCATGCTACAAAAATATGCTATTGAACTTAGTGTTTTAGTAATTGTGGCTGAATATATTCATGGTTTTTCTTCTTTGACTTTAGTTGCAATTTACCTTTTCCACTCATCAAGATGAATTAATGATTCCAATTGCAGGTTCACTATGTTGTCTTTGCGAGGGAAGAAAGCCACCGTCCCCGCCTCAAAGAAAAAGAAGGAAGCATCATCTTCCTCGGACCTTATCGCAGAAATTCACCACCCGTTCCTACAGTTTCCCAACGAGCCCGAAGAGAAACTTTTTCAGATACTACGGGCCCGACCTTTAGCTGTGGGCCACTACATCGACTGGGCTGTAGTAGAACAAGTTCAATTGGCTGATGCGATTCGGGCCCTCCTTACCACCTACCCATGGAACCTATTCTTCGAGATCGTCGAACCGACGTATCTCGAACTCACAATGGAATTATGTTCAACATTTCATCTCCAGACTATCATGACAAACCATGATGATCCTGGCACAGTCCAGTTTCGACTTGGTGGTCTAGTCTGCCAGTTGAGCGTTCCAGAGTTTGGTTTGGCACTGGGTCTTTACACAGAGGAATTCCAAGAGGAGAACGATCTCGACACCTTAAACCGTCACATCCATTATTCTCCCTCGAAGTGCTCGAACGCCCTCGTCCCATGTTCAGCCAGATACGACCCCAGTCGTTCCAAGGCATCATCTCTCCCTCCATCCTTGAGGTACTTACATTCTATTTTATCTCACACTCTGATAGGACGAAGAGAGAGCACCGGTGTCGTCACTACTCACGATGTCTACTACTTATGGTGCATGTCGCACGGGCACGTCATCGACCTCACATATTTTATTGCCTTTGCCATTCGCCACCAGACGGAGCGACATCAGAGGGGGGTCATCTCCACTGACCCTTACGTGACTCGACTGGCCCGACACTTCGAAATTCTCGACACCGCAGCCCAAGAATCATCCCTAACCCTCATTGGCCAGATGTCTCCACAAGGCATCTCAAGCATGCTTAGCATGAGGATGATCGAGAGGCGCTGAGGAACCTACCCTCCCCAATATCGTCTGGTCCAATCCACCAAGGAGGAGGCTCCAGAAGACATTACTGATGATGTCCCCACCTAGCACGAAGACCCACCTTTCCAGCCACCACCACCCTCTCGTCCAGTTCATGCGGCAGCTTTATATGCTAACATCTCTAAGCACCTCACTCGATTCGAGCAGCACTGTTTTCAATGATTTGACAATATTGACTCTACTCTACAGCAAATTTGTCAGCACCTCCACATCTCATCGCTAGTCCTACCTCGCGAACCATCCAACGATGAAGATGTTTAAAAACTTTTATTTATTATTTTATGTTTCTGCTTTTATTTTCATTTAAGACAACTTTTTATTTTTCTTTCATCTTATTTTTCTTAGGATTTATAATTTTTATTTAACAATTTTGAATCTCGGCTATTTCTTTATGAGTAATTATTCTTCCTAATATCCTTTAAACAATTTCTGCTTTTATCATGGTTATAAAGAGCTCCAAAGTCACAATCACTTAGGAACTTCAAACTCTATTGGAAAAGGTTCTCCACGTCTACCATGCCCTACTCAATGACGAGATATAATATTCTTTTGGCACAGCACTTATGGTGCCAAACCTCTACCACCACTGGAGTATCCTTGTCCACCTCCATAACTCCAAACTAGGGAATTCATTCATTCAACACTCAGGAAGTTTCAATTCTCTCCCTATCTTATGATTTTATATTTTCCTATATATCTATCTTTGTACATTGAGGGCAATGGGCAATGTACATTTTAAGTGTAGGGGGGGAATCAATTCATTATCTGAAAAATCCCTGAGTATTATTTTGTTCTCTTGTAAATCTCTCATATCATGTTTAGGATGAATTTTGATTGACTGATGATTTTTATTGATATATCTTGAATTAAAACATAGGCATTCATGCATTGATTATTTAAACTTTAAGACATTAGAAAATTAAGCATGATAAGTTGATTTTTAAGAATTTAAAATTTTAGGTTGTTTCCCCAAGTTTTAGTATTATCTTGAATTGAATTCCGCAGGTTTAAACATGAAAAAGCCATAATTTTTGTGAGATTTTTTAGCCTTTTGGGCATATATTAATTCTTTCATGCTTACTTTTATTATTGCTTTGAGTGCGTATTATTGAACTGTTATTCTAGAACTTGCCTGATTATGCATGTCAAGACCACACTATTTGATTTGATATGTCAAGATGATAAAGGCACTTAGGATTAACCCACTCATGCCATGAAAAGCCTACCTTCACGATTAACCCTTAGTAAACCCTTTTGAGCCTAACAAGTCATTCCTTGTATTACCCTCAATGTTAACCCTTAACCCATTATTGTTGAAATCCCCTAAATTAATTTAATCCCTATTTTTGTCGAGATTTGAGTTGAATAAATTACTTAGCTATGTCTTGATCTTAATAATTAGTCAATGTTATTTGACTTGTTCTTAAGAAAACAAACATGTATACATATTAGTAGTAATCTTTTGTTTGTAAGCTTCATTATTCAAATTCCATAGTCAGAGAAGAAGCTATGTTGTACGCAAGTGATAATTAAATATTTTTCTAGTTAAGTAGTTTTTCAAGTCAATCTCGATTCTGACCTTTTCTTTCAACTTGTAACCACACCCCCTAACCAAGCCTCGTTACAACCCTCTAAAGACCTTTTGATTGATGTATCGTCTCAATTTATAGCGGTGGAGATTTGATTTTCATGTAAGCCTATGGTAATAACTTTTCATATTGACTGATGAGTGCTAATTTCGTTGTCCTTAAACACTTCGAGTGACTTGAGTGAATCCTTAGTGAGGATGTTAAACTCTGTGCAATTTTGAATCAATGATAACTACTTAGGTGAAGGGAGATGCCTAAGTTTTTCATGATTAAATATTCAACTTGGAATGTTTGAAGCTTTAATGTTCTTTTTGTTGAATTCTCAATGTATGATTACTTATGAGTTAGTTTGAGATATTATTGATAGAAATTATAAGTTGAGAAAAAGGAATTGTTAATTATGATTTGAGGATTTTGCTTGAGGACAAGCAAATGCTTAAGTGTGGGGCTATTTGATAAACCGTAATTTATACATATTTTTTACCCCATGCTTAACACTTTTTATGGATGATTTTTCCTTAGAATTAGTGAATTCGATGCTCCTAATGCCTTAATTTCATGTTTTATACTTAGGTAAGCATAGGAGAGCAAAAGGAACGAGAAATGGGCCAAAGTACGAAATCAACATGACCTGGACCTTCTCACACGGGCAGCTCACACGATCGTGTCAATTTGGCAGTATCGAAGCGTGACCCACACGGGTAGAACACGCGCCTGTGCCAATCTAATAGGCTCGAACTCAGACTGAAGTAATCGCACACGGGCGTGTCACAAGGGCGTGTCCCTGCCGAGCCTAAATTGAGTCCAATTCGGAAAAGGCCACTTTTGAGGGTTTTTAGGCATTCCAAAGCCTATAAATACACCCTAGAGGAGAAAGAAAAGGGAGACGGAGAGTAGGGAGTAAGGAATTACTCCAAGGAAGCCGATTGATCCATCTCAGAAGCCAGATTCACCATCAAGACTGAAGATCTCTCATTAATTTCCCTTCAGATGTTTTGGGTTTTATCTATGTTTTGTATTCTTTATTATTCTGAGATATTTTCTTATTTAGTTATGAACTAAAACCCCTAAATACCTAAGGGGGATGAAACCTAAGATGAATCTTGTTATTAATTTCTGAATCGTATGATAAATATTTGGCTTGTTCTTAATTATGTGTTCTTAATTCTTGTTTTGGTATTCTAGGATATCACTTCAAGTTAATGCCCTTAGTTGGAGGAATAATAGTGGCTAAGAGTGACATTGTCGTAATTAAGCGGAGTTTATTGCGCGCCTAGAGATAAAGTGACAAGACTTTGCCGGATTAGGGTGAAACCTAATAAAGGAGTCCATAGATTGAGTTAATGCAACCCTAGGGTGTTAATTAGAGAAAAGTCTCGGTTATTCAACCTAGGGATTAGACATTGTTAGTCTTGAATAGGAATAATAACATAACTTAGGTATTTCTACGGAGCAAGTTAAATGAATAAATCGTCTGGTTCGGGGCCAGAATAACAAGTAAAAGTCTATATGGATTTTTCCTTAAGTATTGTCCTAAATCAATCTTATTTCCCAAAAGTAATCTCCCAAATCTATTTTTTGCAATTTCTTAGTTTAATTAGTTAGTTGAAACAAACCCCCTTTATTCCTTAGGCGAGATAATAAAAAGACAATCATTACTAGTACTTTTAGTCCATTGGGTTCGATAATCTAGTCTTGCTAAAGCTATACTACTATTCAATAGGTACTTGCCTACGTCGTGATAATAGTTAGTTTTAAGAACGATTAATTATAAATTTATAAAACTTATCATGGAAAATCACGATCACTACCCAACAAATTAAAAGATCTAGGGAGTTTTACAATTCCTTGCTTAATTGGTAGTTTAGATGTTAATAATGCATTAGCTGATTTAGGGGCTAGTATTAACGTCATGCCTTATAAAATGTTTAAAAAACTAGGTCTTGGGACACCCAAACAGACTAGGATGAGCATTCAATTAGCAGATAAAACTATAAGATTTCCTAGGGGTATTATTGAAGATGTACTAGTTAAAATAGATAAATTTATATTTCCCGTTGACTTTGTTGTTCTAGACATAGAGGAGGATAACAACACCCTTTTGATTTTAGGGAGACCCTTTTTAGCAACTGCTAGAACAATTATTGATGTTGGCACAGGTGAGCTCACACTTCATGTGGGAGACGAAACAATCACCCTTCAAGTTCGTAATTCTGGCAACACATCAAAAATTGAAGGTGATTGTATAAACCATTCTACTAAAACGGACAATATGACACAACCTACTTTGTAGGAAATGAGTTTGAAAGAAGTACACGAACTATGTTCCAGCAACAATATAAGACCTATTCATGAAGAACGAAGGCAGCCAATAGAGAAGCTAGATGAATGGCGAACACATAAACCGAGAGCACACAATAAACCAAAACTACACGAGAACGAGCTCGATACCTCTCCAAATCAACTTAAGGTTGGAGATAAAGTCTTAGTAGATGCCGCAAATCCTTACATTGTCACTGCAAAACTGAATGAAGGAATCCCTCTTACGGTACTTAGTATTTTCCCATTCGGTACAGTCAAGGTAAGTCATCCCAAGTTCAACACTTTTAAGGTAAACAACACCCGTCTAAAACCTTATTTTGATGAGATTGATAGCAGGAATGAGGAGTATAAACTCCTCGAACCACCATGACCATTCAACGGAGAGGTAAGTCGAGCTTAGACTATAAATAAGCGCTTCTCGGGAGGCAACCCGAGCACTAACTATATTGACTTCTTTAAATTTTAGTGTTTACCACCTAACCTACTAACAGAGCTCTTGAATACAGGTTTACCACACTCACACAGCCAAGCACACGGGCGTGCTTAGGACCGTGTGGAAATAGGACAAAAATTTTCTCAAACACGGGCTGTAATAAATCGCCACTACCGTGCGACATGGCCGTGGGCGAGCCTGCCAAAACAACACGGGCGTGCAACACTCCCGTGTCTAGCACCCGTGGTCGAACCTGTCAAATTAACACGGGCGTGGGTCTACATACATGGCCATGGGAGAAGCGAACGAAGCTAGACATTATTGTGTGACACGACCGTGTGCACCAACACTCCCAAGGTACACGGGCATGGGGCGAATGTCAGATGAATTAAAAATTGGAAAAATGCGACACCCACAGGCTAAAATTGGGGCACACGGGTGTGTCCCCTGGCCGTGTATCCCAAAATCTATAAATACCCTACACTATTCATTGTCTCCCTCACTCAAAAAACCCTAAGCCCAGCCGTTACAAGTCCATACGGCCTCCCTGCCACGCCCGTACGCCGCCTCCAGCTCTATTTTTTATGCCTATTCTCCTCTTTCTAGTGTTTGTTCTTTCTAGTGTTTGTTCACTCCTGTCTCATTTATTTTACTGATTTCTAAGGCTATTTATCATAATAATATGCAATTTTTCATGTTATTTTCATATTTTTATCACTCAAATGTCATATCTAAAATAGTTATTGTCTTTCTCATGTTAAAGTTCTTACTCATTACATGATTTCTCTACTCCATTTGACTAGTTTTAAGTGAATATTCATGGTTAGGATAATAGAAATACTCATGCCTTTTGTGTTGACATTTTTGTTCATCCATATAATATTCTTTGCCAATTTTTTTTAGTTATTCATGCTACTATCATGTAATGGCACAAAAGTATGCTATACAATGGATTAGTTTAGCTAGATTTGTTAAGTGTTGTGGTTGAAATTATTTATGATTTTTTTTTTGTTTTACCTTGACCAAGACGAATTAATGGTTTTGATTGCTGGTTCACCATGTCGTCTTCACGAGGAAAGAAAGCCTCTATCCCTGCCTCAAATAAAAGGAAGGGAGCATCATCCTCCTCGGGCCCTACCGCTGAAATTTGCCACCCTTTCCTACAATTCCCCAACGGGCCCCAAGAAGAACTTTTCCAAATACTACGGGCCCGACCTTTAACTACGGGCCGCTGTATCGACTGGGCTACTGTAGAACAAGTTCAGTTGGCTAATGTGATTCGGGCCTCCTAACCACCGATCCTTGGGAGCTTTTCTTTGGAATCATCGAGCCGACATACCTAGAGCTCACAATGGAACTATGATCAACGTTCCATATCCAAACGGTAATGACGAACTACGATGATCCTGGCACGGTCCAGTTTCGCCTAGGCAGATTAGTCTGCCAGCTAAGCATCCCAGAATTCGGCACTGCATTGGGCTTATATACGGAGGAGTTCAAAGAGAAGAATGACTTCCATGCTCTCAACCGCCACATCCATCATTCTCCTTCACGTTGCTGGGACACCCTCGTCCCACGTTCGGCTAGCTACAACCCCAATCGCACCAAGGCATCATCTCTTCCTCCGTCCTTAAGATATCTACATTCTATTTTATCTCACAGTTTGATAGGGCAGAGACAGAGCATTGACGTCGTCACTACCCACGACGTCTACTACTTATGGTGTATGTCAAATGGGCACGTCTTCGACCTCGCCTACTTTATCGCCCTTGCCATTCGCCACCAGACAGAGTGACATCGGAAGGGGGTCATCTCCATTGGCCCCTACGTGACTCGACTGGCACAACACTTTGGACTCCTCGACACCGCAGCACAAGAATCATCATTGACCCTTATTGGCCAGATGTCCCTACAAAGCAACTCGAGCATGCTAAGCATGAGAATGATCGAGAGGCACCGAGGAACCTACCCTTCCCAATATCCTCTTGCCCAATCTACCGAGGAGGAGGCCCCAGAGGACATTACTGATGATGTCCCTCCACAACACGATGACCCACCGTCTCAGCCACCACGACCCCATCGTCCAGTTCATGCGACGGCTTTATATGCTGACATCTCTGAGTGCCTCACTCGATTCGAGCAACAGTGTTTTCAGCGATTTGATAACATTGATGTTACTCTACAGCAGATTTGTTAGTACTTCCACATCTCATCGCCACCACCACCTCGCAAACCATCCAGCGGTGATGGTGTTTAATTTTATTTTATTTTTATCTTTATTTTTATTTTTATTTTTATTTTTATTTTTATTTTTATTTTTATTTTTATTTTATGTTTTTATCAATTTCACTTTTAAACTTTTATTATTATTTCCTTTTTGATACTATTTTATATTTAGGATTTATAAATTAATTTTAATCTCTGCTATTTCTTTATGAGTAATTATTCTTCCTAATATCCCCTAAAAAGTTCCTGCTTTTATCACAGTTATAAAGAGCTCCAAAGCTCACAACCACTAGGAACTTCAAACTCCATTGGAAAAGGTTCTCCACGACTGCCATGTCCTACTCAATCAGAAGATATAATATTCTTTTGGCGCAGCATTTGTGGAACCCATCCTCTACCACCACCGAAGTATCCTCCTCTACTCTACATAACTCCAAACTAGGGAGTTCATTCATTTAACACTTAGGAAGTTTCAATTCTCTCCCTATCTTATGATCTTATATTTATATTTGTCTATTTATCTATCTTTGTACATTGAGGGCAATGTACATCTTAAGTGTGGGGGGCACTCATTTCATTATTAGAAAAATCCCTGAATGTTGTCTTGTTCTCTTGTAGATCTCTCATATCATATTTAGGATGAATTTTGATTGACTTATGATTTTTATTGATATATTTTGAATTAAAACATAGGCATTCACGCATTGATTATTTAAATTTTAAGTCATAAGAAAATTAAGCATGATAAGTTGATTTTTAAAAATCTAAAATTTAGGTTGTTTTCCCAAGTTTAGGTATTATCTTGAATTGAAATCCACAAGTTTAAACAACAAAAAGCCATAATTTTTGTGAGATTATAGAGCCTATAAGAGCATCTATTAATTCTTTCATGCTCACTTTTATTATTGGTTTGAGTGTGTCAATATCGAATTGTTATTCTAGAACTTGCTTGATTATGCATGTCAAGACCACACCATTTGATTTGATATGTCAAGATGATAGAGGCACTTAGGATTAACCCACTCATGCCATGAAAAGCCTACCTCCACGATTAACCCTTAGTAAACCCCTTTGAGCCTAACAAGCCATTCCTTGTATTACCCTCAATATTAACTGGAAACATAAAAATTTATATACTTTTTCATACCCATTTTTACTTAAATTCATGCAAATCCGATTAAATTCTTGTCGAAAAATAATTAAATATTATAAAATAATTAAATCGTGTTAAAAATATAAACATGGTGAATTTATTTAATTTTATACTTAATTTTGACTATTTTTGACAAATTCGCGCAAAGGGGGAAAATTGGCTTGGCTGACACTGCTAAAAGCACAAAATCGAGAAGCAATTTGAAGTATCGAGGCACGTTAATTTCCAACTTAAGACGGTCCAAAAATGTGTATTAATTCATAATTTAATTAATTTTAATTTATTCCCCATTTAATTTGGGTTAAATAAATTATTTTTAATTAATTTTGGAGAAAGGGTCCAGTTGAACCGCATCGGTCGAGCCAAATTGGGTGAACCGAACTAGCCACTAAATGGGCAGCCCAGAACCGTCCATATGCTGACCCAAATAAGCATTTTATCTGATTAAATATGCTTGCAAAAAGGCCCTCAAAATACTTCTAAATTGCATTCAAACCCCACCTTAATTTATGGCTTTGTAGATTTGCCCCAAGCCTAATATAGCAAAGTTGAAACTCTCAACTTTGCCATGTGTGTGCCCAGCCAAGGGAGGGCTCTTTGGCTGATGGAATTTGCTATTTTTAGCAGCCACAATCAGCTATAAAAGCCACCCCTTGCTGATCATTCAAAGCATCCCTCACTTCACATCATTCTTTTATTCCCTCTCTCACTTTTCTCTCATTTTTTCCATTCCATTCCCTCTTGTTCAAGTGCCAATTTCTTCTCTTGGGAAAGAGACTCTCATCAGCCATTTGGAGCAGCGATTTAGGTGTTCATAAGCCACCTTGATAGCTAAGGCCAACGAAGAACAAAGAGCAGAGCAACTAGTCAAGCCACGGAGAAACACCGTATTTGCTTCTTATTCCCTATCTCTTTAAATTTTGTTGTTGTTTTGACGAACATGATTATGAATATTTATGCTATTGAAATGGTTATTTTAATCAATTCAGCTTAAATTATGTTTGTGTTGGGTTGATTATATTATGCCTGCTTAAATTGTTAAAATCATGTTTATGCTGTTATAAGCATCGGTAAGATGCTTGATTAAGTAAAATCATGCCTAAGTTATTCTTGCGTTACGACTGTGAGGTAACTAATGAATTAATTATTTAAACGGATTGCAATTGTAATTAATTGACACAGTACTTAATCAGTGCATGTTTATTCTTCTAAGGTAGCTGAAGGCTAAATTAGCAATGTATCTGGTGATATTATTGCCTTGCATAACTTGCAAGATTATTTTATTAAATTGTTTCAAGATAGGGATGCCTTGTTACTTCACATAGTCTTTTTTATGCTTATTGGATTTAATTAATCGTTTGAATTGACATAGGGATATGCAAGAGATTGGTTTAATTTAATCAGTATGTATGTGCAATAACATGTTTGCTTGCTAGAATCTGTTTAGTCGGTTGAATTGACATAAGGATATGTCAAAAGATGAATGGATTTTTGTTTGTAAGTTTGTTCATAAGTTAGCAAATTCTTGGGTTCTTTGTGAAATTATTAAGTAATAAAGATGAACATGAGTATAATAATTCTAAGTTAAAGAATTATAATTAATCCAACACAAGTATGTTACATTAATTAAATCTTATTTGAAATCGTGCATTAGAACTCTTTTGTTTTCTTTTAATTATTTACTTAGTTTTTAAATAGTCTTTGACCATCTTTCAACATCAAAATATTTTTACCTCGCCAAGTGTTTTACAATTAATTTCATAAATAATTCTTTTTACAGTCCCTGTGGGTACGATAACTCGACATTTACTTGTCACTTTATTACTTGTTGCGATTGTGTACACTTGCACATTTTTTCGTCGTTCCATTAACCCTTAACCCATTATTGTTGAAATCCCCTAAATTAATTTGATCCCTATTTTTGTCGAGATTTGAGTTGAATAAATTACTTAGCTATGTCTTGATCTTAATAATTAGTCTATGTTAATTGACTTGTTCTTAAAAAAAAACATGTATACATATTAGTAGTTATCTTTTGTTTGTAAGCTTCATTATTCAAATTCCATAGTCAGAGAAAAAGCTATGTTGTACGCAAGTGATGATTAAATATTTTTCTAGTTAAGTAGTTTTTCAAGTCAATCTCGATTCTAACCTTTTCTTTCAGCTTGTGACCACACCCCCTAACCAAGCCTTGTTACAACCCTCTAAAGACCTTTTGATCGATGTATCATCTCAAATTATAGTGGTGGAGATTTGATTTTTCATGCAAGCCTATGGTAATAACTTTTCATATTGACTGATTAGTGCTGATTTCATTATCCTTAAATACTTCGAGTGATTTGAGTGAACCTTTAAGTGAGGATGTTAAACTCTATAAGATTTCAAATCGATGGTAACTACTTAGATGAGGAGAGATGCCTAAGTTTTTTGTGATTAAATACTCAACTTGGAATGTTTGAAGCTTTAATGTTCTTTTAGTTGAATTTTCAATGTATGATTACATATAGATTAAGTTTGACATATTATTGATAGGAATTATAAGTTGAGAAAAGTGAATTCTTAATTTTGAATTGAGGATTTTGCTTGAGGACAAGCAAACGCTTAAGTGTGGGGGTATTTGATAAACCGTAATTTATACATATTTTTATCCCTCGTTTAACAGTTTTATGAATGATTTCTCCTTAGATTTGGTGAATTTGATGCTCCTAATCCTTTAATTTCATGTTTTATACCTAGGTGAGCATAGGAGAATGAAAAGAACGAGAAACAGGCCAAAAACAGAGAAAATGGGCCGATAAGGGAAAACAACACGGCCTGGACTTCCTCACATGGACAGAACACACGGTCGTGCAATTCTAACAGGCTCGACCATGGCCTAAAACAATCCAAGCACGGGTGTGTTGATCTCTCAGCCTCGACCACAGCCTAAAGTAATCGTACACGGGCGTGTTACACGGGCGTGTCCCTGCTGAGCCCTAGTTAAGTTCTATTCGGAAAAGGGCAAGTTTGAGGGCTCTTAGGCATTCTAGAGCCTATTTAAAAACCCTAGAGGAAGACTAAAAGGGAGACAGAGAATAGGGAGTAAGGAATTACTCTAAGAAAGCCGATTGATCCATCCCAGAAGCCAGATTCATCATCAAGACTGAAGATCTCTTCTCAATTTCCCTTCAGGAGTTTTGGGTTTTCTTTATGTTTTGTATTATTTATTCTTCTGAGATGTTTTCCTATTTAGTTATAAACTAAAACCCCTAAATACCTAAGGGGGATGAAACCTAAGACGAATCTTGTTATAATAATGCTCTTAGTTGGAGGATGAATAGTCCCTGGCTAAGAGTGACTTTGTCATAATTAAGCGGAGTTGATTGCGCACCTAGAGATAGGGTGACAAGATTTTGCAGATTAGGGTGAAACCTAATAAGGGGATCCATAGATCGAGTTAATGTAACCCTAGGGTGTTAATTAGAGAAAAGTCTCAATTATTCAACCTAGGGATTAGATGTTATTAGTCTTTAATAGGATAATAACATAACTTAGGATTTCTACTTTAACAAGTTAAATGAATAAATCATCCAGTTCGGAGCCAAAATAACAAGTGAAGTCTAGGTGGATTTTTCCTTAGGTATTGTCCTAAATCAATCGTTTTTCCCAAAAGTAATTCCCCAATTCTATTTTTTGCAACTTTTTAGTTTAGTTAATTAGTTAGTTAAAACAAACCCCTTTATTCTTAGGCTAGATAATAAAAAGACAGTTATTACTAGTACTTTTAGTTCCTTTGGGTTCGGCAATCCAGTCTTGCTACAGCTATACTACTATTTGACAGGTACACTTGCCACATCGTGATAATAGTTAGTTTCAAGAACGATTAATTATAAATTTATAAAAATTATCACGGAAAATCACGATCAGATGGTTCCTCCAACCTGCATTATAAGTGTTACTCTATGGATTATTTTGAGGTATAGAATTATTATTGCCCATATATTGAACTTGTTCCTCCTCGGTGCTAGGGTTGAAGGATTGATATTCTGTGTGTACTCCTCCTCCATTTGAATCACACCTCATCACTGGACGTACCTGAGTAGAACCATACAAACTGTCAATCTTTTTATTTAAAAGTTCTACCTAGTTAGATAGCATAGTAACCGCGTCGAGGTTGAAAACACCATTTCGTCAGCTTTGTTCTCATGACTTGCCACTGATAGTTATTTAGTGACATCTCTTCAATAAATTAGTAAGCCTCTTCAGGTGTTTTGTTGTTTAACATTCCACCGACGGCTGCGTCGATAAGTTGCCTAGTTGAAGGGTTCACACCATTGTAAAAGGTCTGAACTTGTAGCCATAGAGGTAACCCATGGTGATGGAACCTTCTAAGTAGGTCTTTATATCTCTCCCATGCATCGTAAAGTGTTTCTAAATCCATCTGCACAAAAGGAGAAATATCATTCCTTAGTTTAGCCGTTTTAGCCGGTGGGAAATATTTAAGCAGAAATTTTTCAGTCATTTGTTCCCAAGTAGTGATTGACCCTCGTGGTAACGAGTTCAACCACTGTTTAGCATTATTCCTTACTGAAAAGGGAAATAACCGAAGGCAAATGGCATTATCAAAAATGACATTGATCTTAAAAGTGTCGTAGAGTTCCAGAAAATTTTCTAAATGAGTGTTTGGATCCTCATCCTGCAAACCATCAAACTAAACAAACTGTCGTATTATTTGAATCTTGTTAGGTTTCAGTTCAAAATTATTTGCAGCAACAGCAGGTCTAACTATACTCGATTCAGTTCCTGTTAAAGTAGGTTTAGCATAATCATACATAGTACGAGGAGCAGGATTCTATTCTACTAGATTTGCAGCAATCGCAGGAGGTAGCGGATTATTCTGATTGTCAGCCATCTCCTCGTTTGTAGTATGTTTATCATCCTCTTGCCCTTCCTCTATGTATTGTAGGCTTTGCCTTATTTCTCTTCGATTTCTGCAAGCTGTGCTTTCGATCTCACTATCAAAAAGTAAAGGTCCCGACGGGTTTCTTCTAGTCATAAACTGTAAAAATCTATCAGAAGAAAATAAAAGAGAATTTAGTAAATAAAAAAATTAAATAAAAATAAAAAATAATGGCTAAAGTAATAAAAATTAAGTGTTCCTAATATCTTTGTCCCCGGCAACGGCGCCAAAAACTTGGTGGTCGTGAAACTAACTATAAATTCGACTTAAGGCAAGCGCACCTATCGAATAGTAGTATAGTTCTAGTGAGACCGGAAATATCGTATCCACGAGGACTAAAAGTACTAGTATTAACTCTTTTTATATTATTTAGCCTAAAAATAAAGAGAAATTGTTTTAACCTAAAATTTAACTAACCTAATTAACTAATTAACGCGACAGAGACAAAATTTGGAAAAGACTTTAGGAAAACCGATGTAGAAAACAATACCCAACAAAGAATCCACCTGGACTTCACTTATTATCTTTGAATTAGAAGATTTATTCACTTGATTTATTCCATAGAAATCCCTGATTTATGTTAATATCTCTCGAGACTAAAAACAATTAATTCTAGGTTGATTAATTGAAATCTCTTTCTAATTAAAACCCCTATCGTCGCATTAACTCAATCTTTGGATTTCCCTATTAGATTTGACTCTAATCCGGCAGATTTACGCTGTCTTATCTCTAGGATTGCATTCAACTCCACTTAATTGTGAATGATCTACTCTTAAATAGGGACTTTTGCTCCACTGAATAAGCACATCAAAAACCTAAATTAATATCCTAGAATATTAAAACAAGGATTAAAACTCACAATTAAGAATAAGAACAAATATTTATCATATAAATCAAAGAATAATAAGATTCATCGTAGGTTTCATCTCCTTTAGGTATTTAGGGAGTTTAGTTCATAATAATGAGGGAAAACATCTCAAAATTAGGGAAATAACAAAACATAAGAAACCTAAAAACTTTGATAGAAATTGAAAGGAGATCCTCAGTCTTGATGTAATCCTACTTCCGAGCTGATTCCAATGGTTTTGTTCGAGTATTTTCTGTGTTCTACTCTCTGTGTCCCTCTAATCGTCTTCTCGGGTGTTTATATAGACTTTGGAACACCCAAAATAACCTAAAATAAGCCTTTTTCGAGTAGAATTAGACTTGGGCTCGACAGGGACATGGCCGTGTGTTACGCCCGTGTGAAGGTGCTCAAGCCGTGTGTAATACTAAGTTGATTTTTAGTCGACACGGCCATGTCACATGGGCGTGTGGCCTTCTCGTGTAACCCACACGGGCGTGTGGATCACCCATGTGGAAGTGCATAGGCCATGTGAAACACTATTTTACGCCCATTTGGTCCGTTTTTGGCCCGTTTCTTACTCTTTTCGCCTTCCTATGCTCACTTGAGTATAAAACACGAAATTAAAGGATTAGAAGCATCGAATTCACTAAAATCAAGGAGAAATCATCCATAAATATGCCAAGCATGGGGTAAAAATATGTATGAAATTACGGTTTATCAATAGGGGTTACTATACGCTTCCCGTAGAATAGATTGCCTCAACTTAGTATCATTAGGAACATAAACCCAACCTTTGAAACACAGAATCCGATTACTATTCAGCTTAAAATCAGAAGTTCTACCTTCTTCAACCTATTGAAATCGTAGAATCAGAGAATCATCCACTAACCGTTTAACCCGAATATGATAAATTCAAGTCGGCCTAACTTGCAATTCAATTAATAGACTATCGCTATCAAACAGATTTAGGCGAGCAAACATCGCCCTCAAATTAAACATCGATTTATGATTAAAAGCATCGGTCACTACATTGGCCTTACCAGGATGATACTCAATCGTGCAGTCATAGTCTTTAAGCAACTCAATCCATCTACGTTTCCTAATATTCAACTCCTTCTGAGTAAGGAGATACTGGAGGTTCTTGTGATCAGTACAAATAATGCATCTTTCACCATACAAATTGTTCCTCCAGATTTTCAAAGCGAAGACAACCACAATCATCTCAAGATCGTGCGTGGGATAGTTGTCTTCATGTGACTTAAGCTGTTGTGATACGTAAACCACTACGTTATTGTATTGCATCAGAACACAACCCAACCCTACATGAGAAGCATCACTGTACACTACAAACTCTTTATCGAATTTAGACTATATCATAATGGGCTTGAGTCAAAATAGATTTGAGCTTCTTAAAGCTCACTTGCTTCTCATCGGTCCACAAAAAAGATGCATTTTTACGCAACAATTTAGTCAAAGGAGCTGTAATAAGTGAGAACCCTTCAACAAATCTCCGATAATACCCCGCTAAACAGAAAAAGCTTTGGATTTCAGATGCATTCCTAGCCTGTTTCCACTCAAGCATAGCCTCAATCTTTTTAAGGTCAACTCGAATTCCCTCAACAAAAACCACATGTCCTAAAAAAGTGACCTCTCTTAACTAGAACTCACGTTTGTTTAACTTAGCGTAGAACTTTTTCTCATAAAGTATCTACAGAACCACTCTAAGATGTTTATCACGATCATCCTCTGTCTTAGAGTATACCAGAATATCATCGATCAAAACCATGATGAACTAATCTAAATATGACTAGAAAACTCGATTCATAAGATCCATGTATACAAGGAACTCGTAGTGCCCAAAACGAGTCCTAAAGGTTGTCTTATGTACATCAGCCTCCTTAACCTTTAGCTGATGGTACTTAGAACGAAGATTAATCTTCTAGAATACAGATTCCCTACGAAACTGATCAAACAAGTAATCAATCCTTGGAAGTAGGTACTTATTATTTATCGTCAATTTATTTAATTGGTGGTAGTCCACACACATCCTTATAGTACCATCTTTCTTCTTCATAAAAAGAAATGTTACTCCCCAAGGGGGCACACTAAATCTAATAAACACTCAATCGAGAAGTTCCTGAACTGAGCTTTGAATTCCTAAGCTCCTTTGGTGCTATGTCATAAGTAGCAATGGACACTGGAGCTATACCAGGAAAAATCTTTATACCGAACTCAACCTTTCTATCCGAAAGCAACCTCGACAATATCTTTAGAAACACATCCAAATATTCTCTAACTATTCAAATATCCCCAACAGAAGATAGCACACAGAACTTGAGTCATGCATATAAGCCAAAAATGCCTTACACCTTTTTTAACTTAACTTTTTGGCTACTAGAGCAGAGATCACATTGGAAAGGTAATCTCGATGCTCATCGACCATAATAATCTCCATATCATCCTCAAATCTAAGAGTTACCCTCTTTTCAGCACAATCTAAGTTGACTCGATGCTCTACGAGCCAATCTATTCCCAGTATCAAATCAAACTCCTCGAATGGTAACTCAATCAGATTAGTCAGAAACACAATACCTTGTATCTCTAGCGGACATCTCTTATAGATCTTATTAACAAGTACCGACTGACCTAGTAGACTAATTACAAAAATCTCAGTAGAAGTACTATCAATAGGAATTCCCAGATTTGCAGAAATAATACTAGCTATATATGAGTGCATTGAACCAATGTCTATTAGTGCAAAATATGGAACATAATTAATATAAAACATATCGGCTATCACATCATTGGCGTCTCTATCCTCACGACGTCTTCTCTCAAATACCAAAGCAGGTTGTCTAGCCTTAGTCTGTTTAGCACCTCTGTCTGGTGCCCCTGTCCTCTACCCTATTACCACCTCTGGCCTGCCCACAGCCCCTAAGTGGCTACTGAACTACCCTTTGAGGCTAAACCAAACTCGGAGCTAGAGCTTGCACTTGATCAAAACGGAGCAGACAATTCTTAATGCGGTGACCATAGACCTTCATTAAAGATAAGCTCCCAAACTCCTCCAACACTTGCCCGAATGGCGCCTACCATAGTTTCCACACAACTGAATCTCAAAAGTATCAACCGGTGCCTTAATCCACGTCACACTTGGCCCAATTCTTATGCTGCTGAATAAAGCTAGAATGACTCAAATCCCTCTTATTTTTACTCTGGCCCCTCTCTTTCTCTCTCCTTTCATACTCTACGTGTTTGATATCCTCAGTAATCTTAACATTCTCCACAAGAGTATCGAAGACTCACTCCTTCTGTGGAACCACCAATACTTTTATGTTGTAACTTAGCCCCTCAAATCAGATGCATTAATCATATTTAGTTACTACCAAACCACGAGCATGTCTGCTTAGTCTCAAAATTTTGGCCTTATACTCGACCACAGTCCTATCTCCAAGAGTTAGCCCTATAAATTTGCATCTATGGGCCTCAACATAACTCACCCCACATAGTTATTCTAGAAGGTGTTTCAGAAATAAGCCCAAGTTATCCGCTTAGGTTAGGTGCCCTCCTCAACAGTCAGCCACCACTAGTAGGTTTCATCGTGAAGCAAAGACACTCCAGCCTTCAATTTCTGCTCGAGAATGCAATCTATGTCATTCATATTTCTCTCTATGGTTACCAACCAATATTCAGCCACAATCGGTGTGACCCCAGCGACACTCCTAAACATCTCTGCTCTATTGGATCGGAGTTGTTCAATTACCAACCCTCGGCTCCTAGATCCAAAATAGACCCTAGTGACCTTTTTCAATACCCTCAACATTTCTTGAGACAATGCATTGTCCCTAGCACTTTGAGTCTAGGACCCAGTCTCAGCGGTAAGTATCCCAACAGTCTCGCTCGTATCTAAATTGGACATACTACCCATCGATGATGGCTCAGCTTGAGCGCCTTTTCGGCATCCGTCGCACCTATGAGTACCTCTTCCACATCTTCCTCGCACACTCATTATAAATTATCTACAAGTTCATAATTTTATAACTCAGTTTCAAGTTTGTTATCAGATATCTTATGTCAAAAATCTTGTCAGAATCTTTTTCAATGTTGCTATAGTCTTTAACTAAAGCAAACTAATTCTAATACTATAGTGTTTTTCTAACTAAATAGTATAATTAAGGCAGAAGTCCTTATAAGATTGGTGTTGGAGACTCGGTATTTTATAAGCTCAATTCTTTTCCAGATTTAATCAGAAATACACTTTGTTCAAAAAATGTAACACCCCACCCCGGCCTAAACGTTACGGTCAGATTATAGAGGTTACATTATACAAGCAAAAAAAAAAAACAAGGGTTTAATTTTGATGAAAACCGATTTCAACATAACGAAAATCAATTTGGGTAACTTTTTGAAAAAATAGCGATTTTTTTTTCTGTAACCACAACTTATATGGTATTACTAAAATCAAAACCATCTTACTTAAACATTTTAAAGACAAAACACTTTAGGAAATTTTAATTGGTTTTGTAGCGAAAAACCTTATGGCATTTCATTTATCAAATCGCGATTTATTTTTAACTTTTAGACATTAAACATTCTTAAAAGAAAAAGGATTTTGCATGATAATACCAAATAGTCTTAGTAAACTAAACAAAATTTCAAATGCCTAAAAACAAATAAAACCCAAGAATGTCCATAATGTCCATAATAACAAACAATTAAAAAATTCTTAGCGCTTAAACCAATAATTATGAAACCTGAGCTCTGGAGTCATCGTCCAATCCAAAGTCAGAGGATTACCTAAAACCAAGCAAACAAATCATGAGCTCTAAGCCCAATGTGTGATTTGGCCCAAAATTTCAATACAAGTTATCATAATTATCAATTTGTTTCATAGCATATTAGATTTTATATAAAAATATATGTTATCATAACATATCATATTGTAATATGTCATATCATTTTGTAACATAGCGAAACATATCGTATCATATCATGTCCTACCCCCATCCACTACACACGATCTCCGTCCAACCAATCACACCACATAAGACTACTAGAGTCCATCCATCTAATCACATCAATAGGTAGCGATATATCACTCGTATAATTACAGTTGTGCTGCCATATATAAATTTGTGATCTAACCGTCATAATTGCAGTATGAACTACCATATAGCACTTCCTGCATCATATCATAACCCACCTCAAAACACAAACAAATCATAATCATATATCATACTTACATATATCATAAATCATATGGCATGCATACTTACATGTTTTCATACAAATCATAACATAGAACATGATTTAATGGTAACATTTCCTATTAACATACCTCATAAGCTTATCCGCATACCTTTACATACTGAAAATTAGGCCTTTCTAGCCCTATACGATGCCTACAAACGTAAATTTTGAGTCTCACAAGCAACCCCAAATCAGGCCCAAAAATGGGGCAAAAAAACCCACACAGTCCAATAATCTAACCCACTTGATCCATATAGCCTACTCAAACAGTCTGTAAAGTTTCACGCGGCAGTGTGACACGGCCTCCCACACGGTCGTGTGGCACACACGGTCCACCACACGGTCGTGTGGTCGGTGTCTAGTTTCTAAACTAGCCTTATTTTCATGATTTCTTTCGAATTTTGATAAGATTTTTGAGTTAGATCACACACCTGATAACGAAATTGATCACCCACACGATCGAAACTCACAAAACCTACATTTTTTCCAAAAATTACACTAATTAATCATCACAAATCCAATCTAAAAGCATATAATCATCAACACTTCAGTCTTTAAAACCAAAAATCGAATCCTTACCACTCGAATAACAATGCCTAAAATGTGACTTACTCCGCTAGAGGTAATCGACCTTCGTCCTCTTCACTTAATGAAAACATAGTTGTAGCGACGTAAAATTTTGCTTTCGGTCGCTAATTGTGGCGATTTAGTGAAAACATGAAAACTGAGTTTTAATTTTGAAATAAAGAGGGAGTCGCCACCGATCTTTTTCTAGGTATGATTGGACACCTAATAAATCATCTTTTTTGAAAAGAAAACTTATTCTTGAAAAGGTGAAGGCCAAATTTGGGGTCTACGTGAAAATGCAGAGAAAAATAGGGTTCGGGAGTCAGTTAGGCACGAGGAAGGTGTTAGCACCCTCGCGACGCCCAAAATTGGTATCTTGTTAAACACATGTTGTCTTGATTTTCAAAAATACGAGTTCAATTGAACATTTAATCATGATCCGATTGAAAAATGAGAATTTTTAGCTTTCAATTTTTTTTAGAAGGGTGTCCCGTTTTTAACACGAGCCGATGAATTTCACCCAACATAGCAATGAAATCGATGACTTGATATTAAATAGGTACATTGCCTTATGTATTGAAATTAGTTAGAAAACGAGAATGAGATTTTTGAAATAATGCAAAGCAAATTGATATGAAATAAAAATAAATAAAAGAATGAGCTAGAAATATATTAAAGCAAATATAAGTGTGACAATAATATTAAAAATGATAAGGATATATGCGATATTAAACGTAATACTAGAATGAAACATGAAATGGAAACAATGAATGTATATTCATAATAATGATATTAAGAGTATGTACGTAAAATATATATATAAATAGTAATAGTGTTAGAAATATACTATATATAATGTTTGAAGTATATACCTAAGATAGTAAAAATATAAATAGTAATGTTAAAATATATACATAATATATATAAAATGAATATTGAAAAATGTATGTACATGACATATATGAAAAATATATACATAATAATATTAAAATAAAATAATAAGTGATTATAGTGAAATTAATAAGTATAATAGTAAATATAATGATATACGAAAATAATACTTTATATAAAATATGTATACAAGTATAATAAAATATATGTACTAATATTAATATAGTAGGAATAAAATAAATGTAATAATAATATATACACAATATGGTATTAAAAATATAATATTAAAAACAGAAATAATATACATACAGTTAAGAAATAATAACAAAACTAATAATAGTTATAAGGATAATAGAAAATGATACATTAATGTGAATAATAGAATATGTTAGTAAAATAATAATGATATGTACGTGAAAATATATTCATGTATATGTATATGTATGTGTATTAATAATGATAGTAATAATACTCGCAAAAATACTAAGATATAAAAAAAAAATATATGTAATATAATAATAATGTTAAAAATAGAGTAATAAATATTAATAGAGAAAATAACAAAGATAATAGTAATATAATAGTAAAAAAAATGTAATATTAAAAATAATACTAAATATAACATAATAATACTATAAAATAATAATAATAATAATAATAGTAATAATATAAAAAATAGCAATATATAATAAAAAACTTAATCTAATAGAAAAGAAGTGAGAATAAACAAAAAAAGGATTAAAAATAGATTAACAACAGAATTCTGGGGCGGATTTGTAATAAAAAAAAAAGAAAGGGCTTATTAGAACATGCATGAAAACAGTGGGGGCCAAAAGAGTAATTTTCCAAAACTTTTAAAACGATGCGCATCACGGAGGATCAATTTGAGAATCATAACAAACTTCAGGGCTAATTTATAAATAAATATAAGCCTGATTCAAAACACCAAAAATGCGGAAGGACCAATTGCGTAAATAGCCCCTGAGAGCAAAAACACACGGATCCTAGCTGGAGTGGGTCGGGTCTCGGGTCGACCCTGATCAAAACGACGTCGTTTTTTATTAAAACTGGGAGGGACCAAAATGCATCGTTTTGGTCCCTATAAAAACCAATTTTTTTTTTAAAAATCATTTGAAACTGATGAAAGAAAAAAAAAAGAAAGAGGGAGGAGAGAAGAGAGATCTTCGGCCAATGGCCGGTCACTGGTCCGACGTCGGACCGCCGTCTATCGCCAGCGCCAGCCACCGTGTATGGTGGCCGAAAAGGGTAAAATTTTTATTTTTTTATTTTTTTATATTTTCGTGACTATATATATATATATAGATGCTGTTTTTTAATAACAAAAAGAGAAAATAGATGTATATGTATTTGAAAGGAAGAGAAAAAAATAATAATAAAATGGAAAGGTGAGACCTTTACACAATATCTCTTTATTTGCTTGCTATAGTTTTGAATCTACCTCCTTTCTTTGTATTCGAATCGGAGAAAAGGAAAAAAAGAAGAAGAAGAACCCTTTTTTACATTCTATGATTTTGCTTATATACTGCTCTTTTTTGCTTGCTGTCTATTCTCCTTTAATGCTTGCAGGTGCAAGTTGCTGATGGAGACAATGGCGGTGGCTGGTGCAACAGTGGCTGCGTCAGAGGGTAGTTGGCTGAAAGTCAGGGGTTCAACACACAAGCTAGAGGCGATGAGTGATTTCTCTTTTTCCTTTTTTGTTTTGGGCTTAGGGTTTGTAGTTGGGCTAGGAGTTAGTTGGGCTAATGAGTATTGGGTTTTGTTGGGTTTTGATGTAATTGGGGTTTGGGTAAGGGTTGGCTGATGGGTTTTGTAAAATATAAATGGGATTGGGTTTAAGGATTATAAATTGTAAATGGGCCAAAATTGGCCTACAATAGCTGCCCCTCTTTACTCATTGTCGTGTAACGGGAATAGAGCAAAGACAAAAAGAAAGGCCAATTTTGCCCAGTTTTGCCATGTATGAACTTCTTTGGTGCTCTTCTTATCCAGGTAGTCTCTTTCTAGTCCACCGCTTCCTGTAGCTTTGGTTCAATCCACTACATCTTCTGATACACCTTGTAGATTCGATCTACTCCAATGTAACTTCAAGAATATGAGATTTTGTGGTTTCGATCTACTTCACTGTAACTTCAGAAAGATAAGATCTACAACTTCCATCTGCTCTTCTACCGCTTCAGTGAGATAAGGTTTGTGGTCTTCTCTTCTGCAACTTCAAAAAAGCAAGATCTGATATCCTCGATCATCTTCACTTCAACTTCAGTGAGACAAAATTTGGTGTCTTCAATCAGCTCCAATCTTTATTCTTCACTCGGCATGTGATCTTGAGCTCAACTCATTTCTCGCAATATGAATTGACTCTTCAAAAATAGACATTAAAAACAGAAATTGAAAATAGCTTAGCATGTGAGCCAAGGCTTAACTCACCTCTCGCGATATGAGTTGGTTTTTGAAACTTAATTTGGAAAGCAGATTTTAAAAATACCCCGTTATGTGACCCGAGGCTCAACTCACCTCTCGCAATATGAGTTGATTTTTGAAAAATATAAATTGAAAAAACAGAAATTGAAATTATCTCATCGTGACCTGAGGCTCAACTCACCTCTCGCAATATGAATTGATTTTTGACAAACAGAAATTGAAATTACCTCAGCGTGTCTTGAGGCTCAACTCACCTCTCGCAATATGAGTTGATTTTTTTGAAAAGCAGAAATTAAAAATACCTCAGCGTGCCCCGAGGCTCAACTCACCTCTCGAAATATGAGTTGATTTTTTTGAAAAGCAGGAATTGAAAAATAGAAATTGAAAATACCTCAGCGTGCCCCGAGGCTCAACTCATCTCTCGCAATATGAGTTAATTTTTGATAAACAGAAATTTAAATTACCTCAGCGTGTCCTGAGGCTCAACTCACCTCTCGCAATATGAGTTGATTTTTTTGAAGTATAGAAATTGAAAATACCTCAACGTGTCTTGAGGCTCAACTCGCCTCTCGCAATATGAGTTGATTTTTGAAAACAGAAATAAAATACCAAAACCTGTCATCTGGTGGAACTCAGGTGTCTTTTCCTTTGATTCAATACAGCTATCATCACACCCTCCTCTTGCTCTACTGGAGTACCTGTATATGTCATGTATGATGTTATCATGATATGCACATGTTGGTCTTAAATGCTTATATGCCTAATGATCATGCTATGCACCTTAGGCATGTTTGTCGCATGTCCTTTTTCATCACAATTTTTGTGATGATCTGCATTCATTAATTCGGCTCTTGACTTTCTCTTTAGGCTCTGTACCCGTCCTCAAGCTTCACGAGTAATCAACATTTCTCAAACATCACTCTTTTGCCCCTGGTTGAACTTTGTCCTTGCTTTGAGACTCTTGTACTTATCAAATTCTTATCCGAGTAATGCTTAACATTCCTTTTGTTTAGAGTATGTCATTTCACTATTTATCATGTAAATAGTTCGGCATTCATTAGTTCAGCAATGAAATGCATGAAAATGGTCAGGTAGGGACAAAAGGGATATCTCACTTTTATTTATTTCAAATGTAGCAAACAAAGAAAGTTAACCAATGTTAGCGAAAAAGTGTCATAAAGAGAAAAGGGATGACATTCAACGGATACAAATGCTCTAGATATTTAACGCATGAACTCTTCCACGTTCCTCAATCAAGAATCTTTTCGAGCATGGCTTCTTGCGTAAAAGATTTCGAGCTTTCAGAGATGCTTCAAATACTGTAGTCTCACTGTTCGACCCACCGTTCAAATCGCCTTGCCCTTTAAGCCGAGTGTCTGCTTCATTAGAACGCCCTTTCGGGTTTTCATCCTAATCCTTTATGTTAATCAAGATGCCCTTTCTTTTTTTTTTTAAGATGCCCTTTAGGGTTTTCATCTTGATTCTCTTTTTCTTCAGGCATAATATTTCTTCACAGCATCTGAGTTCACTGGATTCAGTAACTCCTTCCCATCCATCTCGGTGAGAATCAAAGTCCACCCGAGAATGCCTTCTTCACGACATATGGTCCTTCCCAATTTGGTGCCCATTTTCCTCGCAAGTCTTTTTGTATTGGGAGAATCTTTCTCAATACGAGTTCTCCTTCATGGAATTCTCTTGGCTGTATTTTCTTATCATGGGCCGCGATCATTCTCTTCTGGTACATCTGTCCATGACAAATTGCCTTCAAACATTTTTCTTTGATAAGATTTAGCTAGTCATATTAAGCTTGAACCCACTATGCTTCCTCTAATTTCGACTCTATTAAAACTCGTAGAAAAGGGATCTCAACTTCGATGGGTAACACAGCTTCCATTCCATAGACCAGAGAGAAAGGAGTTGCTCCTGTAGATGTCCACACAGATGTGCGATATGCATACAAAGCGAATGGTAGCTTCTCGTGCCAGTCTTTATATGTCTCGGTTATTTTCCCAATGATCTTCTTAATATTTTTGTTGGCTGCTTCAACAGCTCCGTTCATCTTTGGGCGATAGGGCGAGGATTTATGATGCTTTATTTGAAATTGCTCACACACTTCCTTCATCATCTTGTTGTTCAGATTCATGGCGTTATCTGAAATGATTCTTTCAGGCAAACCATATCGACAAATGATTTCTTTTTTCAAAAACCTACAAACTGCAGTCTTTGTCACATTGGCAAACGAAGCGGCTTCTATCCATTTTGTGTAGTAATCAATGACCACAAAAATGAATCGGTGTCTATTAGAGGCTTTTGGGAAAATTGGCCCTATAATATCCATTCCCCACATAGAAAAAGGCCACGGAGAAGTCATGACGTGAAGGGGCGAAGGGGCTACATGAATTTTATCACCATAAATTTGACATTTGTGGCATTTTCGTGCAAAACTAATGCAATCACTTTCCATCGTCATCCAGTAATAATCGAGTCTCATAATCTTCCTGGCCATAGTGAAACCATTGGCATGCGTCCCACAAATTCTTTCATGGACATCTTCAAGTATTTTTCTAGCTTCAACATCATCCACGCATCTCAAGACCACTTGATCTTTTCCTCTTTTATACAAGATGTCTCCATTAAGAACAAATCCCACTGACATTCTTCTAATTATTCTTTTGTCGTTCTCGTTTGCTTGTTCGGGATACTTTTGATTCTTGACATATTCTAAGATATCATGGAACCATGGCCATCCGTCTGTCTCTTTCTCAATGCTACAACAGTGTACAGGGACCTCGTATATGCTCATTTTGAGGGGCATTATTTCTGCTTCTCTACTTGCTTTGAACATTGAAGCTAAAGTAGCCAGGGCATCAGCCAATTGGTTTTCTTCTCTTGAGAAGTAATGAAAAGTTATTTCTTTGAATTCCTTGATCAATTCAGCCACTAGATCACTCAGATTTAATCAATTTGTGTCCTCACTTCCCAATCTCCACGGATTTGGTAAACCATCAAATGAATCCTCAGTAAACCTCTAAGATTTCGATGTTTCGTTCAATAGCAGCACGAAGTCCCATGATACAGGCCTCATATTCCACTATGTTATTGGTACAGAAGAAGTTCAGTCTTGCAGTGAACGGATAATGATTCCCGTCTGGTGATACTAGGATTGCTCCAATTCCATGCCCCAAGGCATTTGACGCACCATCAAAACTCATCTTCCATGACTTCTCTTTTGATGACTCGGATTCCTTTTCTGTGATGCACATTAAATCTTCATCTGGGAAATCAAATTTCAAGGGCTCATATTCCTCTGTCGTTCGAGTCGCTAAGAAATCAGCTATTGCACTCCCTTTTATCGACTTCTGACTTACATAGGCAATGTCGTATTCTGATAGGAGGATCTGCCATCGTGCCATTCTTCTTGAGAGTGCCGGTGATTCTATCATATATTTTATTGGGTCTAAATTTGAAATTAACCATGTCGTATGATACAACATATATTGCCTGAGTCTCTGAGCTACCCAAACCAGAGCGCAACAGTATTTTTTAATGGACGAATACTTTACCTCATATTCAGTGAAATTTTTTGCTGAGGTAGTAGATTGCCTTTTCTTTCTTTCCTGACTCGTCGTGTTGCCCCAGTACGCAACCCATTGAATTTTCAAACATAGTCAAATACAATATCAATGGTCTTCCTGGAGTTGGCGGTACTAGCACTGGAGGACCAGACAAATATTGTTTTATCTTATCAAAGGCCACCTGGCATTCCTCATTCTATTCTCTCGGGTTATGTTTTCAAAGAAGCCGAAAGATTAGGTCGCATTGATTGGTAAGTTGAGCAATGAATCGGGTGATGTAGTTTAACCTCCCTAAAAATCCTCTGACTTCCTTTTGCGTGCACGGAGGTGGTAACTCTTTAATGGCTTTTATTTTATCTGGATCAACCTCGATACCTCTTTCACTGACAATGAAGCCTAGCAACTTTCCCGAGGTAGCCCCAAACGTACATTTGGCTAGATTAAGCTTTAGCAGAAACTTTCTCAGCCTTCCGAACAACTTCTTGAGGTTCACTACATGCTCCTCTTCCCCTCGAGATTTAGCAATCATATCGTCGACGTAGACCTCTATTTCTTTATGCATCATGTCATGGAATAACGTCACCATAGCCCTCTGATATGTTGCCCCAACATTCTTTAACCCAAATGGCATCACCTTGTAGCAGAATGTTCCCCACATTGTTACGAATGTAGTTTTCTCCATATCCTCAGGGGCCATCTTGATCTGATTATACCCCGAGAATCCATCCATAAAAGAAAACAATGCATGTTTTGTTGTGTTATCCACCAACGTATCAATGTGTGGTAAGCGAAATTATCTTTAGGACTTGCTCGATTCAGGTCACGATAATCCACGCACATTCGTACTTTGCCATCTTTCTTTGGTACCGAGACTATGTTAGCCACCCATTTTGGATATTTGGAGGCTTGTAGGAAGCCAGCATCAAATTGCTTCTTGACTTCCTCTTTTATTTTCAACAGCATCTCAGGTCTCATCCGTCTTAGCTTTTGTTGAATGGGTTTGCATTCTGGTTTTAGTGGGAGTCTATGGACCACTACATCTTCATCCAATCCTGGCATGTCCTGGTATGACCATGTAAATACGTCTTTGTACTCATGAAGCAAAGCGATCAAATCATGTCTGGTGTTATCTGAAATGGAGGTCCCAATCTTCACTTCTTGCCTCTTTTCTTCATTTCCCAAGTTTACTATCTCAACAGATTCTTGATGAGGTAGAATCTGCTTATCTTCTTGTTCTAGCATTCTTAGTAAGTCAGGAGACGAGACATAGTCTTTAACATTTTCCTCAGCTTCAAACTCTCCTAAACAAATAGCCTTCTCGAAATCGATTTCAAGATTTGTAACGGGTTTGTTCATGTCGTGAATATCTAAGCACCTGAAAGTTGAATGGAAAAGAAAACTATAGAGGAGCATCAAAGTATTGGGACTGACAAGTATAATGGCATGATATGAGATTTATGCAATGGCAGGTTGTGAGAAGAGGGAAAAAGTATGAAGTTAATGAGAATGAAAAGACTATGACAAAATGCATCTTCATTAATGTTCATTTAAATGATAGAGAGCAAATCATAAGCTCTTACAAAAGAATCCCTACTATTACTCAGGGACACACAAAAAGAAAAGTGTTAACATTGAGCATTACTCTGGAGAAGACTTAGACACTACAAGGAGATCCACAGCAGTCCAGTTGTTCAAAATGAATCTAGGAGGACAAGGGCGTATCACTGAAACATCTTTACTTGCATCGTCTCCTTTGTCAATGACATTTATACTGACATTCTGAAGACCCCTTTTAATCAATAACAGCGTGCTCCGTGGATTATCTTGCCTGGGGTATATCATTCTTGCCGATGTAAATGTTTTTGACAAAGGAGGGTGCTCTATGGGTTCCCATTCCAGTTCTCGACCCAAAGTTCTCGCAATCCTTCTCTCCTGATCCTTCTTCCACTGTTTTCTTCTTTGACGCGTATCTGGTTGGAAACCTAAACCGTATCGAGCCTAATGATGCACTGGCCTCAGAGCCTTAACTATTCCTTGCTGAAATTTTCCCAAACCTTTCCTCGCTCGGGCTCCCCTTCCTACGGTCAGCTTGATTCCCATCCTGGTATTTCTAGACAGC
Organism: Gossypium anomalum; assembly: GCA_025698475.1. NCBI lineage: Eukaryota > Viridiplantae > Streptophyta > Magnoliopsida > Malvales > Malvaceae > Gossypium > Gossypium anomalum. The sequence goes on along the minus strand of CM046965.1, from coordinate 74,760,769 downwards.
TTAGGCATGGGAATTCTGTTTCCCTCAGCAACAAATATGGCATTGACAAATTCGAGGGATCGAAAGGAACATTCCACTGCATCTTTACATACTTCAAGGTACGGTGCGTCAGCAGAGATAGATGCGACGATGTCTTCTTCGCCCTTGACAGTGACCAAACAGTCGTCCATGATAAACTTTATCTTTTGATGGAGAGATGAAGGGACTGCTCCAGCAGAATGGATTCAGGGTCTTTCTAGGATGCAATTGTACGAGGGGGTAATGTCCATGACCTGAAACTCGACATCATATATGTAAGGACCCACTTCTGAAGGGATCTCAATCTTTCCTATGACATCTCACCTCGTTCCATCGAATGCCCTTACTGTAGAATGACAGCGCTTTAAATAGGACAGATCCATTGAAATTCTGGAAAGCGTGGTCAAAGGCATGACGTTGAGTGCCGACCTATTATCGATGAGCACGTTCGGTATTATGTCGCCCTTACAACGAGTCGTAATATGCAGTGCTTTCACAGAGCCTCTACCGTTTGGCGGTATCTCATCATCACTAAAAGAGATGAAATTGTCCGCGTTCAGATTATTCACCCACCTATCGAGCTTCTCAACAGATATGTTGTTTGCTACGTAAGCTTGATTTAACACCTTTAGTAAAGCGTTCTGGTGTGGCTCTGATTTTAACAGTAGAGATAAAACCGAGATTCATGCTGGTTTTTTATTTAATTGTTCCACCATATTGTATTCACTGTGTTTGATAAATTTCAAGAACTCCTGTGCTTCATCCTCATCCACAGGCTTTTTAGTTTCTTGCACGGGTGGAGTTTCCTGCTTGACTTCAGTCTCGTACATCACTACCTTTCCTTTTTGCTTCCAGTCACTGTTCTTCTTTATCGGCTCAATCTCTTTAGAATAACACCGCCCACTGCAGGTAAAATGGCCTACCTCCCCAACATCTCTAGTTGTGTCTTCAGGCTTTTCACCTTCAAGTGTGACGATGTTAACATCGTACTTCCATGGTACTGTTTTATTGTTCTTATAAGGGAAATGATATGGTACTTCGATTATCACTTTTGGTTTCACCGGCTCCTTCTTCGCGTCGTAATAAATTATTAACGGTCGGTCGGTGCTATACGGGAAACCTGACGATTGATTGTCAGAGGCGCATATTTCTCCTCTATCGGCCTCTTCGCCTTTATAAAAAATCTCAATCTCCTTATTATTCATCATATTTTGCAGTAATCTCCTGAACTCCTCGCAGGACTGAATGTCGTGGCCTTCAATACCATAGAATTCGTAAAAACTTTGACTTTTTGCATTTCTTCCTTCGAATACTCTGTTAAGATGACAGAGCAACCCCTTTTCAACTAGTACCTCCCAGATTTTTTGCAGAGGTGTTCTTATTTCAGAAACCCATCTTCTACTTTGACGTTTGTCCTCCTCTCCCACTGCACTCACATTCCCTTCGGTATGGTTTGGGAATGGGTTCCCAGCCGTACCGCCAGTACCATCAAATCGCAGAATGCCCGCATGGATGAGTCCTTGAACTCTCCTTTTGAAGGCAAGGCAATTCTCCGTAGAATGCCTCTGGTTTCCAACATGGTATACACAACTAGCGTTAGGATCGTACCATTTCAAGTACGGGGGTTTCAGGGGTGCCATATAATGGGGAGATATCAATTGTTTCTCCAAAAGTTTTGGGTACAATTCCCCATACGACACAGGGATAGGAGTAAACTGTGGTCTCTCGGGATTGGGTCTTGCTGGTCTTGGTTTGTTTCTGGGTTGGCTTTGAATGGGTACAGCACTTTATGGGAATGTGGCTACGGGTCTTTGATTGTTCGTGGCGTATACGGGGTAGGAAGAAGGTAGTGTTTGCTAGTAAGGGGTTTGAGGAGGGTAATAAAAATTCGGAGGTGGATAATTTCGAGGTCAGGGTTGGTTTGGATACGGATTAGGGGTATAACGGCTTCCTATTCCTACCATATGGGCTTCTGGTTCTTTCTTCTTCATGGGCGCTACCCTTCTTGAACTTTCTTGACCTTTCATTCTACTACTCTTGACGGCATTCTCTATAAGCTCACTGGATATTACAATATCCGCAAAGTCCTTCGTGGCACTTCCCACTAGTTTGTCATAAAACGGCGCCTTTAAGGTGTTGATAAAGAGGACAATTATCTCTGTTTTTGTTAGTGGGGGTTCTACTTGGGCCGAGACGTCCCTCCATCTTTGCGTATACTGTCTAAAAGTTTCTGACGGCTTTTTCTCCATCATTTGCAAAGTCATCCGGTTGGGCACCATATCCAATACATGCTTGTACTGCTTACAGAATACTGATGCCAAGTCCTTCCAGGATCAGATCTTTTCCCTACTAAGCTGGTTGTACCACCGAAGAGCTGATCCTACTAGACTATCCTGAAAACAATGTATGAGTAGCTTATCTTCATTCACGTAACCGGTCATTTTCTGGAAAAACATGACAAGATGCGCTTTTAGACATCTTGTCCCATCGTACTTTTCAAAATCAGGCACTTTGAACTTCGGAGATAGAATTAGATCGGGTACCAAACTGAGTTCTTTAGCACCTAGTTCAGAGAAGACTTTAGTGCCTTCTATTGCCTTGAGCCTTTCCTCTAGGCTCCTATATTTCTCCTTTGCATCATGATTATCCAATTTCAATCTGGCTGTCTCTGCTGGATCATCCAAATCTAGGACGAGTGGATCAGCAGGACTAGCCCCTAGGTTCGATACGAACACTCCTTACCCCAGATTAGCAGGTGGCGCAGGTCATTGCTCCAGTCCTATAGGTTCCCAATGAGCGTACCCTCTTTGTGTTGCGTGGGCATGCGGTGGAGTAAATCCTAGAGGATGGGGCAGATCCAGATCGAGGTTAACCCTTAACTGTGGTTCCACAACGTCAAGGTTCATAGGTCCCTTTCCTTTTACTAGAGCTGACATCATTTCCATCATTTTGGCCATTTGGTCCCTTTGTTCGAGCGATTCTTATCGAGATCTCACCATTAAGTCTCTCGTCTCTTGCTGCGACTTGGCCAATTGCTCTTGTAATTCCCTTTGGATTCTTTCCATCCTTTCAATTCTTTCATTGAATTCAGCCTCCATTACTCTAGCTTGTCGGCGTGTCCTATACAAATGACGTGGTTCCAGTCTTGTGGTATTACAACTACGAATTGTATGTTTTAACCTCAGCGAACGATTATGGGATATGCAATGAATGAATGAATGCATATTCTCGAGATAAGCTTCTAATGAGGCTAATGTTTTGGAAAACATATGGAACGGTGTGCGCTCTACTTTCCAGAAGTGGCTTAAAATCCAAACATTGAGTAACTGCGCGTACCCGATAAAGCGACCTTCCCCTTTTCTCCTACAACTGCTTAGGGATCTGAAGGTCTCGGCCAAAATAGTTGGGATAGGGTTGATTCCTTGTTTTAACTTTTCAAAGAAGTCCACTACTGCAACCTCTATATGTCCCAGAACTTTTGGGAAGATGACCAATCCGTAAACGGCCAAGGCAAAAAGATCCACTCTTTTTAACATATCAGGATAGCTTAGAACCAAATCTCGCAGGGAAAACCACAGGATACAGATGACTTCATTCTTCTTCTTTATCTATTTTTCGACCCATGTGTCGGTCATGTCTGCCAATCTCATTAACTTTTTCTTGAAGGTATCGACTTGGGCTCCTTCACATATATTTTGTAGAATTGCACATTATCGATACGAAGCAAAGTAGCATATTCTTCTATAGTCCGGGTCATGTCTTCTTGATTGAAGATGAAACACTAGTAAGCTGGATCCCAGAATCTGACCATGGCTTGAATCAATTGGTCGTCAACATTAATGGTGATCAGGTGGGCTATATCTCCGTACCTCTCAGTAAAGATACCCTTAGTGTCCGAGTCCCACTGATTCCAAACCCGAACCAAATCTTCAAGGTTATTCTGGCGAACATTCATAGTTACGTGCTCGGGCAGATTGGCAATACATCCTTCCACTAGACTATCCCCTTTTTCTTTCTGAGTTTTTAGAGACCAGCCCCGAACCACGACATTTTTCTCGGTTACTTGCGTAATTGACTCCTTCATCAGAAACCCGTTTTTGGCAACCAATCTCTAATCAATACCTTCCTAATCAGGATGCCTATGATGCATGATGAAATATGAAGATAAAGATAAACAAACTTGGTTAGTAACCACAACAAATATAACCTGAGAAACAAATTAAGCTACCCGATTCAATTCATTTGCATAAACAGTGTAAATGTAAAGAAAATAAAAGGCAAGAGGCATTTTCCCCGTGTACTTATTTTGGTGACTATTAACAGACAGAGATTCGGCATTGCTCTATTTGGGTGGCTCGTATGGTTCTAGACAGGTACTCAAATTGTTCGTACTATCATCTACTAAGACTAGTATGAAGCCTCGGTCGTAGCCCATCACAGGCTCACGAGTTCAATTCGAGGGATTACATTTACTTATGCCTATGCGGAGGGACAAGTTAACTCACGAAAGCATAAGTCATATGTAACCCGAAAGTATTCACTAGCCTGTGCGGAGGGACGAGTTAACTCACGAAGGCATAGCGTTTACTTTCACTTAAATGGACGGAGCTCGGGTAGAGGGCTCATGTTATGCAAGAATGCAAGTGCACGGCGTGTGGAGAGAAACTCACAAACCTTTATGTTTTATTTAAAAACTAAACTACAAAAACTAAAAAACTTAGAGCTGAAAATAAAAAAAGACAAAACGAGTTAGAAAAATATTTACAACATAATGCGAATGCATGACTTTTTGAAAACAAAAATTTGAGGATCACGACTAAATGTTGATTTGAACAAGGAACTATGAAAATTTTTACAACACGAGTTTAATTCCAGACACGACTCTCAAAAAGGGTCCCCAGTGGAGTCGCTAGCTGTAGCGACGTAAAAATTTTGCTTTCGGTCGCTAATTGTGGCGATTTAGTGAAAACTTGAAAACTGAGTTTTAATTTTAAAATAAAGAGGGAGTCGCCACCGATCCTTTTCTAGGTATGATCGGACACCTAATAAATCGTCTTTTTTGAAAAGAAAACTTATTCTTGAAAAAGTGAAGGCCAAATTTGGGGTCTACGTGAAAATCCAGAGAAAAATAGGGTTCGAGAGTCAGTTACGTGTGAGGAAGGTGTTAGCACCCTCGCGACACCCAAAATTGGTATCTTGTTAAACACATGTTGTCTTGATTTTCAAAAATACGAGTTCAATTGAACATTTAATCGTGATACGATTGAAAAATGAAAATTTTTAATTTTTGATTTTTTTTTAGAAGGGTGTCCCGTTTTTAACACGAGCCGATGAATTTCACCCAACATAGTGATGAAATCGATGACTTGATATTAAATCGGTACATTGCCTTCTGTATTGAAATTAGTTAGAAAACGAGAATGAGATTTTCGAAATAATGCAAAGCAAATTGATATGAAATAAAAATAAATAAAAGAATGAGCCAGAAATATATTAAAGCAAATATAAGTGTGACAATAATATTAAAAATGATAAGGATATATGTGATATTAAACATAATACTAGAATTAAACATGAAATGGAAACAATGAATGTATATTCATAATAATGATATTAAGAGTATGTACGTAAAATATATATATATAAATAGTAATAGTGTTAGAAATATACTATATATAATGTTTGAAGTATATACCTAAGATAGTAAAAATATAAATAGTAATGTTAAAATATATACATAATATATATAAAATGAATATTGAAAAATGTATGTACATGACATATATGAAAAATATATACATAATAATATTAAATAAAATAATAAGTGATTATAGTGAAAATAATAGGTATAATAGTAAATATAATGATATACGAAAATAATACTATATATAAAATATGTATACAAGTATAATAAAATATATGTACTAATATTAATATAGTAGGAATAAAATAAATGTAATAATAATATATACACAATATGGTATTAAAAATATAATATTAAAAACAGAAATAATATAAGCGGTCGGGTCTTGGGTCGACCCTGATCAAAACGACGTCGTTTTTTATTAAAACTGGGGGGGACCAAAACGCACCGTTTTGGTCCCTATAAAAACCAAAAAAAAATTTTAAAAATCATTTGAAACTGATGAAAGAAAAAAAAAGAAAGAGGGAAGAGAGAAGAGAGATCTTGGCCGGGGGTTTCGGCCATCGTCCGACGCTGACCGCTGTCTGTGTCGCAGACGCCACCCGCACTATGCAGGGCTTAAAGGAAAAATTTTTTATTTTTTTATTTTTTTATATTTTCGTGACTATATATATATATGCTGTTTTTTAATAACAAAAAGAGAAAATAGATGTATATGTATTCGAAAGGAAGAGAAAAAAAACCTTTACACAATATCTCTTTATTTGCTTGCTATAGTTTTGAATCTACCTCCTTTCTTTGTATTCGAATCGGAGCAAAGGAAAAAAAGAATAAGAAGAACCCCTTTTTATATTCTATGTTTTTGCTTATATACTGCTCTTTTTTGCTTGCTGTCTATTCTCCTTTAATGCTTGCAGGTGCAAGTTGCTGATGGAGACAGTGGCGGTGGTCATGGTGCAACACAGCACAGCGTCGAGGGTAGTTGGTCAAAGTCAGGGTCCGCGCCATAAGCTAGGGGCAGAGCTGATTTCTCTTTTTTCTTTTTTGTTTTGGGCTTAAGGTTTGTAGTTCGGCTAGGAGTTAGTTGGGCTAATGAGTATTGGGTTTAGTTGGGTTTTGATGTAATTGGGGTTTGGGTAAGGGTTGGCTGATGGGTTTTGTAAAATGTAAATGGGATTGGGTTTAAGGATTATAAATTGTAAACGGGCCAAAATTGGCCTAAAACAATAGTAATGTTTAACCTACTAACACACGACCCCAAAAATTGACCAGAAACAAAACAAAACAAAAAAACAAAGCAACATAACAAAAACTAATTCAATCGGATTTACACCTAAATTGCAATGTTTCGAGACGATTGTCGAAACGAACACAAGAGAAGATATGATGACAGCAAATGAACAAAAATGATGGAAAGAAAGCTAAGATAATTTTTGTGGAGAAAAAGAAATAATAAAAGAAGAGAAATAAGAAAAAAAATAAGAAGACCTAGAAAGTGGAAAGAAACAAAAAAACAAAGAAAGAACCAGCAGAATAGAAATGTGAAAGCAAAGGGGTATGGGTGACTAGGAGTAGGAGAAAATTTAGGAAAATTTGAAATTCGATTTAGAATAAAATAAAATAAAAATAGAATTAAAACTTATCCACTAGATTTCCTATAGTTTAATTTAAACTCTAATGCCCAACCAAAAGACTAATAAAAAAATATTTCTCTCTTGTGCACGACGGAGCTTAAACACATGATGTAACACCCCTTACCTGTACCCGAGGCCGGGATAAGGTACGAGGCATTACCGGACAAAGATAAAAACATTAAACTAAAATACGAGCCATAAAATTTGTATCAAATTCAAACTTTTTGCATTTAATCATAAGGTCCCTAATACAAACCTACGAGGCCCAAAACATACTTTAGAAAGGGTTCGGGACTAAACCAGGAACTTACGAAAATCTTGGAAATTTCATGCTTTAAGGCTCCACATGCCCGTGTCCCAAGTCGTGTTCCATACACGGCTGAGACACATGGTCGTGTCTGCCTGTGTGGAATATACCTAGGCTATTTTCCAAGCTTTGGTCAACCTTAATCTCTTACCCACTTATACAAAATCAAAAGCATATAACATGGTATTCATTTAATGAGTAAACAATCTCAATTTAAACCAAAAACATAGCAGTTGTATGTCATCATACATGTGTCTCTCATAGTTATTTTACCTTGTCTATTATAGTACCACTTATACATTTACACCAGGATTATCATCTTACCACTTCAGCTTAATCATCAAGCATTCATATTTAAAGCTAGATCATATCCTTATAAAATACCACAATTCAGATGCGCAGAATAACATGTTTGCCTGAAACATTTCAATTCAACTCCATACCCAACAAGCATTACATTAAGACTAGTCATATATTTATATATATATATATACATGTCATGACACATATCATTCTCTTTCTATTTTCTTATAAACACATATCATTTATTTCATTATATCAATATTTCATATACCATAGTTTCCATGTATTCCACATATATTTATTTTCCTCCTCCTCCTCTCCATTCCACATCCTTAATGTATAGAGCATTCTTGTAAGTACGATTTCACAATTTACTAATAAATGCTCACATCAAACTGTCCACACGAGCCATATTCAGTTACTTATTTATAATTCGAGCTACAGAGCTCGAAATTAAGATCCGTAAATTTTCTCTGAAACTAGACTCACATATCTTTCCACCATAAAATTTTCATAATTTTTGGTTTAGCCAATTAGTACAGTTTATTAGTTAAAGCCTCCCCTGTTTCATAGTACGACTACTCTGACCTCTGTGTACTACGAACCAAATTTCTCCCTGTACAGAATTCCAACGACCATGCCATTTATTTCCGTTAAAAATATACTCAATAAGGAATCCATGCATGTAAGGTATGACTCTTAATAATTTTTGTACAATTTATGGTGAATTTATAAAGTCAAAATAGGGGATCTCGAATTCATTCAGACCCTGTTTCACAAGAATTCAAATATCACACAATATAGAATTCTTTTGCTTCCCCTGTTTCTTTCATGTGAAAATAGACTCATTAGGCTTTATTTTCATATATCATTTGCATTTTTATTCAACTTCCACAATTTTTAGTGAATTTTCAAAGTCACGCAACTGCTGCTGTCCAACACTATTTTACTACTAAAATTCATTCTTACATAATTCCACTTAATCCGTTTTGTCTTATCAAAGTTCACTAAACTATCGAGCACATTGCTCATAATTTTCATAAACATATACCTACACTATTTCATCACAAAACTCACAAAGCAAAGACATAGTAAGTCTCCCGTTGAACATTTCGGACCAATCCTCGATACTTGGTGGTTTCAGCACATAGCTCCACCCATCATAAAGTTCGGCTCTCTTGTACACATGGTGAACACTTAGTACCACCGATGTGACCTAGCCGGTTTATCTCGTAGCTCTCTTGTCTACATGGTGTCCACACTGAACCACGCATGCGACCTAGCTACATATATCCCGTAGCTCTCTTGTCTACATAGTGTACACATAGTATCACCCATGTGACCTAGCTACATCATAATGCCTCAGTAGTTTCTCTTGTACACATGATGTGCACTCAAAGACCATACATGTGACCTAGCTACATACCATCTCAGATCATCCAATCTTTCCAAGGTTCAACAGGATTTTCTCTCTCTTTTCCAACAATTTCACCAATCAAATAATTATCCACAAACATATTTCCAATATTAGTATAAAATATCATAATACAAGTAATATTGATGTATTACTTACATATAAACTTACATCTCATTTAATATCAAGGCAATAACATTAAATTACACATTGCCTTATTAAAAATCATATGAACTTACAATTTCGCATAATATCCATAATCATAGAAATCACATTTATGTATGATAATTCAATGCACTTCATGTACCATAGACATATTTTTAAATCAATTCATAAACTTGGCACCATAATCATTTAATTTAACATAATTCAATTAATTCACTAAATTTAACTTTCAAATATAAATTACAAAGATTATTGCTTTATTATTATCATACCAACTTACATACTTTCAACACCTCGGATATCATACTAAATATATCAATTTTACATTGAAACATGCATAAATTAATGCTTATTATACATATTAACTTACCTCGATACTAAAACGCCATTTTACCAACTTTCTCAATTTTTAATTTTTCTCTCATTCTAGGTTCAAATCTCATTTTCCGGGATCTAAAACATCATATTTTACTTATTTAACTAATATACTATTCAAAACAGTCCTTAACTCAAACTTTGGAAAAATTACAATTTTGCCCCTAAACTTTTGCATATTTACACTTTTGCCCCTAGGCTCCTGGAATTAAACTTCATCCCTTATTCTTATGTTTTATGACATGCTGATCACTTTTCCTTCTATGGAAACATCAAATTCTCACTCTAACATATACTTATAACTATTAGGTATTTTTACCGATTAAGCCCTTTTACTCATTTTCACTCAAAACCGAGTAGCACAAGTTGTTTAACATAATTTCAAACCTCATATTCTATCATAAAACATCAAAATAAACACATTTCACCTATGGGTATTTTTCCAAATATGAACCCTAGCTTAAATTATTGCTAGAATAAGCTTAATCAAATTACAGGATTCCAAAAACGTAAAGAACTTGAAAACTGGGCTAGAAACGGACTTACTATTGAGCTTGGAAAACTTGAAAACCCTAGCCATGGCTTCCCCATGCTAATTTCGGCCTCCATGAAGAAGATGAGTAGATTTTGGCTTTATTTTCCTTTTTATTTCTTTTAATTACCAAATGACCAAAATGCCCTTCCTTACTAAACTTTCAAAAACTCCATCCATGTCCAATTTTTGTCCATAACTTAGAAATTGGTCAAATTCTATTTAAGACCTCCTAATTAATATTTCAAAGCAATTTCATACTAGAAACTTCTAGAGTGCAAGTTTTGCAACTTATTCAATTTAGTCCCTAACTTCAAATTGAGCACTTTATGCATAGAATTTCTTCACGAAATTTTCACAGAATCATGCAATCATATCATAGACCTCAGAATAATCATAAAATAATTATTTCTATCTCTGATTTTGTGGTCCCGAAACCTCTGTTCCAACTAGACCCAATTTTGGGCTATTACAACTCTCCCCCCCTTTAGAGATTTTCGTCCTCTAAAATCTTTCTGGAGTGAGGTTTAGTATCTTTCTCATAATTTCCAGCATTACTAACTAATTTTTTTCAAGACGATACTTTCAGAAACACTGTGTCATCAATTTGAATCCCAAGATAACTCAGTCAACTTTGATATTTCTCTAACTCTGTCCTTCACTTGTCAACCATTCTCAGTCTCTGGTCATATCTATAATTATTTTATCACTGAACTCTTTGATTCCACACTTAGAAACTTAGTCAACATAATTCTCATGAATTTCCGTTATTTACACCTCATCGGTAAGGGGGTGAGGTCGTATAGTCTCTAACTCGATTCTGACATATATCTATATGACACATTCTCTTTTTTTTTTTTTTTCTTTCCATTATCCACATATATCATTATAATCATACTATCCACTTCAAACAATTTATTATTCATATCTCATCTTTACATAAAATTTCCAATTATCTCATTTTAAGCAAGTGCACTCACTCATACATTCTATGAATTTTGAATAACTTTAGTCATCACATTTACTCATTAATTTAGTCAAGCATGCAACAACATATGAAGGCCAAACAAATATGAATAAATATATCACTATATAAACTTTCATCTCACATATTATCACATATACATATATCACGAATTCTTATTCATACCTTTCCGAGTTTAACACATCATAGCTACACTTTATTCAAATACTTCAATATCGCTATCAAATGGTCAGATGTAGCTCGGTTGGAGAATACTTCGTTTTCAACAAAATGGTCCTCATTAGTGTCGGGAGACATCACATTATCAAATATTTGTGGCATGTATAACTAAACTCTCACACTTGCTATGTTAGTCCGAGAATTGACTAAACCTACTCTGATACCACTAAATGTAACACCCCTTACCCTGCACTGCGAGGCCGGATAAGGTACGAGGCATTACTTGGACAAAGATAAAAACATTAAACTAAAATACGAGCCATAAAATTTGTATCAAATTCAAACTTTTTGCATTTAATCATAAGGTCCCTAATACAAACCTACGAGGCCCAAAACATACTTTAGAAAGGGTTCGAGACTAAACCAGGAACTTACGAAAATCTTGGAAATTTCATGCTTTAAGGCTCCACATGCCCGTGTCCCAAGTCGTGTTCCATACACTACTGAGACACATGGTCGTGTCTGCACTGTGTGGAATATACCTAGGCTATTTTCCAAGCTTTGGTCAACCTTAATCTCTTACCCACTTATACAAAATCAAAAGCATATAACATGGTATTCATTTAATGAGTAAACAATCTCAATTTAAACCAAAAACATAGCATTTGTATGTCATCATACATGTGTCTCTCATAGTTATTTTACCTTGTCTATTATAGTACCACTTATACATTTACACCAGGATTATCATCTTACCACTTCACTTAATCATCAAGCATTCATATTTAAAGCTAGATCATATCCTTATAAAATACCACAATTCAGATGCATGTGAGAATAACATGTTTGCTCTCTAAACATTTCAATTCAACTCCATACCCAACAAGCATTACATTAAGACTAGTCATATATTTATATATATATATATACATGTCATGACACATATCATTCTCTTTCTATTTTCTTATAAACACATATCATTTATTTCATTATATCAATATTTCATATACCATAGTTTCCATGTATTCCACATATATTTATTTTCCTCCTCCTCCTCTCCATTCCACATCCTTAATGTATAGAGCATTCTTGTAAGTACGATTTCACAATTTACTAATAAATGCTCACATCAAACTGTCCACACGAGCCATATTCAGTTACTTATTTATAATTCGAGCTACAGAGCTCGAAATTAAGATCCGTAAATTTTCTCTGAAACTAGACTCACATAACTTTCCACCATAAAATTTTCATAATTTTTGGTTTAGCCATTTAGTACAGTTTATTAGTTAAAGCCTCCCCTGTTTCAGAGTACGACTACTCTGACCTCTGTGTACTACGAACCAAATTTCTCCCTGTACAGAATTCCAAAGACCATGCCATTTATTTCCCTTAAAAATAGACTCAATAAGGAATCCATGCATGTAAGGTATGACTCTTAATAATTTTTGTAAAATTTATGGTGAATTTATAAAGTCAGAATAGGGGATCTCGAATTCATTCAAACCCTGTTTCACAAGAATTCAAATATCACACAATATAGAATTCTTTTGCTTCCCTGTTTCTTTCATGTGAAAATAGACTCATTAGGCTTTATTTTCATATATCATTTGCATTTTTATTCAACTTCCACAATTTTTAGTGAATTTTCAAAGTCACGCAACTGCTGCTGTCCAACACTATTTTACTACTAAAATTCATTCTTACATAATTCCACTTAATCCGTTTTGTCTTATCAAAGTTCACCAAACTATCGAGCACATTGCTCATAATTTTCATAAACATATACCTACACTATTTCATCACAAAACTCACAAAGCAAGACATAGTAAGTCTCCCGTTGAACACTTCTGATCAATCCTCGATACTTGGTGGTTTCAAAGACATAGCTCCACCCATCATAAAGTTCGGCTCTCTTGTACACATGGTGAACACTTAGTACCACCGATGTGACCTAGCCGCTTTATCTCGTAGCTCTCTTGTCTACATGGTGTCCTTCACTGAACCACGCATGCGACCTAGCTATATATATCCCGTAGCTCTCTTGTCTACATGGTGTACACATAGTATCACCCATGTGACCTAGCTACATCATAATGCCTCGTAGTTCTCTTGTACACATGATGTGCACTCAAAGACCATACATGTGACCTAGCTACATACCATCTGTATCATCCAATCTTTCCGAGGTTCAACAGGATTTCTCTCTTTTTTCCAACAATTTCACCAATCAAATAATTATCCACAAACATATTTCCAATATTAGTATAAAATATCATAATACAAGTAATATTGATGTATTACTTACATATAAACTTACATCTCATTTAATATCAAGGCAATAACATTGAATTACACATTGCCTTATTAAAAATCATATGAACTTACAATTTCGCATATATATCCATAATCATAGAAATCACATTTATGTATGATAATTCAATGCACTTCATGTACCATAGACATATTTTTAAATCAATTCATAAACTTGGCACCATAATCATTTAATTTAACATAATTCAATTAATTCACTAAATTTAACTTTCAAATATAAATTACAAAGATTATTGCTTTATTATTATCATACCAACTTACATACTTTCAACACCTCGGATATCATACTAAATATATCAATTTTACATTGAAACATGCATAAATTAATGCTTATTATACATATTAACTTACCTCGATACTAAAACGCCATTTTACCAACTTTCTCAATTTTTAATTTTTCTCTCATTCTAGGTTCAAATCTCATTTTCCGGGATCTAAAACATCATATTTTACTTATTTAACTAATGTACTATTCAAAACAGTCCTTAACTCAAACTTTGGAAAAATTACAATTTTGCCCCTAAACTTTTGCATATTTACACTTTTACCCCTAGGCTCGGGAATTAAACTTCATCCCTTATTCTTATGTTTTATGACATGCTGATCACTTTTCCTTCTATGGAAACATCAAATTCTCACTCTAACATATACTTATAACTATTAGGTATTTTTACCGATTAAGCCCTTTTACTCATTTTCACTCAAAACCGAGTAGCACAAGTTGTTTAACATAATTTCAAACCTCATATTCTATCATAAAACATCAAAATAAACACATTTCACCTATGGGTATTTTTCCAAATATGAACCCTAGCTTAAATTATTGCTAGAATAAGCTTAATCAAATTACCGGGATTCCAAAAACGTAAAGAACTTGAAAAACGGGGCTAGAACGGACTTACTATTGAGCTTGGAAAACTTGAAAACCCTAGCCATGGCTTTCCCCATGCTAATTTCGGCCTCCATGAAGAAGATGAGTAGATTTTGGCTTTATTTTCCCTTTTTATTTCTTTTAATTACCAAATGACCAAAATGCCCTTCCTTACTAAACTTTCAAAAACTCCATCCATGTCCAATTTTTGTCCATAACTTAGAAATTGGTCAAATTCTATTTAAGACCTCCTAATTAATATTTCAAAGCAATTTCATACTAGAAACTTCTAGAGTGCAAGTTTTGCAACTTATTCAATTTAGTCCCTAACTTCAAATTGAGCACTTTATGCATAGAATTTCTTCACGAAATTTTCACAGAATCATGCAATCATATCATAGACCTCAGAATAATCATAAAATAATTATTTCTATCTCTGATTTTGTGGTCCCGAAACCTCTGTTCCAACTAGACCCAATTTTGGGCTATTACACATGACCAACACGAACAACCCAAATCACTTAACCAACACACCATAACAAATTACTTTGCAAATTTTACACAATTAAAAACTAAGAACTTTATGGCATTACAAAAACATTTTTCATTAAAATTTGAGCCAAAAAATCATAACTCGAGTTTTGAACCAGGCTCTGATACTACCAAATGTAACATCCCAAAGCTAGCCTAAACGTTATGGCAAGATCTAGAGAAGTTACTACAATTACTTTGAAAATTTAGAAATTGTTGGAGACTTGTAAAAATGACGTTAACTTTTGTTTAAGTAAGAGTTCAGTTTGTTAGGGGAAATTTTGATTATTTGTATTATTAAAACACTTAAGTTTGCAGCGGAATTCATATTCAAGTTAGGTTTTGGAAAATGCAGTTTGTTATTGAGAATCCAATTTTTTGTAAACAAAATGAATATTATCAGAAAAAAAATGTTTAAACATTCTATAACGGAAAATAAAATCTAAACTTTTAAAATAGTCCCCAAAAGTCCAAAAATAGTCCAAATCAATCGGATTTAATACGAATAAATCAAAAATACGCAATACCAATAAATAACCCAGCTCTTGTCGCACCGACCCACCTAAGTCTGTGGGTTACTTGAGAATAAAATAAACAAAGAGTGAGCTTACAAGCTTAGTGTGTAACTTACTATATTTTAAACAGTAGATACAATTCCAGACATACATTCAGATACCAATCAGACGGATTTCATAAACAGAAACAAATGCATATAAGATATATATTAATTTCCTACCCCCATCCACTACACATCATCTTTGACCATCCCTGCAAACCAATTAGTGTCTGTATGACACTTTTCAGAATATTTGCAGCCTAACTGCCAAATCAATAGGCGATATACCGCCAAATACAGATATATGTGGTTGAGCCACCAAATTAGATAGATAAATTAAACTGCCATCACTTCCTCTACAAACATATTTTCCCTGTAACACCCCTAACATGTATCTGTCATCGGAACACGGATATGGAGCATTACAAAAAAAATCACTTCAAACGAATACAATTTATAAAAATTTCAAATAACATTGATAATCATATTAAAACCAATCCAAATCATACATGTTGTCCCTTATACGAGCCCTTGAGGCTCTAAAAACATATTAGAAACAAGTCGAGACTAAATCGAAAACTCATAGAATTCTCTAGAAAACAGTGAAAATTTTTAAAACTGCAAGGGTCACACGCCCGTGTGCCAGGCCATGTGCTAGGCCGTGTAACAGCCTGACTTGTAACCTTTTGGAAGCTACAGGGGACACACAACTGTGTTGCATGGCCATGTGTCACACACAGCTAAGACACATACCGTGTAGACGAAAAATAGGTTATTTTCAAGCCATTTTTCTTGTAACACCCCAAACCCAACCTAGACGTTATGGTCGAATCCGGAACTTTCACAAAGAATGGATTTTGATACTGAACTCTACACGTTAAAAGCCATTTCAGTTCCAAAACTCCTATTTACCTTTATCTATTTTCAAAACATTTATTCAGTTAATTAATTAGCCTGAAATCGTGTTTAATAGTGGAAGCTTTTGAAAACCATTCTATTTTAGAAATTTAGTTCGCATTTTCGAAAAACCTTTGTTTGCGTAAAATCGTCGTTTTCATAAAATACTTTACCAAAGCAATCAAACTATCAACCGGCTCAAAAATCAATAGTTTAAGACCAAAAGTCCAGAGAGTCCCAAATATTACAACTCTCAAAATAAATACCAAAATGTAAACAAAACCATAAATTACTGAGTTTAATCAGTTTACGAACAAGTGGTCACCGCTGAGTCTCTGCCGCACCGATCCGCCTAAGTATATAGATTACCTGTCAAAATAGACAATAATTGTGAGTTTACAAAATTTTAGTGTGAAACCTTGTAACACCCCTAACCCGTATCCGTCACCGAAATAGGGTCATGAGGTATTACCAGAGTTTACAGAACATTTTTAGATAAATCAAGTCAAAAACTATTCATTTCCTGATATTAGTCTTAACGTCCCTTAAATGGACCCTCGAGGCCCAAAATAGGCATTAGAATAGATTCAGGACTAACCGGGATCTCAGAGAAATTTTTTGCAAACTTCTAAAATTTTCTTACTTATAGGAGTCACATATTCGTGTGGGCAAAATAAGGCTATTTTCCAAGCCCTATTTCTCACCCATTTCATCCAAAACCTGCACAAAACTTTCCCAATACCAAGCAACCAATTCAAGCATGATTTACAAGCCAATTTCAAACATTTAACATAATATGTATACTTACAATCTTAACTCATATCTTACCTTTCCATAACATACATGGTTAAATCCAATTAACCCAAAATGTACCAAGCATACATGTATAACCATAATTTACTTTATAAACATACCAAAATCAAGTCATTACTAGCCATTCCAATGGCTAGATTACGTTCATCCAATTCAACATTAACATTGGTACTAGTAGTCTATAGATGCCATTATACCAAAATAAAAACATTTTTGTATACCAAAATGAGTAGGTTGATAGTGTGATGATGCTCCAATTTATCTCCAACCTTCCCGAGCTTCCGAGCACTATAAAACATAGAAAATAAAACCTAGTAAGCATTTAATGCTTAGTAAGTTCATGTAACCAGAAACTAACTTACTAAGTGTTTCCATTAAATTTAATCAAACATGCATGCATTCAAGCAAATAATTCATTGTCCTATCACATACAACTTCATTATCAAAGTTAGTCAAGAACTTACACATAATATCATCATATAGATGAGCTCATCATGTAATAATTTGTACTTGCTTATAATTCCATACCACATGTACATTTTCAAAAGAAATTCATTCAAACCCATTAACCATTTCCAAGTTGAGCCCGTTGAATTTATCGGAGTATTGATGGATACTCTTATATAGTACACTTAAAGTGTACGTAACTCTCGAGCTACCCTTTTTAAATCATTTGGGCAATTCGTATGCTTCGATGCTCACACAAAGCTACGGTAGTCCCCAACTTTTGCGGAATACTACCAATCACTATACTCATGGAACTTTATCTCATAATGCCCGAAAGACTTATCAGGATTACTCATCCGAGCTAAATCCTGTTTGCAACATATGTAGAATCACCTTTACAATATTCCATCGAATTTCCTTCATGCAATCAGGACTTATCCCTTTTCTCAAGTCATAATGAACATACAATCATATTTTATATATATTAAATATTCAATTAACATTCATATCACATAATCATACAATCCAAACATTTCAAGAATCAATATTAAGTTACACGAACTTATCTCGATACTTGTTTGTATACAAAAGTCTATTAATCCGGGACTTTTTCCTTTCCTCCATCTAGCTTCGTATTTGAGTTTTCTGGATCTAAATAAATAAGTTAAATCACAATTTAATACATTTCATATTCATTTAGACTCAATTTACACTCTAAGCAAAATTAATATTTTACCCCTAAATTTTTCATTAATTCCAATTTCGTCCTTAGGTTCAAAAAATAAATTTCATGCAATCTAATCCTTGTTTCAAGCCTAACCAAAATTTTCATATATCATTTACAGCACTTATGTTTCACAAAATTTAGAATTTTTCTTTGAATTTCATAAGTTTACAATTTAGTCCCTATTACACAAAACTTTTAACTTATTCTTCAATTTAATCATTTACCTAATTCTAACTTGAAATTCTATCAATTCAACCCCTAATTTATCAATTAATTCAACATAAACCATGTCCAAAAATCTACTAACTTTCAATTTTTCAACATATATTAAGTAGTATTTTGTCCTAATATCATAAAAACTCAAAAATTACAAGAAAATGAGCAAAATTGACCTACCAATTTAAGTTTGAACATTGAAATCCCTATTTTCCCTTTCCTTTTTCTTTCTTTCTTTTTTTCATTTTTTCTTTCCCCTATTTCGTTTTGCTATTCTGTTTATGTTCTTTTTCATTTGCTTTGTTTTATATTTAATGATAATAATATAATAATATAATACTATAATACTATAATAATATATTATATTATATTATATTATTCTTTATCATTAAGTAATAATAAAATATATATTAGTTATGTTGCCTCAACCTTTTTAATTGGCATAATTGCCTATTTGGTCCTTTTAACATTCTTTAATCTATAATTAAACTTTTACCCTTTATGCAATTTAGCCCTTTTCCATAATTACTCCTAATTAAGTCAAATTCACCTAATCAAAACCTAATTAACTACACAACTAGCTTCGTAAATATTTATTAAAAATATTTATGAATCTGATTTATCAGAACGGAGCCCCGGAAATACTCTTTTTTTTATTTGGTCCTTTTTAATCAATTAACTACAAAACCAATAAAATTTTCTTATCAAAATTTTCATGCCACATTTCTATCATAATATAGACTATGCAATAATATTAAAATAAAATTTTCCTTTTAGCTCGGATTTGTGGTCACAAAACCACTGTTCCGATTTAACTGAAATTGGGTCGTTACAAACCCAATAAAATTAAGCATGCAAACATACAGAATTATATACACAGTCAGGAACAGATACAGTTTCAGACTCAAATTCAGATTCAGACTACAGAAGCATATATACATAAATCCTACCCCTATCCTCTACATACCATCTCTGACCATCCCATCACACCATGTGGGGTTGAAAACACCCATCCATCCCTACACACTATATTGTGTCATTATGACACATATCAAAATATATGCAGCCAAGCTACCAGAGTATATGTGATCAACGCCATACAAAAAACTTCCTCCTCATAAACAAAACCCACCCCAAATCAGATATAGAAAACAGATACAAAAATACAATTTAGACATGCTTAACATGCTTTTATACAGATAACGGTATAGATAGGCATATATTTAGTAAACTACTCAGATCGGTCTATTAAAATATCATAGCATACAAACTAGGGTTTAGTTAGCCCTTAGCGACCCTACAGGAGGCCCACAGTCGATTGGAGTGACCCGTGCAACCTTGGGGAAGTTTTCAGATTTATGGGCCCACATGCCCGTGTGGCCCACACGCCTAGATTAGTCTTTGCCTGTGTGGCCCACATGGCCTGGCCCAAAATCACACAGCCGTGTGGCCCATACAGCCGTGTGGCCCACATGCCCAACTTGGTCTAGCCCATGTGGCCTACATGCCCACACTCAAACCACCACACGGCAATGTGCTGCGCACGGCCGTGTCTCACACATAGCCATCTACACTGGCGAAACTCGATTTTTTGCGTTTTGGGAACACACCTGGTATCGATTTGATAAGAAACCACTCTCGAGCCTTCAGAAATCTAAAAATAGAGTATCTCACACCTTTTAGCAACCAAACCACATATTTATTACATTTTACCCAAATACCCAAAATCGACTGACCGCTTACAAAACGTCCACAATCTCGAATCAAGCCGTTGGAGTGCGATTACCCTCTCCATCACCTTCTCCTAATCATGGAATTCATCACTTAGCTATCAAAGACTAACATTACTAAACCCCAGCTAAAAGTAAAAGGCTGAACAAGATCACTTACCAGTCGAAGCAGGGAACAAGAATGAAATAGCAATGATTAACCAAGAAAATCTAATAGGAAACAGAGGACCACGAAGAATCAAAGAAGAAGAAGGAAAAATAAGGAAGAGAAAAGGGGAAGAAGGAACGTCAGAAACGCAAAGAGAGTTTTGGGAAAAATAAAATAAACAATTTAGATATTCCTCAACTTCCCACTAACACCTCAATCCCAACCACTTCAAAATTTAATTTCTACCTAAACTCTACCACAAAACTGAGCAAAAATATTACCCACGCTTACGCGGGGATTCAAACAGAGGACCTCCAATCACAACAACCCCCTTACCACTCGAACTAGCAGGCTCATTCTGATATGATTTTCCAGATAATTTAATATAAGCCTATCGAACAATGGTAAGGCTTGGATCCAAAAATAAAAAAATTTGGCAAAGATGTGGCTTGAACCCAAGACCTTACATACACACCCAGAACACTTAACCACTAAAGCAAATACACAATTGTGTCAGATTTTACAGAAACAGAAATAAATTATTTGGGACGTTACATTTCTCACCTGTCCTAGCATATACCTACAATCATTTTTGCACCTATATACAAGCCATCAAAAGACACCAAAATCAAGCATAATCAAGCCATTCAAACATGGTATAGAAGCATACAACCAATATGCCCAAAGGCACCTCAATGATAACTTAAAAACATATATAACCATGTACATTATTTAACCAACAATTATCACTTTGATCACATACCAAATTCATATCCACAATTACTAAGTTTTACCATTTGATTGACCTATCAATTTCATACCAAATCTACCATTCAACATCTAGCACTTATAGCCATTCATGACATTTATAACAAAAGTAGCAAAACACTATATTTAAACATATCACAAGACCATTTATACATGCATTTTAAGTTACCATTTCATCTTCAACCAATCAACCATAATAAGCCAAAACATCAACCACTTATAGGCCAAATATATACATGCCAAAACCAAATCCATATAATCACTCAAAATGCCATAAACACAAGCCAAGACCAATGGTTACTTATCAACCAAAAATACCTATACATGCCATTATAACCAAACTTAAAACATCCAAAAGTACCGATATAGCTAATGGATAGTGTGATATAACTCTGACAGGCTTCCAACCCAAACGAGCTTCTGATTTACTATAAAACACGAAAAATAACATAGAGTAAGCATAAATGCTTAGTAAGTTCGTATAGTGTAAAACACAACTTACCATTTAATCACATAATAGGTAAGTTAACATGGCCTAATCCAACCACAATTTGGCCAAAGCCTAAGCATGTACACCAAACATGTTAGCCATTTACATATATAACAAAGGTATCATAATCATGGATAAGCACAACATTTAATCATGTACCATATACATATATCATCCATCTCAACTCTCAATATACCAAGTATTACAATTTCAAAGAAATTCCCATATGTTCATGTTTTAGTTCATACCGAACTCATACCTTTTCCTTTCTGAATAATGCCCGTTGAACCATTTAGAATACCATTGGATACCTGAGATAGCTCACACATAGTGTGCTAACTCATATAATTGTAATCCGTGAAATCCTGTACATGTATGCTCACACGAGCTGTGAATTAGAATGCTCACACGAGCTGTGAAAATGGGCCTGCTCACACGAGCTGTAGGTCGAAATGTAGCTACATGATGCTGCTCACATGAGCTGTGGAGTATCCTCAATACATGTCAGACATCAGCTATCGGTAGGATGTTTAGAACCAGCACCTGAATCATGTAAACATTAATGACATGTCATTTATATCCTACGAATTCCTAAGGTTCAAACGGGGCTCAGTAATCGTCGTACGTTATTGGATATACAATCTTATATACATATGGCAATTCATAATTCATGTATAAATCAATATAAAACATATAAACAAAATTTAATCATACGAACTTACCTCGACGAGTATACGTAGATATGGAGGCGACTAATCCGAGACTTTATCTTTGCCCTGATCTAAAGTTGTAGGAAATAAAATAATAATAAAATAAATTATTCAACTTCAAATTTGTAGTCCCGAAACCACTGTTCCGATTTCACTAAAAACAAGTTATTACATTCCTACCCCAATGCATATACAAAATTAGACTAGTATCATATATGTGTATGGCATACATGTTTTTCACATTAGATTCAGATCATACTTAGCATATAATAAATCATGCTATCACATGTAACATACTAGTCATGCATTTACTAGTCATATTAAACAACAACAGAGCATCAGAAATCATGGTTTATAGGCAAATTTATACTATATAGACCTTAGGGAAAATTTTTAGAATTTGGGCTGACACACCCGTGTGGCCCACACGGTCTACTTGGTCGGCCCATGTAGCTCACACGGCCTGATAGATGGTCTTACACACGCCCGTGTAGCCAACACGACCCAATTGACCTAGATTGTGTGGCTCACGTGGTCTAGCACACTGCCTGTCACACGGTCGTGTGGTGTTGACAGTCCAGTTTTTTAGCTTTTAGCCGTTCGTGATTTTTCAAGTTTTTGTTGCACACTTAGGTATTTTTTTAGACAAAGTCAATCCCGAGACTTCCAGAATTTTAAAACAACATTTACCCAACTAATTAGCAATGATTTACTAATTTCCCACTTGCACTTTCGATCAAAATGCAACATACATATCACTAAACTGGAAAAAAATCAGCCCCTTTCTTGGGTGTTTAGTCACTTACCCAAACGAATCAGCCACCACACGCACCTAACTCACTGGAGGACCTTCTCCTAAAAATGGATTAGAATCATTAAATAATACAAAATACAAACCTAATACAACCCCACGCGGCTAAAAAAAAAGTTATAATAAACATATAGAGTAAAGAACGAATAAGCCTTACCGTTAACAATTGCAGTCGACAGAATAAGTATTAATGTTCTAAGAATTAACAACAAAAAGAAAAGAGAAAGAACGTATAACAACGTGAAAAAACCCAATAAGAAGGGATGGAGAAACAAAATTAAAGAGAGAAGAAAAGGGAATAAGATAGACGTGATATTGAAGAGAAAAATTTTGGGGAAAACCAACAGTAAAAACGTGAAAGGAGTAGGAGAATTTTCGGAGAAAAATATAAATAATTTTTTTTTTTAAAATGACCATATTATCCCACTAACCAAATTTTTTTACTTGAGCACAGAACCAAATGGTAAGCTAACACCTTACCACTAAACTAGCGGGCTCATTCTGTCAAGTTGAGTGAAAATAATATTTAAGTCAGATGAATAGAGATAGGATAGGAACAAAAATAACAAAATTTTCCAAGAGTGAGCTTTAAACCCATGACCTCAAACATACAATCAAAACCCTTAACCATTTAAGCAGATACTTAATTAAGACAAACTTTAACAAATTAAAATTTCAAATTTTTGGGGCGTTACATCATCATAAGTCAAACCAAGACCTTAATGGCTATTACGCAATAGTTCTAATACCATGATAAAAAAAACAGAAAGATTAACAAACTACTAGTAGAAATATGAATTAAAGAAGCTATGCTAACAATGTACCTTTTTATTTCATTCTAAAACCATAACGTACAATAGAGTTTAACATTGTTTATATAGATGAATGACTAATAAAACTAACAGCCTTTAGCTACCACAACTAACTTAACTAAAACTAATTTTTGTTAACTAACTATTAAAGGTTTACTAACTCCTTAGTTAGTTTACTAATATTTACTAAGTTTGTTTAATATTTACTAATATTTATTTATATTATTTTATGTCATTTTCTTTCACTATCTTTTTAAATCATACTTTTAAGTTCTTAATTAAGTTAATGTTACGAGTCAATCGATCACCAATTCGGTTAGAGAAATTATGAAAATACCCTCTCATAATTAAAATAAGTTATATTATTTTAATGTACTTTAGACTTTTATTTTAACAAAAATTAATAAAAATATGCATATATTGAGACTTAAGCCCACGCAAATTAAATTAATAAAACCTTAAATTTATTGCTCAAGCAAAATTTTATTTTATTATTTTTCATACGTTTTTATTTTAATATGCATAAGTTATTACTTTCATCAGTTGTATATATTAATAATATTGTTGATTGAATTGGTACGATGTATATTTCATATGTTATTATTAAATAATTTCAAATCATACATTTTATTATTTATTATATATTAGTTTTAAACACAAATCTATTTTCTAAATATGTAATTTCCACACAAATACGCATATAATAGAATTTTTAATTTTACTAAAAAAAATTATATATATCGATTGCACAGATATGAACCAAAATTTTTTTATATTTATTTTCAATTTAGCTTTTATATTGTTATTTTTTATGCGAAATTTATGTAATTAATTGTTATATGCGTATAGAAATCTTTGTGAAATTCAATTACAACCACGTATTAGTAATTATAATCAGTTACTTAATGGATACTTGGAATTATATTTTTATTTAAGATAAATATTAAAATTATATATAAATTATGGTTTAATGTGTAATTGTATATATTAACTTTGATTTTGTATGAAATTTTGATTTAATTTAATTTTTGTAAAGTATTGATACATTATTGATATAACATCATTTTATGTTTATATATTACATACATAAATAATTATATTCATCTAATATAAAAATAAATTGATGTATTTTTTTCTTTAAATATGTATGATTAAATCAAAATTAAAGTTTAAACCAAAATTAGAGTGTCACGTGTGTATTATACCAAATTAAAATTTATATATACGATTGTATATTAAATCAAAATTTATGTATAATTTTAAAATTAAACTATTTTTTACTTTTTTGAAAAGATAGGCATGCGCTTGTGATACTTTCCTCAAAGGAACATAGGAATTTGAAAGGTCAAAGATGCTTAAACTTAGATAAAGACATTTTCTCTTTACGCAAACGTCTGGGGTAGTATTGACGACTCCTTAAATCTTTGTCTCATTCACTTTTTCTTAATTTCACACTTGAAATTTAATTAAAAATGAAATCAACAAAAAGTAAAATTTGCCTAAGATGGTAACTTTGAAATCTATAGTGTTACTTAGGTTAAATTTGGTTATTAATCCCTATACTTTAATTTATTTAATTTTAGTTTATATATATATATTTTAAAATTTTAAAATTCATTCTCTATTAAACGATAAATGTTAAATTCATTAAGTTATGCTAGTTTTAAAATTTGATTAGCCAAACATATTATTGTATGTGTAATATCATGTGAGTTTGTTATTTTTACATATTACTCGTTAAAAAATTAGTTAATGGATTAACAATGTAATTTGAGTCAAAATTGAAAATTTTAAAATTTAAAAAATAGAGAGACTTAGAATAATCTAATTGAAGAATATAAACTAAATATACAATTGTGCGCATATCATAGGATTAATAATTAAATTTAACCAAAGAGATTTAACTGTTACTATTTAAGTCAAGATTAAACTTTCAAATTTTGAGAAGTGCCAATACTAAAATTGACAAGTTCAAAAAATATAGAGTAAAAATATCCAAATTAAAGTACAAAGATTAAATACACATTTATAAAGTAAAAAAAAAAAACTAACAATAGAATTTAATCGTGTTATTTATTACCAAAATAAAGCATAAAGAAATTCAAATGCTACAAAGCTAAAACAAAATCAAATGGTTAGTTATAAAGATCAAAGAAATTCAATTATTGATAAAATAGAGCCACATGTTTTGTTTAATTTTTTAAATCTCTTTTTTCTCCTACTTTCCTTCAATTATGTATATGACAGATAATGGTATTTATAAGGGTTAACAACAATAGTTTAAAAGTTTAGATTTATTTAAAAAGACAAATTACATTAAATAATAAATAATATATGTGTTGGTTGAGAATTTAAAATTTTAATGGATAATTTTTGTTTAATTTTACTATTAATAAATATACTTGATTATAATATTTTGGATTTTATTCATTGGATAATATTATTTAAAATAATATGAGTATATAATGATTATTCTTAGAGAGATCTAAAAATAATATTAAAATTTAATAAATAGATAAATTTAACAACTATAATCATTGATTTTATATTTCAACACAAATTTGAAGGCAAAGATAGTAAGGGTGTTTAATTTCTTAAAATTTCTATAAAATTAAATCCATTGTGGAACGCAAAAAATGTAATTGAAAAATTTTCAAACTTAAAATAATGAATATTTTATAGTTTAATGTTTGGTACATTATACAAGTATTTTAAAATATTTTATTTTTTTCATATCAGAATTCAATTATTCGATTAAATTAAAATTATGTAAAATGAGTCTCAAAATTAATTGAATCTAAAAATAAATAAATTTCAATTTTAAATCAAACAAATCCAATTCTCATTCACAATCAATTTGGTCCAAATTCAGCTAAAAAAATATCAATTTGATCCCTATTTTAAAACTAACTTTTTAATGTTAGTTCTAAAACTAAATTAATAATTCTAAAATTACATAGAAATGTCGATTTATCTCAAAAAGTCCAAATAAGTCCATTTCTAATAAACTTAAAAGCCTAATTAACTCGAAATTGAAACGCCTCGACAAAATTAGCATGACTTTGATTGATTTGTTAACTGGAAAAATTATTGCAATGATTCCTCTCTTGTAGCTTTGAATAACACAACAAACTCACCATCAACAAAATCACCATTGACACAAATTTTGAATTGAGAAGCTCACCACAAGTTATTCCACAAGATTTAGATTGTTATAATCATATTGTTTTTTGTTTGTTCAAAGGATTATCTACTTTTATTAATTTCTTTAAAAAACTGATTATATAATATTTTTAGTTGATTATAAATAATTATTTTATTTAGGTTTTAATGTGTAAATTGTCATTGATTATTTATTGACTTCTTTAATCATATTATACTGTGATAATTATGTCTTTGACGAATAACTTCATTTTGTTATTGGTGACAATCCTAACATAACCAATGACAAAAGCATGTATTAGTATTTGAGATTATTTTGCTATCACCATTGGTAATATGTGGCAATTTCAAATTCACATTACATAAAAAATTAATGACATTATTTTAGCATCTTAGTTGAGAATATATTACATCATTAATTATGTGATGATTTTTGTGTAGTCATTATAAGTTTAATGTTGTTTCATTATTGGTGACGATTCTTATAATTAAGTGACATTTTGTTTTATTGTCAATATAATATTGGTAATCCGTGATCATTTCAAATTAATACTACATAAAATGTAACACCCTTAACTCGTATCTGTCGCCGGAGTAGGTTAAGAGGCATTACTTAATCCATAACACAAGTCAGGATAATCGAATATCAAATATCATTTCATTCTAGTAAATCTCTTACATTCACATTCAATAAGATCATAAAAGCGAGTATACAATACTTAAAACATGCATTCGGGACTAAATTGACAACATATGAAAGTTTCAAAACTTATAAAAATTTTCAACTTCTAAAAGGTCACACGCCCGTGTAAACAAGCCGTGTGCCTCACACTGTCTAGACACGCCTGTGTCTCTAAGCTGTGGCAAAACAAGGCATAGCTACTGACTTACCCACACGGCTACAAGACACACCCGTGTCTAGGCTGTGTGCTAGGCCTTGCCAAAAATAAGGGGTATTCTGTTTGTGACGTCAGCATACCAATTAGGGTCACACGGCCAGACCACACGCCCATGTGTCTTAGCCGTGTTCAAACCTAACTTACAATTGAAGGGTACCCTAAGGGACACACGACCGTGCAACATGGCTGTGTGTAGCACACGGCTGAGACACACGCCCGTGTCTCTGCCCGTGTGGACAAAAACAGGCCATTTGAATAGCCAATTTGCCACCCCAATTTGGTCATCCTACAAGCAAAG
The DNA here is from genome assembly GCA_025698475.1 of Gossypium anomalum. NCBI lineage: Eukaryota > Viridiplantae > Streptophyta > Magnoliopsida > Malvales > Malvaceae > Gossypium > Gossypium anomalum. Next base: position 74,732,013 of record CM046965.1, on the reverse strand, counting down.
AAAACAAGCATATTTGTATCACCAATTCAACCAATTTTAACACCAAAACATAACCCTTCCATATCATATAATAGTCACCCAAATTCATACTCATAAACTTTACCAATTCATGCCAAACATAAGGTAATATCATACCAAAACATTTCTTCCATACATCAATCAATCTCAAGTTAATCTTACCAAAACTTACCAACTAAAACATACCACAATTTCATATTGCCATCACATACCATAAACCATTATCAATTATGAATTCAAGCACAAACTAGCCAAGTCACATGGCTAAGCATATACATCACAAAACATACTTCCCAAACTACTAGCTTATGCATGCCATACTTCAAAAATATGCATTTTCAAAAGTACCAAGATAAGGTTCGATAGTGTGGTGACGATCCTAGACGATCCCCAAGCTTGCAGTAGCTTCCATATCTATAAAACAATGTAAATACACACAAAGTAAGCTTTCAAAAGCTTAGTAAGCTCGTACCAAAAACATCAACAATATAAACTATGAAACATTAATACATAAGTAATTATAATTTCTCAATTCATCCATCAAGTCCATGCCAACACCAACTATATGTTTATACAAATTCAATAAACTTTTATGCATTTTACCACCTGCCACGTAGGTATTATACTTATCGGAACATTTTCATATTCATTCGTTTTCAATCTCACCTCTTGTTCAATACTTAAAAACTTTCTGAAGATCACCAATGCTTTAAACATCCGCACACTTAGTGCATAAAGGTTAGCCAAAGCTAGAACAATTCCACACACTTAGTGCCATCTTAACTAACCTAAGCTAAGTCAGTATCGCACACTTAGTGCCTTTAGTAGCCGAAGCTAGTTTAAATCGCACACTTAGTGCCAAATACTTTCGATTCATCATCATATACATCCAACTCAATTATTTATACATCTATGCATAATCAAAACAACAATATGTACTTATAATATCATGTTCTACGTATGAACTTACCTCGTACTCAGAATTTGTTGACTCGAACTGTTTATTCTACAATCTTCAATTTCCCTCGGTCTAAGTCTGAATTCCTCTTTTCTTGATCTATATGTATTTAAAATTAACCCTTTTATTCACCAATTCATTCACAACAATCCATATACACACAATTAGGGTATTTTGCAAAATAGCTCTCACATTTTCACATTTAGACGCTTTAGTCCCTAATTCACAAAATCACAAAATACACAAAATTTTCTTGTACACAAGCTTAGCCAAATTTTCATGAATCTCATATAAGTCCATACATTTAATTTATTTCACATTTTAGTCCCTCAAAATAACATTTTTACAATTTAGCCTAAATTACTCAATTTCATTAAAAATTCAAAGACAACACATTTAAACCCAACATCAAGCTTCCATAATTCATCAACTAACATCACAAAGCTCATAGTTTCATCAATGGCTCATTTCAAAATCATCACCAAAATTAGAAATTGAAGCATGGGTTCGATAGTATACGAAGCAACGATTACAAAAACGTAGAAATTATTAAAAATCGATCAAAACACATACCTCAATCACCAACTTAAAGTGCTGAACCCTAGCTTATGTTTTTCTTTCTTTTTATTTTTCTAAATTCGGCCAACCAAGATGAATATGGCCTTATTTTAAGTATTTGTTTTATTTAACATATAATTATTAAACAAATACCCATTTTGCCCTTTATTATAAAACTATTAAAACATAATTATCAATGTCATAAATGTCCATTAACCATACAAATGGCATAATAACCACATAAGGACCTCCCCTTTATAAAATCAAGTAAAATAGACACTTTTAACATCTAGCACACAGCTTTTACATTTTACGCGATTAGGTCCTTTTTGCAAATTAAGCACACAAACAGTTAAATTTTCACACGAAACTTTCACACATGTCCATTCACTTATAATAAGCACAGAAAATAATATTAAAATATTTTTCTGACTAGGATATGTGGTCCCAAAACCACTATTCCGACTAAGGTCTAAACCGGGCTGTTACATAAAACGTTCATGACTTTATTTTACCATGTTAGGTGATGATATATTACATCATTAACAATGAGAGAATGTTTATCATTGTAAGTTAGAATGTAATTTTATTGATGGTGATGATTCTTATATAATTAATAACGTTTACATATATAATTTAGTAAAAAACCTTCCTGTCACCAACTATCGATTATAAGGTGATGTTATGTATTAACATTAACTTTTTTTATTTAATTTAATTTTATCAAGGAAATTATCAAGTCCATTTCCATTTGACTAGTTTCGGGTGCGAGTCCTGACAAACCATTTTTGTTATAATATTAAAACGTTATTCATTCATTATGTTATTTAGTCATGTTACGTGACGATATAACAATTTCACTAACAGTATGATTATATCTCTTCCTCACATGTATTTTGAATGTATGGCATTAGTTGTGACAATTTGACTAATAAATGACGAATATTGTAACATCCCAAAACTATAAGGTCAAATTATTTTAAAAATTATAATGAATTTAGTCTTAGCATTAGTGGTTATAAGTTTAGTAAAACCCTTAAAAAACTAAGGTTTAAGCCCTATTGTTCGTATTTTTTTCCTCTTTATTTTTTAGCAACTAAGGATGAAATTAATCTAGTATAAGAAATAAATGTGGTAGACTGTGACCAAGAAAAGGGCATTAGTCCAATGGCTAAGCATTACACCATTAACTTTTGTTCCTAAGTTCTATCCATACCATTTCCTTCATTTTTCTTCATGAAATTCGGCCAAAATGGACCCTTTACCAAACAGTCCTTGAATTCCTTTTCCTAGCCACATGAGCAGTTCTAGTTCAATTCTAACCCAAATTGAAACCTCATTCTCCCTATTTCTTATTAATTTTCTCTAAAAACCTTTTTTTGTAAAATTCTCTCTAAGTTCTTATTAAAAATTTAATTCTTGAAACTCAAATTTGCAATCAAGTCCAAATCAAATTATTTTTTATCAATTAATAATTGAAATTCGTGCCATCAATCTCTAAATTTCTATCAAGATCGGTAAGATTTCTCGTTCCCCCAATAACTAGGTCTCATCAATTTTGGAAAATCATAGTTTTCGCTAGATCTTTCATCCGTTACGGATCTTTTACGATATTGTCGAAAAACCCCCCAAATCTTGAAATCCATCATTAATTCTTGCGTTTTGTTAATCGAAAGATCCGTGTAGGTAATCCGGATCATACTCGAATGTGAAGACCATTGTACGAGACCCCGAAAGACAGGTGTGTGTTCTTTTACGAAAAAATGAGTCAAAATTTGAAACTACCCAATCACACACAGCTTACCACACGGATATGTGGCCAACCCGTGTGGATCACACGACCTCACACACAGTCATATCCTTCAGTAATACCTCACATCTTCACTTCGCACAAGGCTAGAGGCATCGCTTACAATCCGATCACACGATTGTGTGGCCTTTGAAACTCAAAAATTACAGTTTTGCCTTAAATTTAATTATTTTATTCAAATCAGACCCTGATTAGGTTTTTAATGGCATTTAGAGAACTAGATTATGCAATTGGGTCCTGGATTAGGAATAGAACAACGAGACATATAGATGATTGAATTACTCTTGATTGATTACCTGAATAGTGAATAATGTTACATGTATTTTATGTATACCAGATTGAATGATTCGAATGCCCTAATTGTTTGTAAAATTGGATCCCTAATTTATTCATGATTTTCATTGATTGGTTATGAGATTAAAGGTAAACAACATATAGATTGATTGACTTGGAATGTATTTATATTGTATTTGCATGGGTTGGGTTGATATGATTGGAAGAAGAACCGACAGTTTATCTGGATTTAATCATTCTCTGTGTACTCACAGTTACAACAGATTCTAACTACAATAGGCTCACTGTGTACCCACAATTACAGCAGATCCTAACTGCGACGTTTTCACTGTGCTTTTACGATCCCTCTAACAGCTTTTATCTGCGAGATGATCGTGTTTTCGCAGTTACTGACAGCTTTTATCTGCAATTACCTGAAACTGAATGTGGTATTAAGTCTACAAAGTGGAATGGTGGTGGAGGGAGTTTTGGAGAACTCCCAACTTTGGGGTGCTAGTGGTTGGGGGTAGGACAACCGATTTTTAAACTGACTTTTTTTTTTTTGTGTGGCATATTTAATAATCTATGCATACATAACTGAAATTACTTGATGAAACGATTGAGCTGATTTATGTACATATATCTTTTGTGAACAGTGTGAATAACCTTAAAACTAATTCAGTTGATTGTTTATATTTGAGAACATTGTTATTGCTTGACTAAAGTAGTAACACCAAATTACTGTATTTGAAATTGACAGTTAATTATAACAGATTGAGTCTTCATAATGATGTATGATGTTATTTAATGTTTAAAAGTATAACTGTATGTCTTGGTATATTGTAAAGGAACTCACATTGAGCTTCCAAAGCTCACTCCCCCTAATTTCCATCTTTACAGATAAAATCCTTCATGTTAGGATGTAGACACGACACTCGGAAGCTCTCGGCTTTTGTTCCATTTTTATTTTCATTAATGTTATTGTTTTTAATTCCTTAGGATGTTGAGTTATTTTTGTTTTCTGTTATTATGAACCATGGTTTGGGAATTGGTTTTAATTTAGTTGTTAGGTGCATCTTATTCATTATAGGTTGTAATGTTAGGTTACTATTTGTTAATACTTGATTAAATCAAATTGTTTTATTAAATTGACTTATGTTTTATTTTCGCTGCTATTCCTAATAAGTTAAATTAGAATATATAAATCACTTGTATAAACTTGAGATTTAAAAATTGATTTTGATAAAGATCGAGCCACTTCAGTGGTTAATATAATTTCCCGAATTCGGGTCTACCGTCTAGGTTGGGTTGGGAAAGTTACAAATATCTATATCATTTTGTGAAGAAACTATCTATCACTAAATAATTATTAATGGTGATGTGTGTAATGCCCCAAAATTTTTTGTGTTAATTTTGCAGTATTCTAGATTAAACTGCAAGGTTTTCTACAAACTAAAATGCGTGTTACATCGAAAATATGAGCTAAAGAAAAATTAATATTGAGATTTAATTTATAATTATTGTTCAGTAATAGTTGGAATTTGAGCTTAGATGGAAAGTTAGTGAGCTAGAGGAAAAATTGAGTAGTTTGAGTAATTTCAGTTCAAGGACTAGTTTGAAATAGGGAGGAATTTGGGAATATTTATGTTGCCAATAACCCAGAGGCCCAAAATTTAATTTTCCGACACTACAGGAGAACAGACTTTTAGCGGCGTTTTTTTTTGCCTTTAGCGGCGCTTTTAAGCGCCGCTAAAACTATTAGCGGCGTTTTCTGCCCAGCGCCGCAAAAACGCGCGCTATAGGCGGCGCAAAAATTTTGCGGCGTTTATTTAAAAAAGGCGCTAAAGACCATGACCTTTAGCGGCGCTTTTTTCACAAACGCCGCTAAAGACCATGACCTTTAGCGGCGCTTTTCCCGCAAACGCCGCTAAAGACCATGACCTTTAGCGGCGCTTTTCCCGCAAACGCCGCTATAGACCATGACCTTTAGCGTCGCTTTTCCCAAAAGCGCCGCTACAGACCATGACCTTTAGTGGCGCTTTTCCCAAAACGCCGCCGCTAAAGACAATGACCTTTAGTGGCGCTTTTTTACAAACGCCATTCTGGAACAAACCTTTAGTGGCGCTTTTCTCAAACGCCAGCTAAGAATATAAGCTTTAAAAAATATATTTTTATTAAATAATATTTATTTCCTATATTATATTTTATTTTGAAACTTTAAACTATATACTCTTAAAATAAATAAAAAATATTAATTAAATTAAATTTTCTATTAAAATTTTAACTTTAAAACTAAATATAAAAATTGATGAATTTAAATTTAGAATTTAAATATTATGTTTAAATAAATGGGCAATCTACCAGCAACAAAGAGATAATACAATTTATGAAAATTTTGTTCGATGAGAATTTTTAGATAAATTTTAAGCACATTTACATTTATGGAAAGAAAGAAAAACAAAAAGCTCATACCAAATTCAAAGTAACAAAAATGGAAGAAAATGCCAAAGAATCAAAACTATCTAAAAATGAACCCACTTTTGACATTCTAACAGTTGATTCTCCCATACAAGAAAAGAATGTAAATCCCACAACCATAAATTACTAACAAACATACCAAGCTCTTGAAGGTTAACATCAGGAGCAAGAAAAGAATTCTCTTTCATCTTGTTTGTGTGGATCTGAAGAATCTGCAAACGACTATTTTCGTCAGGAAGACTTATCTCAACTTGAACCTCCAAACGTCATGGCCTCTGTAAGAAAAGTATTCAAAGATTTAGCTGAGATCAAGAGACAATACAGATTCATAATGTAATCGCATCAACCATCACAAACCAAAAAGTTCGCAAAGCACACAAAATTATGCACATAAAAATTACTTAGCTTACAATGCAAAGATGCTTACTCCGGATCATAAGTATAAACCTTATTCATAGGCCATCAAATTCTCCATAATAACTAACGAGTTTGTTGTAACTATAAAATGCATCAATATTTTGTTTCTAGTCTTTGGTTGTTAATCAAGCTTCTTATATAGAGGAAGATCCAATGTGACAAAGAGCTAGACAGATAGCTTGCTTTTTGCATGTGTGTGTGGGGAGAGAGAAAGGAGGGATGGAGGACGGAGGGAGTAACCTCAAAAGGGCTTCATCAAGCAGATCATTTCTGTTGGTCATTCCAATAAGTAAAACATTACTTAGAGACTCCACTCCATCTATCTGAAAAGCAAATTATTCCTTTAGTTAAAAGTGTCATATTAATAAGACATGGTTACCACAAGAACCAAGAAAATGACACAAGACAAAGAGTTTTTTAAGACTAGGAAGTCAGTCCTCAGGTCTAGTTATCGACCTTGGTAAGCAAATGGTTCACAATGCTGTCATGAACTCCGGTACCATCTCTAGTTGAGCCTCTTGACTACAAAGACCAAGTAAACCACATAATTCACTAAGACAGTTCAATAATACAATTAGACAGATTGAAATAAATTGTCTAAATACTCTTTATAATTGAATCTTTATACATAACTAGGCCACATAATATATTCCTTCACATATCAAGAAATAAGCTTGCATCTAACTTAAATAACTCCTTTGTGAAATTTCCCTGATTTTATTAGCATCTTAAACTCAACAACATATATATAAGGATACAAACATAATTATTTATCAACATCAGAGAGAAATTCTAGGACTTAAAAGCTATAGCTCTTTGCAATTTTATCACTCATCGCTTCTATTTAAAGAACACAAATATGTAAAGATTCTTAAAAAAAAAAAAATTACAATGTAAAGGAAATTAGAAGCATCAAATAAAAGAAGGTGAAAGTATTATCGATCCGAGGGATGCCTAGAAGTATATTAACGCAAAATTGTACCGTATATATAGCATCAATTTCATCAAAAATTATGACATGCAAATCACTTTCGTCAATCGAAAAGTTGAATGAACGTGAAAAGTGGGCAAATTTCTCTTACCACGAGTCCTTTGATCATTCTCGGGATCTGCAAACGGGTCCCTAACATTCTTCTCGTTTCACCAACAAACTTGCTCAGGACTTGGGACTGTTAACGATCTAACATATATATTCACCACATTCACAAACATAATAGTCAATAGAGTCAAATGCAGCATCTATGAAACATTTATGCAAAACAGGACAAGACACAATACAGCAGAATTTGCTAAAAGTAAGCATACACTCATATATGAAAACATCAACAGCAGCATGGAGACGACAGTGAATTATGTACAGTTCATGGTCATATATATTCTCTTGAACCCACCATTAAATCACTTTTTGCATGGATGCAGAGTTACAGATGGGGAACTATCCCACAAACAAAAATGCAAGAATCACTCATACGAGATCTTACAAGAAGTATATGATGAAGAACATAATAAATTGTCAAAACTATCTAAGAGCCATTTCTTTGAAAAAACAAGCTAACTACAAGATCAACATTGGGCTTGACTCCTGTCTACTACTTTTTGGATCAGCAACAAGTATATGATGAAGAACATAATAAATTGTCAAAACAGATGACTGCATTAATTATTGTTAGATCAAAAAGCAAAAGAGAGGACAGCAAATATATGAAGAATTCATTATAGAACTCAACTTTGACAACCCAATTCTAGAAAGACTATAACCAATGAGTAAATGGAAAAAAAAGGAGAAAATATTGTACCTTGCACTCGTTGAGGTTGATTTCATTACTTCCAGCCATTTCTCTTTCTCTAAACACTCAAAAACAAAACCCAAAAGCTTAAAATAGATCCTTGTGAAGAACAAACCAAAAACTCACAATTCGTATTCCAAACCCAAATAAATAAAAAGTAAAAAAAAAAAAAAAAAACCAACAAAGATGTTAATCTGATCTTATTCTCTCTTTTTTTCCACTTCAAAAGATCCTTCCTTTTGTTTTTCCTGCCGTTAGAGCTTATTATCAAGAGAAAAGATAAACAGCTTAAAAATCTCTTCAAAAGGAAACAAAGAGAGAGCAAAATCACAAGGGTTTTCCCCTGTTGAACCACTTTTATTCCTAACCATTTTGCACAGATTTTATCATCAGAGGAAGAAATAAAATCAATACTAATAAATGGAATAGCCATATAGTAGAGAGGAAAACATTACCGTAGTTGAAATACTTTCATCACCCAATATAATACGTAACAGCTTTATCACTTCAGTCCAGCAACTCTGCATATAGAGTTGAAAAAACCTCAACCTTTAAAAGAAAATAAAGAACTAAGTACTCTTCGTTCTGAGTTGAATTTTTTGAGCTTTAGAAACGATTCAACCTCTAGCAAGTCATTTTTCATCATAATATCTTCCAAACAAGCGTCAAGGCCTCTTCTAATTTCTCTTCTTTTTTTGTCCCAAGACCACTGCATAATAAATTTAGAAGGGAATATTTACTTGAAATTTTATCGAAAACAAATTATATACAGCAACGGGCTACCGACGGAGATTTCGACAGAGATACAGCAGCGGGCTACCGACGGAGATGTAGAGGCCTGCCGATTTGGGGAAATTGAGGGAAAAAATAAAGGGAATCGGGGTAGGGGAGAAATGGTTTGGGAAAAATAAAATGGGGAAAAAAGAGAAGAAATTTCAAGTGAAATTTTAGGATTTCTTTGGGAGGGGGGAGGGAACCGATTTTGGGAAAAGAAAGGAGGGAAAAAAAGAAAGATTTCTTGTCAAATTTTGGGATTTTGGGGAAGGGGGAACAAAAAAGTCTAATGCATTTTGGGTAACAAGACGATACCGTTTCTTGTAAAAAATTTTGCGGCGTTTTTTATAAAAAATGCCATTGTTGCTTATTTTTTGTGGCATTTTTAATAAAAACGCTACAAAAAGTTATTTTTCTACCTTTTTGCTCTATTAAAAATCTTTTATTTTGTTTTAATATATATAAACTTTATTATTATCTCTTAAATAATTTAAATTATATTTAATTATATGTATATATCTAAATTTAGATAGAGATACATCTCATAATTATATATGAATTTCGATTTAATGTGTAATTGTAGACGTGAAATTCTAATTGTGGTTTAAATGTATAGTTGAAACTTTAATTTTGATTTAATCATACACATTCTAAAAAATAAATACATCAATATATTTTTATATTGAATAAATATAAATATTTATGTATGCAATATATAAATATAAAATGATGTTATATCAATAATTGTGTTCATAATTTATGCTTTTGGGATTTAACCCATTTTGATATATATATTTTTAAAATAATAATTTAGATTTATCTTATTTAGATTTATATTATAAAAAAATCCAAGATACACAAGTTAAGTAGTTCACTATATTTATCCCTAAACCCCAACCCCTAAACCCTTACTATTATCTCTTAAATAATTTAAACTATAATCATAAGTTTAATATATTCAAATTAATATTATCTCTTTTACAATTATATAAGAAATCGTTTAATATATAAATTAAAAAATACTAATTAATCTAAACCCTAAACCTCTTAACCCGTATCCCATAAATACTAAACCCTTACACCTTAAACTCCAACCCTAACCCTTAAACCTTAAATCATAATCCCTAAACCCATAATTCATCATAAACCTTCAAATACTAGTTAACTCTTAAATCTTAAACCCTAAACCATATATCTTAAACCATAGTTAACTCATAAACCTTAAACCCATATATCTTAAACCATAAACCTTAAACTATAACGATAATTAATTTAATATTTTTAATTCAATACTATCTCTTTTACGATTATATAAGAAAATATTTAATATATTGTATAACCATAAATTTTAATAAATATTATTTTAGGGGTTATACATTAGTGTTTATGATTTTTTTGAGGTTTAGGGGTTATATGACTTTTAGCGGCGTTTTACCAAAAGTGCCGCTAATGCTCTGGTCTATAGCGGCGTTTTACCAAAAGCGCCGCTAATGCTCTGGTCTATAGCGGCGTTTTACCAAAAGCGCCGCTAATGCTCAGTCCCAGCGGCGCTTTACTTTAAGCGCCGCTAATGCTCAGTCTTTAGCGCGCTTACTTTACCAAAAGCGCCGCTAATGCTCTCTGTCTTTAGCGGCGTTTTACCAAAAGCGCGCTAATGCTCTCTGTCTATAGCGGCGTTTTTACCGAAAGCGCCGCTAATGCTCTGTTTTTAGCGGCGTTTTTACTAAAACGCCGCTTATTGTTTCTTTTTTAGCGGCGTTTTTGGTCAAACGCCGCTATTGCTCTGTGTTTTACAATTTTTACTGCGTTTTTTGATAAAACGCCGCTAAAAACGCCGCTAAAGCCCTATTTTCATGTTGTGCGAAAAGGGAAATTGAAGGGTTTTACGTGGGTGCCTTCCTTCCCTGCTATTTCATTAGCAAAAAGAAGAGAAAAGAGAGAAGTTGATTTTCTATTATTTCAAGCTAGTTGAGAAGGATTAGAGATAGGAAAATGATCTCAAACCTTTTAGATTCCATTTTGAGTGGATGGTTTTTAGGTCATTTAGAAAATTGAGTCAGTTTTAAGCAGTGATTCATTCATATTTACTTTTTGATTTTATTATTGAGTTTTGAGTCAAACAAGTTGGCCAAGGGAAAAGCAAAACTTGTTGAGGATTAACCCCCTTTACTTTGCTTTCGGCTTCTCTGCTTACATTTCTAAATTATGTTGCTTAATTCTTACATATAAACCTAAATAATACTTCTGATAAATTTTTTTTATAAAAATGCTCCAAGAATAGAGTTAACAGTTAATTAAAATTAAATTGATCACATTATAAATTTGTCGGCGTACTTTTTAAATTAATTCTATAATTATACTATTAATTTAATCTTCATCTTTATCTTAAATTGATGCTACTTTTCATTTTTCAACATGCATGCTTAGCTGTTACATTTCAATTTTCATAATCTAAATAGTATTATGGACGTAATTTGTTTAATAATTGCATAAAATGACAATATTTATTGACCTTTTGAAGCCAAAATGTTAGACCAATTTTCTACAAAAACAAAATATTGTAGGATAAGGAAAGCTTCCATATGTAAAATGTTAAAAACTTATAGCCTGTAATGCCAATTGCTTCCAAACAAAACAATCATTAATTTGAGCTATTATTGATGTTGCATTTTGACTTTTACATTCTTCCTTTTCGTCAACGCTATTCCGTAGGTATTTTACGTGGAGGAGAAGCATATACACACTTAGAAAAATAAGAAAATTCAAAAGCAGATTATAAGAGTTGTAGAACATTTATCAACTCTTTCATCGTAATAGGAAGGTGTAGACATAATTTTATAATAGAGTAGCAGATTATATAGTCAAGATTTCTGTTGCTGGTATCAACAGTATGCAAATAGTCGATACGACCCTAATTTTAATGTTGAGTTCATTGATTGAAGATTGAAACAATTATGATATTGTTTTGTCTTAATTATTTTATTGTAATTGCTTTTGTTATATCTTAACTAAAAAAAAAAAGAGAAAATCGGAAAGAAATTCTCTTATTTTATGTATTAATTTTAGGGGTAACTTTAAAAGATTTTCTTTAATGCAAAAGGAGCCTTGTTAAAGATATATTCTCCTTTATTCATTCTCAATGATATTTTGGGTAACAATGGTGAGAAATCTTTTTGGCACTAAATAATGGTGATTATCATCGCACCACAATTTCTCATTTTCACCCAAGCATTAACCTCCGCTTGGTAGAATAATCCTCTATTGGAGGGACATTTTATGTTTTAATCCCTTTGTTCTTACGTGGAGATTTCTTTTTCTACTTTTTACTTTTAATTATTTCCTTATTTTAAATTTCATTTACTAATTTACTATTTTTATTTAAAAGTTTTAAAGTTTTTTATTTAAAAAATGATTTATACATTATATAATTAGTTAATTATTGAAAATATTTAAATAAAGTTTATTATAATTTTAGATATTACCAAAAAGATACATAGAAGTAGTGGAAAATTTAATTTCTTTAATTGTCAGTTTTATTTTTATCTTATTGTTATACAATGTTTGCATTCAAATATATGTTTAATTACTAATTTTAATTTTATTGTTATTTTTAATTTTACTAGAACTGGCCTCATTACCAATTCAAATTGAGTCTAAGTACATCAAAAACTAACCTCATTACCAATCCAAATCGAGTCTAAGTACATCGAGAAAGGAGGAAAAATGATATTTGAAACCGAAACATTGAAAAAAGTGACTAAAGAAGGATGTGTATAGTTGGTAAAAGTCAAATATAATTTACAAGAAAATTTTAGATTTTATTAACCGTTCTTTAGCTGTCAAATACGTGTAGAGGTAGAGAGTGACAGCCATATTCTTATAAAGTTGCTTTCAGGTAATGGATGAATTTTGTCGATGCTATGTGGATGTGTTAGTGTATTCTCAAAATCTAGCTACTACTAACATATTTTGCGATCATGGAACAATTCGGCTTATCACTTAGTTTATTTGAACTTAGGTGGTGGATTATTGGCTTTGCAATGAATGATCAGTAAGTGTACCCTTTTTACATTCTTTGCCTTTTTTTTTTTTTTAATCAACCACCCTTCTCCATAAACTGAGAAAAATAATAGAGTTTATCCCAATAACAAAATGAACTTTAGTGGAAGCAAAGCAAAGAAAAAAAAGTCAAATTTGGAAATTGGCATTCGGTGAGGTAGAAACTGAGGATGCACGCGACAATTAAGTTTATTTTCTCTCGTTTTCCCATTGAACAAACAAGATTCTCCACTACTAGTCATTCACACCACCAGAGTCAACCCAAGGCTTCTTTTCATTGCGAAAACTTACATCTCAAACTTTCAACTCGAAGTTCACATGTAAGTATAAAACTGATGAAATTTTCAAAACGAATAACATCGAGAAAGTCCAATACATATAAAGTAACATATTTACACATTTATGAAAATTTTTAGTTCTAACATATTTTACATGTTTAACATTTCTCATATTGTCATTGGATATATATAAGTCTTCAATGAATCAAATTATTAATGCATTCTTTGTAATTACCCATTTAATGGTTTAATTTGATTAGAATTAAATGGAGTCAATTAACGTTGATAACCAAAATTAAAGTACTAATATTTGGTAATTTAATTTTTATGTGAAAATGTCATGTGATTGTATTCCATATATTTAAAGAATTGTTAATTTTTTGAGTTTGAAAAATCTTACATTTTTCATAATTAACCATTCAATTACTTAATGAATTGTTGATTGAGTCTTAGCTTAGTTGACATCGGTATTGTTGTCAATGCAGAAGGACGTGGGTTCAAATGCGTTGAAATGCATTATCGTCTTATTTAAAAGTTAGAAAAGAAGTATAGGTAAGTTGTATTGAATTAAAATCAAATCTCAAATCTGATTGAATTTGTGTAAATTTATGTTCACTAATCCTCTTTCTTTTCTATTTCTATTAAATTGAAGTTAATGCACAATTTTATTTGCCATCCCTGTTCATTTACAGTCTTCTAGAAATGGGGGCTTTTTACGTGCACAAGTTGCTTGATTCACATATCTTTAACAAATCTAAACCAATGTATAAAAAAAACTAATCATTTAACTTGTAATTTTTTTTTGCAATAATCATTTTTGTATATTAAATTAAACACTTTCAATAAAAAGCCATTTACTTAATGCATATATACTTTTGGAGGAATTAAGTCTTCTTAATTTTATTTCTAAGAATTTAATCTCTATTATTTTAAAATATTGACTCACATTTAAAATTCACAAGGATTTTAGTTCTTATGTATAAAATGCTTAGTATACACATCTCTTACTTGAAACAGACCCTAATATTCCCACAATCATGAACTATTTTTATTTATCCAATCAAGAAGGTTTGTTTATTAATTTCTATGTTTTACATGCACCAGCATTACATGCTTCTCCTCACGCAATTTACACATTTAACAATTTCTTTTACAAAATATTCATTGTCCCTCTTCAATGCTTAACAACTACTAAGCAGTTATTATATATTCTTTCTTGTTTAGGTTATAATGGACAAATACCATCTTCTACGACAATTTTTTTCTATTACTGCATCCTAAAAAAAATTATAGTGAATGTGGGATGCCATCACTTTTAGCAGGAGGAATGAATCCATTGGGTTTGGTTGGATGAGAATGTATTTATTACCATTGAACTACATTTCCTAGTTTTTTTTTATTTATTATATGTCAAAAATATTACTAGTTTTTACAATCTTAATTTTTTTATTAAACGTATAACTAAAACATTAATACTTTTTTTAATAAACACAAATTAAAAAAAAAACTAGTTAATTAGATAAATTTTGTAATAATTATTATACAATGTACATTAAGTTGTGGTGATAAAATATATGTACTTTTAAGGTTATCAAGTATTGAATTTCCTTTAGTAATGAATAGAATTAGAGATAGAAGGCTGTTTTATTTCTGACGCTATTTTCTATTTTAAAGTTAAAACATTCTTTTATATTTTTATATTTTTATATCTTTTATTTTAAGTAAAATATATTCGTAGAAATTTTGGTCTTAATTAATAATTTTTCATCACTTTAGTCCTCAACATTTAAATTTTAATCTTTCTTAAATATTTTAAATTTTTTTAAATTGTAAACATTTTGTATTTTTTTAAATAATTTAAAAGTACATGTGAGCTATTAAAATTTTAACCACCCATAAGCTATGAGATTTTTACATAAAATTTGAACTACATCTCCCTTGCTGCTTATTAAAGCAGTCGCTACCACCAATCTTGATAATTTAACAACTCCAGAGTCTGTAATTTCCACATTGAGGAGCTGCTTTTCCTAAAAACAAATCGTTATAGCAATTTTTAATTTCAAATTGATGAGCAGAATTTGCCCAAGTTTTGTCATCATAAAATACAAACTCCGGCATGACATGATTTTCAACTACTGTTGTCGAATCTAGCAACTCGCATAATATATTTTTCTGGGGTACAAACAACTAGAAAACACAGGTCAACAAAAAGGAAGTGGTGGGACAACACGGTTTTGCTATTTTCTTTATTTCTTATTTTTAACTTTATTTTTTTTACGTTGAATTTAAAACAAAAAATGAAATATGGTTGATAAAAAAAAAGTAATTTTAAAACAAAACAAAATATTATAATTGGCTCGGATATGCTTTAATTCTTACATAGTGTTTGTAGAGGAACAGGACAGATCCTTGATTTGTAAGTTGATATTTTTATTCAATGATTTTAGCTGTCACCCAAATTAACCCATTCTTTACTTGTAAAACAGTTCATCCCCCTCCTCTAAGGCATATAGGTCTATATAAATTGAGCAATTCCTCAACATCTATATAATCACCTCTATACTTGAACCCTTCCTTCGCTATACTCCTTTTTTTGATTTGTTGCCACTTTGTTATCCATGGCTTCCAAAACTTGTTCCCCTTCTAACAAGTTGAGATTCCTCCTAGGAATGGTTTTATTTCTTCTTATGAATATGGCCACTGCCCAGTTGTCCTCTACCTTCTATTCAACAACATGCCCTAAAGCACTTTCCACCATTAAATCAGCAGTTAACTCTGCTGTGTCCAATGAAGCTCGCATGGGGGCTTCTTTGCTTCGTCTTCATTTCCACGATTGCTTTGTCAATGCAAGTCGTCTTTTCTTTCCTTTTAATGAGTTCCATTTGCATGTCTGTAATAATCAAATTTATATTCTGTAATTGGGTTATTATTACCACTACAAAAGATGCAAAACAAAAAATGTCCTGACCGACACTCAACACAACATATGATTGCTATTTTAGATGCCATCATTTTTTACTGTGTCAGAGACATTAGAAAAACATGCTGCATGATTGTTTAGTTAAAATAATTTATTCATTTAAATATAGTATATTAAAAAAACCATTGTTTTTATTCTTTTGTAATTTTGCATGCCGTCATCATTTCATGTTTGCTTTTGAGAGATGTTACAGATATGTGTCCGATGTTTTTATATATTTGGAGATACTCATATATCAAACACAAATTGCACCAT
The DNA here is from genome assembly GCA_025698475.1 of Gossypium anomalum. Taxonomy (NCBI): domain Eukaryota; kingdom Viridiplantae; phylum Streptophyta; class Magnoliopsida; order Malvales; family Malvaceae; genus Gossypium; species Gossypium anomalum. The sequence goes on along the minus strand of CM046965.1, from coordinate 74,715,368 downwards.
AAACTTAAAATTCATGTTTAGGAACATGATTCTAACGGTCAAGACAAATGAAGCATAAAACTTTATGAGCTCTGCTACGTAGAGAACGCAGGGTATTTCGTAATAACTATTCATCCACAATCTGTAAATAGTTTAGACAAAAAGGATTTGACTTTGAACAAAACAAAAGCTTGGAAATGGTTTTAAAAAATCTAGCTAACATGATCATGTATGAAATAAAAGTTTGTTATGTAATGAATTGCAGGGATGCGATGGATCCATACTGTTGGATGATACAGCAAATATGACAGGAGAAAAAACAGCTGTTCCAAACAGCAATTCAGCCAGGGGATTTGAAGTTATTGATACCATCAAATCTCAGGTGGAGAGTTTGTGCCCTGGTGTTGTTTCTTGTGCTGATATTGTTGCAGTTGCTGCTCGTGATTCTGTTGTTGCTGTAAGTCAAATGATCTTGGTTATTTTACGGTTCTGTTCTCTTCGCTGCTGGAATGGATAGTTCGAGCTAGAACTCGAAATATGAAACCCTAGCTGGATCGAGTCTTAATTTTATAATTTGAACTTGATTCGAGATAATAATCAAACTGTTCCAACTCACTTGATTAGGCTTATTTTATTAATAAGAAATGAGCTCAGTTTTCATGCTTCGATGCTTCTTTTTCCCAGCTTGGAGGGCCTAGTTGGACAGTTCTTTTGGGTAGAAGAGATTCAACCACTGCAAGCTTGAGTGCTGCTAATTCCAACATCCCTGCTCCAACTTTGAATCTTAGTGGTCTCATCACTGCTTTTTCAAACAAAGGTTTCACTGCTAAAGAAATGGTAGCCCTCTCAGGTATAACTATCAAAGAACATATTCTTACCAAATTCATGCAAAGTTGCAAACATGAGAGGAAATGAATGATGTTAATTTATGGGTTTAATTTGGTCAGGATCTCACACCATCGGACAAGCCAGGTGCACCACTTTCCGGACAAGAATCTACAATGAAACCAACATCGACTCCACCTTCGCGACATCGTTAAGAGCGAACTGCCCAAGCACTGGTGGAGACAACAGCCTGTCCCCACTGGATACCACAAGCTCCACATCATTTGACAATGCATATTTCAAGAATTTGCAGGGGCAGAAAGGGTTATTACACTCTGATCAACAGCTATTCAGTGGGGGTTCCACAGATTCTCAGGTTAATGCTTATAGTTCCAACTTGGGATCTTTCACCACAGATTTTGCTAATGCGATGGTAAAGATGGGAAACCTTAGCCCACTCACTGGAACAAGCGGTCAAATCAGGACGAATTGCAGGAAAGCCAATTGAATCACCCCCCCCTCCCCTTTTTTGTTTATATTCCCCATTTTGTGTACTTTACTATTTATCGGAATAAATGCATAATTTAATGTTGTTCTCGTGATTTCTGGTGTAACTTATCAAATTGTTATATTTAGTAACTTTAAATACTTGACTGAATTAACCAGCTAAATTAACCCAACATCAATTTAGTTAAATAAAATAATTAAAATATTTTTATGTACAAAATAAATTATATTATTATAATAATATTTTTATTTTAAATTTTAGTAAAATTAATTAAAAAACTCACATACAAAAAAATTTGAACTCATGGCAATAGTATTTATAGAATCTTAATTTTACCACTTTAATCAAAACTTTATCTTTATTTCAATTTTGATATAATTTTTAAGTTTTTTACACAAAAAAAATAAAAAACCACTCAGATGGTTATATCTCTACTAACTTTAAACCTCTAGTTGAGTTGGTATCACAATTTAATCGGATATCAAGTCGATTAGAGAAATGTTTAAAATATCAATTTATATACAAAATAAATTGTAACATCTTAATCGTACTATAACAAAATGGAAGCACAAATCAAAAAATAATTAGAGTGTATTTAATATTTTTAATTAAATATATTTATCTATTTAAATTTTTTTATTCCCAATCTAAAATATTTTATTTTATTTTAATTTCATATATAAATATATATTTTTATTATTAATTTTAAATCCTATTTTTAAAGTATATTGGATATTATTTTTAAACACCAACTTTTATTCTAAATGTGTGACATAATTACTAATATATATAAAAGCTGATTATTAGAGTAGAATAAATAGGTTCGTTCAAATCAGACAAAGCCCATCTGTGACTCCAAATGGGTTGAAGACACTTTTTTCCATTTGGACTGAAAAAAAAAGTAAAACTAAAATGAAGATAATCACCATTGAGATCACTGCATCACTCTAAATTCCTCAAAGCTGGTAACTCCATCGCCATTGGGATCAAATTGCTTGATAATCACCATACATTCATCAATCGCCTTTGACTCCTCAAGTTCCGTGAGCATTTTGCTCAGTGGTTTATATTCCTTGAGGATTTTTTATTATCTTTAACGAGGGTTAAAGTCTTTATATTTAAATTTTTATCAAAACAAATATTTTTTAATAAATTGAAAAAAATCTTTATACATAAATAACACTAATATGGGTGCAATATAACAAGTAAATACCTCTAAAATAGTAGCAAAATTAACAATAAAACAAAAGTTATACAATATCTGAGGGTCACTTAACTAACTATAAATACGACTAAAGCAAATGCACCTATCGAACAATAGTATAGCTATGGTGAGTAGCGAATATCGTATCCACGAGGATTAAAAGTACTAGTAATTACCGTCTTCTTATTATTTAGCCGACAAATTGGAGTGATTGTGTTTAAATTTAAAATTACTAAACTAATTTAACTAAGAACGCAATAGAGAATGAAATAGAAAAATAATTGAAGATAACCAATAAGAGAGACAACATCTAGGAAAGAATCCACCTAGACTTCACCTGTTATTATGAATCTGAATTAAACGATTTATTCACATGTGTCTTGATCCGTAGAAATCCCTAAATTATGTTGATATTTCTTTCGAGAGTAAGAATAACTGACTTTAGGTTGATTAATTGAAATCTCTTTCTAATTAAAACCCTTATTGTCGCATTAACTTGATCTATGGATTCCCCTATTAGATTTGAATCTAATTCGGTAGATTTATGTCATCCTATTTCTAGGATTGCATGTAACTCTACTCAACTATGCTAGATCTACTCTTAAATAGAGATATTTGCTCCAATGAAATAAGCACATTAAACATGAATTAATATCTCAAAAATATTAAAATAAGAAATAACCATACATTATTGAAAATAAGAATCAAGTATTTATCGCGTAAAACAAAAATTAAATAATATAATTCATCATAGGTTTCATCTCCCCTAGTTATCTAAGGGATTAGTTCATAATCCTGAATGAAAACATCTCAAAGTTAGAAAAATCACAAGACATAAAGAAACTAAATAAAACTTCAAAGAAATTAAAAGGAGATCTTCAATCTTGATAGAGATCCACTTCCGAGTTGGCTCCGATGGTGTTCTTCGAGTGTTTTCTTCGATCCTATCTGATTGCCCCTTTATGTCTTTTTTTACTGGGTATTTATAGACTTTAGAATGCTCAAAAACCCTAAAAACTGGGTTTTTTCGCGTATTTGGAAAGTAGGGTGCGAAATCAACATTGGCTGGTACATGGGCGTGTGTCCAGCCTGTGTGGAAATCTCCAGGCCGTGTGGATCTTGAAAACAGTTCTTTTTGTCCGATTTTGGCTCGTTTTTCGCTCCTTTCGCTCCCAAATGCTTTCCTAAATATAGAAACATGAATTTAAAGGATTAAGAGCATCAAATTCACTAATTTGCATAATTAATCATCCAAAAATTCATTAAGAATGAGATTAAAATATGTTACTTTTATAACTTATCAATATTCAAATAATAACAGCAAAATAGTAGCAATATAATAGTGAAATGACAGCAAAATAGCGAGAAAACAATAGCAAAACAGTGGGAAAATAGAAGCAAAACAACTATTGTTTTCAAATTTGAGTCTGGCTGAACTCAGGCAAAAAAAAAAAAAAACCTTACCCGAGGCCCAACCTGTTTTCTAAACAGGTCTTTTTTTTTTCAAGCCTATTTTTTTGGATATATATTTTTGCTCAGACCCTCCCAATTTTTAGGCGGACCTGGCCAAACCCATGGACAGATCTAGTTTGATGAGTGGAAAGAGATGGAAGAAAAGATTTTGATTGGTGGAAGGAGATAAAAAAAAAGAGTGAGTTTAAACCATTATTTTATTTTTGTTACTTTTTATTTCCGTTCAAATGGAGAATGTAACACCCCCAACCCGTATCCCTCTCCAGAACCGGGTTATGAAGTATTACCGGAGTTTACAAATCAGATAGACAGAAATTTCAACATTTCATATAACATAACATTCATGTTAGAAACCAATCAAACTCATACATACTGTCTTATTCAAGTCCTCGAGGCCCAAATTATGCATTAGAAACAAATCGGGACTAATTCGAAAACTCAAAGAATTTTTAAAAAATATTAAAAATTTTCAAAGCTGCAGGGTTTACACGATCGTGTCCCAGCCCGTGTAACTCTCTAACTTGTGTCACATGGCTGAGTCACACGCTGATGTGCCAGATCGTGTGCCCTTTCGAAATGGCCTCACACACCAGTGTGCTAGCCGTGTGAGAGGTCACATGCCCATGTGGACTCAAAATGTACCTTAAACAACAAGTTTACCATTCCTTGCAAGCTTGGACAATAAGCAACTCAAAAATCATTCGTTTAACCAATTCAAAACACAATCAAACACATCCAAAGCATATCAAACAAACATCCTAGGTGTCTAACCAATGTACCCTCATTGGTACCACATTTATATCATCAATTTATATTATCAAAACATCATTCAAATTCAAATTATAAACATACCTAATTTAATCCATATTACCTAGTTTATGAATATTTAAACATCAACTTAACATGCTATAATATACTTCAAACACAAACACATATTCATATGTATATACCAACCAATATTAAACTTATAACCTCATTTACAATCAAACCATAAAATAATTATTATTTAAATACCCTAGATACATGCCGACACAAAAGAGTAATCATCACCACATTTGAGTTCAGGATCATTGTTGGATGCTGAATCGACGATCAAAATTAAGTACCTAACCTGCACACGGAAAACAAAACCGTACGTTGAGTAAAACTCAGTGGTATTTCTATAATCCAAATATTTAAAGACAATATAATTTATTATGTACATTTTAATTATAAGCACAATTGAATATTAAAAACCACATTTATTCATACAATGACATTAGTCATTCAATATTCAATTCATAAATACATCATTCATACCATACTCAATTCTCATCATTTGCTATATAATAGCTTTTCACAATATGATACACATATCATTTAAACAACATTATTGTTCATTCCATATCCAATTCATGAATACACAATTCATGTGTCTCAATCCATATTTCAATTCACTGTCCCATTTTCATTTCATATACAATATCATCTAATATCAATCATAGTGCCATTTCAATTAATTGCCCCTATTAACACGTCTCGGACTCAAACGGATACACGAATCCAACCAAACACACCAGTTTGGCACCCAGTGCCTCGTCGAATAATTCAAAGTAGTAAATTGGCACCTAGTGTCTCATCGGTTAAACCAAAGTAAATTGACACCCAATGCCTCATCGAATAAATCCGAAGTAATAAATTGACACCCAGTGTCTCATCGACTCGAAGTCGAAGAAATCCCTGAACTCTTCCAATCCTATGGCATGCCATCTATATCTGACTCAGTCCGATACAGTTAATAGGGTTCCAATTCACTTTTTAAATACAACCAATATTCATGTCAATTCAAATAATCAATATATTCAATATATATATACCAATTCAATTCATTCAATCAACTTAAATTCAATTCAATGACAAAGTGTCAAATACTCACCTCAACACTTACCATATGCATTAAATTAAAAATACAACAATTAATAACTAAGTTCGAATTATAGAAATACAAACTAGAAATTCTGAGCTATTCCTCGTCGACTTTATCTTTCCCCTTTTTAGTCGAGGATTCCGGTATGACATTAGCTACGGAATTAAAACAATTAAAATTCATCAATACAATACAATTTAATTTCATATTGAAAATTTCAATTTTTACTCAATATTTTCCTAAATTCCAATTTAGTCCCTAAACCGAGACTAATTTTATTTCTTCACAATTAATCCTATATTTTCATACAAATTCTACTTTAAACTAAATTTAACTCCCTATTTTCACTTAAATTCCTAAATTTTAAAATTTTCACAATTTAGTTCCTATTACTCAAAATTTACAATTTATTTTACAATTCAATCCTTTTTCATTTCTAACTTAAAAATCTATCAATTTAATCCCTAATACTAAAATTATTCAACATTAAAAACACTTAAAAACTCAATAGTTTCTAAAATTTTGGCATGAGTCGAGTAGTATTTAACACCGAAATTCCAAAAACATAAAAATTACAAGAAAAAGGGACTAAATTGACTAACCAAGTGAACTTGGAAAATTGAAACCCCTAAGGCCATGGCTTTCTTTCTTCTTTCTCTTTTTCTTTCTTTTTTCGTTTTGGCTTGGCTTTCTTTTTCTTTTATTTGTTTGTGTTATTATTATTATAATATAATATATATACTTAAATATTAAGTAAATCTATTATAATATACATATTAACTTTAAATTTTACATTAATATTAGCCTTATGCCGCCTCATTTATGATCATTGGCATAATTGCTTCTTTAATCCCTTTAATTTTTCTTTATTCTATAATTCGACTTTCACTCTATATGTAATTTAGTCCTTATACCTAATTATTCTTAATTCATGCAAATTCACTTAACCAAAACTTAATTAACTACACAATTGACTTCCTAAATATTTACGAGTCCGATTTACGAAAATGAGAAAATGGGTATACTTCGAAAGCCAAATCGTGAATTAAGCCTTTATTTTATAATGCACTTAAAATGTGAGGACATTAACAATCGATAACATAATAATAACACAAATAATCTCATATTATGAAACGTGTCAAATATTAATAATAAAAATCCACCTGTCCTGCCTTGGAGAAATTATTTTATGGACCCTTCCCACCATATCATTCATGGTCCCTATAACACCCCACACTTAGTCTAGACGTTATGACTGGATCTTAAGGAATTATATTAACTCGTTTTGAAACTCTAAATTATAAACTAGTTAAGTGTGTTTCGAAAATATCAATTTGGAAAAAATCTTACTAGTTTTTAGTAAATACGTTTAGGACTTATTTCTTCTACAGAAAAACACTTAATTTGTCACTTAATTTTGCAACGAAAATTTCAGAGTTGTTAATTTGAAAACCGTGATTTCAATATGTGGAAACATATAATTTGCAGATTATCAAAACTAGATCTAACAGAAAATCCAAAAACTAAAAAATAAAGTCCCAAAACATTTATATAGTCTAAAAAGTCTAGAATTAAGTTTAAACTTATAAACTGTCTTTTTATTTAGCAAAAATCCAATCTGAGCTCCTGCACACCGCTCGATCCTAAGTTTGCTGACTACTTGAAAAGATAAATTATTGGGTGAGCTTACATAGCTCGATCTGCAACTTAGCCCATAAATCAAATAGACAGTAGAAATCATACACAAATTAATACAGGTGACATGACATATTAAGCATCGCAACATAACAAATAGTTCAGATACACATGACATGGCATATTAAACGATGCAACATAACAGACAGATCAAATATAGATCCTACCCTCATTTGCTATGCACCGTCTTCATCCAACCCAACATACCAAATAGGGTTAATTAATACCCATTCAACCTCACAAACCAAATGAATGATCGTATGTTACTGTATAAAAATATACAATCAAACTACTAGATATAGTGCAAAAAATCGCACTAATCAGATATTTGCAGTACTAATTACCAAAAATGTAACACCCCGAAATTTATGTTTTTGATTCTGCTTGAATATGACATAAATCAATATCTGCTTCAGTGGTTAAGTGTTCTGGGTGTGTGTGTGAGGTCCTAAGTTCAAGCCTTGCGTTTGGAAAATTTTGGTATTTCGATGAGTAAAGCCTTACTCTTGTTCAGTGGGCTTAAGTTTGAATGCTAGTAAGACTATATCAGAATAGGCCTGCTGGTCTGGTGGTTAAGAGGACTGTTGGAGTAATGGAAGTCTTGTGTTTGAGTCTTTGCGTGGACATTATTTTTTTGGCAGCGTTTTGGCTAAGAGTTTAAGTTTCACTAGAAATCTGAGTAGTGGAGTGTTGAGATAGAGTGGGTAATGGGATTTAGGTGATCAGTGTTTCCCAAATCTTCTCTGTAGGAAAAAAAACTGTTCATCTCCCCTCTATTTTCCCTTTATTCTTTTTGCTTTCTGCAGAAATTCTCTCTTATTTTCACCTTTGTCGAATTTTCTTACTTTCTTCTCACTAAAGTCGTATCATTCTTCTTGTTCGGTGTTTCTTTGCACGATATCGGTAAGTGAAACTGTGGTATTTTGTAAAATAGATTTTCTAGAACGTTAACTGAGGTTATACTGACATTTTTGACAGCGGCACGTAACGAGAATTAGGGCTCTATTCGTACTGTTTCGTTGTGAATCATTTCGAAGTCTTGCGGTAAGTTTTCATCATTTAGGGATGAGTATATTGGTTTCGGGATTTTGATTTGTCGCAAAGTAAGACTGATTGTGGTTTTGGTTTGACAATATTTAGGTTCTGGAGTGCACGGGGATCGTTTAGGCGATAATATAAACCAGGTGTGTACTCCGATTGCACAAAAAACGAGATTCAGCGAAAGTCAAAAAGTATCCTGTCACACCACACGGGCATGTGGTCACCCGTGTGGTAGGCCGTGTGACAACACACGAGCATTTGATCAACAAACCAGGCCGTGTACGCATGACACGAGCTCAACAGACACGACCGTGTAATAGCTTGTAGGTCGTGTGCGAGTTATGGGCTCAAGTAAATGGGCCGTGTGGGCCACACGGGCGTGTGGGCCCACACGAGTGAACTACACGGGCGTATGAAAATTTGGGATCATACGGCCAAGGCCAATTTGGGCCGTGTTGGGCCATATGGGTATGTGAGCCCATTTTTTTGAAATGTTTTGAAAGGTTGCACGGGTCGCCCAAGACGATTGTGACCTGTTGTAAGGTCGGTAAGAGATACTTAGACCCCTGTTCTGTGATATGATATGGTGATATATGTATGTATTCATGTTCTGATCTGCTTATAAGTACATATTTGTTAATCTGCATTATAGCATGCATTCTCGTATGATGCATTGCATTGGGGTGGGATTGATAAAGTGAAGGAAGAGCCGAAGGCCTTCGTAAGCTCGTTATATGGCAGCTAAGCTGCGTATTTATGATATGTGCCGCATTACGGTACTCTATATTGTGTAGGGTTGGGTGGGTTGATTTTATCCCCATATTTGGTGTGTAGAGATGGGTGGGTCAATTTTATCCCCACATGGTGTGTTGGGTTGGACAGAGTTGGTGTGCAGGGTTGGTGGGCATGTTTCTATTATTCTGATCTGATATGCATGCGTTATCTGAGATGGGCTGAAGCCCTAAGACTATACTTGATACCAATTCTGTAAGGGCCCAGGCCTGAATTATGACTGTATTCTGTTATCTGTTTGTATGCATGCTATACTATAGGGATGTACACACCGAGTTGCGAAAACTCACCCCTTTATTTATTTATCTGTTCAGGTAATCCCCAGCAGTAGGCGGATCAGTACAATGGAGGACTTGACGGTGACCACGTCTGCATACATTTTGGTTATGACTTTTACTTTGGTTTATTCATTATTTATTTGGGGGCTTTGATGTAACTTTGGATTTGGAGTTTCGGCTTTTAGTTTGAGTTTTAAACTGTGGATATGGATTATAAATTACAACATTAATATTATGGTTTTCCTGAAATAAATTAAGAGTTTTCGCAATTAAAAATGTGTTCTTAAAATAATAATCAACAAATAGGTTTCAAAAGCTTCCGCGATAAAGAAACGTTTTCAAACAATTTGACTTTTTCACGTTTTTCGACTAAGTAAAAGATAATAAATGAAATGGTTTATGAATCAAAATGGTTTGGTTAAAAAAACACTATCATGTGACATCGTCAGATTCAGCCATAACGTCTAGGCCAAGTTTGGGGTGTTACATTTAATGGTATCAGAGCCAAGTTTAAAACTCGACTGTGAATTTTTGGGTTCCAAAATTTTTTCAAATACTCTGATTAAGTATGTGGTTTACCGAGTCTCTGGCACCGATCCTGTAAGTTTCTGAAACTTTGTCTAGAATTGTTTGGAAGCATGCTTAAAATATACTGTTTAAATCTGTTTGAAATACTGATGTATGCTATGAAACTACTGTAGGTAGTATGCTTATTGAAACACTCTAGGTAGTGTAAACTGAAAACCACAGTAAACTGCGAGTTGCGATAACGGACTCTGAATACTCTGATAACGTTACTGCATAAAATATCTATTAACGACTATCGAAATCGTAAACTGATTTGCATAAAATTCTTAATACAAATTAATTCAAAAATTTTGATGAGCACCCGTGGTACTCGTGGACGCGATACTAGAGGCCGCGGTAAGGGCCGTAGAGGGGCTTGAGCTGAGTCCTTCGCATCTGATACGATTCTAAATTTGAAAACTAGCTAGACGCCGGTTTCACCTTTTACTAATACTGGGTCAGAGTCTCATGATCGTACAGCTGGGGACGACGCACTGTCCCAAGCTATGCTGCTTATTTTGGAGAGGGTCGCTAGACCCAAAACTGGTTCTGGGGGCCATGGGTCGGTTACAGAACGACTCCGGTCCAATGGGACTGATAAATTTAAGGGCATCGCTGGAGTTGCTTCTAATGTGGCCGAGTACTGGATGGAGGCCACGGAGCATATTATGGATGATCTGGATTTTACTACTGAGCAGAACCTCAAGGGGGCTATTTCATTGCTTCGTGATGAAGCATATCAGTGGTGGCTGGCAGTTAGAGATGGAACCCAGCCTGGCAATCTGATATTGGATTTGTTTAAGACGGCTTTCCAGAGTAAATATGTGGGGTCCAATTATATCAACGCTAGGAGGCGTGAGTTCCTGAATCTTACTCAGGGAGATCGTTCAGTGGCCAAGTATGAGGCTGACTTTCTAAGGCTGAGCCGCTATGTGCGAGGCATGTTGGCGACTGAGTATGAGAGATGTGTCCGTTTTGAGGACGGCCTTAGGGATAACCTGAGGGTGCTGATAACTCTACAGAGGGAGCATGAGTTTGCTGTATTGGTCGAGAAGGCCAAGATTGTTGAGGAGGTTAAGCACGCTGAGCGTCAAAACCAAGACAGAGGGAAGGCTAAGAGGGATATTGAGTCATTGAATTCTGGGATGAGGCATAGGAAAAAGGTCAGGTCTGATGGGCCCGTGAGAGTTGGGCCTACTATTGCACATGTTGGAGTTTTACTGGAGCTTGTCTTAGATGTGGGTCTTCTGAGCATCGTGTTAATGACTATCCATTGAGGACTAATCAGATGTAAGCTCCGCCACGAGACTACACACATTGTTTAGGGTAGTTCAAAGACCACCTAGGGTGAGGTCGGAAAGTTAGTGGTGGTAACGACATGGGCAGGACAGAGAGCACCGGGCAGAGGTACTGGACTAACTAAAGCGAAGCTCGTCACTGAGAGGATGGAGATGCTCCGGATGTCATTATGGGTACGTTCTTAATTTCTAATGCACCTTACCTTGCATTGATAGATATAGGCTCTATACATTCTTATGTAGCTAGTGCGGTGTCTAAGACCTTGGGGTTACCGTTTGAGAGCACTTCCAGTAAGATAACAGTGGTGAGTCCGTTAGGGTAGTCTGTTAGGGTTAACAAACTGTTTAGAGAAGTACCGTTAGAGGTCCAAGGGACTGTATTTTTGACTGATTTGATGAAGCTTCCATTTGGGGAGTTTGACTTGATTCTGGGCATGAACTGGCTGGTTAACCATCGAGTGAGTCTGGATTGTGTTGAAAAGAGGATTGTTCTGAGACCCGAGGAGGATATTGAGGTAGTCGTGATTGAGGAACGACGAGATTATCTGACTAATATGATATCTGTATTAGTGGCAGAAAATTTAGTCAGGAAGGGGTGCGAGGCGTATTTGGCATATATCAGTGTTGCTGATTCTGGAGACTCTTCAGTTAAGGACATCTGAACGGTGAAGGATTTTCTAGATGTTTTCCCAGAGGAACTATCAGGATTACCTCCGAATCGTGAGGTAGAATTTGGGATTGAGTTGTTTTCGGGTACAGCTCCGGTGTTTATTGCCCCTTACCGAATGGCATCGAAGGAGTTGACGAAACTTAAGGCTCAGATTCAGGAGCTCTTGTATCGTGGGTTTATTCGTCCTAGTATGTCTCCATGGGGAGCACCTGTTCTGTTCGTAAAGAAGAAGGACAGTACGATGAGGATGTGTATCAACTACGTTAGTTGAATAAGTTAATGATTAAGAATAAGTACCCACTTCCGAGGATAGACAACTTGTTCGATCAGTTCAGAGGGGCTTCAGTGTTCTCTAAGATCGATCTGTGAACAGGTTACCATCAGTTGAGAGTAAAGGAGGCCGATGTGCATAAGATGGCAGGACTCGTTATGGGCATTACGAGTTCCTAGTTATGCCCTTTGGGTTGACTAATGCACCAGTGACATTCGTCGACTTGATAAACCATGTGTTCCAGCCCTACTTGGACCAGTTCGTGGCGGTGTTCATTGACGACATTCTAGTGTACTCTAAGACAAAGGATCAACATGATGAGCATTTGAGAGTGGTTCTACAGATTCTTCGTGAGAAACAACTGTATGCGAAGCTCACGAAGTGTGAGTTCTGACTTTGTGAAATGATATTTCTGGGACACGTTGTTTCTGCAGAGGGGATTCGGGTGGATCTTCGAAAGATTGAGGCTGTGTTGGATTGGAAACAGCCGAAGAATGTGTTAGAAATACGTAGTTTTCTAGGGCTGGCAAGATATTATCGTCGATTCATAGAGGGGTTTTGTTTGATTGTTGCTCTAATGACTAAGTTACTACGTAAGAGAGTTTATTTTGTGTGGACTGATACACAGCAGGAGAGCTTTGAGAAGCTCAAGGCCGTGTTAACTCAGGCACCTATTCTAATTCAGCCTGAACCTGGTAAGGACTTCATGGTTTATAGTGATGCGTCCTATGTGGGTTTGGGTTGTGTGCTGATGCAAGCCGGTAAGGTTATTGCGTATGCGTCTTGACAGCTCTAGATTCACGAGGTGAATTATCTGACGCATGATTTAGAATTGGCTGCAGTGGTCTTTACTCTTAAAATCTGGAGGCATTATCTGTGCGGTGAGAAGTGTACCATTTACACTAATTACAAGAGTCTCAAGTATCTCCTCACCCAGAAGGAGTTAAACCTTAGGCAACGTCGATGGGTTGAACTGCTTAAGGATTATGACTACAATATTGAGTACCATCCTGGTAAGGCCAATGTCGTGGCCGATGCGTTAAGCCGTAGGGCTGTGACTAATCTGAGAGTGATGTTCGTATGACTGAGTCTTTTTAACGATAGGAGTCTGTTGGCAGAACTTCAAGTTAAACCGACCTGGGTTGATCAGATCAGGGATAAGCAGAGGGGGATAAGTCTTTAGAGTTGTATTTCCGTTAGATAGAGGATGGTGTTACAACTGATTTTGGGACTAACAGTAATGGGATATTGTGTTTTCGCGGTCAGATCTGTGTACCAAATGATTAAGATTTGAGACTGTCAATTTTGAGGGAGGCGCATAGTAGCCCTTATGCTATACATGCTGGTGGAAACAAGATGTATCAAGATCTCCGGGAGTTGTACTGGTGGCCAGGATTGAAATGTGAGGTTACCGACTTTGTTGCTCGTTGTTTGACTTATCACCAGGTAAAGGCTGAGCATCAGTTACCAATGTGGAAATGGGAGCGAGTGACGATGAACTGTGTTAGTGGATTGCCCCTAACACCCATTAAGAAGGATTCTGTTTGGGTCATCATGGACCGATTGACCAAGAATGCACATTTCATTCCTATGAGGACAAATTTCTCCTTACAGAAGTTGGCCAAACTGTACATTTCTGAGATAGTAAGGCTGCATGGGGTACCCATCTCGATCATTTCTGATAGAGATCCTCATTTTATGTCTCGATTTTGGGGAAAACTTCATGAGGCTTTGGGTTCGAGGCTAGACTTCAGTACTGCTTTCCATCCTCAGACAAATGGTTAGTCAGAGAGGGTGATCTAGATGCTGGAGGACATGTTGAGGGGCTGTATTATTGATTTTCGAGGCAGTTGAGAGGAGTACATGCCTTTAGCAGAGTTTACTTACAACAACAGCTATCAGTCTAGTATACAGATGGCACCTTACGAGGCACTGTATGGTCGCAAGTGTCACGTTCCCTTATGCCAGACTGAGTTGGGTGAGCTTCTGGGTCCGGAGTTGGTATCAGAAACTGAGGATAAAGTTTACTTGATTCGAGATCCTTTGAAAGTGGCTTCTGATAGACAGAAGTCCTATGCTGATCTGAAGAGGAAGGACATAGAGTATTTTGTAGGGGACATGGTTTTCCTTAGGGTCTCGCCATGGAAAAAGGTTCTGAGGTTCGGTATCAAGGGTAAGCTGAGCCCTCAGTTTATTAGGCCGTACCAGATTCTGAAGCGAGTAGGACCAGTCGCCTATCTATTAGAGCTACTTCCAGAGTTAGATCGTATTTATGATATGTTTCATATCTAGATGTTGAGATGCTATCGCTCTGATCCCATACACATTGTGCCTGTGGAGGAGATTGAGGTTAGACCAGATCTAACTTTTGAGGAGGAGCCAATTCGGATCCTAGATCGCGAAGTTAAGGTTCTACGTAGGAAATCTATTCTTTTAGTGAAGGTATTGTGGTGGAATCATAGCACTGAGAAGGCTACTTGGGAGCCAAAGGATTCGATGCGCTAGCAATATCCTCACATTTTCTGATTAGGTAAATTTCGAGGACGAAATTTTCTTTTAGAGGGTAGAGTTGTAACGCCCCAAAATTTATGGTTTTGATTCTGCTTGAATATGACATAAATATATATCAGCTTAAGTGGTTAAGTGTTCTGGGAGTGTGTGAGAGGTCCTCAGTTCAAGCCTTGTATTTGGAAAATTTTGGTATTTCGATGAGTAAAGCCTTACTCTTGTTCAGTGGGCTTAAGTTTGAATACTAGCAAGACTATATCAGAACAGGCCTGCTGGTCTGGTGGTTAAGAGTCTTTGCGTGGACATTATTTTTGTCACGCGTTTTGGCTAAGAGTTTGAGTAGGCTGTGTGGTCGCCTGTGTGGTAGGCCGTGTGACAACACACGGGCATGTGATCGACGAACCAGGCCGTGTGCACACGACACGGGTACGACTGACACGGCCGTGTGATGGCTTGTAGGCCGTGTGCGAGGCACGAGCTCAGGCAATTGGGCCGTGTAGTCCTACACGAGTAAACTACAGGGGCATGTGGGAATTTAGGCCAGGTCGTGTGATCCACACGACCAAGGCCAATTTGGGCCGTGTTGGGCCATATGGGCATGTGAGCCCTTTTTTTGAAATCTTCTAAAAGGTTGCACGGGTCGCCCAAGACGACTGTGACCTGTTGTAGGGTCGGTAAGAGATACTTAGACCCCTATTCTATTCTATGATATGGTGGTATATGTATGTATTCATGTTCTGATCTGCTTATAAGTACATATCTGTTAATCTGCATTATAGCATGCCATTCTCGTATGATGCATTGCATTGGGGTGGGATTGATGAAGTGAAAGAAGAACCGAAGGGCTTCGTAAGCCCGTTATCTAGTAGCTAAGCTGCGTATTTATGATATGTGCCGCATTACGGTACTCTATGGTGTGTAGGGTTGGATGGGTTGGTTTTATCCCCATATTTGGTGTGTAGGGATGGGTGGGTCGATTTTATCCCCACATGGTGTGTTAGGTTGGACGGAGTTGGTGTGCAGGGTTGGTGGGCATGTTTTTGTTATTCTGATATGATATGCATGTGTTATCTGAGATGGGCTTAAGCCCTAAGACTATACTTCATATCGATTCTGTAAGGGCCCAGGCCCGAATTATGACTGTATTCTGTTATATGTTTGTATGCATGCTATACTGTGGAGATGTGCACACTGAGTTGTGAAAACTCACCCCTTTATTTATTTATCTATTCATGTAATCCACAGCAGTAGGCGGATCGGTGCAGTAGAGGACTCGACGGTGACCACGTCCGTATACATTTTGGTTATGACTTTTACTTTGGTTTATTCATTATTTGTTTGGGGGTTTTGATGTGACTTTGGATTTGGATTTTCGGCTTTTAATTTGGGTTTTGAATTGTGGATATGGATTATAAATTACAACATCAATATTATGGTTTTCCTGATATAAATTAAGAGTTTTCGTAATTAAAAATGGGTTCTTAAAATAATAATCAACAAATAGGTTTCCGAAGCTTTCGCGATAAAGAAACATTTTCAAATAATTCGACTTTTTCACGTTTTTCGACTAAGTAAAAGATAATAAATGAAATACTTTATGAATCGAAATGGTTTGGTTAAAAAAAACACTATTATGTGACATCGTCAGATTTGGCCATAACGTCTAGGCCGGGTTTGGGGTGTTACAAGAAATGCATATTAAAGTCTATCAGAACTTCCTCCGTCACATTATCATATCCCATCCAAAATGCAAATGAAACAACATAGCATATATTCAGATATATTCAAAATAATCATGCTCATTTATACTTAACTAATCAGAAACACGCTAACTATGCTTACAGATTTACGTATTAGAAACACATTTTATAAGGTAGACATACCTCCAGAATTTATGCAATCACAACAGAACAACAGTTTTAATTTATCAGATAACATGCAAACCACTTTACAAAACCTATAAAATCACTAACCCCGAAATGTACGTCAAAAAATGACCCTAATTAAATTTTACTAAAAATGGACCCACAAGCCCGTGTGGCCCACATGACCTACCTAGCTCAACCAGTGTGGCCCACACGACCTGGCACACAGTCAAATACATGGTTGTGTAGCTCACACAGCCTAACATACAGCTAGACACACGACCGTGTGGCATCGACGTTAAGGTTTTCGGCTTTGCATCATTCACTATTTTTTGGGATTAGAGTTACACACCTGACAATTTTGAAAAATGACGCTACGGCACATTTCTAGGCCTTAAAAAATGATATTCAATACAAAATAATTAATAATGATATATTAAATCCAATCACTGATTTGGCTACAAGCGTTAAACATTCAACTTTAACACAAAGAATCAGCCCCTAATAAGGCATTTGATCACTTACCCAACAGAACAACAGTCCTAAAATCTCCTAGTTTGCCGGAGCTAAATCACGTGTCTCACGATCTTCTCCTAATAGTACAATAAGACGATCTGACTAAGAACCATTAACCACTTAAAATATTATTAAATCACAATAAGATTCTTAACGGAAAAAAGTACTATATGACTAACAAAAATACTATACTCTTACCTGACACTTCCACCACACACAGTTAACACTAGAACAAAGACAAATGCCAACCATCGAGTTTGGGATGATAAAAATGTAAAGAGTAAGAAAGTGCTCACATTGGAATAGCAGGAACTAAAATAAGAGGAAGAAGAAAAAGAAAGATAGCGGTGAAAAGAGAAATTCAAAGATAAGAGAGAGAAAAACATCAAGGAAGGAGATTTTTTGTAACAAAAGAAAAAAAAAATGAAATTGAGGATTAAGGGAAAGTGGGGGACAACAAAGGAGAGATTTTAGGGGATATCTCTCAACAATATTATTATTCTAAAAAAAACTACCTACATCCCACTTGTTGTTATCCTAATCAGATTTTTCCAGAATTTGAATTCAACCCAATTTCTAACAACTTGGGCGGCACCAACAAGGACAAACGAAAAGAATTCTACTTTTGCGCTCAACAAGATTTGAACTTGACATCCAATAGTAAGCTAAGGCCTTACCATTGAACTAATAGGCTCATTCTTAGCATTAAATTCATAAAAATTAAAGATAAGCCAAATAAGAAAAAAACAAGGATTAAGACAAAAACAATAAAACTTACAAGCAAGAGAATCGAACACAAAACCTCACACACCCACAACAGCACACTTAACCACTGAACCAAAATAATTTGCTTGATACAAATAAAAAATTCAAAAGAAATAAAAACTTCGGGGCGTTACAGTCCCTGCTAATTAAAGTAAGAGACATTATCTTTTTTTTTCCACGCCATATGTACATTTGGACTAAACTTCCAAATCGCCACCTTCCCTTAATCTATAAATTTTTTTTTAAAAATAAAGTTGTTTTTTTTTTTACAGCTGGTGGAGCAAGAAGATATCGATGATGAAAAGGATTAGTTTGAACCAACTGACAAATGTAAACTATTTTTAAATCTCCAGATTGCGTCTTTGTTTCAGTTTTAAGTTTGTGATTCTATGTTGATATGTTATTCCTTTTTGAAATTAGCATTTAACTTCTTGTGAAAATTTTTGAATAATTTTTATTGTTATGCTTTCTCTATCTTCATGTATCAGCTTGTATGCTTTCTTAAATCTTCACTATAGTCTTATGCTTACGATTTGAACGACTATGTAGGTCGCATTATTTTTTTGTAAACATTTCTTTTTTATCTTAGTTTTTTATAAAATATCATCTTCCTAATTTTTATCCCAAAATTTTCCATCGAATTAAAATGTTAGGGTTTAATTTTGACTCTCACATTATTTTTCACAAAAATTGAATCCACAGACGACGGGTATTCAAGCCCCTAATTGACAATGACGTCAACCATCTACTTTATCATCTTCCTGATTCTTTATCTCAAATTTTCCATTGAATTAAAATGTTAGGTTTGATTTTTACTCTCATGTTATTTTTAATAGAAATTGAATCCACGGATGATAGGTATTTGAGCCCCTAATTAATGACAATGACAATACATTGAAGTAGAAGGCTTTCACCCCCCAAAAATTTTGAAATGTTCAGATTTATTATTTTCAATTTTTAATCTTCTTTGATTGATTTGTTCAAAATTATATTACATAGTTTGGTTGGCAGAATTAATTAATAAAATAGAGTTTGGTTGTGGTTTGCTATTGTTGGTTGACATAATTTTTTAATGTGCCAATTTCGTATATATATTTTTTTCAATTCAACAAGCAGGTCTCACTGTGGAAATTTAAACAGGTCATTACTTGTAATACCCCAAACCTAGCCTAAACGTTATGATCGAATCTAAAGAAGTTACATCAACTCGTATGAAAAACTGATTTAAAATCTAGCATAGAGATCATATGATTTGAAATCTTAATTTAGTTAAGCTTATACTGTAACACCCCTATAACCCGTATCCGTCGCTGGAATGGGTTATGAAGTATTACCAACCCAAATACCACATTTGTACAATCACACAGATATATGAACATTAACTTTTATATGCATTCAAAAAAACTTTATACAAACATTCAAAAGATGCCATATTCGCATGGCCCATATATAACAACATCTCAAAAATACCATTCACTTAAGTCTATTCTATACATGCCATACTAGCTTCAAAACATAGTAATACCAAAATGATAGATAGTGCGACGAGTTGCTGACAATCCCTTTCCGAGCAGGTGACTAGAGTCAACAATCTATAAAACAGAGAAACGTAACAAACGAAGTAAGCTTTCAAAAGCTTAGTAAGTTTTAAGCAATGCAACAAATAAACTCAATTATACATCGATTATTCAATTTCTCAAGAGGCCATTTTCTAGATATACTGTCACTTGGGCGAATATACACAAGCACATAATACACATTTAGCATTCTTATCTCACTTAATCTAAATTCATATAACATACATAAATCAATCACTTTTACATACTTTTACACCTTGACCGAATGAATCATGATCATAGATATAGTTATAACATTTATTCACATATATATCACATTATACACTTATGATTCAATTCAAATCAAACTCACATTTAAGTACGTAATACGTACCTGGCCAACTTAACGTATTGAATGTATTCATTTGTCATTCTAACACGAGGTATCTTAGTTTTAGACTTTTATTAAATCACCGGCATTCAGCCTGCTAGGTTTAAAACCCGAATTCATTCACCGGCATTTCGCCTGCTAGGCTCGAAGCCCGATATCATTTCACCGGCATTATAGCCTGCTAGGTTTAAAACCCGAATTCATTCATCGGCATTTTGCCTACTAAGCTCGAAGCCCGATATCATTTCACCGGTATTATAGCCTGCTAGGCTCAAAGCCCCGATTAGTATCTGTACCATATTCAAATCAACAAGTTTCATATAACAGAATCACACCAAATTAGGTACCAGTATCATTCAAACATATTATCCCACATTTTATTCACTTTTATTTCATTTCATCACTCACATTTATCATTTGATAGTTTACACGTAATATCTTACTCATATTCATCTAACACTATCATTTGATCATAGAAGCATATCACATTTTACTTCCTTTATAAATGCCATTTGGCCATATACATATATGACAAGTAATACTTAATTCTCATAATCTGTCATGTCATTATCGAATATTATATATATTTAACTACTTAAAACTTACCTCGAATATATTCGAACAATCTCGGATCGGCTATTCAACTACTTTCTCTTTTCCCCTGTCTAACCTTGGCTCTCTATGCTCTTGAGCTCAAATTAGAAACACCAAGGCCGAATATCCAAGAACCTTTTGTTTTACTTGTTCTTTAAATTTCGGCAAAATGAAAGAAAGAATGGATGAAAACTTTGTTTTTCTCACCTATTTACTTTTAATAATTTATAAATTTCCTCTTATAAAATCATTGAATATTATAATACTAATATGGAATGCATATAATATTCATTAGGTTATTATTATACAATACAAAATACATATTTTTCTTATCATCTAACATCATTACCGTCCACTAGTTTAATAGTGGTCCATTTGACATGCAAGTCCTCCTTGTAATATACCATACATTATTCGGCCCTTTAAATTCTACCTATCACATTTTTAAGTTTTATTACACAAGTCCTTTTTAGCAAATTCCATATTCAAATGACAAAGTTAAGACACGATACTTTCACACATGCACTTTCACATATAACAAACATAGAATATAACATTTAATTATTATCGTGACTCAATTTTGTGGTCCCGAAACCACTTCCCGAGTAGGGTCAAACTAGGGCTGTCACAACTCTCCCCCCTTAGGAATTTTCGTCCCTGAAAATCTTACCAACGAATAAATTAGGGTATCATTCTTTCATGGAGTCTTCAAGCTCCCAAGTAACTTCTTCAACACTGTGTTTGACCCACAACACTTTCACTAATGAAATTGTCTTATTCCGCAATTCTTTCACCTCATGACCAAAATATGAATCGGTTCCTCTTCATAACTCAAATCAGACTGAATTTCTATCTCTAATGGACTAATCACATGAGAAGGATCGGATCTGTAACGACGAAGCATCGAAACATGAAAAATGTCGTGAATCCTTTCAAGTTCAGGTGGAAAAAGTGGTCTACAAGCAACCGGCCCAATCCATTCTGTAATTTTGTATGGTCCGATAAATCTCGGGCTCAATTTGCCTTTACGGCCAAATCTAAGTACCTTTTTCCACGGTGAAACTTTAAGAAACACTTTGTCTCTAACTTGATACTCTATATCTTTCTGTTTCAAGTCTGCATACGATTTCTGATGATCTGATGCTGCTTTCAGACTTTCACGGATCACTTTTACTTTCTGTTCGGCATCTTTAATTAAATCAACTCTGAAGATTTTATTTTTACTGAGCTCGGTCCAAAATAACGGTGTACGGCATTTACGATCGTATAAAGCCTCGTAAGGTGCCATCTTGATGCTCGATTGAAAACTATTGTTGTAAGCGAATTCCACCAACCCATGAGGCACTAAACTCAAGGATGCAACATCTCAACATATCCTCGAGTATCTGAATAATTCGCTCGGACTTACCATCGGTCTGGGGATGAAAAGTGGTACTAAAATGCAACTTAGTACCCAATGCTTCTTGCAATTTCTTCCAAAACCGCGAAGTGAATCTTGAATCTCTATCCGACACAATAGAAGTAGGTACCCCATGTAACCTTACAATCTGAGAAACATACAGTTCGGCTAACTTATCAAGTGAATAATCCGTACGTACGGGAATAAATGAGATGACTTTGTCAATCTATCAACAATAACCCAGATCACATCTTTCTTGCTTGGTGATAATGGCAACCCAGATACAAAATCCATCGTGATTCGATCCCACTTCCATTTGGGTATCATGATCAGCTGAAGTAATCCCGAAGGCACTTGATGTTCCGCTTTCACTTGTTGACATATCAAGCACTTCGAAATAAAGTCAGAAATGTCTCGTTTCATACCATGCCACCAATACTGACGTTTCAGATCATTGTATATTTTCGTACTACCTGGGTGAACTGGCATTCAGCTGTCATGAGCCTGGTTCAAAATCATCGAAATAAGCTCTAAATTTCTCGATACACATAATCAATTTTTGAACCTTAAACAATCATTGCTATCAATCAGAAACTCTGAATCCTCTTTCGAAACACATAATGCTCGCTTTGCATCTAATTCATCATCAACTTTTTGAGCTTCACGGATTTGTTGCATCAATAACGATTTTGCTTTTAACTCCGCTACTAACACATCATCAGCGGACACAGACAGGTGCACATTCATTGCTCACAAAATAAATAGTGATTTACGGCTTAAAGCATCGGCAACCACGTTAGCCTTTCCCGGATGGTAATCAATGACAAGCTCATAATCTTTCAATAATTCTAGCCAACGTATTTGTCTCAAATTCAAATCTCTCTAAGTCATTAAGTACTTGAGACTTTTGTGATTGGAATACACATGGTATTTTTCCTCGAACAAGTAGTGGCGCCAAATTTTCAAAGCGAAAATGATAGCAGCCAACTCGAGATCATGAGTCAGATAGTTTTTCTCGTGTGGCTTCAACTGTCTCGAAGCGTACGCTACTACTCTACCCTCTTGCATCAATACACAGCCCAAACCATTCAGAGACGCATCACTGTGGATCAAAAATTCTTTACCAGATTCTAGCTGAACTAACACTAGAGTTTCGGTCAAAAGAATTTTTAATTGATCAAAACTTTTCTGGCACTTTTCTGACCATTCAAATTTGATATCTTTCTGAAGCAACTTTGTCATCGGTGTTGCTATCATCGAGAAACCTTTCACAAACCGTCTGTGGTACCAGACAAGTCCCAAAAAACTTTAAACTTCAAAAACATTTCTCGGAGGCTTCTAATCGAGTATAGCTAAAATTTTACTAGGATCAACTCTCGGATACCCGATGCGGATACAACATGCCCCAAAAAGTCGACTTCCTCAACCGTAACTCACATTTATCGAACTTCGCATATAACTGCTTGTCTCGCAAAATCTGCAATACTAACTTTAAGTGTTTGGCATGCTCGGTTTCGTCATGTGAATAGATCAAAATGTCATCTATAAACACGACTACAAACCGATCCAAATACTATCTGAAAATTTGATTCATTAGATCCATAAAAACAGCAGGGACATTAGTGAGCCCAAACGACATCACTAGAAACTCATAGTGTTCGTACCTCGTTCTGAAAGTAGTTTTAGGGACATCAGAGTCTCTAACTCGCACCTGATATAACCCGATCTCAAGTCTATCTTCGAAAATACTGAGGCTCCTTTTAGTTGATCAAACAAATCTTCGATTCGTGGCAACAGATATTTATTCTTTATCATTACCTTATTTAGTCGATTTATAATCAATGCACATTCTCATGGTTCCATCTTTCTTTTCACAAACAAAGACTGGTACACCCTAGGGAGAAAAACTCGGTCGAGCAAAACCTCTATCTGTCAACTCTTGCAACTGAGATTTCAATTCTTTTAGTTCAGTTGGTGCCATACGATACGGAGCTATCGAAATAGGTGTAGTACCTGGCACTAGTTCAATATCAAACTCTACCTCCCAAAAAGGTGGTAATCCAGGTAATTCTTCAGGGAATACATCTGGAAACTCACAAACCACTGGCACTGTCTCAAGTTTCTTTTCTGACTCTTTATTATCCAGTACATACGCAAGATAGGCTTCACACCCCTTTTTTACATATTTTTGAGCTAACATCGAAGATATTATCGCTGCAGAATCCGCTTAAATCAGAGACTCAACTTGGATTATCACGTCATTCGAACATCTCAAGTCAATTATCTTTCGCTTGTAGTTCACTGCCGCATCATGCACAGTTAACCAATCCATACCGAGAATAATGTCAAACTCGTCAAACGATAATAGCATTAGATCAGCCGAAAAGCAAGAATCTTTGATCATCAGGGGACATTTCTTACACACTTTATCAACTAGCACATAACGGCCCAAAAGATTCGACACCCGAATCACAAACTCAGTAGACTCAACAGGTAGAGTCTTGCTGGATGCCAAAGTTTCACACACACATACGAATGAGTAGAATTGGGATCAATCAAAGTAATAACATCTGTATTAAAAAGAGTGAAAGTACCAGTAATAACATCAGGCGAAGAAGCATCCTCGCGCGCACGTATAGTATAGGCTCTGGAAGGAGCACGAGCCTCAGAACGTACAGCAGTATCTTTAGTCCCTCTCTGATTTCCGCTAGCATTACCCGTATGTCTAGGTGGTCTACCTCGTGTTGCAGTGTTACTAGGTCTCCCACTCGGATCAGTATTCTATTCAGCTAATTTCAGACAGTATCTGATAAAGTGATAATCTGATCCACACTTGAAACAAGAGCGGTCATGAAATCTACAGCTTCCTGAATGCCATTTACCATAATGCTTGCACTCAGATCTGTCCTGACGATCATTGCCAACACTGGCAACAGAGGTGGCTCGCGTACTCACAGGGGTTCGATCACGGTCACGTTTAGAAAAACCTGAAGTATTCTTAGATCGGCCTGAGTCATCTCTAAATTTATTCGATGACTGATGAAAGGATTTTCCTGAAGATCTTTTACGAAACTCTCTAGCTCTATCATCAGCTTTTCTTTTCTTTTTACTAAGCTCTTCGGCTTTACAAGCTCGCTCAACAAGCACTACAAACTCTTTGATTTCTAGAATACCCACTAACAGTTTGATGTCTTCATTCAACCCGTCCTCGAAGCGTTTACACATGATAGCCTCAGACGAGACACATTCTCGAGCATATCTACTAAGTTTGACAAACTTTCGCTCGTAGTCAGTAACTGTCATAGAACCCTGTTTGAGCTCAAGAGATTCTTTCCGTTTCTGATCGATGAATCTTTGACTAATATATTTCTTGCGAAATTCAGTTTGAAAGAATTCCTAAGTAACCCTTTCTCTCGGCACCACTGAAACCAAAGTATTCTACCAATAGTAGGCAGAATCACATAACAGAGATATAGCACATTTTAAGCACTCATCGGGTGTGCACGATAATTTATCAAACACGCGAATGGTATTGTCGAGCCAAAACTCAGCCTGCTTGGCATCATCACTGTCAGTAGCCTTGAACTCAGCAGCCCCGTGCTTTTGAATTCTATCAACTGGAAGCTTACTCAATCTCAACGGTTCGACTACCGGAGGTACCACAGGTGCAGGGGTTGTATTAGTCGGGGGTGGGGGATGTGAAACAGCCGGATTAGTTCGAACATATTGAGTAAACCAATCGTTCATCATAGCATAGAAGGCTTGTTTAGCCTCATCATTTTGATTACTAGCATTTGGTTGAGAGTCCAATGACGCTATCCCGTGCGCAGGAGTAGGCATTACACTCTCTACATCATCAGCTACCGCTCGACCAGGATCAAAATTTATTACTATACGAAAAATACATTTCAGCTGTCAGAAATTATCACACTATCGTACTAACACTTCATGGCATGTATAGCTAGACTCACATGCGCTACGTTAGTCCTAAAATTGACTAAACCTGGCTCTGATACCAATAAAATATAATACCCCTATAACCCGTATCCGTCGCCGGAATGGGTTATGAAGTATTACCAACCCAAATACCACATTTGTACAATCACACAGATATATGAACATTAACTTTTGTATGGCAACTGTGGCAAAAAATCTTACATATTTTACTAAAACTATGGCAAAAAATCTTACATATTTTAGTCAAATCTTATGTTCGAAACACTTATCTTACAGTGAAATCACTTAATGGCTTATTTTGTTTCACAACAGAAATTTAAGAGTTTTAACTTTAGAAACCAGATTCTAAATTTTGTAAATTATATGATTTTGCAGTTTCATGGTAAAATACCAAAAACCAACGATCAAAGCAAAAACACATAAACAAACCAAATCCAAAAATTTAGTAAAAAAAATCAAAAGTCTAGAAAACTTAATTAATTAAAAATAATCAAACCAACTTAAGTGATAAATCAATCTGAGCTCCCACACGCTGTCCAATCCTAGTTTGAAATTCACCTGAAACAAATTAAACAAACAAGTGAGCTAAAAGCCCAGTGTGTGGCTTGACCCACAAAACAAAATTTTCTTATAATGTACACAAATACAAATATCATATCAGAATGTCCTATTAACAAAATTATATACCATATCAGAATGTCATATTTTTAGAAACATATCATATCAGAATGTCATATCAAATTAGAGCAAATCCTACCCCCATCCGCTACACACCAACTTTGTCCAACCAATCACACCAAATAGGACTACAAGAGTCCATCCATCCAATCACACCAGGTCGTGGTAGTATGCCACTCATAATGGTGTAGCTAAGTTGCTAGACAGATATTGTGGTTTAATAGCCAAAATTGTAGTAAAACTATCATAAAACACTTTCTTCATCATATTAGAACCCACCCCAATGCACATCCACAATCATAATAACTAACATACATATCACATGAATGGTATGACATGCATACATAAACATATTTTTATAGATCATACATATCAAATTACTTATACTAACAATTACTCTACATACAGATGTCACACATGTTTTAACACGTAATTGTGTTTTCTATGTTATTAGAACACAGATCATACATAAGTTTTTCACTTACCTTAACCATATCAAATACTGTTAAATGTCACATTTCGAGTCTTATTTATGTCAAACAGACCCTACGAAAGGTTTAATTATGCATTTCTAATTCAAACTGGCCTAAGTGAAATTTTCTGAAAAATGGACCCACACGGCAAACCTGATCTGCTTGTGTGAGCACACAAGCCTATGTGTCCCACACGGCCTACCAAAATTGCTCGTGCAATCACAAATGGTCGTGTGCCCTATACAACCCTGTACACGGTTGACCACACACTCGTGTAGTGCACACGGCCTGACATACGACCGTGTGACGAAAAGCAGTTTCAAAAATAGGCCATGTTTTTTAGTTTTTTCAAGTTCTAAATGATGTTTCGGTTTAGAATCACACACTTGATGTTATTTCTAATAAACCAGACAACAGTGCACTCTGAATCCTATATACGACGTTAAATTGGATCGATTAACAATTAAGTATTAATAAAGAAACTTAAATTCAATAATTTCACCTAATAAAAATCAGTCCCCAAATCCGACATTCGATCACATAGCTCGTAAAAATTAGCAACCAAATAGCAACTAGTCTGTCACTGAATTACCCACCTCACGATAATCACCTACCCAATTGACACTTACCCTAAATCAAACGACCTTCAATAATTAGCTAGATATAAACACAAGATAGCACAACCAAACTAGACTAATGTACCAAATTTTAAAGCCCTCACAACCAACAAAGGACTAAAAAAAATTACCAGCGTTACCTTAAGAAAACGAGAAAAATTACCAGTGTTACCTTAAGAAAATGAGACCTAGATAACAACAAAGTAACTAAATCAAGAAATCAACAATAAAAGAAAAGACAAAAGAAAAAGAATCAAAATGTAACACCCCACACCCGTGCCCTACGCCGGGACAGAATACGAGGCGTTACTAAACTTGAACACGTGCATACTACATTTTCAAGTTACCAAGACTTGTTCATATTTAAAACATTTTTAAACTATGTCTAAACTTCTTTAACATGGGCTTACGAAACCTCAAACATCCATTGGAAACTACTAGGGACCAACTCGGGTCCTTTAACCAACTATAAAAAAATAACTTTTGAAACAGGGCACACGCCCTTGTGGAACTTGTACATGGTCATTCTGATGGCCCATATGGCTCACACGGCCTAAGCATCTAGGGACACGCCAATGCCCCTTACCCGTGTAGATTTATTTTTCAATTCTAACTTACAAAGGTTTTCACACAGCCTGGCACACGCCCGTGTCCATGGCCCGTGTCTCTTACACGGCCTTGACACGCCCGTCTTAAAAAACCTGGACATTCTGTTTCTGACGTCAGCAACCCTTAAGGGTCCCACGGCCAAGGCACACGCTCGTGTGTTAGGCCATATCCTTCACACGGCTGAGACACACGGCCGTGTCTCTACCCGTGTGTTTACTACCATGCATACTGACATGTAAAATTTACGTGCAAGGGACACACGGCCGAACAACACGTCTATGAGGTTGATCGTGTGTCGTACACGGCCTAAGCACACACCTGTGTGGACAAAAATAGGCTATCTACCAAGCCTTTTTGCCACCCTTGCTTACATCAACCTACATAACATCTAACATAACCAATCTACACAATAATTCCAAGGTCTAATCAACCACAATGGCATTAATTCAATCATGCAATTTACTCATCCATGAAAATAACATCATTTGCATATACCAATAATGAATATTACCCATTATCCATGGCTTTATACAAAATGTAGGGTTTCATTCCAAGCCAACACCTTGGCTAATTTAATAATGACTCAAAATACAAAAGTCTAAGTCCCTATACATGCCATACTCAAAATAATAAAACTAACTATACCAAGTGCTTCGATTAATAGTGTGATCGATGCCTCCAACGTCCGTTGATCCACTAGCTAATTAGGCGGCACTATAAGAAAATAGAAAAGAAATAGGGTAAGCATAAAGCTTAGTAAGTTGCATGAAAATAAACGTCAACTAATTATCACAAAATAATATGCTCATAACCTTTCATAGCTTATTCATGAATACCATAAATAGATATAAGTACAACTTACTCATCACCATCCAATACAATTCATATTTCATATGTTGAGCCCACATGTCATACATTTCAAATAGGTACATGTGCGACTCATCACATAATCATAACTTTTCTCATTTTGATATAAATCATAAATATTTTGTTGAACCATTTGGAATACTATCGGATATTCCATAGCCCTAACATGGGTTAAGATGTCGACGCCATGTCCCAGAATGGTCTTACACTTGCTTTCATATAACGAGGTCAGTGCCATGTCCCAAATAGGTCTTACACTGGCTCTCATCTATCGGTGTTGATGCCATGTCCTGGACAGGTCTTACACTGACACACAGCAAGTTGACGCCATGTCTTAGACAGGTTTTACACTAGCTTGTATATCGCGAGGCTGATGCATGTCCTAGACAGGTCTTACACTAGCTTGTATATCGCGAGGCTGATGTATGTCCCAGACATGTCTTACACTAGCTCTCATCTCAATAACGATGCATGTCCCAGACATGTCTTACACTGGCTTAAATATCTAAAGGCTAATGCATGTCCCATACATGTCTTACACTAGTACACAAAAGATCAATATGTCATGGTATGAATATCCGATGATTCCTAAGGTTCAACCGGGAGTTTTACTACCTTAATTCTAGTCATGCTTAATCATTTCCACAATCAAATAATTTATGCTATAACAATTCATTCATACATGATAACAATGTAGTTGCATTATTTACACACAACTTACCTCGGTATTCAAAATATGGCGACTATTTTGGCTTAGTCCACTAGCTTTGCTTTCCCCCGGTTTAGGTCTGGATTTTGTAATTCTTGATTTGTAAGAGGATAGGTTGGCTAAAATTTTAAAGCTCCAAGAACCCTTATTTTGCTGAAAATTTCAGTGAAGAAGAAGAGGTGAAAGGAATGATTTCATTCTTTTTCTATTTTATTTCTTTTTAGTCAATTTAGCCACCCAATTTCACCTAACACTTTGACTAACTAATTCCTTGTCTCCTATGACCAGTTATGCTCTATTTTAAGGTCTATTTTCCCTTTAAAGACCCCCAATTTTGGTTCTCTAGCTATTTGACACCCTTAGCTATCAAAATAAGACTTTTGCACTGTATGCGATTTAGTCTTTTTTCGCAATTAAGCATGAAATCGCTAAACTTATTTCACCAAAATTTTCATGCATTCATATAATCATGCCACAACACATAAAATAATATCAAAAATAATTTCTCTAACCTTGGGTTAGTGGTCCCGAAACCACTTTTCGACTAGGCCCAAAATCGGGTTGTTACAATTCTCCCCCTTAGGGATTTTCATCCTTGAAAATCTTACACTACAAGAAAATAGACTTTTAGCGGCGTTTTTAGTGGCGTTTGAGCAAAAAACGCCGCAAATGTTATAGCTTTTTCTTAAAAATGCCATAAAAAAATGAGAAATATCGGCCTTTTTGTCCCAAACGCCACTAAAACTGATCAATAGCGGTGTTTTTGGCCCAAACGCCACTAAAAATTGATCAATAACGGCGTTTTTGGCCAAAACGCCACTAAAAACTGATAAATAGCGGTGTTTTTATTTAAAATGCCACTAAAAACTAATCAATAGCGGCGTTTATATCTAAAACGCCACTAAAAATTGGAGAAATAGCGATGTTTTTGTCCAAACGCCACTAAAACTGATTAATAGCGGCGTTTTTTGGTCCAAACGCTGCAAAAAATTGAGCTACCATTTTTGAGTAGGGTAACCGACACTCGTTTCGATTCGATCTGATTTAATTTTCATATTATTTTCTTTTTTTTTTTGAATTCGATTTAATATAAACTACACCATTCACTTAGCTATGAGAAATTTTCATTTTAATTACTTAATTATGAAAAGTTTCAAATTGATAACTAAACTATTTAATTAGAAGTTTTCATTTAAGTTACCAAGCTGTTAAAATCGACGTTGTATGGCTTTCTCTAAACCCTTAAATCTTAAACCTTAAACCCTAAATCCTAAATTCTAAAAACATAAACCCTAAACACTAATCTACAAACTCTAAAACCTTAAACCCCCAAAAAATTCATATGGATGTTGATGTGTATATACATATGTAGATAATGTAAAAGCTAATGTTTATATTAATAAATTGTGGAAACAGTACTTAATATTGATTAAATTTATTTTTGGGTTTAGTGTTTAATATTTAAGGTTAAGGCCTATGGTTTAGGGTTGAAATGGTAGTATATATTTTAAGTTTATGGTTTAGGGTTCAATGGTAGTATGTTAATTAAGTTTATGGTTTGCGGTTTGTTATTTTGGGTTTGGGGTATAGTGTTTTAAATTAGTTTGTTATTTGTGGTTTGGTGTTTTAAAGTGTTTAGAGTTTAGGGCCTTAGTGTTCAAGGTTTTAAGGGTTAGGGTATTAGGGTTTAAGGGTTGATTAAATGATGTTCTGGTTGAATCTAGGTTTTAATTTGGAGTGCTCGAAGTGTGGTTTAATTAAATACTTGATCTCATGTTTATACATATATTTATGATGTATATATGTTTATATTCCCATATAATTACGCAAGATTTCGTATTACGAAATTTGATGAGGTGGTTCTTAAAATTATTGAATACGAAATATTGACATGAAATTCTCAAACTTGAATCAATTTTAAAAATAGAATAAAATAAATTTAGTATTTTTATTTTTTAAATTAAATTCACTTAATTATAAAATTCGTGCACACTTTAAAATTTATAGCCTCATGATTAAATATTGAATTTGAATTTATAATTTCAAAATCTAAAAAATAATATGTGTTTAATCACTTTCTTTGCATGTAATCGACTCTCGAAATTAAACTTGTCTTACTTTAATTTTAAGATGCAGATAATAATGATCTCTTAAAAGAATTTTTTTAAAATTTTATTTTATGAAAGATAATTTTATAAGTATTGCTCACACCTAGTTAAAAATATCAATGACAACTCTTGTATTTTTAATAAAAACCTAATGTTTTAAAAATTTTCATTTTTTTTCAATGTTGTTTAGTTCATTTTTATCAAAAATGGTTTTGAAAATATATTTTTTTATCTCAATTCATTTCATGTTTTAAATAATTATTAGAAATTATTTTAAATTGATTTTACCTAAAATTTAAATATTAAATATTTAAATAATAATTATTCAGTATAATTAAATTTTTTTCAAATTAGATATATTGTTTGAAAGAAAACAAATTAACTATTAAAAATTATTACTAACTAATGCATTACTGGCGTTTTTGACAAAAACGCCACAAAAAAAATTCACTTTAACATAAACGACGTCATTCTATGTTGTGTCTCCAAGGGAATTAGTGGCGTTTTTAAAAAAAACGCCGCTAAAGATCGAGAATTAGCGGCGCTTTTGTAAAAAAGCCGCAAAAGATTGAGTTTTAGCGGTGCTTTTTTTCAAAAACGCCGCTAAATGTTTAAATTAAAACGACATCGTTTCTTTTGCGATTTGGTGACGTCATTATGTTTAACAAAACGGCGCCGTTTTTGTTTCATCCATTTCATCCCCAATACAAACCCGAAACCCTTATTTTCCCCCAAATCAAAATTTCCCCTAAACCCTAAATTTTCCCCAAATCAAACCCATTTGCCGTCTCCCTTTCTCTTTTGGTTCGACAGGTTTCATTTCATTTCGGTTTCTAATCAAACCCGAAGCTCCTTGTTTCATTTCGATTTCATTTCTATTATTTTTATGTGGGTTACACTTCTGTTTTATTTTTGCAGCAAACAGAAAGATTAAGGGATTTCATTTTGAAATCAAACCCGATTGAAGGCTAGCTTTTGGGAGTCCAACAAATCAAGGTACTCTCATTTAGTTGTTCTTTTGAACCCTAGACTTTAGCATGCTGACATTGGTAATCTTATATTGTTGTGCTTCTCTCTCTTTTTGGGGTTTTAGAGCTGTTTGAGTTTCTTGGAATTTCAAAATTTGATTTAGGGTTCTGATAGTAAGAACATACGTGTATGGAAAAATCTTAAAGAATTTAATGGTTTCAAATCAAATAGTGGATTGGTTAAAACCATTGTTATAGCAAGTGCAAAGATTTTTACTGGTCATCAAGATGGTAAAATTTGTGTATGGAAAGTATCTGTTAAGAACCCTGGCGTTCATAAATGAGTTGGTACATTACCATCTTTGAAAGAAATCCTCAAAACTAGCTGGTGTTCATAAATTAGCTGTTCTTTGTCTTGAAGCAGCTGGGAATTTAGTGTTTAGTGGTTCAGCTGATAAAACTATATGTGTTTGGTGTAGGGATAGTAACATTCATACATGTCTTTTGGTTCTAACCAGACATACATGACCGGTTAAGTGTTTGGCATCGGAATATTAAAAACCCAAACATCTCCAAAACTATTGCTATTTATAATCTTCTTAAGTGTATGGTGTTCGGTTGGATGCAATTTTTATTAAATTCAGTGAATGGTGTTTGGTTGAAATGTTGAGTATTCAAAACTTATTTCATTAACATTGCTACGAGCTTAACATCTAAAATTTATAATAAAAAAAGTGAAGTGACTAGATAAGTGTTATGTGAACTTTATATCATTGTGAGGCTAGAACATATCTTTATTTGGCGTAAAAATCGTAATTTAGTATCAGAATATGAAAAACTTACTTGCACTCGTTCACTTGATGGCTTGAGCTATTAGGACTCAAACTCAGTTTGAGAATAATTAAATGAATCAAGCTAACTAATACTTACCATTCATCTCCTAGTGCTATTGGAATTGTAGCAGATTGAGAGCTTGGTTTGGAATATGAATGTACTCTTTCTACTTCCTTACATTTATGTTTCATTGGCTTATCCTTGGAATATTCCACTATTTTTTTACATTAGTTTTCATTAGTTTATTCAAAAATAGACATGTTTATAAAAGTTTATGCAAAATTATTGGAAAAATTACCTGCACATTTAGTGGAGAATTGAGTGGTTATTCTATTAGAATGAAGCACACCATTCCCGCTATTTTCTTTCTTGAAGCTCCCTCTCTTGAGCTTCGTTGCTTTAGCCTCTTCGACTGATTGAAGCGCTATCTTCACCGTTTCGACTCGAAAACTGCTTCTGGAACCAGTTCTGTTTTCTAAGGAAAAAAAAAAAAAGAGAGAGTCAAAATGAATGTGAAATATGAATATATGCAGACACTTGTACGTTTGTTCCACATTAAAAACACTACTTTAGGTTTAACATTTTTTAATGTTTTATTCGAAAGATCCAACTGATGAGGGTTGGTATGTTGTGCTCCGAATACCCCTAGAGACTTGTTTGACATGGGTAATGGAAGTAGAGATGACATTGTCAAAAGATCAGAAACATTGCCTTTTCCAGAACAAAACTTAAATGAAAATATCCCTAGTACTAGTACACAACATCAATGGGTTCGACATGATGTGACTGAAGATATTTACGAATAATGATGTCGTAAGATTTTACAATTTTTTAACGATTTTTTAATTATATGTAATATTATAATTTTAATCTTGGTCATGTTATATAATTTAACTATTTTATATGTACTATTATTATTGTAATTTGTTACTAAAATTTCAACTATTTTATGTGTATTGCAGGAAAAATGCATAGAAGAAGATTACGAGATTTAAGTATTGTCTAGAATACTCCAAATTCAGCAGAAGCAAATAGTGAACAGCAGACAGTTGTTGGATCTTCGAATGTGCCGGAGACACTTGACAAGCCTGCAAAATTTCAAAGTAATGTTAAGTTTATTTTACATATGTGTTGACTTTTATTATTGATTTATTTTTCAATTTTAATATAATAATAATATATCGTTTTTCAGCTGAAAGTGGTGAGACGCGCAGAGGTCGAGGACGTACGCTACTTAAAGATTTATACGACTTAAATCCTGTCGAGCGTGTCAAAGTAAGTAGAAATAGTCATGGTCAGCCTGTTGGATTTGAAGCTCGACTTTTAGTAGGCTATTTGGGCATTATAGCACGAAATGCCAATATGTTGCCCATCAACTACGAATCATGGCATCACATGCCTGATAGCAACAAAATTAGGCTCTCGATAATATTAAGGTAACAAAACGTGAATGTAATTTATAATACTTTAGTTTAAGTTTCATTTATATTTACATTTTAAACTTGTGTTTTTTTAGGAGAGATTTGCTTTAGAGGTATCGGATGACTATATCAAGAAGGCATTGGGTAAAAAATGGAGAGACAATAAAATCACTTTGAAACAACAATATTTTAAGAAAGACATAAGCCTCGAAGAAAAGTTGCAAAATGTCCCGCCGGGAATGTTAAGGTACCAATGGGAAGATGCGGTTAGATTCTGGAATTCAAAGAAATGAGAGGTATTATATACTTCCAAACTCTTATAAATTTTTCAGCATATACTGTCTACTATATACATAATAATAATTTCATTATGTAGGACCGTAAGCGAGTTGGAACAAGCAGCAGACAAAAACAAAAATTCACGCACACGGCAGGGTCGAGAAGTTTTGCTTCTGTCGATGAGGCCGAGGTATTATGAATTTATTAATTCTGTCAAATATTAATGACTTTCTACTATTAAATAATATTTTTACTACTATATTGTAGGAAGTCTCGTCAGGTCAAAAAGTTGGACGCCTTCAACTTTTTGAGATTACGTATAAGAAGAAAGATGGATATCCTATGAAATCCGAAGCTGGAGAAATTATGGTATATTTACTTAATAAAATTTGATTTATTATAAATATTTATAATGTTTAATTATAATAGTTTAATTCGTAATTAGTAGTTTTAAATAATGTTAAGTTATGTTGCATTCCTTTTTATTATATATTTCGTTTCTAACTCTTTAATTGATTTTTTAGAAGAAACTAAAGGAGAAGAAGGTGGAGTATGAAACCATTGCTTCGACTGATAGTTCTGTTAATCTTGAGAACATTGATAACAGAATTATCACTAAATTTTTGGGTCCTGAAAGGTACAGTCGGGTTCGATTTCAAGGATCTAGTGTTACCACGATCCAATATTTTGGATCCGGCTCCCAGAAATACATGCCTTCCGAGAGTCAAGCTCAAGCTGAAGTTTAGAGATTAAGAGACCAAATAACTCAAATGCAAGCGAACACGGTTGAGCAAATTTTCAAGGTTCAAAGAAAATATGAAGAACTCCAGCAACAACTTAGAGCGGAGGCAACAGAGAGGAAGGCAGCAACAGCAGCGAGGGAGGCAGCAGTAGCAGTGAGGGAGGCAGAGGTAGCAGCAATGGCAGCAGAGCAGAGCAGAAAGTACGATGAGCTCCAGCTACAGCTTCAGCAGATGATGCAGATGTTTCAGCAGTTGCAAAAGCCGTCATCTTAGACATTAGTTTTCTCGTTGTAAGAATGTTTTTAAGTTTGTCACATTTAACATTATTGTAAAAATATTTTAAGTTATACTTTATTTAATAATTACATCATATATCTTTCGTTAAATTTGAAGTATCATTTAGAATTAATGTTTTTGGTTGTATTTTTTATGCTAAATTTGCTGTTTTTGGTTGCATTTCATGCTATATTTGATGTTTTTGGTTGGATTTAATGCAGGAAGGGCTGGATATTGGTGAAAAATGTCCATTTCAAATTTGCCAAAAATGCCGCTAAAAGTCATGGCTTTTAGCGGAGATAAACGCCGCAAATTTTTGTGGCGTTTCCTATAGCGGCGTTTTTTGTGGCGCTTGTAAAAATGCTACTAAAAGTATGTTTTCTTGTAGTGTTACCAGTGAATAAGTTGGGGTATTGATCTCTCACGGTCTCTTCGGGTTCCCACGTGGCTTCCTCGATTCCATGTCTATGCGACAAAACTTTCACGAGTGATATACTTTTATTCCTCAATTGTTTGACCTCTCGAGCCAAAATCTTAACTGGCTCTTCACCATAAGTCATGTCCAGCTGAATCTCAACCTCAGTTGGTGCTATCACATGCGAAGGATCCGATCTGTATCGATGTAACATGGACACATGAAACACGTCGTGAATCTTTTCCAACTTTGAGGGCAAAGCCAATCGGTAGGCAACATGCCTTACTCTCTCGGTAATCTCATAAGGTTCTATAAAACGAGGACTCAACTTACCCTTTCTACTGAATCTGAAGACTTTCCTCTACGAGGATACCTTCAAAAATACCTTATCATCGACTTGAAACTTGATCTCTTTCCCTTTCAAATCAGTGTAGGATTTTTGCCTATCCGATGCGGCTCTCAACTAATCACGGATCACCTTAACCTTCTCTTCGGTCTCTGATCGTCGATTCTCCTATGATAAGTTTTATAAATTTATAATGAATCATTCTTGAAACTAACTATTATCATGACGTAGGTAAGTGTACCTATCAAACAATAGTATAGTTTTAGCAAAACCGGATTGTCGAACCCGAATGACTATGAGTACTAGTAATGACTGTCTTCTTATTATCTAGCCAAAGAAAAGAGATTTGTTTTAACTAACTAATTAATTAAACTAAGAACTTGTAGAAAATAGAATTTGGGAATTTACTTTTGGGGAAAGCGATTGATTGAGACAACACCTAAGGAAAAATCCACCTAGACTTTTACTTGTTATTCTGGCTCCGAACCGGACGATTTATTCATTTAACTTGTTCCGTAGAAATCCCTACTGTATATTATTATCCCTCTCGAGACTATCAACGTCTAATCCCTAGGTTGAATATCCGAGAGTTATCTCTAATTAACACCCTAAGGTTGTATTAACTCGATCTATGGATTCCCTTATTAGGTTTCACCCTAATCCGGCAAAATCTTGTCACCCTATCTCTAGGCGCGCAATCAACTCCGCTTAATTACGACAAAGTTACTCTTAGCCAGGGTCTATTCCTCCTCCAACTAAGAGTAGTAACTTGAAGTGATATCCTGAAATACCAAAACAAGAATTAAGAACACATAATTAAGAATAAGTCAAATATTTATCATACGATTCAGAAATAATAACAAGCTTTTGTCATAGGTTTCATCCCCTCATAACTAAACAAGAAAACATCTCAGAATAATAATGATTACAAAACATAAAGAAAACCCAAAACTCTTGAAGGGGAAATTGAGGAGAGATCTTCAGTCTTGATAGTGGCTCCGGCTTCTGAGATGGATCAATCGACTTCCTTGGAGTAATTCCTTACTCCCTATTCTCCGCCCCCCTTTTCTTCCTCTTCTAGGGTGTATTTATAGGCTTTGGAATGCCTAAGAACCCTCAAAAGTGGCCTTTTTCGAATTGGACTTAACTTGGGCTCGTAGGGACACGCCCGTGTAACACGCCCGTGTGCGATAACTTCAGGCCGTGTTCGAGGTACACGGCCGTATGTTATACCCGTGTGAATCGTGCTTCAATTCTGCCAAATTGACACGGCCGTGTGATCTGCCCGTGTGAAGAGGTCCAGGCCGTGTTAATTTTGTGCTTTGGCCTATTTTCTCCGTTTTCGGCCCGTTTCTCATTCCTTTTGTTCTCCTATGCCTACCTTAGAATAAAACATGAAATTAAGGCATTAGGAGCATCAAATTCATCAAATCTAAGGAGAAATCATTCATAAAATGTGTTAAGCATGGGTTATAAATATGTATAAATTACGACTTATCAAATACCCCCACACTTAAGTGTTTGCTTGTCCTCAAGCAAAATCCTCAGATCACAGTTAAAATTTTCTTTTTTCTTAACTTATAATTCCGATCAATATTATCTCAAATCATCTCATAAGGAATCATACATTGAGAATTCAACTAAAAGAACATTAGAGCTTCAAACATTCTAAATTGAGTATTTTAATCATGAAAAACTTAGGTCTCTCCCCTCCCCTAGGTAGTTATCATTGATTTGGAACCTCACAGAGTTTAACATCCTCACTAAAGATTCACTCAAATCACTCGAAGTGTTTAAGGACAATGAAATTAGCACTCATCAGTCAATATGAAAAGTTATTACCATAGGCTTGCATAAAAATCAAATCTCCTCCACTATAAATCGAGATGATACATCAATCCAAAGGTCTTTAAAGGGTTGTAACGAGGCTTAGTTTGGGGGTGTGGTAACAAGTTAAAAGAAAGGGTTAGAATCGAGATTGACTTGAAAAATTACTTAACTAGAAAAAAAATATTAATTCATCACTTGCGTACAACAAAGCTTTCTTCTTTGACTATGGAATGAGACTTACAAGCAAAAGATAACTGCTGATTTATATACATGGGTTTTTTTTTTAAGAACAAGTCAAATATCATAGATTACTATTAAGAACAAGACATAGTTAAACAATTTATTCAAATCAATTCTCGACAACAATTGGGGATCAAATTAATTTAAGAGGATTTCAACAATAATGGGTTAATGGTTAATATCGAGGGTGGTACAAGGAATGGCTTGTTAGGCTCAAAGGGGTTTACTAAGGGTTAATCGTGGAGGTAGGCTTTTCATGGCATGAATGGGTTAATCCTAAGTGCCTTTATCATCTTGATATATCAAATCAAATAGTGTGGTCTTGACATGCATAATCAGGCAAGTTCTAGAATAACAATTCAATATTGGCACACTCAAAGCAATAATAAAAGTAAGCATGAAAGAATTAATAAATGCTCAAATGACTCAAAAATCTCACAAAAATTATGGCTTTTTGATGTTTCAATCTGTGGGATTCAATTCAAGATAATACCTAAATTTGGGGAAACAACCTAAAATTTTAAATTCTTAAAATTCAACTTATCATGCTTGATTTTCTATTGTCTTAAAGTTTAACAATCAATGCATGCATGCCTATGTTTTAATTCAAGATATATCAATCAAAATTATCAGTCAATCAAAATTAATCTTAAATATGATATGAGAGATTCACAAGAGAACAAAGCAATATTCAGGGATTTTCAGATAATGAAATAATTACCCCCCACACTTAAGATGTACATTGCCCTCAATGTACAAGGTTAGATATATGGAAAAATATAAAATCATAAGAGAGGGAGAGAATTGAAACTTCCTGAGTGTTGGAATGAATGAATTCCCTAGTTTAGCGAAAGCGAGAATTGACAATAGAACTGAAGGTAAGGCTTAATTCGGAGGAAGAAATAACCTGATAATAATCATAAAGGTAAGCCGCGTGAATCAATTAAAAATGAACTAATAATAACAATAGAAATAAGGGAAATAGTCTAATTTTGTAGGTGGTACAGTTGCCTCACACGCCCGTGTGGGTCGTGTCCAGCCCGTGTTTATCGCGAGTTGAAAGTTTGTCGCATGGCCTTGAGACACGCCCGTGTGTCTTGGTTTTGTAGCTTTATGATCGTAACGCACGACCGTGTGTGATGTGGCTCGCTTTGTCCACGCCCGTGTACCTATGCACACGCCCGTGTTGTTTTGGCAATGTCGCCCACGGGTGATAGGCACGGGCGTGTCGAACACCCATGCTAGCTTCTCGTTTTGACCAAAGTCCAAAGGCACGGGCGTGTCGCACGCCCGTGTTGTTTTGACAGGTTCACCCATGGCCATTTCCCACGCCGTGGCGGTTTATCGTCGCCCGTGTTTTGGGAAATCTTGCCCTGTTTCCACACAGTCTTACACACGTTCATGTGCTTGGCCGTGTGAGTTTTGTGGTCCTGTGTTAAAATATTCAGTTAGTGGTCTAAATATTAAGAATTTTGAAATTTAGATAAAATTTAAATAAATGAAAACTGTTAGTACTCGGGTTGCCTCCCGAGAAGCGCTTATTTATAGTCTCAGCTCGACTTTCCCTTGCTGATGTATTCATGGAGGTTCGTGGAGTCATAGTTCCTCTCCATCGTCCTTAAAATTCTCGTCGTTATAAAGTTTGAGACGATGACCATTTCCCTTGAAAGTTTCTTGTGATGGGTGACTTACCTCTACTGTGCCATATGGAAAAACAGATTGAACTACGAAAGGTCCTGACCATCGTGATTTAAGTTTTCCAGGAAACAATTTGAGTCTTGAATTATAGAGCAAGACAAAATCTTCAACTTCGTATTTCTTTTGCTGCTTCAAGCGAGCGTCATGGCGTCGTTTTGTTGCTTCCTTGTATAGTCGTGAATTTTCGTATGCATTGGCTCGCCACTCATCTAACTCGTTCACCTATATCAACCTATTTTGGCCTGCAAGGTTAGGATCAAGGTTCAGAAATTTAATTGCCCAGTAAGCTTTGTGCTCTAGCTTGAATGGTAGATGATAACTTTTCCCACAAACGAGTCTGTACGGTGATGTTCCTATGGGGGTCTTAAAAGCAGTTCTATAAGCCCATAAAGCATCATCTACTTTCATCGCCCAGTCTTTCCTGTTTGATTCTATTGTCTTTTCGAGAATTCGTTTGATTTCTTGGTTTGCCACTTCGACTTGTCTACTGGTTTGATGGTATGGGGTGGCTGTTCTGTGATAAACTCCGTGTTTCTTAAGAGTTTTCTCAAATTGGGTATTATAGAAATGAGTACCCCTGTCACTAATAATTGCTCTAGGTGTTTCAAATCTTGAGAAGAGTTTCTTAAGAAAACGTACTACTACTCTAGCACCATTAGTAGGTAAAGATTGGTCTTCCACCGATTTGGACGTATAATCAACTGCTACTAAGATGTAGTTATTCCCAAACAAACTAGGGAATGGGCCTATGAAGTCGATACCCCAAACGTTAAATATTTCACATGGAAGTATATAGTTTTGAGGAATTTCATCACGTTTGGAGAGGTTACTTGTCCGTTGGCATTTCTCGCAAGAAGTCACATACCTGTTAGCGTCTTTGAATAACGAGGGACAATAAAAACCTGATTCAAGTATTTTATGCGCGGTCTTAGTTCCACTATAGTGTCCTCCAGTTGGTCCTGAGTGGCAATGTTCTAGTATTTTTGATGTTTCTGACCTTGTAACACATCTTCGAATGACTTGATCTGCACATATGCGAAAAAGAAAAGGGTCGCCCCAAAAGTAGTGTTTCACATCACTAAAGAATCTTTTCTTTTGCTGGTGTGTCAACCCTTTTGGGATAATATTAGCGGCCAAAAAATTTGTGATGTCTGCAAACCAAGGTACCTCAGAATCAGATATAGCGAAGAATTATTCATCAAGAAATGAATCATTAATTTCGGCTTCATCTAGTTTTCTGATATTTGAGTTTCCAAGCCTGGAAAGATGATCCGCCGCGAGATTTTCAGCTCCTTTCTTATCCTGAATTTCTAAGTCGAATTCCTACAATAACAAAATCCATCGAATGAGTCGAGGTTTCGCATCAGTTTTAGTTAGGAGATATCGAAGGGCAGAATGATCAGTGTAGAACACAACTTTAGACAATATGAGATATGATCAAAATTGATCAAATGCAAAAACCGCAACTAGCAATTCTTTTTCGGTGGTGGTGTAGCTTTCTTGTGTGGCTGTCAACGTCTTGCTAGCATAATAGATAGGTTGGAAGTGCTTGTCTCTTCGCTGTCCCAAAACTGCACCTACTGCATAGTCACTCGCATCACACATTAATTCAAAAGGTAAGTTCCAGTCAGGTGCAATTATAATTGGAGCATCAATTAATTTATCTTTTAAGGTGTTAAATGCTTCCAAGCATTCCTGATCGAAATTAAAAGGCATATCTTTTTCTAGTAATTTAGTCAAAGGCTTAGCTATTTTAGAAAAATCTTTAATAAATCTTTTATAAAAACTGGCATGTCCTAAAAAGCTTCTAATAGCCTTGACTGAACTGAGAGGGGGTAATTTTTTGATTGTTTCAATTTTAGATTTATCCACTTCTATCCCTTTACTAGAAATTTTATGCCCTAATATTATACCCTCTTGAACCATGAAGTGACACTTTTCCCAATTAAGCACAAGGTTCGTTTCCTCACATCTTATTAAAACTCACTTTAAATTTTTAAGGCAAAGATGGAAAGAGTTACCGAATACCAAGAAATCATCCATAAATACCTCCATGATGTCTTCCACGAGTTCCTAAAAGATGGCCATCATGCAGCG
Source organism: Gossypium anomalum (assembly GCA_025698475.1). NCBI lineage: Eukaryota > Viridiplantae > Streptophyta > Magnoliopsida > Malvales > Malvaceae > Gossypium > Gossypium anomalum. The sequence continues at coordinate 74,672,102 of CM046965.1, read as the reverse complement.
CTGAAAAGTGGCAAGGGCGTTACATAATCCAAAAGGCATTCTACGATAAGCAAACATACCATATGGGCATGTAAATGTTGTCTTTTCTTGATCTTCAGGAGCTATTGGTATTTGGAAGTAGCCGGAGAGTCCGTCTAAAAAACAGTAGTACATGTGTCTGGATAATCTTTCCTACATTTGGTCAATGAATGGCAATAGAAAGTGATCTTTCCTTGTGGCATCATTCAACTTCCTGTAATCAATACAAACTCTCCAACCTGTGACTGTCCTTGTTGGGATTAATTCATTCTTCTCGTTAGCCACGACCGTCATGCCTCCTTTCTTAAGAACAACCTGCACTGGACTTACCCAAGAACTGTCAGAAATAGAATAAATAATTCCAGCATCTAGAAGTTTAATTACCTCAGCTTTTACAACTTCTTTCATATTGGCGTTCAGTCATCTTTGAGCTTGCACACAAGGCTTATATTCATCTTCTATTAAAATTTTATGGGAGCAAAAAGAGGGGCTGATCCCTTTGATGTCAGAAATTTTCCAAGCTATGGCCTTTTTATGTTCTTTTAGTACTTGGATTAATTCTTCCTTTTCCTTGGGGTGCAGGTTAGAAGCAATAATCACTGGTAATGTAGAATTATTTCCAAGGTATCCATATTCCAAATGATTTGGCAATTGTTTAAGTTCCAGTTTGGGAGGTTCTACAATAGAGGTAGTTTTTGTTTAAGTTCATCGTTCATTTTAATACCCTCGTACTCTACTTGTCTTAAGGAATGTTCATTAGGGGCATCATTTGCCTCCTCTCCTTAAGCTAGACACAGTTCCGTCGTGTCATCTTGTATAATTTCCTGAAAAGAGTCTTGAGTAGCATGATCAATAGAGTCAATAAAATAACATGAATCATCCTGTTCTCTAGAAAATCTCATAGCATCATAAATTTTAAAGATAATCTCCTCGTCACCTAGTTTAAGTACCAATTTACCATCACCCACATCGATTACAGCCCTAGCAGTGGCTAAAAATGGACGCCCTAAAATTAAAGGTACTTCGACGTCTTCGTCCATATCAAGCACAACGAAGTCAACAGGGAATATAAAGTTGTCTACTTTCACAAGTACATCTTCTATAATACCTCTAGGATATTTAACAGATCTATTAGCTAGTTGAATACTCATCCTAGTAGGTTTGGGTTCCCCAAGACCAAGTTGTTTGAACATTTTATATGGCATCAAATTAATGCTAGTGCCTAAATTGGCTAGTGCTTTCTCGACATTCAAACTACCAATTAAGCAAGGGATAGTGAAACATCCTGGATCTTTTAGTTTGGTTGGCAGCTTATTTTGGAGTATAGCTGAGCACTCCTCGATGAGTTCCACTGTAGACAGGTCTTCAAATTTCCTTTTATTTGTTAGGAGCTCCTTCAAAAATTTTGCGTATGTAGGCATCTGCGAGATAGCTTTAACAAAAGGTAAGTTGATATGTAATTGTTTAAAAAGTTCAAGAAACTTACAGAATTGTGCATCCATACGGTTTTTTTTTCAATTTTACTGGATATGGAACTGGTGGTTTATACTCTTTCGACACTGGTTTGTCACTATTTTTGGTCTTTCCTCCTCCCTTTCACTTGTCACGGCTTCTTGTGTTATCTTCTTTTCAGATTCAGCTAATACTTTCCCACTCTTCAGTGTAACTACTTTCACATGTTCTTTTGGTTGGCTGTTACAATGTAAACCACCTTGTGGTTGTTCAGAGATTAGCTTGGATAGCTGACCTATCTGGATTTCGAGTCCTTGAATTGATGCTTGTTGATTTTTGAATGCAGTCTCAGTATTCAGGAAATGAGTTTCTGACACCGAGATGAATTTAAAGAGCATCTCCTCAATGTTCGATTTCTTTTCCTGTTGATAAGGTGGCTGTTGAAAACCCTGAGGATTCTGTGGCCTTTTATTTTCTTGACCACCCCAAGAGAAATTTGGGTGGTTCTTCCAACTTGCATTATAAGTATTACTATATGGGTTATTTTGAGATCTAAAATTATTGTTACCCATATAGTTGACTTGTTCCTCTTCGGTTGTAGGATTGAATAGTGGGTATTCTGTAAGCACACCTCCTCCACTTGAATCACACCTCATCACTGGATATACCTGCGTAGAACCAAGTAAACCATCAATTTTCTTATTCAGAAGTTCTACCTGATTTGACAACATAGTAACCGAATCGATGCTATAAACGCCTGCTGTTTTTGTTGGCTTAGTCCTCATGACTTGCCACTAATAGTTATTCAGTGACATCTCTTTAATAAATTCAGAAGCCTCTTCAGGTGTTTTGTTATTGATAGTCCCACCAGCAGCTGCATCAATCATTTGTCTTGTCGAAGGGTTCACACCGTTTTAGAACATTTGAACTTGTAGCCATAGAGGTAGTCCATGGTGTGGGCACTTTCGCAAAAGGTCCTTGTATCTCTCCCTTGCATCATAAAGAGTTTCTAAATCCATCTGCACAAAAGAAGAGATATCATTACGCAACTTAAATTGTTTTTTGCTTGGAAAATATTTTAATAAAAAATTTTCTGTCATTTGTTCCCAAGTGGTAATGGACCCTCGTGGTAGTGAGTTCAACCATTGTTTAGCTTTATTCCTCAGTGAAAAAGGGAATAATCAAAGGTGATTGGAATCATCAGAAACACCATTAATTTTGAAAGTGTCGCGCAGTTCTAGGAAATTTGCCAAGTGAGTGTTGGGGTTCTTATCCTGCAAACCATCAAACTGAACAAATTGCTATATCATCTGAATCGTGTTAGGTTTCAGTTCAAAATTATTTGCAGCAATAGCAGGCCTAACAATACTTGACTCAGTTCCTGTAAAATTAGGTTTAGCATAATCATACATAGTACGAGGAGCAGGATTTTGATTTGTTAATTCAGCAGGTATGGATGGAGGTAGCAGATTGTCTTGATTTTCAGCCATCTCTTCAGTTGTAGTTGAGATATCGTCCTCTTGCTCTTCCTCTGTGTATTTTAAGCTACACCTGATTTCTCATCGGTTTCTACGAGCTGTACGATCAATTTCCTCATCAAAAAGCAATGGTCCTGACGGGTTTCTTCTAGTCAGAAACTATAAAAACCTACCAAGAGAAAAAAAGAAAGAAAATTAGTAAAATAAAAATTAAAGTTAAATTGCAAGAAAATAAATGGCTAGAGTAATAAAAATTGAGCGTTACTAATATCTTAGTCCCTGGCAACGGCACCAAAAACTTGATCGTCGATTTTCCTGTGATAAGTTTTATAAATTTATAATGAATCGTTCTCGAAACTAACTATTATCACGACGTAGGCAAGTGTCCCTATCGAACAGGGTGTATTTATAGGCTTTGGAATGCCTAAGAACCCTCAAAAGTGGCATTTTTTGAATTGGACTTAACTTGGGCTCGGAAAGGACACGCCCGTGTGCGATAACTTCAGGCCGTGTTTGAGGTACACGACCCTGTGCTATACCCGTGTGAATCGTGCTTCAATTCTGCCAAATTGACACGACCGTGTGATCTACCCGTGTGAAGAGGTCCAGGCCATGTTGACTTTGTGCTTTGGCCCATTTTCTTTGTTTTCGGCCCATTTCTCGTTCCTTTCGTTCTCTTATGCCTACCTGAGAACAAAACATGAAATTAAGGCATTAGGAGCATCGAATTCATCAAATATAAAGAGAAATCATTCATAAAATGCGTTAAGCATGGGTTATAAATATGTATAAATTGCGACTTATTAGTCTCTTTGACTAAATCGACCCCGTGAATCTGGCTCTCTTTAAGCTCGGTCCAATATAACGGCGTTCGACACTTGCATCCATACAAGGCCTCATAAGGCGCCATTTTTAGACTTGACTGATAACTATTGTTGTAGGCAAATTCAACTAGCGGTAAGTACTTTTTGCAGCTGCCTTGGAACTCGAGAACACAGCACCGTAACATATCTTTCAGAATCTGAATTACTCTCTCCGACTGACCGTCGGTTTGCAGGTGAAATGCAATACTAAAATTCAGTTTTTTCCCAATGCCTCTTGTAACTTCTTCCAAAACCGCGAGGTGAATCTTGAATCTCTATTAGGAACATACAGTTCAACCAATTTTTCAAGGGAGTAGTCGGTATGCACCGGTATAAAATGTGCCGACTTTGTAAGTCTATCAGCAACAACCCAAATAGAATCCTTTTTCGTTGGTGTCAACGATAACCCTGACACGAAGTCCATGGTTACTCGGTTCCATTTCCACTCGAGAACCATCACAGGTTGAAGTAAACCCGAGGGTACTTGGTGTTCGGCCTTCACTTGTTGACAAACTAGACACTTAGAAACAAATTCTAAAATGTCTCTTTTCATTCCCGACCACCAGTATATTTTTTTTAAGTCGTTATACATTTTTACACTACCCGAATGGATAGACAAGCAACCACTATGTGCCTCTTGTAAAATCCTCTAAATAAGCTCATTGTCCTTTGGTACACAAATTCTATCTCAGTACATCACACAACCATTGGTACCAATATGAAATTCAGATTCATTTCTCGTCTCACACTGAGCCACCTTAGCTTGCAATTCCTTATCACCTTTCTGAGCTTCACAGATCTCTTGAAGAAACATCTGTCTAGCTCTCATCTCAACTAGAATTGAACCATCATTAATCACGGTCAATTGAGTATTCATGGCCCTCAAGGCGAACAACGATTTCCTACTTAATGCATCGATGACAACATTCGCCTTCCTCGGGTGGTAGTCAGTCACCAACTCATAATCCTTTATCAACTCTAGCTAGCTTCATTGCCATAGATTTAACTCCTTCCGAGTCATCAAATACTTGAGGCTTTTATGGTCGGTGAACACTCGGCATCTCTCGCCATACAAATGGTGTCTTCAAATTTTCAACACAAACACGAAGGCGATCAACTTTAAATCGTGTGTTGGGTAGTTTTTCTCATGTGGCTTTAACTGTCTCGAGGCATATGCTATCACTTTGCCTTCTTGCATGAGCACGCACCCCAATTTATTCAAGGAGGCGTCACTATACACTACAAATTCCTTTCCCGATTCTGGTTGTACCAAAACTGGGGCTTCGGTCAACAAAGCCTTTAGCTTCTCAAAACTCTGCTGGCACTTCTCCGTCCATTCAAACTTGACATCTTTTTGTAACAACCTTGTCATCGGCGTAGCTATCATCGAGAATCCATTTACAAATCTTCTATAATACCCGGCCAAACCCAGAAAGCTTTGAATCTCTGACACATTCCTTGATGGTTTCCACTCAATGATAGCTGAGATCTTACTCGGGTCAACTCTGATCCCGTCACCCGACACAATATGGCCCAAGAATCTGACCTCTTGTAGCCAAAACTCACTTTTGCTAAACTTAGCATATAACTGCTTATCTCTTAAAGTTTACAAAATAGTTCTCAAATGCTTTGTGTGTTTACTTGCATCACGAGAGTAAATTAATATATCATCGATAAAGACCACCACAAGCTTATCCAAATATGGTCGAAAAATGCGGTTCATCAAGTCCATAAACACCGCAGGGGCATTTGTTAAATCGAAAGACATAACAAGAAACTCATAGTGCCCATACCTCGTTCTAAATGTAGTTTTCGGTACGTCTTGCTCCTTTACTCTAAGTTAGTAATAATCGAACCTCAAGTCTATATTGGAGAACACAGTGGCTCCTCTCAATTGGTAAAACAGATCGTCGATTCTTGGCAAGGGATACTTGTTCTTCACTGTCACCTTGTTGAGTTGTCTGTAGTCTATACATAATCTCATCGATCCATCTTTTTTCTTCACAAATAGCACTGGGGCACCCACGGAGAAAAACTCAGTCTCGCAAAACCCTTGTCAGTTAACTGTTGTAGTTGAACTTTCAACTTCTTTAACTCCGTAGGAGCCATTCTATACGAAGCAATTGAGATGGGTGCCGTACCAGGGACTAACTCAATTCCAAATTCAACTTCCCTCATGGGAGGTAATCCATGCAGTTCCTCCGGAAACACATCTGTGAACTCACATACCATTGGTACCGACTCAATCTTCAATTTAGATGCTTGAGTATTCAATACAAAAGCAAGGTAAGCTTCATAACATTTTCCCAAATATCTTACTGCAGACATGGGAGATATGACTACAGGCGAATTGTCTAATTCACCCATTTCAACCCGAAGAACATCCCCGTCTTCACATTTCAACTCAATAGATTTTCTTCCACAGTCCACTACAACACTATGAGAAGTTAACCAATCCGTCCCAAGGATTACATCAAATTCATTAAATGGCAATAACATTAAGTTAGCCAGAAAACAATGACCTCTAATTGTCAAAGGACAATTTCTACACATTCGGTCAACTAACACATGTTTGCCTAAAGGGTTTGACACTTTTACCACAATTCAGTGGACTCTACTAGCATGTTCATACGAGGTATCAATTTCATACAAATATAAGAATGGGTAGACCCCGGGTCAATCAAAGCAACGATAGATATATGATGGATAGAAAAGGTACCCATAATCACATCGGGAGACTCTGCCTCTTCACGGGCTCGTATAGCATAAGTCCTTGTAGGCACTCTGCCCTTGGACCTCACAGCAGCATCTCTAGGCACACCTCTACTGCTAGCCCTACTTCCCAGGTTCTTATGTGGTCTACCCCTTGAAGGATCGTTACCCGATCTCACGCTTTGATCCTTATCTTTCTCGACCATCTCGGGACAACTACGAATAAAATGGTCTAACGACCCACATTTAAAACAGCCCCTTTCATTGGCACTCCTCGAAATAACGTCTACCGCATTACGAACATTCTGGTCTGTTCGGGCGAGCACTACCAACACTCGCAATAGAAGTGGTTTGTGTTTTTGTCGCTGCATACTGCTTATTCTTGCTCTTGCTCTTGCTCGAGAACCCCACTAACGCGCTTGATCGAGTAGGAAACTCTCTTGATCTCTTAGATAAGTCTGCTGTGATTTCCCGATCTGTCTTTTTCTTAAGTCTCAAGACTCGATGTTAGCTTTTCTCTTCTCTTTGGCCAATTCCTCGGCCTTACATGCTCTTCCCACGAGCACCACAAATTCTCTTAGCTCTAAGATACCAACTAGTAGTCGGATGTCTTTGTTCAAACCATCTTCAAACCTTTTGCACATGATGGCTTCTGTAGATATACACTCCCGTGTATATTTTTTGAGTCTCACAAACTCACGCTCATACTCCGTCACCATCATATGACCTTGCTTCAGTTCAAGGAATTCTTTCCTCTTTTGATCGATAAACCATTGGCTAATGTACTTCTTTTGAAATTCTTCCTAGAAGAATCCCCAAGTTACCCTTTCTCTCAGCACAACAGATAAGAGAGTATTCCACCACTAATAGGTTGAATCTCGCAGGAGTGACACAACACACTTCATTCACTCCTCGGGTGTACATGATAACTCATTATTCGACCGGAACTCCTCGGCCTCTTGCTCTCTAATTCTATTTACCGGAGGTTTCTCTCTTCTAGCCATTTCTGCTCCTTGAGGAGTTATAGGGATCGGTTGAGAAATTGGAGGAGGTGGGGGAGGTGGAGTATTCGGATTTGTACGACTAAACTTCGAGTACCAGACATCTATCATGTGGAGGTAAGCTTCTCTAGCCCCTCCGCCCTGACTCATTGCCACGGGCCCACTATATACTGGCGCGGTCACTTTAGCAGGAGTCAGCGCATTACTTTCCACGTAATCTGCCGTAGCCACGTCAAGATCCATTTGCTATATATAAAAAAACATAATTTGTCTCGTCAGAAGTCGTCACACTATCAATATACAATTATGGCATGTATAGCTAGACTCGTACTCACGCTAGGTTAGTCCTAGAATCGACTAAACCATAGCTTTTATACCACTAAATGTAACACCCCACACCCATGCCCTACGCTGGGACGGAATACAAGGCACTACTAAACATGAACACGTGCATACTACATTTTCGAGTCACCAAGACTTGTTCATATTTAAAAAAATTTTGAACTATGTTTAAACTTCTTTAACATGGGCTTACAAAACCTCAAACATCCATTGGAAACCACTCGGGACCAACTCGGGTCCTTTAACCAACTATAAAAAAATGACTTTTGAAATAGGGCACATGCCCATGTGGAAGGGCAACACACCCGTGTGAAACTTGTACATGGTCGTGCTGATGGCCCATGTGGCTCACACGGCCTAAGCATCTAGAGACATGCCCGTACCCCTTACCCGTGTAGATTTATTTTTCAATTCTAACCTACAGGAGTTTTCACACGGCCTGGTCCCTCACACGGCCTTGACACGCCCGTGTTCAAAAACCTGAACATTCTGTTTCTGACGTTAGCAACCCTTAAGGGTCACACGGCCAAACCCGTATGTTAGGTCGTGCCCTTCAAACGGCTAAAGCACACGACCGTGTCCCTGCCCGTGTGTTTACTACCATGCATATTGACTTGTAAAATTTACGTGCAGGGGACACACAGTCGAAAAACACACCCATGAGGTTGACCGTGTGTCACACACGGCCTAAGCACATGTCCGTGTGTCTGGTCGTGTGGACAAAAATAGGCTATCTACCAAGTCTTTTTGCCACCCTTGCTTACATCAACCTCAATAACATTTAACATAACAAAATCCACACAGCAATTCCAAGGTCTAATCAACCACAATGGCATTAATTCAATCATGCAATTTACTCATCCATGAAAATAACATCATTTGCATAAACCAATAATGAATATTAGCCATTATCCATGGCCTTATACAAAATGTAGGGTTTCATTCCAAGCCAACACCTTGGCTAATTTAACAATGACTCAAAATACAAAAGTCTAAGTTCCTATACATGCCATACTCAAAATAATAAAACTAACTATACCAAGTGCTTCGATTGATAGTGTGATTGATGGCTCCAACTTCCGTTGATCCACGAGCTAATTAGGCGGCACTATAAGAAAGTAGAAAAGAAATAGGGTAAGCATAAAGCTTAGTAAGTTGCATGAAAATAAACGTAAACTAATTATCACAAAATAATATGCTCATAACCTTTTATAGCTTATTCATAAATACCGTAAATAGATGTAAGTACAACTTACTCATCACCATCCAATACAATTCATATTTTATATGTTGAACCCACATCTCATACATTTCAAATAGGTACCTGTGCCACTCATCACATAATCATAACTTTTCTCATTTCGATATAAATCATAAATCTTTTGTTGAACCATTTGGAATACTATCGGATACTCCATAGCCCTAACATCGGTTAAGATGCCGACGCCATGTCCCAGACATGGTCTTACACTAGCATATAGCGAGGCCGATGCCATGTACCAGACAGGTCTTACACTAGCTCTCATCTATCAGTCTCGATGCCATGTCCCAGACAGGTCTTACACTGACACACAACAAGCTAACGTCATGTCCCATACAGGTCTTACACTAGCTTGTATATCGCGAGGCTGATGCATGTCCCAGATAAGTCTTACACTAGCTCTCGTCTCAATGTCGATGCATGTCCTAGACATGTCTTACAATGGCTTAAATATCTCGAGGCCGATATATGTCCTAGACATGTCTTACACTAGCTCTCATATTGTGGCTGACGCATGTCCTAGGCATGTCTTACACTAGCACACAAAAGACCAAAACTTCATGGCATGAATATCCGATGATTCCTAAGGTTCAACTGAGAGCTCTACTACCGCAATTCTCATCATGCTTAATCATTTCCATAATCAAATAATTTATGTTATAACAATTCATTCATACATGATAGCAATGTAGTTGCATTATTTATATACAACTTACCTCGGTATTCAAAATATGGCGACTATTTCAGCTTAGTCCACTAGCTTTGCTTTTCCCGGTCTAGGTCCGGATTTTGTAATTCTTGATTTGTAAGAGGATAGCTTGGATGAAATTTTAAAGCTCTAAGAAACCTTATTTTGCTAAGAATTTCGGTGAAGAAGAAGAGTGAAAGGGATCATATCATTCTTTTTCTATTTTATTTCTTTTTAGTCAATTTAGCCACCCAATTTCACCTAACACTTTGACTATCTAATTCCTTGTCTCCTATGACAGGTCATGCTCTATTTTAAGGGTCTATTTTCCCTTTAAAGGCCCCCAATTTTGGTTCTCTAGCTATTTGACACCCTTAGCTATCAAAATAGGAGTTTTGCACTTTATGCGATTTAGTCCTTTGTCGCAATTAAGCATGAAATTGCTAAAATTATTTCACCAAAATTTTCATGCATTCGTAAAATCATGCCACAACACATAAAATAATATCAAAAATAATTTCTCCGACCTCGGGTTAGTGGTCCCGAAACCACTGTTCTGACTAGATCTAAAATCGGGTTGTTACACAAAATAGAAGGGAAAGCAGGGAGAACCAATAGAGGAAACCAAATCCAATAGCCAAAAAAAGAAAATAATAGAAAATGGAAAAAAATAATAGGGGCGAGTGGGAGAGTTGGACAGTAATAGGTGACAAAATTTATAGGATATTATTATTATTATTATTATTATTATTATTATTATTATTATTATTATTATTATTATTATTATTATTATTTTCAAACAAGATAAAAAAAAAAAAAAAAGAAATCTATATTACATCTAATAGTTATTATCTTAACAGGTAGTTAGGAATCATAATTCCACTCAAACTCCTATACTTAGGTAATACAACCAAAAGAGGCCAAAGTTAATTTTGTTTTAGCACAATGGGATTCAAACTTGGGATCCTTGAGTAAGCTGAAGTCTTACTATTAAACCAACAGACTCATTTTTGTCACCAATTAAACAAAAATAATATATAACTCTAATATCCAAAAATCAAGGGCTGGGCAAAAATTAACAAAATTCAAAGGGAAAGATTCAAACCTAGAACCTCACACACATAAACAACACTTTTAACCACTGGACTAGATTAAATTAGTTTACACAATTTGTAACACCCCAAACTTGGCCTAGACATTATGGTCGAATCTGGTGATGATACATGGAATGGATTTTTAAAATTGAATTATCCAAGTTAAAATCGTTTTTGTTTACTAGCTTCTATTTATCTCTCGACAGTTGCAAACTTATTGATGTGATCCAACTCAGCGTTGATAGTTGAGTCGATCTAAGTTGCCCGATTGTCGTCGAGGAAGTATCTTTCAGTTTTGAGAAAATGATGTATTTGGCTAGTTTGAGCGGAAGTTATCAAAAAGGGGTTCAAAGATAGGCTAAAAAAATGAGTAAGATAGGTTCGGTCTAACAAGAAGATAGGATAAATAATTTGATAGGATAGGATAATTAATTTGATAGGAGGTGGAAATGGTAAAAACGAACTTTAACATCAAGAACGATTCAACACTATAGACAGTGTTGCCCTGGGACTTATATTGTTTAAGGTTGGTTAATGAAAGATAGAAGGATGGACCTTGACCCGTTACTTAGGAAAGTAAGAACCAAAGGTATAAAAAGATGGGCAAACGCCACACTAAGACTAGTGATAAGTTCAGATAGAAAGAGTTCGGGTTGACTCTACTAGCACGCTAGATAAGTCACTCAAGACTCGTACGAAAATAGAGAGGAAGTAAAACTCACAGGACAAATGTTCATTCAATAAGTTGGAAAAAGTCCCTTTCTCCATGATTACAACAACTATTTATAAGCCTAAAGTGCCTATTGAAATTCAGCATCTAAATGTGTTCAAACTAATCTTAAATCTGTTCATATTTGTATTTGACATGTCCACACACATAGCATTAAAATTTGGTTCATGCTTAAAGATGGTGCATGAATTGGTCGAACCATCATGTTGCTTCACTTGATGCATTCATACATACATAGCCTTGAAGAACAACCCTAATTCCATGAATGTGCAACCCTTTAATACTCCTGCATCTCCCTTGGTCGAATGAAGCTTTAATGTGCCTTGAATACTTGAATGGTCAGCTTGAATGTGCATAGAGCTAATCAGCATGCATGAATCGTCCCAATGCATGTTTCTCTATAAATACGGTCTATGAATCTTCAAATACATGAACATTCTACAGCTCCCTCTTGCATAAACGTCCCAAATACATGTGTTCCTTTATATGCCATCCATTGAACCTTAATTATGCATGCACCCTTTCATACGTTGCACCAAGCCGTACATGAACCTTGTGTTAATTGCACCTTCATACATTCGGCTGAACCTACAAACAAACATTGAACGTATTAAATCACACATAGATTTGACTGAACCTTAATAAATTCTAATCTAGAAAAATCAAATAACATACTAGGATAAATTAAAACACTTAATTATGGACTAGCTAGTATATTAAATTCGGCTAGCTCAAAAAGAAGTGAAAATACTTAATGAGCTAAATTGAGCTAGGGAATTTGGTCTTGAGCTGTATCATTTAATTAAAATAATGCTTAATTTATTAAAATGATAAGAAGAATGAGCAGGAAAGAAACTAAATTGAGCTCAAACGAGCTGAGTTAAACTCAAGTGAGCTGATTTGAGCTAGATGGAGCTCGGAGAGCTAGTGATAAGCTGAGATCAACTTCCACTAAGATGCAAGGAGCCTTTAATGAGCTGGCCTGAACTTCTTCTTTGACATGGAGCTTGTTTTCATTCCAAAATTGAGCAAATAAAGCTGAAACAGCTTCTTGAAGGCGCTTAGCTCGAGATCGAGTCATGGGTCCTTTAGGGAGCTCGATGGGATTGGGATTAGAGCTTGTTGAGCTTCGGGGGTGGTCATGTCATCCCCCCTTCTTCGAAGCGGCTTGTCCTCAAGTTAAAATCTACTTCAAAAGGAGACAGGTCAGACACATTAAAATTGGCACTTATGTTGTAATCACCTGACAAATCAAGTCGATATGAATTTTCATTTATGCGTCCTATGACTTGAAAAGGTCCATCTCCTCGAGGTAACAACTTGGACCTTCGTTGAGCTGGAAAATGCTCCTTATGCATATGAACCCAAACCCAATCTCCGGGTTCGAAAACCATTCTTTTGCGCCCCTTATTTGCTTGTTCTGCATATGACTCGGCCTTTGCCTCTATATTGGCTCGTACCTTTTGATGTAGGCTTTTCACAAAATCGGCCTTCTTTCTAGCATCAAAATGAATTAGTTGATCGTTAGGTAAATGAATTAAACCTAGGGGCATTAAGGGATTAAAGCAGTAAACTACTTCAAAAGGTGTATGTTTGGTCATCGTATGAACAGATTGATTGTAGGCGAATTCGACATGAGGCAGACAGTCCTCCCATAATTTTAAATTCCTCCGAATAACAACTCATAGTAAGGTGGATAGGACTCGATTGACCGCCTACGTTTTTCCATCAGCTTGAGGATAGCAGGTAGTTGAGAACAGTACTTTAGTTCCGAGTTTACTCCACAAAGATCTCTAAAAATGACTAAAAATTTTTGCATCACGATCGGACACGATGGTTCATGGAATTCCATGCAAGTGAACAATGTCCCTAAAGAAAAGATTAGAAATATGAACGGCATCATCAGTCTTTATACAAGCAATAAAATGGGACATTTTAGAAAAATGATCAACTACAAGAAAAATAGAATCCTTCCCCATTTTTATCTTAGGTAATCCAAGGACGAAATCCATGGATATATCCATCCAATGTGCTTCGGGTATGGGTAGGGGAGTATACAACCCATGCAGCTGAACCTTTGATTTGGCCTTTTTACATGTCAAACACCTCTCACATACTCATTTCATGTCTCGCTTCATCGTAGGCCAATAGAAGTGTTCGTTAAGTGTTGCTAAGGTTTTGCAAACACCAAAGTGTCCTATGAGGCCTCTACTATATGCTTCATGGATAAGTAAATCTCAGACAGAGCTTTGTGGAACACATAGCTTTCCTTTATTGAATAAGAACCCGTCATAGCTATAGAAATTCTCAAAGGTATTATTCTCACAAGCAGAGTAAATCTCACTAAAATCAGCATCATTGGCATACAAATCCTTTAAGAAAGAAAAACTAAGCAATTTCGATTAAAGTGAAGACAATAATGTATACCTCCTCGATAGGGCATCGGCTACAACATTATCCTTACCTTTTTTGTACTTAATTACATAGGGAAAAGACTCGAGATACTCGACCCATATAGCATGCCGCTTGTTCAACTTGTGCTGGCCTTTGATATGTTTCAGTGCTTCGTGATTAGAATGGATCACAAACTCTTTTGGCCACAAATAGTGTTGCCTCGTCTTGAGAGCCTAAACTAGTGCGTACATCTCCTTATCATAAATCGGATAATTAAGTGAGGCTCTGTTAAGCTTCTCGCTAAAGTAGGTAATGGGTCGATCGTCTTGAGTTAGAACGACACCTATTCCAACACCTGATGCATCACACTCGAGTCAAAAGTATTAGTAAAATCAGGCAAGGCAAGTAAAGGTGCATTAGTAAGGCAGTTTTTAATATCAACAAAAGATTTCTCTTGCTCATCGTTCTAATGGAATGCGTAGTTCTTTTTTATCACATTTGTCGATGGGCCGGCTATGGTGCTGAAATTGAGAACAAACCATCGATAAAAACTGGCTAAGCCATGGAAACTCCGGACTTGGCTGATGGTTGTGGGTTTTTTCCATTCTTGTATGGCTTTTATTTTCTCTTGGTCCACTTCCAAGCCTTGCGAACTAACTACAAAACCAAGGAAAATAACTTTATCAGAACAGAAAGTACATTTCTTAAGGTTAGCATTTAGAGTTTCCTTACCTAAAGTTTCCAAAACAGACTTGAGATGCAACACATGCTCTTCCAAAATTTTACTATAGATGAGAATATCATCGAAATAAACAACGCAAAACTTACCAATGAAGGGTCTCAAAACATAATTCATCAATCTCATAAAAGTTCTAGGAGCGTTAGTTAAGCCAAACGGCATGACCGACCACTCATACAAACCGTGTTTCATTTTGAAGGCAATTTGCCACTTGTCGCCCTCTCGCATACGGATCTGGTGGTAGTCGTTTTTTAAATCAATTTTCGAGAACAGTTTGGATCCACTTAGTTCATCTAACATATCATCTAGTCGAGGGATCGTATATCGATATTTGATGGTGATTTTATTCATAGCACGACAATCTACACACATCCGCCATGTACCATCTTTTTTGGGCACCAATAGAACTGGAACAGCACAAGGACTAAGGCTTTCCCGAATATAGCTCTTTTCCATTAATTCGTTATCTTGCCTTTGTAATTTTTGGTCTCTTAGGGATTCGTTCTATAGGCGGGATGATTTAGAATAACAGCTTCAGGCACAAAATCGATTTGGTGCTCGATTTCGCGAATGTGTGGTAGTCTACTCGGAGTTTCTTCTGGGAATACGTCGTGGAAATCCTGCGAAAGGGCCAAAACAGAGGAAGGCAATCCTCAGGTAATTCGCTAGTTTTAAAAATATTTTCCTTGTACATGAGTACAAGAATTGTTTGTCTTGACAAAAATGCTTTCTGGACTTCTCTTTCTTTTGCAATCAAACTTTTCTTTTCATTTTTATTTTCTTCTTTTTCTTTTCTCATTTTTTTCACTTTCTTTTGCTATTTTTGCTTTCTTTTTCTCATTTTTTTCTTTTCTTTTTTCTTGAACGTATATCGATTGGTATACTTGTCATAGATGACTCTTCGATCATATTGCCACGATCTTCCAAGCAACAAGTATCCCGCGTGCATGGTAACTACGTCACAAAGCACTTTGTCCTCGTACTTGCCAATTGAAAAAGTAATGAGCACTTGTTTGGTTACCTTGATTTCACCATCGTCGTTGAGCCATTGGAGTTTGTAGGGGCTCGAATGTTTGGTGCTCGTTAGGCCTAGTCTCTCCACCATGAGGGTACTTGCCACGTTGGTACAGCTTCCACCATCGATAATCAAGCTACGAACCTTTCCTTGAACTTGACACCGGGAATGGAAGATGTTTTCCCATTACTGCTCATTTTTTAGAGTTTGAATACTTAAATTTCTTTTAACAACAAGAAGCTTTCTTAGACACACAGGCATTGATTCCTCCTCCTCGTGGAATGTTGTTTCGACCTTGTTCTCATTCATTCTTCATTCCATGCCTATTGACAAGAAAAATTTTAAATCCTCACCACAAAAACCTCACTAGTCACTCGAAAATAAAATTAATGATTTTGAACTCGCGCTCGTGTTTGCACTCATTTAAGGCTTTTTATTCTCTCTAATGCACTCACACACTCGTGCCTTTTACCACTTAATTCTTTCTCTCGTGATTTTGTAATTCGTCTCTTTATGACTTATTTGTTGCCTATGGGTCGATTTCAAAGTGGTTACAAGGGTTAATTGTAAATGGTTTGTAGGTAGGCTGAACAAAGAAAATTTTTAGTTTCAAGTGTGGCGTTGGGGAAGGTAATTGATGGAAAATGATAGAAAATTCAAACTTGCTAGATTGGAAATACAAAGATGAATGAATAACTTTTAGCACTTTTTTTAATCTCGATTTTTTTAATTTCGTATTATATATTATTTGTTTACTAGTAACTTGCTGGATACAGTATGAACACTTGAATACAAAAAAAAATTGTCTGAAACTCTTCTTCTTTTTTTATGAACCTATTTCGAGATTGCTACGAACGTCGGTACTTCTCGATTTAGCAGTTCTGATACCAAATGATGTGATCTGGCCCGACGTTGATAGTCGAGTTGGTCTAACTTACCCGATCATTGTCGAGGAAGTATTGTTTAGTTTTGAGAAAAGGATGTATTTGGCTAGTTTGAGCGGAAGTTATCAAAAAGAGGTTCAACGATATGCTAAAAAAATAAATAAGATAGGTTTGGTCTAACAAAAAGGTAGGATAGATAATTTGATAGGAGGTGGAAATGGAAAAAATGAACTTAAACGTCAAGAACGATTCAACACTATAAACAGTGTTGCCCCGGGACTTATATTGTTTAAGGTGGGTTAATGAAAGATAGAAGGATGGACCTTGACCCATTACTTGGGAAAGTAAGAACCAAAGGTATAAAAATATGGACGAGCGCCACACCAAGGCTGGTGATATGTTCGGATAGAAAGAGTTTGGGTTGACGCAACTAGCACGCTAGATAAGTCACTTGAGACTCGTACGAAAATAGAGAGGAAGTAAGCCTCACAGAACAAATGTTCATTCAATAATTTGGCAAAAGTCCCTTTTTCCATGATTACAACAACTATTTATAAGCCTAAAGTGCCTATTGAAATTCAGCATCTAAATGTGTTCAAGCCAATCTTAAATCTGTTCATATTTGTATTTAACATGTCCACACACATAGCATTAAAATTCGGTTCATGCTTAAAGATGATGCATGAATTGGTTGAACCATCATGTTGCTTCATTTGATGCATTCATGCATACTTAGCATTGAAGAACAACCTTAATTCCATGAATGTGCAGCCCTTTAATACTCCTACATCTCCCTTGGCTGAATGAAGCTTTAATGTGCCTTGAATACTTGAATGGTCAGCTTGAATGTGCATAGAGCTGATCAGCATGCATGAGTTATCTCAATGCATGTTTCTCCATAAATACGGTCCATGAATCTTCAAATACATGAACATTCAGTAGCTCCCTCTTGCATGAACTTCCCAAATACATGTGTTCCTTTATATACCATCCATTGAACCTTAATTATGCATGCACCCTTCCATATGTTGCAGCAAGCCGTACATGAACCTTGTGTTAATTGCACCTTCATGCATTCGACTATAGCTAGAAATAAACATTGACCATATTAAATCACACATAGATTCGGCTGAACCATAATAAACTATAATCTAGACAAATCAAATAACATACTAGGATAAATTAAAACACTTAATTATAGACTAGCTAGTATATTAAATTCTGCTAGCTCAAAAACAAGTGAAAATACTTAATGAGTTGAATTGAGCTAGGGAATTTGGTTTTGAGCTGTATCAATTTAATTAAAATGAAACTAGTACATAATTTATTAAAATGATGAAAAGAATGAGCTGGAATGTAATAGCCCAATTTTGGGCTTAGTCGGAACAGTGGTTTCGGAACCACTAACCTGAGGTTTGAGAAATTTTTTTTAATATTATTTTATGTGTGATGGCATGATTATGAAGGTGCATGAAAATTTTGGTGAATTAGTTTTAGCGTTTGTGCGCTTAATTGCGAAAAAGGACTAAATTGCATAAAGTGCAAAAGTCCTATTTTGATAACTAAGGGTATCAAATAGCTAGAGAACCAAAATTGGGGGTCTTTAAAGGGAAATTAGACCCCTTAGAGAGGCATTAGAGAGGCATGACCAACCATAGGAGACAAAGATAGTCAAAAAGTAAAAAAAAAAATAAAAACAGTAGGGTTGGTATTTGATGACATTAGCTATTTGAGTAAAATAAAGAAAAGTTGTCATCTTTTTTCTCTTCTTCCTTACACCACCAAAACTTTCAGCAAGAAAGGGGTCTTGGAAGCTTGAAATTTTTAGCCACTAAGTTCTTTCATAAGTAAGTGATTTAGATGGTTATTTTTTATAATTTTTGTGTTTTTGGAACCCATAAAGCTTAATCTAGCTATGGAGGGGACTATTTTGCAAAATGGTTGAGAGTCTAAGGTTTTGCCATGAAACCATATGTGAAGTTACCTGAAATTCTATGGAAGAATATAAGTTATAGTTGTGAAATAAACAACTTTTGTAAAATGATTTTCATGGAATACACCTAAAAAGACCATTTTGTAAAGTTTGTGAAATAGATAGTAATGTTGTGAAATATTGGGAATTTGGGGTTGTCATGAGAGTAATAAATGGCCAGTTAGGCTTGGATAATATGGAAATTCGATAAAAATTAATTTCCGGGCCTAGGGGTAAAATGGTCATTTTGTGAAAGTCTAGGGACAAAATGGTTAATTTTCCAAAAATATGAATTGTTGATTATGTAAATTTATCTAGTGATTAAACAGATGAATTTTTATTATTTTAGATCAAGAAATACAACATCCGAACCTAGACCGGGGGAAGGCAAAGCAAGTAGACTAAAACCGACTAGTCGCCTACTTTTTGTAATCCGAAGTAAGTTTTGTGTAAATAATGCAACTACATTGTTTTCATGTATGGATAAATAGTTATAGGATAAATTATTTTATTTTGGAAATGACTAAGCATGATGAGAATTGAGGTAGTAGAACTCTCGGTTGAGCCTTAGGAATCACCAGATATTCATTCCATGACATTTGGGTCATTCGTGTGCTAGTGTAAGACATGTCTGAGACATGCATCGGCCACAGTATGAGAGCCAGTGTAATACATGTTTGGGATATGCATCGGCCTCGAGATATTTAAGCCAGTGTAAGACATGTCTGGGACATACATCGACATTGAGACGAAAAAGACATGTCTGGGACATGCATCAGCCTTGCGATATACAAGCTAGTGTAAGACCTGTCTGGGACATGGCATCGGCACCGATAGTTGAGAGCTAGTGTAAGACCATGTCTGGGACATGGCATCGGTATCTTAACCCATGTTAGGGCTATGGAGTATCGGATAGTTTTCCAGTTGGTTCAATACAAGATTTATGATTTATATCGAGATGAGAAAATTTATGGTCATGTGATGAATGGTACAGGTACCTATTTGAATTGTATGAGATATGGGCTTAACATATGCCATATGAATTGTATTAGATGGTGACGAGGAAGTTGTACTTACGTCTATTTATGGTTTTCATGAATAAGCTATGAAAGGTCATGTGCATATCGTTTTATAATGATTTGTTGATGTTTATTTTCATGCAACTTACTAAGCTTTATGCTTACCTTATTTCCTTTCCATTTTCTTTTAGTGCCGCCAAAGTAGCTCGAGGATCATCGCCTACGTTGAAGAAGCCAATCACACTATCATTCGAAGCACTTGGTATAGCTAGATCTTTTATTTTGATTATTGCATGTATAGGATCTTAACTTTTGAGTTTTGTGTCATTGTTAATTGGCCCATTGTGTTGGCTTACCTTAGCATTTGATTCATTTTGTATAATGCCATGGATGGTGGCTAATATTGGTTATTGATAAATGCAAATGATAATCGTCTTTTGGGAATGAGTAAATTGAATGACTTAATTATGTGTTTGTGCTTGAATTGGTTGTTTTGGTTGTGGTATAAGTTAGTGCTAATAAGGGTGGCAAAAAGGCTTGGTAGATAGCATTATTTTTGTCCACACAGGTAGACACACGGGTGTGTGTCTAGGCTGTGTGTCAACCCCATGGGCGTGTTATCCGGCCATGTGTCCCCTGCACAGAAATTTTACAAGTCAGTATGTATCGTAGTAAACACATGGGCAGAGACACGGCCGTGCATCTTAGCCGTGTGAAGGTCATGGCCTAGCACACGAGTGTGTGCCTTGGCCGTATGACCCTTAAGGGTTGCTGACGTCAGAAATAGAATGTCAAAGTTTTTAGACACGGGCTAAGACACGGGCGTATCGTGGCCATGTGAGGGACACAGGCCATGGACACGGGTATGTGTCAGGCTAAGTGAAAACCCCTATAGATTCGAATTTAGAATTTAATTCACACGGGCTCGGGGCACAGACGTGTCCCCTCGTGCTTAGGCCGTGTGACCCACACAGGCATTTAGCAGGACCATGTTATAATGGCCACACAGACGTGTTGCCCTTCCACACGGGCGTGTGCCCTACTTCAAGTGGTATTTTTCCAAAGTTTTCAAAGATGTTGGGATTAATCCCGGGATATTTTCCAAAGCGTGATTTGGGCCTCATAGGCTTATCTTAAGAGCTTTTAGATTAAAAAAGAAAAGTTTTAAATTGGACCTAGTTCTTATATCTCGAAATTGATTGTATGCATGTGATTAAGTGTGGTAACGCCTCGTATTCCGTCCCAACGTAAGGCACGGTGTGGGGTGTTACATGGAAAGAAACTAAACCACGAGTTGAATTAAGCTCAAGTGAGCGGATTTGAGCTATATAGATGTAACACCCCTATCCCGTAACCATCGCCGGAATAGGTAAGGGGCATTACCAAACAGATAGAACATTACAGATCAATACAGAATCACAGATATAACCTAATATTAATGCATAAGAAAATCAACAATTCATCCCTTATGGAGGTCTCCAAGACCTAAGACATACTTTTAGAAAAGGTCAGGACTAAACCAAACACATTCAAAATTTTCAGAACTTAGAAAAAAATTTCAATTCTGTTGAGGTCACACGCCCGTGTGATCAGGCCGTGTGCCTTACACGGGCACCAAACACGCCCATGTGATCCAGCCGTGCCAAAACAGAGCATATATACTAACTTTTACACACGGCCAACAGACACACCCATGTGAAACTTAGCTAGCTAAGCCCACGGCCATATGACACGCCCATGTGTCTTAACCGTGTAACTTTAAGAGGTTACTGCTCTGCATACATGACCACAAGGCATGCCCGTGGTCCCTGACCGTGTGGCACAATGCAGGCTTGGTTTAAGCCAACTTGTCACCCCTATTTGGGACATTCCTACAAGTAATATTAAACAACGTTCATGCCAAAATTTTCAGCCAATACAATGCTTAAAACATGCTTCATTATAAATAAATCATCATCATTCAATAACCTATTCAAATCCATATCAAAACACATTAAAAATCATATTACAACAACATGCCAAAATGCTCATTTCATAGCTCACTTATGGCACCTTCTAACTCATGCTTAAATTTACCATTTCCTCAACTTGGCATATTTCAAAATGACCACCACATACAAGGCCATATAACCATTGCAAGCATACACAATTTGGCATCACCAACCAACACCAAAACTATGCACAACATCTCATTTGCTAGCCAACTCTCATGGCATAACATATATATATATATATATATATCAAAGCTTAAATACATAGACATTCTAGCCTATACATGCCATACTTAAAAATATTTACACTTTCAAAGGTACCAAAATGAGTTCAATAGTATGGTGACAATCCTCGACTATCCCCGAGCCTTCAGTAGCTACGATAACTGTAAAACAGATAGAAATCACATAGAGTAAGCTACAAAGAGCTTAGTAAGCCAAATATAATTGGTCTAACTATTAAAGCATATAAAGTAAAACTCAATAGTAAGAATTCATAGCCATTTCACAGAGTAATTCATAAGCTTAACCATGCTCATTTGCTTGTATACATGTCATGTTTCATTTCCATAATTTTATATGTACTTCGCATTCATTATTTCACAGAAACAGAATCTTTCATAGTCAGAAATTTAGTATGACACAAACGTACCTGTATAGATTATACATCTCATATATTCATTCCCATATCTCGTACTCTATCATCAGACGGTTCAGAAATGATACAGATATTCATAGACGGGTATAATGTCGACGTCCCGAACGTGGTCTTACATGTAATTCAGTATCGATGCTTGTATCCTAGACAGGTTCTTACACGAAATCAGATACGATGCCGATGTCCCAGACATGCTCTTACATTTAAATCTCAAATCGAGGCCTGTGTCCCAGACACGGTCTTACACGATATCTTCGATCGATGTCAACGTTCCTTTAGAAACATATAGAGTTTTTCAAATACTAGCATATTATTGGAATTTACTCAGAATTCATTCATCAGGCTCTTACAGCCGTCCAATACAGATTATAACTAGTATGTACAGCATTCAATCAATTTAACACGTAATCGTATTTTGACTTACCTTGTATGGATTTCGGACGAAAACGAGTCGACTATTCAACTATTTTGGACTTCCCTCGATCTAAGTCCGATTCTCTTTGTTCTTGATCTAATACAATTCAAACTCAACGATTCAATCATTCATTTCATTCAAAATAATCCATGAACACATATTTAGGGCACTTTGCATTTTAGCCCTTACATTTTCACACTTTGACAATTTAGTCCATTTTTCACAAAATCACAAATATGCAAAATTCACCAAGACTATAGCTTGGCCGAATATACATAGCTTCCATACGAGCCCAAATAACATATTTAATTCACAATTTAGTCCTTCAAAACCTCATTTTCACAAATTAGCCCAAATAGCTCTATTCCATCAAAAATTCAAGAATAAAGCATGATAATCTCACATATATCTTTCATAATCCATATAAAAACATTACAAAGCTCATATAATCATTAATGGCACGTATCATAATCTTCAACAGAAATAGAAATTCAGACATGATGAAGCAACGATCACAGAAATGAAGAAATTACCAAAAATAAACGAAACTTCATACCTTAATCAAGGATTAAGCTAGCCGAAACCTAAAATGGCTTTCTTCTTTTTATTTTCTTTGATTTCTGGTTATAATATGTGTTTTTGAACACATTCATGCAATTTTTTTTCTTTAATTCATGTTAAAGCATGAATTACCATTGTATCCCTCATTAATAAACATATCAATTACATAAAATAAGGTCATTTATGACCACTCATAAATTCAATGGAGTAATTGCCACATAAGGCCATAATAATCCAAAGCCATGCCAATTAAACACATTGAATATATGGCATGTAAATTTTATCATTTACGCGATTAAATCCTTTTTCATAATTAAGCACAGAAATAGACAAATTAAATCACTGAAACTTCGCAGATATAAATTCACATATCATAGACACAGAAAATAATATAAAAAAATATTTTTTTTGGACTCGAATTTATGGTCCCAAAACCACTATATCGACTAGGGTCTAAATCGGACTGTTATAATTCTCCCCCTTAAGGATTTTCATCCCCGAAAACCTTACCATTAAACAGATTTGGATATTATTGTCTCATAGCATCTTCAGACTCCCACGTGGCCTCTTCAACACCGTGTCGATGCCGCATCACTTTAACTAATGAAATTTTCTTGTTTCGTAACTCTTTAACCTCACGAGCTAAAATACAGATCGACTTTTCTTCATAAGTCATAATAGAATGGATTTCAATATTAGACGGAGAAATTACATGCGAAGGATCAGATCTGTATCGTCGAAGCATCGATATGTGAAATACATTATGAATCTTTTCTAACTCAGATGGTAGCTTCAATCTATAAGCAACCGGCCCAACTCGCTCAATGATTTCATACGGTCCGATGAACCTCAAACTCAACTTGCCCTTTTTACCAAATCGGAACAGTTTCTTCCACGGAGATGCTTTCAGAAACACTTTATCACCGATCTCAAATTCAATATCTTTTCTTTCAAATCTGCATATAATTTCTGATGATCAGAAGCTGCTTTCAAACTATCTCGGATTACTTTCACTTTCTGTTCTGTTTCTTTTATCAGATCAATATCGTAAATCTTATTCTCACTGAGCTCAGACCAGTATAATGGAGTTCTACACTTTCTACCGTATAAGGCTTCCTACGGTGCCATTTTAATACTCGATTGAAAGCTATTATTATAAGCGAATTCAATCAAAGGTAGATGTTGTTCCCACGTACCTTCAAACTCAAGAATGCAACATCTTAACCTATCCTCGAGTATCTGAATAGTCTATTCAGATTGACTATCTGTTTGCGGATGAAAAGTAGTGCTAAAATGCAACTTAGTACCCAGAGCATCTTGTAATTTCTTCTAGAATCGTGATGTAAATCTTGGGTCTCTATCTGATACTATCAACAATGGTACACCATGCAGTCCCACGATATCAAAAATATATAACTCAGCTAATTTATTGAGTGAGTAATCAAATCGAATCGGAATAAAATGAGCTAATTTCGTCAAACGTTCAATTACAACCCAAATTGCGTCTTTCTTTCTAGGAGACAGAGGCAAACCTAAAACAAAATCCATGGTCACTCAATCTCATTTCCACTCTGGAATCATAATTGGTTGTAGTAACCCAGATGACACTTGATGTTCAGCTTTAACTTACTGACAAATCAAACATTTAGAAACAAAATCAGAGATATCTCTTTTCATTCCCGGCCACCAGTATAGTTATTTCAAATCGTTATACATTTTCGTACTTCCGAATGTACAGAAAATCTACTACTGTAAGCTTCACTCAAAATCATCTGAATTAACTTCAGATTTCTCGGAACACAAAGTCTATTTCTAAATCTCAAACAATCATCAACATTAACTCGAAATTCAGAATCACACTGAGCTCGTTTTGCTATTAATTCATTGGCAGATTTCTTAGCCTCGTAGATCTGTTGTATAAATAAGGGTTTTGCTTTCAGTTCGGCACAAACCAAGATATCATCAGACAATGCTGAATGAGCATTCATCACACGCAATGCAGACAATGATTTCTGACTCAGCGCATCCGCTACCACATTTGCTTTGCCCAGATGATAATCAATAACCAGCTCGTAATCTTTTAACAATTCTAACCATCTTCTCTGTCGCAGAATCAAATCTTTTTGCGTCATTAAATACTTCAGACATTTATGATCAGAAAACACGTGACATTTCTCACCAAACAGATAGTGACGCCAGATCTTCAAGGCAAACAAAATAGCAGCTAACTCGAGGTCGTGAGTCGAATAGTTCTTTTCATGCGGCTTTAGTTGTCTCGAGGCATAAGCTATAACTTTTCCTTCTTGCATTAGAACACATCCCAGACCAATCAACGAAGCATCACTATAAATCACAAATTCTTTACCCGATTCAGGTTGTACTAATATCGGAGCTGTAGTTAACAAAGTCTTCAACCGATCAAAATTGTCCTGACATTTTTTAGACCAATCAAACTTCACATCTTTCTGTAGTAGTTTTGTCAATGAAGTCGCAATCATCAAAAAACCTTTCACAAATCTTCTATAGTAACTAGCAAGCCCCAGAAAACTATGAACTTTAGAGATATTCCTCGGAGGTTTCCAATCCAAAATAACTGAAATTTTGCTCGGATCTACCCGAATACCAAAGGCTAATACTATATGACCCAGAAAACCAACTTCTCGCAGCCAGAACTCACACTTACTGAACTTCGCTTACAACTATTTATCTCGCAAAGTCTGTAGCACTACTCTCAGATGCTTAGTATGTACGGATTCATCACGTGAATAAATCAGTATGTCATCAATGAATATCACAACAAATTGGTCTAAATACGGTCTAAAAATTCTATTCATCAAATCTATAAAGATAGCAGGTGCATTAGTCAATCCGAAAGGCATAACTAAGAATTCTTAGTGAACGTACCTCGTTCTAAAAGCAGTCTTTGGAATATCTGAATCTTTCACTCGCAAATGATAATAGCCTTATCTCAAATCTATTTTCGAAAACACAATAGCTCTTTTAACTGATCAAACAAATCATCAATTCGGGGCAGAGGATACTTATTCTTGACAGTCACCTTGTTCAACTAACGATAATCTATACACATTCTCATCGTACCGTCTTTCTTTTTCACAAATAGAACCGGAGCACCCCAAGGTGAGAAACTCGGTCTAGCAAACCCTCTATTGGTCAACTCTTGCAACTGAGACTTTAATTCTTTTATTTTGGTCAGAGCCATTCTGTACGGAGCTATCGAAATCAGAGTTGTATTAGGTACCAATTCAATGCCAAATTTTACCTTTCTAACAGGAGGTAATCCCGAAAGTTCGTCAGGAAACACATCAGGGAACTCACAGACAACAGGTACAGATTCAACTTTCTTATCATTCACTTTCGAGTCTAACACATAAGCTAAGTAGGCTTCACAACCTTTCTTCATATATTTTCATGCTTTCATTGCAGATATCACAGCTGGTAGTCCATTCAGATCACTAGACTCAATTCGAATTATCTCATCATTCTTACACCTTAAATCAATGACTTTTCGTTTGCAATTCACAATAGCATCATGCAAAGTTAACCAGTCCATTCCCAGAATTATATCGAAATTCGTCGAAAGGCAAAAGCATCAGATCAGTAGGAAAACAGATATCTCGAATTAATAACAGGTAATTTTTGCAAACTTTATCAACCAAAACACTTTTGCCTAAGGGGTTTGATAATCTAATTATGAATTCAGTAGACTCTACAGGCAAAGTCTTACTATGCACTAAATTCATACAAATATCAGAATACATTGATCCAGGGTCTATCAATGCAATCACAGAAGTATCATAAAGAGTAAAAATACTGGTAATCACGTCTGGAGACGAAGCTTCCTCACGAGCTCGGATAGCATAGGCTCTGGCAGATGCTCTGGCCTCAAATCTACCAGCAGTATCCCTAGTAGCTCTTTGACCACCACTTGCATTTCTCGTATTTCTGGAAGGTCTACCTTTAGCTGAGGTGTTGCTCGGTCTCGAATTCTGTACATTCTCTTGCTCAGCAGGTTCAGAATAATCTCTTACAAAATGGTCCAGAGATCCACATCGGAAACAGGCTCGGCCATTCAATCTACAATTTCTTGGATTTTTTTACCACAGTGTTTATATTTAGGTTTTTCAGATCGGACATTCCCAACACTTGCAACAGAACAGGAGCATTGAAATTTGAATGCGATATAGCTCGATTTGGTTCGAATGTCTTACATCAGCCTTTGAACGGCTACGATCATCTCAGAATTTCTTTGACACAGACTGAAATGATCTACTCAAAGATCTCTTTCTAACATCTCTAGCTTCAGAATCAACTTTTTTTTTCTCTTTACTTAATTCTTCAGCTTTACAAGCTCGCTCAACGAGCACTACCATTTCTTTAATCTCTAAAATCCCAACTAACAGACGGATATATTCATTTAGTCCATCTTCAAACCTTTTGCACATTATTGCTTTATTTGATACACATTCCTGAGCATTCTGGCTCAATCTCACAAATTTACGTTTGTATTCAGTAACAGACATATGGCCTTGTTTAAGCTCAAGAAACTCTTTATGTTTCTGATCGATGAATCTCTGACTAATGTATTTCTTCTGAAATTCAGCTTGGAAGAAATCCCAAGTAACCCGTTCACTCGGAACCACATATATTAAAGTTTTCCACCAATGGTATGTCGTATCTCTCAAAAGTGAAACGACACATTTTATACATTCCTCAAAATTCAGAGACATTTCATCAAACACTCGTATTGTATTCTCTAACCAGAATTTGGCTCTTTCAGCATCATCATTCATTGTAGCACGAAACTCTTCAGCCCCATACTTTCTAATCTTATCAACTGGTGGTCTACTTAACCGAGCCGAATTTACTAAGGGCATAACAAGAATTTGAGAAGGATTAACCGGGGGTGGAGGTTGTTGTACAGCCGGATTGGTTCTAATATACTGAGTGAACCAATCATTCATCATCTGATAGAAGGCTTGTTTAGCCTCACCATCACGGCTACTCGTAGCCGGTCGAGAATCATCTTGCACCATCCCTTACGTGGGAGCAGGCGCATTACTTTCAACATCGTCAGCTACAACTCTATTGGGATCCATTGCTATATAAAAGCACATTTCAATATTAGCATTCATCATACTATCGCAGTTTCAGATATATGGCATGCATAGATAGACTTACATACGCAATGGTAGTCTTAGAACTGACTAAACCATAACTCTGATACCAATAAAATCTAACACCCCTATCCCGTAACCGTCGCCAGAATAGGTAAGTGGCGTTACCAGAAAGACAGAACATTACAGATCAATACAGAATCACAAATATCACCTAATATTAATGCATAAACAAATCAACAATTCGTCCCTTATAGAGGTTTCCAAGACCTAAGACATACTTTTAGAAAAGGTCAAGACTAAACCGAACACATTCAAAATTTTCAGAACTTAAAAAAAAAATTTCAATTCTGTTAAGGCCACACGCCCGTGTGATCAGGCCATGTGCCTTACACGGACACTAGACACGCCCATGTGATCCAGTCATGCCAAAATAGAGTATATATACTGACTTTTACACACGGCCAACAGACATGCCCGTGTGCGATGGCCATGTGAAACTTAGCTAGCTACTGATTTAAGCCCATGACCATATGACACGCCCATGTCTCTTAACCGTGTGACTTTAAGAGGTTATTGTTTTGCCTACATGGCCACAAGGCACGCCCGTGGTCCCTGACCGTATGGCACAATGCAGGCTTGGTTTAAGCCAACTTGTCACCTCTATTTGGGACATTCCTATAAGCAATATTAAACAACATTCATGCCAAAATTTTCAGCCAATACAATGCTTAAAACATGCTTCATTATAACTAAATCATCATCATTCAATAACCTATTCAAATCCATACCAAAACACATTAAAAATCATATTACAACAACATGCCAAAATGCTCATTTCATAGCTCACTTATGGCACCTTCTAATTCATGCTTAAATTTATCATTTCCTCAACTTGGCATATTTCAAAATGACCACCACATATAAGGCCATATAACCATTACAAGCATACACAATTTGGCATCACCAACCTGTAACACCCCAAACCCGGCCTGGACGTTATGACCGGATCCGACGTGCCACATCGAAGCGTTCGAAACATTTTATGTCGTTGATCTCAAAGAATTTACTTAATGTTGGAAAAGATAATGTTATTATAAGTTAAAGTGAATAGAAACTGTGCACCACGTAGGAAACCAGAAAAGAGGAGGTGAGTCCATCGGACTGCTTAAGTACCAAGCTCTCCTCGGAACCAATCCTAGACATGCACACCGCCATTGCCACACTTTAACGTCAAGTATATTTTTAGGAAACCAAGTCGATTAAGTCCTTTTAAGAAAAGTGATTAATTTTCGAAAACATTTTCATTGCGGAAGCTTTACTTGTTGTCGTGTTATTTTGAAATCAAATACTATTTTTGAAAACGCGCCCTAAGCTAATCAATTTCGATAGTTAAGTATAAATTATAACTATCTTAATAAAACCTATCAAAACCATTAAAATAATTAAAGCGGCCTTATTACAAATAAAAACCCAAAAACCTTAAACGTAAATAAAAGAAGGTCTAGTTCACCAGAAGAAAACCAAATTTACAGGAACGTGTGGCCACTCCGAATCCCTCACAGCTTCAAGTCCACTAAGGTTGGGGATTACCTGCGTGGATGAAAATAAAAGGGTGAGTTTGGGGAAACTTAGTGTGTAAATTAACCAACCATAGCCTATATCAGCTCAAACCACAGAAACAGATCAAGTTGGCCTTAGCCCAGAACAGATTTCAGAATAAAGCCCATAGGCCTATAACAGATCAGAACAGATATTTACATGTTTATGCAAAAACCCAACCCATATCCAACCATATGCACCCCCATACCAACCTTTCACCATGTGGGGAGACTACTCGACCCACCCAACCGCTACACGCCACAGAAATATGCGACATGGTCGCGCGAATGAATAGGGTGACAGAGTAACTAGAAACAGATAATCGTGGCAGAGCCACCAGAACAGATATATGTGGTAGAGTCACCATAACAGATAATTTGTGGCATAGCCACCAGGACACTTCCTCCATAATATAACCCATGTCCCCATGCAACAGATATACAATCATGACATACAGCATACAGAATCAGATCGTCATGCTTTTCAGTCAAAAGTAACCCTAGGGGTAAAATAGAAATTTTTCCATACATAGGGGTATTCAATTAATTTAACTACTTTTAGGGTTTTCATGCATATCATAGCTATTTACGTACTTACGGGAACACTTACTGTGTAAACTTACCGTGTTAGGCCCGTTGGCCCATTAACCTGATTTTGGCCCATTAAGCCCAAAATATCAAAATGCACGAAATCGCGCGTACTGCAGTTTTATCACTTTCGATTACCAAAAATATTTACCCATCTATCTTACGAGCATACGCACACTCGCAAGTTCCTAAAATATCGACTTTTCGACATTTTGGCTTTTCGAATTTTGCCGATCTAGTCTATGAGAGGGTGTTAGTTACACACTTATTTTATGACGATCCGATGACGAGATCCACGCACGAACTGCCTACAATTATGTTGCTACCACGTTAATCTACTATCGAAAACGAACTATGTTATTAACCGCTTACCATATTCGGCCAATAACACCTCAGGCACTAGCGAACCTACCTTTGCCGAAAGTAGCGACTAGCTCTAGATCCGATCGTTCCACTTGTCCAAGCCTTTGATCCGCAACCTCTAGATCACACTATTATCAAGATAAAGTAATTATCACAACTCTTAGGGCTATAAGCCCAAATCGATAGCCTCCCTAATCTTTAGGGGTTTTGACTTTTTCTAAAATACCAAATAAAGATTAGGTTGGGAAGACTTACCACCGATTCCTTCGGTCAATGATTCCAATTAATTTCTACTCGATCCGGATGCCGATCTAAGCCCTCAAATGATAAAAAAAGTTTAGCCTTCAGTGATTTCAATATTCGGCTAAGTCCCTATGTGTGTGGGGTTTTCGGCTTTTTGGAACTGTGTAAAGGAATATGGAATAGGAGGGTTTTGCTATGGTCTTGTTGATAGAAACTTGGGGTTTAGAGAACTAGTGAATCGGTCAAGAATGATCAAGAGAAGTAAGAGGGTTTTGGCTATAAGAAATTGGCACAAAAGAAATCAGGCTTTTGGGATTTCGACTTTTTGATGTAATCAGTTGTAGGCTTAAAACTACTGATAAAAGATGAAGATAAGTAGTAGAGTAAAGAGATTCGGCAGGCAAGGAGAAGAAAAGAAAAGAAAGTAGATGAAAAGAAGAGAAAAGAATAGAAGAGGAAGAACGGTCAGAAAAGTGGCACAACTAACCCTAATGCCGAATTTATATTTGGCACTAACCTAGCCGAAATTTGCCCACCTAAAGAACCCCTTGGCTGGCCAAATCTTGCTCCTCAAAAGTCCACCATTCGGCCAACTCTGCTCTCCCCAATTAGCTCCTAAATCCTCTCCTTATCCCTTCCTTACTCAATCTCCTGAGCAACTCCAACTCTTCCTAACAGTCTTTCACTTCAGTTCCATTACTTACCTTTTCTGTACATAAAAATTAACACCAATAATTTGCTTACCTTGCAACTCGAACCTTAGTTCTCCCTAGCATCGACACGCCACCTCTAAAGCTCACAAGTGGCGTTACAGGCCAACTCACCACAGGCTTCCTTGTGTTTTATTTTACCCACTTAATACCTAAAAGCCCAATTAACCAGAACCCCTCTTTCTTATGGATTTAAAATTAATTAAAAATCACTGGGTTTTAACTTAAACTTGGGTCTTCTAGAGGCCCACTATCATACCTAAACCTACGCCAAGCAGACAGAACACAGAATTTTAAATTTTGCCAACCTACACAGAATTCCTAAAAATTGGGGCGTTACAACTCTACCCTCCTTAAAGAAATTTCGTCCTCGAAATTTACCTGATCCAAACAGATGAGGGTATTGTTGATGCATCGCCTCTTCTATCTCCCAAGTAGCTTCCTCTCTGCCATGATTACATAAAAGCACCTTCACTAATGGGACAGACTTCCTTCTTAGAACCTTAACATATCGATCCAATATCTGCACAGGCTCTCCTCAAAGATCAAATCAGTTTGCACCTCAATTTTTGCAACCGGCATGACATGAGTAGGGTCAGAACGATAATGCCTTAACATGGAGACGTGGAAAACATCGTGAATCATGTCCAAATCTAGAGACAACTCCAATTGATAAGCCACTGGGCCCACTCGCTTCAAAACCCAATAAGGCCCAATAA
Organism: Gossypium anomalum; assembly: GCA_025698475.1. Taxonomy (NCBI): domain Eukaryota; kingdom Viridiplantae; phylum Streptophyta; class Magnoliopsida; order Malvales; family Malvaceae; genus Gossypium; species Gossypium anomalum. The sequence goes on along the minus strand of CM046965.1, from coordinate 74,639,456 downwards.
ACTGCGGACTCAACTTGCCCTTCTTTCCAAACCTTAATATTTTCTTCCAAGGAGAAACCTTCAAGAAGACCATATCACCCACTGAGTACTCAACCTCCTTACGTTTCAAATCTGCATACGACTTCTGCCTATCAGTAGCTTCTTTTAACTGACCCCTAATTATTCTGACCTTGCCCTCAGTATCAGCTACCAACTCTGGTCCCAAAACTTGTCGCTCTCCTAGTTCGGTCCAACAACTAGGTGTTTGGCACCTTCGTCCATACAGTGCTTCATATGGTGCCATTGGAATACTCGCCTGATAACTATTGTTGTATGCAAACTCTGCCAAAGGCAAGTAATCTTCCCAAACTACCTCGAAAGTCAATAACACATCCCCTCAACATGTCCTCCAGAATCTGAATAACCCTTTTCGACCAACCATCAGTTTGGGGATGGAAAGTCGTACTAAAGTTCAATCGCGTCCCCAACGCCTTATACAACATTTGCCAAAACCGAGATGTAAACCTAGGATCCCTGTAAAAAATAATCGAAACTGAGACACCATGAAGTCGCACGATCTCTTCCACATACAACTTGGCTAACTTTTGAAGTGAGAAGTCCGTGCAAATAGGTATAAAATGGGCCGATTTGGTCAACCTATCCACAATTACCCAAATCGAATCTTCCTTCGATTGCGTCAAGGGTAACCCACTCACAAAGTCCATGGTTACCCTTTCCCACTTCCAAAGTGGTATCTTCACTGGCTGCAACAGTCCAGAAGGTAATTGATGCTCAGCTTTCACTTGCTGGCATGTCAAACATTTCCCCACAAACTCCGTTACTTCTCGTTTAAGCCCAGGCCACCAATACAACTCTCGCAAGTCGTGATACAACTTATTCCCTCCAGGATGCATGGCACAAAGTCCCCCATGAGCTTCCTTAAGTATTGACTGCCTCAAGTTAGAGTCCCTCGAAACGCAAATTCTTCCTCGGAAACACAGAACTCCTTCAATATTCAGCCCAAACTCAGAAGTTTCCCCATCCTTGACTTGTTGGAAACAAGCAACCAAAGACTCATCTCTCAACTGCTTTTCCCTAATCTGATCCACCCAGATTGGCCTTACTTGTAATTCAGCCAATAGACTACCATCATCATACAGACTCAGACTAGCAAACATTGCTCTCAGATCAGATACAGCTCTACGACTTATAGCGTCGGCTACCACATTAGCCTGGCCTGGGTAATACTCAATCAAACAATCATAGTACTTAAGTAACTCAATCCATCTCCTTTGCCTAAGGTTCAGTTCCTTTTGAGTCAGCAAATACTTAAGACTCTTATGATCTGTGTAAATAATACACCTTTCTCCGTACAAGTAATGTCTCCAAATCTTAAGTGCAAAGATCACTGCTGCCAACTCCAAATTATGAGGAGGATAGTTCCCTTCGTGAGGCTTAAGCTGTCGTGATACATAAGCAACCACCTTACCCTCTTGCATCAACACATAACCCAAACCTACATGTGATGCATTACTATACATGGTAAAATCATTCCCAGATTCCGGCTGAATTAATACAGGTGCTTCCGTCAGAACTTTCTTCAACTTCTCAAAGGCTTCCTGCTGCTTCTCAGTCCATACAAACGGTACTCTTTTCCTTATGAGTTTTGTCAGAGGTGCTGCCATCACAGAAAACCCTTCCACAAACCTTCTGTAGTATCCTGCCAACCCTAGAAAACTCTAAATTTCTGACACCGTCCTAGGTGGCTTCCACTCTAAAATCGCTTCAACCATTCGAGGGTCCACTTTAATCCCTTCAGCAGAGACAACATGTCCTAAGAAGGTTACCTCCCTCAACCAGAATTCACACTTATTAAACTTTGCATAAAGTTCCTTCTCCCTTAACACTTGCAGTACAATGCGAAGATGCTCATCATGTTTTGCTTCAGTTTTAGAATATACCAGAATATCATTAATAAAGACGACTACGAACCGATCTAAAAATGGTTGGAATACTCAATTCATCAGATCCATGAATGCTGCAGGCTAAATGGCATAACTAGAAACTCGTAATGACCATACCGAGTCCTGAATGCCGTCTTATGGATATCTACCTCTTTAACCCTTAACTGATGATATCCAGATTGAAGATCGATCTTGGAAAATACAAAAGCTCCTCTAAGCTGGTCGAACAGATCGTTAATCCTTGGCAGTGGATACTTATTCTTAATCGTCAGTTTGTTCAACTGCCGATAATCTATACACATTCGCATCGTCCCATCCTTCTTCTTCACGAATAGCACCGGTGCTCTCCACGGAGACATATTTGGCTTAATAAAGCCCCTATCCAACAGCTCTTGAATTTGAGCTTTTAGCTCCACTAACTCCTTCGGTGCCATCCTATACGGTGCGATGGACACTGGTGCCGTTCCAGGCAATAAGTCGATTCCAAACTCGACCTCTCGGTTCAGAGGCAATCCTGGAAGCTCTTCTGGAAAAATATCTTAGAACTCTTTTACGGTCCTAACCTTATCCACTGTCAGTGCCTCCTCTTCCGACTGACTTACGAATGCCAAATAGGCCTCACAACCTTTCCGAATCCACTTTTCAGCCCTCAATGCCGACACCACATTGGACAAATAGTCCTTTCGTTCACCTATCATCATAACCTCCTCACCCTCCGGGGTCTTTAGCACCATTCGCTTAGCAGCACCATCCAAGGTCGCCTTATGCTTAACAAGCCAGTCCATTCCCAGAATGAGGTCAAACTCTCCGAACGGCAACTCCATCAGATCTCCAGGAAAAATCCTACCTTGAGTTTCTAAGTGTACATCCCTATACAATTTGTCTACCCTAACAGAGTGACCAAAAGGACTTAGCACAGATACCCCACTCACAATCTTCTCAGAGCGTACACCCAACGACCCAGATATGGCACATGCAACATAGGAATAAGTAGATCCAATATCCACCAAAGCAGTATACGACATGCTAGAAACCAAAAACGTACCAGTTTTGACGTCAGGTGTATCACCCTCCTCTCGACGACGAGCTGCATACACCAACGCTGGCTGTCAAGCCTCAGCATTTCTGGCACCCCTGCCAGGCGCCCCTCAACCTCGACCATTTCCATTTCTGCCCCTGCCTTGTCCACGTCCTCTAGGTGGTTGTGGTCCACCTCTCGCGGGTTGAGCAACCCTCTGTTCAGCAACCTGAACCTGATCAGCTCTCTGAGGACAGTCCTTAACTCTATGCTCCATAGATCTACATCAAAAATAAGCACCGGAACATTTCCTACACTCGCCCAAGTGTACCTTACCACAGTTTCCACAGATTGGTCGTCTGACAACATTCATCGGAACAGCTCAAATTGGTTCCTCCACTCTTGCTCTCTTAACATTCCTATTTGCACCACTCGAAGGTCCGGAATCTTTTCGAAAATGATTTCGATCCTTCTCACGATTCTGCCTCTCAGTACGCTTCACCTCCTCAGCTATCTTAGCTTTTTCCACTAGAACCGTGAAATCACACTCCCTCTGCGGAGCAATTAGCACCTTAAGATCATCTCTGAGTCCATCCTCGAAGCGCACACTACGCTCATACTCCGTAGCGACTATTCCAACAGCATACCAACTTAACCTCAGAAACTCAGCCTCGTACTCCGTAACCAACTTATTTCCTTGAACCAGATTTAAGAATTTCTTCCTGCGAGCGTCCACATAACTCGCCCCAACATACTTCCCTTTAAAGGCCGTCTTAAACAGCTCCCAAGTTACCCTCTCAGCTGGGGTTCCATCTTTCACGGTGAGCCACCACTGATAAGCCTCATCTCGCAGTAACGACACGGCTCCTTTCAACTTCTGCTCCACAGAGCAGTCCACGTCATCCATAATCCGTTCTGTGGCCTCCAACCAATATCCTGCCACATTCGGGGCTACACCAGATACGCCCCTGAAGATCTCTGCTCTGTTAGCCCGGAGTCATTCAGAAATAGATCCTCAAATTTCGTTGCCCGTTCTTGCCCCGGCAACCCTTTCCAAAACACGGAGCATTACCTGTGACAGGGTGTCATCCCCGGCACCATGATCATGAGACTCCACCTCCGTTGCCGGAGGTACCGGTGCATCTACCGCCGGCATATGTCCCGAAGCTGAAGATCCCGCTCGAGCACTTCCTTGGCCACGTCCACGACCTCTTCCACGAACGGCTCTTGTACTCATATCCTATTATCTGATTACAAATTTTATGCGTTAATTCAATATTCCAGTGGTTATTATCAATGTTTTATGAATCAGATAGTAATTCAGAGTTTGTTTTCGCAGAATCGAAGTCTAGATACAGTTTCAGTCTCTTATCAAATTTTTCCTATGATTTCAGTATCATCCTATCTTGAGTATCCTAGTAGGGTTTCAGTACAGACAGATAATTTCAAAAAAAACATTCAGAAAAATTTAGAGTAATACTTACAGACTAGAGCCGGAGATTCGGAATGCCACTTAAAGATCCAGACTTTGAAAACAGGGTTTTACGGATTTTATAAAACTTTTATTCTTGAAAATTTTTGTTTTTGTAAACCTATTCCACAGCCGAGTTGTTGTAACTTGACTCTGATACCACTAAATGTAACACTCCAAACCCGGCCTGGACGTTATGACTGGATCCGACGTGCCACATTGAAGCGTTCGAAACATTTTATGTCGTTAATCTCGAAGAATTTACTTAATGTTGGAAAAGATAATGTTATTATAAGTTAAAGTGAATAGAAGCTGTGCACCAGGTAGGAAACCAGAAAAGAGGAGGTGAGTCCATCGGACTGCTTAAGTACCAAGCTCTCCTCGGAACCAATCCTAGACATGCACACCGCCATTGCCACACTTTAATGTTGAGTATATTTTTAGGAAAGCAAGTCGATTGAGTCCTTTTTAAGAAAAGTGATTAATTTTCGAAAACATTTTCATTGCGGAAGCTTTGCTTGTTGTCATGTTATTTTGAAATCAAATGCTATTTTTAAAAACGAGCCCTAAGCTAATCAATTTCGATAGTTAAGTATAAATTATATCTATCTTAATAAAACCTATCAAAACCGTTAAAATAATTAAAGCGGCCTTATTACAATTAAAAACCCAAAAATGTTAAACGTAAATAAAAGAAGGTCCAGTTCACCAGAAGAAAACCGAATTTACAGGAACGTATGGCCACTTTGAATCCCTCACAGCTCCAAGCCCACTATGGTTGGGGATTACCTGTGTGGATGAAAATAAAAGGGTGAGTTTGGGAAAACTCAGTATGGAAATTAACCCAACCATAGCCTATATCAGCTCAAACCACAAAAACAGATCAAGTTGGCCTTAGCCCAGAACAGATTTCAGAATAAAGCCCATAGGCCTATAACAGATCAGAACAGATATTTACATGTTTATGCAAAAACCCAACCCATATCCAACCATATGCACCCCCATACCAACCTTTCACCATGTGGGAGACTACTCGACCCACCCAATCGCTACACGCCACGAGAAAATATGCGCATGTGGTCGCGAGCGAATAGTGTGACAGAGTCACCAGAAACAGATAATCGTGGCAGAGCCACCAGAACAGATATATATGGCAGAGCCACCATAACAGATAATTTGTGGCATAGCCACCAGGACGCTTCCTCCATAATATAACCCATGTCCCCATACAACAGATATACAATCATGACATACAGCATACAGAATCAGATCGTCATGCTTTTCAGTCAAAAGTAACCCTAGGGGTAAAATAGTATTTTTTCCATACATAGGGGTATTCAAGTAATTTAACTACTTTTAGGGTTTTCATGCATATCATAGCTATTTACGCACTTACGGGAACACTTACCATGCAAACTTACCGTGTTGGGCCCGTTGGCCCATTAACCCAATTTTGGCTCATTAAGCCCAAAATATCAAAATGCACGAAATCGTGCGTACTGCAGTTTTATCAGTTTCGATTACCAAAAATATTTACCCATCTATCTTATGAGCATACGCACACTCACAAGTTCCCAAAATACCAGCTTTTCGGCTTTTACCGCTCTAGTCTATGAGAGGGTGTCAGTTACACACTTGTTTTATGACGATTCGATGACGAGAACCACGCACGAACTGCCTACAATTATGTTGCTACCACGTTAATCTACTATCGAAAACGAACCACGTTATTAACCCCTTATCATATTCGGCCAATAACACCTCAGGCACTAGCGAACCTACCTTTGCCGAAAGTAGCGACTAGCTCTAGATCCGATCGTTCCACTTGTCCAAGCCTTTGATCCGCAACCTCTAGATCACATTATTATCAAGATAAAGTAATTATCACAACTCTTAGGGCTATAAGCCCAAATCGATAGCCTCCCTAATCTTTAGGGGTTTCGACTTTTTCTAAAATACGAAATAAAGATTAGGTTAGGAAGACTTACCACCGATTCCTTCGGTCAATGATTCCAATTAATTTCTACTCGATCCGGATGCCGATCTAAGCCCTCAGATGATAAAAAAAGTTTAGCCTTCAGTGATTTCAATATTCGGCTAGGTCCCTATGTGTGTGGCGTTTTCGGCTTTTTGGAACTGTGTAAAGGAATATGGAATAGGAGGGTTTTGATGTGGTCTTGTCGACAGAAACTTGGGGTTTAGAGAACTAGTGAATCGATCAAGAATGATCAAGAGAAGTAAGAGGGTTTTGGCTATAAGAAATTGGCACAAAAGAAATCAAGCTTTTGGGATTTCAGCTTTTTGATGTAATCGGCTTTAGGCTTAAAACTACTGATAAAAGATGAAGATAAGTAATAGAGTAAAGAGATTCGGTAGGCAAAGAGAAGAAAAAAAAAGTAGATGAAAAGAAGAGAAAAGAATAGAAGAGGAAGAACGGTCAGAAAAGTGGCACAACTAACCCTAATGCCGAATTTCTATTTGGCACTAACCTAGCTGAAATTTGCCCACTTAAAGAACCCCTTGGCTGGCAAAATCTTGCTCCTCAAAAGTCCACCATTTGGCCAACTCTGCTCTCCCCAATCAACTCCTAAATCCTCTCCCTTATCCCTTCCTTACTCAATCTCCTGAGAAACTCCAACTCTTCCTAACAGTCTTTCACTTCAGTTCCATTACTTACCTTTTCTGTACATAAAAATTAACACAAATAATTTGCTTACCTTGAGACTCGAACCTTAGTTCTCCCTAGCATCCACACGCCACCTCTAAAGCTCCCAAGTGGCGTCACAGGCCAACTCACCACAGGCTTCCTTGTGTTTTATTTTACCAACTTAATACCTAAAAGCCCAATTAACCAGAACCCCTCTTTCTTATGGATTTAAAATGAATTAAAAATCACCGGGCTTTAACTTAAGCTTGGGTCTTCTAGAGGTCCACTATCATACCTAAACCTATACCAAGCAGACAGAACACAGAATTTTAAATTTTGCCGGCCTACATAGAATTCCCAAAAATTGGGGCGTTATACCAACCAACACTAAAACAATGCAACATCTCATTTGCTAGCCAACTCTCATGGCATAATATATATATCAAAGCTTAAATACATAGACATTCTAGCCTATACATGCCATACTTAAAAATATTTACACTTTCAAAAGTACCAAAATGAGTTCGGTAGTATGGTGACAGTCCTTGACTATCCCTAGGCCTTCAGTAGCTACGATAACTGTAAAACATATAGAAATCACACAGAGTAAGCTACAAAGAGCTTAGTAAGCCAAATACAATTGGTCTAACTATTAAAGCATATAAAGTAAAAGTCAATAGTAAGAATTCATAGCCATTTCACAGAGTAATTCATGAGCTTAACCATGCTCATTTGCTTGTGTACATGTCATGTTTCATTTCCATAATTTTATACATACTTCGCATTCATTATTTCACAGCTTTAATATTCAAAATTTTAGTACGATACAAACGTACCTGTATAGATTTACATTTCATATATTCATTCCCATATCTCCTACTCTATCATCAGACGGTTCAGAAACGATACAGATATTCATAGACAGGTACAATGTCGACGTCCCGGATGTGGTCTTACCGTAATTCAGTATCTATGCCTCTGTCCCAGACAGGGTCTTACACGAAATCAGATATGATGCTGATGTCCCAAACATGGTCTTACACGTAAATCTCAAATCGAGGCCTGTGTCCCAGACACGGTCTTACACGAAATCTTTGATGAACGTCAACGTTCCTTTAGAAACATACAAAGTTTATCAAATACTAACATATTATCGAAATTTACTCGGAATTCATTCATCAGGCTCTCACAGCCGTCCAATACAGATTATAACTAGTATATACAACATTCAATCAATTTAACATGTAATCATATTTTGACTTACCTCGTACGGATTTCAGACGGAAACGAGTCGACTATTCAACTATTTTGGACTTCCCTCGATCTAAGCTCGATTCTCTTTGTTCTTGATCTAATACAATTCAAATTCAATGATTCAATCATTCATTTCATTCAAAATAATCCATGCACACATATTTAGCGCACTTTACATTTTAGCCCTTACATTTTCACACTTTGACAATTTAGTCCATTTTTCACAAAATCAAAAATATGCAAAATTCACCAAGACTATAGCTTGGCCAAATATACATAGCTTCCATACATGCCCAAATAACATATTTAATTCACAATTTAGTCCTTCAAAACCTTATTTTCACAAATTAGCCCAAACAGCTCTATTCCATCAAAAATTCAAGAACAAAGCATGATAATCTCACATATATCTTTCATAATCCATATAAAAACATTACAAAGCTCATATAATCATTAATGGAACATTTCATAATCTTCAACAGAAATAGAAATTCAGACATGGGTTTTGAAGAACACGAAGAAACGATCACAGAAACGTAGAAATTATCAAAAACAGACGAAAATCCATACCTTAATCAAGGATTAAGCTAGCCGAAACCTAAAATGGCTTTCTTCTTTTTATTTTCTTTGATTTTCGGTTATAATATGTGTTTTTGAACACATTCATGCAATTTATTTTCTTTAATTCTTGTTAAAGCATGAATTACCATTGTATCCTTCATTAATAAACATATCAATTACATAAAACAAGGTCATTTATGACCACTCATAAATTCAATGGAGTAATTGCCACATAAGGCCGTAATAATCCAAAGCCATGCTAATTAAACACATTGAATGTACGGCATGCAAATTTTGTCATTTACGCGATTAAATCCTTTTTTCAAAATTAAGCACAGAAACAGACAATTAAATCACTGAAACTTCGCAGATATAAATTCACATATCCCAGACACAGAAAATAAATAAAAAATATTTTTTTCGGACTTGAATTTGTGGTCTCGAAACCACTATTCTGACTAGGGTCTAAATTGGACTATTACAATAGAACTCGGGGAGCTAGTGATGAGCTGAGATCAACTTGCACTAAGATACAAGGAGCCTTTAATGAGATGGCCCAAACTTCTCCTTTGACATGGAGCTCGATTTCATTCCAAAGTTGAGCAAATAAAGTTGAAACAGCTTCTTGAAGGCACTTAGCTCGAGATCGAGTCATGGGTCCTTTAGAGAGCTCGATAGGATCAGAATTAGAGCTTGTTGAGTTTCGGGGCATTGTCATGTCACTTATTTTCTCATTAATTTGATTCACTTTAAGAAAACATATTCCGTAGCTGGAGTTTTTAAAAATCGTAACATTTAGGAAATCCATTCGCGTTTCAGAAAATGTTGTTTTTAATAAAAACTGAGTTTTTGTTGAGTTTTGCAGTTTAATAACCCATAAAACAATTAAAAATCCAGCATAAAGCCAAACAGTCCAAAATGTCCCAAATTACAACCAAAATAAAGAATTAAAACCAAAAATGGAAATAAACCGTTTAATAGTCATGTGCTCACATAGAGTCCTCCACTGCACCAATCCATCTAAGACTGGGGATTACCTATGCACATTAAATAGAGAGGGGTGAGTTTATGCAAACTTAGTGTGTAATCCAATAGAAACCAAACAACAATAAACACAGTGCACGGTCAAAGCAGTTTTGGGCCTAAGCCCCTTTCAGTATCAGTATCATGCACAAGGGCCTTAGCCCATCACAGTACCAGTATCAGATATACAGTATTCAGTAACAAAGTCCTACCCAACCAGCCTCTATACACCATCTCCATCCAACCCTACACTCCATATAGGGATTAAATCAACCCACCTATCTCTACACTCCAAGTAGTACTGAATACGGCACAACACAGTAGTTTGCAGCTGAGCTGCCAGTATATTAGGCTTGAGAGCCTTTTAGGACACTTCCTCTAAATAATATCAACCCACCCTAATGCCATGCAACATATAATGGGATGTCACGCTATCACAGGTCTATCAGATACACATACAGTTCAATATACATGCTTATATATAACATGCTCAGTACATACTTCGCATAATCAATTTCACACAAATAAGGGTCTAAGTAGTGCTTACTGACCCTACGGAAGGTTCACAGTCGACTTGGGCAACCCGTGCAACCTTAACAAAAATATCAATAAAAATGGGCTCACACACGCCTATGTGGCCTGCCCGTGTGGGCCCACACGGCCCAAATTTTCCTTGGTCATGTGGATCACATGAATTGGCCCAAAATCCCACACGCCCGTGTGGTTTACCCATGTGGACCCACACGACCCAAATCAGTCCAGCCCGTGTGTCGCACATGGCCTGCCTGGCCATCACACGGTCGTGTCATGCACGCACGGCCTGGCTTCATCGAACACACGCCCGTGTTCCATCACAAGGCCTACCATACGCCCGTGTAGCATCAACAGTGAGGTTTTTGGCTTTCACTAAAACCTCGTTTCCTGTGCAATCGAATACACACCTGGTTCATTTTCAGAGCACTTGCAAGCTCGCGATCACCCGCACCTAATATTTCAATTAAAACGCTACATTAGGACTAAAACAAGAAATCATACCAAAATCCGCAATTCCCAAACTGTTTACCTTAGATGAATCAATGCCTCTCAACACTAACTCGTCGAAAGAATGAGTGCTTAAAAAAGTTCTCCTAAACTGTCAAAAGAACTAATAATTAGTCCCATAATCAAATGATTATAGTCAAACTTAATTAGCAAAAGTTGTCAAAATGAACAAAAAAATTATCCAAAAAGAACGCCACTTACGAATTACCTAACAGTAGATCGAACCCTCTCCAAAACTGTTTGAAAAGTAAAAGAGTAGAGACTCCAAATTGCAAGAAAAGGAAAAAGAAAGAAAAGATAAAGAAAACAGGGCATGAAAATTTTGAGGAACGTTAGAATGGCAGAAGAACTTTGGGAAAGAGAAAAATAATATATTTTTTTGATAACTTCCCCACTTACCAACATTCTCCTAAAATCACTCCCACAACTCCCACTCCACAAAACTACCTCAGACTTTTAGCCCTATGATAAACCGTAATTTATACATAATTTTATCCCCTACTTAACACATTTATGAATGATTTCTCTTTAGATTTGGTGAATTTGATGCTCCTAATCCTTTAATTTCATGTTTTATACTTAGGTGAGCATAGGAGAGCAAAAAGAACAAGAAACGGGCCAAAAATAGAGAAAATGGGCCGAAGTGTGAAAATAACATGGCCTGGACTTCCTCACACGGGCAGAACACATGCACGTGCCACTCTAACAGGCTCGACCACGGCCTAAAACAACCTCAGCGTGGGCGTGTTGATCTCTCAGCCTCGACCACGGCCTGAAGTAATTGCACACAGACGTGTCACACGAGCGTGTCCCTACCAAGCCCTAGTTAAGTTCTTTTCGAAAAAGGGCAATTTTTAGGGCTTTTAGGCGTTCTAAAGCCTATTTAAACACCCTAGAGGAGGACTAAAGGGGGGACGGAAAGTGGAGAGCAAGGAATTACTCCAGGAAAGCTGGTTGGCCCATCTCAGAAGCCAGATTCATCATCAAGACTCAAGATCTTTCCTCAATTTCCCTTTAGGAGTTTTGGGTTTTCTTTATGTTTTGTATTCATTATTCTTCTGAGATGTTTTCCTATTTAGTTATGAACTAAAACCCCTAAATATCTAAGGTGGAATGAAACCTAAGACGAATCTTGTTATTATTTTCTAAATTGTATGATAAATATTTAACTTGTTCTTAATTATGTGTTCTTAATTCTTGTTTCGGTATTTCAGGATATTGATTCAAGTTAATGCTCTTAGTTGGAGGATGAATAGTCCCTGTCTAAGAGTGACTTTGTCATAATTAAGCGGAGTTGATTGCGCGCCTAGAGATAGGGTGACAAGATTTTTCCAGATTAGGGTGAAACCTAATAAGGGGATCCATAGATCGAGTTAATACAACCCTAGGGTGTTAATTAGAAAGAAATTTTAATTATTCAATCTAGGGTTAGACGTTATTAGTCTTGAATAGGGATAATAGCATAACTTAGGGATTCTTATGGAACAAGTTAAATGAATAAATCGTCCGATTCGGAGTCAAAATAACAAGTGAAGTCTAGGTGGATTTTTCCTTAGGTATTGTCTTAATTCGATCATTTTTCCAAAAGTACTTCCCCAATTCTACTTTCTGTGATTTCTTAGTTTAGTTAATTAGTTGATTAAAACAAACCCCATTATTCTTAGGCTAGATAATAAAAAGACAGTCATTACTAGTACTTTTAGTTCCTTTGGGTTCGATAATCCGGTCTTGCTAAAGCTATACTACTGTTCGATAGGTACACTTGCCTACATCGTGATAATAGTTAGTCTCAAGAACGATTAATTATAAATTTATAAAACTTATCATGGAGAATCACGATCAAGTTTTGGCGCCGTTGCCAGGGATTTAGAATATTAGGAACACTTAATTTTTATTACTTTAGTCATGTACTTTTACTGCAATTTAATTTTGTTTTTGTTTTTTTCTTATTTACTAAATTTTTTTTTCTTTTCTCCTGGCTGGTTCTTATAGTTTATGACTAGAAGAATCTCGTCGAGACCATTACTTTTTGACGAAGAAATCGATTGCACCGCTGGTAGAAATCGACGAGAAATAAGGTGAAGCCTAAGATACACAGAGGAAGAGCAAGAGGACGATATCTCAACTACAATCGAGGAATGGCTGAAAATCAGGAAAATTCGCTACCTTCTGCGATACCCGCTGATCTAGTAAATCAGAATCCTGCTCCTCGTACTATGTATGATTATGCTAAACCTAATTTAACAGGAATTGAGTCAAGTATAGTTAAGCCTGCTATTGCTGCAAATAATTTTGAATTGAAACCTAACACAATTCAAATGATATAGCAATTTGTTTAGTTTGATGGTTTGCAGGACGAGGACCCCAACACTCACTTGGCAAATTTTCTGGAGTTTTACGACACATGTAAAATTAATTGCATTTCTAACGATGCCATTCGTCTTTAGTTATTCCCTTTTTCGTTGAGGAAAAAAGCTAAACAGTGGTTGAACTCGTTACCACGAGGATCAATCACTATTTGGGAACAAATGGCCGAAAAGTTTTTATTAAAGTATTTTTTGCCGGCTAAGACGGCCAAATTATGTAATGATATCTCTTCTTTTGTGCAGATGGATTTAGAAACACTTTACGATGCATGGGAGAGATACAAGGACCCACTGCGAAGGTGCCCTCGCCATGGGTTACCTCTATGGTTGTAAGTTCAAACATTCCACAATGGCTTGAATCCCTCAACTAGACAAATGGTTGACGCAGCCGTTGGTGGAACCATCAACAACAAAACACCTAAAGCGGCTTACGAATTTATTGAGGAGATGTCACTGAATAACTATCAGTGGCAAGTTATGAGGACTAAGCCAACCAAAATAGTAGGCGTTTATAAAGTCGATGCGGTTAACATGCTATCAAATCAGGTAGAACTTTTAAATAAAAAGATTGATGGTTTACTAGGTTCTATTTAGGTATATCTAGTGATGAGGTGTGATTCAAGTGGAGAAGGCGTACATACAGATTATCAACCCTTCAATCCTACAACTAATGAGGAACAAGTCCACTATATGGGTAACAATAACTCTAGATCTCAAAATAACTCATACAGTAATACCTATAATGCAAGTTGGAGGAACCACCCAAATTTCTCATGGGGTGGTCAAGAAAATCAAAAGTAACAAAATCCTCCGGGTTTTCAACAACCACCTTACTAACAAGAGAAAAAGCCAAACCTTGAAGAGATGCTATCCAAATTCATTGCAGTGTCAGAAACTCGCTTCCAGAATACCAAGACGGCACTTAAAAATCAACAAGCATCGATCTAAGGGCTCGAAATTCAGATAGGCTAGTTGTATAAATTAATTTCTGAAAGACCATCAGGGAGTTTACTTAGTGACACCGAACCCAATCCAAAAGAGCATGTAAAGGTAGTTACACTAAAGAGTGGGAAAGCATTAGCTGAATCTGAAAAGAAGCTACCACAAGAAGCCGTGATGAGCAAGAAAGAGGAGGAAAAACCCGAAGATAAACTAGGGCCAAAGGAATATAAACCACCAGTTCCATACCCAGCAAAGTTGAAAAAGGACCACATGGATGCATAATTCGGTAAGTTTCTTGAACTTCTTAAGTAATTACATATCATCTTACCTTTTGTTGAAGCCATCTCGCAGATGCCTACATATGAAAAATTTTTGAAGGAGCTTCTAACAAATAAAAGGAAGTTTAAAGACTTATCTACAATGGAACTCAACGAAGAGTGCTCGGCCATACTCCAAAATAAACTGCCGACCAAACTAAAAGACCCAGGAAGTTTCACTATCCCTTGTTTAATTAGTAATTTAAATGTTGAGAAAACACTAGCTGACTTAGGTGCTAGCATTAATTTGATGCCATATAAGATGTTTAGAAAACTTGGTCTTGGGGAACCTAAACCACTAGGATGAGTATTCAATTAGCTGACATATCTGTTAAATATCCTAGGGGTTTTATAGAGGATATACTTGTAAAAGTAGATAAATTTATATTCCCTGTTGATTTTGTTGTACTTGACATGGATGAGGGTGTTGAAGTGCCTTTAATTTTAGGTCGTCCATTTTTAGCCACTGCTAGGGCTGTTATCGATGTGGGGGATGGTAAACTTGTACTTAGAGTAGGTGATAAAGAGATTATTTTTAAGATCTGTGATGCCATGAGATTTTTTAGGGAGCAAGATGACTCATATTACTTTATTGACTCTATTGACCATGCCACTCAAGATTCTTTTCATACATAATGACATGTTGGAACTGTGTCTTGCCCAAATCGAGGAGGTAGATGATGATGATTCTGAGATAGGTGAGGTAAAAATTGAACAGAACTCTGATAAACCAGCCTCAAAACAAGTAGAGCATGAGGGTATCAAGACAAACAATGAACTTAAGCAAAAACCCTCTATTGAAGAACCTCCCAAACTAGAACTTAAACAATTGCCAAATCACTTGGAATATGCATTCCTTGGAAATAATTCTACCTTACCAGTGATTATTGCTTCTAACTTACAACCCAAGGAAAAACAGGAATTACTCCAAGTATTAAGAGAACATAAAAGGGCCATAGCTTGGAAATTTTCTGACATCAAAGGGATCAGCCACTCTTTTTGCACCCATAAAATTTTAATGGAAGATGAATATAAGCCATGTGTGTAAGCTCAAAGACGATTGAACCCCAACATGAAAGAATTTGTTAAAGTTGAGGTAATTAAACTTTCAGATGCTAGAGTTATTTATCCTATTTTTGACAGTTCTTGGGTAAGTCCAGTGCAGGTTGTTCCTAAGAAAGGAGGCATGACGGATGTGACCAACGAGAAGAACGAATTAATTCTGACAAGAACAGTCAGAGGTTGGAGAGTTTGTATTGACTACAAGAAGCTGAATAATGCCATAAGAAAAGATCACTTTCCCTTGCCATTCATTGACCAAATGTTGGAAAGATTATCCGGGCACATGTACTACTATTTTCTAGATGGACTCTCTGGCTATTTCAAAATCCCAATAGCTCCTGAAGATCAAGGAAAGAGGACATTTACATGCCCATATGGTACGTTTGCTTATCGTAGAATGCCTTTTGGATTATGTAATGTTCCTGCCACTTTTCAACGCTGTATGATGGCCATCTTTGACAACTCGTGGAAGACATCATGGAGGTATTTATGGATGACTTCTCGATATTCGATAACTCTTTCTATTTTTGCCTCAAAAATTTAAAACGAGTTTTAATAAGATGTGAGGAAATGAACCTTGTGCTTAACTGGGAGAAATGCCACTTCATGGTTCAAGAATGCATTGTATTAGGGCATAAAATTTCTAGTAAATGGATTGAAGTTGACAAATCTAAAATTGAGACAATCAAAAAATTACCCCCTGCTAGTTCGGTCCAGGCTATTAGAAGCTTCTTAGGACATACTGGTTTTTATAGAAGATTTATTAAGGATTGTTCTAAAATAGCTAAGCCTTTGACTAAATTACTAGAAAAAGATGTATCTAATTTAGATCAGGAATGTTTAGAAGCATTTAATACCTTAAAGGATAAATTAATTAATGCTCCAATCATAATTGCACCTGACTGAAATTTACCTTTTGAATTAATGTGTGATGCGAGTGATTTTGCAGTAGGTACGATTTTGGGACAGCGAAGAGACAAACACTTTCAACCTATATATTATGCTAGCAAGACTTTGACAGCCGCACAAGAAAACTACACCACCACGGAAAAAGAATTGCTAGCTATGGTGTTTGTATTTGATAAATTTTGATCATATCTCATATTGTCTAAAGTTTTCATTTACACTGACCATTCTGCCCTTCGCTACCTTTTAACTAAAAATGATGCAAAACCTTGACTCATTCGATGGATTTTGTTGTTGCAAGAATTTGACTTAGAAATTTAGGATAAGAAAAGAGCTGAAAATCTAGCGGCTGATCATCTTTCCAAGTTTGAGAACTCAAATACCAAAGAACTAGATGAAGCTGAAATAAATAATTCGTTTCCTGAAGAACAATTCTTTGCTATATCTGATTCTGAGGTACCTTGGTTTGTAGACATTGCGAATTTTTTAGCCGCTAACATTATCCCAAAAAGGTTGACATACCAGTAAAAGAAGTGATTCTTTAATGATGTGAAAAACTACTTTTGGGACGACCCTTTTCTTTTCCGCATATGTGTAGATCAAGTCATTAGAAGATGCGTTACAAGGTCAGAAACATCAAAGATCTTGGAACATTGCCACTCAGGACCGACTGGAGGACATTACAGTGAACTAAAACTGCACAAAAAATACTTGAATCAGGTTTTTATTGGCCCTCGTTATTCAAAGACGCTAGCAGGTATGTTACTTCTTGTGACAAATGCCAACGGATAGGTAACATCTCCAAACGTGATGAAATGCCTCAAAACTGTATGCTTTCATGTGAAATATTTGACATTTGGGGTATTAACTTCATGGATCTATTTCCTAGTTCATTTGGGAATAAATACATCTTAGTAACAGTTGATTATATGTCTAAATGGGTGGAGGCCCAAGCCTTACCTACTAATGATGCTAGAGTTGTAGTACGATTCCTTAAGAAACTTTTCTCTAGATTTGGAACACCTAGAGCAATTATCAGTGAAAGGGGTACTCATTTTTGTAACATCTAATTTGAGAAAACCCTTAAGAAATACGAAGTCCATCACAGAACAGCCACCCCATACCATCCTCAAACTAATGGACAAGTCGAAGTGGCAAATCGAGAAATCAAACGGATTCTTAAAAAGACAGTAGAATCAAACAGGAAAGATTGGGAGATGAAAGTAGATGATACATTATGGGAGATTGGGCGATGAAAGTAGATGATGCTTTATGGGCTTATATAACTGCTTTTAAGACTCCCATAGGAACATCGCCTTACAGACTTGTTTATGGAAAAAGTTGTCATCTATCATTCGAACTAGAGCATAAAGCTTTTTGGGCTATTAAATTTCTAAACCTTGATCCCGAACTTGCAGGTTAAAATAGGTTGATGCAGTTGAACGAGCTAGATGAGTGGCTAGCCAATGCATATGAAAACTCACGCCTATACAAGGAAGCAACAAAGCGATGCCATGACACTCGTTTAAAGTAACAAAAACAATTTGAAGTCAGAGATTTTGTCTTGCTATATAATTCGAGACTCAAATTATTTCCTGGGAAACTTAAATCAGGATGGTCAGGACCTTTCATAGTTCAATTTGTTTTTCCAAATGGCACAGTAGAGGTAAGTCACCCATCGCAAGGAAATTTCAAGGTAAACGGCCATCGTCTCAAACTTTATAACGGTGAGAATTTTAAGGACGATGGAGAGGCGCTACGGCGCCACGAATCCCCCTGAATACACCAACAAGGGAAAGTCAAGCTTAGACTATGAACAAGTGCTTCTCGGGAGGCAACCCGAGTACTAACAGTTTTCATTTATTTAAATTTTATTTAAATTTAAAAATTTTAATGTCTAGATCACTAACTGTATCTTTGAACGTAGGTTCACAAAATCCACACGGCCATGCACAAGGGCGTGCCTTAGGTCGTGCCCGTAACACGAGAAGAGACACAGCTGTGCGGTACGGCCGTGTGAAAATAGAGTAATTTTTTTTCCAAAACACGGGATGCGATAAATTACCACGATCGTGTGAGCAGGCCGTGGGCAAATCTGCCAAAATGACACGGATGTGTGACACGTCCGTCCCTAGCAGCCATAGTCGACATTGCGAAAATAACACGGGCGTGTACATAGGTACACAGGCGTGGGAGAAGTGAACCACATCACACACGGTCGTGCGATACGATCATGCAGCCACACGGCCTAGACACATAGGCGTGTCCTCAGGCCATGCGGCGAACTCTCAATTCACGACAAACACGGGCGTGTGATACGGCCGTGCCACTTGCAAAATTAGATTATTTCTCTTATTTTATTTTTACTTTTATTTTTAGTTATTTTTAAAAATTCATTCGTTCTTAAAATACGGCTTATCTTTATGATTATTATCAGATTATTTCCTTAATTATTCCTCAGAATCATGCCTTCCCTCCAGCTCTATTTTCAATTCTCGCTCTCGCTAATCCAGGGATTCCACCCATTCATAACTCAGGAAGTGTCACTTCTCTCCCTATCTTATGATCTTATATTTAGATTTTTCAGTATATTTATCTTTGTACATTGAAGGCAATGTACATCTTAAGTGTGGGGGGGTATTCATTTCATTATTAGAAAAATTCGATTTTGCTAAAGCTATACTACTGTTCGATAGGTACACTTGCCTACATCATAATAATAGTTAGTCTCAAGAATGATTAATTATAAATTTATAAAACTTATCACGGAGAATCACTATCACCCCCACACAAACTCTATCCAATAATCAATAAAAATAAATACCCACGCTACGCAGGAATTCGAACACAGGACCTTCAGCAAATTAACACTTCACTCAACCACCAGACCAGCAAGCGCATTCTGATATATATTGTAACATCCCAAAATAGGGCTTAATTGGAATAGTGGTTTCAAAACCACAAATCTGAGGTCAAAAAATTATTTTAACATTATTTTCTGTGTTATAGCATGATTATATAAGTGCATGAAAATTTTGGTGAATTAATTTTGGCGTTTGAGTGCTTAATCGCGAAAAAGGGCTAAATCGCATAAAGGGCAAAAGTTGTATTTTAGTACCTAAATGTGTTAAATAGCTAGATAAATAAAATTGTGAGTCTTTAAAGTGCAAATAGGCCTTTAATTAGAGTATGGCCGGCCATGGGAGACAAAATTTTCAAAAAGCCAAAATTTATGGGATATTAGGTGACTTTTTGGTAATAAAATAAAATAAAAAGAAAAAGTTGTCATTCTTTTTCATTTCTTCGTCTCTTTCACTGAAAATTGCAGAAAAATGGGGGGTCTTAGAGCTTAAACTTTCAGCAACTTCAATCCCTTGCAAAAGTAATTTTAGAGACCTTTCTTGATGATTTTTGCATTTTTAGAATCCTTGTAACATGAGCTTTCAAATGAGGGGACTATCTTGCAAAATGGTTGATAGTTTAGGGACTTTCCATGAAAGGATTTTTGTTGTTTGCAGAATTTTTATGAAAGAAAGTGAGTCATAGTTGAGTAATAAACAACTTTTGTGAAGAGATTTTCATGAAAACCCCTAATAGGACCTTTTTGCATAAGTTGAAAAATAAGTGATAAATGTATGAAATAATGAGAACTAGGGACTGCTTCTAGTATAAAAAGTATTCGTCTAGGCTTGGCTAATAAGAGAATGTGATAAAAAAATTGATTTACGAGCCTAAGGGCAAATTCATAATTTTGTGAAAGTTTAGGGGCAAAATGGTCAATTTGCCAAATTATGTATGGTTGAATGTTTTAATTAATGTGGTGATTAAATTAGTGAATTTTTATTATTATAGATCAAGAAAACTTAGATTCAGGCTTAAATCGAGAAAATACAATGTTATGGACCAAAATAGTAAATTTGCCATTTTCGTATTCGAGGTAAGTCTGTGTGATTAAATGAGCATGATATTTATGCTATTGTTATTATACTTGAAAATCTATCTTGTCATGATTGTATTAAAGTTTATGTTGATGATATTGTATAAGAGAAAGTGATGTCAAATGTAGATGACATTTATGTGTTGATTGAATGCTTGGAGATTTGATGGAATATGATATTCCATTGAACGAGTAAGTTGTATGTAAATAATACAACTACATTGCTACTATATGTGTGTGAAATGTCTTTGAGTTGATATAGCATGAATTGCTCGATTGTGAATTGAGAATGCTTATGGATAATTGAGATAGTAGAAATCCCGTTAGAACCCTAGGAAATAAACTGGATATTCGTGCCGTGACATTTAGGCCACCTTATGAGAGCCAGTGTAAGACCATGTCTGGGACATGGCATCAGCATTGAGACAAGTGCTAGTGTAAGACATGTTTGGGACAGGCATCGGCCTCAAGATGCAAGCCAGTGTAAGACATGTCTGGGACATGCATCGGCTAAGAGTTGTGTTAGTGTAAGACCATGTCTGGGACATGGCATCGACACGGATATGCGGGAGCTAGTGTAAGACCATGTTTGGGACATGGCATCAGCAGCTTACCCCATGTTTGAGGCTTATAGAATATCCAATAGTATTCCGAAAGGTTCAACGGTGGAAGTTATAAATGTGAGTTAGTAAGGAAAGTATAACCATGTTGTGAGTGGTACAGGTACCTAATTGGTACGCATGAGTAATCAGCTCGATATAGAATATGTGACTTGAGTGGATGGAAATGAGTAAGTTATGCTTATTCTTATCTTTGTTTTATGAACATGATGATCATTGGTGAAAATGAATTAATATGGTGTAATGAATGTAGTACCGTTAATTTACACCAAAACAGTTTTGGATAGTAGCCATAGTCCAACTTTAAAAATCCACCACAAATTGTGTAAATTGAGTTAGAGGATGAATAAAATATTAAATTAAATCCAAATGAGTCTAGTTTCAGATAGAATAAATGGTGTAAGAAAATGAGTTTCATACTGTGAAATATTTTAGTTGTTGTGAGATAGAGTCAGAATGACTTCGAAATCTCTTGTTCTGATTTGAGAAAATCATTGAAAATTGTAAAAAAATATTTATGAGTTATAAATTATATTATTAGAATTATTAATGAGCCTATTTTCAATATAAATATATAAGAACATCATCCGAGTCCCATATTATGAGATAATTAATTTTTAGTGAAGAGGGGTTAGAATTGTTAGACAGCGAAAAAGGCTAACTTTAAGGAATAAACTATACTAATTGGCTGAATGAAAAATTCTAAAAATTTTATGGTAAGAAGATATGTGAGTCTAGTTTTAGGGAAAATTATCAAAACTTAATTTGTAGTTCCGTAGCTCTATATATAAATAAATTAGTGACTATGACTCTAGAAAATAGCTTGACTGGAACATAAGTAAAAATGCAAATAGGGTTGTATTACCAGAGAAAGCAAGTTGATAAATTGCTTATTATTTTCATATGGTCTTACTAAGCTATAAAGCTTACTCCCTTCCTTTCCTTTCCTTTAGTGTTTTCAGGTTAGCTTGGGGTTGGAGATAGTCGGAGGCAGCCTCACACTATCAAGTCGCTACCTTTGGGATAATGAGGTATATATTAGAAATTTCAAGCGAGTGGCATGTATAGGGATCTAATTGATTGAACATGAGTGCTTGATGAATAAGTTGGTAACCATAATATTATGATAAAAGTGGTCATCAAAATGACAAGTCTTATGAATGTGAAATAAAGAGTCTAGAGTTGGCATTGCATGAGTAGAAGCATTACTTGTAAGAGGACATGTTAATGTTAAGGATATGTCTTAATAAAGAGTGTTTAATCACTAAAATGATACCATGAATTGCGATTTTGATGTGCATAAGGTTGTAAAAGATTATGGGTAACATGAAGGCTTGGAAAATAGCCTAAGTGTTGGCCAAACAGGCTAAGACACGGCCTTGTGTCTCAACCATGTAAAGGACACAACCTGAAGACACGGGCGTGTGGCTCGGCCATATGGTTCGATGTGCATGCTGACATCATAAACAGAGAGTTACACGACCTGAAGACACGGGCGTGTCCCTATATCCACATGGGCTTGTGACCCTGTTTCATGGGAATACTTTTTAAGTTTTCCTGAAACTTCTTAAAGTTCTCGGTTATGTCCCGAATCGATTCTGATGAATGTTTTGGGCTTCATAGACCCAAATAAGAGATGACAAGCATGTGTTTGAAAGGTTTTGAATTAAAAGATATTTTATGGCCTGATTTTTGCATGAATGTATATGTTTAAGTTCGGTAATGCCTTGTACCTTGTTCTGGCGTCGGACATGGGTAAGGGGTGTTACATGTATTTACAAATAATTAAACTTAAGCCCATAGAACAAGGTTAAGGCTTTATTCAGGAAAATACCAAAATTTTTCAAATGCAAGGCTTAAACTTGGGACCTCTCACACATACCCAAAACACTTAACCACTAAAGCAGATACAGATTTGTGTCAAAATTATACAGAAGCAGATATAGGCAAAAATTTGGGGCATTACACAATTTTCACAATCCCAACTCAAAATCAAGATGTAACCACTGTGGGTTTCACTAACGCAATTTCTTCTAACTCAATTTTCGGGATGTGACAACTCTTCCCTCCTTAAAAGAATTTCGTCCTCGAAATTTTCGTTGTCACACAGTTTAGTTAACCACAAAATTTGAAATTTCTCGCTCCAAACTAATCTCCACACTGTCGCTATGCAACTCTGATTTCAAGGCAAACCCAAACAATATACCACTAACAATACGATCCCAAAGTCTCAGAAACTCTAATGACAATCAATTCAGGGTACAATTCTAGATGTACTATATTGTTGCTAGATGCGTTTCGATCCTCACGACCCCTAGTTGCCCAAACCAGTCTCTTATTCCCTCACCGAATCGAAGCTCACATCCAACTAAGAGAATCTCATGAACAATCCCTAACATATTACTTAACGTGTAACAACCCAATTTCGGTAAAATCGAAACAGTGGTCTCGGGACCACAAATCTGAGCCAAAAAAAAATTATTTTTATTTTATTATACGGTCCATATTATGATAGACATGTTATGTGAAAATTTTGATAAGAAAATTTTATCGATTAAGTATTTAATTAAAGGGAAGGACCGAATCGCATAAAATGCAAAAGTTAAATTCTAGTAGCTAGAAGGATCAAACAACTATGGAATTCAAAACTTAAGGTCCTTATATGGTAATTAGACCATTAATAAAAAGTTAGTAGATATTTTTGGATGATTCATCCATGGAAAATTAGAAAAAGGCTAGGGACTAAATTGGAAACCAAAATTATTAAAAATGATAAATTAATTAAATAGAAATAAAAATCATTTTTACCATCTTCTCCAAAATAATACATGGAAACCCTAAGAGAGAGAAAAGAAACTTTCTTGGCCAAATTGGGTAAGTTTTCTTGTCTCGTTTTTAGTAATTTTGATATTTTTTGAAACCGGGATAGCTTAATCTATCTATTTGGGGAATTAATTGGAAAATTTATCAAGGTATGGAAAATGGGTCATAGATGTATATGCTGAAAATTAGAAATTTATGGCTGAAAATGGAAGGTTGTTGATAGATAAATAATTTTTACAAAGTGATTTTTGATGAAAGCATGATTTGCGGACTAAAATGTAAAGTTGTGAAATTGAAGAAAAATGATGAATTTTTATGAATACATGTGCTGTAAATTTTGTAATGGAATTTTGGTTAGGCTTGGAATATGGAGTAAATTGCACAAATTTTAGTTTCCAATCCTAGGGACGAAATGGGAATTTACGAAAAAGATAGGGGTAAAATGGTAATTTTGCCTAGGATGAAAATTAAGTCCACTTGAATGTGAAATATGGTAAATTGATGTTAAAATTACTCGTATAGATCCGGATAGACCAAATTCAAAACTAGAACGAAGAAAGAGGAAAATGCCAGATTAGTAAATTTTACGTACACGAACATTGTCGAGGTAAGTTCGTGTAACTAAATTGTATATGTTTTTATGCTTGAATTAAATGTTGTGTTTGTGAATTGTATAAATGCCATAAATATGTAAAATGATCACATACTCGTTAAAGCCTGTTAAATAAAAGTGCCCGATCAATTATAATGCCCGACAAATAATAAAAATGTTAATTTTATGCTTGAGTTGGTTGTAAACATTTGAATTGCATAAATGCATAAATATATGAGATTGACCACATGATTGATAATGCTCGAAAGATGCTAAATTTCGTTTGAATAAATGGAAAAATTGATGGATATGTGATTTCCCGAAATGAATGAGGTCCTGCATTTGTTTCGGACGGGATTTAGCCCGGACAGGTAATCCTGATATGAGTCCTCTCAAGCATATGTTATGGTTTGGATTTAGCCCAGACGGGTAATCTAGATCAAGCTCTTTAGAGCATATGTCATAAAAAGGATTTAGCCTGGACTGGTAATTCTGTCGTATACAGGTGTGGCCCGAGAGTGTACTTCCTGATATAGTACCCTATAAATACCATTGGACATGAATTGACGAATTCTGATTCGTACACCTTGAGTGTACTACTTGCGTATCCATCGATATTTCATATAAATTCAACGGGTAAAAATTCTTGACATGAGAAGATATGAATTAGAAATGAGTTATTACATATATCGGCCTGAAATACATGAAAATGACGATACGTGATAATTGATATATGGAAATATGAAATGATGACATTGCACATGGAATTTATTTGATGAATATGTACATCCTTAATTCTAGACTTCTGCACCTTAAGTTTACTAATCGCGACCTTGATATTCCGAACAATATGAGTAAAGTTTTGATATGAATCTGAGCTCAAGATGAACTATTATGAAATTATACTTGTAATATAAAGAGATGATTTATACATGTTAAATGAATACATGTTGTGGAAAGCATACGTGCTTGGAAACTTGATTGTTGTTGAGCCTATATATGTTTTGATGTTATTATGGAATATATGACTAGCAAGGCTATGCCTTACATAGTTACCTCAAAATAGAATGAATGGTAAGTTAAGTACCATATTATATAAACTTACGAAGCATAAAATAGTTTTATTTCCCTGTTTTATAGTAAATCAGAAGCTCGTTGGATTAGAAGCTTGGCAGAGATCACTCACACAATCCATCAGCCCATTTCGATACAATATGTTAAATCAATTATGGTTGTAATGGCATGTATAGGATATGTTGGCCATATTGGCATGTAAATGTAAATGATGCTTGTAATCTAGCCATTTGAATGGCTAGTAATGGTTTGTTTTGATATACTTGTAATGTCAAACTATGGTAGCCACATATATGTTAAGTAACTGATCAAATTATGTCTAACTTGAGGACTTAATTAAGGTAAGATTAGACACATGTATGCATGGAATGATATGCCATGTTGAATCATAGAATTTTCTTGATTTGAATGCTTGGAATGGTTGGATTGCACTTGGTATGTTTTGGTGCAAGAAAATGGTGAATTTGAGTGACAAATTATGCTAGGAAATGACTTTATTTTGTCCACACGGGTAGACAAACAGGCGTGTGTCTAGGCCGTGTGTCCCTTGCACCAAATTTTCAAATTGAATTAATTAACCACACGGCCTAGCACACGACGTGTAGCATGGCCATGTGTACAAGTTAGAGAGTTATACGGGGTCGAACACAACCTCCAGCACGGGCGTGTCCCTGGGTCACACTGGCATGTAAGCCTTGCACCTTGGAAAATTTTTATAATTTCACGAAAAATTCTTAGAGGTTCTGATTAAGTCCAGACTTGATTTTAATGCTCATATCGGGCCTCGAGGGTCCATTTTAGGGACATTTCATATGATTTCAAAATTTGAATTGTAATTCGCATGATTTATTTGTAAAATGTGATTGAATGTTTTGATAATACTTCATAACCCTGTTCTGGCGACTGACACGGGCTAGGGGTGTTACATAACGGATCTACATCTAAACACACTCTTATTTCTTCCAACACTCGCTCGGATGACGCCTATCATAGAAAGTACAAATCAAAACCTAACATATGCTCACAACTGCCTTAACCCACAGAGGCCTAACTAATCTGTCCTATTTCCTAGATCACAGATTCAAGTCAACAAAACAAAAAATCCTCTTGTTACGTACTTATTCCTTTCTTTTTCCTTGCTCTCTAAGTGGTTAATCTCTTCCACTAACTTGGTCTTATCCGGCCGAAGTCGCTCAACCATAGACCCTCGACTCACGGATACAGGTTGGGGCTCAACAACTTTTTGCAGATCTCTAAACACATCTTAGGACACAACATCATCCCTAGCTTCCACATTATTGCCTTCAAATTAAATGGTCTTAACAAACTCGCAAATTTCCAGAGCGAGCATGCTATTCAAATAAGAGAACTCAGCCCGAAACACTCGGGCATGTCCCCTATGCCTTCGCATAACATAACCATGTAAACTCTTTTTTTTTTACTTATATACAATTCAGAAGTCTAAAGTTTAGATTAGGTTATTAAAAACTTTAAGTCTTATGTTTAAAAGAAATGCTTAGTTATCTTAAAGTAGAGAATGTTTTATCTGATAATCTCTAATGTTCATCAGGCTAACTGCAGTAGCTAAAGTGCAAATAACCAAAGTATAAGTAACTTACATGGATTGGAATTGGAGTCTTGGATTTACATTTTTAGAAATTTTTGTGCAAATTCACCCACATCAGTTTTCCAAAAATTTCTTAAAAATAAGAAATTTCAAAACATATTATGCATAAAATTTTAAACCCAAAAACCACAGCCTGAATTTTTCAACCTGACTCTGATACCACAAAATGTAACACCCTAAACTCAGCCCTAGATGTTATGACTGAATTTGGAGAAGTTACATCAACCCCGTATGAAAAACTAATTTAAAATCTAGCATAGAAATCATATGATCCAAATCCTAATTATTTAACTACGCTTATACGAGTTTCAGGAAAATAAAAAATTTGACAACATTTATCTCACGGCACAATCTCTTAAAATATTTACTTATAAAACAACGAAAACTTTCAGAAACTGCTCTCTCACTTTAGTAATCACGTGATTTGAAAATATTAATTTTTAGCAAATCTCTTACATGTTATTTTGAAAATCGCGCATAGAACTTATTTATTTCAATGGTATGGCATGATACTTAAAACATATTTTTACAAATCGTACATGTCAAATTGCCACACTTAATGACTTATTTAGTTTCGCAGCGGAAAATTTAGAGTTTTAACTTTAGAAACTGGATTCTAAATTTTGTAAATCATATGATTTTGCAGTTTCATGTTAAAATACCAAAAACTAACGATCAAAGCAAAAACCCAAAAACAAACCAAATCAGAAAACTTAGTCCAAAAAAATCAAAAGTCTGGAAAACTTAATTAATTAAAAATAATCAAACCAACTAAAGTGAGAAATCAATTCAAGCTATCGTACGCCGTCCGGTCTAAAGTTTGAAGTTCACTTGAAACAAATTAAACAAACAAGTGAGCTACAAGCCCAGTGTGTGACTCGGCCCACAAAACAAAATTTTCTTATAATGTACGCTTAATATCATATCAGAATGTTCCATTACCAGAATTATATACTAGATCAGAATGTCATATCATATCAGAACAAATCTTACCCCCATCCACTACAAACCAACTCCATCCAACCAATCACACCAAATAGGACTACAAGAGTCCATCTACCCAATCACACTAGGTCGTGGTAGCATGCCGCTCATAATGGTGTAACTAAGCTGTTAGACAGATATTACGATTTAACTGGCCAAAATTGTAGTAGAATTGTTAGAAAACACTTCCTTCATCATATCAAAACCGACTCCAATGCATATGCACAGTCATAATTTCATACGTACATATCACATAAATGGTATGGCATGCATTGTAATGGCCTAAATTCAAGGTTATCGGAATAGTGGTTTCGTAACCACAAATTCGATTTAAAGAGAAATTTATTTTAATATTTTTTGCATGAATATTTATATGATAGAAAAATCGTATGAAAATATTGATAGAAAAATTTTATCGATTTAGTGGTTAGTTAGAAAAAGAAATTATTGAAGAAATTAGGTAAAAATAAGTTATCGAGACATCTATCTTGTAAAACCGAGTCAAAAATAATTTTATAAATATTTATGAAATGTTAGTAATGTGGTATTAAAATTTCGTTAGGAAATTTTAATGTTTGGATAGTTAATTAAATGAAAAGGACTAAATTGTAAAAGGTGTAAAAGTGGGTAGGATGATTAAATAGCTTAAGTGTCTAATGAGAGAGGAGTTAAAAGGAAAATAGAACCAAAAATTATTTGGGCTGGACGGCAAGGGTATGAAATCAGCAGAAAAATTGATAAATTAAGGGTAAAATTGGAATATTACAAAATTAACTAAATAAAACTAGGACTAAATAGGAAATATCTAGATTTCTCTTCATTTCTCTTCAATTCCAGCAGCTAAAAACGCCATAGGAGGGTTCTCTAAGCTGGTATTCCATAATTTTTGCAACAAGTGAGTTAACCCTTGCCTTTTTCTTGTAATTTTTGTGTTTCTAAGACTTTTACAACTAGGTCCTACTATTAAATTCATTAGTTTTTGATTTCATAAATGAAATTTAAAATCACCATGGTTGAGTGCTGTAAGTTTATGATGAAATAGAATGAAATTAAAGCTTTAATTTGTTTATGAGATGATTTTATTAGGCAATTTCAATAGAAATTGATTTTTAGGACCTAATTGTGAAAATGTTTGGAATTAAAGTCTATTGCTGAAATTCTGATTTCTAAAAGTTGTAAACTAGTTTAAGGTGATATAATAAAGTGTTAATTGGGAAAAATAAGCTCAATTGAGAGGCTAATTGAGTAGGGACGAAATTATCATTTATTAAAAGCTTAAGGGAAAAATAGTAATAAACAGCTTGCACTAAAACAGTTTGGACAACAGCAGTAGACTAACTTTGAAAAATCACCATAAATTGTAGGAATCAAATTAGAAGATGAAAAAAATATGGAATTAAAGCTTATTGAGTCTAGTTTCTCATAGAAGAAATATTATAAGCAATGGATTTGTAAATTTTGAGATATAATGAATTTTGTGAGACAAGGTCAGAATGAATTCGGGTTCCCCTGTTCTGACTTTGAAAAATCATAAAAAATTAAGAAAAATAATTAGGGGTTTAAATTTATATGTATAGAATCCTGAGTGAGTCTAGTTTTAATATAAAAAAACTAGAATATCATTTGAATTCTGTACAAGGAGATAATTAATTTTTAGTGAAGAAGAGTCAGAACTGTCAGACAGCAAAACAGAGGTTATTTTAAAGAATAAACTGTACTGATTAGATAGACCAAAAATTCTAAAAATTTTATGGTAAGAAGATATATGAGTCTAGTTTCATGGAAAATTAACGGATCTTAATTTGGAGTTCCGTAGCTCAAGTTATAAATAATTTAGTGACTATGACTCAAGTAGACAGCTTTGAATGAACTATAAATAATAGTTGAATTATAGAGAATGTTGCATATGAACATGAAATGTATTAAATTGATAATTAAATTTATTTATTTAGATTCAGAAGATTCAAATACGAAGCTAGATCGAGGAAAGGAAAAAGTTCGGGATTAGTAGATTTTTGCTATTTACAAACAAGTATCAAGGTAAGTTCATGTAACTTGAATTATATTCTTAAATACTTGAAATGTATGTTATTGATGTGAATATGATTTGAATGTTCATTGTATGAAAATTGATGAAACATTGATATATTTGATATAAAGGGGAAGAAATCCCGGTTGAATAAAAGGAAAATTCGATGGATCTCTGAAAAGGAATTGACGGTAAAAAGGATCTAGCCCGGACGGGTGATCCTATCCTGATATAGCCCTCCCGAAGAATATGTGGAAAATGGATTTAACCCGGACGGGTAATCCGAATTAGGGTCTGAATTTAGCCTGGACTGGTAATTCAAATCCAAGCTCCTTAGAGTAATTATTGTTGCAGGGGATTTAGCCTGGACTGGTAATCCCGACAATACTCTATGAGTTTATATTGCAGGGGATTTAGCCTAGACTGGTAATCCCGCTGCAAGGTTGAGGTTCGCGGGAGTATGCTCTCTAAAATGGAAATGTGCGCACATGAATATGAATTGACGGACCCAGATTTGTACACTAAAAGTGTACCTCTGAAAAATCCATCGAAATTCCGAGTAATTCAACGGGATAAATATGGAAAAACAACAAGGGAATGGAAATCATAGTATTGATGAGCTCATCAATCATGATATATATTATTGATACATAGAAATTATTGTACTAACTTGAATGTTGAGTTTGTGCATGTTAGGGTAATAATGCATTGAATGGATATATGTAATGTTTATTGTATTGTACTGAAAATATTAGGTAAGTGTAATTCTTGTTACATGAGCTTACTAAGCACAAAGTGCTTACCACCGCTTTCCTTTTCCCTGTTTGTAGTGTTAAGAGCTCGGAGGTCAGATTTGGTCGGAGACACATCACATTATCAATCTCAGGATTTCGGTATATAAAGAAACTTTATTTTGGGAACCAATGGCATGTATAAGCTAAGAAAGTAAATTGTAACGTGAAATGAATGTAAAGTTAGCCATTAGTATGGTTAACAAACCTGGTTATAGATATGTGATGACGTTATCTTATATAAATGCATGAATCTATCATGAAAATATGTTAAATTGATTTGATTGATGTGGATTGGTCTCGATTTAATATTACAGGGAAGGTTAGATATATGTATAAAGGATTATATTGAATTTTTCAAAAAAAAATATATTCGTAAACTCTGGTAATGCCTCGTACCCTATTTCGGCAATGAGTACGGGTAGGGGGTATTACATTTATTGGTATCAGAGCTACGGTTTAGTCGGTTCTAGGACCGATGTAGCAAACATGGGAATTAGCTATACATGCCATTTAAATTATTATTGATAGTGTGATATCTCCTGACCATTTAAATGTGTTTTTTTATAGTAAATGTCTACCGACCGAGCTCAATCTGAGAAAGCCGGGAGTCATGCTCCGGCTCGAACAGCACACAAAGGGAAGTCGAAGTAACTAGTAGTACAAGGCCCGTATCTGAGGGCCAAGGGGAGGAGGCAAAGCGAGCCTTCTTTCAAGTGATGAATGAATGGTTTAGTCAATATTTAAGAACTAATCCTCCACCGGTTCCCGAGATCCCACAGGGTACAGGTACTGAATCTGTCAGAAAAGGGAAAGCTCCTGTAGATAAAATCCGAAAATATGGGGCCGAAGAATTTCGAGCAGCAGTTGATGATGATTCCGAACGGGCTGAATTCTGGTTAGAAAACACTACTCGGGTTCTGGAGGAATTATCTTGTACACCAGAAGAATGTCTGAAATGTGCCGTCTCACTGCTAAAAGACACAGCTTACCATTGGTGGAATACTAAAGCTTCAGTTGTTCCGAAAGAAGAAATTACATGGGAATTCTTTCAGACCGAGTTCAGAAAAAAATATATCAGCCAGAGGTTCCTTGACCAGAAAAGAAAAGAATTTCTTGAGCTGAAACAGGGCAATAGATCAGTATCTGAATATGAAAGAGAATTTGTTCGATTGAGTAAATATGCTCGGGAATGGGTACAGTCTGAAGCTGAAATGTGCAAACGATTCGAAGAAGGGTTGAATGAAGACATTAAGCTACTGATCGGAATTCTTGAAATTCGAGAGTTTGCTACATTGGCAGAGAGAGCTTATAAAGCAGAAGAATTGAGCAAAGAAAAGAAACAGGCTGAGAGGGAAGCTCGAATTTTTAGTAAAAGACCGACGGGAAAATCCCAGTTTTCTGCTTCAAAGAAATTGAAGAAATATCAGGATCGTTCTACTTCAGCCATTGGGTATTCGGGCAAAGAGCGAGGTTCTCAACGCACTAATCCAAGGCCTT
This sequence comes from Gossypium anomalum, assembly GCA_025698475.1. Classification (NCBI taxonomy): domain Eukaryota; kingdom Viridiplantae; phylum Streptophyta; class Magnoliopsida; order Malvales; family Malvaceae; genus Gossypium; species Gossypium anomalum. The sequence continues at coordinate 74,606,928 of CM046965.1, read as the reverse complement.
CTACTCCATCAGTGACCAGTGTTGGCAATGTCGGAACTCCTAAACCGAGATGCCAGTACTGTAATAAAGCTCATTTTGGTGAATGCCGATTTAAGAGTGGGGCTTGTTACCGATGTGGTTCTTTTGACCATTTCCTCGAGATTGTCCGAAAGGGTTGAAAAATAAGTCAACAGATATTGAAGCCGAGTAATCCAGTTTAGAGGCGGACCACCTCGACCATCCAAAGAATGTCGGCGGTAGTCGAGGAGCTACAAAAGATACCGCAGTAGGCATGAGGTACGAGCACTGCTAGGACATATGCCATTCGTGCGGAGAAGATACCTCGGCAAAGACCCGATGTTATTATCGGTACATTTTCTTTACTTGACACCGATATTATCGCATTAATTGATCCCGGTTCTACGCATTCATATATATATGTGTTAAACTTGCAATTGTTAAAAATTTATCTGTTGAACCTCATCGAATTTGTGGTTAAAGTCTCGAACCCCACAGGCGGCCGTGTTAGTGGATAAAATTTGTAAAAATTGTCCACTCGATGGTAAGAGGTTATTGTTTCTGGTGATTTGATGTTACTTGCCATTTGATGAATTTGACGTGATATTGGGCATGGATTGGCTAACCCAAAGATGATGCGATAGTAAATTGTAGACATAAATATATTATGTTAAAATGTCGAATGGTGAGTTGCTTCGTTAAATCTGATCGAATGAGAGGGTTATCTCGATGTGATTTCAATAATGGCAAATGCAGGTATGTTAAAAAAGGTATGATGCTTACTTGGCTTATGTACTTGACACTAAAGTATCTCGAGTCAAAAATACAGCGATTCGATGGTATGTGAATTTTTCGATGTGTTTCGGAGGAATTACCAGGATTGCCACGAAAAGAGAAGTGGAATTTTCTATAGATTTGATTCTCCGATCTCCATAGCTCAAGTATCGTATGGCTCCTACAGAATTAAAGGAGTTAAAGACACGAGCTGCAAGAACTTGTTGACAGGGTTTTATCCGACCGAGTCATTCAACTTGGGGTGCTCCGGTTACATTTGTGAAAAAAAGAAAGACGGGTCTTTGAGATTGTGTATTGATTATCGGCAGACTTAATAAAGTAACTATAAAGAATAAGTACCTGTTACCCCGGATCGATGATTTATTTGATCAGCTGAAAGGTGCTACCATGTTTTCAAAGATTGATCTTCGATCGGGTTATTATCAGCTACGAGTAAAGGAGTCGGATGTGCCAAAACAACTTTTAGAACCAGTGCACGGGCATTATGAGTTTCTAGTTGCCGCCGTTTAGGCTAACTAATGCACTGCGCAGATTCATGGATTTGATGAACCGGATATTCCGACCGTATTTAGACAAATTTGTGGTAGTATTCATTGATGATATTTTGTTTTATTCTCGGGATGAAGAAGAATATGCAGAACATTTGAGAACTGTGTTACAAATTCTGCGAGAGAAGCAATTGTATGCTAAATTCAGTAAATGTGAATTTTGGCTTCGAGAAGTGGGTTTTCTAGGACATATTGTATCTGCCAAAGGCATCAGGGTAGATCCGAGTAAAATCTCACTATTGTCAATTGGAGTCCACCGAAGAATGTATCTGAAGTTAGAAGTTTCTTGGGTTTAGCTAGTTATTATCGGAGATTTGTACAGGGATTCTCTATGATAGCTTCTCCAATGACTCGATTATTGCAGAAAGATGTAAAGTTCGAGTGGGTGATGAATGTCAACAAAGTTTCAACCGATTGAAAGACCTATTAACGAAAGCACTGTATTAGTGCGGCTGAACCGGGTAAGGAATTTGTTATTTACAAATGATGCCTCATTAAATGGTTTAGGTTGTGTCTTGATGCAAGAAGGTAAAGTAATAGCCTATGCTTCAAGACAACTTAAACGACATGAAAGAAATTACCCAAGACATGATCTTGAATTAGCATTTGCTATTGTATTTCTTATTTGAAGATATGGCGGCATTACTTGTACGGTGAGAAATGTCATATTTATACTGATCATAAAAGCTTGAAATATTTGATGACACAGAAAGATTTGAATTTGAGACAGCACAGGTGACTTGAACTGATAAAGGATTATGATTTGATTATTGATTACCATCCAGGTAAAGCTAATGTTGTAGCTGATGCTTTAAGCCAAAAATCTCTATTTGCTTTACGAGCTATGAATACCCGGTTATCACTGACTGATGATGGTTCAATCCTAGCTGAATTGAGAGCTAAACCGACATTTTTACAGCAAATATGTGAAGCTCAGAAGAATGATGAGAAATTACAAGTTAAACGGGCACAGTGTGAGTCAGGTAATGATTCTAAATTTCAGGTTGGTTCTGATGGTTGTTTATTATTCAGAGGTAGGGTATGTGTACCTCAAAATTCAGAGCTCATACAGAAGATTCTACGCGAGGCTCACAGCGGTACTATGTCTGTACATCCGGGGAGTAATAAAATGTATAATGATATGAAAAAGATGTACTGGTGGTCGGGAATGAAACGTGATATCTCTGAGTTTGTATCAAGGTGTTTAATATGTCGACAAGTTAAAGCCGAGCATCGTGTACCTTCAGTTACTTCAACCAATTACTATACCGAAATGGAAATGGGAAAGAATCACTATGGATTTTGTATCGGGGCTACCTTTGTCTCCGAGGAAAAAGGATGCTATTTGGGTGATTGTTGAACGATTGACAAAGTCAGTACGCACTTTATTCCGAATGCGTATGGATTATTCTTTAGATAAACTAGTTTGAATCAGATATATCCGATATTGTCGAGGTTACATGGAGTGCTGTCTCTATTATATCGAGATAGAGATCCCGATTTACGCCTCGTTTAGGGGACAAATTGCAAGAAGCCTTGGGTACTCGGTTGTATTTCAAAGATCGCATTTCATCCTCGACGGGATGGTCAATCTGAGTGTGTAATTCAAGTATTGGAATATATGCTCTGGATGTTGTATACTAGAATTTGAAGGTAATTGGGAAAGATATCTACCTTTGATTGAATTTGCTTACAATAACAGTTATCAATCCAGTATTAAAATGGCTCCGTATGAAGCATTGTATGGGAGAAAATGTAGAACACCGTTATATTGGACAGAGCTCAGTGAAAGGAAGATACATGGGGTTGATTTGATCCGAGAAACAGAAGAAAAAGTAAAGGTTATTCGGGATAGTCTAAAAGCGACTTTTCGATCACAAAAATCATATGCCGACCTTAAACGAAAAGAGATTGAATTTCAAGTCGGTGACAAGGTATTCCTGAAAGTGTCTCCTTGGAAGAAAGTCCTCCGATTCGGTCGAAAGGGTAAACTAAGTCCAAGATTTATCGGGCCTTATGAAATCATAGAAAGAATTGGACCGGTCGCTTATCGATTGGCATTACCACCGGAACTTGATAGAATCCATAATGTTTTCCATGTATCTATGTTACGACGATATCGATCAGATCCTTCACATGTTATTTCTCCGACAGAAGTAGAGATTCAACCGGATATGACTTACAGTGAAGAACCATTCAAGATATTGGCACGAGAGACAAAAGAACTTAGAAATAAAAAGATAAATTTGGTGAAAGTATTATGGCAAAAGCACGGGATTGAGGAAGCGACATGGGAACCGGAGGAGGCAATGAGGAAACAATACCCAAACCTCTTTACTGGTAAGATTTTCGAGGACGAAAATCCTTAAAGGGGTGGAGAGTTGTAATGGCCTAAATTCAAGGTTATCGGAATAGTGGTTTCGTAACCACAAATCCGATTTAAAGAGAAATTTATTTTAAAATTTTTTGCATGAATATTTATATGATAGAAAAATCGTATGAAAATATTGATAGAAAAATTTTATCGATTTAGTGGTTAGTTAGAAAAAGAAATTATTGAAGAAATTAGGTAAAAATAAGTTATCGAGACATCTATCTTGTAAAACCGAGTCAAAAATAATTTTATAAATATTTATGAAATGTTAGTAATGTGGTATTAAAATTTCGTTAGGAAATTTTAATGTTTGGATAGTTAATTAAATGAAAAGGACTAAATTGTAAAAGGTGTAAAAGTGGGTAGGATGATTAAATAGCTTAAGTGTCTAATGAGAGAGGAGTTAAAAGGAAAATAGACCCAAAAATTATTTGGGCTGGACGGCAAGGGTATGAAATCAGCAGAAAAATTGATAAATTAAGGGTAAAATTGGAATATTGCAAAATTAACTAAATAAAACTAGGACTAAATAGGAAATATCTAGATTTCTCTTCATTTCTCTTCAGTTCCAGCAGCTAAAAACGCCATAGGAGGGTTCTCTAAGCTGGTATTCCATAATTTTTGCACCAAGTGAGTTAACCCTTGCCTTTTTCTTGTAATTTTTGTGTTTCTAAGACTTTTACAACTAGGTCCTACTATTAAATTCATTAGTTTTTGATTTCATAAATGAAATTTAAAATCACCATGGTTGAGTGCTGTAAGTTTATGATGAAATATAATGAAATTAAAGCTTTAATTTGTTTATGAGATGATTTTATTAGGCAATTTCAATAGAAATTGATTTTTAGGACCTAATTTTGAAAATGTTTGGAATTAAAGTCTATTGCTGAAATTATGATTCCTAAAAGTTGTAAACTAGTTTAAGGTGATATAATAAAGTGTTAATTGGGAAAAATAAGCTCAATTGAGAGGCTAATTGAGTAGGGACGAAATTATCATTTATTAAAAGCTTAGGGGAAAAATAGTAATAAACAGCTTGCACTAAAACAGTTTGGACAGCAGCAGTAGACTAACTTTGAAAAATCACCATAAATTGTAGGAATCAAATAAGAAGATGAACAAAATATGGAATTAAAGCTTATTGAGTCTAGTTTCTCATAGAAGAAATATTGTAAGCAATGGATTTGTAAATTTTGAGACATAATGAATTTTGTGAGACAAGGTCAGAATGAATTCGGGTTCCCCTGTTCTGACTTTGAAAAATCATAAAAAAATGAAGAAAAATAATTAGGGGTTTAAATTTATATGTATAGAATCCTAAGTGAGTCTAGTTTTAATAGAAAAAAACTAGAATATCATTTGAATTCTGTACAAGGAGATAATAATTTTTAGTGAAGAAGAGTCAGAACTATCAGACAGCAAAACAGGGGTGATTTTAAAGAATAAACTGTACTGATTGGATAGACCAAAAATTCTGAAAATTTTATGGTAAGAAGATATATGAGTCTAGTTTCAGGGAAAATTAACGGATCTTAATTTGGAGTTCCGTAGCTCAAGTTATAAATAATTTAGTGACTATGACTCAAGTAGACAGCTTTGAATGAACTATAAATAATAGTTGAATTATAGAGAATGTTGCATATGAACATGAAATGTATTAAATTGATAATTAAATTTATTTATTTAGATCCAGAAGATTCAAATACGAAGCTAGATCGAGGAAATGAAAAAGTTCGGGATTAGTAGATTTTTGCTATTTACAAACAAGTATCAAGGTAAGTTCATGTAACTTGAATTATATTCTTAAATACTTGAAATGTATGTTATTGATGTGAATATGATTTGAATGTTCATTGTATGAAAATTGATGAAACATTGATATATTTGATATAAAGGGGAAGAAATCCCGGTTGAATAAAAGGAAAATTCGATGGATCTCTGAAAAGGAATTGACGGTAAAAAAGGATCTAGCCCGGACGGGTGATCCTATCTGATATAGCCCTCCCAAGAATATGTGGAAAATGGATTTAGCCCGGACGGGTAATCCGAATTAGGTCTGAATTTAGCCTGGACTGTAATTCGGATCCAAGCTCCTTAGAGTAATTGTTGTTGCGAGGATTTAGCTTTGGACTAGTAATCGACAATACTCTATGAGTTTATATTGCAAGGGATTTAGCTCGGACTGTAATCCCATTTGCAAGGTTGAGGTTCGCGAGTGTGCTCTCTCAAATGGAAATGTGCGCACATGAATATGAATTGACGGACCGGTTTGTACACTAAAAGTGTACCTCTGAAAAATCCATCGAAATTCGAGTAATTCAATGGGATAAATATGGAAAAACAACAAGGGAATGGAAATCATAGTATTGATGAGCTCATCAATCATGATATATATTATTGATACATAGAAATTATTATACTAACTTGAATGTTGAGTTTGTGCATGTTAGGGTAATAATGCATTGAATGGATATATGTAATGTTTATTGTATTGTACTGAAAATATTAGGTAAGTGTAATTCTTGTTACATGAGCTTACTAAGCACAAAGTGCTTACCCTGTTTCCTTTTCCCCTGTTTTGTAGTGTTAAGAGCTCAGAGGTCGGATTTGGTCGGAGACACATCACATTATCAATCTCAGGATTTCGGTATATAAAGAAACTTTATTTTGGGAACCAATGGCATGCATAAGCTAACAAAGTAAATGTTAACGTGAAATGAATGTAAAGCTAGCCATTAGTATGGTTAACAAACCTGGTTATAGATATGTGATGACGTTATCTTATATAAATGCATGAATCTATCATGAAAATATGTTAAATTGATTTGATTGATGTGGATTGGTCTCGATTTAATATTACAGGGAAGGTTAGATATATGTATAAAGGATTATATTGAATTTTTCAAAAAAAATATATATATTCGTAAACTCTGGTAATGCCTCGTACCCTATTCCGGCAATGAGTACGGGTAGGGAGTATTACATGCATGCTTAAACATATTTTTACAGATCATACATATCAAATTGCTTATACTAATAATTACTCTACATACAGATGTCATACATGTTTTAACATGTAATTGTGCTTTTTATGTTATCAGAACATAGATCGTACATAAGTTTTGCACTTACCTTAGCCATATCACATACTATCAAATGTCACATTTCGAGTCTTATTTATGCCAAACAGACCCCACAGAAGATTTAATTATGCATTTCTAATTCAAATGGGCCTAAGTGAAATTTTTTGAAAAATGGGCCCACATTGCCTACCTGACATGCTCGTGTGATCACACACGCTTGTGTGTTCCATACAACCTACCAAAATTGACCGTGCAATCACACACGCCCATGTGTTCCACACAACCTACTAAACTTGCCCATGCAATCGCACATGCTCGTGTGCTTCACATGATCTGGAAAATGGCTGACCACACACTCGTATGGTGCAAACGTCAAGAAGCCAAAATGTGCTGGCTCATATGTGAATTATGACACTCATTTTGTATAGGCCATGAATGTTGACTAATGCTAATTATTATTTAATGCAATGATGCAAATATCTAATGGTTATGGTTGTTTTGGTTATGCACATTATGTTGGTATTGAACTTGGTTTATCTTATATAAATAGGTGTTTGTAAGGGTGGCAAAGAGGCCTGGTAAATAGCATTATTTAGTCCACACAGGTAGACACACAAGCGTGTGTCTAGGCCGTGTGTGATACACGGTCAGCCCCTTGAGCGTGTTGCTCAGCCGTGTATCCCTTGCACGTAAAAATTGCAAGCCAGTATGCATGTAAGTAAACACACAGGCAGAGACACGGCCGTGTATCTCAGCCGTGTGAAGGGCATGGCCTAGCACATAGGCTTGTACCTTGGCCGCGTGGCCTTTAAGGATTGCTGACATCAGAAATAGAATGTCCAGGTTTTTGTACACGGGCTAGTATACGGGCGTGTCATGGCCGTGTGAAGGACACGGGCATGTGCCAAGCCGTGCGAAAACCCCTGTAGGTGCGCATTTAGAATTAATTCTACACTGGTATGGGACACGGGCGTGTCCCTGTCTTACTTAGGCCGTGTGAGCCATACAGGCCAATAGCACGACCATGTTGAAATGGTTGCACGGGTGTGTTGCCCCTCCCACACAAGCGTGTGCCCCTGTGTTAGGTGTTATCTTCAAAGTCGTTTAAGAACCCGGATTGATTCCGAATGGGTTCCAATAGATGTTTTAAACCCCGTAAGCTCTTATTAAGGAGTTTATAAATAAAATTGAAAATTTTTTAATTTGGCCATGTTTTGGTGTTATGAAAACATTTATATGCATAAGTTAAGTTAGGTAATCCCTCATATTCCGACCCAACATGGGCACGAGTATGGGGTGTTACAGATCATGTGGTTGATAACTTGATAAGTTGCTTTGGTTATATGCTTAATGTCTTCATAGTTGAGAAAAATATCATTCTAGGCATGGTGTTTTGATTGATGCTTGGTTTTGGTTTGATCGATGATATGCTTAAGTTATGTTTAGGAAATGTTTTGGTAAGTTTGATACTTAAACATGTGATGGTTGAATGGTTGAATGTATACATGTATAGCTTGATTATTTGAGGTATCATTGAAGGTATATTGGCATGAATGAATGTGGTTCTATGGCATATTGGTTAGGCACTTAGGATAGTTGTTTTAAATGATGGTTTTGACTTAAATTGAATGCTTTTGAATATATTGAAATGTGGCTTAAATGGTAGCTTGTGACATAAGTGTTTCATGGTTGAATAGCTTGTTTTGGAAGGCATTTTCAAAGTACACACGGCTTGGCGCACAACCATGTGCCATACACGGGCTCATGGCACGATCATGTGGTCTATAAAAATTTAAGTGATTTTGGTGCATATTGGCATAGAGAGTTATACGATTTGCTCACATGGCCATGTGACCTATCCATACCACCATGTGGCCTATCTCACATGGGCACGACTCTTGTACACGATTTAGCGAAATAGCCATGTGGTTCATCACACACGGGCTAATCTTTCGCACATGGCCGGGGGATACGACCATGTGACCTTGTATGCAGATTTTTCTTTCTTTTTTGTTTTTTATTCGATTTAATCCATGTTCATTACCAAATTGTTTTTAGGCTTTTGTATACTCAATATCTACCTGAAATAGATTGATTAATGTACTTATACATGTTCATATGTGATTATTTAATATTTATTTGAGATTTTCATTAATAAATTGTATGAAAATTTTATGGTAATTGTTCGTAGCATCTCATTACTTGGGTCTGACAACCGAACCGGGCAATGGGTGTTACATAAATTCTCAAATTGAAAAATTAATTTGGTAAGAGAAGTAGTGGCTTTAGAAATACAATGCGAAACATTATTTGAAACCTCAACCATTTGAGAAGAAAATATATCGATGCTAAAAGCAGCACTCCATTTTTTACGGCATTTGTAAAAACCTTTCAGCCATGAATAATCCTAAAGATAATGATCATTTATCCTTTTTTTCCAAGTCTCCTCAAATTTTGTTTCAGATTCACAACCTTGCATACACTTATGAAATAGAGCATGAGAATCAACATTTCCATTGAGACTACCAAGATGTGAAGGGGCATTCCTAAAAATGTGCCATAAACATAATCTGTGACATGAATTAGGAAAACTTTCTTCGATTTCTTTGCTAATTACATTATCCTGATCAAACATTATAGTTTTGGTGACTGATTACCCATTGATTACAAGAAATACTTGAACAACCATGCAAAGGAAGCAACAGTCTCATCTAACAAAAACACACACCCAAACATTATTGTTTGTCGATGATGATTAATACCCAAAAAGGGAGCACCTATTAGATTATATCTATTGGTACAATAAGTTGTGTCAAAAACCACAAATCTCTGAAGCAATCATAATCAGTTCTTGATGTACCATCTCCTCAAAAAAAGTTTGTCATTCAATTTTCTTGATCCACTTGAATTGTGTAAAAAACCATTGGATCTTTAGTTGCTTTAACCTTGAAATGGTTAAGTAAACTTTGACCATCTCTGACTTTAATCATCATCATCATCATCTTCTTCTTCTCTTTGTTTTGTAAACCCAACATTTTTAGCTCCACCAACTTCATTTGACATGTAAAGGCAAACATTTGTATGGTATATACCAACACTAATCATTGAATTAATGACGTTAACTTTAGCTACCAAAACTGGTCAAGCTGACTTGAGTAGATGTGTTTTTGAAGGAATTGCTAACTCATGATTATGCTCAAAAATAAAATGAGTGACAGTCTATTGGCCATCTTCTACTGTAAAACGAATCATTGCCAAACATCTAGTTCTAGTTTCCAATTTGTTATGTTATTCGGTATCCGCGGTATCTTCAAATTCTTTGAAACCTTATTTGGAACAATAAAAGTCTTTAGTGTGAATAATCTTTGTGTTAGAAAGATATCTATTTTTTTCCTTTTTCAACACTAAAATCAATGCGATGACCATAATATGTATACAAATTATAAGTTTCATCTTCACTATTTACCACAAGTCCCTTCAAATTAATATTATCAATTTTTGTCCTTTCTATATAAGTAACACTTTGAGAATTTTCCTCATCCATGTCATGGAATATGTCAGCATCAAATTAATTATATAATTATTTAGAACAATTATAGAATCTAAAAAATTTCAAATTACTCAAATCAATAGGGAGCATGGATGATGTGGTAATAAGGGTTCATAAATTAATTTCTTATTCACCAAGATATTGTGCAAAATTGTAAAAAGTAAAAAGAAAAAGAAAATTTCACATGAAAATCTGAAAAAAGAAAAAAGAAAAAAAGACTAATTAACTGGATATGAAGAAAATTGAAATATGAAAAATCAACAAGTAGAGAAAAAAATTCAATTTCCTATTACAATTTTAAAAATAACTATCAAGTTTTTACATTGTAAATTAACCAAAAGAACAATTATAAAATCTAAAAAAAATTACAAATCACTCAAATCAATAGAAGCATATGTTTTTAATTAATCGTGAAATATATACCAATAAAATATAAAAATTGTTATGAACTAAATTCAATAACTATTTCATAGGTGAATGAAAAAAATTAAAAATCATTGATTTTAATCACTAAAAATACAAACACAGTTCTGTACTGAAGAATAAAGCCTAGAATTGGAAAGCAAAAATAATATGGTTAATGAATAAAAATTTAGCATGGTTAAACAAAAGTGAACAAATAATGCTAAATTCAATACAAGTAGAGAAGATAATAGAAAAACAATATAATTTAATTTTGTTTAAAACATAAAAAAAAAAACTTAGGATGGAGAGGTACAACTTTGTTGAGTTTTATAATTTGTTTTTAAATTTTTTTTATAAATTAAGTGAAAGTATAACTTTTTCGAGTTTTATTATTTGTTTTTATTGTAAAAACATGAAATTTAATGAAGATTTAAGAAAGCGTACAAGCTGATAACAAAAGATGGAGAAAGCATAAACAGTAAAAGTTATTCAAAAAATTTCACATTTCAAAAAGAAATAGTAGATCAACATAGAATCATAAACTTAACAGAAACAAAGAGACAATATGGAGATTCAAAAATAGTTTACATTTATCAATGACTTCAAACAAATCCTCTTCGTCGTTGATATCTTCTCACTCCAGCAGCTGTAAAAAAAACAAAACGAGCCCGAATTTCTTTTAATTTTTGATAGATTAAAGGAAGGTGGTGATTTGGAAGTTTAGTCCACTTGTACATATAATGTAGAAAAAAAAAGAGAATGTGTCTTATTTTAATTAGGAGAGACCATGAATAATATAGTAGAAAAGGTCCATAAAACATTTTTTCCTTGATTTTATGAAAAAATTCACTTCAACTTCAGAATTTATCTGCCAGTTTTTGCCTTCACCAAACGAAATAAATAAATAACAATTAATTAGCCCTTTAATTATTATTATTATTATTATTATTATTATTATTATTATTATTTGAAATCTCTCATGATCCATTAAATGATGACTTGGCAGATGGTTAATATAAAAACTGATGGCATGACAATGGATGTGGTTTATGAGTAAGGGTTTAATTATTTTTTAATTATTTTATAGATACTTTTTAGTATTTAAGTAAAAAAATATTAAAATATTAAAATGTTAAGTTCTAAATTATTATAATAAAAATTATAAACATCTATAAAATTTCAAGCTGTACAATATTTTAAAACATTTAAAATTATAAAGATTAAAAAATCAATAAATTGAATAAAAAATGAGTTATATACTATTTGATACTTGTGTTTGCCTTCAATCTCCGCTTTGGTACTTGAAATTTTCAATTTGATACTTTGAGGGTTTTTTTTTTGTCTCAATTTGGTAACTACTCAATTAAGTACCTCTTTTCTTCCTAGAGCACACATATCAAAAATTCATTGGATCACATTATGTCATTTGATTTAAATACCACATTAAACCTTGAAACTAAACTCAAGTACCGAATGGTACATTAACCCACAAAATATCGATCAACACATTTTTAACTTACATTTACCAAAATCTCTTTACACAACAAATTACTAATATAACTATTACATCCAAAGAAAATAAATTAAAATTTTCTAATAGTGAAACTAACTAAGATCCAATGTAAAACATGTTTTCATATTACAAATATAGAGAAGTTACTAAATAGACTCTTCCTATCATATCAACTATGGTCGCTAATTATAAATATAAGGCATAATTGTAATATGGAAAAATTATTAGATAGATCCTTCCTACCATATCAGTTATGGTCCCTAATCAATAAATATAAGACATAATTGCAAAATTCACTTTTAACATTTGTGAGTTTTTTCAGTTTCGTCCTTTAAGTTTTTCTTTTCTCAATATCACCCACATCGTTGTAATTCTTTTCAAATTAACTCAACTTTAACAGAAAAATTGACGTGGTCGTTAGTTAAGATTAATAGCTTTGTTGATCTTGCCTGGCGGTTTAGTGTTGTTTGTGCTAATATGACATAGCACATCATTGATGATGTGACATTTTTAAGTTGAATTTTTATAAAAAAAAAAAGAAAAAATGGAAAATGGAAAATTTATAAATATATATGTGTGTGTAAAATTTGGGTTTTTTTTACATAAATCATATAAAATAAATAAATAAATACTAGAATAGGATAAAGGGACTAATATTCACAAAAATAGACAAATGTAACGGTAAAATACTAGTGTCGCCTGACCAATCAGCAGCACCTCTTTATTTAAAAAAATATTTTTTTGGGTGCAACTTGACCAATCAGTGACACCCATATTTAAAATCCAAAGTACGAATCTTTTTTAACAGTATAAGAGAAAACTATTTTTTATTAGTATCGCCAATGTGTTAGGCGACATCTTATCATTTTTAATAATTTTTTTAAGTTAATAGAGAAAAAAATTAACTCATCAGCAAGACTGTTCATCTACAAACACAAAAAAAAAAAGGAAAAGAAGCAAAATCATTGTTCAAATGTTACCACATAGTGACCACAGAATCAATCTTCTCTCTCCAGCCTAAACAACAAATGATTGAACTTTTAAAGAACCCCAAAAGCTCTTTAAATTTTATAGACTGAGGCGGTTTTAATTACCGTCAATAGTACTTTGTAATAGGGGTGAGTAAAATTCGATTCGATTCAAAAAATTTGATAAAAAATTTAAATTTTGAATTAAATAATTCGAATTATTTGAGTTAATCTTTATTTGGATAAACACGAATAAAAAATTAAGTTTTTCAGTTTAATTCGAATATGAATTACACAATTCGAGTTATCTGAAAATCCGAATAAGAAAAGACAAAACTACATTGTTTTGATAAATGTTTACTTTTTTAAAAGTTAAAATTCAAAATAATTAAGTTAAAAGGCAAAACTACGTTGTTTTGATAAATATTTACCCATTAAGTTAAAAGGCAAAATCATTATATTGTTCATGTAGTTATAATAGGCCAATTTTGGCCTGGCCTAATTTACAAAATAAAGTAAAAAATAAACATAATAAATAAGCCTAATGTCTCAATCCATTTACATCAAATTTAAACCAAAGTTGCCAAGCCCAACAAGCCCAAAATTTTAGAAACCCTAAAGCCCAACTAGCCCACAACCTTAACTAATTTTCAGCCAAAAAAGAAAAAGGAAAACCCTAGCCTCCTTCAGCTTAACCAGCGCCGCACGCCTCCCTCGCCTCTGCCACCGTCGCTCGGCTTGCCTCCACGTGCCTCTGACACCTGCAAAACAAAGCAAACATGCAAGTAAAAGAAAAAAATGGACAAGAAGACAAAAACCATTAGAAAACAACATGGAAACGACAAAAAAGAAGAAAACAAAACTTGTATTCGACTATAAAGAAAAAAAATAGATCCTTTTATATTTTTTACGCACATTAGAGAATCAAAAAACAAAACAGAAGTTCAAAGAAGTGTTAATTCTTTTCTTTTTTTCGTCTTCTTGTTCCTTTTTTTTTTTACAAACCTTTTAATAAAAAAAAGAATAAAGAAGAAAGGGAAACTTACCCAAACCCCCGTGGTCGTGTCGTCAGAGCTCTTCTCCATCGCCGATATTGGACCCAAAAGGGGGGTTGAGGGCCTTCTCCTTTCGTTTCTTCGGGTTTCGGTGGTTTAGCCTTCAAGGGTGCTTCAAAACGGGGCTGAAAGAGCCCGATATTGTGCGGTTTCGGCCACCGCTCATGGTGGAGGCACGGTGAACCGCCAGTGAGGTTAATGGCCGGCCAAGGAGAGAGTTGAGAGAACATGGGGGGCTGTTTCTGTTTTTTTTAAAGGAATGAGAGAAATGAAAATTTTTTAAAATTTTTTTGGCTTTAATAGCCATGCGAAACGATGTTGTTTCGGACCTTCCCCACACGCCTCAAAACGGCATCGTTTTGGGGAGGGAACCCGAATCTGACCCGTACCCAAGGGGGAATCCGTGTGTTTCACTCTTTTGGGTTTATTGCGAGCTTGGTCCCTCATTGTTTCAGCGCGTTTCATCTTAGTCCTTGATCGCCTTTTTCTCATTATTTACAATTTTTACCTTTAAATTTCTATTTAATTCCAGCCTAGTCCTAATTTATTTATTTATTCATTTATTCAGATTTTTTTTTAGGAATTGTTTTATTATTATTATTTTAAGTTTGTTTTCTTATATTATTTATTTTAAAATCATTTTCTTATTACATAGTTTAAGTCTTTACATTTTTAAAACTATTATTCATTTTAAATTCTACATATATTGTATACTTTAAATTATTATACATATTATTATTTTGAAATTTCATGTATACCTTCTATTTTAAATTATTTTATATATATAATATGTATTTTAAAATTTCTTATGTGTTATTTAATTATACTAATTTAGGTGTTAATCGTTTTTAAATTCCTTTTGTTGTTCATTTTGAACTTTCTATATATTACTTATTTTAAATTTTTTTATATATTCCATATTTTAAAATCTTATATATATATATATATATATATATATATATATATACCTTGGATTATATTTATATATATCTTTGTTTAAACTATTTTTGTATATTATTTATTTTAAGCTCTTTTATATGTTTTAAAGTGTCTTTTTTATTTTACCTTGTGTATTATTTTAATTTATTTAACATATTACTTATTTGAAATTTGCTTTATATATTATTTTATTTCAAATTGTTTATATTTTATTTATGTTGAATCTTTTTCACATGTCGCTCATTTTGAACCATTCGTTGGTATTATGTGCTTTAAATCTTAATTATTTCATTTGCTATCTATTTTAAACTTTTATCCTATTTACTTTAAATCACTTTTTTGTATATTCTTTTACTTCGTTGGTCTTTGATTATTGATTGATATTAAAAAATAATATACGTTGTGAATATGGCCATTACATGCACTAGAAATTATTTATTGACATCTTCATCTTGTGACATTTATTAATATTGTATCTAATTCATCTTTCATTATTCCATGCTCTATTTTACACATTTGTTTTATCTAGTTCAAATCATATCGTGTATCAAGCTCCAACGTGTTTGTTCAATATTTGTTTTATTCAAAACAAAATGAACACGCATCGTCAAATGCTATACTTATTTCAAGACAATGTAATATTTCGTGTTTTGGGGATTCAAGAAATCGTACCCTATCTTACGGGGTTTCGATTTTCTTGTTAAACCTAAATATCCAAATATCCTTTTAGATTTCAAAATATACTAAGTTTCGATAAAAAATTAAAAGCCAACTTATTCCCAAAGATTCGAATGTCGTATCCTAACTTACGGGATGTGGCATATTGTTATCTCGGGACGAGTGGGCCTTTGATGCTCGTTTCAACGTAATTCAAGCATTTTAAAATTAACATTCATAAAAAAGGATTGTATTTTAAAATTTCTTTTAAAATCTTTTCAACTTTCGACATTAAGACGTTAATTAATCGATTAGGTATCAATTTTGGGCGTGACGAGAGTGCTAATCCTTCCTCGCACGTAACCGACTCCCGAACTTGTTTTCTTAATTTTCTTAGACCAAAACCATTTGTTTTAATAAATCAAAATATTTTATTAAAACGACCAAATTTCTAGGTGATCCAATCACACCTAAATAAAAAGGATTGGTAGCGGCTCCATTTTCGTTTTTAAAACAAAGTCGATTCCCGTTTTCAAAAAATGGTTTCGACAGCTTGGAGACTCCACTGGGGACAATAAGAGAGTCAAGCCGTAAATTAATTAATTTATGTCTTTTCATCGAAATTGAAAATCTGATTTAAAATACGATCATTTCGTTGCATTTCATCTATTACCTTTGTGGTTTATGTTATAATACTTGCTTCGTTGGTTCGAGTATTTAAATAGTTTTGCACATTTCATTACTTGATCGTTCGATCTACCCTTTTAAGTAGGAGTGAGAAACTATTCCTTCGTGAGGTCTTTACCTCCGTGCAGGATAGTGGATCACTTTCAAGATACATCTATACCTATGTCTTCGTGAGATTTTCATCTCCGTGTAGCCATAGGAAATGTATTCCTCTGAACTGAACTCGGTCCATATGAGCCTCTAATGGGTGAGAATCAAGGAATCTACAGGTTCGGGTACCTCTACTTTAGAACTAAGCATCATATAGTAAGCCCTAAGAGCCCACTCTAGGTAAAACCACACCAAATCCTAGTGGTCACCCGGATATGTGCTCTATTTTGTTTTTATTTCTTCTGTGCCGATGCGTTTGATTTTGCTTCGATCACATTGCATTTTCATCGTAAGAGATCCTTTTGTTGCATTTTTATTCGTTATTGTCACGATCCTTATCATTGCAGTTTATAATCGTTGTGTTGGTTTGAGTTTAGGCATCTTTCTGCATATTGCATGGCATGATCGGTTGATCTTACCCTTTTACGTGAGAGTGAGAAGCTATGCCTTCGTAAAGTTTTCACCTCCGCATAGTCTAGTAGACTGCTTCCGGGATACATCCATACCTATGTCTTCGTGAGATTTTTATCTCCGCATAGCCATAGGGAAATGTATTCCCCTGAACTGAGCTCGATCCATATGAGCCTATAATGGGTGAAGATCGAGGAATCTGCTGGTTCAGGTACCCTTTCCTTAGAACCGAACCACATATAGAGGGACCTAGGAGCCCACCTTAGGTAGAGCTATGCCAAACCCTAGAGGTCACCTAGATAGGTGTTCTATTTTTTTGTTTATTTCTTTGACTGACATATTTTATTTTGTTTTGTCTACGATTGCATTGCATTACATCATCATAGAAAGAAGGTGTTGATTCATATTCGATTGCTAAATAGAAAAGCTTGTCATAAGAGAATGGATTGCTTGATAAAGTGGAATATAATACGACCGTCTGAATAGGGTCCGAGTAAACAATAAGAGAAGGCTGATAGTCCATGAAGGAATACACGACTTTGCTTCATCGCCTGAGGATTCAAGCCAATAAAGATTATTTGAGAGCTATCGTGTTTTAAAGAAGCTGACGAGCATCGCAGGGATAAGTGAGCAATGGGTCGCATTCCAGATTGAGCAGAAAGGAGATAATAAAGACATTTTTTAGGAAATCCACAAGATTTGACCATAACAATCCAGATATGAAAAGGATTGGTGTCTTCGCTTGGAATATGAGGGCAAGTCCGTATATGTAATCTGTTTTATGTAAAGAAATTTATTTTCTAGAAAAGTTGTTCTAATGGAATTGAATCCAGAATCAATGTCTCTCTTTCTATTTGCATTCATCCCATGCATTTGCATTACATTTCATCACATACATTAGATTTTCCCAAAAGGACCCTAATTAGGTAAAATTATTTCAGAACCGACAAAAGATATGGACCAAATATTGGAGAGAACAGAGCAAATGCAAACACAGATGCAAGAGCAATTGACCAAGATTCAACAAGATATGTAGGAACAAATGCTAGAATTCCAAAGAAATATGATGGGCCAGTTAACCCAATTACTAGCCGGAGGACTTGAAAAAAGGAGTGGCCAAGTGCTCAACAGTGGGTATGATAATGAAGACCTCATCTATCCTCCACGTTTTACCCTAATAAGCATCCTGACCCAACCAGACGCACATCCGCAAGGGATATCCGTCATTATCAGACCTCAATATTAGACTAATACCTCGGCACTGTTAAACTTCTCAATGGGTTCAAGTTTTATCCCGGAGGATGATCGAGCCAAACTGATTGTTCTGGCAGAAACAAAGAAAAGGGGAGAGTGGACTTTAAAGGCCCCGAATAAGAAGGAAAAGGAAACAAATGATGCGAATAGGTATAACAAGGGCTATTCGAAGCTGGTTACAGTAAGCCAACCAAGGATGGTAACTACCAGCCATTAGGTCTTCCCAAGACAAGAACCCGATGCAAGACCAAACTAAAAAAAACCCCAGTTCGCACCTATTCCAATCACGTATAGGGAGTTGTACCAAACTTTGTTGACGCACATGTTGTATCCTTTTTTTACGTAGAACCAATACAGCCTCTATACCCTAAATGGTTCGATACAAGCGGCCAATGTGAATACCATGCGGGAATCACGGGGCATTCCATCGAGGATTGTATTGCTTTTAAAAAGCTAATTGAAAGACTTATTAAATTGGGTATCGTAAAATTCGATGATCCTTCTGGTGCAGAAAATTCGTTACCCAACCTTTCTGTTAAAGGGGTAAATATTATGAGTTACATGATAGATAGGGGCATGAGATCCAAGAATGCATCAAGCTCATGGCCTTAGTGTAAGGCCTGATGGTTAGTAAATTGAAAAAATTAAGACCCGGTAGGAATGTTGGGGAATCTAAACACTAACGACATATTCAAAGAAGGAACCGAGGAGTGAACTTTTCCAAGCTTCTGCCCTTACATACTTAGGGTGTTTTGAACAATGGGACTGTAGAAGAGATCCTTGTATTTTAGAGCGAATCTAGAGTAATATTCAAAACACTCTTGTTGCTTTAAGCCTAGAAGCAATAAGAATCCTTTTGTGAAATAGGCTTGCGTCTAAAGTCTTTATTTCAATGAAATGCATCTTTTTGAGCAAATATTCTTTTATTCCATTTCATACTATACAAATAATTATTCTTAGATTATTTTGTCTTTTGGACTTTCTTTCAAATATTCTTTTATTTTTTCGTTCATTATCATACCATACAAATAATCATTCTTATAAATATTCTTTGGAATCTGCCTACAACAGGTCCTCAGATATCAATGACATGAGCGACGCTGCTACTGACCTGGAATCTCCTTTTGAGAGAAATATGGGCCTGAAGGGATCTCAAGACTTGGAAGATGACAGAGATTGTAACATATCTCCTGATTTGTTAAGGATGGTAAAGTAAGATGAAAACATATCCTACCTTACAAAGAGTCGGTAGACAGTAAGCCTAGGGCAAGAGAAAGAGGCAAACATCAGAGTCTGCATCACCACAAAGACAAAGCGAGACGTCATTGAATCGTTCCAAGAATTCAAAGATGTTTTCACATGATCGCATCAAGATATGCCTGGGCTACTAATATGTGAGAATGCTACAAGGTGTTTGAATAACATATGCTAATGGTTTTATGATGGCCAAACTAATCATGAGATTCGAGTTCTGCTGATCTACCGTAGAAGGGAATTGTATCAGTTATGCCGTAAATGTCAAACAGAGGAATACAAGACTTATGCACCTCCTCCATTTCTTCATAAATTTTTTATATGTGAGGCATGGATATTATGGGGCCGATCTCATCAAAAGCTTCTGACCGATATCGAGTCATCTTCGGGGTCGTTGATTACTTAACGAAGAGGGTGAAAGTCACCTCATATGACAATGTTACTAAGTCGATTGTCATCAAATTCTAAAAAAAAAGAGAGAGAAAAAAATAGAGATTAGACGCTGTTAAGGAACGTCAGAAAGGATCAGTGTCAAAAGCTTACAGTCTATTCAAAGATCAGACGTCATATCATAGTGCAGCAAAGGCAGCCAAAAATAAAAACAAAAGTACAAAAAAAAAGAGGAAGAATGAAAATAACAAAACAAAGGTCATAGTGAAAGGCGACCGAGAATGGTAAAGATTGTCAGAAAGAAGTCACCATTTACCCTCTATGTTTATTGAACATCGGCCAAGACCTTCGTCGGGGCAACACATTTCTCATTATGGAATGAAAGTAATTTTCCCATTGAAATCAAGATTCTTTCTCTCCAAGTTTTGATTGAGTCGATAATTGGATGAAGCAGAATGGATCCAGTGAACTTAATTGAAGAAAAGAGGTTGAAAGCTACCCATCATGGTCAAACATACCAAAAAAGAATGATGCGAGCTTACAACAAAAAAGGTTCATCCTAGAGAATTCCACGAAGGGAACCTGGCGTTGAAAAAGATCCTTCCTATACAAAAGGACTTTAGAGGAAAGTGGATGTCAAGTTGGGAAGGACCTTATGTGGTAAAGAAGACCTATTCTGGGGGAGCGTTGATAGCAAAGATTTGCCCAATCTGGTGAATTCAAATCCAGTCAAGGAGTATTCTACCTAAAAGGGGAGAGGCCAAGGTGAAAACCTGTAAAGGACACCTTGAGACCAAAAAACAAAAAAAAAAAGAGGCCAAGGCGAAAACCCGCAAAGGGCGCTTTGAGACCAAAGGGGATTTGAGTTGAAACCCCAAAAAGAGCGGCTCAAATTTGGATCAAAGTGGGGCATACAGCAGTTTTGCTATACTCGAATTAACAATGAGGAAATATGCTACATCTTGGGGCATCGACAAAGTACTCCAGATCCCCTAAACACAGACTGAGCTCAAAATGATCCTTAAGAAGTTGGTACAGAGAAGCTCAAGCTGCGATATCTTGGGCACCTAGTTTTCCATTTTACCCATTTTGAATTTGCTATATTTGATTACCTTATTCTTTTCAAGATACGTCCCAATAAATTTCCTTGCATTTGCTATCCTTGATTAACTTACTTGCTTCGAGCTATGCTCTTAATTAATTTCCTTCCGATCCATTGTTATGATATTTTTCAAGCATTTTGCATTGAAATAACGATTAGTGGACTAATAACATTTTCATAAAAGGAGTTTCTCATATTACTTTAGAAGCTTCTAAATAATACAAGAACCTGAAATAGGACTATTGTTTAGAACTCGCCAAGCCTAAGGGTTGGAAATATTGGAGAAAGATGATTATCTCTTTGGACTTTTTATTGGTTGAACAAAAAAGACAAGACATTTCGTCGGTGATACCACCTCAACAAATAACGAGTAATGTCAACCCAAGTATAAAAAGGGATTATTTTTGAGAAAAGAAAAATGATACTCTGCATTCACGCAAATATCAGACATATACATCTGGTCATTACACCCAAGAATGGTGTAACAGATCAAATTAATTAAAGATGATACAAATCCTATACCTCTGAGTTGCAGGAGGATGGATGGAAGAAACCAAATGTTATTCTCCTGAAGTTGCAGTGGGAGGTACAAACTTTATGTCCTAGAAGGTACAGTGGAAGGGATTCTAAAATTTTAGCGAGGCAAGCTTGCTGAGTAGAATGTGATTATTTCTTTGACTTTTCTGTTAAGAATACCAGCCGAACAAGATGGCAGCGTAATATGTCAGTAATAATGCCCTGATGAACATAATGCCTTAAGCATTTAAAAAAGGATCATTCTCATTTCTGCCTTCATAGATCATTCATAACACATCTAGTTAGGAGCATTTGATTTATTTCGATCATAGCATCCTAATCATTTGGCAAAAGTGTAAATACATGAAACCAATTTTACAGATCATGTCCCTTAGAGAACGGTGTAGCAAGATCGATTGAAGCTACAAAATATGGTGAATCTTATCCTTTTGAAGTTGCAGTGAAGCAGATTTAAGCCACCATCCTATCTCCCTAAGTTGTAGTGGAGTAGGTTGAAGATTGTAGATCTTGTCTCCCTGAAGTTGCAGTAGAGCAGATCGAAGACGGCGATCTTGTCTTCCTGAAGTTGCAGTGAAGCAGATTTAAGCCACCATCCTATTTCCCTAAGTTGTAGTGGAGTAGGCTGAATATTGTAGATCTTGTCTCCCTAAAGTTGCAGTGGAACAGATCGAAGACGGCTAGTCTTGTCTTCCTGAAGTTGCAGTGAAGTAGATTTAAGCCACCATCCTACCTCCCTAAGTTGTAGTGGAGTAGGCTAAAGATTGTAGATCTTGTCTCACTGAAGTTGCAGTGGAGCAGATCGAAGACGGAAAATCTTGTCTCCCTAAGTAGTAGTGGAGTAGAATGAATATTGTAGATCTTGTCTCCCTGAAGTTGCAGTGGAGCAGATCGAAAACGGCGAATCTTGTCTTCCTGAAGTTACAGTGAAGCAGATTTAAGCCACCATCCTATCTCTCTAAGTTGTAGAGGAGTAGGCTAAAGATTGTAGATCTTGTCTTCCTGAAGTTGCAGTGGAGCAGATCGAAGATGGCAAATCTTGTCTCCCTAAGCGGTAGTGGAGCAGATTTAAGTCACCATCCTATCTCCCTAAGCAGTAGTGGAGTAGGCTGAAGATTGTAGATCTTGTCTTCCTAAAATTGCAGTGGAGCAGATCAAAGATGGCAAATCTTGTCTTCCTGAAGTTGCAGTAAAGTATATTTAAGCCACCATCCTATCTCCCTAAGTTGTAGTGGAGTAGGCTAAAGATTGTAGATCTTGTCTCCCTGAAGTTGCAGTGGAACAGATTAAAGATGGAAAATCTTGTCTCCCTAAGCAGTAGTGGAGCAGATTTAAGCAACCATCCTATCTCGCTAAGCAGTAGTGGAGTAGGCTGAAGATTGTAGATCTTGTCTCCCTGAAGTTGCAGTGGAGCAGATCGAAGACGGTGAATCTTGTCTTCCTGAAGTTGCAGTAAAGCAAATTTAAGCCACCATCCTATCTCCCTAAGTTGTATTGGAGTAGGCTAAAGATTGTAGATCTTGTTTCCCTGAAGTTGCAGTGGAGCAGATCGAAGACGGCAAATCTTGTCTCCCTAAGTAGTAGTGGAGCAGATTTAAGCCACCATCCTATCTCCCTAAGCAGTAGTGGAGTAGGTTGAAGATTGTAGATCTTATCTCCCTGAAATTGTAGTGGAGCAGATCGAAGACAGCAAATCTTGTCTTCCTGAAGTTGCAGTGAAGCAGATTTAAGCCACCATCCTACCTCCCTAAGTTATAGTGGAGTAGGCTAAAGATTGTAGATCTTGTCTCCCTGAAGTTATAGTGGAGCAGATTGAAGACGACAAATCTTGTCTCCCTAAGTAGTAGTGGAGAAGATTTAAGCAACCATCCTATTTCCCTAAGCAGTAGTGGAGTAGGCTGAAGATTATAGATCTTGTCTCCCTGAAGTTGCAGTGGAGCAGATCGAGGATGGTGAATCTTGTCTCCCTAAGCAGTAGTGGAGCATATCTAAGCCACCATCTCATCTCCCTAAGCAGTAGTGGAGTAAGCTAAAGATCGCAAACCTTATCTCCCTGAAGTTGCAGTGGAGCAGGTTGAAATTACAAGTCTTATCTCCCTGAAGTTACAGTGGAGCAGGTTGAAATTACAAGTCTTATCTCCTTGAAGTTACAGTGGAGCAGGTTGAAATTACAAGTCTTATCTTCCTGAAGTTTCAGTAAAGAAGACTGAAGTTAGCAAATCTTATTTCCCTGAAGTGGCAGTGGAACAGAATAAAGCTCCGAGTTACAAGTCCTATACCTCTAAAGTTGCAGTAGATTGAAGATAGCAAATCATATATCCCTGAAGTTGCAGTGGAGTAAATTGAAGCTACAAGTCTAATCTATCTGAAGCTACAGTGGATTAGAGCAAAGCACTAATTTCTATACCCCTGAAGATGCAGTGGGAAGGAATGAGGCTACTTGAAGAAAACAAGCACCACAAGAGTCAAGATTCGGCAAGACCAGACAAAATTGGCCCTTTCTAAGGTTTTTGCTCCATTCACGTTACACGTCAATGAGCAAAGAGGGGCAGCTGTAATAGGCCAATTTTGGCCTGGCTTAATTTACAAAATAAAGTAAAAAATAAACATAATAAATAAGCCTAATTTCCCAGTCCATTTACAACAAATTTAAACGAAAGTTGCCAAGCCCAACAAGCCCAAAATTCTAGAAACCCTAAAGCCCAACTAGCCCACAACCTTAACTAATTTTTAGCCAAAAAAGAAAAAAGAAAACCCTAGCCTCCTTCAGCTTAACCAGCGCCGCACGCCACCCTTGCCTCTGCCACCGCCGCTCGACTTGCCTCCACGTGCCTCTGACACTTGCAAAACAAAGCAAACACGCAAGTAAAAGAAAACAATGGACAAGAAGACAAAAGCCATTAGAAAACAACATGGAAACGACAAAAAAGAAGAAAACAAAACTTGTATTCCACTATAAAGAAAAAATAGATCCTTCTGTATTTTTTACGCACATTAGAGAATAAAAAAAAACAGAAGTTCAAAGAGGTGTTGATTCTTTTCTTTTTTTCGTCTTCTTGTTCCTTTTTTTTTTACAAACCTTTTAATAAAAAAAAAAGAATAAAGGAGAAAGGGAAACTTACCTGAACCCCCGTGGTCGTGTCATCGGAGCTCTTCTCCGTCGCCGATATTACACCCAAAAGGGGGGTTGAGAGCTCCTCCTTTCGTTTCTTTGGGTTTCGGTGGTTTAGCCTTCAAGGGCGCTTCAAAACAGGGCTGAAAGAGCCCGATATTATGCGGTTTCGGCCACTGCTCATGATGGAGGCACGGTGAACTGCCGGCGAGGTTAATGGCCAGCCAAGGAGAGAGTTGAGAGAACATGGGGGGCTGTTTCTTTTTTTTAAAAAAGGAAGGAGAGAAATGAAAATTTTTAAAAATTTTTTTGGCTTTAATAGCCATGCAAAACGACGTAGTTTCGGACCCTCCCCACACGCCTCAAAACGGCGTTGTTTTAGAGAGGGAACTCGAATCTGACCCATACCCAAGGGGGAATCCGCATGTTTCACTCTTTTGGGTTTATTGCGCGCTTGATCCCTCATTGTTTCAGCGCGTTTCATCTCAATCCTTGACCGCCTTTTTCTCATTATTTACAATTTTTACCTTTAAATTTCTATTTAATTCTAGCCTAGTCCTAATTTATTTATTTATTCATTTATTCAGATTTTTTTTTTAGGAATTGTTTTATTATTATTATTTTAATTTTGTTTTCTTATATTATTTATTTTAAAATCATTTTCTTATTACATAGTTTAAGTATTTACATTTTTAAAACTATTATTCATTTTAAATTCTACATATATCGTATCCTTTAAACTATTATGCATATTATTATTTTGAAATTTCATGTATACCTTCTATTTTAAATTATTTTATATATATAATATGTATTTTAAAATTTTTTATGTGTTATTTAATTATACTAATTTAGGTGTTAATCGTTTTTAAATTCCTTTTGTTGTACATTTTGAACTTTCTATATATTACTTATTTTAATTTTTTTTTATATATTTCTTATTTAAAAAACTTTTATATATATATATATTACCTTGGATTATATTTATATATATCTTTGTTTAAACTGTTTTTGTATATTATTTATTTTAAATTTCTCTTTTACATATTATTTATTTTAAGCTCTTTTATATGTTTTAAAGGGTCTTTTTTATTTTACCTTGTATATTATTTTAATTTATTTAACATATTATTTATTTGAAATTTGCTTTATATATTTTTTTTATTTCAAATTGTTTATATTTTATTTATGTTGAATCTTTTTCACATGTTGTTCATTTTGAACCATTCTTTGGTATTATGTGCTTTAAATCTTAATTATTTTATTTGCTATCTATTTTAAACTTTTATCCTATTTACTTTAAATCACTTTTTTGTATATTCTTTTACTTCGTTGGTCTTTGATTATTGATTGATATTAAAAAATAATATACATTGTGAATATGGCCATTACATGCACTAGAAATTATTTATTGACATCTTCATCTTGTGACATTTATTAATATTGTATCTAATTCATCTTTCATTATTCCATGCTCTATTTTACATGTTTGTTTTATCTAGTTCAAATCATATCGTGTATCAAGCTCCAACGTGTTTGTTCAATATTTGTTTTATTCAAAACAAAATGAACATGCATCGTCAAATGCTATACTTATTTCAAGACAATGCAATATTTCGTGTTTTGTGGATTCAAGAAATCGTACTTTAACTTATGGGGTTTCGATTTTCTTGTTAAACCTAAGCAGCCAAATATCCTTTTAGATTTCAAAATATACCAAGTTTCGATAAAAAATTAGAAGCCAACTTATTCCCAAAGATTCGAATGTCGTATCCTAACTTACGAGATGTGGCATTTTGTTATCTCGGGACGAGTAGGCCTTTGATGCTCATTTCAACGTAATTCAAGCGTTTTAAAATTAACATTCATAAAAAGGGATTGTATTTTAAAATTTCTTTTAAAATCTTTTCCACTTTCGACATTAAGACGTTAATTAATCAATTAGGTATCAATTTTGAGCGTGACAAGGGTGCTAATCCTTCATCGCACGTAGCCGACTCCCGAACTCATTTTCTCAATTTTCGTAGACCAAAATCATTTGTTTTAATAAATCAAAATATTTTATTAAAACGACCAAATTTCTTGGTGATCCGATCACACCTAAATAAAAAGGATTGGTGGCAACTCCATTTTCGTTTTTAAAACAAAGTCGATTCCCATTTTCAAAAAATGATTTCGACAGTAGTTAAATAATCTTGTACTTCATCTGCTAGTTAAATAATCGGTCCATTTAAACGTAACATTAAGTATAAATAATAGGATTTGTTAACTCGACTCGATTTGACTCGAAATTTTTTGACTCGATTTGATTCGATTCGAAAAAAATTCAAATTGAGTTTAGTTGCTAAAATAGGATTTGTTAACTCGACTAACTCAAAAATTTTTGACTCAATTCGACTCGACTCGATCGAATATTCACTCATACTTTGCAATCTCCCTTGAAGAAAGTTCACTTACTTGAATCACAAAACTGGAACTACCCATCTAATTTTATCAAATCTTTTGAAAACCACACTACCAAGAAAAACAAAATATAATTAATGTAACAGTAGCTTGAAAAAACAAACAATAAAAAAAATGCCCAAACTTGAGGTACAAATCAAAGCTAAAAAAAAAAAAAAAATCAAAGCTAAAAAAAGCTGTTCTTTAAAGTTCAGCAAAAACTAAATAAAACCCATATATGCAACCAACTCAAAATACCATATAAAAGAATATACCAGCTCCTTTTTTTCCTTTCAGCATAATTTTTTTTTAAAAAATGATAAGGTGTGGCCTCATAAATTAGCCGCAATAATAAAAAAACATTATTTTTTTTTTCGTTTTTTCATATATTATTAAAACAGTTGTTATTTTAAGTTTTAAATATGAGTATCGTCTATTGATCACACTATATAAAAAAATAATTATTTTTAAAATAAAGGAATGTTGCTGATTGGCTAGACCCCATTAATATATTACTATTTTATTTGTCTATTTTGGTAAATATAAATCTCTTTATTCTATTTTGATATTTAATTTAATTTATATTATTTATGAAAAAATCAGAAAATTTATAAATAAATAAAAACTATGATAAAAGTAACAAAAATTTAGAAAATTTATTAGAAGTTCAAAATTTGTTGAAAGCTTTATAAAAATTATGAAAAAATTAATAAAGATTATGATAAAAGTGTCAAAAATTTATTAAAAGTATTTGTTTACTTAAGTTTCCTTTCAGCCATACCCTCTCTCTTTTATCATTTTCTCAAATATCATTCTAAGCTCATTCAAACAAAAAAGAAAGTGCAGCCCCTCAAGCCCAGAAAACGACGAACTGACTGCTGTGTGAACCGCCCCCATGTCGTCGCCGGCGGCTAATTAACACAAATTTCCAGATTTGCTTTTCTTGGCATCCTCGTTCCATTTCTAACTTCACTTTCTCCAAAAGAGCACTTGTAAAACGTGAATCTTCTGGGAAAGATTCGGCCTAACCCACTTCCGACCTCCCTCCTCTACCATTGGATAAGCTTCAATTTCAACTATGTTGTTCTTCACATCCTTCTCTACCTCCCCATCGTTGGGATCGTCAAGCCAACGAATCGAATTCTGGAAACCAATCCTTAGTAGAAAACGATGGGTTTAGTTTTAACCTTTGACTACTCTAGTTATTTGGTTTTGCAAGTTTGGGTCTTCGCGTTTCATTTATATTTCTTAAGGTGAAAATAATTATTGAAAATTTTGTTAAACATTTTCAAAGTGTTTTAAAGATTTATTAAAGTATTAAAAATATGTTTTAAATGTGTTTTAATTTATCTAAATATTTTTAATTTTTTTTAGCTTCATTTATATAAATTTGGAAAGTTGTATCGATATTTGAAAGAAGTTCTACCGATAGAAGTTAAAAAGCACTTTAAGCATACCTCCAGACTTTTATCGATACTTGTCAGTAAGCATTTTTAGATTCCCCTACACCTTCTACTTGTACAACTATCAGTACAAGTTTGAGGGTAGTCTGAACCCTTGAAACTCTCAGACTTCTACTGATACAACTGGGCTTCTATCGATACATTCAACTCCAACGGTCATAATTTTGTATACTTCTACCGGCACAAGTCTACTTGAACTAATACAAGTATATCTGCAACTACAAATAAGCTTGAATTTAATACTCTCAATGGCTATAAACGTTCACAAACTTATTCCTTGGTATAAATACAAGTTTAAAACACATCAATAAGCAAGAGAGACATATCCAAGCATCAAATACAAGAGAACCAACTTAAAATTTTTATTTTCTTCATTTCTATAGTACATATTATTAAGAGCTTATTGTAATATCTTTTCTCAGTCTCAAATCTTTGTATTTATAGCTTTAATTTGCAAACACACACCTACTAGAGGTTCATTGTTAGCTTGCTCATCTTCTCACTATTGTAATGAGCATACTTAAGGTTTTTGAGGTATAAAACCTTAAATAGATTGTAAAAGGATTTTAGTTGATAAAAAAAAAACTAGGAAGGGTTTTAGTTTAGCCATAAAAGCTAGGGAAAATATTTTATATTAGCCTTGTGAAAAAGATAGAGATTGTAAAAGTAATACCTTCTCTTGGAAATGTATCAATTCTAGTAGTGATTTGGGAAATCCTTAATGGTAAAAAGCTAAGGTAGTAGAGGTAGACAATTGAGGCCAAACCATTATAAATTGAATTTTCCAAGCTTCACTTCTAGTTCTTATCATTTAGAAGAGTTTGAAAAGAATTTTAAAATACCAACTCACCACCCTTCTTGGTTCTTTTTTACCTAACAATAGCTTTTGAAAGTTAGAATGTCAAGATGCCAAAAGTCCTTTAAGTAGTTATACAAAAACTCTTACTTATAGTGTATTTAGAATGAGAGTTACAAAGTTGGCAATTAATAGGAGTAATGAATGAGATTATTATTATTTAGTTACAAAGGCATTAATGGTTTTTCTTTTATTAATAAAGGATTTTGTTGGCGAGAACTCACTATGTTTCTAAAAGAAAGGAATATACTTAATATTATAGAAAAAGGTTAAAAGGAAACTTCTTAATTAGCTGCATATTTAATCCACCAAGCCAAGCTCTCTGGAACATATCAAGAGTGGAGATAACTCAAGAGCCTTGTCGTATTTTGATGTTACTTCTATTTTTACTTTGGTGAAGTAGCACCATGTGAAATATCTTTTGCGGAACATTTCTTGAAATGAAAGATGGGTTGTTCCTAAAAAAGAATTATTCTTGCTTATTCCAAATGTTAGTTGTTCTCAACATAGAAGTTGTTCCAAAGAAGAGTTGTTTTGTGGTAATGCTTTTCTTAAAAGAACTTGTTCTAAATAATTACTCTTCTTAAAACACAATGTTCTAAATAAAAGTTGTTCCAAACAATGATTGTTTTGAATATGACTATTGTTAGAACACAATTATTCTAAACAAGAGTTGTTTCAAACTTTAGCTATTCTTAAATAATAGCTACACTAGATGACAATTATTCTAAACTGAAATATTATTCTGAACATATGTATTCCAAAAATAGTTATTCTAAAAAAAATGTTGTTTTGAATGACAAATATTCTAAGCAATAATTTTTTTTTCAGAAGATATATTAAGTGAAAAGATGATGCTACTTGTACCACGCTTGGTAACACAAATTCTTAAAATATAATAATATTTATCTTAATGAAGAAACAAAATATTAGTAGCGGAAACTGAATATTTGCTACCTTTAATTGGATGGTCACAATGATTTAGTTGTAGAGGAATTATTAACTATTTGATTAAATGGTAAATGTGAAATGATACAAAAGAGTGGATCAATAATGTTTTGTGGGCTTGATTATCATTTGGTCGAAGAAGATTATGTTTTTGCTTAGTGTCAACGGGTCTCTTGAATTTTGAGTTATGTATTATATGTTTTATTTGAGTAAAAAAAAAGTGTATCGGGTAAATCTCGAAAGTTAATTGTAGAATATCGAATATGGTATATTTGAATCGTGTGCTGGGTGATAAAGATTACATGTTCCTAGGGAGTTTGATCGCAAAATATGGTTGCTAAGGAGATTCATATGCCAAGAAAATTGAGGGCTTGAAGGAGTTTTCATTGTACAAATAATTTGGTGAATGCTTGCTAAGGTGTCTATTTGCAAATGGAATTTAGGTGCTTTTATGGAATAGCAATGCAGTTATAAGAGTTTGAATATTGATTATTGATAGATGTTGTTGTAATGCTTACGATGTTCACGTTGTACTAACCGATACGGTTAACTTTGCCATTATCAAACTTTAATAAAAATATTTATTTTAGCTTAGAAGAAAAATCAAATAGTGCTGTGTACCTATTCATAGGGCACCCATGATATATATATATATATATATATATATATATAATTTCTTTCTAATAGAATTATGATTCTATCCTCCAATTTCTTGAGCTTTTTGTGCAGAAGTGTTAATGGTCAGGACAGGTTGAAGCCCAACCTAATCTAGCTCTCTCAAATAATTAGTTTTATTATTAAAAAAATACTAAAAAATCATTTACATTTAAATTTATTTATAAAATATATGGTATTGTTTAAATAGTAAAATGAATCAAGATGAGCTGCTCCGAGGTTGACAATTTTAAGCTCAAATCTGACTAAAGCAGGCCGGATGGGTTGCTTGGCCGTTAACTCCTTTGTTTTTTCCTATTCCTAATATTAATTAAGACTAATGGATTGATGATATACTACAATTCAGAAAGTCAAACATAAATTTAATTATATTTGTCAAATCATCCAATTTTTACGAAAATTGTTGTTATGAAAAATATTAAAGAAATTAAAAATATGAGATGAAAATAACATAAATATAGTACAAATATACATACATGGAAAAGTATACATAGTGTATAAAAATTTAATATAACATATTCTGAAAAAGAAATTAATGTAATATATAAATATTGTTTTTTTAACACTTACTAATCCTCAAATTACCTTTAATAATGTAAGTTAGTGACGTGTTTCACCAAGCAACTGTTTTTTCTTTTAAATATAATGCTTGCAACTATTTAAGCAATTTCTTCAATTTTTAAATAGAAAGATAAAATGTGTTAAAATATACTCGAATTAGCATCTTTTTATACCGACAACAATATTAATATCAACTAACTTAAAACCTAAACCTCACAATTGTTAAATCTTTAATTCCGCAGTCTCAAACAATTAAGGGATTGTATATTAATTGGTACGTGAACAGTAGATCTAAAGCTTTTATTGTTGCTCCTAATGATTTCAAATCGTCAACTACACCTATAATAGTAAAGAAATAGACATGAATATGCCCTGTGGCTCTTTCTCCCCAGTTACTTGCTTGAATGGCCAAGCTCTTCATTCAAGTTAATGTATAAAAACCGTGAGAACCAAGTCCTACTATTAGCTAAGTCCTAATCGAAATATTATAATCTGAAAAAGACTTTCCCAAATCATTCCCTGCTAGCTATAAATTCTTAATGTGAGCTGATAAATACTGAGAACCAGTCCAATGATTCGCTAAGTCCTAATCAAAATACTATAATCCGATAAAAACAGTCTTTCTCTAGTCCACTACAGGAGAACAGACTTTAGCGGTGTTTTTACAAGCGCCGCAAAAAACGCCGTTAAACGCCGCTAAAGATCATGACTTTTAGCGGCGCTTTTCCCACAAACGCCGCTAAAGACCACGACCTTTAGCGGCGCTTTTTTCACAAACGCCGCTAAAAATCATAACCTTTTGCGGCACTTTTCCCGCAAACGCCGCTAAAAAATATAACCTTTATAAAATATATTTTAATTAAATAATATTTTTTTCTATGATAAATATTATATATTTTTTATTTTTTAAATTTTAAATTTGAACTTTAAACTTTAAACTTTATACTTTTAAGGATAAATAAAAAAATATTAATTAAATTAAATTTTCTATTAAAATTTTAACTTTAAAACTAAATATAAAAATTAATGAATTTAAATTTAGAATTTAAATATTATGTTTAAATAAATGGACAATCTACCTCACAAGCTCACAGCTCATCTGATCTATATAATTAACTCGGCCAATTGTAAAAGAAGCTACAAAACTCGTAATAATTAACCATCATGGTTAAAGAAGCTGGTACACAACGTAGCTACAAAACCTTGTTTCCATAACACAAAATTCAAGTTCTGACTAAGATGAATGACCATGGAATGCAATATTAAATAACGTTCCACTTGAAGAAGTGCTAAGCCTTGGCTTTTCCAGCTTGAAGAGATTGAATCCTCTGCTGCACCTTCAATATCTAAAGGATGCAAAACCAAATGATCAGATTCATCGTCACTTTGGCAGATAAATCAAGTTACAATCTATTATCCACACCGAGGTGCCTGGATTCTAGACTCTAGAGTTTGATATTAAGAGGACACAAACATTTTCCGGTGGTTTTACAATATAATTCAACACAATTTACAATCAAATATTAAAGCTTTGTTTATTTTCTCAAGCTGTAGTCCGTGAGCTAGAAACATCTTCTACAGCATTAGTGACAAGATCAACAGATACATCAGGCATGACCTACACATCACCTGTTTAACCACCAATCAAATACACAATCAAGATAATTCTTGACCCTGTCTAATGAATTAATATCAGTGTGTTGAAAAATAATGCCCGCAAAAAAGCTGAAACCATTCTAGGCAACATTCGCATGGGACTCTAAGATAGAGCCAAAGAAGGTTCACAATCTAAGTCATCAAGACACTAATCATACTCTCTATAATTCAGGGGAAAAGAATATTTCACAAAGTATACTTTTATGTAGTTTTGACAAGTGAAGATCTCCAAGAGTAACTTGATTCATTTTGGGGTACATTAATCCTAGAAAATCGCATTGCAATGCTAAACATACCTGATGGTGATACTTTTTAATTGCTGAGTAAAATCTTCTCAATTGTTGTAGAGCTTGAGACATGTAGTACTTAATGGTAGATCCTTTTCCGAATGAATAATATTCCAATGCACCAAGCATCCTTGGAAGATGTCTTTCAAAAAGGTCATTAAAGAACTATATTTGCAGGAAAGATTTGATTTGATTTGATTAAGACTTGAATGAAAGATAAGCATTTGGCAAAATATCATTACTTTTACAAAACATTCAAATGGACTGAGAGAGATGTAAAAAAAAAATAATAATAATAAAAGGTCTGAAAGACTATGTCAGCTTATTATATTACCTTCAAGAATGAGCATCTCATGTACCTTGTAAAAAAATAATAATAATAAGAAAAGGTCTGAAAGACTATGTCAGCTTATTATATTACCTTCAAGAATGGGCATCTCATGTACCTTTGCCTTTGATCTTGCAATGCCCTCCTCTGTACGACAAAAAGCAATTATGCTAATTAACAGATTGATTATAATGGCAAAATGTTTACTTTTTTCTTTTAAACTTCCTTATGAATTGACGAATAACTGATATTAATAGGTTCTATCGAAGGCAATACTTGTGCAAGTTGAAGCGCCTGCTCAAGATGTTGAATTTGAATCCATTGTTCTGTAACAACTTCTGCCATCTGAAAACAAGGAAATGAAACTTTAAGAGAGAAAAGTACAACTATTTCAACATCAGCAATAGAGAAAACAAAATCAAAACGGAATAATTTTTTTCAAGTTTTCGACACAACACAATCAAGGAAAGGCCAAATTAACCAAGATTGAGTTCTGAGAACAATGGTCATTTCGATTAACAAATTAAAAAGAATATCCGGGTGAAAAAACTTCCTTTATTCTTTTTCTTTTCATGGTTTAACATCTTAGCAGCAACCAGAAAATGAAGTCTGAATGAACCCCCTTCCCCAAAAACGATACATAAATCTAGAAATTAGAACAACAATAAGACGGTCTTTAAAGCATTTTTGCTGTTCTTGATAAAAATTCTTTATTCTTTAAGTTGATAAAGGTCATAATAATACATAGAAATGCTTAGTCATTCAACATTCACTAGCAGAGTCTCTACACAGAAATGAAATTAATGCATGCACAATGCTGACCTTTTCAACTTTTAAATTAATAGCTTCCACCCTATCTTCAGTGTCCTGTGCTTCCGATTCCAAAACATAAAGTTCAAAGTTGTTCTTTCTCGAAGCATCCCAAAGCAAACGTACCTAGGAGAACGAGGCCTACTACTCAAGTCAAATGAATATTGCAAATAAAGCAAGCATTACAGGCAAGGAATCCAATAGTAGAAAAAAATGGAATCAGGGATTATATTTATATTAAACCATTTAAAACGAACCTCCTCTTGTAGAGCCTTAAGCTTTTCATCAGCAAGTAATGAATCATCCTGCAATTAACATAATATAGAAATTAAAATTCATAGCCGAATAAACCCTAATTTAGTACACTGTACTCTTCAATCTACGCTTCTTTAGGGAAAGACATTCAATAACTGAAAATAATTGAAAACATAATAATAAAAAAGCAAAGCTTCTTGGCTAAGAATTGAACCTTAAGAGTGGATATAACAGACTGCAGATAAGTGATCTTGTTTTCCATGTCTTCGAGAAGCTTCTCGCGTTACTTGAGAAGAAGGGTTTTAGCATCAATGCTTTGAATTGTTTCTTCGAGAACAGATTCTACAATCATATTTACAAAGCATCAAAGAATTGAAGATTACGATTAGTAATTTGTTTCTAATGAAGCATTTATCGTTAAAAAGAAATTGAGAGTAAAAGGAGATGAGACAGAAGATGAGAAGCGGGTAACCAAAATTTATTTTTTGGTTGTGAGCGGGATTTTGAAAACGGGATAAAAAATAATAGTTTTTTGTGGCGTTTTGCTCAAAAACGCTATTATTGCTCAATTTTGATTTTTTTTTCATTTTTAACATATTTTTTTCTATTTTTTCTTATAAATTTTTTGTGCTGACATTATCATTTTTTAGAATTTTTTTTAAATTTTGAATATTGAACTTTTTAACTGAAATATGAACTAAAATATTAAATATTAAATATTTAAGTTTTTTATTTTTTATTTTTTATTTTTTTTTTGAAGATTTTTATAATTTTTAAATTATCATATAAAATACAAAAAGAAACTTTAACAGAAATAAAATGAAATCGATGAATTAAAAAAATACAAAATGACACAGTAATACAAGTATTATTCTTTTAAGTATGGTCCGCATTAGTTGTTTAGATTTTTATATAAATGGCATTTAATTATATGTATACACCTAAATTTTAATAGAGATACATATTAGAATTATATATGAATTTCGGTTTAATGTGTAATTGTAGACGTGAAATTCTAATTGTGGTTTAAATGTATAGTTAAAACTTTAATTTTGATTTAATCATACAAATTTTAAAAAATAAATACATCAATATATTTTTCTATTGGATAAATATAAATATTTATGTATGAAATAAATAAATATAAAATGATGTTATATCAATAATTGTGTTAATAATTTACAAGAACTGGATCAAATTAAAGTTCATGTATACAATTGCACACTAAACCATTGTTAGAAAAAGAAACATTTACCGGGGATTTTGGATTTTGAATTGGGGAAAAAGGGGTGATTATTTTAAAGATTTGGATTAGGGAAAATGGGGAAATCATCTCTTTCATAACCATAAATCATAATCCCTAAACCCATAATCCATAAACCTTAAACTAATAACTCACACACTTTAAATCCTAAACCCTAAACCCTAAACTATAATGATAATTAATTCAATATTTTAAAATTAATACTATCTCTTTTATAATTATATAAGAAAAT
Organism: Gossypium anomalum; assembly: GCA_025698475.1. Lineage (NCBI taxonomy): Eukaryota > Viridiplantae > Streptophyta > Magnoliopsida > Malvales > Malvaceae > Gossypium > Gossypium anomalum. The sequence goes on along the minus strand of CM046965.1, from coordinate 74,570,373 downwards.
ATTTATCATATAATTTAAAAACACTAACTAATCTAAACCCTAAACTTCTAATCCCTAAACCTTAAACCCTAAAACATAAACCCTAAACCCCTCACCTTTAACCCCTAACCCCTAAAACATAAATCTTTAAAATTATTTTAAATAATAGTATTTAAAAATTTTCATTTCTTGTGGCGTTTTTCAAAAAGCGCCACTAAAGCGACACTAAAGATCAAGCATTAGCGGCGTTTTTTAAAAAGCGCCTCTAAAGGTGTACTTATAGCGGCGTTTATTAAAAAAACGCCGCTAATACTTGATCTTTAGCGGCGTTTTTGAAAAGCGCCGCTAAAGCCACTAAAAGCTCAATAAAACGAAGTCGTTTTGAAAAATTCTTTTGCGGCGTTTTTAAAAAAGCGCCGCTAGTACTCAATCTTTAGCGGCGTTTTTGAAAAGCGCCGCTAAAGCCACTAAAAGCTCAACACAAAACGACATCATTTTGCAAAATTCTTTTGCGGCATTTTTTGAAAAACGCCACTAAAGATCAAGCACTAGCGGTTTTTTTAAAAAGCGCCGCTAAAGGTGTACTTATAGCGGCGTTTCTTAAAAAAGCGCCGCTAATACTCAATCTTTAGCGGCGTTTTTGAAAAGCGCTGCTAATACTCATTCTTTAGTGGCGTTTTTCATTCAAACGCTGCTAAAAACGCCGCTAAAAACCTGTTTTGGTGTAGTGGTCATTCTATCCTAGCTATAACCTATAAATTCCCTTCACCTCCCTAACCCTCCTGAAATGTCTCAAACTTAGAAAGCAACTGTAAATCCAACTTATTACGAATATAGAAGGATTTTTTTATTTTTTTTGGATAAATTTTTGAAGTGTCATTTATTTGGAGTCAATGGATCTTTTAACATTTTTAGTATTGTCCTTAATTCTGGTTGTTTATCAACTTTACGATAGTCACTGACAATTCACGAAAGGTGAGTGCCTCATTGAATTAGATTAGGAATGGCAGGATTGAATATATGCAATTTTTGGATTATCTAAATTTGAATCCACAAATTTGCTTAAAAATTAGAATCAGCTAATTATTAAAGTATTACTATCTAAATCCCAATTAAATATCATTATCCTCCAAATATACAAATCCAAAAAAAATCAAAATTTGAATTCGTGAAATAATATAAAATCAAACAAGGAAAATATTTTTAAATAAATTTTATTCATAATTAACAATAAATAAATGCAAATTATCAAAAGTAGTTAATTAACAATTCAAACAAATTGAACATAAAAATTTCAGAACAATTTAAACATACGAATTTCAAATAAATTAAAAGTTCCATAACAATTCCAAATAATTTAATTACTTAACCATAATTATATAATGTCAATTATATATATTATGATCTACCATAAAATTAGTTACACGTTTAGGTTTAAAATTACATATCATTAATATAAAAATATACATTATAATATCATACATTAATAATCTACCTAATTATATAATGCTAATTATATTATTATAATCTACCATAAATTAGTTACATGCTTAGAGTTTAAATTTACAAATAAAAAACATAAAAATGTACATTATAAAAAAATAGTTGTATATGGGTTATATATCATTAATAATATACCTTAATTATATAATGTTGATTGTATATATTATAATATACCATAAAATTAGTTACACGTTTAAGGCTTATGTTGAAATTATTAATAAAAAAATAAACATTATAATATCATAATTACATAATAAGTATTATACATTCATAATTTACTTTTATATAATAATTGATATATTATATGTAGTTAAAGCATTGGTGAAATTAGGGGGCTGACAAGGCTCGACCTCCCTAAAATAGAAAATTTCCTATTTAGGCCATTTGAAATTTTTAAAATTTTAAATCAGTAAAGGTAACTGCACTTTGGCTCCCCTAAAAATGATAAAAATTTGATTTAATCTTTAAAATTTATAAAGATAAAGACTATTAAATTAGTGATATTGCATTTTTACCACTGTAAAAATTACAAATTAATGTTGCCCCTAAAAAAATTTTCTAGCTTCGCCCCTGAGTTAAAGGTGCATGTATATTATTTTTATAATATAATATGTACTAAATATAATTATGTCACATTATAAAATAAATTCATATTATAATATTATTTAATTTTATAGATATTATTATTTTTGTTTAAAGTAATTTAACTGAATTGATCAAATAATAAAGGGAATAAACTCAAATTTAAGAATTTTTGTAATAGCTTATTTTTCAGTGGCGTCGGAAACGGTAGTTTTGGGACCCCATTTTCGATGGTTGAGATCATAGAAATTATTATTTAATATTTACATAGTTAGTTGAAGTTTAATTAGGATGAAGTTTAATTAGAATTTGATTCTCTAATTTTGTTAATTAGATAGTTAATTAATATACAAGTGTAATGATCCTAAAGTCAGTGGTGTCGAAAAATGAGATATCGAGACCTCGTTTTCGTAAACCCAGCCCACAAAATTTTTATTAAATATTTACAGAGTTACTATATAGGTGAATTGAATTTTGGATAAGCAATTTTGCCGAATCAATGGCTAATTAAGGTACAAAGACTAAATTGTAAAAATTGTAAAAGTTAATCGCTATATATTTTTATTTGTTAAAGCGCTTATTTAGCAATTAAACTAAGGTTTAAATAACAATTTTCCCACTTTTAATTGTAGTGGACGGTTAGTGCCTCACTATTAAGTAATAATATTATTAAAACTTAAAGGTTTAATAAATAATTAAATGATAAAACATTGAAAAAAAAAGGAAAAGATGTTGTCATCTTCCTTTTATTTCTTCCCCAACCCTTCCACCATTGAAGAGAAACCAAGGGTTTCATTCAAACTTAATTCCTCCATTTGGTAAGCTCGTTTTAGTCTGTTTCTTATAATTTTCATGTTTTCAAGATCGTAATAGTTTGATTTAGCTAATCTGTATGTTAATTTTTGAAACTATTAAAGTTTATGAATGATGACATTGATGAGTGCTTGAATTCTTAGTTTTAAATTGTTACAATTGAAGCTTAGATATGAAAAAGGACTAATTTGTAAAGTGAAAATTGTTAATTTTGAGCATAAGGACTAAAGTGTAAATATTTCAAAATTGATATTAAAATTCTATAATTATTGATAATAGAGGGCTATGAAAGGATGAAATTGAGATCTGTTTTGAAATCGAGGCTCAAATGTGAAAGATATTGCAAATTTGGTTTTAAGGACTAAATTGAATAAAATACAAAATTTGAATATAAATGAAATTGAACTGATACATGACTATTTCAGGATATAAAATAATGTTTTTTTATTGATAATTGAATTAAATTATGATATAGATCAGGATTTAAACCAATCAAATGATAATTACGAAAAAGAGAAAATTATGGATTAGTCCTTGACGCCTTATCGGTTGGTACTTTTTCCAGGTAAGTTAATATGGTGTAATTATCATTTGATTCCTCATGTCTATTATATTTTGAATGTTATATATATATATATATATATATATATATATATATATATATATAAGTTCTAATGAACTTTGAATATTTGCAATTTAGTACAAAATGGTGAGATTGAGATTAAATTGAAAAGGGATAAATATGAACTTACATGATGAAAATTACCTTGATGAAACTTCATAAATGTATTGTACATGTAACGTCCCAAATCTCTATAATTTCGGCTTTTGTGATTGTTGAGCATGGAATATCGGGACTTTTGTTTTGAATCATTTTGGCATAAAATATATGTAGTTTAAGAGGTTATGTGCTCTAGGGTGTGTTTGGAAGGTCCCAAGTTTGAGCCTTAACTTGGGCTAAGTTTTGGTTTTTATTTGAATAAAGCCTGGCTTTTAGTTATTAGGCTTATAAGAATTTATTGGTAGGAACTTAGCAAAATGGGCCTGCTAGTCTAGTGGTTAAGTGGCAAGGGATTATGCTTGAGATCCCGAGTTCGAGTCACGAGTGTGGCATTATTTTACTGATAAGTCGTGCGGACGTTTGAGTTGGACTAAAACACTAAAAGGGGGGTAGGGTTTATCAGATGTTTGCGTAACAAGTTTTCCTTTTTCTTTTTGCTCTCTCTGACGTTTTTTTCTTTTCCTAAAGCCTTTACTGTCAAAATTTTATTTCTTTTACCCCTTTCCTCCCTTTTTTTCTTTCTTTCAATTAGTTTTGGTGTACTGCTAGTGGTTTCGTCGGCTCGATAAGTATGGTTTTGTTAAATTGTGTGGTTTCTTTTAGAGATTGTTTAAGAGGGATTTAATTTGTTGTTTAGGAGGAAATAAAGGTTCTGTGAATCACTAATCGGGGTTCTAAATAGCGAGTAATCACCGTTATTCGTTGAAGGTAAATATATCTCTCGTTTCGGGATTTGTCTATTAGGAACTATTCGAATCAAGAGACTGAAAATTTGGCTTACAATTGACAATAATAGGTTTTAGAGTGTTTGAGATTGCGCTGGGCTTCAATCGAAATCAAGTGTGTACTTCGATTGCACAGAAAATAGGTTTCGACAAAAGCTGAAACTGAAACTGTCGACGCCAAACAGGAGTGTGGACTACCCGTGTGAAGGCCGTGTGGCAATACACGACCGTATGATCGATGAGCCAGGCCGTGTGTGAGGCACAGGCTAGAAAAATTGGGCCATGTGGGCTATACGGGCGTGTAGGCTCACACAGGTGAACTATACGGGCGTGTGGGAATCTGGGCCAAACTGTGTGATCCACATGGGCAAGGCCAATATAGGCTGTGTGAGCCACACGGGCGTGTGGGCTCACACGGGTAGGCCACATGGGCGTGTGAGCTCAATAATCTGATTTGTTCTGAAAGGTTGCATGGGTCGCCTTAGTCGACTGTGACCTATTAAAGGGGTCGGTAAGCGTTACTTAGGCCCTGTTCTGTGACATGATACTGATGTGTATGCTAGTATGTTATACTTAGCATGTGTATAAATATTGATCTGATTTGAGTATAGTACGTACAATCTGTTTACTGTTTGAAAGCATGCCATGACATTATTTATGTTGCATTACATTGGGTTGGGTTTGATATTGAGGAGAAGGAAGACTGAAAGGCTCTTTAGCCGCTTATCTGGCAGCTTCGCTGCAATTATTGATATATGCCGTGACACGATACCTTATAGTGTGTAGGGTTGGATGGGTTGATTTATCCCTATAGTTGGTGTGTAGGGCTAGGTGGGTTGATTTTATCCCTACATGGTGTGTAGGGTTGGTGGGCATGCACTGTACTGCTTGATATGTATGTATATCTGTATGGCCTAAGGCCCGAATGTATCTGGTATTGTTCTGAGTGGGCTAAAGCCTACCCTGATTATGTTAGGAGCTCAGGTTCGATTATGACCATTTGACTGTTATCTGTTTATATGGATGCTTTACTGTGGGGACATACACACTGAGTTTGCGAAAACTCACCCATTTATTATTTTATTTGTCAGGTAATCCCCAGCAGTAGATGGATCGGTGTAGAGGAAGGCTCGACAGTGACCAACACCATATATACTCTAGTTTTAAGGTTTAATTAAAATGTTTGAGAACTTTTAAGTAATTTATGAAATTGAAGCTTTTGGTTTTACTTGAGATTTTGAACTACTGTTTATGGATTTTGAAACTGCAACGTATAACGATAATTTTATTTGTTTTTAAGTTTTCGCGTATTAAGAAATGGTTTCAAACAAGTCAATCAGTCAGTACACGTTTTCTGAGTTAAGTAAAAGATAATAACTAGAACAGTTAGAGTAAATTTGGTTTTGAATACATTCTCATGTGACTTCACTAGATTTGGCCATAATGTCTAGGTCGAGTTTGGGGTGTTACATTTAGTGGTATCAGAGCCCGAATGAAAAACTCGACTGTGAATTTGGGTTTAAAAAAATGGTTTTTGTAAAATGGTTTGAAATAATTTTGATAACAAGTATGTGGTGCACCAAGCCTTCAGCACTGATCTTGTAAGTTCTTTGAAATTATGATATTTACTGTCTGAAAGTATGTTCATCCTGAAATGTTGTCTGAATCTGTCTAAAATACTGTGTGTGTTATGAGACTACTGTAGGTAGTACTTTACTGAAACACTATAGGTAGTGTGGATCAAATCAGAGTGAGAGATCGCTTCTCGCGATAACTGACTCTGAAACCCTATTACTATATTGCATAAAATATCTACTAATAATTATTGAAACTATAAACTGAAGTGCATAAAAATTCAAACCAAGTTAATTCGATAGTTACAATGAGCACACGTGGTACTCGTGGATGGGGTACTGGAGGCCGAGGTAGAGGTCGTAGAAGGATTCGAGCTGAGTCTTTCGCATCTGATGCGATCCCTAATCTGGACACTAGCGAGACGCTAGTGTCACCGTTATCGAGATCGTGTGTCTTTGAGTCCCAAGACCGTGATAAAGCGGCGGATAACGCGACCGCCCCGAGCCATGCTGCAAATTTTGGAGAGGGTCGCTGGGGATAATACTGGGTCTGGAAGCCGTGGGTCGATTACGGAACAACTCCGATCAAATGGGGTTGAGATATTCAGGGGCATCGTTGAAGTTGCTCGGAGTGTGGCCGAGTACTGGATGGAGGCCAAGGAGCGTATCATGGACGATCTAGACTTTTCTGATGAGCAGAAGCTCAAGGGGGCTGTGTCATTGCTACGAGATGAGGCGTATCAGTGGTGGCTGACCGTTAAGGAGGGCACTCAGCCCGATTGACTGACTTGGGATCTGTTTAAGACCACTATCAGAGTAAGTACGTGAGAGCCAGCTACACTGATGCTAAGGGATGTGAGTTCCTAAATCTCACTCTGGGAGACCGTACAGTACCTGAGTATGAGACTGAGTTCATTAGATTGAGTCGTTATGCGAGGGGCATGGTGGCGACCGAGTATGAACGCTGTGTCTGATTTGAGGATGGTTTTTGTGATAGTCTGCGGGTTTTGATAGCTCTACAGAGGGAGCGGGATTTCTCCGTCTTGATCGAGAAGGCCAAGATAGCCGAGGAGGTGAAGCGCTTTGAGCGCCAAAATCATGAAAAAGGGAAGGCTAAGAGGGATTCTGAGCCTACGAACGCGAGGATGAGGCCTAAGAAAAAGGCCAGGACTAGTTGGCCCGTGAGAGCTGGGCCTACTACTGCTGCACCTACTGGGGTGGCAATTTATCAGCTCTATAATAGACGCCACCCAAGCGAGTGTTGGAGGTCTACTGGAGCTTGTTTGAGGTGTAGTTCGACTGAGTACCGTGTTAAGAATTGTCCATTGAGGGGTAACCAGATGGAAGCTCTAGTTGTTGAGACTGTAACAACCACCTAGGGGCCGAGGATAGGCTAGGGGTGGTAATGGTATGGGTCGAGGTTAGAGAGCACCAGGCAGAGGTGCTGGGTTGACTGAGGTGAGGCAGCTTGTACTTGTCTATACTACACGTCGTCGTGAGAATGGAGATGCTTTACGGGTACGTTTTTAATTCTTGATGTACCTTATATTGCACTGATAGACATAGGCTTTACACATTCCTATGTTACATATTCTGTGTTTGAGACTTTAGGAATTTCGCATGAGAGAACTCCTAGTAAGATTTCAGTGGTGAGTCCGTTGGGGCAGTCTATTAGGGTTAATAAATTGTTTAGAGACGTTCAGTTGGAAGTCCAAGGGACGATATTTTTGGCTGATCTGATGGAACTTCCGTTTGGGCAGTTCGACTTAATTTTGAGCATGGACTGGTTGATGAAGCATCGTGTATGTCTGGATTGTGCTGAAAAGAGGGTTGTTTTGAGGATCGAGGAGAATAGCGAGATAGTAGTGATTGGGGAACGACAAAATTATTTGTCTAATGTGTATCTACGTTAGTGGCAGAGAAGCTAATGAGGAAAGGATGTGAGGTGTTTTTGGCCTACATCAGTATTTCTGATTCTGTAGACTCTTCAGTTAAGGACATCTTTACTGTGAGGGACTTTCCAGATGTTTTTCCAGAGGAATTACCAGGATTACCTCCGAGTCGCGAGGTAAAATTTGGTATCGAGTTGATTCTTGGTACAGCTCTGGTGTCTATTGCCCCATATCGAATGGCATCGAAGGAACTGGCAGAACTTAAGGCTTAAATTCTGAGTTGTTGGATCATGGGTTTATTCATCCTAGTGTGTCTCCATGAGGAGCACCGGTTCTGTTCATAAAGAAGAAAGATGGTACGATGAGGATGTGTATTGACTACCGTCAGTTGAATAGGTTGACGATTAAGAATAAATACCCACTTTCAAGAATTGACGACATGTTCGACCAGTTCAGAGGGGTGTTAGTGTTCTCAAAGATTGATCTACGATCAGGTTATCATCAGTTAAGGGTCAAGGAAGCCGATATGCATAAGATGACATTTAGGACTCGTTATGGACATTACAAGTTCCTAGTTATGCCCTTTGGGTTGACAAATGCACCAGTAGCGTTCATGGACTTGATGAACTGTGTGTTTCAGCCATACTTAGACCAGTTCGTGGTGGTGTTCATTGACAACATCTTGATATACTCCAAGTCTGAGGACGAGCACGATGAACATTTTAGGGTTGTTCTGCAGATACTTCATAAGAAACAACTCTATGCGAAGTTCTCTAAGTGTGAGTTTTGGCTTCAAGAAGTAACCTTTTTGGGACATGTGGTGTCTGCTGAGGGATTCGTGTTGATCATCGTAAGATTGAGACTGTGTTGGATTAGAAACACCTGAAGAATGTGTCTAAGATCTGTAGTTTTTTGGGACTAGCAGGATATTATCGACGTTTCGTAGAAGGGTTCTCTTTGATCGCAACGCCATTGACTAAGTTACTACGTAAGAGTACCCTTTGTTTAGACTGATGCACAGCAATAGAGCTTTGAGAAGCTCAAAATCGTGTTAACTCAGGCTCCAATTTTGATACAGTCTGGGCCTAGTAAGGACTTCGTAGTGTACAGCGACGCGTTACATGTGGGTTTGGGTTGTATTCTGATACAAGACGGTAAGGTAGTTGCTTATGCATCTCATTAGCTCAAGACTCACGAGGCTAAGTATTCGACGCATGATTTCGAGTTGGCTGTAGTTGTCTTTACATTAAAGATCTGGAGGCATTATTTGTACGGTGAGAAGCATACCATCTACATTGATCATAAGAGCCTTAAGTATCTCCTCACTCAGAAGGGGTTAAATCTTAGGCAGTGTCGATGGGTTGAGCTGCTTAAGGATTATGACTGTAGTATTGAGTACCACCTTGGTAAGGCTAATTTGGTGGTCGATGTGTTAAGTAGTAGGGCTATGACCAATCTGAGAGCGATGTTTGCTCGACTGAGCCTTTATGACGATGAGAGTCTCCTAGCTGAGTTGCAGGTTAGACCGACGTCGCTGGATGAGATTAAGGATAAGCAGTTAGGAGATAAGTCTCTTGAGTTGCAGTTTCGTCAGATTGAGGCTGGAACTACTACTGATTTTGGGATTGACAGTAATGGCGTACTGTGTTTCCGAGGGAGGATCTATGTACCTAATGATGAGGATTTGAGACTGTCGATTCTGAGGGAAGCGTATAGTAGTCCTTACGCTATGCATCCTGGTGGAAACAAGCTGTATAAAAATCTTCAAGAGTTGTACTGGTGGCCAGGGTTGAAACGTGAGGTGACAGACTATGTTGCTTGTTGTTTGACTTGTCAGCAGGTTGAGACTGAGCATCAGTTACCTTCAGGTTTGCTACAGCCAGTAAAGATACCGATGTGGAAATGGGAGCGAGTAACGATGGACCTCGTTAGTGGGTTGCCTCTAACACCCACTAAGAAGGATTCTGTTTGGGTTGTCGTGGATCGATTGACCATGTCGGTACATTTCATTCCTGTTAGGACAGACTTCTCCCTATAAAAGCTAGCTAAGATGTACATTTTCGAGATAGTGAGGTTGTATGGGGTTCCTGGTTCGATCATCTCTAATAGGGATCCTCGTTTTACGTCTCGATTCTGGCAGAAACTTCATGAGGCTTTGGGTTCTCGTCCAGATTTTAGTAGTACTTTTCATCCTCAACAGATGGTCAGTTGAAGAGGGTGATTCAGGTACTAGAGGATATGTTGAGGGGATATGTTACGGATTTTCGAGGTAGTTGGGAGGAGTACTTGCCTTTGGCAGAGTTTGCTTACAATAACAGCTATCAGTCTAGTATTCAGATGGCACCGTATGAGGCACTTTATGGTCGTAAGTGTCGCACTCTTTTGTGCTGGACTGAATTGGGTGAACGACGTGTTCTGGGTCTGAAGTTGATTTCAGAGACTGAGGATAAGGTCCGGTTGATTCGAGAGCGTCTGAAAGCGGCTTCTGATAGACAAAAGTCTTATGCTGATTTGAAGAGGAAGGACATTGAGTATTCTATGGGGGACTTGGTCTTTCTTAAAGTTTCACCATGGAAGAAGATTCTAAGGTTCGGACGCAAGGGTAAGCTGAGTCCTCAGTTTATTGGGCCGTACTGATTACGGCGAAGTTATGCGATCGCGTGATCGCTTAGAGCCACCACCGGTTAGATCGCATACATGACGTATTTCATTTCTCGATGTTAAGACGTTATCGCTCTAATCCCACGTACATTGTGCTTGTGGAGGAGATTAAGGTTAGACCAGATCTGACATTTGAGGAGGAGGCAGTTCAGATTTAAGACCGCGATGCGTAGAAAGTCCATTACTTTAGTGAAGGTGTTGTGGTGGAATCATAGAATTGAGGAGGCTACTTGGGAGCCAGAGGATATGATGCGACAGTAGTATCCTCACCTTTTTCGATCAGGTAAAAAAATTCGAGGATAAATTTTCTTTAAGGGGGTAGAGTTGTAACAACCCAAATCTTTGTAATTTCAGCTTTTGTGATTGTTGATCATAGAAATATCGGGACTTTTGTTTTGAATCATTTTGGCTTAAAATATATGTGGTTTAAGAGGTTAAGTGCTCTGGGGTGTGTTTGGGAGGTCTCAAGTTCAAGCCTTAACTTGGGCTAAGTTTTAGTTTTTATTTGAATAAAGCTTGGCTTTTGGTTATTGGGCTTATAAGAATTTATTGGTAGGAACTTAGCAGAATGGGTCTGCTGGTCTAGTGGTTAAGTGGCAAGGGATTATGCTTGAGATCCCGAGTTCGAGTCACGAGTGTGGCATTATTTTACTGATAAGCCGTGCGGACGTTTGAGTTGGACTAAAACACTAAAAGGGGTAGGGTTTATCAGATGTTTGCCTAATCTATTTTTCCTTTTTCTTTTTGCTCTCTCTGTCGTTTTCTTCTTTTCCAAAACCCCTTGCTGCCAAAATTTTATTTCTTTTACCCCTCTCCTCCGTTTTTCTTTCTTTCGATTAGTTTTGGCGTACTGCTAGTGGTTCCGTCGGCTCGGTAAGTATGGTTTTGTTAAATTGTGTGGTTTCTTTTGGAGATCGTTTAAGAGGGATTTAATTTGCCGTTTAGGAGGTAATCAAAGTTTTGTGGATCACTAATCGTGGTTCTAAACAGCGAGTAATCACCGTTCTTCGTTGAAGGTAAGTATATCTCTCATTTCAGGATTTGTATATTCGGAACTATTCGAATCAAGAGACTGAAAATTTGGCTTACGATTGACAATAATAGGTTCTGGAGTGTTCGAGATTGAGTTGGGCTTCAACCGAAACTAGATGTGTACTTCAATTGCACAGAAAACGGGTTTCAGCGAAAGCTGAAACTTAAACTGTTGATGCTACACAGGCATGTGGACTACCTGTGTAGAGGCCGTGTGGCAATACACGACCGTGTGATCGACGAGCCAGGCCGTGCGCATGCCACATGAGCACGATGCACACTGACGTATGAGGTTGGCTAGCCCGTGTGCGAGGCACAAGCTAGACCAATTAGGCCATGTGGGCTTATACGGGCGTGTGGGAATTTGGGCCAGGCCGTGTGATCCACACAGGCAAGGCCAATATGGGCTGTGTGAGCCACACGGGTGTGTGGGCTCACACGGACAGGCCACATAGGCGTGTGAGCCCAATAATCTAATTTGTTCTGGAAGGTTGCACGAGTCTCCCTAGTCGACTGTGACCTGTTAAAGGGGTCGGTACGCGTTACTTAGGCCCTGTTCTGTAACATGATACTAAGGTGTATGCTAGCATGTTATACTTAGCATGTGTATAAATATTGATTTGATCTGAGTATAGTACGCATAATCTGTTTATTGTTTGAAAGCCTGCCATGACATTATTTATGTTGCATTGCATTGGGTTGGGTTTGATATTGAAGAGAATGAAGACTGAAAGGCTCTTTAGCCGCTTATTTGGCAGCTTCGCTGCAATTATTGATATGTGCCGTTACACGGTACCTTATGGTGTGTAGGGTTGGATGGGTTGATTTATCCCCATAGTTGGTGTGTAAGGCTGGGTGAGTTGATTTTATCCCCATATGGTGTGTAGGAGTGGACGGAGATGGTGTGCAGGGTTGGTGGGCATGCACTGTACTGCTTGATATGCATGTATATCTGTATGGGCTAAGGCCCGAATGTATCTAGTACTGTTCTGAGTGGGCTAAAGCCTACCTTGATTATGTTAGGATCTCAGGCTCGATTATGACCATTTGACTGTTATTTGTTTACATGCATGCTTTACTGTAGGGACGTACACACTATGTTTGCAAAAACTCACCCTTTATTATTTTATTTGTCAGGTAATCCCCAGCTGTAGATGGATCGATGCAGAGGAGGGCTCGATAGTGACCACCGCCATGTATACTCTGGTTTTAAGGTTTAATTGAAATTTTGAGGACTTTTAAGTAATTTCTAAAATTGAAGCTTTTGGTTTTAACTTGGGATTTTGAACTACTGTTTATGGATTTTGAAACTGTAATGTATAATGATAATTTTATTTGTTTTTAAGTTTCCTCATATTAAGAAATGGTTCAAGCAAGTCAATCAGTCAGTACACGTTTTCTGAGTTAAGTAAAAGATAATAATTGGAACGGTTTAGAGTAAATTCGGTTTTGAATACATTCTCATGTGACTTCGCTAGATTCAGCCATAACATCTAGGCCGGGTTTGGGGAGTTACAGTACACATGGTTACAGGTTGATTTCTGATGATTCCAAGATATAAAAATTATTGCTGGCTAGAAGATACATGTGACATAGGTTTAGCTCGAACAAGTAACTTGATGTCGTTTTAAAGGTTTAGCCCAAATGGGTAACCTTACATGTATATATAATCCTGGACAAAATATTTGATGTGTCGATATAAAGGTTTAGCTTGTACAGGTAACATGACATGAATATATGTTCAACTCAGATGAGCAACAAATGTGGTTAATTATCAATGATTACTGAGATTTAGAATTTGTTGTAGACTCGAAGATACATGGGACACAATTTTAGCTCAGACGAGTAACCTGATATAGTTTTAAAGGTTTAGCTCGGATAGGTAACCTGACATGTATATTTATAGCATTGGCCAAGCTATTTGATGTGCAGATAAAAGGTCTAGCCCGGATGGGTAACTTGACACAAATGGGTATGTTCATCTCGGATGAGCATCATATACAATTAGTACCAGTGTATTATAGTTCTTTTATGGTGTTTCATCGGGTAACTAATAAGATGTGAAATGTGGAATTAAATAACATATTAATGTTCCAAGATGGCAAAATGAAAGATCTAATGATAAGTTTGAGCATACACACATGATAGAGTTGTGATTAAATTGGATTTGGAAGAGATGAAACATCATGTTTACATTTGATGTGTTACATTATTGAATATGAATCAAGCTTACCTTGTTGTGATTGTGTTTTGAGATGCTAGGTAAAATTTAGTTATACACATTAGTCCAATATATGTACTTGTTAAATGAGGTAAGTTAATCATTTATATACGTATGAACTTACTAAGCATTAGTAATGCTTACTCTATTACATTTTCTTTCTCGTAGTTTTCGTTTACAGAATGTGTCGATCAAATCGTCTTGGAGCCCACATTACCCACCCTTTGATTTTGGTAGCTTTTTAACCATTCTTGACTCGGTTGTGTAGCATGTATATATATGTTGTTGTCACCTAGAAGATAGTTGAATTAGTCCTTGTTAAAGGTAGAATTTGTAACTTAATACTCATATGTGTATTATGAGATGATCTTGAATAGCATTCAATGGTATTGTTTGAGCATGATTAGGCATAAAAACATTACAATGTGATATGGTGATGGCATGAAATGGTTAGGTATATGTTTATTTACTTGAATTTACTTTAAAATGATGCCAAATTAAGGCATGTTAGATTGTTTCAATTGAGTAATGATAAATAAATGTTTGGGAATGCTTTTAGATTGATTTTGTGCTGGTTTAGATGTTCATATATGCACCAAATGAGCTTAAGGTTTGGCTTGATATGAAATAGGTACCAAATGAACAAATTTCATCAAAAATAAGGTCATCGTCTCGACATGAAATACCATTTGTCACATTGTTGACAGATAGTTTGTGACGCCCCGACGTGAAGTGGTTTGACGTCGTGATGTGACTCACTGTTTTGGCAACATCACAATGTGGAGGAGGTCACATGACAACGTGGAGCCCAAACTTTTAAAATATTGAAATTTGTTCATAATCCATGCTTGGGCTAACAAAAAAGCTTTCGTAAGCTCGATTAAGACTCGGTTGAAGTTGGATATTATTATTAGTTTGTGTTTTCGAAATGAGTTAATAATTGGATGATTTAATTATGGTATTTATGGTGGTAGTTGCTCCACCAACGAATATAACATCCCGTAACTTGGACCCGGCTAATGATCAGGTCGGGCGAGGGGTGTTACAATTTTGATGATTTCTAGATACAAAAGTTTCTGATTTACAATAAGCTAAATAAGGTTTAAGAGAATAAGATATCAAAGAAGATTTGTTTTCTTATTAAAAAATTATTTTCAATTTTAGAAAATATTTTTATTATTTGTTTATAAATTATTTATTAATTTGTGCAAATTATAATCAATATTTAATATAAGTATTAATGGTTAAAGTATTATTTTATATATAAAAGGTCTTGAGTTCAAACCTTATTGGGAGCAAATATTTTTTAACCATAATTGTGGATCCAAAATGGATATTTGAAGGGTCTACTTGTATATGTAAAATTCATTAGATGAACTGCTATCCCTAAATTAGACCATGCATAGTGCATAGCCATACCAAGGAAATATGGACATTTATTATTTGTAGGGTTTTGGAACAAATACCTTACAACATATAAGGCACTTGTAGGCAACTACACTACTACTCAAGTGGTAGCATAATTTACCAACAAGACGCTCCCACTTCGTGAACCACACACGACTCTCAATAGAGTCGGGAGACAAAACCTTGATTAAGATAATATTAAACTTGTTGAGGTGTCTATCGGTCCCAAGCGAATGACACTTCGAAGACTTCTCCTAAAGGAGTTAAAAATCTGTTAACACTAATCTAAATTCCATTGGAGGATTCAAAGTGATCAACCAAATTAAGGCAAAAATGGACAAAATTTGCGGATGCCCTGGAGTTAGGACTTATTGTCCTAATTGGAAACACTAATTATTTAAATTTCATTTTTTAAAA
The DNA here is from genome assembly GCA_025698475.1 of Gossypium anomalum. Classification (NCBI taxonomy): domain Eukaryota; kingdom Viridiplantae; phylum Streptophyta; class Magnoliopsida; order Malvales; family Malvaceae; genus Gossypium; species Gossypium anomalum. The sequence continues at coordinate 74,554,786 of CM046965.1, read as the reverse complement.
TAAATCTATCTCGGAGTTAAACTATTATTTGTTGGATATGATGCTTTAAATGTAGTATATTCATTTTGTGTACTTGTATTTTTCGAACAAATTTGTTTAATAATAACATCATTAATTACATTAATACCTTTTGTATATTGTCCTCAATGTTTTTTGCACACAAAGAAAAATGGAAGCAAATATTGGTTATCTAATATTTAAATAATACTAGGATGTATTACATGGTTGGATCGTAATACAGAAAGACAACTTGTATTAGTTAATGAACCTAAACATGTCCTTAGTCTAATTGGAAATGGGCAAACTGATTGAAAGACTAATATGTCGTCTCAAGTCCAATTGGGGAATGTTTTTCCTCAAGCATCGGAGCGGATGATTCCCAAAAAATAAAGCATTGTAACACCTCACACCCGACCTAGAAGTTATGGTTGGATTACGAATGTGACATTGATAAATTAAGAACTTTAGCCATTTGTTCTTGAAACACATCTTATTTTGGAAAATGAAGATTTGGAAAATGAATGGTTAGTAAATAATAATTTTAGCTAACCTTTTGTGAGTTTTTAGAAAATCTCATACTCGAAAACACTTATTTTACAATAAAATCACTTAGTTTAGCCGTGGAAAGTTTTCAGAGTTTTAGTTTTGAAAATCGATTTCTAATTTGACAATTCGAACGATTTTGCAGTTTTATGTTTAAAATATTAAAATTCGACAAAATGAACAAAAATCATAAAGCAAAGTCCAAAAATAGATTTACAGTCTAGAAAAGAATTAAACATAATTAATTTTATGGTATTATCCAAAAAATCAATCCGAGCTCCTATGCCGCTTGATCCTAAATTTTCTTACAAAGCTCAGTGTGTAACTCAGCCCATTTATACAGAACAAACATAAAAAGCACACAGAAGTTAGAAATCGAACAAAATGCACATCATGGCATACTATGTGATGCAACATATTAATCAGATTAGATATAAATGGCATGGCATTTTATGCGATGCAACACTTAAAACAGAATAGAAATAGATCCTACCTCTATCCACTACACACAATCTCCGTCCATCCTTACACACCAATTAGGGTAATAAATACCCATCCAACCTCACACACCTATAAGTGAGCACATGTCACTTTTCATAATAGTATAGTCAAGTTGCCAGAAATAGTGCGGTAATCTGCAAGAATCACATAAGTACAGTCAAGCCATCAGAATTATAGTCAAGCTATCAGAACAGATATGTAGTTAAACCACCAGATAAGACAAATCATTAAACTATAATCACTTCCTCCGTCACATCATAGTCCCACCCCAATGCACATGCTAAAATATAGAACATACTTAGTTGCACACAAATGAATCATGCTTTAACAAATTACTCACATTTACAGATCAGACGCAAGATGCTATCGAATGTTACATATATAATATCAGCATTATAGATTTCAATATCAGAGTCTTACATATCACATAAGTCACATACATAAGTCATACAAATCTCATTATAGACCCTACGAAACAGCTAAAATCAAAGTATACATCAAGCGTGACTTTAACTAGTTTTTACAAAAATTAGGCCCACACATCCATGTAGTCCACATGACCTATCTGGCCTAGATCGTGTGGCCTATATTTTATAGCATACAGCCTAGCACATGCTCCTGTGACCCACACAACCCATTTAACCCAACCCATATGGCTCACACAATTTGACACACGAGCTGACAGATGATCATGTGGTATTAAAAAAGCACTTTTTTAGCATCGTGTCGTTCACTATTTTTCAGGATTGAAGGTACACACCTACTCATTTTTCGATGCCAACATAATAGCGAGGATTCCAGAACCTACAACTCTAGACAGATTGATTAAGACCAAAACATTATATTTGAACTAAAATCTGACCCTTATTGAAACTTAGCATTCAACCCAAAATGTTTAGGCAATCAACCCTAGAAAAAGAATGCACAACCAACCTCCAAACTGGCACATTTAGATACTTACCCAAAGAAAGAATGCCTCCTAAAGAACTCAACTCGTAGGAGGAGTAATCGTCACACAACCTGCACCTAACAGAAACACAAAAACCATAAAAACTGACTGCAATAGATATCTTAACTAAAATCTTACCCTCCAAGAGAAGATAATAACATGTCCAAACCGAATCAACAATAGGAAAGAGAACTAATATACTTACCAAAGACCGTCTCACTTAACTAAAAATTCTGATCACCACAACCAACAATGAAGAATGATAACAAGACAAGGATACGTAAAAGAGAAAGAAAACCCCAATAAGTAGGAGGATTTGGAAACAAAAATGAGGGAAAGAGGGAAAGTGGAAAAGTGAAGGATGTAGGAGTGAAGAGTGGGAGAGAAACGACAGTTTTGGGAGAATTTTGGGGAGAATATTTCTCTAATTTTTTTAAAAAATATATAAATAAGATAAAATCTTATTAAATCCCATTAGTTGCTATCCTAATAGGCTGATCAAAATTCAAATTTAACCAAAGCACATCTACATGGTTGGCACAGTAAGAGCGAATAAAATATCTTCTACTTTTGCGCGCACAATATTCGAACACGAGACCTCTGGGTAAGTTGAAGCCTTACCACTGAATCAACAGTTCATTCTTGTCAATACTTGAGAAAAAATAATTAATGAGCTAGATATTCAAAGTCAAGGGTTTGAACCAAAAAAAAAAAAAATTCAAGGGAAGAAATTTGAACACAGGACCTCAGGTACATAAATAGAACTCTTATCCATTGAACCAAATTAATTACTTGACACGATTCCTACAACCTCGATTCAAAAATAGGATGTGACCACTTTTGGTTTACTAACCCCAATTTCTACTAACCCAATTTTTGGGATGTGACAAACATAGATGTGATTGACTAAACTGACAGTATATAGAACATGATCCAAGTAGAATAGATCCTAAATTCGTTTATGGATTTATTCACTTGTGACATTCTTAATGTAACATACCTTAATCCTAAGTGGATGATGTACTATGTATGCATGACTTGTATATTTTGATATAAGTAAAAGCCTAAGTTCAAATAAATAAAGAACCGAAAGTTGTTGTTTTGGGTATATAACTTCTATAGTATGTAGCATCATTCACAATAATGGAAAATCATAGTTCAACTAATGGGTAAATGATATCCTCTCATCGGCATTACATGATAGATGAAAAGAAAACGTGGACACAAGTTGTTTATCTTTGTGATAAATGACTTAATTACTATTTGATAGTAATTGACTCTTCATGAAGGAATATGTAATGGCTACCATGAGATAAAATAAGATTATATTAATAGGCAAAAAGTTGAAACTCAATTATAAATTATTTGATCCCTAATTATATATGTCAAATTGGTCCTTCCATTAGCTCGTTGAAATTAGAAATGGATTATATGTAGAACCAAATGAATAGAAATGATGAAGTTGGGGAAATGGGTCGCGTTCACAAATGAACATGTTTTCTTACTGAATATAGAAATAATTTGAGAATTAATTTAAGGTTTCAAATTATTATTTAAATAATTGAAGTTTGAAAATGTAATTAAATTAATTAGCCATTATGAATCCATTGAATATGGAAATTAAATATATTTCCTCATAGATTCTTTTACAGTAAAGTTGTTATGATTTTTATAGAATTATAATTTAGTTGAGAAAATTATTTAATTAAGAAATTAATTTAGTTAATTAATTAATTGATTAATATTTATTTTGGGAATAGAAAAAAAATTGTGTTAGATTAAATTATAAAGTATTGGGCCAAATGTCTAGGAAGCACATATAATTGAACCCAATACATGAGAAGCCTAATTTCCCTCATTTTACATGTGAGAGGCGACAACCCTAGTGTTTTTATCTAGGGTGTGTCGCCCTTCTCTTCTAGTCAGACTAGGAGAGTGTTTTTCTATTAAATAAATATTTTTTGTGTTACACTTTATCTCTCCATATAAATAGATGACACTAGTAGAGCTATTTACACAAGTTTTTACACTTAAGTTTCATATATTGTTATTCTGTCAGAAAGTAGTGAAACTTTATTTTCTTAGAATAAATTCTATTTTCTAGGAATAATAATTTCTACCGGTTTCTATTTAGAGAATTATTATCAAATGTAGTAGCTAATTTGGATCAATTCCGCACTTAAAGAGTTTGTTTTCTAGGAAATTTAGGATTTTATATTTCGTTTTCGATAATTAGGCCTTAGGATTAAATGTTAATAAAACAAGTATTTTCTAACACATTTTATAAATATTGTGACCCAATAGGCCGACATGAGCCTTAAGTGGTACTAATATGTTCATTTGAGTGTGTAGGATGGAGATATAAAGGCCAATTGGCATGGAAGCAAGGGACGAGTGGTGCAAAAGCTTCCCAGGACGTCAAAGTACAAAACCAATGACACAAGGCAGGAATTGTGTGTTGTGTCACGCCATATACTTAGTGTGGTATGACACAGGTCGACATGCTACCTAAGTATATCGATATTATTTTTTTCTGCACAATCAACTTTATACGAAGACCTAAGACATGTCGAAGACCTAATTTAGGCTACCAACACTTCTATAAACAATACATTAGGGGTTTGATGTAACCAAGTCGTCCTAGACGCCTTCAAAAAACCTAGTAGTTTAGGAGTAGGATTAGATTATTTTTCTTTCAGCTTTTCTATAACTCTTTTGTTTTTCCTCTTGGATTAAGTTTTTATCCAAGAGTTTATTTATTTAATTGAAGTATTTCAGTTTATATTTTCTTTGTATTCGATTTATTTCTTTATTCCAATTAAGTGATTGCTATTCTGTTCCCCATTCGATATTCAATCCACAATTATTCAAATTACTTTTCTCTTCTGAATCGATCGTGTTCTTTGCATGATTCATTCAATTGATATAGATATGAATAACATGAATGACTAAATCCCTTAGGGGAGATTAACGAGTGGATTGGGATGTGATTAACAGAAGATTTAGGGTTTTTTCTAGAGGGATTAGTTTATATGAATTACGTCTACTTAAACCACTAGGACTGACAACCCTAGGAAGTTATCATAGGCTAGACGAGGTCTGGAGATAAGTTGAACCGAGTAAATCCTAATTTATCCTGGTTGATAAAGTGAGGTTGAGAGATAAGCAAGTATCAATCAATTGATTAGTTAATTAGAGGCCGGGAGGTAATAATTTGTTAATCGATAGTTAATCCACCCTAAAACCCTAATAGGAAGTTAGTTACAAACCCTGAAGCGAGTTAATCTTCTTGATTGGTTTATTGATTTTTATCGTTTGTTTATTTTTCTTATTTATGTTCGTTATTTATTTTTTTTATCTAAATTCTCTATTTTATAGTTTATCGTAATATGTGAATTAATTAGTACTATTTAGACTTATTATTACAAAATTATTTTCATGATTTATTTTGTCCTACCTTAGGTATGATCCTCAGAATACTTCCAAGTATTTTGTTGTACAAATTATATTACAATTTCACCGATGCACTTGTGGATACTGTCGTTCTCAATTCTTATTTTTTTGGTATTATATTTTTACTATAAATAATAACTCGTTTATAGGCAGTCATTACACTTGACGCAATTTAGGGTATGAAGATAGCAGAGAAAGTTGGGAATGTTTTAGATCCGTCTTACACAAAACAAGGTACTTTTTGATAGAATATTCATTACTAGAAATATCACAAACTAGCTCAATTTTAAAAAATTTTAAAACTTTCGTTATGTCAGTAAATTGTTTTCATAACCAAAATTTTCCGACATGATTTTTTAATGATAATTGTCTTGTTTGTAGTTAGAAGAGTCATCATGGAGGGTAAGATTAAGAAGAAGAGATACAACCACAACTAGCTAGTAAAACTCTAGCAAATAAGTTCCTTTGATCTCTATTAATGGATATTCATGCATTAATAAAAAACTTCAAGAGCCAAGGTTTGAACCTAAGAGATCTCGTGGCCCTATTTAGTGGACATACCATTGGGTTTATCTCAGTGTTTTACTTTTAGGGGAAAAACTTATAAAGCAACAAATATTAATCCTGCCTTTGTAAAACAACGTAGGGCAACTTGCCCACGTGATAGAGGTAACACTAACCTTGCTCCTCTAGACCCAATGCCAACATGTTTTGACATTTCATACTTTGAAAAATTGGTGAAAAAGAAAGCATTACTCATTGCAAACCAAACACTTTTCAATGGTGGCTTAATTGATAATTTTGTAAAAATCTATAACTCCAACCATAAAGTGTTTTGGGATGATTTTGCTAAGTCTATGATTAAGATGGAAAATTAAGCCTTTGAATGAAGAGCAATGACATGAATTATAATAAAGTGAACTAGGAGAAGAAAATGATGCTATTAGCGTCAATTTTCCCCTTTAAAAACCATTTCATATTTAGTAATGTTTCTTTCTTTTTTTAGTTAAAGGGTTCAATATGGAAAACCAAAAGAATTTAAAATCCTTGAATGATTCAAAATCCCAAAAAGATATTTAAAAAATGGGAAAAATGAAGTCATAAGATTTCAAGCAACACTTATAGTATAAAGATTTTATACAAAAATTCCTAAAGGATTTATAATTCCAAAATGATTTAAAATGAAATAAGAAAATGAAGTCAAAAGATTAAAAGCACAACTTCTAGCATAAGGATTATATGAAAAATTCCTAAAGGATTTAAAATCTCAAAATGATATAAAATTTCTTTAGAAATTTGCTCAATTAGATTAAAGAAATTTTAATATGGATTAAAACAATTTGGATGTATGTGTTACAATCGTCTTAACGATTATTTGTTGAAAGAAGGTTATGAAAATGGTCCATGCAAGGTTGCTGAGACCTACAAAAATAAAACCTACTTGAAAAAGAATAATTAGTAGAAGCGACAAGCAGGGCTGTATCCACAGAGACCATAATAACTTTATTTCTTTAAACAAAAACAATAAAAGTAAATTGTAAGGGAGTTTAAATTAAAAAAAAAACTAAAACTAAAATTTGAACAAAGTAAAAAGAGATTGTAAAAAAAAAATCAATGAGGAAATACTCTAGAAAAAGGTAAAATCTCCGTGTAATACCCTAGATTTTTGGGGTTAGACGTTTTGAGTTTTGTGGTTAGGGTCAGTGAGAAGGTTGCGCGTTTAGGTGTCAGAATGGGCCTGCTGGTCTGCTAGTTGAATGGGTGCTAGTGAACCTTCGGGTTCTGGGTTCGAGTCTTGTATGTGTAGTTTGGAGAAACATTTTATTATGTTTTTTTTTATTAAGTAGCAATTTGGTTTAAAGTTAATTTTTAAAAATATTATTATTACTTTTTATTTATTTATTTTATTTACTCTTATTTGGATGGGATTTTATTATTTTGTGATTTTCCTGGACGGTTGTTTTTTTTTCTCTTTTCTTGTGGCTCCTGTTCTTTTTGACTTCTTCTTTTTCTTTTGGAAACGATTTTTGCTAGCGGATTTTGGGAGAATTTTCGCTCCTTGTCGTCCAGTTAGTGCCGAGACGTCATCAATCCCGAATCAAGTGTGGGATCCAAACCTCTTTCAACATACTTGCATTTTGTTGATTTACTGTGGTATTCGACAATCTTTTTGTGTGTTTCTGCAAATTAGCAATTGAGGCTCGTGTTGTCTGCAATCTCTAGAAATTTAGTATGTTATGTTTAGAGGTTGATTTATTGATCGAAAAAGTTCGATATTCAAGCTGGTTGCGGGTGTTTTCGTGGTCACACGGGCATGTGCCGGTTCACACGCCCATGTGGAATTATGAACTAAGGTTTCCAGGCAAAATTTGGTGCCATACAGCCGTGTGCCCGATTTGGGAAAATTTATCGATTCTCACACGGCCATGTCCTCTGGGTACACGGGCGTGTGTGATTGGGAATTAGGGAATTAGTGATTTGGTGGCACACGGCCTGGCCACACGACTGTGTGGCTAATTTGAGGATGTAGGGATTCCATACGGGCGTGTGTTTTGGATATACAGCCGTGTCTAGTGGGCACACGAGCGTGTGAAACCTCACACGGCCATGTCTGCCTTGCACTCAATTTTAGCTCATTGGACAGAGAGTTACACGGTCAGTTCACACGGCTATGTCCCTTGTTTACACGGGCGTGTCTACACGCCGTGTGCCTCCCCCCTACAGGTGTTTTGACCCCACATAGCCTAGGATTTTCCACATGGCCTGAGCACACGGCTGTGTGGTTCTAAGTCACTGATTTAGGTATTAATGTATGTTTTGTTTCGAATATGATTCTGTGTGTTCCGACCCTTAGCTAGTCTTTAATGAGGGTCGTTAGGATTTTGATCCGGGCTTCGACTTATAGGTTAATTGTGACTATTACGTGTGATGTCTGATTTTGAACCTGGTTTGTTGGGTGTGTATGCGTATCTATTCTGTCTGACTGTCTGTTAATGTGTCATTGTTCTGTGTGATTGTCTGCATACATACGCTTGCATAAAGTAAAGTTTTAGGTGGGATTGCGGAGAGAAGGGAGACCGATTCTAATTTGATTTGGCAGTTCTACTGCAACTCATTCGTATAGCGATTTATCGCACTGTACTGCATGTGTGTCACCTTTGCTGCGTACTAATATCTGATCTGGTAGTTTAAACTGCAACATGTCCAGCGGACTACCGCATTGCACTGTACTGCATATATGCTAGCCCTACTGCATATTATTATCTGAGTGGCTTAATCAACATTTATGGTGTGTAGCATTGGATGGGCCTTTCGAGGTCCTAACTGATGTGATTGGTTGGATGCGCTTTAACAGCTCTTTTGGGGTGTGATCGGGGGACGAAGAGGTGTGTTGGTTGGATGGGTAGGTTTCAGTACTTGACTGCATTCATGTGCATATGCTTAGGGTGTAACACTATTTGTCTGTTTTTGTATGTCTGTACAACACTTGTGTTAAGTATCATGTATGTACTTGGTGTGTTTTGACTGTTACGTGTGTTGAGGCATTGGTTCTGTGCTGTGACTGTTTTTGCATATATCTGTAAATAAATTCTGCCAGTGATTTGCCATCTGGAGTTCTCTTCTGTAAGTATATTGTTACTTGTTTGAACTCACACTGAGCTTGAGAAGCTCACCCCTTTAGTGTTTCCCCCTGCAGGTATGTTTCTAAAACTCTAACGCTGGACTCGATATGCAGAGGTCTCAAACAGTCTCGGTGAAAAATAGATTTTCAGTTTCTATTTTGTTATTCGGTTTTTGAACTAGAAGCTTTTGTAATAAAAACTATAGTACAAGTTCTGCTTTTGATTTATCTCGTAAATCCTATTTTGATTCATAATTTAAACTTAGCTTAAATTTTCTGATTGAAGACTAAATGGTTAAGTGTTTTTGGTTCATAAAGAAATGGATATGTTTTGTAATGGATTTTAAGTTAACTCGTGTTGAAAAATTTTCCTACGATCACTTCGGTGATCAATGTAACATCCTGAATTCAGTCTAAACTTCTAGGTCAGGTTTAGGGTGTTACACTCTATTTGATTCATAGATTCGTTGCTAACTCAACATCGGACAACCAATGTATCCTTACTTGTTCGATAACTAAGAGGCAACTCATTTGAAATTGTTTCCCTAACCAATAAATAACTATGTAACTCAACGCCCAATATTTAACTTATCGACAACTTTAAGAAAAAAAGAAACCTAATTCTAAGCAAAAAGCTCACCTCAACAAGGTCCATTTAAGCTAGATCACACAACCACACCACATAATCGTAAATTATGTCATAAACGAGTTATGTAACTTGCCAGTAGTATTAGAATGAATTAAACAATTACAAATTTAATTATTCTAATTAATAAGGCAAGCATTCTATGCTATCAAATACCAGTAAAATATTTAATAAACCTGAGTAATTGTAATTATAGCTATAACAAAGATGTATAAATATCAAAGAACAAAGAATAATTACATTGCTTTTTAAATTTATTAATGATTTTTGAAAAAAAATATTAATAGATTTAAATAAAACTAATGTTATAAAAATATTATAAATTTAATACATATAATCAACTTGTGCATCAAAGGCATACAAAAGCTTATAATTAGACATTTTATAAAAAAAAATCTCTCTCTTAATGTTTTATAATTATTACTTTTACCTGTTTGATGATGGATGTTTGATTTAATTATTTTATAATAAAACTTATTAATTAAACCAATCTGTTTAATATTTTTGTATTTCAGATTGCTACCAATTAAGAATTCACATTGGCAAAAGAAAAAAGGAAGCCAAGTTTTGATGGTGAGAGACAAAGTTAAAAGCAAAAGACATAATGAATGATTTAATAACTTGATAGAGAATGAGAAAATAATAAAAGAAAAAAAAGAAAATTCTAACTTAATTAAATATTGTTTGAGGAATTTCTAAATAGTGCGATTAAAATTGTGAGAAATGCCGGCGCCAAAGGTTGATTTAATCCTTGAGAATAATTTAATTCATATGATAATGTTTGACTTTTAAGATTTAGCATGCGACAATTAACTTTTACTTGGTACTACTATTACTTGTTTGTCCTTTGATCGTGTCAATCATTCATTTTCTTCTTCTTTTTCAGAATATAGGGCAGCAATCGATAAATAAAGTATTCAAAGGAGGATATACAAAGGTTTTGTAATTTTTTCTTATTTGCGCAAACTTACCTAAGAGTTGAATTAGTAGTAATTTGGGTACCTTTGTTTCGTCCAAGGAGGAGGTAGCAATTAAGTAATATATTTAAAGCTGGTTATGGCTAACTTGTAAGAAACAGTCCGGTTGGCCAAGTCCAATAATACCAAATCCTCGTAAAATAGTAGCGTTGGCTATCACTATAAATAGGCGACACCAACGTAACCATAAAATCAAACAAAAGGAAATTAAACTCCTCAGCAAATTTCATTTGTCATGGCCTCTCACGCCTTAATCCTCCTTCAAATCATTGTCTTGTCGAGTCTTGCAGCGACAGCTTTCTCATTATCTCCTTATTACTATCAAAATATTTGTCCCCAAGCTTTACCCACCATCAAAACACTAGTGGAGGCTGCTGTGAATAAAGAGCGCCGCATGGGAGCCTCTTTACTTCGTCTTCACTTCCACGACTGCTTTGTTAATGTACTTTTAACTGTATACTGTATTTTATTTTTCTGCAATCTTAAGGATCGCTGTTTTAACTTTTAACAGTTTTGTCTTTTCTAATTCAGGGATGTGATGCTTCCATTCTTCTGGATCCCTCTCCCACCATTGACAGTGAAAAAGGTGCTCTTGCTAATCAGAACTCTGCTCGAGGATTCGAAGTGATCGATGAAATTAAGGCAGAAGTTGACAAGATTTGTGGACGCCCTGTGGTCTCTTGCGCTGATATCTTGGCTGTTGTAGCTCGAGATTCCGTAGTTGCAGTGCGTATTTGTGATCATGCATCCTTCTAATTATCAAAATTTTTTTTGAAAAATCATTATTTGCAAGCATTCTCTAACGAAAAGTGAAATGGATATATGGCCATGCAGCTTGGAGGACCGTCATGGAAAGTGCGACTTGGTCGGAGAGATTCAACGACAGCCAGTCGAACTCAAGCAGACATCGATATCCCATCCCCACTCATGGATCTTACTGCATTAATTAACAACTTCAGAAATCAAGGTTTGAACCAGAGAGATCTTGTAGCTCTCTCCGGTGGCCACACCATTGGGTTCGCCCAATGTTTGGCCTTTAGAGGCCGAATTTATAATGCAACGAACATCGACCCTTCGTTTGCAAAAGAGCGAAGAGCAACCTGTCCACGCACCGGAGGAGACACTACCCTTGCTCCTTTAGACTCGACAGCCGCACGCTTTGACACTGCATACTTCAACAGCTTGGTGAAGCAAAGGGGTTTACTCACCTCGGATCAAGCTCTTTTCAGCGGCGGCTCGACTGATAGGCTCGTCAATACTTACAGACTTTACCCACAAGTGTTCCGGAAAGATTTTGCTCAGTCAATGATTAAGATGGGAAATATCAAGTCTTTGATAGGAAAACAAGGACAAATTCGTGTCAACTGCAGGACGGTGAATTATTAAATGCAATAATTATTATTATCATCCTGTTTGTAGTTCTGTTATTCTGAGTTTCTATCTCAAGTATGTCTTACAATTTGTGTTCTCATTTTATTGTGATATTTGACGAAAATTTAAGATGAATTGTTTTTGTTCAGATTTCTTTTATGCTAGATATGTAATCACCATTGAATGGAACCCTCAGATCTGTTGAGATATTTCAAGTTTATTTTAGCTGAAATTTTTCATCATAATATTTGAATTGAGATAAATATTTTAAGTGAAAATTAATTTGATATGATCTTTTTCTTAGAAAATATTTTGTATTAATTTTTGGAAAATTGGACATGAGGAGTGATATTTAGATATCAAACCTTTGAGTTTGGTTTTGAAAATTGGAAATCATTTAAGGTTTATTTGGACAACACGATCAAAGTAAAATTATTTGGGTATTAATTACATTCTCTTATAATTACAAAGAATTACAATTTTCTAGACGGTGTTTGGATGACAAAGTGTAATTACATTGTAATTCCATATATCATGTTCAATTGTACAAATTATAGTTACATAATTTATTTTTTAAATATTAATTACTATAAAAAATTATTAGCACCATAAAAAAATTTCTAAACAAGTAACAAAAATTAAAATCAAATCATCATATGTATTATGTTAGTCCAAAGAAACACTTGATAATACAATTACTAATAAAAATAACAAGAAAGATAAACATCATATGCAATTTTATCTAATTGTTTAAGTGCTTCATATTTGTTGGGTTATTCTCTTTTTAAGATTACCAAAATCTCTTTCTTTCATGTATCCTTCGAATTATGGATCATCCCAAATTCATTTATGAATGAAGTTATAAAGTATACAACACACTAATACAATCCAATGTTGTTTTTTTTTTAATGTTATACTAAGGTAATGTTGTTAATATGAGAAAAATATTTTTTTAGAATAACAATGTCATCTCAACCACATTTTAGAGTTTTGAATGTCTCAAATTAAAGGGTTCGTTAGCTGTCTCTAGTGCTTATGTTTAACTCCGTTCTCTAAAATGGTATCATACTCTACGATAATTGACATCTATCATATAATATTTACAGGCCCGTTCTTGATTTTTTGGGACCCTAGACGAAACAATAAATTGGGGTCCCTTTTTTAAAAAAATTATAAAATGTAATACAATAATATAAAAACATATGCTAGTAATAAAATAAAAAAAAGTAGGGCCTTTTTTTATTTTCTTTTTTTTTTCCTACTTGCAATGAAGCATTCATCAAAAAACTTAAAAGGTTAAAGATTTTTTTTCCACATTAAAAGCAAAAGAAAATTTTTTTTGGCCCCTTCCAGCCCTAGGCCCTGGGCGGTCGTACTCCCAAACTACCCCTAATGCCGAGCCTAAAAATTTGGGTTTATAGTGTAAATAATCTGTAACTTTAATAATAAAAATTTATATACACTTTGTTGAAAACTCTTTTTTAATTGGGGAGGGTATTTTAAAAACGGGAGTCGCCACCAACCTTTTAAAGTGTAATTGGATCACTTTACAAAACATTTTGGTCTACGAAATTACGAGAAAACAGGTTCGGTAGTCGGTTACATACGAGGAAGGATTAGCACCCTCGTAACGCCCAAAATTGGTACCAAATTGAATAATCTTGTCTTAATGTCAGAAGTTTGAAAGAATTTAGAAATGAGATTTCCTTTAAAACCGTAATATTTTAAGTTAAAAAGAATCAAGATTCCTTCGCTTCAAAAGAATACAAATACCATATCCAGCATGATTGGACACGATATCTTTCAACTTTCGTAACTGAAATCATCTTGTAATTTATGAAACTCGTTTAAAAGGATATTTTAGACATTCAGTCAAACGGGAAATCGCAACCTAGCATGTTAGGGCACTACTTCCCGAGTTCCTAAATACCAAAAACATTGCCTCTTTTTAAAATTTCTCTTGAATCAAATGAGATTTTTTTTGTTTTAAAAATAATGATGTGTTTTACATACTACAAGAAATTAAATAAACCTAGCTACAATATACATGCTTTATCATTTTATGCAAATATGATATAGAAAATAATAAATAATGGCACAAATTACACAATATACGTTATCATTTTATGTACATATTATTATAAATAACATAAATGTTCAAGCATTATTGTCACATGTAAAATACAATGTAGTGCATAATGAATACAACAAATATAAATTGCAATATACATATATGATAATATTTTATGCAAATGTAACTTAAATTACCATAAATAATTAATTTCATGCGAATATGTAAAAAACAAAAACAAATGATATGTAAAATTTAACCTACTAAACAATATCAAAATAAAAGAAAAATAAAAAATAAATAAGCAAATTAAAATGTATAAATATAAATCAAATAAAAATAAGATATTTAGAAATATATTTAATAATATAAGAATAATAAAAGAGAACCCCTTTTTAAAAAAAAATGATATATACATATATAGGTTATACTATAGGGTACAATGACTTAATATATAAAAAAAAATGTACTAAATATTGATATTACACTTATTTATAAAAAAATTAAAAATGTATATAATTAATGAGTAATAAAATAATGGATATTTTATAATAAAATAAAGGTCATGTGTAAGGAAATATGGTAAAATATATAATAAATAATAAATTTATAAACAAAATACATATATAATGATATAAACTATATAATAGATGAAATATAAAATAATAAGGATGATATATTAAGTAAATTTACATATAAAATATAATAAAATAATTAATATATATAAAAAAATATATAAGAAAATATAAATGGAATAAATAACATATAATAAAAATATAACATATAATAAAATTTATAAAAATGTATATAATATTAAAAACAAATAAAATAATGTATTATTATATAAAAAACTAATGTTTATAAAAATATATATAGTATTTAAAATAAATTGAATTTATAAAACAAAACTTAAATTTAATTTAATTTTAAAATTTTAGGGTTAATTATAAATAAATTTAAAATTTTGGGCCAAATTGAAAGACTCGCTAAATTCGTAGGGACTCACTGGACAATTAGTCCTAATCTCAAAACGACACCGTTTTCCTGAATACAGTTTTAAAATCACTATGAGGACCAAATTGAAACAAAATTAAAATATTAGGGCTAAATTTAAAAAAAATGAAATTGAAAATACAGAAAACATGGAAGGATCAATCGGGCAATTTGCCAATTTTACAAAAACACGTGGATCCTCCTCGGGTAATCGGGTCAACACGCGGATCTAAACCTTGAAATGACACCGTTTTATGCTTATTGAGTTAAACCAAAACGGCACCGTTGCGTTAGGGCTATATAAGCCAAATTTTAACTTAAAATTCATTTTTGAAACTTGGGTTTAAAAAAAAATCTTTGAAAACCTCTAAAAGAGGAGAAATAGGAGCCCTCCGGCTCCGGTCTCCGGCCTCCGACCCCTGTACCGTGAGCGCTCACGCGCTGCACGCGCCGCCGTACATGACGGTTGGGAGGCTAAAAGCCTCCATTCTTCTCAGCGAATAGCAGGTAATACCCTTTCCCTTTTAAACTTTGCTATTTTTTTTTTTAAAATGATATGCGTTGAACAGAGAAGAACAAGATATAACAAAATCACCTTTTCAAGTAAACAACTGCTTCTTCTTTTTTCTGTTAATATATGTGTGTATATCTTTTATATCTGTAAAAATCGATCCCTTTACATCGTTCTGATTCAGTCTTTTATAGCCACTGTACATAGTATTTTACATGTTTAAAGTTATTCCCTACCATATTTGTGTTGCCTCTGTTGTTCTTTTTTCCCCCTTTTGCAGGTACAACGAGGAGATTTAGCAACGAACGAACGCTCACATCGGCGCTGATTCGGGCGTAGACCACGGAATGATTCGAAGCCTAGAATCATGGCCTGGAATCACGGCGCTGATGGTGGGTAGCTGGAACGACGAGAAACGAACAGACGCGCTTACGGCGCCTAGGGTTTCTGAAACCCTAGGTCTTTCGTCCTCGGCCTACAGTTTGGGTCACTTGGGCTTCATTGAGTTGGGTCAAGGGTGTAATGGGTTAGTGGGCTTATTGAGTTGTAATCGGGCATAAGGTCTTAGGCTAAATGGGTCTATAAACTGTAATTGGGCTTGTACATGGACTGTTTAAAATAATAAATAGTCATTTATTATTTTTTTATTTTTCGTTTTTGGTTTTAAAGCCCGGGTAGAAATGGGCTACTACACACTTAATTTGAAGAAATAATTATGCTAGGTTATAACCCTTCTTATTATATGTAAACTAAGTAAAAAATAATTTATAGAAAAAGTTTTTATAAAGTCTCTAATAACTTTTTTAACACTTCTTAATTTTTAACAAATAAATTATGATAAAAATACTCTAAGACATTTTTTTTTTACAAATAAACATATTATTTTTATAATAAATAGCATAGATACATAAATAAGTTATGTCCATATTTTTTAGCCATATCTTTTTATAAATAATATATTATATCACTTTTGTGACATGTAAATTATTTTTTATAATAAAATTTTTTACCACAATTTTAAAAGAATTAGGATTTAAATAATATATTTTTTGTTATAACTTTAAAAATACAAAATTATTTTTATAATATAATTTTTAGGATTTATAATATAATAATTTTTTTGTCATAATCATCTCACATACTCATATTTGTTCATGCTTATAATATAAAAATTTATAATTTGTATAAAAAATAAATTTTTAAAATTAAATTTTGGTGTAATTATTTGCATAATTACTCCAATTCTCACCCTCCCCCTAAGAATTGGAATGTAACATCTCATTCCCAACCCAATCACCGGGTCTAAGGTATGGGATGCCACATCATTTCCGGAGCAACTACAATAAATTACAACTCAATTTAATAGTTTATACAAGCTATTAAGTTCAATATGCAATCACAATATGTTCTACAATCATATATGAGTTATACGAGCTTACGAAAGCTCTTTGGATAACCCGAGACCAGTTGAGGACTAATATGTAAAATATTCAAAACTATCAAGTTGGCATCACAACGTCAGGATATCACATCACGACTTCAAACAAATAGTGAGTGTTGTCATAACATCGGGGGTTTCAGGTTGCAACGTCAGCTATTTTTTCCAAAGTAGCCATTAAACATCAACTCAATTGTCAACCAATTCAACACCTATACTCATCAAACATACCAAATAACAATTAGGCACAACTAAACACATATGCTTTAAGCAATTCCACATTTCAATACGTATATATTCATTTGCCTATTTCAACCATTTAACATATATATATATATACTTAACAACCATATGCTTAAATTCAAATAGACATTAACTATCCAAATTTCCAAAATGATCATTTATGATACAAAACGACTCAAAACTTAGGTACATTCCATTTATTGAAAACATAGGGAAACTATACAAATGTTTTTGAGTCGAGTGTCACGGTTTGGATGTTGCATCACTCATATAGTCTTCGATATCTACAATTACTTGTGCACAGAATAAACAAACCGTACATTGAGCGATAAAGCTCAGTGGTACTTCCATGATTCAAGTCAATAATACGAACGTATTAATATGTTAAAGATACAATTCAACACATGATCTAATTTTATTCAAGTCTTATAAATCAAGTTTATGCATTAATCCATTATCAAGCCACATATTATAACCACATAACATATTCATTTCCATATCATTTCATACTACCCACTCATTTCATTATCTCATTCTTTCTTGAATCTATTGTTTTGTTTCATTGCCAAACCGACCATGAAGGCTCGTTTAAACTGGTTTGCATGATCTCTGACATGTTGTTATTTCCACATTCATATACCTATATACATAGTATACCAATTTGAATCACATTTCATATAAAATATTGTTTAGTTAGTTTATGTTTTATAACCCCTATTAACAAGACACGGACTCAGGACAGATACACGAATCATTCAACCATTACACCAATCTAGCACCCAGTGCCTCATCGGAACGTCTAAAGTATAATTTGTTCCCAGCGCTCATTGGTATATTCGAAGTAAAATGTGTGCCCAGCACTCATTGGAACGTCTGAAGTAATAATTGCCCAACGGTTATTAGTATATAATCGAATAATAACTTGTACACAATCTAATACTGTGGTATGCCAACAATATCTGACTTTAGCTAAGACAATTAAAAGAGTAATCAACAAATCAGTCCATATATGTTCAATATCACATATCATAGTTCATATCATTCTTGATTACGTTAAGCTCAACTAGAATTAATTCTCAACAATCCAATATCATCATATTCAAACTAAGTCACGAGATAGTAATATGCATACCTCAATGGTTAGTTTGCAAAAATCATATATATATGTATATGTATATATATATGTATTTATGTATAGAACTTAAATCATAAAAGTACAAATCGAGTCACTTGTCTTCCTTCTATCGCAACAACCCGACGTCATCTTTTGCTACATTCGATAATTCAATTATAAGAATAATATCAGTCTACATCCAAATCACATTAAAATACAAAACCAACATATTTTAAATTTTATTTAATTTAATCCTTATAGTTAGGATACTTGTATTTTTCCATATCTAACATCGGACCAAATCTGATTTAACATTCTTTCATTATGGACCTTATACTTTCTATCTATAGCATAATTTTATAACAAGTTCTAATTTATTCAATTTAGTCTCTGATGTCACAAATTTATATAACAAGTTTAACTTATTTTTTAATTTAGTCTTTATCATAATCTAAGCTTACTAACTATCAATTTATTCAAATAAAGCTCAAAATGTCACATCCCATAAACTGGATTAGTAGAAATTTTATAATTTTTGGGTTAAATTATGTCAAGTAAATTAATCTGGTTCAGTGGTTAAGTACCTTGGTGGTGTGCTAAAGGTCCTGTGTTTAAACCCTTTTCCTTGATAATATTGTATTATTTTTATTATTCCTTCTCTTGTCTCATTCCCTGTGGGTTATATTTTAATCTTCTTAGTTTGCTGACAAGAATGAGCCTGCTAGTTCAGTGGTAATGTTTTAGCTTACCTATAAGTCTTGTGTTCGAATACTATTGTGTGCAAAAGTGGAATTATTTTTGGCTCTGCACTTGTTGCCATACAGGGTGTTAGAGTTTCGGTCAAACTCAACTGCCAAGCAAATCTGATAGGTTGTAGTTAATTTGGTTGTTAGGATTTTATTTTATTTTTATTCTTTTTTAATTATTTTAAAAAAATAAAAAATAAAATAGCTTCCACATTCTCATGTTCCCCTCTTTTCCCACTCCATTTCTTCACTTTTTTTCTCTTTCTCTTTTCTTTTAACATTCTATTGAGTTGAATTTTTCTTCTACCGTCCCTCTCTGCTTCGGTTCTAATGTTTCCCTTGATTTTCTTCTATTGTTTTTGTTATTTTCTGTGTTGTCGTCTTTTTGCCAATTGATTTGTTTTACACATACATGCATGGTAAGTATCTCGGAGTAGGATTCGTAAGTTCGTCGCAGGTAAATTTTTTGAATGTTATTTTGTGTACTAATTATCATTGTGTTGTTGGGGTTAATTGATATTTTGTAATTTTGGTTAGGTGAGGAGTGTGAATTACTTAATTCTCTGATGAATTAACTCTATTAGCTGTTATTTTTTGGGGGGTAAGTGTTGAGTGCCCAATTTTTCGAGGGCTAGTTGGTTAATTCGAGAATTGTGTTGACGAATGCTTTAGTTTTTGGTCAATTTGCTTTAAGAATTAAGAGTCGTTTCTATGTAATTAAATGTTTTGGATGTCATTTGTGTAGAGTTTGCTGTTATTGTTCTACCGACATCTCAAAATCGATTAGATGTGTGACTTGAACTCAAAAACTCATAAAAAATTTTGAAAAATGAATCTACCAGTTGACGTCACACGGTCGCGTGGGCCACACAGGCTGTGCCATGTAGGGTGTCTACGTCACATGGGCATGTAGGCCCATTTTGAGTAAGTTTAGGTAGGATCGAGTTTTGGATTGCATATTCAAGGTTAGCAATTTCGTAAACACTGATGAATGATATGTATATTTGTTCAATCAACGAAATTTGTTGTTTCTGTTAGGCGCGATTTATCTTGTTTGATTAGAATATAGTATGTTTGATTTTCGATAAATTTAGCAATATGAAATTTATTACAAGTATTATAGAGTGGTTGATTGTGTTAAAGGATTTGTGTGTTGAAAGAATGTAAGTATTATGTTTAAATCTATCAAATGATTGTTATCCGATTATTGATAAATTATGTTTTGTTCCAATTCTCATGGCATGTGACATTGTGGCTATTCCGATCATATTGAATTATTATTATTGGAATCTAACATTGTAATGCCCCAAAATTTTAACTTTTTGATTTTGTGTATGTGTGACACACAATTGAGTATTTGCTTCAGTGGTTAAGTATTCTGGGTGTGTGTGAGAGGTCCCAAGTCCAAGCCTTACTTGGGAAAATTTTGGCATTTTTATAAATAAAGCCTTAACCTTGTGCAAAGGGCTTAAGTTTAATTGTTGGTAAGTTTATATTAGAATGGGCTTCTTGGTCTGGTGGTTAAGTGGAGTGTTGGAGTGTTAGAGGTCCTGTGTTCAATTCTCTATGATGGCGTGGAGATAGTATTTTTGCTCCAATTTTGGCTAAGAGTTGTGTTGGGGTAAAATTCTGAGTATTTGTGTTTTAGTGGGTTAATAGGGAGTGATTTTAGGAGATAATTGATGAGAGGTTATCAGAAAATAATCTGATTATCTTTTTGTTGCAAATAATAATAATAATAATAATAATAGAGTTTCAATTTTCTCTCCAATTCCCCAAAATTTTTTTGACTTTTTTTCTTCTTCTTCTTTTTCTTTCCTCTGCCGATTCTTTCCCTTTGTTGCTGCCGAAATTTCTATTACTTTTTTTCCCCTTCCGTTTCTTTCTTTTTTTTTCCAATTGATTCGATTGTTCATTGTTGGTTGCGCATGTTCGGTAAGTAACGATTTTGTTTATTGTTAATCGTTCTTAGTTAATCTCTAAAAGGGGGATTCTTTTTTTTTTTTGTTTAGGAGTTAATCAAAGGGCTGGTGGTTTTGAATCGATGCTATGATTGTGCGAAGTTGTGGATACTCAAGCGAGGTTTTGGAGGCTTAAGAGTGCTTACGCATTAGAAATGATAGCAAGTGTGTACCCGAAACACAACAAATGGGATTCAGTGAAAAGCTGAAATTTCTTGCTGTCGAAAAATAAGAGAAAGGAAATAAGAGTGTTATAAACTTGGAAATCAACATTTTACACTAAAATAGTTTTGGACAGCAGCAGTAGTCTAATGT
Source organism: Gossypium anomalum (assembly GCA_025698475.1). Taxonomy (NCBI): domain Eukaryota; kingdom Viridiplantae; phylum Streptophyta; class Magnoliopsida; order Malvales; family Malvaceae; genus Gossypium; species Gossypium anomalum. The sequence goes on along the minus strand of CM046965.1, from coordinate 74,533,332 downwards.
TAAAAAATCATCAAAAATAGTGGAAATTGAGTTAAAGGTTGAATAAAATATGAAATTAAATTTTATTGAGCCTAATTTTTCATGGAAGAAACAGTGTAAGCAATGGAATTGTAAATTATGAGATATAATAAATTTTGTGAGACAAGGTCAAAATGATTTCGGGTTCCCCTGTTCTGACTTTGGAAAATCATCAAAAATTGTAAAAACTTAATAGGGGATTAAATTTATATTTTTAAGTCCTTAATGAGTATATTTTCAGGAGAAACAAATGAAAACATCATCCAAATTCCATACTAAGAGATAAAAAAATTTTAGTAAGGAAAGGTTGAAGCTATCAAATAGTAGAATAGGGATAAATTTGAAGATTTTAATGTACTTATTTGATAAACTATAAATTCTAAAAATTTTATGGTAGAAAGGTATTTGAGTCTAGTTTCAAAAATATAAAGCGGATCTTAATTTGGAATTCTATAGCTCAAGATATAAATAATTTAGTGACAATGACTCAAGTAGACAGCTTTGAATGAACATATAAGTAAATAGTGAAAACATATATGAATATTTAGCTAGCATGGGTTATATTAAAAATGGATCACACAGCGAAGGCCAATTTGGGCCGAGTGGGCCACACGGGCGTGTGGGCCCACACGAGCAGATCACGTGGACGTGTGAGCCCATTTTTACCGAAATGTTTCTAAGGTTGCATGGGTTGCCCAAGTCGACTGTGAACCTACTGTAAGGTTGGTATGAGCTACTTAGACCCCTAAATGTGTGAAATTGACTGAATGATATCTGTACTGAGCATGTTAATATCCGAACTGAGTATATGTACTGAAATTGCATCATAGCATATCATCCATTGTATGTTGCATTGCATTGGGTTGGGGGTTGTTATTTGGAGGAAGTGTACTGAAAGACTTTAAGCCTAATTTACTGGCAGCTCAGTTGCAAACTACTATTTTGTGCCGCATTCGGTACTACTTGGTGTGTAGGGATGGGTGGGTTGATTATATCCCCACATGAAGTGTAGGGTTGGACAAAGATGGTGTGTAGAGGCTGGATGGGCTAAGGCCCTATTGCATTTTTGACACTGTACTGATATGGGCTAAGGCCCAACTATCACTGATACTGAAAAGGGCTTAGGCCCAAGACTGTTCAACTGTACATTGTGAATACTGATTGTTTTTTTGTTTTTGCGGGATTACACACTTAGTTTATGTATCCTTTTTGTTTAATGTGCACAGGTAATCCCCAAACTTAGATGGACCGGTGCGACGGAGGATTTAGTGGTGACTACAGTAATTTTTGGACTTCATGGTTTTCAATTTATGATTTATAATTTGATTATTATTGATTATTTGGGTTGTAATTTAAGGGCCCTCAGGGAATTTGGTTTTAAATTTGGGTTTTTGTTTATTTATTTATTTTACTTTATGGATATATACCTGCTGGTCTTAGGAAATTCAGTTTTCAAAAAGTTAAAGTATTTTCTAAACGCATAATCACTTAGACTGTTTTATTAAAGCTTCCGCAACGAGGGATGTTTCAAAACAAATGTTTTAAATGAATAAAGATGACTTCCTAAGTTCTAAAAAAGGTTTACTAAAGATAATAACATGGAATGTTTTCATCGTAACGAGGTTTCAAAAAAACTATCGTGTGACATTGCCAGATACAGCCATAACGTCTAGGCCGAGTTTGGGGTGTTACAAACATATCTATTCTACAAAGTATGAAATTCCATGTCTACTAATTTTGTTAAATATAAGATAACATGTTCAACATGAATACTATTCTTATTTTATATTTGCATGCCATGTCACATTGCATAGGGTTGGGATGATATGGTAAGGAGGATGTTCGGACAGTTTAATGTTCTGCACTATATGATGGTTTAACCAAATATCTGTTCTGGCAGCTTGACTGCAAATATGGTGGCTCGACCACATATATCTGATCTGGCAGTTTAACTACAACTCTGGTGGCATTGTTTACAATTATCTGTTGGTGTGTTTTGGATGGACGAGTTCTGGGGAACTTTAATTAGTGCGTAACAGAGTTGGGTAGGAAGTTTTTTGAAAAATCTAGATTATGTTTTCCAAAAATATTGCATTGACATAACCATGCATGCTCAATTTTGCTCCTTTGAATTTGATGAAATCCTCTATGATATTTTGGTATGCTTATTGTAGTATCTATACTTATGCTAGAGTTAAGTTACACACTAAGCTTCATAGCTCACCCATTTATGTCATCTTCTCCGGTAATTCACGGACTTATGATTAGGCGGCGCTCGGGAGCTCAGATTGGTTTTCTCGTGTAAGATTATATTAATTAATCATTAATTAAACTTTTTTGGACTTTTGGATTTTGGAACTGACTTTCGAACTTATAATTTTGGTTTTGAGTTCGCTGGACTTCAGTTAGTTACTTTAATTGAAAATTCCACATGATTTCTGATAATAATAAATACTAGACGTTTGATCTTTCAAACTTAAAAAAGTTAAATGTTTTTTCGCTGCAAATTATTTTAGTCAAGAAAATGAGTTTTACAAAAATAATAAATAAAGTCAGTAGTGCGACATTTTAAAAAAAAATTGAGTATTGTATGTTTTCGTTTTGGAAAAAATCATGCACCTTACAACAGTCAAGTTTCCTAATTAATAAATTAAGATAAGTTTTTGCAAGATTTCTGATATATGATTACATTGTATATGGAAAGCAAGCGTCCAAAGATTTGGGTTGTTAATGAGACCTTCAAGATCCGACCATAATATCTAGGTCGGGTTTGGTATGTTACGAAAAATCATCAATTTCATTGTAATGGAGACTTGCTAAAACTAAATGAACAAATTGATAAATGGGCTAGTGATAAATGATGAAAGTAACATATATTAATCTCATTCTTAATGCGTTTTTGGATGATTATTTATGCAAATTGGTAAATTTTATGCTCCTAATCCTTTGAATTCAAGTTTCTATACTTAGGAGAACATTTGGGAGCAAAAGGAGTGAAAATTAGACAAAAAGAACATATTTCAGTAGCCACATAGGTTGGGCCTTCCTACACGACCGTGTGAGCCATACGAGCTGGATACAAGGCCTTGTGCCAGACCGTGTCGATTTCACAACTTGCATCCCAAACACACGAAAAAACTGTAACGCCCCTACCCGTGCCCGAGATTGGGACAAGGTACAGGACATTACTATGCACGAACATGACATTTTCGAAAAATTTTGGCTATAAAATTTCGTTCCAAATTAAAAACCAATAAATCATAATCATAATGTCCCTATTATGGACCTACGAGGCCCAAAACATACATTGAGAATGGTTTGGGACTAAACCTATAACTTAAGAAAGTTTATGGAAAATTTCCTAGGTCAAGCCTCACACGCCTATGTGCTTTGGGGCACGCCCGTGTCCCTTACCCGTGTGGAATTAATTGAATTTATTTCTTATTTCAAACCTACAGGGGTTTTCACACGGTAAAGAACACGCCCTTGTCCTTGGCCCGAGTCCTTCACACGCCTAGACACACTGTGTAGTCGCCCGTGCCTAAAAACTCGAGCATTCTTTTTATGATGTCATCATGCATTTAGGGACACACGGCCAAGACACACGCTCGTGTGCTAGGCCGTGTCCTCCATATGGTTGAGACACACGGCCGTGTCTCTACTCGTGTGTTTACTACCATGCATTCTGACTTAAAACTTTTAGGTGTAGGGGATACACGACTGTATCACACGCCCATGGGGCTGACCGTGTGGACCATTTTAGAAGCTATTTCTAAGTCTTTGGTCACCCTTAACATCCTCACTCATTTTTAAATCTTCAATGATGCTTGACATGGCCTAAATATGCTCAAGTACTACCATAATTGGTCTATTGCATATTAACCTCATATCATTGGTTTTGCACATGCTAGGTTATCCTTTATTGAATTAAGGATTATCGTTTCATCAAACACATTTTGGACTTGGCTCGTTTATAACTCATTGTCCATTTGTAACCCAACCATCCCCCAGTGATTTGGCCACATTTCACATGTCCATTCATAATATACTACATTTAACCATCACATGAACATTTCAACATAAACTTGAATAATTAGTAGGATTACAACCTATATCAATATGGTCCATATTCCCCGGCCATATACAAAATGAATAGACATAATCGTTCAAGCCCTTACATTGACTAGCCAAATGACACATATAAGAAAATAATCAAAACACCTATACATGCCATTATCATAAAATAAAAGTTTCTATATACCAAGTGGGACAAGTTGATAGTGTTGACAATGCTTCAACCGCCTTCCAATATTCATGAATCCGCGAGCTTTGAAAAGCATGGGAAAAGAAAAAGGGTAAGCATTAACATGCTTAGTAAGTTCGGTAATGGGAAAGTAAACTTACCGATTATTTAGCATACATTTATATTAGGTATTCATTCCAACAAGTATAACATAATTTCCCTATCACATTCACTCAAACATCAAGTTAGTTCATGTCAATAGATTATATCATTAACATTTGATGATCTCATCCATTCAAGAATTTCCATTTCTATTTCTCATTTTAGTCCCATTGAATTTTCTCAGAATCTTGATGGATATCCCTTTTCCCGTCAAATTATACCAATGATCATTCCAAATATGCACTCCCGCGAACCCCACTCTTACGGTGGGATTACCACTCCAGGCTAAATCCCCCGTAATACAACTCATAGAGTAGATGTCGGGATTACCAGTCCAGGCTAAATCCCTTACAAGGACAGGTACTGTAATGAGCTCAGATCTGAATACCAGTCCAGGCTAAATTCAGACCCCAATCAGATTACCCATTCAGGCTAAATCCATAAAGCACATATATTCTTCGGGAGGCTAGATCACATTAGGAACACCCGTCCGGGCTAGATCCTTTTAACGTCAATTTATTTTCAGATAATCCATTAAAATACTTTTCATTCAATCGGGACATTTTCTTATAGCATCAACTATTCAAGAATTACCATACATTGTATACCATTATTATAATTCATACATGATCATACATTTTTGATGTATTTAAAATAATTTACATTCGAGTTACCCGAACTTACCTGGAAGATGTTTTCGTAATCTAATTTTGGTTACTCCGAAACCTTTCGTTTTCCACAGTCGACCTCTGGTATTGGTTTTTCGGGGTTTATATCAGTAAAAATAAATTATTAATACCTCATGCTATTTATTTTGGACCTAAATTTCACCCTCGGGCAAAATGACCATTTTGCACCTAACATTTTCAAAATTTTACAACTTAGTCCCTAGGCTTGTAAAGTGAAATACATGCAATTCCTTGGTTACCCAAGCCTAGCTGAATGTATCCTAAACTCATACCAGCCCACATTTTCCTCTATTTCACATTTCTACCACATATTTTGTACCTTTTCAAAAAGGTCCTTTTAGGGGTTTTTTTATAAAAATCACTTAGGAAAAGATGTTTAACACACCTCTAACATTCATATTCCTCCATAAAACATCAAAGAACAAACGTGTCACATGTGGGTCACTTTTCACACATGAACCCTAGCTTGAAATATGGGTAGAAATGGAGAGAACATGTTACGAGGATCTCAAAAATACAAAGAACATTAAAAACGGGACTAGGGAGCACTTACTATTGAACTTGAAAATGTTAAAAACCCTAGCTATGGAGAGCTTGAGAATTTCAGCTGGTACAAGGGACAAGATGGCTGATTTTCACCTTCATTTTCCCTTTTTTATTGATTTTATTACCAAATGACCAAAATGCCATTCCTTTCATAACTTTCAAAATTTTCCATGCATGCCCATTTTTGTCCAAAAACTTAGAAATTTGAAAATTACTCTTTAAGACCTTCTAATTAATAATCTATAACAATTTCATGCAAATTGCTTCTAGAATCCAAGTTTTGCAAGTTATTCAATCTGGTCCCTAATTTCCAATTGGACACACTTCATGAAACTTTAACTCATGCTTATTTTCATATTCTAAACCTCAGAAAAATCATAAAATAAATATTTTGACATGAGATTTGTTGTCCTGAAACCACTATTTCGACTAGGCCCAATTTCGGGATGTTACAAAAACACAATTTTTAGGGTTTTTTGGGCATTTTAAAGTCTATAAATATTAAATAGAAGAAGAGAGATTGGGCCATCTATAACACCCCTATCTCGTATCCATCGTCGGACTAAGGTTAGAGGTGTTACCGGACAATTCGGAACATTTAACATTCATTTTATAAACATCATAGCATCATAATTCAAACATCAATATTAAGTCCCTTACATAAGTCCTCGAGACCTTAAACATGCATTAGAAAGGGGTCGGGACTAAACTGAACACATACAAAATTTTTTCAAACTTAAACAATTTTCAAAGTTGTACAGGTCACACGCCCGTGTGCACAGGCCATGTGCCTCACATGGCATTAGACACGCCCATGTGTCTAGGCCGTGTCAAAACAAGGCATACATATTGACTTGCACACATGGCCACAAGACACACCCGTGTGCCTTGGCCGTGGTCGAGCCTGACTTAAGTCACACGGTTAGCCACACGCCCGTGTACCTCGGCCGTGCTCGAGCCTGACTTAAAAATGTAGGGTATCCCAGAGGACACACAGCTGTGTAACATGACCGTGTGTTGCACACAGTTGAGACACATGCCCGTGTCTCTGCCTGTGTGGACAAAATAGTTCATTTGAATAGCCAATTTTCCACCCCATTTGGGTCAAACCTACAAGCATCAAACCAAGCATATTTTCAACATAACTTCAGCCAATTTTAATACCAAAACATACATTATTCATGCAATTACATTATCAACAAATTCCATTCTCACTTCATCAAACAATCATACCAAATCTAAACCAAAATCATACCAAAGCATATGTTCCAATACATCAACTTGCATCATTCAATCTCATGGTCAAACTTACCAACATTGACCAATTCATTGGGTCATTCAAAACATATCATATATAAATTTCAACCCATAAGATCAAACACAATCTAGCCATATCACATGGCATGATATATATATATATATATATATACAAAACATAATCAAAACACTTCTAGCCTAACATGCCATATACCATATATACAACTCTCAAAATGGTACCAAAATAGATGTCCGATAGTGTTAGTGAGTCGCTGACGATCCCTAAATCTGAGTTAGCTTTATAACACTGTAAAACAGAGAAAACTTCACACAGTAAGCTTAGAGGTTAGTAAGTTCGTAGCATAATACATTTAACTCAACATTTAAAAGCTATAAGACATATTAGCTAACACATAGTTCAATTCATATCACTACTCAACCTCATTCATTATCATTTCTCATTTCATACCATATCCTTAGCTCACATAATCTTACATATAACTCATATACATAATTATCAACCACATAGGTTCATCTATCTCATACACCATATCGTTAACCATAATTATTCATTACATACCTGCACAAACTCGTACTTATCTATTACATTATCACTTCAATGCTCGATGCATTAATTCGTTAGATCATCTTTCCATGTACAAGAACATCGCACACTTAGTGCCAACAATCTAGACGAAGCTATAAAATATCGCACACTTAGTGCCATCATATTAAACTGAAACTATCTTAGTATCGCACACTTCGTGCCACATGTAGCCGAAGCTATTCCAATTCGCATACTTAGTGCTATTTATACCCAAAACTATTTCAAATTGCACACTTAATGCTGAACATAGTCGATTTATCATCGTACTCAAACTATAGTCAAATATATACAATTTAAGCATTATCAAAGCATTAAAACATAAATTGTAACATCATTTATCTCATATGAACTTACCTCGTACTCAAAATTGACGACTCAGATTATCTACTCTATAACCTTTGATTTCCCCCGGTCTAAGTCCAATTTCCTCTTTTCTTGATCTATATGTATTCAAAATTAACCTTTTTATTCAAAAAATCATTCAATTCAATCCATAAATACATATTTAGGGCATTTTACAAATTAGCCCTCACATTTTCACATTTTAACACTTTAGTCCCTATTTCATAAAATCACAAAATACACAAAATCCATCAAAACCATGCCTTAGCCAAACCTTCCTATGGTCCCTAGCAACCCATAACTTTTATTTATTTCACATTTCAACCCCTTAATTTACACTTTTCTCAATTTAATCCCTAATATGCATTTTTACTCAAAATCACTTTACAAAACATATATATCAAACACTAAGCTTTCATATTCCACCAATTAACATCATAAAACTCATGAATTCATCAATGGTATAAGTCAAAATATTAATCAAAATTACAAATTCAAGCATGGGCTTTGTACATTTTACTGCAACTATCTCAAAAACGTAAAAATCACAAAAAAAAAAAAGATCAAAAACACATACCTAATGGATGCTTGTAAGTGCCGAATGTTCAAAGCTCAAGAACCCTAATTCTTTCTTCAAAATTTCAGCAAGGATGATGATAATAACACCAAATTCATGTTTTTGTTTTACTATTTACTTAATATTACATCATTTACCATTTTGCCCTTCATTAAAATCATTGAAAACCTTAACATATAAGGCTATAATTGTCCAATTACCATGCAAATGACATAATAAAAATATAAGGACCTCACAATTAAAGAGAAACATCAACGAGGTACTTTAACAAATAGCATGCAACTTTTACAGTTTTCGCAATTTGGTCCTTTTATCAAATCAAACACACAAACGATCAAATTTTTATACAAAACTTTCACACATGATTAACCATATACTGTAAACACGAAAAATAATATTAAACTATTTTTTTGACTCAGATTGGTAGTCTCAAAACCACTATTTTGACTAGGGTCTAAATCGGGCTATTAGACCATCAGAGAATATTTAAGAAAACAACTTGAAGAACACATTGGAGGTAACTCTAAAGCAGATTTCCATCAAGATTGAAGACCTCCTTTTAATTTCTTTTGAAGTTTTTATGAGTTTCTTTATTTCTTGTGGTTACTCTGACTTTAATATGTTTTTATTCACAATTATGAACTAATTCCCTAGATACCTAGGGAAGATGAACCCTATGATGGATTCTATTATTTTATTTTTGTTTTACGCGATAAAAACATGATTCTTGTTCTCAGTAATGTGTGCTTATCTCTTATTTTAATATTTTTGGGATATTAATTCATGTTTAATGTGCTTAAATCAAAGGAGAAAAAGTCCTTGTTTAAGAGTAGATCTAGCATGCAATCCTAGAAATAGGACAACATAAATCTATTAGATTAGAGTCAAATCTAATAGGGGAATCCATAAGTCGAGTTAATGTGACACTGGGGTTTTTTATTAGAAACAGGTTTCAATTAATCAACCTAGAGTCAGCTGCTCTTACTCTTGAAAGAGATATTAGCATAATTTACGGATTTCTATGGATCAAGTTACCAAGTGAATAAATCGTTTAATTCAGATTCATGATAATAGATGAAGTTTAGGTGGATTCTTTCCTAGTATTGTCTCTCTCATTGGTTATTATTCGATTATTTTCCTGATTTATTATCTGTTAAGTTCTTAGTTAAATTAATTTAGTAATTTTAGTTTAAAATCAATCACTCCAACTTGTCGGCTAAATAATAGGAAAATGGTAATTACTAATACTTTTAATCCTCGTGGATACAATATCTCTACTCACCATAGCTATCCTATTTATCAATAAGTGCACTTGCCTTTGTAATATTTTTAGTTAGTTATGTGAACAGACATCTGCTAGCTAATTCAAGCTCCAATAATCCAAAATCTATGAAAATTTCAAAGAAATTGTTTGATACTTTGTAAATTAAATTTGCCGAATGTTTGCTTCCAAACTTGGAGTTTTCTTTCTTTTTTTTTAACTTGGATGGTGGAAGAAGACGAAATTAATCTTTCATTCCACTAAGTTTCCATTTATACTTAGTTTAATGACTAATTAAACTTAATTAAACTAGCTAATTACAGTTACTTACTTCATTAACCCTTATTTCATTTTTTTTAATTTTAATGTCATTAAATAAATGGCCATCATCATAATCATTTCCCATTAACTTAAAAAAAAACAATGATTTAATTAACATTTTGGTATTTTGGATTATTACGAACTAGGCCGATAAGCATTTTTGAAATTAAAACTCAAAAGGGATTGGACATTTACAATTTAGTCCCTGAGCTTTGATTAACTAGTTTCTGAATTAAATTACTTTACCGATCTTCAACATATTTTCATAATAACTCCATAAATATTCCTATTTTTCCTTTACGAACTCAGTTTACAAAAATCTTCCCTTACGGCATCAATCCTAAATTTTTATGTTCATTCAATTTAGTCCCATTTGTTGCAATTTAGTCCCTTAACAAAAAATTAACTTACCTACATCTACATCAACCAACCCCCTTAAGAGTTTAGTTACTCATGTTAAAAACTAAGCTAACAAACATAAAAATAACAATCATGACAGGTATTAAAGAAAAGCTCAAGAAAAATATGAAAGTTGAGATTTTTAATGAAGAAAACTTAAAAGAAAAGTAAAGATAAACATATAGCAACAAAATAAGAATCAAGAAACATTAAAAATAAAGACTTTAACAACTAAAACTAAAGGAAATTGAAAATACATTAATCAAAGATGAAAAGTGCAATTTAACCCTAGCTACAATGTTAACTAACTTAACTTCCATTAAAGAAAAATAAGAACAACAATAAAGTGTAGGAAAAATAAACACTACACTAAGGGTGAAGATGAAAGAAGAAACCCTAGAAAATGAAGAAGAAAACCCTGAGAGAAAGCTAAAGAAAATTAAAGCAAAAACTAAAACTAATGTAACCTCCTCTCTCCTCAACCAATTTTCGCTGATTTAGTTGCAAATTCTAACCTAATTTTCTGACCAAAATGCTTTGAACAGGTCTTCATTAATTTGGTGGTTTGGTTGGTCAAAGATTACCCTTAGTGTAATTTTTTGTCCCCTCACTATATAGGTGTCGTGATATCCATGGTGGTATATCGTGACACCGTCGATAGTCTTTGTAACCACCCAGATCCATCTTACACGTTATGGCTAAATCTTAAAGGTTACATTAGCCATCGAAATGGCCAAGTAAACATGTTCATTATAAAAATCGTTATTTTGGTCAATTTTCAAAAAACTTAGCGCGATTGCCTTAGGTTTACTTAAAACATTGGGTTATTAGGTCATCTATGATTTAGGTCCAATTTATTAGAAAACCGTGTCGTTTGAAAAAAAATTCAATTGACTCTATCAACAAACCTTTTAAAACTTCATTTTACCATTATGCAACGAAAAAATGTTGGATTTGATTTTTTTTTTTATAAAAATCCAAGTTTTAAGTTCTATTATTAAATTCGTTCGGTTTTCATCCAAATATTTCATGCATGCAAAATTAAGAGCTCCTACTACTATTATAATAGTTCATACTGTTTATCATGGCATAACCCAATTTTTGCATATGGCATGCTCAGATGAAAAAGTGCATAAGTCCTACTTGTAACACCCCAAAAATTAAGAGGTTAGAATTTTAAAATTTATACAAACTAGATCCTAGCATTAGTGGTTAAGAGCTTAAGTAAAATCTCTAGAGAACTAAGGTTCAAATCCAATTTTTTGTATTTTTCCCTTTTATTTTTCTGCGCTTAAGGAACCATGGTTAATGTAGCTTATGTATTACTTGTGGTAAAATATGGCCATAGAATGGGCATTAGTCTAATGGGCAAGCTTCATCCTTTCCATTCCAATGATCTTAGGTTCAAGTCACATTGGATTCACTTCTTTTCTTTATTTTTTCTTGATTTCGGCCAAAAAGGGGTAATTGCTAAACAGCCCTTATTCTTTCCAAAGTCGAACTAATAAACCATTTCCTAGCACAATTAGGATTTCCTATTTGATTCTAATCCAAATTGAAACCCCCATTCTCCCTATTTATTCTCAATTTTCTTTACAAACCCTCTTTTGCAAAAATCTCTCAAAAGTTCTTACTAGAAAATTTAGTTCTTGAATTTTAACTTTGCAATCAAGTCCTAATTGAATCGTTTAGCAATCAATTATTGAATTTCGTACCATAAATCTCTAAATTTCTATCAAGATCGGTAAGTTATTCTCATTTTCCAATAGCTAGATCTTACCAACTTTGGAAAATCATTATTTTCGCTAGATCTTTCATCCGTTACGAATCTTTTATGATATTGTCAAAAAACTCCCTAAATTTTGAAATCTGTAATTAATTATTGCGTTTTATCAATAGAAAGACAAATGTAGGTAATCTAAATCATACTTCGACGTAAGGACCATCATACGAGGCCTCGAAAGTCATGTGTGTGTTCTTATACGAAAAATTGAGTCAAAATTCAAAATTTCCCATTCGCACACTATCACCACACATGTGTGTGGCTTCCCCGCGTGGATCACACAGTCTTACACATGGCTTTGTCCCTCTATAATCCCTCATATCTTCACATCGCATGCGGCATAGGGCTTTGCACACGGTCGTGTGGCCTTGCCACTTACCCATTCGAATCGCACACGGACTAGGGCTTCGCATACGGTCTAGTCACACAGCTGTGTGGCCTCTGCACCTCACCCATTCTGTAATGCCCTGACCTTCTTATTTTTGTTATTGTAAGCGCTTGACATAAATGTGTATTTGCTTTAGTGGTTAAGTGTTCTGGGTGTGTGTGGGAGGTCTTAAGTTCAAGCCTTACCTTTAGTAATTTTTGTTATTTTTTTGAAATTAAGCCTTATCTTTGTTCAGTGGTCTTATATTTAATTCTCTATAAATTCATATCAGAATGAGCCTACTGGTTCGAGTGGTAAGGAGTTGGTGTGCTAGAGGTCCTGTGTTCGAATCACTGCGCGAGCATGGGTAGTTATTTTTGCTCAGTTTTGTGATAAAGTGTCAGTTTTATTAGAAATCTGAGTAATGGGTGGTTAGGATATGAATTAGTGGGGAGTTATCAAAATATTTCAAAAAAAAAAATTCTTTTTGTTTCATCTAGAGAAATTTTTTTTACGTCAATTTCACTTCTTCCCTCTGCCAAAAATCTACCTCTCCCTCTCCCTTTCTCTTTGCGATCTCTATTTCAATTTGTCTCCTTTTGTACAATGTTTGTTATCACTCATTCGATAAGTTGCGTATTGTTAGAATTTTAATGTTGTTTTAATTAAGTGTTTAACAAGAAAGTTTATTTTTGTTACTATCAGTTTAAGCGAAGGGCAAGATTTGGTAGGGGATTCTATAGCGGTTTAAGTGTTTGGGGTTTTTGTCAGTTATTAGTAAGTATTCGTGTGAGTTGCTTAATGTGTAAAGTTTTGGGTTGTGAAGGAATCACGGTTCAGTTTTGTTAATGTTACTAAATTCAGACTTTGGAAATGTTATTATAGGTTCTGAGAGGCTCGGGTGTGATTTTGTATTAAGTCAATACCTAGTGTGTAACCAAATCACAAAAAATGAGGTTTCGACAAAAGCCAAAAAACTATTTTGTCAACGCCACAAGGGGTTTTTGTCACTCGTGTGCGAGAACACGACTGTGTGATCGATGTAGGCATGGCTGTGCACAAGACACGGCCGTGTGAGCCACACGGGCTAGGCAAGTTGGGCGTGTGGGCCACACAAGCATCTGGGCCCATACAAGCATGACACACTGGCGTGTGGATTCTTGGGCCAGACCGTGTGGGTCACACGGGCAAGGCCAATTTGGGCGTGTGAGCCCACACGGGCATGTGGGCCCATAATTCTGAAATATTCCATAGGATCACATGGGTTGTTCCGTTCGAATGTGGACCTACCATAGGGTCGGTAAGGACTAATTAAACCCTTATATGTATGCTATGAAATTTTGCTAGATTACTCTGATTAGGATACTAATGTATGCCTGATTATACCGTTATATGTGTATCTATTATTTGTATAAAGTATGTTGAGTATGTTTAGTCTGATATTTCTGTATCTAATATCTGCATCTATTTTAGGGTGGGTTTTATATATATGTAGAGGAAGTGTTCTGTATGGCGATCATCTCCTATATTTTGGTAGCATAGCTGCACTATATCTGATACATGTTGTAACAATATAATGTGCTGTGTAGGAATGGGTTGGTGTTTTTAACCCCACATGGAGTGATGAGATGGTCGGAGTTGGTGTGTAAAGGAAGGGGGTAGGACTTTGCATATCTGAATATGTTATCTGGTTTGTACATCTGTTTCAGTAACTGTATATGAGATGGGCATAAGCCCAATTCTATATCTGATTGTCTGAAATGTTCTGTATGATTGCTTGTCTAATTCTGTTGGGTTACACACTGAGTTTACGTAAACTCACATCTGTTTATCTGTTCTGTCAGGCAATCCTCAGACTTAGGGGGATCGGTGCAGCAAAGACACAACAATGACCATTATATCTTAAACAGTTAAACTTAGTTCTTTTGGTTTATTTTAAATCTTGGACTTATTTGAGAGTTGTAATTTTTGGGGACTCTCTGGACTCTTTGGTTTTTAATTGTTTATTTTTGGATTTTTTTTAGTTTGACTACTTTGGTAAAATTATTTTATTCAAACGATGGTTTTTACGCAAGATACGATTTTCCTAGAAATACGACTACATTTCCAAGCTATAACGAATAAGGCTTCCGCTGTAATAAGTTTTGGTAAAGAAACTGACTAATTTGTGGTTTTTGGTATATTTTAAAGATTGATGTTTTACCAAGTCAACATGGTTTCCAAAACCCATTTCCTTTGACATTACCAGATTTGGCCATAACGTCTAGGTCAGGTTTGGGGTGTTACATTTAGTGGTATTAGAGTCAGGTTGCAAAACTCGACTGTGAATTTTGGGTTCCAAAAATTGTGGTTTATAAATATTTTTGATAAATTAGGAAGTAAGTGGTAGACCGAGTCTCCAGCGTCGATCTTGTAAGTGTTTCTGAATTTTTGATAGATAACTCTGAAAATGCTGTAGATTAGTACTTTTTGAAATTATACTGAGTAGTTAGAGACTGAAACTTTTTTTTTTGAAACAAAACTGAATTTATGATAAATTATGCATAAAACATCTACTAATAAATACTGAAACTGATGCCTAAAACTTTTAATGCAGATTAAAACTCGAATTTATGATGAGTGCTCGTGGAACTCACTGACATGGTATAAGAGGTCATGGTAGAGGCCATAAGGGGCTCGAGCTGAGTCTTCCTCTCTAGGCAGTATGCCAAATTTGGATACGAGTGAGACACCAGTTTCACCTGCTACTGAGATTGGGTCTCAAAGTCGCTCGGTTGGGGACTCCACATTGTCCTAGGCCATATTGAGGATCTTAGAGAGGGTCGCTAGACCCCATTCTAGAGATGGGGGCTGAAGGTCGGTAATTGAACGACTCCAGTTTAATGGTGCTGATTTGTTTAGGGGTGTCACTGGAGTCACCCTTAGTGTGGCCGAGTATTGGTTGGAGGCCACCGAGAGGATCATGAATGATCTGTACTACACTCCTGAGCAGAAACTGAAAGGTGCAGTCTCTTTGCTTCGTGATGAGGCTTATTAGTGGTGGTTGACAGTTGAGGAGGGTACCTATCCTAATAGTCTGAGTTAGAATTTCTTTAAGACCACATTCTAGAGCAAGTATGTGGGAGCTACCTATGTGGATGCTCGTAGATGTGAGTTCATGAATCTCACGTAAGGGGATAGATCAGTGGCTGAGTATGAGGCCGAGTTTTTGTGATTAAGCCGTTACGCTCGAGGCATGGTGGCATCTGAGTATGAGAGGTGCATCCGGTTTAAGGATGGATTAAAGGATAATCTGAGGGTACTGATTGCTCCACAGAGGGAGCGAGAGTTCGTGGTGCTTGTTGAGAAGGCAATAATCACCGAGGATGTTAAGTATGTGGAGCCCCGGAACAGGGATCGAGAGAGGGGTAGGAACAAGAGGGATTTGGAGCCCTCTAGTTCTATTTTGAGGTTTAAGAAAAAGGCTAGATCTGATGGGCCAGTTAGAATAGGGGCTCCTATTGCTCTAACTAGGTTGCAGTCATGTGGTGAGTGTGGTAAGCGACATCCGGGGGAGTGTTGGAGAAGGATTGGGCTTGTTTGAGGTGTGGATCTTTAGAGAACTGTATTAGAGACTGTCCATAGTGGGCAGATCAAATGCAAGCTCTTGGTTTTATGTAGCCTTAGAGGGCAGTTCAGCAGCCACCTAGGGGTCATGGAGCGGCTAGGGGTGGTAATGGTTTAGGCCGTGGACAGAGAATACCGAGCAGAGGTGCTAACCAGATAGAGGCAAGGTAGCTTGTATTTGTTTATGCTGCTCGATGCGGAGAGGACAGAGATGCTCCAGATGTTATCACTGGTACGTTCCAAATTTTTTATATGCCTTATACTACCGTTATAGACATAGGTTCTAGACACTCCTATGTAGCTAGCACTGTATTTGAAAACTTGGGGGCTGCCTTGAGGACACTTCTAGTGAGATCACTGTACTGAGTCCATTAGGGCAGTCTGTTTGGGTTAGTAAACATTATAGGGAGGTTCCGTTAGAGGTGCAAGGGATTTTTTTCTTGTAGATCTGATGGAGCTTTCGTTTGGGGAGTCCGACTTAATTCTGGGCATGGATTGGTTAGTCAAACACTGAGTTAGTTTAGACTGTGTGACTAAGAGGGTTGTTCTGAGGACTGAGGATGATAGCGAAGTGGTCGTAATCGGCAAGTGTCGAGATTATCTGTCCAATGTGATCTCCGCTCTTGTGGCTAAGAAACTGATTTGAAAAGGGTGTGAGGCGTACTTGGCTTATGTTAGTGTTTCTGATTTTGGGGGCTATTCTATTGGGAATATCAAAACTGTAAGGGATTTTTCGGATGTTTTTCCTGAGACATTACCGGGTTTACCTCCGAATCGAAAGGTTGAGTTTGGGATTGAGCTTCTTCCGGGTATAGCTCCGGTATCCATCGTTCTTTACCGTATAGCACCGAAAGAGGTTACTAAGTTTAAGGCTCAACTAGAAGCACTTCTGGACCGTGGTTTCATCTGTCCTAGTGTGTCTCCGTGGGAGCACCAGTTCTATTTGTTAAAAAGAAGGATGGGACAATGAGGATGTACATCGATTATCGGCAGTTAAATAAGTTGACCGTGAAGAATAAGTATCTGCTTCTGAGGATCGATGACCTATTTGATTAGCTTTGAGAGGCTTCAGTGTTTTCTAAGATTGATCTTCGATCAGGGTATCATCAGTTGAGGGTTAAGGATGCTGATGTTCATAAGACTGCATTTAAGACGAATTATGGACATTACGAGTTCCTAGTTATGCCTTTTGGTTTGACGAATGCTCCGGCCACATTCATGGATCTGATGAACTGAGTCTTTTAGCCCTAACTAGATTGGTTTGTCGTGGCCTTCATCGACGATATCCTCATTTACTCTAAGACTGAGGATGAGCATGATGAGCACCTTGGGGTAGTGCTTCAGATTCTATGTGAGAAGTAGCTCTACGCTAACTTGAGCAAGTGCGAGTTTTGGTTATGAGAAGTAACTTTTCTGGGGCACGTGGTATCTACTGAGGGGATTTGAGTGGATCCGAATAAGATAGAGGCTGTGCTGGATTGGAAATAGCCTAAGAACGTATCTGAGATCTGTAGCTTTTTGGGTTTGGCGGGATATTATCAGTGGTTTGTCGAGGGGTTCTCCCTGATTGCAACTCCCTTGACTAAGCTTCTACGTAAGGGTGTGCCATTTATCTGGACTGATGCGCAATAATTGAGCTTTGATAAGCTCAAGTTTGTTCTGACTTAGGCTTCTATTCTGATACAGCCTAAATCTGGTAAAGAGTTTATGGTGTACAGTGATGTGTCGTATGTCGATTTGGGATGTATGCTGATACAAGAGGGTAAGGTGGTAGCTTATGCATCTCAGTAACTTAAGACACACGAGGGAAATTATCCGATGCATGATTTGGAGTTAGTTGCTGTAGCCTTTACATTAAAAATCTGGAGGCATTATCTGTATGGTGAGAGGTGTATTATCTATACCGATAACAAGAGCCTCAAGTATCTTCTTACCCAGAAGGAGTTGAACCTTAGGCAGCGGTGATAAATTGAGCTGTTTAAAGATTATGACTGCACCATAGAGTATCATCCTGGTAAGGCTAATGTGGTGGCCGATGCTCTAAGTCGTAGAGCGATGTCTGATTTGAGGGCGATATTTGCTTGCCTTAGTTTGTTTGATGATGAGAGTTTATTGGCTGAGTTACAGGTTAAGCCGACTTGGATTGATCAGATTCGAGATAAACAGTTAGTCAATAAGACTCTGGGTGTACGGTTCCATCAGGTTGAGAGTGGTACTACTTCTGATTTTGGGTTAAATAGTAATGGTGTGCTATGTTTTCGAGGGCAGATTTTTGTGCCAAATGATTCTGGTTTGAGACAGTTGATTTTGGGGGAGGCGCATAGTAGCCCTTATGCTATGCATCTCGGTGGTAATAAGATGTACCGGGATCTCCGTGAACTATACTGGTGGCCGGGTTTGAAGCGTGAGGTTACTAATTTTGTTACTCGATGTCTGACGTGTCAGCAAGTTAAGGCTGAGCATCAGTTGCCTTCGGGTTTGTTGCAGTCAGTTAAGATTCCCTTATAGAAATGGGAACATGTGACAATGGACTTCGTTAATGGGTTGCCCTTAACACCCGCTAAGAAGGACTCTGTTTGGGCCATCGTAGATCAATTGACCAAGTTTGCTCACTTCATTCCGGTTTAAACGGACTATTCTCTGCAGAAGCTAGCGAAGCTCTACATTTCGGAGATTGTGAGACTGCATGGGATACCTGTTTTAATTATTTCTGATAGGGATCCTCGCTTCACATCTCAGTTCTGGAAAAAGTTGCATAAGGCTTTGGGTTCGAGGTTAGACTTCAGTACTGCTTTCCACCCTCAGATAGATGGTCAATCGGAGAGGGTGATTCAAATACTGGAGGACATGCTTTGGAGTTGCGTGATTGATTTCTGAGGTAGTTGGGAGGATTATTTGCCGTTAGCAAAGTTTGCTTACAATAACAGCTTCCACTCTAGTATTCAGATGGAACCTTATGAGGCGTTATATGGCCGTAAATGTTGTACTCCGCTGTGTTGGACTGAGTTGGGTGAACTTTGGGTTTTGGGTCCTGAGTTGGTTTCTAAGACCAAAGACAAGGTTAGGCTAACTTGGGATCGACTGAATACGGCTTCTGATAGGTAGAAGTCTTATGCGGATCTGAAGAGGTGAGATATTGAGTACTCTGTGGGGGATTTCGTCTTTCTTAAGGTTTCACCGTGGAAGAAAGTTCTGAGATTTGGCCGTAAAGGCAAGTTGAGCCCTAGGTTCATTGGGCCGTATCGAATTCTGAAGCGTGTAGGATCGGTCGCTTATCAGTTAGAGCTACCTCTAGAGTTGGACCGTATCCATGATGTTTTTCATTTTTTGATCTTGAGGCGGTATCAGTCTGATCCATCTCACGTAGTTTCTGTTGAGGAGATCGAGGTTAGACCGAAATTGACTTTTGAGGAGGAGTCGGTTCAGATTCTGGATTGAGATATCAAAGTTTTGAGGAGGAATTCCATTCCGTTAGTGAAGGTCCTGTGGCAAAATCATGGCACTAAGGAAGTAACGTGGGAAGCTGAGGACTGGATACGTCAGCAGTATCCTTATCTGTAATGCCCTGACCTTCTTATTTTTGTTATTGTAAGCACTTGACATAAATGTGTATCTACTTTAGTGGTTAAGTGTTCTAGGTATGTGGGGGGTCCCAAGTTCAAGCCTTACCTTTAGCAATTTTTGTTATTTTTTTGGAATTAAGCCTTATCTTTGTTCAACGGGCTTATATTTAATTCTTTGTAAATCCATATTAGAATGAGTCTGCTAGTTCGAGTGGTAAGGAGTTAGTGTACTTGAGGTCTTGTGTTCGAATCCCTGCGAGAGCATGGGTAGTTATTTTGCTCGGCTTTGTGATAGAGTTTTAGTTTTATTAGAAATCTGAGTAGTGGGTGGTTAGGATGTGAATTAGTGGGGAGTTATCAGAATATTTCAAAAAAAATATTATTTCTCTCTCATCTAGAGAATTTTTTTACGTCAGTTTCACTTCTTCCTTCTGCCGAAAGTCTGCCTCTCCCTCTCCCTTTCTCCTTTCGATCTCTGTTTCAATTCGTCTACTTCTGTGCAACATTTGTTTTCACTCATTCGGTAAGTTACGTATTGTTAGAATTTTAACGTTGTTTCGATTAAGTGTTTAATGAGAGAGTTTGTTTTTGTTACTCTCGATTTAGACGAAGGACAAGATTTGGCAAGGGCTTCTGTAGCAGTTGAAGTGTTCGGGGTTTCTATCCATTATCGATAAGTATTCGGGTGCGTTGCTTAATGTTTAAGGTTTTGGGTTGTGAAGGAATCGCGGTTGAGTTTCGTTAGTGTTACTAAATTTGGACTTTGGAAATGTCGATTGTAGGTTCTGGGAGGCTCAGGTGTGATTTTGCATTAAATCAATACTAGGTGTGTAATCGAATTGCAGAAAATGAGGTTTCAGCAAAAGCTAAAAACCTATTATTTCGATGCCACACGGGCATGTGGTCACCTGTGTGGTAGGCTGTGTGATCAACGTAAGCATGGTCGTGCGCAAGAGACAGCTGTGTGGTGCTCGAGTGTGGCTGTGTGGGCCAGATGAGCCAGGCTGAGTTGGGAGTGTGGGCCACACGGGCATGACACACAGGCGGGTGGATTCTTGGGCCAGGCCATGTGGGCTACACGGGCAAGGCCAATCTGGGCGTGTGGGCCCATAATTCTAAAATATTCCCTAAGGTCACGCGGGTCGTTCTGTTCGACTGTAGACCTACCGTAGGGTCAGTAAAGGCTAATTAAACCCCTATCTATATGTTATGAAATTTTGCTGGATTTTTCTGATTAGGATACTAATGTATGCCTGATTATACTGTTATATGTGTATCTGTTATTTTTATAAAGTATGTTAAGCATGTTTAGTCTGATAATTCTATATTTGATATCTGCATCTATTTTAAGGTGGGTTTTATATATATGTGGAGGAAGTGTTTTGTATGGTGATCATCTCCTATATTCTGGTAGCCTGGCTGTACTATATATGATACGTGTCGTAACGACACAATGTGGTGTGTAGGGATGAGTGGGTGATTTTAACCCCACATGGTGTGATGGGATGGCGGAGTTGGTGTGTAGAGGATGGGGGTAGGACTTTGCATATCTGAATCTATTATCTGATTTGTGCATCTGTTTCTGTAACTGTAACTGAGATAGGCATAAGCCCGATTTTGTATCTGATTGTTTGAAATGTTCTGTATAATAGCTTATCTAATTCTGCTGGGTACTCTCTGGATTGTTTGGTTTTTAACTATTTATTTTTGGATTGTTTATCAGTTTGATTGTTTTGGTAAAATTGTTTTATTAAAACGACGATTTTTATGCAAGCGACGGTTTTCTTACAAACATGACTGCGTTTCCAAGCTATAACGAATAAGGCTTACGTTGTAATAAGTTTTGGTAAAGAAACTGACTAATTTGTGGTTTTTAGTATATATCAAAGATTGATGTTTTACCAAGTCAACATGGTTTCCAAAACCCATTTCTTGTGACATCACCAGATTCGGCCATAACGTCTAGGCCGGGTTCGGCATGCTACACAGTCGAATCACACACGGAATGGGGCTTCACTCACGGTCTAGTCACACGGCCATGTGGCCCCTAAAACTCAAAAATTACAATTTTTCTTGACTTTTATTATTTCACTCAAATCAGTCTGGTTAGGATTTTAATGGCATTTAGAGAACTAGATTATGCAATTAGGTCTTGGATTAGGACTAGATCAACGAGATATATGGATGATTGAATTTATTATTTGAACTACTCCTAATTGATTGCCTGAATAGTCAATAATATTACATGTACTATACGAATACCTAATTGTATGATCCAAATGCTTAATTGTTTGAAAAATTGGATGCCTAACTTATTCATGACTTCCATTGATTGGATATGAGATTAAAGGTAAATGATATATTGATTGAATGTCTTGGAATGTATTTATTTTGAATTTGCATGGGTTGGGATAGTATGATTGAAGGAAGAACCGGCAGTATAACTGCATTTAATTGTTCATTATGTACTCACATTTACAACAGATTCCAACTGTGACGGTCTTGCTATGTACCCACAGTTATAGCAGATCCTAAACTGCGACATTTTCACTGTGCTCTGATGGTCCCTCTGACAGCTCTTATCTGTGATATGGTTGTTTTTTCGCAGTTACCAACAGCTTTTATCTGCAATTACCCAAATCCAAATGTGATATTAAGTCCACAAAATAAAGTGATGGTGGAGGGAGTTCTGGGGAACTCCCAATTTCGGAGCATTGGTGGTTGGGGGTAGGACCATTGATTTTTAAACCAATTTTTGTGTGACATATTTAACAATTTATACATACATGACTGAATTTACTTGATGAAATGATTGATTTGATTTATGTGCATATATCTTTCGTGAACAATAAGAATAACTCTGAAATTGATTCAGTTGATTGTCTATGTTTGAGAATATTGTTATTGCTTGACTAGAGTTGCAACACTGAATTATCATATTTGAAATTAATAGGTATTTATAACTGATTGTTATTTTTGGTAATGATGTACGATGTTATTGAATGTTTAAAAATATAACTGTATGATTTGGTTTATTGTAAAGGGACTCACACTAAGCTTTGATAGCTTACCCCCTTTATTTTTCTTTTTTTTAGATAACCCACAAGGTTAGGACACGGACTTAGCATTCGGAGGGCTCAGTTCAGAATATTGGTTTCTATATAAAATTACTTTAAACTGATTATTTTATAATTATTCTTATTTGAAACTATATTATTATTGTGGCATGAGATTTAGTTTACGATTTTTACTTAGGCATGAATGACATTTAAATTATTTAGGCTATTAGAATATGATTTTTTATTTAATTAAGTATTAAACATGTTTTTTTATTAAAATTATGTTAATATCACTTTTCCAATGCTAAATTGTAATTGTGTTTTGTTAAGAAAATAATTCATATTTTCAACTAAGTTTTCAATACTAAACATCATTATAATGAAGATATTAAAATTAATCGTTTTTCTTAAAACTCTTGAGTTTTTTTGAAAAGAGACTCAGCTTTCTTCCAAAATAAATATTTTAAATTGATTGTTTTATAAACCCCGATCGCTACTAGGCCATTTCAATGGCCGATGTAATCTCTCAAATTCGGGTCTAACATCTAGGCCGGGTTGGGGAGGTTACACTACACAACCATCCATTACACACTATGAGTTCCCTAGAATCTGACATCCAAACACCAAAATAGTAAGAGTTGAAGCTCGATGTGGATAAACCACTAGTAACAGTATGTAGTAGAACTACCAATAATTTGCAGACAAGCTGCCAACAAGTTGCGATAAGTTGCCAATACTCCAACAATACTCCGGGGCATAGATATATAGCTAAACAATAATATTGCGGATTAACTGTCAGTACTCCATAGAACTCCTTTGTCACCCATCAAAACCCAAGCCCATGCAATGCAATATGACATATCAATAACATAGCATATCATGCTAATCAATATCAGTATTGTAACATCCTGATTTTGGGCCTAGTCGTAATAGTGGTTTCAGGATCACAAATCTGATGAGCAAAAATTTTATTTGTATTATATTTTAATGGTCTACAACTTCACAGAATGATTTCGTGAAAATTTCGTTTGAAAACTTTGACGTTTGGACACTCAATTTAGTCAAAAGGACTAAATCATAAAAAGTTCAAAAGTTGAGTTCTACATGCTAGAGGTGTCCAATTGTTATGAAATTTTAAATTGGAGGTCCTTATATGGTAATTAGACCATTGGTTAATTTGCTGGACAAAAATGGACATGAAATAGGTGAAAAAGAATATTTTGAAGTTAGGGGCATTTTGGTCATTTAGTAATTAAAATGAATTAAAAAATTAAAAGCCAAATTTTTTCCATCTTCAAGCTATGGCCAAAACTTGCATGAAAAAACCATGGCTAGGGTTTTTCAAGCTTCCAAGCTCGATTGTAAGTCCGTTCTAGACCCGTTTTTAATGATTTTTACGTTTTTGCAAACCCCGTAACAAGATCTATCTATTTCTACCATTTATTTGAGCTAGGTTTGATGTTTAAAAATTTACCCATGTGCTACATGTGTGTATTTTGATGTTTAAGGAAGGAATATGAATGTTTGTTATGTAAGTGGCTTTCGATGAAAACGTCCGAAAGGACCATTTTGTAAAAGTTGTAAAAATGGTATAAAAAGGGTGTTTTGATGAGAATTATAGTTTTCTATAGTTATGAAAATGGTTCGGCTAGGCCTATAGAGTGGGAAAATTGAATAAAAGTTTTTTATGAGCTTAGGGGCAAAAAGTGTAATTTTGATAAAGTTTAGGGGCAAAAACATAATTTTGCCAAAATATGATTTTTGGTTCAATTTGAATAATGTGAGTCTTAAATGGGCTATATTTGAAATGTTAGATCAAGTAAAACGAGGATTGGACCTAGATCGAGTGAAAAATGGAAAATTGACGGCTAGGTTCCTTTTTGCTATTTTGGTGCCAAGGTAAGTTCGTGTGTCAATAATATTGCAATGCTATATTTGAATTGAAAATTCTGTATTACTAATGTACGAATTGCATGATTTAATATATTGAAAAGTGATGAAAGAATGGTATAAAAAATTTGTAAGAACAATGATATATGACTAGTAGCACATGAAATGTTTGATGGTTCAATCATTGATGGCTTGCTATATAATAGCTGAATGCATTGAGAATTTGTTATAACGTGATGTTTTATTAAGTTGGATAACTTGTGAAAGAGTGAAAGGGAAGGTAAGTCCATTTGTAAGTAAATACAATGTGCGAGGTATGCTAATTGCTTAAATGATGATTATATGATAAATGTATGCTCTTGATAAGAATATGATTTGAATGCTCAATGTATGAAAATTTATGAAACATCGACATGATTGATAATAAGAGGAAGAAAAATCTCGGTTGAATGAAATAGGATATTCGATGGATTCTTGAAAAGGAATTGATGGTAAAAAGGATCTAGCCCAGACGGGTGATCCAATCCCTATATAGCCCTTCCAAAGAATATGTGTAAGCGGATTTAGCCCAGATGGGTAATCTGATTAGGATTTGAATTTAGCTTGGACTGGTAATTCAGATCCGAGCTCATTAGAGTATATGTCGTTGCAAGGGATTTAGCTTGGACTGGTAATCCTACCGTAAGATGCGAGGTTCGTGGGAGTGCGTACTTGAAATAATCATTTGTATGATTTGATGGTACATGGGATATCCATCGAAATTTCAGAGAAAATTCAACGGGATGAATATGAGAAATGAATAAAAAGGGTTTTTGCCATGACAAACTTATTTATGTTATAAGATACTATTATGATGGATATGATTGTCACATTTGGACGAGTGGTGGTCCTAAGAGATAGCACAAGTATGTACTCAAAATCCACGAACATGTGTTGGACATGGGAAGTGAAATGGACTTGTGGTATGAATGCAAATAAATGAGCGATACATATGAGAATAATTTTTACCGCAATCTTGTGATGATTATCATTTTGTTGCTCTAAAACTATTTGGACAGCAGTAATAGTCCAACTTTAAAAATCTACCAAAAATTATGGAAGTTGAATTAAAGGCTGAATTAAATATGAAATGAAACCTTGTTGAGTCTAGTTTCATATAGAAGAACCGTTATAAGAAAAAGAATTTAATATTATGGGATATTTGAATTCTGGTGAGAAAAGTTAGAATGAGTTTGAAATCCCCTTTTCTAAATTGGAAAAATCAGTAGAAATTGTAAAAAAATGATTGTGGGTTATAATTTATATTATTAAAATCCATAATGAGTATATTTTTGAGAGAAATAGATAGGAACACTATCAGAGTCTCGTACTATGGGATAATTGATTTTTAGTAGAGAAAGGTTGGAACTATTCGACAGCAAAACATGGGTAACTTTAATGAATAAACTGAACTTATTTGCAAGACCAAAAATTCTAAAACTTTTATGGTAAGAAGATATGTGAGTCTAGTTTAAGAAAAAATTAGCGGATCTTAATTTGGAGTTCTGTAGCTCTGGATATAAAAATTTAGTGACAGTGACTCGAGAAAATAGCTTTACTGGACTTTGAATAAATAGAGAGAAATTGAAAAATAACATGTTAATACATTGCTTATTATTTTCATACGAGCTTACAAAGTGTAAAGCTTACTCCCTCCTTTCCATTTCCTTAGTGTTCTCAGGTCGGCTTGGGGTTGGAGATCTTCGGAGGCAGCATCACACTATCGAACCAATACCTTTGGAGTATTGATACATAAATTAGAAATATCAAGTGAGTGGTATGTATAGGGACCTAGTTTTATAACATGTTTTATTATGATTTGGGCAAATGTATTGGCCTATATTGAGCTAATTATTATGACTTGTAAATCTAGCTATTCATGTTATATCTAATAATTGTGATGTGAATACGCTTGTTTTCCATGCATGGTTGGTAATATGTCATGTGTGTTGAATGCATGTTTTATGACCAATCGAGGTGGTCATGACCATGAATTAAATGTGTAATATGGAAATAAAACGATAATCCTTGAACATGGATGTTTGATGGATAGTTTGGTAACCATGGTAAAATGGTATAAAGTAAGAAATAGTAATAATGTTAAACTGAATATGGAAATGGTGTAGAATGTCTTAGTCAAGCATATTGTTTTATGCATGTGAAATGTGGACACTATATAAAGATATGACTTGGCTAGAAGGTGTATGCTTGATGATAAGTTGGATTTAAATGGACATGAAGAAAACTATGGTATAAAGGTATAAGTGGTAAGATATTTGATAAAGCCAAATGAATAAGATACGGTGTGTCTAGACTTGGTTTAATGTGAGGATGTGTAACACATGTATGTTGATAAGTAAATGAAATGTCTGCATAATAATTGAGGATGTTGAATGTTTTTGGATCCATGTTTGTGTGTGTGCATGTAAAAGGTGACAAAAAGGCTTGGAAAATAGCCTATGTGCTGGCCACGAGGGTAGAGACATGGCCGTATGTCTCAGCCGTATGGAAGACACGGTCTAACACACGGGCGTGCGACTTGGCCGTGTGACCCTTATTTGTTTGCTGATGTCATAAACAAAGAGTTACACGGGCTGAGGACACGGGTGTGTCCAGAGCCACACGGGCGTGTGACTCTCCAAAACATGAAAGATTTTCTATGTGATGTAAAAATTTTGGTGGTTCTCGGTTTAGTCTCAAACCCCGTCTAAAGTATGTTTTGGGCTTCGTAAACCCAAATAAGGGACTATGCGTATGTGATTGAATTTTTAAAATATGAATGAAATTTTATGGCCTGATTTGCATTATGTTTGTGTTTAAGTCCGGTAATGCCTCACACCCTGTCCCGGAGTAGGACACTAGTAAGTGGTGTTACATTTAGTGGTATTAGAGCTATGGTTTAGTTGATTCTCAGACTAACCTAGCATATGTTTGAGAGTCTATTATACATGCCACCGATCTGAGATAGTGTGATGTTTCACGACACGTATGATAGCCACCTTGTTTAGACAAAAGTACTCTCCGACCGAGCTACATCCGACCATATTGATTGTGATAAGGAGGTATTTGAGTAAAGCACAGTTATGAGAAATTTAAACTTGGAAAGGTATGGATAAGATTCATAATACCCTGTTATGGATAAAATGTCATAGTCCTGATTGGATATTAAAATTTGATGGATTGCAATGAATTATTGAAATAAGATAAAGGATTATATGGCATAATGAGCTTACCTGTGATTGATTGATAATTCCATGATGTATGTGACTGAATTGCTCGAGTAAAGACATGTGTTTAGATAACTTATCAAAAATATAAATGGGATGAATATTCATGTACATATGTTTGGATGATTATGATTGGCAAGCTCGCATACCTTGAGTAACTGTGTTAAATTACTTGTACTGATTTATATGATTGTAATGATATGTCTAAATGATGGCGTACGAGATAAAAGTATAGATTGTGATAAAATTAACCATGTTTGTTAGCCCTTGTATGATATCATGTGCATGACTTGTATGATCAAATGAATAGATAAGTAAAGTTATCTAGAAAACATGTAATGCATGTATGAGTATACTTGTTGAAATGAGATGATTGGAAAGTGGGCATAAATTCAATATGAAAGTTAGTTTACCCAAAATGAATGACATGTCTGTGATGATGTTGTTATGATGATGAAAATTGTGTTACATGTATATATATATAAGAGTCGAGTCAGAGGCCCTACGACTTCCTCCCCCTTACCAAAGTGGTGTTTTATAATGAAATTTCTCGAGATTTGTGATAAGCAAGTTTCCAGATAAGAAACCAAAGAATTTAGTTATAGAATGGTTATAAGCATGATTAGTGATTGAGAATGGGTTGATAAGTACATATAAAGCTAGAAAGATATTGGATTGACTGAAAGATTATTAAATTTTCGCAATATCACAGTTAGTAAAAAGTTTAACTTCGGAAATCGATCTATTCTGAAATGATGTCAGGAAATAATATTGTAATATGGAAATGTTCCCTAATTTTAATGATAGACAAAGGTATTTTCAATCTAATTGGTACATAATCTACATGATCCTATTTCTTTCTGGTATTCTGTTACTTTCCATCTGTTGGGAATTGATGAAAAAGGGTGCGTATGATGCTATGATTCAGTTTCTGTTAATAGTTGATTTGTCTGATATATATATGGGAAGGTATATTATTCTTTTTGCATCTATCTTTGGTGGTCAGAATGATATTTTCTTCTGGATTTCTTTTCTCTAAGGAACCATTGAGGTCTTTCATATTTTCTTATGAACTTTGTTCTCTGTCTTTCAATACGGTATCGTGATTGGATTTTCTTGTTTTGGATTTCTTTATGTTGGATTTTTATATTCTAGATTTCTTTGTTATGGATTTCCTTATCATGAATTCTTGGTCATCTTTATCTCGTCACTTGTGGAACATGGCTTATAGTTAAAGTATGACCTTTAGCTTGCGATATATATATATATATATCAAGTATAATTATGCTTCTGATTTAATCATGGTAATCTGGTGATCTTAGTATTTGGATGTCTCTAAATTTTCGTACAAGGATTTGACATTGGCAAAGGCTTAAGTGGTAAAATTTTCATCTCGTGAAAGTTAATAGCTTAATTCATGATTAGCAAAGTTTGGACAAATGAGAACATTATTAACTGAAGCCTTTGAACTGGTTTAGTATGCAATTAGGCAAAGACTTCTTGATTTTCAGTGATAGTTGTTGTATGATCTTTGAGAAGAGCAGAATGCAGTGACAAACACTTGAGTAGAAAATCCAGAGCTTGTACAGAAATTTCGCAAGAAAACTTACAGGAGTAATGTATTAGCGATCGAGTTTGGAACTCGACATCGTTGATCCTTGTGTATGAATACTTGAAATGTTGAAAGGTTTAAGGATGTATATCAAGTGTCATCAGAATTATCTTCGCCCATGTTGGCAACAAAATGGAAATGAGAAGAAGTTATTATAGATTTCATGTATGATTTATTACTGTCTCTGAAAGGGAAAAAAAATGTTATGTGACTTATTGTTAAATGTTTGACAAGATATGTAAATCATGCTGGTATGTACTGAATTTTCGCTCATCAGGTCCAAGGAATTTCGTGTCTTTATGAATGTTGAACATCTTGAGATTTTAGTCTCCACTAATCGGATTGAGATCTGAGTTTCATATCATGATTTCTTGGGAAAGCCAGAAAAGGCTTTGAAATGAAAGGTAACTGAGAGTTGAATTGGAAAACAATTGGACTGTGTGGAATTTAAAGAGATATGTAGTAAAAGTTCAGCTTTGAGTAAAAGTTCTTTGACATCGATTATAGGATTGAGGAATCTAAGTGAAAACCCAAAACCACTTTCTGGAAAGATTTTCAGGGACGAAAATCCCTAAAGGGGGGAGAAATATAACATCCCTATTTTGGGCCTATTCAGAATAGTGGTTTCGAGACCACAAATCCGATACAATTTCACAGAATTATTTTTTGAAAATTTCGTTTGAAAATTTCGACGTTTGGGCACTCAATTTAGTCAAAAGGACTAAATCATAAAAAGTGCAAAAGTTGAGTTCTACATGCTAGAGGTGTCCAATTGTTATGAAATTTTACATTGGAGGTCCTTATATGGTTATTATACCATTGGTTAATTTTTTGGACAAAAATGGATATGAAATAGGTGAAATAGAATATTTTTAAGTTAGGGGCATTTTGGTCATTTAGTAATTAAAACGAATTTAAAAAAAATTAAAAATAAATTTTTGTCCATCATCAAGCTATGGCCGAAAATTGCATGGAGAAACCATGGCTAGGGTTTTTCAAGCTTCCAAGCTCGATTGTAAGTCCGTTCTAGTCCTATTTTTAATGATTTTTATGTTTTTACAATCCCTGTAACAAGATCTATCTATTTCTACCATTTATTTGAGCTAAGGTTGATGTTTAAAAATTTACCCATGTGCTACATGTGTGTATTTTGATGTTTAAGGGAGGAATATGAATGTTTGTTGTGTAAGTGGCTTTCGATGAAAACGTCCGAAAGGACCATTTTGTAAAAGTTGTAAAAATGGCATAAAAAGGGTGTTTTGATGAGAATTATAGTTTTCTATAGTTATGAAAATGGTTCGGCTAGGCCTATAGAGTGGGAAAATTGAATAAAGTTTTTTACGAGCCTAGGGGTAAAGTGTAATTTTGATAAAGTTTAGGGGCAAAAACATAATTTTGCAAAAATATGATTTTTGGGTCAATTTGAATAATGTGAGTCCTAAATGGGCTATATTTGAAATGTTAGATCAAGGAAAACGAGGATTGGACCTAGATCAAGTGAAAAATGGAAAATTGACGGTTAGGTTCCTTTTTGCTATTTTGGTGCCGAGGTAAGTTCGTGTGTCAATAATATTGCAATGCTATATTTGAATTGAAAATTCTATATTACTATTGTACGAATTGAATGATTTAATATATTGAAAAGTGATGAAAGAATGGTATAAAAAATTTGTAAGAACAATGATATATGACTAGTAGCACATGAAATGTTTGATGGTTCAATCATTGATGGCTTGCTATATAATAGCTGAATGCATTGAGAATTTGTTATAACGTGATGTTTTATTAAGTTGGATAACTTGTGAAAGAGTGAAAGGGAAGGTAAGTCCATTTGTAAGTAAATACAATGTGCGAGGTATATGCTAATTGCTTAAAGGATGATTATATGATAAATGTATGCTCTTGATAAGAATATGGTTTGAAGGTTCAATGTATGAAAATTTATGAAACATCGACATGATTGATAATAAGAGGAAGAAAAATCTCGGTTGAATGAAATAGGATATTCGATGGATTTTTGAAAAGGAATTGATGGTAAAAAGGATCTAGCCCGGACGGGTGATCCAATCCCGATATAGCCCTCTCGAAGAATATGTGTAAACGGATTTAGCCCGAACGGGTAATCCGATTAGGATCAGAATTTAGCTTGGACTGGTAATTCAAATCCGAGCTCATTAGAGTATATGTCGTTGCAAGGGATTTAGCCTAAACTGGTAATCCCACCAGAAAATGCGAGGTTCGCGGGAGTGCGTACTTGAAATGATCACTTGTACGATTTGATGGTACATTGGATATCCATCAAAATTTTTGAGAAAATTCAACAGGATTAATATGAGAAATGAAAAAAAAAAGGGTTTTTGCCATGACAAACTTATTTATGTTATAAGATACTATTATGATGGATATGATTGTCACGTTTGGACGAGTGGTGGTACTAAGAGATAGCACATGTATGTACTCGAAATCCACGAACATATGTTGGACATGGGAAGTGAAATGGACTTGTGGTATGAATGCAAATAAATGAGTGATACATATGAGAATAGTTTTTATGGCAATCTTGTGATGATTATCTTTTTGTTGCTCTAAAACTGTTTCGACAACAACAATAGTCTGACTTTGAAAATCCACCAAAAAGTGTGGAAGTTGAATTAAAGGTTGAATTAAATATGAAATGAAATCTTATTGAGTCTAGTTTCATATAGAAGAAATGGTATAATCAAAAGAATTCAATATAATGAGATATTTGAATTCTTGTGAGACAGAGTTAGAATGAATTTGAAATCCCCTTTTCTGACTTGGTAAAATCACTAGAATTTGTTTAAAAATTATTATGGGTTATAATTTATATTCATGAAATCTTTAATGAGTCTATTTTGAGAGAAATAGGCAAGAACACTATTCGATTCTTGTACTATGAGATAATTGATTTTTAGTAGAGAAAGGTTGATACTATCGGACAACGAAACAGGGGTAACTTTAATGAATAAACTGTACTTATATCAAACATTGATGGCTTGCTATATAATAGCTGAATGCATTGAGAAATTGTTATAACGTGATGTTTTATTAAGTTGGATAACTTGTGAAAGAGTGAAAGGGAAGGTAAGTACATTGGTAAGTAAATACAATGTGCGAGGTATGCTAATTGCTTAAATGATGATTATATGATAAATGTATGCTCTTGATAAGAATATGATTTGAAGGTTCAATGTATGAAAATTTATGAAACATCGACATGATTGATAATAAGAGGAAGAAAAATCTCAGTTGAATGAAATAGGATATTCGATGGATTCTTGAAAAGGAATTGATGATAAAAAGGATCTAGCCCGGACGGGTGATCCAATCCCTATATAGCCCTCTCAAAGAATATGTGTAAACAGATTTAGGCCATACGGGTAATCCTATTAGGATTTAAATTTAGCCTCGACTTGTAATTCAGATTCGGGCTTATTAGAGTATATGTCATTGCAAGGGATTTAGCCAGGACTGGTAATCCCGACGATAGTCTATGAGTGTATACTACGGGGGATTTAGCCTGCACTGGTAATCATGCCGTAAGATGTGAGGTTCGTAAGAGTGCGTACTTGAAATGGTCACTTGTACGATTTTACGGCACATGGGATATCCATCAAAATTTTTGAGAAAATTCAACGGGATTAATATGAGAAATGAATAAAAAGTGTTTTTTCCATGACAAACTTATTATGTTATAAGATACTATTATGATGGATATGATTGTCACGTTTGGATGAGTGGTGGTGATAAGAGATAGCACAGGTATGTACTCGAAATCCAGGAACATGTTTTGGTCATGGGAAGTGAAATAGACTTGTGGTATGAATGCAAATAAATGAGTGAGACATATGAGAATAATTTTTATGGCAATCTTGTGATGATTATCATTTTGTTGCTCTAAAACTATTTCGATAGCAACAATAGTGCGACTTTGAAAATCCACCAAAAATTGTGAAAGTTAATTTAAAGGTTGAATTAAATATGAAATGAAAGCTTATTGAGTCTAGTTTCATATATGAAACGGTAGAAGCAAAAGAATTTAATATTATGAGATATTTGAATTCTTGTGAGATAGAATCAGAATGAATTTGAAATCCCCTTTTCTGACTTGGTAAAATCACTAGAAATTGTAAAAACATGATTATGAGGTATAATTTATATTCCTGAAATCCTTAATGAGTCTATTTTTGAGAGAAATAGACAGGAACACTATCCGAGTCTCGTACTATGAGATAATTGATTTTTAGTAGAGAAAGGTTGGAACTGTTGGACAGCAAAACAGGGGTAACTTTAATGAATAAACTGTACTTATATCAAACATTGATGGCTTGCTATATAATAGTTGAATGCATTGAGAAATTGTTATAACGTGATGTTTTATTAAGTTGGATAACTTGTGAAAGAGTGAAAGGGAAGGTAAGTACATTGGTAAGTAAATACAATGTGCGAGGTATGCTAATTGCTTAAATGATGATTATATGATAAATGCATGCTCTTGATAAGAATATGATTTGAATGCTCAATGTATGAAAATTTATGAAACATCGACATGATTGATAATAAGAGGAAGAAAAATCTCGGTTGAATGAAATAGGATATTCGATGGATTCTTGAAAAGGAATTGGTGGTAAAAAGGATCTAGCCCGGACGGGTGATCCAATCCCTATATAGCCCTCTCGAAGAATATGTGTAAACAGATTTAGGCCAGACGGGTAATCTTATTAGGATCTAAATTTAGCCTCGACTGGTAATTCAGATCCGAGCTCATTAGAGTATATGTCGTTTCAAGGGATTTAGCCAGGATTGGTAATCCCGACGATACTCTATAAGTGTTTACTACGGGGGATTTAGCCTGCACTGGTAATCATACCGTAAGATGCGAGGTTCGTGGGAGTGCTTACTTGAAATGGTCACTTGTACAGTTTGACGGTACATGGGATATCCATCGAAATTTTTGAGAAAATTCAACGGGATTAATATGAGAAATGAATAAAAAGGGTTTTTTCCATGACATTTATATTATAAGATACTATTATGATGGATATGATTGTCATGTTTAGACGAGTGGTGGTGATAAGAGATAGCACAGGTATGTACTCGAAATCCAGGAATATGTTTTGGACATGGGAAGTGAAATAGACTTGTGGTATGAATGCAAATAAATGAGTGATACTTATGAGAATAATTTTTATGGCAATCTTGTGATGATTATTATTTTGTTACTCTAAAACTGTTTCGACAGCAGCAATAGTGCGATTTTGAAAATCCACCAAAAATTGTGGAAGTTGATTTAAAGGCTGAATTAAATATGAAATGAAAGCTTATTGAGTCTAGTTTCATATATATGAAACGGTATAAGCAAAAGAATTTAATATTATGAGATATTTGAATTCTTGTGAGACAGAGTCAGAATGAATTTGAAATCCCCTTTTCTGACTTTGTAAAATTACTAGAAATTGTAAAAAAATGATTATGGTTATAATTTATATTCCTGAAATCCTTAATGAGTCTATTTTTGAGATAAATAGACAGAAGTATTATTCGAGTCTCGTACTATGAGATAATTGATTTTTAGTAGAGAAAGGTTAGAACTGTCAGAAAGTGAAATAGTGGTAACTTTAATGAATAAACTGTACTTATTGGCTAGACCAAAAATTTTAAAAATTTTATGGTAAGAAGATATATGAGCCTACTTTTAGAGAAAATTAGCAGATCTTAATTTGGACTTCCGTAGATCCAAATATAAATAATTTAGTGACTTTGACTTGAGAAAATAGCTTAACTGGACTTTGAATAAATAGAGAGAAATTGAAAAATAGCATGTTAATACATTGCCTATTATTTTCATACGAGCTTACTAAGCGTAAAGCTTACTCCCTCCTTTCCATTTCCTTAGTGTTCTCAGGTCAGCTCGGGGTTGGAGATCATCGGAGGCATCATCACACTATCAAACCAATACCTTTGGAGTATTGATACATAAATTAGAAATATCAAGTGAGTGGCATGTATAGG
This sequence comes from Gossypium anomalum, assembly GCA_025698475.1. Classification (NCBI taxonomy): domain Eukaryota; kingdom Viridiplantae; phylum Streptophyta; class Magnoliopsida; order Malvales; family Malvaceae; genus Gossypium; species Gossypium anomalum. The sequence continues at coordinate 74,497,731 of CM046965.1, read as the reverse complement.
GACCTAGTTTTATAATATGTGTTATTATGATTTGGCCAAATGTATTGGCCTATATTGAGCTAATGATTATGACTTGTAAATCTAGCTATTCATGTTATATCTAATAATTGTGATGTGAATATGCTTGTTTGCCATGCATGGTTGGTAATATGTCATGTGTGTTGAATGCATGTTTTATGACCAATCGAGGTGGTCATGACCATGAATTAAATGTGTAATATGGAAATAAAACGATAATCCTTGAACATGGATGTTTGATAGATAGTTTGGTAACCATGGTAAAATGGTATAAAGTGAGAAATAGTAATAATGTTAAACTGAACATGGAAATGGTGTAGAATGTCTTAGTCAAGCATATTGTTTTATGCACGTGAAATTTGGACACTATATAAAGATATGACTTGGCTAGAAGTGTATGCTTCATGATAAGTTGGATTTAAATGGACCTGAAGATAACATTGGTATAAAGGTATAAGTGGTAAGATATTTGATAAAGCCAAATGAATAAGATAAGTGTGTCTAGACTTGGTTTAATGTGAGAATGTGTAACACATGTATGTTGATAAGTAAATGAAATGTCTGTATCATAATTGAGGATGTTGAATGCTTTTGGATCCATGTTTGTGTGTGTGCATGTAAAGGGTAACAAAAAGGCTTGGAAAATAGCCTATATGCTGGCCACGCAGGCAAAGACATGACCGTGTGTCTCAGCCGTGTGGAAGACACGATCTAACACACGAGCGTGCAACTAAGCTGTGTGACCCTTATTTGTTTGCTGACGTCATAAACAGAGAGTTACACGGGCTGAGGATACGGGTGTGTCCAGAGCCACATGGGTGTGTGACTCTCCAAAACATGAAAATTTTTCTAAGTGATGTAAAACTTTCGGATGTTCTCGGTTTAGTCCCAAACCCCTTCTAAATTATGTTTTGGGCTTCGTAAACCCATATAAGGGACTATGTGTATGTGATTGAATGTTTTAAAATATGAATGAAATTTTATGGCTCGATTTGCATGATTATTTGTGTTTAAGTTTGGTAATCCTGTCCCGGCGTAGGACACGGGTAAGGGGTGTTACAAGTATCAATAACAATGGCATGCTTATCCATGTAATCAATATACAATAACACATCATACGATACAAAAGCATACAATCAGTAATTTCTTTCGGCACTTACACAATTACTTAATCACAATAAAGGCCCTTAAACATTCTATTATTACCCTTTTAGTACTTGCCTTAATCAATGACCAAAGATATTTTAATAGTGGAGTGACTATAAATTGCAATTGATTTAATAGGAGTGATTGAATTAACAAAAAAAATCAATGACCAAACTAGATGCGTGTTAAAACTTGAGTGACTATTTGGGTTATTTATCCTGAATTTTTTGTACTGAATTATTTATTTAAAATTACATTATATAATATATTATGTATTGTATACGACAATAAGGTCAAGTCTGGGGTATATTATTGTTTAGCAAGATATTGTAGGATTCTTCTATGTTGAATCACCATATCTTAAGTTCAAAGGGTTATAGGTGTAGGGCACTGATATGTGTCTAAATGTTAGATTCATCTATGTGTCTAAATGTTAGATTCATCAATTTTCATGAACTTAAAACACAAAGATTTTACACAAAAAGAACCAAGAGAAGGATACAAGTGTCGATATTTATTTTACATATTAAATACACGAAGTAATATAATACATTCATATTTTATATGAACAAAATTACTTTTTTATTTAGAAAAATTATTTATTAATCTTTATCGATTTTAAGTAATTATAACCCATTATCAGTGGATTAAACAGTTTTGGACCAATTTTATTTGGACTAAACAATTAAACAATTAAAACTATTTTGTACTTTTATTTTTTTTAAACTACACCGCAAGTCACTCTAAAATAGTGTCGTTCCTATTTTGATCATTCTAAATTTTTTTTGTCGATTTAATCACTTTAATTAAGATAATTGCTCAAGTGGTTACTATCGTTCAGAATTCTGTTAATCCACTAACTGATTGTTGACGTGACATTTTTTTTTTTACATTTCACTTAAGTTAGAGTCCTCTCTATAGTCAGTCCAAAACAATTTTTTGTGTTTATTTGCAACATTAAAATCACCAATTATCATCACCGTCCATCCCCTACCCTCGATCTTTATCGCTTCTCGTTATGCTGCCCTCGTACCATAAGAACCACCTTACACAACTACTTCTCCTACATGGGTGATGAGACTGTTGGACTAAATGAGGATCATAAGAACAAACCGCTTTTCGTAAGTAGAAGTCCATGAATGAGGGAACAATAACACTTAACTTGAAAGCTTTAGCTTTATATTTTATTTTATGATAATACTAGAGTCATGCAACTGCAAGAAATGGATGCAACGACATTTCGAGGATTTCAAAGTCATGAATGGCACATCTGTGTGGTAAGAAACTTGGATTCTAACATCATCTATGATCTTTGAAATTCATTTATTCTCCACTGCATTATTCCATATTTCGGGCTTTGTGTTTTACCAAAACTCTTCTTTTTTCCTCTTTTAACTGTCGCAGTGGACTTTTATCTGAGACGAAAACTCTAGAGATTTGGTTTTTGTAACAATTCAACATCCAAATGCATATCGACCGATAACAATAATTTCATCAAGAAAACAACCAGTATAACTTCTCAAAAACCTCAAATTTTTGAAGTGGAGGATCATGTTGATGCAAAGCGTAGATAATGATAACCCCAATATGATCTCAAGAGTAAAGTTTTGTGTAGCAACCAACAAATATTTTTCTTTTCATTTTTTCTTACATGAATCCGATTATATATATTATAAGTACATAAGGTCCAGCTGATGTGGACAATCTCTTTTAACGACAAGTGGCATTTCCTTTTAATGACATGTGGTACTCGCTTTATATTTTAATTAAGATATTTTTCTATTTTAATATAAAGTATGATAAAACAAAATTTTTAAAATGAAATATATGACTTGACGAGTTTAAACAATAAAAATCTAAGTACAATTTTTTCATATTTTAATCTAATAAATTTAAATCATATTTTAATTTATATTTTCTTTCTCATATTCTAATTTCTTTGTTATTAAACGAATTTCGCCCATAAATTTAAAAATATATATAAAAAATATGTGACAAATTGTTATATACAATTTATTTTCTCAATTTCTCATATTTAATTACATAATACTTACTATTTAATTACATGATATTCAATATAAATATAACAGTTTTGTCAGCATATGCTACCTTCTTTAATTTGACAAGTTTAGAACACTGCAAATCAAGTTTCTTTTTATTTAAATTTTTGTGTAAATTCACAGTGATGGAATGATTGAGTGGTTCAAAACACAATTTGTATGATTTGAAGTCTAAAATTCTCCAATTTGATGAAAACTATGAACCATAGTAGAAAAATCTATAATTTGATATTTCCTCCCACAGAATAAAATTCAGGTAATTTGTATAATAATTAATTGTATACATACTATATTTCTTAACTATTTCTATTTCTATGTATCATTTCAATTGTTTATATTTAATCCTCTTTTTTCCATAAGCCCAGAAGTCAAATTTTAGTAATAGTATTACAAATTTAATTGAAGAAGTTCAATTATATTTTGATCTACATAAGGAGCAGAACAAAATTTGTAAAGAAATATTTGAAGAATTGGAGCAGTGTTAAAAGAATCTAAATGACTACTGATAAGTCATAATTTATACATATTATTATTCCATGCTTAGCACATTTTTGGATGAATTATCATTAGTTTTGTGGAATTTGATGCTCCTAATCTTTTAAATTCATGTCTTATACCCAGGTGAGCATAAGAAAGTAAAAAGAACGAGAAACGGGCCAAAAATGGAGAAAATGGGCCAAAGTGGGAAATCAACACGGTCTAGACTTCCTCACACGGGTAGATCACACGCCCATGTCTATTTAATAGCCTTAAACACGGTTTGAAGAAATTGCACATGGGCGTGGCACACGGCTATGGTCCTGTCGAGCCCAAGTTGAGTTCTATTCGGAAAAGGGCAATTTTGAGGGTTTAAAAGCATTCTAAAGCCTATTTAAAAGACCCTAAAGGAGGATTGAAGACACAGAGAGTAGGAAGCTAGGAATTACTCAAAGAAAGCCGTTTGATCCATCTCAGAAGCCGGATTCACCTTCAAAATTGAAGATCTCCCTTCAATTTCCTTCAAGGATTTTTGGGTTTTCTTTATGTTTTGTCATTATTCTTCTGAGATGTTTTCTTTTACCATTATGAACTAAACCCCCTAAATACCTAAGAGGGATGAAACCTAAGATGGATCTTGTTAATATTTTCTGAACTATATGATAAATACTTGATTTGTTCTTAATTATGATTTTAACTCTTGTTTAAATATTCCAGGATATTGATTCAAGTATTGATGTGTTTATTCGGAGGATGAATAGTCCCTATCTAAGAGTAGATCATTCATAATTAAGCGGAGTTGCATGCAATCCTAGAGATAGGACAACATAAATCTGCCAGATTAGAGTCAAATCTAATAAAGGAATCCATAGATCGAGTTAATGCAAAATTAGGGGTTTTAATTAGAAAGAGATTTCAATTAATCAACCCAGGGTTAGACGTTATTAGTCTTGAATAGGGATAATAATATAACTTTAGGATTTCTACGGATCAAGTTAAGTGAATAAATTGTCTAGTTCAGAGTCGAATAACAAGTGAAGTCTAGGTGGATTCTTCCTTGGGTATTGTCTAAGTCAATCAGTTTTCCAAAAGTATTTCCCCAATTTACTTTCTATGCATTCTTAGGTTAGTTAATTAGCTTAGATAAAACAACCCCCATTATTCCTAGGCTAGATAATAAAAGGAAAGTTAATACTAGTACTTTTAGTTCCTTTGGGTTTGACATTTGGTCTTGCTAAAACTATACTACTGTTCGATAGGTACGCTTGCCTTCATCGTGATAATAGTTAGTTCCCAGTACGATCAATTATAAATTTTAAAACTTATCACGAGTGATAATCAAGTTTTTGGCGTCGTTATCGGGGAACTATGATATTAGGAACACTAAATTTTTATTACTTTAGCCATTATTTTCTTATTTTATTTAATTTTGTTTTATTTTTAGTTTTACTAAATTTTCTTTTATTTTTTTCTGACAGGTTTTCATAGTTTATGACTAGAAGAAACCCGTCAGGACCATTACTCTTTGATAGTGAGATTGAAAGCACAGTTCGTAGAAATAAAAGAGAAATTAGGAGAAGCTTACAATACATAGATGAAGGGCAAGAGGAAGATACTCTAACTACAATCGAGGAGATGGCTGATAATCAGAATAATCCGCTACCTCCTGCGATTGCTGCTGATCCAGTAAATCAGAATCCTGCTCCTCGTACTATGTATGATTATGCTAAACCTACTTTAACAGGAACTGAATCGAGTATAGTTAGGCCTGCTCTTGCTACAAATAATTTTGAACTGAAACCTAACACAATTCAAATGATACAACAGTTTGTTCAGTTTGATGGTTTGCAGGACGAGAACCCAAATACTCATTTGGCCAATTTTCTGGAACTCTGCGACATATTTAAAATCAATGGCATTTCTGATGATGCCATTCGCCTTCGGTTATTTCCCTTTTCGTTGAGGAATAAGGCTAAATAGTGGTTAAACTCATTACCACGAGGGTCAATCACTACTTGGGAACAAATGACCGAAAAGTTTTTACTCAAATATTTTCCACCTACTAAAACAGCTAAACTAAGGAATGATATATCTTCTTTTGTGCAGATGGATTTAGAAACTCTCTACAATGCATGGGAGAGATACAAGGACCTACTACGAAGGTGCCCTCATCATAGATTACCCCTGTGGCTGCAAGTTCAAATGCTTTACAATGGTGTGAACCCTTCGATAAGACATATAATTGATGCAGCCACTAGTGGAACCATCAACAACAAAACACCTGAAGAGGCTTACGAATTTATCAAAGAAATGTCACTGAATAACTATCAGTGGCAAGTTATGAGGACTAAGCCAACCAAAATAGTAGGCGTTTATAACGTCGACTCTGTTAATACGCTGACAAATCAAGTGGAACTCTTGAATAAACAGATTGACAGTTTACTTGGTTCCACACAGGTAAATCCAGTGATGAGGTGTGATTCAAGTGGAGGAGGCATACACATAGAATATCAAGCCTTCAATCCTAGCACCGAGGAGGAACAAGTCCACTATATGGGTAATAATAACTCTAGACCTCAAAATAACCCATAATATAATACTTATAATACAGGTTGGAGGAACCATCCCAATTTCTTGTGGGGTGGCCAAGGAAATCAGAGGCCACAAAATCCTCAGGGTTTTCAACAGCCACCTTAACAGCAGGAAAAGAAGCCAAACCTTGAGTAGATGCTAACGAAATTCATCATAGTGTCAAAAACTTATTTTTAGAATACCGAGATAGCACTTAAGAATCAAAAAGCGTCGATCCATGGGCTCGAAACTCAAATAGGCCAGCTTGCCAAATTAATTTCTGAACGATCATAAGGTAGTGAAATATCGATTGCTTGTTGAACCCTGTGAATTGCGTGAAAGTAGGATACTCCAAATTTGGGGGTCCAAGAGTTTTATAAAACGTTCTTGGTGGAAAAAAATGTGAATGAAAGATCCTACTGAATTGAATTGGGTCTATGAATCTAAGAAATAGTGAGAATTCTTGATCTCTCTCAATATCTCTCTCAATTCGAAAATCCAGGATTTGAATTGATGTCCTTTCATAATACTGAGTCTAACCCAAGGGAACAACACAATGCGATTAACGTGTGAGATAAAGAAGGGTTAGTTGAGCCTAAACCAGAACCAAAGCAATGAGTTGTGGTAAGTAAAGGTAAGGATGAGGTAGACCACAGTAAGCAAAAACTGGTAAGTGAAGAATACAAACCTCGAGCACCATACCCTAATGCGACAAGGAAAGACCGCACTGACGAATAATTTGGTAAATTCCTTAAACTACTAAAGAAATTACATATTAACTTACCGTTTATTGAAGCTCTTTTGCAGATGCCGAACGCAATGAAGTTTTTAAAGGAGCTTTTAGTGAATAAGCAGAAGTTGGATGAGGCGTCGCATGTGGAATTGAACATAGTTTGCTCAGCCATTCTACAGAATAAGCTACCCAACAAGTTCAAAGATCCTGGGAGTTTAATGATTCCTTGTTTAATTGGTAGTTTAACCGTTAAAAATGCTTTGGCAGATTTAGGGGCTAGTATTAATGTCATGCCCTATAAAATATTTAAACAACTAGGTCTTGGGAAACCCAAACAAACTAGGATGAGCATTCAATTGGCAGATAAAACCATTAGATTTCCTAGGGGTATCATTGAAGATGTACTAGTAAAAATTGATAAATTTATGTTCCCAGTTGATTTTATTGTTCTAGATATAGAAAAGGATAGTGACGTACCTTTAATTTTAGGAAGGCCCTTTTTAGCGACTGCTAGAACCATTATTGATGTTGGTACAGGTGAACTCACACTTTGTATGGGTGATGAAATAATCACTCTTCAAGCTCGTAATCTGAGTAACGAGGGTGGTAGTATAAATCATGTTACTAATACTGATCATGTGGTGCAACCTTTTTCGCAGGAAACACGCTCGAAGAGCGTAAATGAGCCAAGTTTACGTAACAACAAAGGACCTATCTATGAAGAACGAAGGCTACATATCGAGGAACTAGATGAATGGCAGACGCAGAAATTGAGAAAACATGATAAATCGAAACCAGGTTATGACGAACTCGATTTTTCACCTAATCAACTCAAGGTTGGAGACAAGGTACTATTAGATGCAGTAGACCCTCCACTACAAGAAAATAGACTTTTAGCGGTGCTCTTTTTAGCCTTTAGCGGCACTTTTAAGCCCCACTAAAACTATTTGCGGCATTTTCAAAAGCACCGCAAAAAACGCCGTTATAGGAAACGCCGCAAAAATTTACGGCGTTTATATCAAAAAACGCCGCTAAAAGTCATGGCTTTTAGCGGCGTTTGTAGGAAAAGCGCCAGTAAAAGTCATGGCTTTTATTGGCCTTTTTTTGACAAATGCCGTTAAAAGCCATTTTCGCACAAACGCCGCTAATTTTGGCATATTTACAATGCACATTTTTCACCAATATCCAACCCTTCCTGCATTAAACCCAACCAAAAACAACAAATATAGCATGAAATGTAGCCAAAAACATCAAATTTAGCATAAAAAATACAACCAAAAACATTAATTCTAAATGATACTTCAAATTTAACGAAAGATATATGATGTAATTAATAAATAAAGTATAACTTAAAATATTCTTACAATAATGTTAAATGTGACAAAGTTAAAAACATTCTTACAACGAGAAAACTAATGTCTAAGATGGCGGCTTTTGCGACGGCTGAAACATCTGCATCATCTGCTGAAGCTATAACTGTAAATCTAAACCCTAATTAGTGTCTAAGATGGGGCGACACGCTCGTGTCCAACACTCGTGGTCGATCCTGTCAAATTATCACTGGCGTGCACATATATAGACGGGCGTGGGAGAAGCGAATGATACAGCACACGGCTATGCAACACAGCTGTGTCCCCCCACACGTCCAATGAACACGGGCGTGGATCGAATCTCAGACGCACCCAAATTCAAAAATCACAAAAAACACGGGCTAAAATTAGGGCACACAGGCATACCCCACGGCCGTGTGCCCCAAAATCTATATAAACCCCTCACTATTCATCATCCCCTCCCCCAAAACCTAAACCTAACTGCCGCACACGCCTCTCCCATGCCCGTGGACGACCGACTAGCCACCCTAGTTCCCCTATTTTCTTCCCTTTTCTTCCTTTCTTCACCCCATTTCCTATCTCTTTTCACTTTCCCCCTCTCTTTTGTTCCCTTTCTCTTCACTTTCTCCCCTCTTTTTCTATTTTCCTTTCTTTCCTACCACCCTCCTTCTTTTCCCTTTCTTTCCCCTTCCTTTTCTCCTTTTCATCGCCACCACACAGCTCACCTCCACGCCTGTGGTCAATTCGATGCACACATCCCAAACCGCCACTGTCACCCCTAGCTGACTCATCACCACCTATTATCGGTTCCCCTCTTTTTCTTCATGTTTACTTAGTTATTTTCATCTTTATTGATTATTATTACATTCTAATTAGTACTTTACTTATTTATGGATTATTATTTGCTTAGTCAAAATTGGGGCATAGTCTTCTCTGCTTAACTATTGTTCATATATATCTATATTTACTAGGTATTAACATTTTACTTACTTTATTGCTTGAATAAGCTAAACTTGGATTTGTCTATTGTGTTAATTCTTCCGACTAAATTTTAAAATGGTTTTCACAGGCATACCATGTCAAATCCACGTGGCAAAAAAACCACTCTTCCTGCCTCGAAGAAGCGGAAAGGAGCATCATCCTCTTCGGGTCCCACTTCAGAAATTTGACACCCCTTCCTCCAATTTCCACCAGGCAATTAGGAGGAACAATTTCAGATCCTACGGGCCCGACCCTTAAAAGTGGGCTGATGTATCGACTGGGCCACCCTAGAACAAATATAACTTGCTGACGTAATCCGGGCCCTCCTCACCACCAACCCTTGGGGGCTCTTTTTCAAGATCGTCGAGCCGACGTATCTCGAGCTCACGTTGGAACCCGACTCGATGTTCCATCTTCAGACCGTTATGACCAACTTCGATGATCCTTGAATGGTCCAGTTCCATTTCAGCGGTCTAGTCCACCGGTTGAGCGTCCTAGAGTTCGGTATCGCGTTGGGTCTATACACGGAAGAGTTCATGGATGAGAATGACCTCGACACTCTCTATCGCCACATCCATTATTCTCCTTCACAGTGCTGGAGTGCTTTAGTCTCTGTCTTGGCCACCTATGACCCTAGCCGCTCTAAGGCATCGGCCCTCGCCCCATCCTTGAGGTACTTACACGCCATCTTAGCTCACACCTTGACAGGACGGCGAGAGAGCACAGGCGTCGTAAACACTCACGACGCCTATTTTTTATGGAGCATGGTGCATGGGCACATCTTCGACCTCGTATACTTCATTACCTTAACTATTCGCCATCAGACGGAGCGGCATAGGAATGGGGTCATCTTTATCGGCCCATATGTGACTCGCCTGGCGAGGTACTTCGACCTCCTCAACACGGCGGCGCAATCATCCTCCCTCACTCTCATTGGTCAAATGTCCCCATAGGGCATCTCTAGTATGATTCATATGAGGATAATCGAGCGACGACGCGACTTTGATCTTCCTTAGTACCGCCTTGACTAGCCAGAGCAGGAGAACCCCGAGGACATTACTGATGATGTTCCTCTACCATCTCAGACATCACCTACTCACATCCAGTTCATGCGGCTGCTTCACTTTCTGACATTTCTGAGTGCCTTACTCGATTTGAGCAACAATGTTTTCAACACTTTGATCACATTGATGTGACCCTACAGTAGATCTGTTAGCATTTTCACATCTCATCGCCACCCCGACCTCACGAACCATCTAGCGATGACGATTTTAAATATTTTTTTATTATTTTTGCTTTTAGTTTTATTTATTTGTTTAACTTTCTTTTCATTTTATTTTCCTTTAAGACTATTTTTATTTCATATTTAGGATTTTATAATTTTTAGTAAGTACTTTATATTTTTGACTATTTCTTTATGAGTAATCCTACTTCTCTATATTCCTAAACAATTATTGATTTTATCGCAGTTATAAAGAATCCAAAGCTCAATATTATTTAGGAAATTACAACTCCACTGGAAAAGGTCCTCCACGACCGCCATGTCCTGCCCGACCACCATGATAACCTCTTCGCTAGACACTGTGGGTGTGGAACTAAACCTCTACCACCACTGGAGTATCCTTCTCCTTGCCTTCGCCGATCACTTTCCATAACTACTATTCAAGGAATCCATTTAACATTCAAGAAGTTTCGTGATTGTCACTCGTGATAAGTTTTAAAATTTATAATTGATCATACTTAAACTAACTATTATCACGACGAAGGCAAGCACACCTATCGAATAGTAGTATTGTATTAGCAAGACCGGATGTTGAACCCAAAGGAACTAAAAGTACTAGTATTAACTTTCTTTTTATTATCTAGCCTAAAAATAATAAAGATTGTTTCAATTAACTAATTAACTAATTTAAGAATGCACAGAAAATAGATTGGGGAAAATACTTTTGGAAAACTGATTGAATTTAGACAATACCCAAGGAAGAATCCACCTAGACTTCTCTTGTTAACTAACTCTGAACCAGATGATTTATTCACTTGACTTGACCCGTAGGAATCCCTAAGTTATGTTATTATCCCTATTCAATACTAATAACATCTAACCCTAGGTTGATTAATTAAAATCTCTTTCTAATTAAAACCCCTAGTTTTGAATTAACTCAATCAATGGATTCCCTTATTAGATTTGACTCTAATCCGGCAGATTTATGTCGTCCTATCTCTAGGATTGCATACAACTCCGCTTAATTATGAGTGATCTACTCTTAGACAGGGACTATTCATCCTCCGAATAAGCACATCAATATCAATATCCTAGGATATTCAAACAAGAGTTAAAGTCATAATTAAGAGCAAATCAAGTATTTATCCTATATTTCAGAAAATATTAACAAGATTCGTCTTAGGTTTCACCCCCTTTAGGTATTTAGGGGATTTAGTTCATAACTAGAAAGGAAAACATCTCAGAAGAATGATAACAAAACATAAAGAAAACCCAAAAACCCCTGAAGGAAATTGAAGGGAGATCTTTAGTCTTGGAGGTGAATCCAGCTTTCGAGACAGATCAATCAACTTCGTTCGAGTAATTCCTTGCTTCCTACTCTGTGTGTCTTCAATCCTCCTCTAGGGTGTTTAAATAGGATTTAGAATGCCTAAAAGCCCTCCAAATCGCCCTTTTTTGAATAGAACTTAACTTGGGCTCGACAGAGACACACCCGTGTGACACACCCGTGTGCGATTGCTTCAGGCCGTGGTCAAGGCTGAGAGATAGACATGCCCATGTTGAGGTTGTTTTAGGCCGTGTTCGAGCTTGCTAGAATGGCACGGGCGTGTGTGCTACCCGTGTGAGGAAGTCTAGGCCGTGTTGTTTTCCCACGTCGGCCCATTTTCTCTATTTTTGGCCCGTTTCTTGTTCCTTTTGCTCTCCTGTGCTCACCTAAGTATAAAACATGAAGTTAAAGGATTAGGAGCATCAAATTCACCAAATCTAAGGAGAAATCATTCATAAATGTGTTAAGCATGTGACAGTAATATGTATAAATTACGGTTTATCAAATACCCCCACACTTAAGCGTTTGCTTGTCCTCAAGCAAAATCCTCAATTCATAATTAAGAATTCCTTTTTCTCAACCTATAATTCCTATAATATCTCAAACTAATCCATAAGTAATCATACATTGAGAATTCAACTAGAAGAACATTAGAGTCCCAAACATTTCAAGTTGAGCATTTTATCATGAAAAACATAGGCATCTCTGTAAGAGTATGCCCAAAGATCAATCACGAGATGGTTGTAATAACATACTTGGTTTATCATGTTTATTAATATAAGGCGTTGCCATTATTATTAAAGTTTCTTTTCTGTGTGCGTAAATAAACTATTTTATAATAATGTTCTGAGAATAATATGATTATTCTTAAAAGATCCTTAGTCAAGTATTATTGTTGGCTGGGACAATAATAATGCATTAAGACTGACATGTAGTTGATTGATGATAAAGAGTTGTCATTGATATGGAGTGTCAGAATCAATGCATGAATATGTGTGTTAGAGAACAACATATTGGACTGACCCGCTATGAGTATGTTTCTTGGATTATTATGTAATTGTCACAACATTACTCATAGTGATTAATATGTATATGATCCTCATACTTGAGATCATCTTTATCCCAACATCGTGAGTTGTATATTTTGATACAGTCAAACAAACATCATAACTGGTTGTTCTATGGTTGTTCTATAAAGACTGATGTTGGATATACCACAATCTATGTTGAGGGATATAGTTGATCAATATAGGATAAGTCCCTCCTACATAATGGGAGTAATATCTCAGGCCACTTGATTGAGTGAGGCTAGAAATGCATGGCCATACTCAAATAAGTTGATATGAGATGTCATACTTATTTGTGTATCATAGTCTACTCAAGGTATCAAGAAACATGGGATGGACTATACAAGTGTGACTATTCCATGACTTGTGTCCATTTAAAAGATATATGACTTAAGGATTAATGCATGGAAGGTTAATCACAAAAGGTTATGTCGAATCATGACTTCTTGTAACTTAGGTAGCATTGATGCATTGCTAGATGCCACTTATTGTTTGTAACATTAGAATCGTTCTAATATTACTGCTAACGTTACAAGAACCTATAGGGTCACACCCTATGGTTGAAATGAACGAGGTAAAACATAGTTGGTATATTGCTTGGTTGTCACATGAATTAAACTAATTATAGAATTAATTTAATTGGGCAATCAAATTGTTAAACATACTATATGTACAAGGATGTTGTACACATAATCAGAATATAATTTTATTGATATATGAATTTAGTTCGTATATAAGTTTAAATAAATATAGATTACCGAAATCTTTATTATAATTAATGTAATTATAATTTTTCGGTTAGACATTATTATATTTATTTCAATGATAGTTAGTATGTTCGGATTAATTTTAATGAATTAAAATTCCTCATAAATATATACCAATTAAGAGGGAGTTATATATAGCAAGGGTAAAAACCTTAAAAAGGATATATAAAAACTAGCCCGAAAATATGCAAGGTGGTCTAGTAGCCATTTAGCAAAATACTCTCTGAAAATAGTTTTCTGGGATTTCTACCGTTCATTGTCAATCGGGTGGACTACGAGAGGCCGACATCGTAGAAAGGTGCGCGCTTTGGTTCAATAGTGGTTCAAATTCTGTTGGCTAGGTGTCATTGTCTATTCAGATTGAAGTTTCGGTAATTTTGAAACCTTTTTATCACCCCGATTCGTTCCTTACACATGGATCCTTGGTTTGGATCGCCGGTTTTTTTTTAATTTTTCACTGCGCCTTGGAGGCACCGATGTTCCAACAATCTCCCCTCATCTAAGTAATCACCATTGATTCAAAATCTCACAAAGTTTAGCATCCTCACTAAAGATTTACTCAAATCACTCGAAGTGTTTAAGGATAATGAATTTAGCACTCAACAGTCAATATGAAAAGTTATTACTATAGACTTGCATGAAAGTCAAATCTCCACCACTATAAATTAAGATGATACATCAATCAAAAGGACTTTAGAGGGTTGTAACGAGGCTTTGGTTAGGGGGTGTGGTCACAAGCTGAAAGAGAAGGTTAGAGTCGAGATTGAATTGAAGAATTACTTAACTAGAAAAATACTTAATCATCAATTGCATACAAAAGAGCTTCTTCTCAGAATATAGAATCACTCAAGCTTTAAAAATACTACTTACTGCTAATATATAGATATGTATGTATTTTTTTTAGAACAAATCAAGTAACACAAATTAACTATTAAGAAAAACACATAGCTAAGCAATTTATTCAAATCAGATCTCGGCAAAAATAAGGATAAGATTAATTGAGGGGATTTCAACAATAATGAGTTATGGGTTAATATTGAGAGTAAATCAATGAATGGGATGTTAGGCTCAAAGGGGTTTACTAAGGGTTAATTGTGAAGGTAGGCTTTTCATGGCATGAGTAGATTAAACCTAAGTACCTCTATCATCTTGACATATCAAATCAAATGGTATCGTCTTGACATGCATAATCAATCAAGTTCTAGAATAACAATTCGATATTGATGCACTCAAGCAACAATAACAGTGAGCATGAAAGAAATAATAGATGCTCTAAAGGCTTAAAATCTCACAAAAATTATGGCTTTTTGATGTTTAAACTTGTGGATTTCACTTCAAGATAATACCTAAACTTGAGGAAAACAACCTAAAATTTTTAAATTCTCAAAAATTAACTTATCATGCTTGATTCTCTAATGTCTTAAAGTTTAAATAATCAATGCATGAATGCCTATGTTTTAATTCAAGTCATATCAATAAAAATCATAAATTAATCAAAGTTCATCCTAAAAATGATATGAGAAATTTACAAGAGAACAAGACAAAATTTAGGGATTTTTCTGATAGTGATATAATTGACCCCCCACACTTAAGATGTACATTGCCCTCAATGTACAAAGATAAAGTTAGTGGCAATTATAGATATAAGATCATAAGATAGGGAGAGAAGTGAAACTTCCTGAATGTTAAATGAATGAACACCTTAGTTTGGAGTTATGTAGAGTGGAGGAGAATACTCCGGTGGTGGTAAAGGTTGGGTTCCACAAGTACTGCGCCAAAAGAATATTATATCTCGTTATGGCTATGATCGTGGTCGAGCAGGGCATGGCAGTCGTGGAGAACTTTTTCCAGTGGAGTTTCGAGTTCCTAAGTAATTGTGAGCTTTGGAGCTCTTTATAACTGTGATAAAATCAGGAACTCTTTTAAGGAATAAGGAGGAATAGGATTACTCATGAAGAAATAATTGAATATAAAGTACTTAATAATTATAAAAATCCTAAAAAATGAAATGAAATAGTTTTAAAGAAAAATAAAATTAGAAAAATAGGTATTTGGGTCACACGGCCGTGGGGCACGCCCGTGTGCCTTTTATTTAGCCCGTGTTTTTCGTGGGTTTTGAATTTTAGCGTGTTAGGGCATACGACCGTGTTGCATGGTCGTGTCTTGCTTCATTCACTTCTCCCACGCCCGTGTGGGTAGGCCCACGCCCTTGTTAGTTTGTCAGTGTCACCTACGGGAGTTGGGCATGGGCGTGTCGCACGGCCGTGGCATCTTGTCGCATCCCATGTTTTGGGGAAAAATTTTACTCTATTTTCACATGGTCATATCGCACGACTGTGTCGCTTCTCATGTTATGGACACGGCCTAAGGCATGCCCGTATGCCTGGCTATGTGGATTTGGGAACCTGTGTTCAAAGACTCAGTTAGTGATCTAGATGTTAAAACTTGAAATTTAAATAAAATTTAAATAAATTAAAACTGTTAGTACTCGGGTTTCCTCCCGAGAAGTGCTTATTTATAGCCTAAGCTCGACTTTACCTTGTCGGTGTATTTAGGGAGGTTCATGGAGTCGTAGCTCCTCTCTGTCGTCTTTAAAATTCTCACCATTATAAAGTTTGAGACGATGTCCATTTACCTTAAAAGTGCCTTATGATGGACGACTTACCTTTATTGTGCCATATGGAAAAACATATTGAACTATGAAAGGTCCTGACCATCGTGATTTAAATTTCCCAGGAAATAATTTGAGTCTCAAATTATATAGTAGGACAAGATCTCCAACTTCAAATTGTTTTCGTTGCTTTAAACGAGCATCACGGCGTCGCTTTGTTGCTTCCTTATATAGGCATGAGTTTTCTTATGCATTGGTTCGCCACTCATCTAGCTCGTTCAATTGCATCAACCTGTTTTCACCTGCAAGTTTGGGATCAAGGTTTAGAAATTTAATAGCCCAGAAGGCTTTATGCTCTAGTTCGAATGGTAGATGACAACTTTTTCCATAAACAAGTCTATAGGGTGATATTTCTATGGGAGTCTTAAAAGCAGTTCTATAAGCCCATAAAGCATCATCTACATTCATCGCCCAATCTTTCCTATTTGATTCTACTGTCTTTTCAAGAATCCGTTTGATCTCTCAGTTTGCCACTTCAACTTGTCCACTAGTTTAAGGATGGTATGGGGTAGCTGTTTGTGATGAACTCCGTATTTCTTAAGGATTTTCTCAAATTTGGCGTTACAAAAATGAGTACCCCTATCACTGGTAATTGTTCTAGGTGTTTCGAGTCTAGAGAATAGTTTCTTAAGGAATCGTACTACCACTCTAACATCATTAGTACGTAAAGCTTGGGCTTCTACCCATTTGGACATATAATCAACTGCTACTAAGATGTATTTATTCCCAAATGAACTAGGGAATGGACCCATGATGTCGATACCCCAAACATCAAATATTTTACATGAAAGCATATAGTTTTGAGGAATTTCATCATGTTTGGAGATATTACCTGTTCGTTGGCATTTGTCACAAGAAGTAACGTACCTGCTGGCACTTTTGAATAACGTGGGCCAATAAAAACCCAATTCAAGTGTTTTATGTGCGATCTTGGTTCCACTGTAGTGTCCTCTAGTCAGTCCTGAGTGGCAATGTTCTAAGATCTTCGATGTTTCTGACCCTGTAACGCATCTCCTAATGACTTGATCTGCACATATGCGAAAAAGAAAAGGGTTGTCCCAAAAGTAGTTTTTCACATCATTAAAGAATCGCTTCTTTTAATGGTGTGTCAACCCTTTTGGGATAATGTTAGCGGCTAAAAAATTCGTAATGTCTGCAAACCAAGGTACCTCAGAATTATATATAGCAAAGAATTGTTCTTCAGGAAACGAATCATTTATTTCAACTTCATCTATTTCTTTGGTATTTGAGTTCTCGAGCCTGGAAAGATGATCAACCGCGAGATTTTTAGCTCCTTTCTTATCTTGAATCCCCAAGTCAAATTCCTGCAGCAACAGAATCCATCGAATGAGTCGAGGTTTTGCATCAGCTTTAGTTAAAAGGTAGCGAAGGGCAGAATGGTTAGTGTAAATGACAACTTTAGACAATATTAGATATGATCAAAATTTATCGAATGCAAAAACCACAGCTAGCAACTCTTTCTCCGTGGTGGTATAGTTTCCTTGTGCAGCTGTCAAAGTTTTGCTAGCATAATAGATAGGTTGAAAATTCTTGTCTCTTTGTTGTCCCAAAACTGCACCTACTGCAAAATCACTCTCATCACACATTAGCTCAAAAGGTAAATTCCAATCAGGTGCAATTATGATTGGAGCATTAATTAATTTATCCTTTAAGGTGTTAAATGCTTTTAAGCATTTCTGATCGAAATTAAAAGGTACATCTTTTTCTAGTAATTTAGTCAAAGGCTAAGCTATTTTAGAAAAATCCTTAATAAATCTTCTATAAAAACCAGCATGTCCTAAAAAACTTCTAATAGCCTTGACCGAACTAGGAGGGGGTAATTTTTCGATTGTTTTAATTTTATATTTGTCCACTTCAATCCCTTTACTAAAAATTTTATGTCCTAATACAATACCTTCTTGAACCATAAAGTGACATTTCTCCTAGTTAAGCACAAGGTTCGTTTCCTCACATCTTATTAAAACTCGTTTTAAATTTTTAAGGCAAAAATGCAAAAAGTTACTGAATACCAAAAAGTCATCTATAAATACCTCCATGATGCTTCTATGAGTTCGCCAAAGATGGCCATCATACAACGCTGAAAAGTGGCAAGAGCATTACATAATCCAAAAGGTATTCTAGATAAGTAAACGTACCATATGGACATGTAAATGTTGTCTTTTCTTGATCTTCAGGAGCTATTAGGATTTGGAAATAACCAGAGAGTCCGTCTAAAAAGCAGTAGTACATGTGCCCTGGTAATCTTTCCAACATTTAGTCAATAAATGGCAAGGGGAAGTGATCTTTTCTCGTGGCATCATTTAGCTTTCTTTAGTCAATGCAAACTCTCCAACCTGTGACTGCTCTTGTCGGGATTAATTCATTTTTCTCATTGGTTACAACTGTCATGCCTCCTTTCTTAGGAACAACCTACACTGGACTTACCCAAGAACTGTTAGAAATAGGATAAATAATTCCAGCATCTAGAAGTTTAATTACCTCAGCTTTAACAACTTCTTTCATGTTGGGGTTTAGTCATCTTTGAGCTTGCACACATGGCTTATATTCATCTTCCATTATAATTTTGTGGATGCAAAAAGAGGGCTGATCCCTTTAATGTCAGAAATTTTCCAAGCTATGGCCCTTTTTTGTTCGCTTAATACTTGGGGTAATTCCTCTTTTTCCTTGGGTTGCAAGTTAGAAGCAATAATCACTGGTAATGTAGAATTATTTCCAATGAATGCATATTCCAAGTGATTTGGCAACTGTTTAAGTTCCATTTTGGGGGGTTCTTCAATAGAGGGTTTTTGCTTAAGTTTATCATTTGTCTTGTTACCCTCATATTCTACTTGTCTTGAGACTGGTTTATTGGAGTTCAGTTCAATTTTTACCTTACTTATCTCAGAATCATCATCATCTACCTTCTCGCTTTGGGCAAGACATAGTTCCAACATGTAAATACAAGTTTACCATCTCCCACATCAATCACAGCCCTAGCAGTGGCTAAGAATGGACGACCTAAAATTAAAGGCACTTTAACATCTCATCCATGTCAAGCACAACAAAATCAACAGGGAATATAAATTTATCTACTTTTACAATTACATCCTCTATGATACCCCTAGGATATTTAACAGATCTATCAACTAATTGAATACTCATCCTAGTGGGTTTAGGTTCCCCAAGACAAAGTTGTTTGAACATCTTATATGGCATCAAATTAATGCTAGCGCCTAAATCAGCTAGTGCTTTCTCAACATTCAAACTACCAATTAAGCAGGGGATAGTGAAACTCCCTGGGTCTTTCAATTTGGCTGGCAGTTTATTTTGGAGTATGGCCGAGCACTCCTCGTTGAGTTCCACTGTAGATAAGTCCTCAAACTTCCTTTTATTTGTTAGAAGCTCTTTAAAAAATTTTGCATATGTAGGAATCTACGAGATGGCTTCAACAAAAGGTAAGTTGATATATAATTGCATATGTAGGAATCTACGAGATGGCTTCAACCAAATTGTGCATCCATGCGGTCTTTTATCAACTTTGCTGGGTATGGGACTGGTGGTTTATATTCCTTTAGCACTAGTTTGTCATTGTTTTTAGGTTTTACCTCCTCTCTTTCGCTTCTGTCAGCTTCTTGTGGTAGCTTCTTTTCAGATTTAGCTAACACCTTCCCACTCCTTAATGTAACTGCTTTCACGTGCTCTTTTGGATTGGGTTCAGTGTTACTAGGTAAACTTCCTGGTGATCTTTCAGAAATTAATTTGGATAGCTGGCCTATCTGAATTTTGAGCCCTTTGATCGACGCTTGTTGATTTTTAAGTGCTGTCTCGGTATTCTAGAAAATGAGTTTCTGACACCGAGATGAATTTTGTTAGCATCTCCTCAAGGTTCGGTTTCTTTTCCTATTGATAACGTGGTTGTTGAAAACCCGGAGGATTTTGTGGCCTTTGATTTCCTTGACCAATCCATGAGAAATTTGGGTGATTCCTCCAACCTGCATTATAAATGTTATTGTAAGCATTATTTTAAGGTTTAGAGTTGTTACCCATGTAATTCAATTGTTCGTTCTCCATGTTGTGGCCATAGGTTGGATATTCTGGGTTGCTAATTCCACCTTCACTTGCATTGCATTGCATAACTGGATATACCTGTGTGGAACCAAGAAAACCATCAATCTTTTTATTTAAGAGTTCTACCTGATTTGACAGCATAGTAACCGAGTCGACGTTATAAACACCTGCTTCTTTCATTGGCTTAGTCCTCATGACTTGCCACTGATAATTATTCAGTGACATTTCCTCAATAAATTCGTACGCCTCTTCAGGTGTTTTGTTGTTTATGGTTCCACCGACAGCTGTATCGATTATCTGTCTTGTCGAGGGGTTCACACCATTATAAAACATTTGAACTTACAGCCATAGAGGTGACCCATGGAGAGGGCACCTTCGTAGTAGGTCTTTATATCTCCCTCATGCATCGTAAAGTGTTTCTAAATCCATCTGCACAAAAGAAGAAATATCATTCCTTAGTTTAGCTGTTTTAGCAAATGGAAAGTATTTAAGTAAAAAAATTTCGGTCATTTGTTCCCAAGTAGTGATTGATCCTCGTGGTAACGAGTTCAACTACTGTTTAGCTTTATTCCTCAGTGAAAAAGGGAATAACCGAAGGGGAATGGCATCGTCAGAAACGCCATTGATTTTGAATGTATCACAAAGCTCTAAAAAATTTGCTAAATGAGTATTTGGGTTTTTGTCCTGCAAACCATCAAACTGAACAAACTATTGTATCATTTGAATTGTGTTAGGTTTCAGTTCAAAATTATTGGCAGCAATAGTAGGCCTAACTATACTCGATTCAGTTCCTGTTAAAGTAGGTTTAGTATAATCATACATAGTACGATGAGCAGGGTTCTGATTTACTGGGTCAGCAGCAATCGCAGGAGGTAGCGAATTTTCCTGATTTTCAGCCATCTCCTCCTTTGTAGTTAGAGTATCTTCCTCTTGTTCTTTCTTTGTGTATCTTAAGCTTCGCCTTATTTCTCTTTGGTTTCCGCTAGCTGTGCAATCAATATCACCGTAAAAAAGTAATGGTCCTGACGGGTTTATTCTAGTCATAAACTATAAGAACCTGCCAGAAGAAAGAAAAGGAGAATTTAGTAACGGAAATCAAAACAAAATTTAAATTGCAATAAAAGTAAATGGCTAAAGTAATAAAAATCGAGTGTTCCTAATATCTTAGTTCCCCGGCAACGGTGCCAAAAACTTGATTGCCACTCGCGATAAGTTTTAAAATTTATAATTGATCGTACTTAAACTAACTATTATCACGACAACGGCAAGCGCACCTATCGAACAGTAGTATAGTTTTAGCAAGACCAAATGTCAAACCCAAAGGAACTAAAAGTACTAGTATTAATTTTCTTTTTATTATCTAGCCTAAAAATAATGAAGATTGTTTCAATTAACTAATTAACTAATTTAAGAATGTAAAGAAAATAGATTGGGAAAAATACTATTGGAAAACTGATTGAATTTAGACAATACCCAAGGAAGAATCCACCTAGACTTCGCTTGTTAACTGACTCTGAACCAGATGATTTATTCACTTGACTTGATCCGTAGGAATCCCTAAGTTATGTTATTATCCCTATTCAAGACTAATAATGTCTAACCCTAGGTTCATTAATTGAAATCTCTTTCTAATTAAAACCCCTAGTTTTGCATTAACTCGATCTATGGATTCCCTTATTAGATTTGACTCTAATCCGGCAGATTTATGTCGTCCTATCTCTAGGTTTGCATACAACTCCGCTTAATTATGAGTGATCTACTCTTAGACAGGGGCTATTCATCCTCCGAATAAGCTCATCAATACTTGAATCAATATCCTAGAATATTCAAACAAGAGTTAAAGTCATAATTAAGAGCAAATCAAGTATTTACCATACAGTTCAGAAAATATTAACAAAATTCATCTTAGGTTTCATTCCCCTTAGGTATTTAGGGGATTTAGTTCATAACTAGAAAGGAAAACATCTCAGAAGAATGATAACAAAACATAAAGAAAACCCAAAAACCCCTGAAGGAAATTGAAGGGAGATCTTTAGTCTTGGAGGTGAATCCGGCTTCTGAGACGGACCAATCAGCTTCGTTCGAGTAATTCCTTGTTTCCTACTCTGTGTGTCTTCAATCCTCCTCTAGGGTGTTTAAATAGGATTTAGAATGCCTAAAAGCCCTCCAAATCGCCCTTTTCTGAATAGAACTTAACTTGGGCTCGACAGGGACATCCCCGTGTGACACACCCGTGTGCGATTGCTTCAGGCCGTGGTCAAGGCTGAGAGATAGACACGCTCGTGTTGAGGTTTTTTTAGGCCGTGTTCGACCTTGCTAGAATGGTACGAGCATGTGTGCTACCCGTGTGAGGAAGTCCAGGCCGTGTTGTTTTCCCACGTCGGCCCATTTTCTCTATTTTTGGCCCGTTTCTTGTTCTTTTCGCTCTCCTGTGCTCACCTAAGTATAAAACATGAAATTAAAGGATTAGGAGCATCAAATTCACCAAATCTAAGGAGAAATCATTCATAAATGTGTTAAGCATGGGACAATAATATGTATAAATTACGGTTTATCAAATACCCCCACACTTAAGCGTTTGCTTGTCCTCAAGCAAAATCTTCAATTCAAAATTAAGAATTCCTTTTTCTCAACTTATAATTGCTATAATATCTCAAACTAATCCATAAGTAATCAAACATTGAGAACTCAACTAGAAGAACATTAGAGTCCCAAACACTCAACTTGGAATGTTTGAAACTTTAATGTTCTTCTAGTTGAATTCTCAATGTATGATTGCTTATGGATTATTTTGAGATATTATTGATGGGAATTATAAATTGAGAAAAATGAATTCTTAATGGTTAATTGAGGATTTTGCTTGAGGAAAAGCAAACGCTTAAGTGTGAGGGTATTTGATAAGTCGTAATTTATACATATTTTTGTCCCATGCTTAGCACATTTTTGGATGAATTATCATTATATTTGTGGAATTTGATGCTCCTAATCTTGTAAATTCATGTCTTCTACCTAGGTGAGCATAGGAAAGTAAAAAGAACGAGAAACAGGCCAAAAACAGAGAAAATGGGCCAACATGGGAAATCAACATGGCCTGGACTTCCTCACATGGGTAGATCACATGCCCATGTCTATTTAACAGCCTTGAACACAATTTGAAAAAATCGCACACAGGCGTGGCCTTGTCGAGCCCAAGTTGAGTTCTATTTGGAAAAGGGCAATTTTGAGGGTTTGAAAGCATTCTAAAGCCTATTTAAAAGACCTTAAAGGAGGATTGAAGGCACAGAGAATAGGAAGCAAGGAATTACTCGAAGAAAGCCGATTGATCCATCTCAGAAGCCGGATTCACCTTCAAAACTGAAGATCTCCCTTCAATTTCCTTCAGGGTTTTTGGGTTTTCTTTATGTTTTGTCATTATTCTTCTGAGATGTTTTCTTTTACCATTATGAACTAAACCCCCTAAATACCTAAGGGGGATGAAACCTAAGACTGATCTTGTTAATATTTTCTGAACTATATGGTAAATACTTGATTTGTTCTTAATTATGATTTTAACTCTTGTTTGAATATTCCAGGATATTGATTCAAGTATTGATGTGCTTATTCGGAGGATGAATAGTCCCTGTCTAAGAGTAAATCATTCATAATTAAGCAGAGTTGCATGCAATCCTAGAGATAGGACGACATAAATCTGTCGAATTAGAGTCAAATCTAATAAGGGAATCTATAGATGAGTTAATGCAAAACTAAGGGTTTTAATTAGAAAGAGATTTCAATTAATCAACCTAGGGTTAGACGTTATTAGGCTTGAATAGGGATAATAATATAAATTAGGGATTTCTACGGATCAAGTTAAGTGAATAAATCGTCTAGTTTAGAGTCGAATAACAAGTGAAGTCTAGGTGGATTCTTCTTTGGGTATTGTCTAAATCAATCAGTTTTCAAAAAGTATTTCCCCAATTTACTTTCTGTGCATTCTTATGTTAGCTAATTAGTTTACATAAAACAACTTCCATTATTCTTAGGCTAGATAATAAAAAGAAAGTTAATACTAGTACTTTTAGTTCCTTTGGGTTCGACATCCAGTCTTGCTAAAACTATACTACTGTTCGATAGGTACGCTTGCCTTCATCGTGATAATAGTTAGTTTCAAGTACGATCAAGTATAAATTTGAAAACTTATCGCGAGTGACAATCAACTATAGAAACAAATTTTTGGAATGGACTTCAATTATTAGTGAAAATAGAAAGGTAGACTATCATAATTTATTTCCTTTGTTTAATCATTAGCAAATAATTTTTTTATAAAAAAATAATATAATTGTTTTAATTTATTATCTTTTGTTTTGTTAATTTTATGTTATATTTCATAAAGAGATTTTATCAAAAAGGAGATAGATGCACTTAAAGCAATCGAAGAAAAATCCAACAGAGTACACTCAAAATAATGAAGAGGAAATCAAAAGGATTAAGAAGTATTGAGAGAAAATTGACGAAATCAAGAAAGTAAGAGATGAATACATCCACACGGTTGTGAAAATTACTCATGAGAAAGAAAAAAAAATCTGAAACTTAAGCATGAACTTAGAGAGCTAATTAATACATCATAATAAATAGTTGGTTCTTATAGAAAAATCTTATTATACTTTTCAAACAAGAATAAGAGGATTAAATATAAACAATTGAGAGCTCGATATTTTGCATTGTCAACCACTTTTATGTCGGATACTTGATTTAACGATGACAATAGCTTAATTGCAAAATCATGCATTAATAGAGATTTGCGTGAGTTCCAGTTTGTTCCTTTTACCAATTTTGATCCACATTATAATGAAGTTAATTCATTAACTAAGGAAGAACTGGATTATGATAGAGATGAGTTGGTAGTACAACACCGTGAATTGTATACTGGTCTCAATGTTATACGATGCAGTTATCAACTTTGTTTATAATGCTTCTAGACGCTTCATTTTTGTGTATCAAAGTGGTGGCATGGGGAAAACATATTTATAGAGGACAATCACTGTAACAATCCGTTTTCAGTAAAATTGGAATAGTAGTTTTGGGATCACAAATTTTAATCCGAAAAAAAATTTATTCTAAATTTATCCTATGGTCTAAAGTACGATAGTAATGTCGTATAAAAATTTCGTAAAGAAATTTTATCGATTACACATTTAATTTGATAAAGGACCAAATTGCACAAAGTGCAAAAGTTGAGTTCTAATAGCTAAAGGGATTAAATAGCTATGGAATTCAAAATTTGAGGTCCTTAAAAGGTAAATAGACCATTAAAAATGCTTAGTTGTTAAGGATAATTATTCATCCATGGAAAATAAAATAAAGAATAGGATGAAATTCGAAAGTGAAAAAAATAAAGATAATAAATGATTAAAAAATGAAAATATCATCAATTTATCATCTTCTTCCCCCAAAAAAAATACATGGAAACCCTAGGAAAGAGAAAGCAAGCTTTATTGGCTCAATTAGTTATGTTTTCTTTCCCTTTTTGAATAATTTTTATATTTTTGAGAACGTAATAGCTTAATTTAGCTATCTCGAGGACTAATTTGTAAACTTATTAAAGTACTAGGGTTTTACCATGGATCAGTATGCTGAAATATTGAAATTTATGGTAGAAAATGAAAGGTTGTTGATAGATAAACAACTTTTGTAAAGTGAATTTTGATGAAATTATAATTTTAGGACTAAATTGTAAAGTTGTAGAATTAATGGAAAATTTTGAATTTTTATGAAATGCATGGGCTGTAAATATTATATGAGAAATTCAGCTAGGCTTGGAATAAGGATTAAATTGCATGAATTTCATTTTCCGAGCCTAGGGACGAAATCATCATTAATTAAAAGTTTATGGGCAAAATGGTAATTTTACCTAAGATTTGAATTGGACTGAATTGAGTATGAATTGTATTAAATTGATGTTAAATTTACTCATATAGATTTGGATAGACCAAATTCAGAGTTAGAGCAAGGAAAAGAGAAAGTGTCGAATTAATAGATTTTACGTACACGAACATTTATTGAGGTAAGTTCGTGGAACTTAATTATGTATATTAGTATGTTTGAATCGCATGTTGTATTTGTGTGAATTGCATAAATGTTTAATATATGAAATTAATCACATATCCGATATTTTTCGGTAAATGATAAGTCCCGTATGAATAATGAAATGCGATGGATACAGTATTTTCCCATATTGATTATAGTTCTACATATGTTGCGGACATTATAGCTTGGATGAGCATCCTGATAAAAGCCTTCTCGAGCATTCCCGTTACATGGTTCTTGTGAGCATCCTGATCGGTAGTGATTGTGCATGTGTTGCGCACTACCGCAGCTCTTTGTGAACGTCCTGTTACATGATTCGATCGGTTGTGATCCAGCCTTTATTATAGACACAAATGTAGCTCTTCGTGAGCATCTTAATATAGAATCTTATAAGCTTCCTGACATGGATCATTTGAACTTCTTGTTATGCTATCCAGAGCTCCTGTTACAAGGCTCTTTGTGAGCTTTCCTGATAGGCTCTTCGTGAGCTTCCTGATTAAAAGTTCTTTGTGAACTTTTTATTATAGACTCTTATGAGTTTCTTGATACAGCCCAGATAAGCATTCTACTACATGGCTCACATGAGCATCCTGTTATATGGCTCAAGAGTGTGCTTCCTGATTATGTGCCCTTATGGGTACCCCTGAATATGAATTGACGGTTTCTGATTTGTACACTTCGAGTGTACTACCTATGTATCCACCGATGTTTTCAATGATTCAACGGGCAAAGTCCTGACATGAGAAAATATGAATACGAAATGAATTATTACATATATCTGCCTAAAATACATGAAAATGATGATACATGATATACGGAAGTATGAGATGGTGATATATGAACATGGAACTTGTTTGATGAATATGTTTATCTACGATTATAGATTTGTACACTTCGAGTTTATTTTTCTAGGTTTCCGTTGATATTTTAATTGATTTAATAAGCAAATTTCTGACATGAAATAATCTGAACTTGAGACGAAATATTATGAAAATGTACTTGAAATAAATGGGTATGATTTATATATGTTATTTAAATTCATGATGTGGAAAGTATATGTATATGGGAACTTTGTTATTATTGAGTCCGTACATGTTTCTTGATGTTTATATGAGACATTATGACTTAGAAATGAACTATTACCCGTATGTACATGAAGTACATGGAAATAACATTACCTAATATAATAATGCATGAATTGGTTGTTACATGAATGTGAATCATGCTTGATAACTTTTTTCATCCATGATTAAGGACTATTATATGTGATTACTTGGCTAACATAATGAGGATATGTGTTTAGGGTTTCTGACCAAATTGGTTGATAGTGCCTTGCATGTTTATTTTGAACATAAATATATGGTAAGTTATTTACCATGTTATACTAACTTACTAAGAATTTCATGCTTACTCTGTTTTATTTTCCCCTATTCTATAGTAATTCGGAGGCTCGTTCGATTGGAAGCTTGGCGAGAGATCACTCACACTATCTATCAGCCCATCTCGGTATATATGATAAATTAATTATGGTTATAATGACATATATATGTTAATTAACCAATGTTGGCATGTAAATGTTTAGGTTATAAGTAGCCATTGGATTGGCTTGTGATGAACATGTTTTGATATGTATAAATGAGGCTATAACATGTTTGGTGTGAGCTTAAATGGTTGAATGATAGAAATCATGTTGGCATATTGATGATTAATTCTAGCATATTTGGTAAAATATGCATATAGGTGAATTTGATAAGTTAAGTTTTGTATATTTGATTACATGATGGTAAAGTGTATTTGAGGTGTTTAAGAGCACTTTGGTTGTATGTGATGTTATGTCATGCGTGAGACTCGGTTTTGACTTGAATTAATTGTTTTAAAAATGGCTTGTGAATATGTAAAAGAATTGGTGCAAGAGGAAGACAAATTGGGTGAGAAATGTGGCTTGGAAAATAGCCTATTTTTGTCCACATAGGCAGAGACACAGACGCATGTCATAGCCGTGTGTGACAGACGGCCTAGCACATGGGCATGTGTCTGGCCATGTGCCCCCTGCATCTTTAAAATGTCAAAACAGAATGTTCAGAATTGATCACACGGCCTGGCACACGAGCCTGTGGCTTGACCGTGTGACCCCTACACCTAAACACAGTCTAGCACACAGGCGTGTGACTTGACTGTGTGACCCAGGTCAGAGAGTTACATGGGTATGTCCCTTGGCCCTGTGAGCCACACTGCCTGACCACACGAGTGTGTGACCCCTGCACCTAGGAAAAAAATTGAGATTTTGTAAAAAATTCTCTGAGTACCTGGTTTAGTCCCGACTCATCTCTAATGCATGTTTTGGACCTCGAGGGTTCATATAAAGGACTTTACATTTGATTTTTGACCTGAATACTGTATAAACGAAATATTTGTTTACTTGATCTGTATATTCTGGTAATACTTCGTAACCCTATTCCTATGACAGCCTTAATTTGATCCTAGTCGGAAAGTGGTTTCGGGACCACAAAACTGAGTCATAAAAATAATTAACCGTTATATTCTATGCTTATTACATGTGTAAATGCATGTGTGAAAGTTTCATGCTTTGATTTTGTCATTTGTATGTGAAATTTATTAAATAGGACTTATGTGAGACATTTTTTTGAAATGTGATAGGTTAATTTTAAAATGGTCTATTAATGCATGTTATCAAAAAGGTGGACTTACATGTCAAATTATCCATTTTTTATAGTGTCCGGCCATGATATTGTTAATATATATTATATATATTTTCTATTAACATTTTTTTTATTTACTAAATGAATTAATGAATAAAAGAGAATAGAATAATGGTTAGTGGGAGGAGAAACCAAAGTTGGTTCATCTTTACTCCTCCATTGCCGTAACTAGAAGAGAGGAAGAAGAAAATTCTTGTTTAAATTTTGGCTTAGGTGATAGCTAGAATGAGGTATGTACAATGCAACTCTTGGAAATTTATGCATAATTGGGATGATTAGTTTGAATTCTACCTAGTTCATGGTTTGAATTTAGGTTATTTAGAGGTTTGAAATTAGGCCAAGGACTATATGTGCTAGCAAATTTGGTATAAATGTATAGGTGTTAATTACCTTGTATTCGATGTTTTGAAGAATAGGTTGGGGTTAATTAAGGTGATGTAGGGTAAATTTTTAGTTTAGTTAAGTTTGAGCATTCGGCATTACTTATAACATTGGATATGAGAGTGCAAAAGGTTAAAATTTCTTTTAAGTGAGTTATGACCTTAATATGAGCAAGATAGAATAAGCTATAAACATGATTGAATGCTTCGGTCATTGTTTGGCATAGGTGAAACCTATATGAATTTGCTACATTTGGTTATAAAATGGAATTGAATATGAAGGCTAAGTTTGAGTAGTTAGGGCCGAATGGGTTATATATGATATTAAAGCATGCAATAAATATATACATGTGTATACGTGGTTGTGCATAAATATGAGTAAACGATTAAATTGTGACAGTCACACATAGGTATATATATATATATATGCCTTATGTATGTACCTTGTGTTATAGAGACATTCGGATATATAGTTAAATTCATGTATAATAAAGCATGTTAAATTATGTGAATCTTTGTTTGTGTATGCGAATTAGATATAGATTAAATAACCATGAAATCGAATCATGGCATATTTTATATAATATAATATGTATTGGAGTTATATATATGATTGTCAAATGTGATTACTAAGAAGTAAAGTTGAGTAAGTAATTAAACAAATTCATTTGTTTAAATTATGCTCAAGAGCAAAGAGGATCTGCATCAGATAGGGTAAAGGAGAAAGCAATCGAGTAGCCTATCTGCAACTGTTCAAATATATCCAAGGTAAGTTTTGAGTAGTCTCCTTTAGTATATAATTGATGATGTTTTTATATGAGTATATTAGGTGAATTGTGATCTTTTGGTTTTTACCTGAATTAAGTTGTGTAATAAATAATTCATGTATATGACCTATAGTCTAATGGTCACTTTGGGTTTAAGCTTGAATGGTGAAATGGTTATGTGATATTTATGTATGACTCTTGAGCCGAAATGTAAATGATGGTGTGCATACTGAGCTTATATCCGAATGTAGCAAATGACTACTAAAGTGATAGGTTGAATGAGATGTGTTAAATATGACTAAATATGCATGATATTTGGAATTATATCCGGGTTTAAATACCCGCAGGCTATATGCTGGAATTATATCCGGACTTAAGGTCTGCAGGCTATATGCTGGAATTATAACCGGACTTAAGGTCCGCAGGCTACATGTTGGAAATATATCCGGGCTTAAAGTCCCAAAGGCTTTGTGCTAGTGACTGGACTCGGGTTTTAAACCTAGCAGGCTTAACGCTGGTGATTCGAGTAAGATTATGAATTCGAATGTTCAAGGTAAACTACTGTTGATTATGTATGATACATTATGATGGCCAGGTACATATTATGTACTCATATGTGAATTGATTTTAAAGTGAATTATTAGTATCAAAGAACGATATATATATATGTGTGGATGATTATTGTATCTACGAATAAGAGAATGACCTATTCGGTCAATGTCTATCATTATATGGAAGTATATGACTTAAACTAATTGTTTGAATCATATAGTAGAGTGAAGTATGTGCTGAAGATTTTCTTTGTGTATTTATATATATATTCGACCAATTGGCTTCATAATTAGTGTACTTGAGTATATTCAGCCAAGTAATTTATAATTAGAATACGAGTTTTGTGTTACTTAATATTTGATGTAAATGATAAGTTTTAATTGTTTGTAATGCTTAAAAACTTACTAAGCCTCGAAAGCTTACTCGGTTTTCTTATTTCTCTGTTTTATAGATTGTTGATTTTGGCTACCGACTTGGGGATCGTCAGCCGTTCATCATACTATCGACTTTTTTGGTACAGTTATAATTTGGTCTAGATGTGGCATGTATAGGTTAGGCTGATAATAACTATGTTTTGTAACTCTAAATATTTTGGCCATATGAAAATGGCATATATATATAACTTAAAAATCAATATGTATTCAGTTCGATCTCTGGTTATGTTGATTGATAATGTGAATGAGAAAATTTAATGTTTAGCTCGGTAATACCTCTTACCCTAAATTCGGTGATCGGATTCGGGTTAGGGGTGTTACATTTTTATTGGTATCAGAGCTACGGTTTAGTCGATTCTAGGACTAACGTAGAGTGATTGAGTCTAGCTATACATACCATATAGTATTTATACGATAGTGTGATGAATTCTGACAGTTAAAAAAATGTGTTTTCGTATAGTAATGGATCCCGATCCCAATCGAGTGGTAGCTGATGATGTAGAGAGTGTAGCGCCTGCTTCCGCGCATGGGATAGTGCCGATGGACTCTCAACCTATCGCAAGCAATCAGAACGATGAGGCTGGGCAGGCTTTTTATAGTGTGATGAATGATTGGTTCAACCAATACATTTGAACTAATACGGCCGTTCCACAACCCCCACTCCCGAATAATACACCCCCTGCACCTACGATACCTCTGATAATTGATCAGATAAGGTTGAATAAACCCCCGATTGACAGAATCTGGAAGCACGGGGCTACTGAATTTAAGGCTACAGATAGTGATGATACTGAGCAAGCTGAATTTTGGTTGGACAATACTATCCGAGTGTTCGATGAACTGTCTTGCACACCTGATGAATGCCTAAAATGTGCTATATCTTTGCTACGTGATTTTGCCTACTATTGGTGGAATACGTTGGTTTCTATTGTTCCCAGAGAGCGAGTGACTTGGGGGTTCTTCCAAACTGAGTTCCGAAAAAAGTATATCAGCCAGAGATTCATCGATCAGAAACGGAACGAATTTCTTGAACTTAAACAGGGTTCCATGTCAGTTACTGATTATGAACGAAAATTTGTGAGGCTTAGCCGGTATGCCCGAGAATGTGTTTCTTCAGAAGCTATAATGTGTAAACATTTCGAAGATGGATTGAACGAAGACATAAAACTGTATGTTGGCATTCTTAAAATCAGAGAGTTTGTAGTACTTGTCGAGCGAGCTTGCAAAGCCAAAGAGCTCAGTAAAGAGAAAAGAAAAGCTGAAGATGGAGCTAAAGAGTTCCGTAAAAGATCTTCGGGAAAGCCCTTCCAGTAGTCACCGAAGAAATTTTGAGATGATTTGGGCCGATCTGAGAACACTTTGAGCTTTTCCAGATGAGACTGTGATCGACCCCCTATGAGTATGCGAGCCACTTCGGTTGCCAGTGTTGGAAATGATCGTCGGGATGGGACTGAGTGCAAGTATTGTGGGAAATGGCATTCGAGGAGTTGTAGATTTCATGACCGCTCCTGCTATAGGTGTGGACCAGCTGACCACTTTATCAAGGACTGCCTGAGATTGTCTGAACAGAATGTGAATCAAAGTGGGAAACCGAGTACTAATACAGCTTGAGGTAGACCATCTAGGAATACGGGGAATGCTAGTGGCGGTCAGAGAGGGTCTAGAGATGCTACGACTAGATCTGAGGCTCGTGCTTCTGCTAGAGATTATGTTATACGCGCACGTAAGGATGCTTCTTCGCCTGATGTTATTACCGGTACTTTCACTCTCTTTGATACTAATGTGATTGCATTGATTGACCCTGGTTCTACTCATTCATATGTATGTGAGACTTTAGCATCCAGTAAGACTCTACCTGTTGAGTCTACTGAGTTTGTGATTTAAGTGTCGAATCCCTTGGGTCGATACGTGCTAGTTGATAAAGTGTGTACGAAATGTCCCCTAATAATCCGAGGTTCCTGTTTTCCAGCCAATTTAATGCTTTTACCGTTTGATGAATTTGATGTTATTCTCGGTATGGATTGGTTGATTGTTCATGATGCAGTTGTGAATTGTAAAGGAAAGACTATTAATTTGAGATGTGCAAATGATGAGATAAAACGAGTTGAGTCTGCTGGCGTGAATGGGTTACCCACAATAATATCCTCGATGTTGGCTCATAATTATGTAAAAAAGGAGTGTGAAGCATATCTTGCGTACATACTTGATAGTAAAGAATTAGAAAAGAAGCTTGAATCAGTATCAGTGGTTGGTGAGAATCCAGATGTTTTTCCCGAGGAGTTACCGGGATTACCACCTGTTCGGGAGGTAGAGTTTGGCATAGAACTTGCACCTGGGACTACACCTATTTCGATAGCTCCGTACCGCATGTCACCAATCGAATTAAAAGAATTCAAATCTCAGTTGCAAGAGTTGACAGATAGAGGTTTTGCTCGACCGAGTTTTTCTCCATGGGGTGCACCAGTGCTGTTTGTGAAAAAGAAAGACGGAACTATGAGAATGTGTATTGATTACCGTCAGCTGAATAAGGTAACGATAAAGAATAAATATCCGTTGCCACGAATCGATGATTTGTTTGACCAATTGAAATGAGCCTCAGTATTTTCAAAAATTGACTTGAGATCAGGTTATTATCAGTTACGAGTTAGAGACTCTGATGTGCCTAAAATTGCTTTCAGAACAAGATACGGACATTATGAGTTCCTAGTGATGCCGTTTGGGCTCACTAATGCCCCTGCCGTTTTTATGGATTTAATGAATTAGATTTTCAAACATTATTTGGATCGATTTGTAGTCGTGTTTATAGATGACATTCTGATCTATTCACACGACGAAATCGAACATGCCGAACACTTGAGGTTGGTATTGTAAATTTTACGAGACAAGCAGTTATTTGCGAAATTCGGTAAATGTGAATTTTGGTTGAGTGAAGTCAGCTTTTGGGGGCATATTGTATCCGCATCGGGTATCCGAGTTGATCCGAGTAAAATATCAGCCATACTTGATTGAAAGGCTCCTACAAATGTTACTGAAGTTCGGAGCTTTTTGGGACTTGTCGGTTACTACAGACGGATTGTAAAGGGTTTTTCGATGATAGTCACACCATTGACGAAGCTACTTCAAAAAGATGTTAAGTTCGAATGGTCAGAAAAGAGCCAGAAAAGTTTTGACCAACTGAAAACTTATTTGACTGAAGCTCCAGTGTTAGTGCAGCCTGAATCCGATAAAGAGTTTGTCATTTACAGTCGTGGTGGCCGATGCTTTAAGTTGCAAGTCACTGTTTGCTTTGCGAGCGATGAATGTACACCTGTCTATTTCATCCGATAATGTGTTAGCAGCAGAATTAAAAGGCAAACCATTATTGATTCATCAAATACGTGAATTTTAGAAAGTCAACGATGAATTGGTTGCTAAATGAGCTGGATGTGTTTCAAATGTGGAATCAGAGTTTTAAATTGACGACAAAAATTGTTTGAGGTTCAGAAGTCGATTGTGTGTTCCAAGAAATTTGGAACTTATTTCGATGATTTTGAGTGAGGCTCATAGTAGCCGAATATCAGTCCACCCGGGTAGTACGAAGATGTACAACGATCTGAAATGTCAGTTTCGGTGGCCTGGTATGAAATGAGACATTTCTGATTTTGCTTCGAAGTGTTGATATGTCAACAAGTGAAAGCAGAACATCAACTGCCTTCGGGATTACTTCAGCCGATCATGATACCCGAATGGAAATGGGATCGAATTACGATGGATTTTGTATCTGGGTTGCCATTGTCGTCAAGCAAGAAAGATACAATCTGGGTTGTTATTGATAGATTGACAAAGTCGGCTCATTTTATTCCCGTACGTACGAATTATTCACTTGACAAGTTAGCCTAATTGTATGTTTCTCAGATTGTAAAGTTACATGGGGTACCTACTTCTATTGTGTCAGATAGAGATCCAAGATTCACATCGCGATTTTGGAAGAAATTGCAAGAAGCATTGGGTACCAAGTTGCATTTTATCACTGCTTTTCATCCCCAGACTGATGGTCAATCCGAGCGGATAATTCAGATACTCGAGGATATGTTGAGATGTTGCATCCTTGAGTTTAGTGGTTCATGGGAACGGTATTTGCCTTTGATTGAATTTGCTTACAATAATAGTTTTCAATCAAGCATTAAGATGGCACCTTACAAAGCTTTGTACGGTCGTAAATACCGTACACCATTGTCTTGGACTAAGCTTAGTGAAAGTAAAATCTTTGGGGTTGATTTGATTAAAGATGCTGAACAGAAAGTAAAAGTGATCCGTGAAAGTCTGAAAGCAGCTTCAGATCATCAGAAGTCGTATGCGGATTTAAAACAGAAAAACATTAAGTATCAGGTCAGAGACAACGTATTTCTTAAAGTTTCACCTTGGAAAAAGGTGCTCAGATTTGGCCGTATAGGCAAATTGAGTCCGAGGTTCATCAGACCGTATGAAATATCTGAACGAATTGGGCCGGTCGCATCTAGATTGATTTTACCCCCTGAACTTGAAAAGATTCGCAACGTTTTTCATGTTTCGATGCTTCGACGTGATAGATCTGATCAATCGCATATAATTAATGCATCAAAGGTTGAGATTCAATTTGATTTGAGTTACGAAGAAGAACTGGTTCATATTTTGGCTCGTGAAGTAAAAGAACTACGAAATAAGAAAATCTCAATAGTGAAGGTACTGTGGCTTAAACATGGGGTTGAAGAAGCTACTTGGGAACTTGAAGACTCTATGAAAGATCAATATCCTAACTTATTCACTGGTAAGATTTTCAGGGATGAAAATTTCTTATGTGGGGAGAGTTATGATAGCCTTAATTTGACCCTAGTCGAAAAGTGGTTTCGAAATCACAAAACTGAGTCATAAAAATAATTAGCCGTTATATTCTATGCTTATTATATGTGTAAATGCATGTGTGAAAGTTTCATGCTTTGATTTTGTCATTTATATGTGAAATTTATTAAATAGGACTTATGTGAGACATTTTTTGAAATGTGATAGGTTAATTTTAAAATGGTCTATTAATGCATGTTATCAAAAAGGTGGACTTGCATGTCAAATTATCCATTTTTTATGGTGGCCTGCCATGATATTGTTAATATATATTATATATTTTTTCTATTAACATTTTTTTTATTTACTAAATGAATTAATGAATAAAAGAGAATAGAATAATGGTTAGTTGGAGAAGAAACCAAAGTTGGTTCATCTTTGCTCCTCCATTGCCGTAACTAGAAGAGAGGAAGAAGAAAATTCTTGTTTAAATTTTGGCTTAGGTGATAACTAGAATGAGGTATGTACAATGCAACTCTTGGAAATTTATGCATAATTGGGATGATTAGTTTGAATTCTTCCTAGTTCATGGTTTGACTTTAGGTTATTTGGAGGTTTGAAATTCGACCAAGGACTATATGTGCTAGCAAATTCAGTATAAATGTATAGGTGTTAATTACCTTGTATTCGATGTTTTGAAGAATAGGTTGGGGTTAATTAAGGTGATGTAGGGTAAATTTTTAGTTTAGTTAAGTTTGAGCATTCGGCATTACTTATAACATTGGATATGAGAGTGCGAAAGGTTAAAATTTTTAGTGAGTTATGACCTTAATATGAGCAAGATAGAATCGGCTATAAACATGATTGAATGATTCGGTCATTGTTTGGCATAGGTGAAACCTATATGAATTTGCTACATTTGGTTATAAAATGGAATTGAATATGAAGGCTAAGTTTGAGTAGTTAGGGCCGAATGGGTTATATATGATATTAAAGCATGCAATAAATATATACATGTGTATACGTGGTTGTGCATAAATATGAGTAAACGATTAAATTGTGACAATCACACATAGGTATGTATATGCCTTATGTATGTACCTTGTGTTATAGAGACATTCGGATATATAGTTAAATTCATGTATAAGAAAGCATGGTAAGTTATGTGAATCTTTGTTTGTGTATGCGAATTAGATATAGATTAAATAACCATGAAATCGAGTCATGGCATATTTTATATAATGTAATATGTATTGGAGTTATATATATGATTGTCAAATGTGATTACTAAGAAGTAAAGTTGAGTAAGTAATTAAACAAATTCATTTGTTTAAATTAAGCTCAAGAGCAAAGAGGATCTAAATCAGATAGGGTAAATGAGAAAGCAATCAAGTAGTCTATCCGCAACTGTTCAAATATATCCAAGGTAAGTTTTGAGTAGTCTCCTTTAGTATATAATTGATGATGTTTTTATATGAGTATATTAGGTGAATTGTGATCTTTTGGTTTTTACCTGAATTAAGTTGTGTAATAAATAATTCATGTATATGACCTATAGTCTAATGGTCACTTTGGGTTTAAGCTTGAATGGTGAAATGGATATGTGATATTTATGTATGACTCTTGAGCCGAAATGTAAATGATGGTGTGCATATTGAGCTTATATCCGAATGTAGCAAATGACTACTAAAGTGATAGGTTGAATGAGATGCGTTAAATATGACTAAATATGCATGGTATTTGGAATTATATCCGGGTTTAAATACATGTAGGCTATATGCTGGAATTATATCCGGACTTAAGGTCCACAGGCTATATGTTGGAATTATAACCGGCCTTAAGGTTCGCAGGCTACGTGCTGGAAATATATCCGGGCTTAATGTCCCGAAGGCTTTGTGCTAGTGATTGGACTCGGGTTTTAAACCTAGCAGGCTTAACGCCGGTGATTCGAGTAAGATTATGAATTCGAATGTTCGAGGTAAACTACTATTGATTATGTATGATACATTATGATGGCCAAGTACGTATTATGTACTCATATGTGAATTGATTTTAAAGTGAATTATTAGTATCAAAGAACTATATATATATGTGTGGATGATTATTATATCTACGAATAAGAGAATGACCTATTCGGTCAATGTCTATCATTATATGGAAGCATATGACTTAAACTAATGGTATGAATCATATAGTAGAGTGAAGTATGCGCTGAAAATTTTCTTTGTGTATTTATATATATATATATATATATATATATATATTCGACCAATTGGCTTCATAATTAGTGTACTTGAGTATATTTAGCCAAGTGATTTATAATTAGAATGCGATTTTGTGTTTCTTAATGTTCAATGTAAATGATAAGTTTTAATTGTTTGTAATGCTTAAAAACTTACTAAGCCTCGAAAGCTTACTTGGTTTTCTTATTTCTCTGTTTTATAGATTGTTGATTTTGGCCACCGACTCGGGGATCATCAGCCGTTCATCATACTATCGACCTTTTTGGTACAGTTATAATTTGGTCTAGATGCGGCATGTATAGGTTAGGCTGATGATAACTATGTTTTGTAACTGTAAATATTTTGGCCACATGAAAATGGCATATAAAAATAACTTAAAAATCAATATGTATTCAGTTCGATCTCTGGTTTTGTTGATTGATAATGTGAATGAGAAAATTTAATGTTTAGCTCGGTAATACCTCTTACCCTAAATTTGACAATCGGATTCGGGTTAGGGGTGTTACATTTATTGGTATCAGAGCTACGGTTTAGTTGGTTCTCAGACTGAACGTAGCATATGTGAAGTCTAGAAATACATGCCATTATATAACCTGTGATAGTTTAAAATCTCCTGACTCTGATGAGAATTGTTTTACTAATAGACAGAGATGCTTTCCAATCGACCAAATTTTGATAATGTTGAAAGCGATGCACAAGTATTTGACTAAAAATGTTGCTTATGATGAGTAGAGACTCAGAAAGGTATGAATAAATTATAACATGTTCATGATAAATGTCATGTTATACGTGTGTATATGTATGAAGGTCAAATTTTGAGGTTTTACGACCTCCACCCCCTTACCAGTACAGTTTTATACAAGGAAATTCACAAGATTTATATGGATTAAGTTCACAAGTGTGGAACCAAAGAGTTCAGTGGTTGAATGATTAATAATGCAGTCAGAGTTGAGAATGGGTTAGTAAATAAATATGATTTTAGAAGATATATCAGATTATTTAGAAAATTTATTCGGGATACGCAATGTCACTGTTAAGAAAGAAGTTATTCATGGATAATCGATTTATTCAGATATGGTATCTATAGAACGGATTAACTAGAAATTTCTTCTGAATTGGCTCCTTTAGTGAAATAAATAATATGAGACTATTAATGACTTTAGTAGTCAATGGAATTATGATGAAATTGTAAAGATATTTGAATACAACTGCTCTAATTGGGTATTTTATAGCAATCTGTTCTGGGTATTTCATATGTTTTGTTATTCTTAGAGAATATATATGTAACTATTCATGTTCAGGTGAAATAATTATCATATAGAAAGGCTGGCTAATTATAATATTATATGGAAACTATTGCAAGCCTGGTTAATTTGTGAGCGGTATTGCTCTATCTTTCTTTAGCTTTCTAATCAATTATGTTTGAGAGAAGACTTGATGATAAGATTCATATAATACTATCTTCTACTTCTACTGGTTGAAACTCTGAATTACAAATATGCAATTTATATTTTCTCTATCACGGCTATTTCTAGTGCGTATGTGCAATATTACTCTTCTGGATTTTCTCAGGGATATCATCTGTAATGCCCTGGGCTTTATATTTCTGTTCCTGTGTAAATGTGTTTTGGGAGTGTCTGAGAGGTCCCAAGTTCAAGCCCTAGCTTTGACAAATTTTGTTATTTTTGGATTTAAGCCGTATCCTTGATCAGTAGGTTTATATTAAATTGTTTTTAATCCCATATCAGAATGAGCATACTAGTTCGAGTGGTAAGGGAATTGGTGTGTTAGAGGTTCTGTGTTCGAATCCCTGCATTAGCATGGGTATTTTTTTTGGTTCGGTTATGGGCAAGTGTTTTCATGGAGTTGGGTTTCTGAGTAGTGGCTGTTAGTAGGTTAGTACAGAGGAATTTTTGGGATTCCTGATATTATCTGTTTTCTTTTCTTTTCCATTTTTTCCTCTCTCCTTCCAAATTCCTAACTTTCTTACGTGCATTTTCTTTTCTTCTCTTTTCTGTTTCTCTTCTCTTCTTTTGCGCCAGTTTAGTTTTTCATCTTCCTATCGGGGTACCGAATTTTAGTGTCTCTTTAGTTCAGTGCCTTTCGTGCGTTACGGGTAAGTTGGGTAGAATAATTGTGTTTCGCTTGTTAATCCTTTATTGATGGGTGTTGTTAATGCTGATTAAGGGAAGATTCAAGGGCTTGAAATCATTTGTTAGGGAATTAGTTTCTTAGGATTTACCATTGTTCAATTGAAGGTAAGGTTTGGTGGCTTATTGGATGAATGCTTGATTTGGGTTCGGTTTTAGTTCGGTTTTAAATGACTAAATTAGTGTCTTGTTGGATGATTTTAGGTTCTGGTGATCTCGGGAACATTTTTGTATTGAACCGATACCAGGTATGTACCCGAAATGTCAGAAATTGAGTTTTGTCAAAAGCCAAAAACGGCCACTGTCGCATGTAGATGGATGTATGCGAGACACGATCGTGTAATCGACGAAGGCTTGGCCGTGCACAAGACACAGCTGTGTGGTGGCTCGAGTGTGGTCGTGTGGGCCACACGGGCTAGGCCAAGTTGGGC
Organism: Gossypium anomalum; assembly: GCA_025698475.1. Classification (NCBI taxonomy): domain Eukaryota; kingdom Viridiplantae; phylum Streptophyta; class Magnoliopsida; order Malvales; family Malvaceae; genus Gossypium; species Gossypium anomalum. Next base: position 74,456,752 of record CM046965.1, on the reverse strand, counting down.
GTGTGGGCTCACACGGGCATTTCACACAAGCGTGTGGATTATTGGGCAAGGTCGTGTAGACCACACGGGCAAGGCCAATCTGGGCGTGTGGGCCACACTTACATGTGGGCCCACACGGGTATGTGGGCCCATATTACTGAAATTTTTGAAGGGTTACACGGGTCGTCCTATTCGACTGTGGACCTACCGTAGGGTTGATAAAGACTTACTAAACCCTAAAACTATGTGTTCTAATAGACTGAAGTATTGTTCTGAGCATGTTTTTGCCATGTAAATCTGATATCTGTTTTTATAAGTATGATATACATGTTCTATTTGTTAATTTTGCATGTATGCTTTGTATCTGTTTTGGGGTGGGATTTGTATATGCGGAGGAAGTATCTATTCGGCATTAATCGCATCATTATCTGGCAGCTTGGCTGCACTATATCTAATACGTGTTGTAATGGCATAACATGGTGTGTAGGGATGGGTAGGTGTTTTTAACCCTACATGGTGTGTTGGGATGGTCAGAGCTGGTGTGTAGCGGATGGGGGTAGGATTCTGTTTCTGACTCTGTTTACTGTATCTGTATCTAAAATGGGCCTAAACCCGATTCTGTATCTATATATGTTTCTGACTGTGTATATGATTATGTATGATTACATGTCCATTTCTGTTGGGTTACACACTGAGTTTATGTAAACTCACCTTTCTTTTTCTTTTTCTATTTAGGTAATCCACAGACGTAGGCGGATCTATGTGGCAGAGACTTAGTGGTTACCACCTTATCGTAAAACTTATAAGACTTGGTACTTTTGGCTTATTTTGAATTCTGGACTTGTTTGAGTGTTGTAAATTTTGGGGACTCTCTGGACTGTTGGTTTTAAACTTGATTTTGGGATTTAATTGCTCAATATTCTGCATGCTTGATCAAATGCTTAACGTTAATGGATTTTTTCACCAAAACGAGGTTATTTTTCTAATATCACAAACTAGATTTATAAAACATATATTGGTTTGTAAAACTTCCGCTGTAATAATTTTGATAAATGAACTAATTTAACAACGCCTTCGATAAACTTAGAATTAATGAAACGATAATGCTTTCATAAGACAACTTCGTTTTCAAAACCATTCCATGTGACACCACCAGATTCGGCCATAACGCCTAGGTCGGGTTTAGGGTGTTACATCATTGATCTTTTTATTATTCAATGTGCTTTTTATTCTCAGAAATTTAGTATATCTTCACATTTTTTTATTTTATTATCTCAGTTTTCTGGTCATCCTTATGGTCCAATCTTATTTAGAAAACACGGTTTATCTGAGAAAGATATTCATTGGCTGGAGGTAATTACATTATTTACTATTATAAATCCTAACTCGATCATGGGAGTTCAGTAATACGGATCTTAGATTATAGAAGTTGTATTACTGCACTGGTTGTTATTAGGACTACTTTCGGTTTTCTTCTTCTATTTGGAGAGTACTATTGATGTTGAGGTAATGTTACATCTATACTGTTGAAATGTCAGTCTTATTATGGCACTATGGCTTTTAATCTATTTGATGATTATGGCTTGGGAACAATTCAAAGGTTCAATGTTAATAATTGAAATAGCTTTATTATATAATTTCTTTTCAATTTTTGTGAAAGGGTTTTCTATGATAGCCACGTCAATGATACAGATATTATAGAAAGATGTACGAGATGAATGGTCCGATAAATGTCAATAAAGTTTTGACCAGATGAAAGCTCTGTTGACCGGAGCACTAGTTCTGGTTTAGCCTAAATCAGGTAAGGAATTTGTGATTTATAGAGATGCATCATTGAATGGGTTAGATTGTCTTTTGATGCAGTAAGGCAAAGTAATAGCCTATATTTCCAGACAGTTAAAACCGTATGAAAAGAATTACCCAATACGTGAATTAGATTTGACAACTATTGTATTTGCACTGAAAAATATGTTGTACATTTACTGATTATAAAAGTTTAAATTATCTGATGTCGCAAAAAGATTTGAATCTGAGACAGAGTGGATAGCTAGATCTATTGAAAGACTATTATTTGATAATTGATTTTCATTTGGGAAAAACAAGTGAAATTGCTGATACTCTAAGTTGAAAACCTCTATTTGCTTTACAAGCAATGAATATCCGATTATTATTGTTTGGTGATGGCTCAATTTTTAGCTGAGCTTAAAGCTAAACTGATGTTTCTACAACAGATCTATGAAGCTCAGAAAAGTTATAATGAGTTGCAAGTTAAACGACTACAGTGTGAATTAACTTTTGATTCAGAATTTCAAATAGGACTCAATGATTGTCTATTATTCTGAGGTATAGCCTGTGTACCGAAGGGTTCAGAGCTTGTATAGAAAATTTTTCATGAATGCTCATAGTGGTACTATGTCTGTTCATCTGGGGAATGATAAAATGCATAACGGTTTAAAACAGATATACTGGTAGCTCAGAATGAAATGTGGTATTTCTAAAATTGTATTTAACTGCTTGATATGTCAGTAAGCTAAAGCTGAAGATTAGGCACTGATACCTTTAGGACTGTTACAGCTAGTGACGATACTAGAATAGAAATAGGATAAAGTTACTATGAATTTTATATCAGAATTACTTTTGTCTCTGAAAAAGAAAGATGCTATTTAGGTAATTGTTGATCATTTGACGAAGTCTGCATATTTTATCCTGGTATGAATGGATTTCTTACTTAATAGATTATCTGAATTATCTATTTCTGAGATTGTCAGATTTCATGATATGCCAGTTTCCATTATTTCTGATTGAAATCAATGGTTCACATTCCGATTCTAGAACAAGTTATAAGAAGCTCTGGGTACGCGGTTACATTTTAGTACTGCATTTCATCCTCAAATGGATGGTCAATCTAAATGTGTGATTTAGATTTTTGAAAATATGTTTCGGTGCTGTATATTAGAATTAGAATGCAATTGGAAAAGAAATGATTATCGTTAGTCGAATTCGTATATAATAACAGTTTTCAGTCAAGTATTAAAATGGCACCGTACAAGCTTTGTATGATCATGAATGTAAAACTCCATAGTATTGGATTGAGCTTAGTGAGAAAAAGAATACACGGAGTTGATCTGATCCATGAAACTGAAGAAAAAAAGTGAAAGTGATCTGAGATAGTTTTAAGGCAGCTTTTGATTGTCAAAGATTTTATGCGAATCTTAGATAAAAAGAAATAGAGTTCCAAGTTAGAGGTAAAATATCCTTGAAAATTTCTTCATAGAAGAAAGTTCTCTGGTTTGGCCGTAAAGGCAAATTAAGTCCGCGGTTTATCAGGCCATATGAGATCATTGAAAAGAATCGGACTTGTTATGTACAGATTGGCATTATTGTCAGAGCTTGATAGAATTCACAATGTTATTCATGTGTATATGTTACGATGGTATTGATCAGATCCTTCACATGTTATTTCTCTTATAGATATTGGAATTCTGTTTGACATGACTTACAGTAAGGGACTTATTGAAATTCTGGCACTTGAAGTGAAAGAACTGAGAAATAAAAAGGTAGCTTTAGTAAAAGTTTTCTGACAACGACACAATGTAGAAGAAGCTACCTGGGAATCAGAGGAAACTATGAGAAAGTAATATCTAAACCTCATTATTGGTGAAATTTTCGAGGGCGAAAATTCTTAAGGGGAGAACTATAACAGTCTGTTTTCGGTAAAATTAGAACAGTGGTTTTGGGACCACAAATCCAATTCCGGAAAGAAAATTTATTTTTAAATTATTTTATGGTCTACAGTACGATAGTAATGTCGTATAAAAATTTCGTAAAGAAATTTTACCAGTTACATGTTTAATTTGATAAAGGACCAATTTGCACAAAGTGCAAAAGTTGAGTTCTAATAGCTAAAGGAATTAAATAGCTATGGAATTCAAAATTTCAGGTCCTTAAATGGTAAATAGACCATTAAAAATGCTTAGTTGTTAAGGATAATTTTTCATCCATGGAAAATAAAATAAAGAAAAGGATGAAATTGGAAAGTGAAAAAAATAAAGATAATAAATGATTAAAAAATGAAAATATCATCAATTTATCATCTTCTTCCCCAAAAAAAAAATACATGGATTATTGGCTCAATTAGGTATGTTTTCTTTCCCGTTTTGGATAATTTTTATATTTTCAAGATCGTAATAGCTTAATTTAGCTATCTCGTGGACTAATTTGTAAACTTATTAAAGTACTAGGGTTTTTCCATGGATCAGTATGCTGAAATATTGAAATTTATGGTAGAAAATGAAAGGTTATTGATAGGTAAACAACTTTTGTAAAGTGAATTTTGATGAAATTATAATTTTAGGACTAAATTGTAATGTTGTAAATTTAATGGAAAATTTTGAATTTTTATGAAATATATGGGTTGTAAATATTATATGAGAAATTCAGCTAGGCTTGGAATAAGGATTAAATTGCATGAATTTCAATTTCCGAGCCTAGGGACAAAATCGTCATTAATTAAAAGTTCATGGGCAAAATGGTAATTTTGCCTAAGATTTGAATTGGAGTGAATTGACTATGAATTGTATTAAATTAATGTTAAATTTACTCGTATAGATCCGGATAGACCAAATTCAGAGTTAGAGCGAGGAAAAGAGAAAGTGTCGAATTAGTAGATTTTACGTACACGAACATTTATTGAGGTAAGTTCGTGCAACTTAATTATGTATATTAATATATTTGAATCGCATGTTGTATTTGTGTGAATTGCATAAATTTTTAATATATGAAATTAATCATATCCCCGATATTGTTCGATAAATGATAAGTCCCGTATGAATAATGAAATGCGATTGATACAGTATTTTCTCGTATTGATTATAGTTCTGCATATGTTGCGGACATTATAGCTCGGATGAGCATCCTAATAAAAGCCTTCTCAAGCATCCCTGTTACATGGCTCTTGCGAGCATCCTGATCGGTAGTGATTCTGCATGTGTTACGCAATACCACAGCTCTTTGTGAGCATCCTGTTATATGATTCGATCGGTTGTGATGCAGCATTTATTGTATATAGAAATCAGCTCTTCGTGAGCGTCTTGATAGACCCTTATGAGCTTCTTGACATGGCTTGCTCGAACTTCCTGTTATGCTATCCGGAGCTCCTGTTACATGGCTCTTTGTGAGCATTCATGATAGGCTCTTCGTGAGCTTCTTGATTAAAAGGTCTTTGTGAACTTTCTGTTATTGTAACAGCCCGTTTTTAGGGTTAATCGGAACAGTGGTTTCAGGAAAACAAATCTGAAATCAAAAAATTTATTTTATTATTATTTTAATATTTACAGCATAATATTAGAGTTGTGTGAAATTTTCGTAAAGAAATTTTACCGTTTGAGTGGTTAATTCGGTAAAAAGGACTAAATCGCGTAAAGTGTAAAAGTTCTGTTCTATAAGCTAAAGGTGTCAAATAGCTATAGAACTTTACAGTGAAGGTCCTTATGTGGCAAATAGCCCATTTGTGAGTTATTGGATGATAGTGGAGTGGCATTTGGTGTAATTTCAAATGTTTTAAATGGTTTAATAAGTAAATAAGTAATTAAAATTAAAATTAAAATTAATAAAACTAAAAGCCATATTTTATTTCTATCATCATCCCCACCGAAAATTGAACCTAAAATCAGCCATGGGAGACACTTTTGGTTCGGCCAACCTTCAAATGCTTGATTAGGTACGGTTTTAGCTCTATTTTTTGATGATTTTTACTTTTTTAAGATTGTTGCTTCGTAATATAGCTAGCCCGTATCTCAGTTTTCAAAAATGTTAAAGATTTTGTGAGATGCTATTGATGAATATTCATGCTTTTTGATGATTGATGATGAAATATGGAAGTTAGATGATAGTTTTACATATTTTACAAAGTGATTTTGTGTAAAAATATCAATTTTGGACTAAATTGTGAAATATGATAAATTGTATGGTAATAGTGTGAATAAATGAAAGATATGAGCTGTTATAAGCATGTATGAAATTTTGCTAGCTTGGGCTATGATGAAATTGATTAAATTTGCATTTGACGAGTTTAGAGACTAATTTGTAAAAAGGTCAAAAGTGTAGGGGTAAAATAGTAATTTTATCAAAATATGAAATTGGATTAAAATGAATAGAATATGAATTGAAATAGCTAAATTTGCTTGATTAGATCAAGTTAAGCCTCGTACGAGTCTATATCAAGGAAAAAACAAAGTTTCAGACTAGTCGATCCATTTTGACATTTTGACGATCGAGGTAAGTTCGTATGAATTAAGCATTGTTATCTTTATGATTTTAATATTTTTTATTGTATAAATTGTATATATGTGACTACTGTTAAGTTTGATGACATATCGGCTAAATTTGGCACTTAGTGTACGATTTAAGATAGCTTCGGCTATATATATGGCACTTAGTGTGCGGGACATCAAATATGGCACTTAGTGTGTGAAATATTGAGAATGGCACTTAGTGTGAGAGACATTGAGAATAGCACTTAGTGTGCGAAATATCGAATGACTCAACGGGCATAGTCAAGACAAGAATTACAATATGGTCGGAATAAGTAATACAGGTACGTACAGAACTTATGTGAGAATCGAATGAAAGTAAATTGTTGAGTTCATATTGTATTATGTATATTAAATAAGAAAGAATTGTGTATAAGTATGTTTCATGTCAAAATGTGTTTATTTGACTATAATGAAGTATATATTGAATGTTATGTGAGATATGAATAATAGTTGTTTCAACTAAATATACATATGGCAATCGACTAATAAGACAATAATCAGGTTATGGCACATGAAAGAAAGACCACGGCAGGGCCTTGGCAATGAATGTGTAAGACCATAGTTGGACTATGGCATCAGAAAATTGATGAATTTGTATCATAAGCCCTTATAAACTAGAGAGGTTTGATAAGAGTAGGAGTGATAAATAGAAGGATATCAGAATAGGTATGTACAGAAAATTACTCAAGTATCGAGTTATATTAAGTTGAGAACTTGCGAAGGGGGACATGAATAATTTGATGTTAGCTCATGAATTGATGCTTTAAATGTTAATGATTTATCGATTTCGATTTGTTATATGAATGTTGTGATCATTTTAGAATCACATACAAACTTACTAAGCTGTGAAGCTTACTTTGTGTTATTTTTCTATGTTTTATAGTGTCTCAGATGTTCGCTTGGGTTGGGAGTCAATGGAGATCGCATCACACTATCCAGGTATTGATTTTTGGTATTTTACACCTTGTGGCTTGGTTCTATTGCATGTATAGGCTATGGTCTTTTTGATATGGTTGTTAGAAATGTATATGGCCATTTGAAATGACTTATTAATGATTTTGGTTAATGGTTATAATGTGGCCTTATGTTTTGGCATGGTTGATATAAAATGAGTAATTGGTTTATGATATGTATTTTTGTTTTGGCTTGGAATTGAAATGAGGTAATAATGTGGTTTAAGAAAGGGTATGTATTGGTATGAGTTTGAGATGATGCATTGATAGGCTTTGATTTGGTTATAGGTTGGATGATATGATTGGCTGTTTAGTTGGAATTTGAGACATATGAAAAATGTTAAAGATGATAAGTGATACATGCTAGTTTTGGTATGTGTTTGGTCAAGAAATGGTTGAGATTTGAGAAGTGAAGTGTAATGTTTTAATATAGTATGATTTATGCTGGAAATGGTCACTTTTGGTTGCTTATTTGGTTGTATTGAAATGGTACCAAATTGGTTGTTAGGTGTGCATGAGAACAGGGTGGTAAATTGGCTTGTCAAATAGCCTATTTTTGTCCACACGGGCAGAGACACGAGAGTGTGTCTCAGCCATGTGTGACACACGGTCATGCTGCACGGCCGTGTATCCCCTAGGGTACCCTTCGAATTTAAGTCAGTATACCCTAAAAGTTTGACACGGCCTAGACACACGAGCGTGTCTACTGGTCGTGTGTGGCACACGGGCTGGTACACGGGCGTGTGGCCAGCCGTGTGGTACAAGTCAGTATGTATGGCTTATTTTCACACCTCCTATAACATGGGCGTGTCTGGTAGCTGTGTGAGGACACGGCCTGTTCACACGGCATGTGACCCTTAAATGTTTGAATTTTTTTTCTAAGTTTCACAAAGTTTGCGAATGTTATCAGTTTAGTCCCAAACCACATCTATGCATGTTTTAAGGTCTTGAAGAGCCTTACAAGGGACATTGTGAATGTTTTGAATGGATTTTATATATGAATGCATAATTTTATATAATATGTATGTGATCGATGTGTATTGATCGGTAATGCCTCGTAATCCTATTCCGGCGATAGATACAAGTTATGGGTTTTACATTTAATTGGTATCAGAGCTACGGTTTAGTCGATTCTAGGACTAAAGTAGCAATTGAGAGTCTAACTATACATGTCATATTTAACTTGTGATAGTGTGATAGCTCCTAATTTTGACGAGAATTGTTTTAGTTAGACAGATATGCTTTCCAACTGAGCTAATTTCGATAGTACAGAATGTTATACTCAAACGTTTGAGTGAAAATGTGTTGGTGATGAGTTGAAACTCATAAAGGTATGAATCAGAGTGCATGATATTCTGCTATTGAGAAATGTTATAATTATATGAGTATATGAGTAACGATGTTTCATCTATGATAGCCATGTGAATATTTTGATTGTGAATTAATGATTTGATTTAGCGTATAAGCTATGTGTTAAGTATAAAAGTGATTATAAGTAAATGATTGTTAAGTGTTTTGAGAATGTGGAATTAGTAATGAACTAGTTGTTCATAATAGTATGTGTGATGTACATGTTGACGTGAGAGTTAAAATTTTAGGCTTTACAACCCTCACCCACTCATCGGTAAAGTATTGTAATGAAATCCGTATTATATAGATTAAATAAGCTTACAAGTGTGGAATTATAGAGTTTTGTGGTTGAAGGATTAGTACTGTGATCAGATAAGAGAATGAGTTCGCAAGTGAAGACAGTAACAGAAAAGATATTGGATCGTGTTGAAGGTCATTTGTAATATGCAAAGTCACTACTAAATAAAAAGTTGAATTCGATGAGATGAAAGTATTCAGGTATAATGTCTAAAGAACATATTAACTAGAAGTTCTTCTAAATTGATTTCTGCTAGTAATGAGATAATGCGAGATTAATGATGTCAAAAATAGACAGGGGAATAATGTTTGAATTGAAATGATAGTTAAGTGCAGTGGTTATAGTCAGGCAGCTACTATAGTTTCTTCTGGGCATTTTATGTGTACATTCATTCTCAGAAGTATATGTGACTGTTTAATTTCATAAGGAATTCTTATCGTATGAGAACGTTAGCTAAACATACTATTAGATGAAAGCATTGTGGTCTATATAGTTTATGATCGGTATTGCTCTATTTTTTCTCTAGCATTCTATTCTATTGTGTTGATATAAAAGTCGACAGTAAAATCTGTATGATTGCTAGCATTCTGTTTCTAGTGGTTATTGTTCTGTTGAATTTATATGAAGAGTATATTGCTTCTGTCACCGTTGATTTCAGTGTTATGAGTGTTATTCTTCCTTTTGGAAATTTTCTAGGATATCATGGGGATCTTTATCATTCTATACGGGTTGTAATTTCCAAAAATTTTGTATAGCTTAGCATTTTGAGATTTCGCTACCTCAGTTGGGCTATGATTTTATGTGATTGTCTATAAGAGATATCCTTTTGAGGAGATAACCATATCTAAAATGATTTAAAATTTCTGGTTTGATCTTGAGAGTACAGTGGTATATTTATCAGAATTATAGAGGTTGTGTTTCTGCACTGGTTCCTATTGAAAATCATATTTGAATTTCTCTTATGATCAAAATGCATTATTGATAACTGGGACATTATATATATCTATACGGTTGAGATGCCGGCCTTAATATGGCACTATGATTTTAATATATTGAAATGCATTAGGTTTCCCAAAGTTTGCAAATGTTATCGGTTTAGTCCCAAACCACATCTAAGCATGTTTTACGGTCTCGAAGAGCCTTACAAGGGACATTGTGAATGTTTTGAATGGGTTTTATATATGAATGCATAATTGTATATAATATGTATGTGATTGATGTGTATTGATCGATAATGCCTCATAATCCTATTTTGGTAATGGATATAGGTTAGGGGTGTTACAGTTATAGACTATTAAGAGTTTCCTGATGTAGCCCGGATAAGCATTCTATTACATGGCTCATACGAGCATCCTATTTTAATGGCTCGATATGTGCTTCCTGATTATGTGCCCTTATGGATACCCCTAAATATGAATTGACGGTTTTTGATTTGTACACTTCGAGCGTACTACCTATGTATCCATCGATGTTTTTAATGATTCAACGGGTAAAACCTGACATGAGAAAATATGAATACGAAATGAATTATTACATGTATCTGCCTAAAATACATGAAAATGATGAAACATGATATACAGAAGTATGAGATGGTGATATATGAACATGAAACTTTTTTTATGAATATGTTCATCTAAGATTATAGGTTTGTACACTTCGAGTGTATTTTCCCGGGTTTTCGTTGATATTTTAATTGATTTAATAAGCAAATTCCTGAAATGAAATAATCTAAACTTTAGACGAAATATTATGAAAATGTACTTGAAATACATGGGTATGATTTGTATATGTTATTTGAATTCATGATATGGAAAGTATATGTATATGAGAATTTGGTTATTATTGAGCCAGTATATGTTTCTTGATGTTCATATGAGATAGTATGACTTAGAAATGAGCTATTACCCGTATGTACATGAAGTACATGGAAATGACATTACCTGAGATAATGATGTATAAATTGGTTGTTACATGAATGTGAATCATGCTTGATGACTTTGTTCATCCATGATTAAAGACTATTATATATGACTACTTGGCTAACGTGATGAGGATATATGTTTAAGACTTGTGACCAAATTGGTTGATAGTGTCTTGCATGTTTATTTGAACATAAATATATGGTAAGTTATTTACCATGTTACACTAACCTACTAAGAATTTCATGCTTACTATGTTTTATTTTCCCTTGTTCTATAGTAATTCAGAGGCTCGTTGGATTGGAAGCTTGGCGGAGATCACTCACATTATCCATCAGTAAATCTTGGTATATATGATAAATTAATTATGGTTATAATGGCATGTATAGGTTAACTAACCAATGTTGGCATGTAAATGTTTGGGTTATAACTAGCCATTGGAATGGCTTATGATGAACATGTTTTGATATGTATAAATAAGGCTATAACATGTTTGGTGTGTGCTTAAAAGGTTGAATGATAGAAATCATGTTGGCATATTGATGATTAATTCTAGCATATTTGGTAAAATATGCATATAGGTGAATTTGATAAGTTAAATAAGTTTTGTATGTTTGGTTACATGATGGTAAAGTGTATTTGAGGTGCTTAAGAGCACTTTGGTTGTATGTAATGTTATGTCATACATGAGACTCGATTTTGACTTGAATTATTTGTTTTAAATATGGCTTGTGAATATGTAAAAGTATTGGTGTAAGAGGAAGACAAATTGGTTGAGAAATGTGGCTTGGAAAATAGCCTATTTTTGTCTACATAGGTAGAGACAAGGGCGCATGTCTTTGTCGTGTGTGACACATGGCCTAGCACATGGGTGTGTGATCTGGCCGTGTCTCCCCTGCATATTTAAAAAGTAAAAAAAAACTCAAAATTGATCACACGGCCTGGCACACTGGCGTGTGGCTTGGCCGTGTGACCCCTGCACCTACACACAGTCTAGCACACAAGCGTATGACTTGACTGTGTGACCTAAGTCTGAGAGTTACATCACCTGCAACACAGGCGTGTCCCTTGGCCGTGTGAGCCACACGGCCTGACCACATGGGCGTGTGACCCCTACACCTAGGAAATTTTTTTTTGAGATTTTGTAAAAAATTCTTTGAGTACCCGATTTAGTCCCAACTCGTTTCTAATGCATGTTTTCGATCTCGAGGGTTCATATAGGGGACTTTATATTTGATTTCTGACCTGAATACTATATAAATGAAATATCTGTTTACACTATCTGTATATTCTGGTAATGCTTCGTAACCATGTTCCAGTGATAGATACGAGTTAAGGGTGTTACAATTACAGCTCGACTAAGGTTTAAAGGTGTAATAACTCGTTTTTTAGTTTTGTCAGAAATGTCAGTTTTGGAACCCCATTTTTGATACTAGAGTCTGTAAATATTATTATTTAATATTTACAGGTCTAATTTAGAAATATATATGGAATTATGGTTTAGAATTTTTGGTGAACTATTAGTTAATTAAGGTATAAGGATTAAATCATAAAATTTATAGTTAATCACTATAGATTTTAGTTGCTAAAGGACTAAAAGATTAATTAAACCAAGGTTTAAAATTACAATTATTCCACTTTAGAAGTAGTGGACGGTTAGGTGGTATTTTATTTCTAAATAATGTTATTATTATTATCATAGGTTATAACATAAATTTTAAAGAAAAGAAAACCATTTTTCTTTTCCCATTCATCTTTTTGTTGAACCTTAAAGAAGAAAGAAAGCTTGAGCTTCAATCTTTTCATCCTTGCTTAGTGAATTATTTTAAGTCCTGTTCTTGTAAAATTTATGTTTTTGTGATTGTGAAAGCTCGGTTTAGCTGACCCGTGTGTTATTTTTCAAAGCTGTTAAAGTTTTCAAAACTTTCCATTGTTGAATACTTGATAAATTGGTATTAATTTGTTAGATTTTAAGCTTAAAAGTGAAAAAGGACTAGTTTGCTAGTTTTTTTAACATAGGAAATAAAGTACATAAATCTTGAAATTGATGTTGAATTTTTGTAATTATGGATAATAAAAGGCTATAAAAGGATGATATGGAGATCGATTTTGAAATTTAGGCTCAAATTTGAAAGTTATGGTAACTTCAATTTAAGGACAAAATTGAATAAAATATAAAATTTTAAGGAACTTTCAAAAAGTGAAATTGAACTGACTTATGCTTATAATAGGATGATATAAGGTAATGACAATTGATAAATTGAAATAAATTATAGTATAAATTAGGAATTGAATCTGTCAGAAGATAATTGAGGAAAAGACAAAATTGCATATTAGTTCTCAACATTTTATTTTTTTGTTTTTTCCAGGTTAGTTCATATGTAACACCTTATACCCTGCCCGGTCGCTAAGCTCGAATATTAAGACGTCACACACAACAAATAAAAGCTCATTTTAGAAGAAACATCTTTCACATTATCATTTGTATCGGCTTAAGACAATCATACTCTTTAATTATCATCATTACATGCTAAACATACATTTCATGGTCTTATAATAATAATTATGCATGCATAGGGTCCATTTAGAAAAATTTTCCAATCAAGTACGTAGGTATCAAAACTAGAATATGGGTATCGATATTTTCCTCAAATGGTATCGATACTGCTTGGAAAATCGAAACCAAATTAGCACTCTATTTCTCATCTAAAATCTAAAGTCTCAAAAATTATCGGTACCTTTTGAAAAGTATCGATTATTTTACTCTAAAAATCGATACTCGTAATAGGGTATCGATACCAATTTAAGATTCTAACTTCCTGCACATTTCAAAATCAAAGAGGTATCATTTTTACAACACGAATATCGATACCTCTGCTGTAGACTAGAAAAATACCTCATTTTTAAGCATACAATCATTTCAATTCAAGTCTAATCAGCATGCATCTTCTAGCATATCAAATAAACGTTAAATCATCCATAATAACAATTTCAAACACCGAAACTAAGTCCAAGTAATAATCAACATATTACAAAACAAATCTCATAATCCTAAGAACGAATAGACTATAGAAGCATACCAATAAAAGTCTACCATATTGCATTATTTACTTACTCGTATCATATTATACTTACTTGTGCATTATTTACTAGTTCATTTACATGGTAATCATATTCACTTTTAAGCATATATCACATTACACATATAATCACATAACATTCAAGCATATATCACAATACTCATACAATCACATAACATTCAAGCATATATCACAATACTCATATAATCACTTAACATTCAAGCATATATCACAATACTCAAAAACATGTTTAGAGATAAATAGACACTTGAGCTACAAAACGTAAAAGTGGGCACTATCACCACTCATCGGATACACGGATCTCTAACACACCACATAGACTCGTAGAGTAAAAAATGTCCCAAAAATGAAGTATAAAGTTAACACTCTCCAACACACCAAACATGTCCCATTGAATGGAGATTAGCTTAGATTCCTTTATCTCTCCAACATGTCCCAGGGCATGAACGCCCAAATCAAATAACATATAAGTGAGTACTCATAATCGGCATGTCAACTATATCCAACAATTTCAAGAATCACAAGGCCAAAATATCTGTTATTAAGCATACATATATTACTTACCGATTTACCGCTCACTATCACTACATATTTACATCATAAGCACATAATTATCACTGTCACTTATCATGTTTGACATGTCTACATATGCACTTTCACAATAATAATCATGAACATGTCACATGTAATTGCATCTCATCTTAATTCACATTTTTATAATAACACAAGGACATATTTCACAAGTTAAACATGAGTATAAGAAAGATTAAACTCATAATTAGAGTAGGGTTTTAGGAAATAACTAAATTCCCAAATAATACATTGAATCATGTCTACAAGAAATTATTCCAAACACTCACCAATATGCTTTCGCCGAAAGTATAAAGCTCAAACTAGCCTTTCCTAACTCGTAAATGGTTCGAGTGAATCTAAAGCTTCAACACAATAATTCACACAACAATACATACAACAATCAACTAAGGACTCACCACAAGCAATCAAAAATATAAGCCTAAACTAAGTTCTCATATAACCGAAACCTTTAACATAGCAAACTTTAATTTTGAATATCTCGGTCTACACTTAATATTTTTTCCTAAAACCAATTCTGTTCATCTTAAAATTCACCTACAACTAATTCTCCACCTTCAATCCACGCTAAACTACTCAATTCATGGTATCGACTTTTTCGACATGTTTATGGCAATTTTCCAAAAATTCAATAAAACTAAAGAAATATTTAACAAGAAATGTTTAACGAAACTTCAAAGAAAGTTTAGAAACCTATAATATCCCGAATAAGGGCCTAATCGGAATAGTGGTTTCATGACCACAAATCTAAGATAGAAATAATTATTTTATGATTATTTTGAGGTCTATGACATGATTTTATGATTGTGTGAAAATTTCGTAAAGAAATTTTATGCATAAAGTGCTTAAATTGAATTAGGGACTAAATCAAATAATTTGTAAAACTTGCATTCTAGAAGTTTTTAGTATGAAATTGCTTTGGAATATTAATGAGGAGGTCTTAAATAGCAATTTGACCAATTTCTAAGTCTATGGACAAAAATTGGACATGGATGGAATTTTTGGAAAGTTTAGTAGTAAGGGCATTTTAGTCATTTGGTAATTAAAAGTAATAAAAAGAGAAAATAAAGCCAAAATTGATTCATCTTTTTCATGGAGGCCGAAATTAGCATTGGGGAAGCCATGGCTAGGGTTTTCAAGCTTTCCAAGCTCAATAGTAAGTCCGTTCTAACCCCGTTTTTCAAGTTCTTTACGTTTTTGGAATCCCAGTAACTTGATTAAGCTTATGCTAGCAATAATTCAACCTAGGGTTCGTATTTGGAAAAATACCCATAGGTGAAATTTGTGTATTTTGGTGTTTTATGATAGAATATGAGGCTTTAAATTATGTTAAACAACTTGTGTTACTCGGTTTTAAGTGAAAACGAGTAAAAGTGCTTAATCGGTAAAAATACCAAATAGCCATAAGTACATGTTAAGGTGAGAATTTGATGTTGCCATAGAAGGGAAAAATGATCATCATGTCATAAAACATAAGAAAATAGGATGAAGTTTAAATTCCGAACCTTGGGGCAAAACTGCAAATATGCAAAAGTTTAGGGGTCAAAATGAAAATTTGTAAAAATATGATTTTTGGAGCCGTATGAATAATGTGACTAATTATTAGGCTAAATGTGATATTATACATGAAGGAAATCGAGATTTGGGCTTAAATCGGGAAAATACAAGGTTATGGACTAAAATAGTAAATTGCTGTTTCTGGATCGAGGTAAGTTGGTATGTAATCTTGTAATTTATATTTGAAAGTTAAATTTAGTGAATTAATTGAATTATTTTAAATTAAATGTTATGGTTCTAAGTTTATGAATTGATTTAAAAATATGTCTATGGTACATGAAGTGCATTGAATTATCATACATAAATGTGATTTCTATGATTATGGATATTATGAACAATTGTAAGTTCATATGATTTTTAATAATGCAATGTGTAATTTAATGTTATTTCCTTGATATTAAATGAGATGTAAGTAATATATCAATTTTACTTGTATTATGATATTTTATAATAATATTGGAAATTTGTTTGTTGATAATTACTTGATTGGTGAAATTGTTGGAAAAGAGAGAAATCCCGGTTGAACCTTCGGAAAGATTGGATGATACAGATGGTATGTAGCTAGGTCACATGTATGGTGCTGAGTGCACATCATGTGTACAAGAGAGCTACGAGACATTATGATATAGCTAGGTCGCATGGGTGATACTATGTGTACACCATGTAGACAAGAGAGCTACGGGATATATGTAGCTAGGTCGCATGCGTGGTTCTAAGTGAAGGGCACCATGTAGACAAGAGAGCTACGAGATAAACTGGCTAGGTCACATGGGTGATACTAAGTGTTCACCATGTGTACAAGAGAGCCGAACTTAATGATGGGTGGAGCTATGTTCTGAAACCACCAAGTATCGAGGATTGATCCGAAGTGTTCAACGGGAGACTTACTATGTACTGCTTTGTGAGTTTTGTGATGAATAAGTGCAGGAATTTGCTTATGTGAATGATGTGTTCATTAAGTGACCGGGATGTGGTAAGGTTATAAACAAGTAAGTTACACATGAGGATGATTTTATGGTGACCTTGTAATCATGGGCCTATACTTGTGATGTATGAAATTTGGTGAAAATGATTTGTGATATGTATGTTAAAATGAGGTTAATACAAAGAAAGTGTGAAAGAGTGAATTAGCAATAAAATTGTTTTGGACAGCAGCAGTGACGTAACTTTGAAAGTTCACTAAAAATTGTGGAAGTTGAATAAAAATGCAAATGATATATGAAAATAAATCTTAAGGAGTCTATTGTCACATGAAAGAAACAAGGGAAGCAAAAGAATTCTATATTGTGTGATATTTGAATTCTTGTGAAACAGGGTCTGAATGAATTCGAGGTCCCCTATTCTGAATTTAGAAATTCACCATAAATTGTACAAAAATTATTAAGAGTCATATTTTACATTAATCGATTCCTTATTGAGTATATTTTTAAGGGAAATAAACAGCATGGTCGTTGGAATTCTGTACAGGGAGAAATTGGGTTCGTAGTGCACAGAGGTCAGAGTAGTCGTACTCCGAAATAGGGGAGACTTTAACTAATAAACTGTACTAATTGGCTAAACCAAAAATTTTGGAAATTTTATGGAAGAAAGATATATGAATCTAGTTTCAAGTAAAATTAACTAAACTAAATTTGGAATTTTGTAGCCTCAGATATGAATGATTTAGTAACTGTAACTCAATAACACAGCTTAACCTGAATATGTGTAATTGTACAATTATAGTGTTTTATCTTGAAAAGCATGGTAGTAATTGCTTATTATTTTCATATGAACTTACTAAGCGTAAAGCTTACCCATTCTCTCCATGTATTTAGTATTGGCAGGTCGGCTCGGGGTTAGAGATCGTCGGAGGCAAAATCACACTATCAAACTATCATTTTTGGGAGAATTAATTCAAATATTAGAAATATCAACTGAGTGGCATGTATAGGAAGTTGGTTTGTGATATGTATTTTTATTATGATTTTGACCATACGTGATCATCGCATTGAGTTATCGTATATGATTATGAGATGTGGTCCTTATCCATTATGGTTTATAAGTTTAATTAATCTTGCTATGTCCTATGTTTTGATGTAATGATATAATTAACTTTGTTTGTTATGCATATGTTCGAAAAGTTTTGAATTAAATGAAATTTTATGGCTCGATTTTCATCTATGTGTATTGTTAAGCCTTGTAATGCCTCGTACTCAGTTCCGGCCTTAGATACGGGTAAGGGGTGTTACATTTAATGGTATCAGAGCTATGGTTTAGTCAATTCTCAGACTAACCTAGCATGTGTAAAAGTCCAGCTATACATGCCACTGATCCGTGATAGTGTGATGTCTCCTGACGCGTATGAACACCGTCTTGTTTAGACAGAGGTACTATCCAACCGAGCTGCACTGACCATGTTCAATGTGATGCGAAGTTGTTTGAATGAAATTACGATTATGATGAGTCTCGATTTAGAAAAGTATGAATAAAAATTTATGATATATACATAAGTGATAACACGTGAGATGAAAGGTCATGTTGTAATAAATATCCATACATGCTTGATGCTCATATGATGTAGTGTAATAAATATCCATAACTAAAAACTTAGTTTTAAAGACTAGATAGCATTAAAAACTATAAGAAAATGATTCGTTACCTTAGTAGACAAAAATCTAAGTTTTGACTCTTTTATAAATCAGTCCTATTTTCAAAATTAAAGGTATTTAAAACTCATTTTAAGAAATTGATTTAATTTTCTAAAAACCATATTCGAAAATATTATCGATATACCATGTCACAAATTTTCAAACATTCTAAGGCTAAAATTACTAAATTACCCTTAAAACTCCTAGGCCCTATTTTGGGGTGTTACATCATAGGGAACTTACTTTATTAATTCATTATATATTTGTAGTATATGGTTTTGCTTTTTAATTTGAATTGTTATGTATGTAATGTTTTTGACATCAAACGGACTAAATCGTAAAATATTATATATATGATAAATAAGAATAGATACACAGTATTGAATAGATGTGAATTACTTATATGATTGAATTACATGTATAAGATGATGTTACAAGGTTTAAAATGTTTATGGGTTGCTATTTGAAATATGAAGAGTGTGTAAATGGTTACAAGGTTTGAAATAATATGATAACGATAACGATGCCCATGTAAACTTGGTAAATGATTAGGATAAAAATTGCATGCCATTAGGGTCCCAAAAAAGGAAAATGGATATTTGATCAGGGGTTTATATGGTGATTTGAGATCTAGTATGTTTTGCAGATTCTCTAAAAGCTTGTATAAGCAATCATCGAACCTAAACAGAAGGCTTGTCTGAGCCAATTTTTATATATGGCAGCTTGTGTGAGCATACAAGAATGATATCCAAATTCAATTTACTTTAGTTCTCCGGGAAAAATAGAAATGACAATGGCAATTAAAAAGGAAATGAAATAGTTGAAATGAAAGAATTTAATCTGAATTGAATTGTTTATGTCAGCAAATCAAACATATCTTGGTTAGTATATGGTATCAGATGGAAATGCTTGTATATGTATATGACTTGGTATTATGTTTTGTTATACAAATGAACTAACATGTTTGTTGTATGGTTGTATTGTGCATGAAAGTATAAGACAGCCAAAAGATGTCATATTTATACCAATGTGTTTCAATTGTTGAATTATTGTAATGTCAAGGTATGTTAAGTGAATTTCATTTGAACTTACTAAGCATTCAATATGCTATACCATTTTTTCTTTTCATTGTAGTTGTCAGCTTGCGAAACGTGTCAATTGGATCACCTTGAAGCTCACACTAACATACCATCGACTCAGTAGTCTTTTGCTCATTTTAATCTCAATTATGTGGAACATATATAGGTGTTAATATTTGTTTTTACTTGAATGATAGTTAGTTTGGATTTGATCAATGGTTTATTTATGAAATGTTGTCGTTCATATGTGTATGTTTGATTATATTGTAAACTATAAATGTGGTATAAGAGTAGCAAACTTGAAAGTCGAATGGTATGGTTAATGTGACGAAATTGAATGGACAAGCATTAATATGGCATGGCTAAATGCTGGATTGAATGGTTTCAAAGCGTATGAAGTAGGTTGAAATGGAGTAGATTGTTTTAGTTTGAATTGGTGTCAAATTGTGGCATATTGGGTTGGTTGATTTTAAAAATGATAGAATGGATGTTTTGGTATGTGTTTTGGCAGGTTTTCTGTAGGTTTGATTGTGCATTTATGCACCATTTGAGTAAAAAGTTAGTTTGGCATGAGAAATGTATCAAAATGCAAGTTTTTGACATTTTTGAAGCATAGGTATAGATACCTTGACAAGGGTATC
Organism: Gossypium anomalum; assembly: GCA_025698475.1. Taxonomy (NCBI): domain Eukaryota; kingdom Viridiplantae; phylum Streptophyta; class Magnoliopsida; order Malvales; family Malvaceae; genus Gossypium; species Gossypium anomalum. Next base: position 74,436,343 of record CM046965.1, on the reverse strand, counting down.
GGTACATCAATGGTTTTTCTTTAATTTTCAAACATCGAACCCAAAAATGGTATAGATACAAAGGTAAGGTATCGATACCTTGATAAAGGTATAGATTATGTCTGGTATCAATACCTTATTTTTTTAATCTAATTTTCCTAAAACAACGAAGCTTAAAATGATATCAGTACCTATATAGGGTATCGATATCTATTATGGAAACTTTGAGAACTTTGCAATTTGGTCCTATTTCGTGCTCGGGTCAACAAAAGAGATTTTGTAAGCTTGATTAAGGCTTGATTTAATTGTATATCATAACGTGAATGTGCTAATGCATGTTGGAATGTTTTGAATGATTTATTTATGATATACTTAATCTAAAATTTTATAAATGTTGCAAAAAGGTTCATATTCGATCTCAGGTTTACTTTAAAGCATTCGTATGCTTATATAATACTTGGGAAAGAATGTTCTTGTAACAACCCAGTTTCAGTTGTGTTAGAAATAGTGGTTTCGAGACAACAATTTCGACGAGTGAGTAAACATTTTAATTTTTATTTATTGTTTATAGGGTTAAATTAGAGTCGTATTAAATTTTCGTTTAGAAATTTTAAAGTTTAAATGGTTAATTAGGTAAAAATGACTAAATTGAAAAAGGTGCAAAAGTTAAATTCTAATAATTAAATGGATTGAATGGCCTTGGAAATGTAAGTTAGTAGATCTATAAGGTAATTATGTCATTTATAATGGTGGTGGAAAATGAGGGACATGGGTTGGTTATTTTATAAGTGTTAATTAAAGGTTAAAGTGGTAAAACAATAAATAAAAACATGTACAAGTAAAATAATGCTATCCTCTTTTTCCATTTTCTTGTGTTTGCTTAAAATCACCATTATTGAGCCTGAGAAAATTCAGCCAAGTTTCCTTTGGTGCATGGTGAGGTTTTTGAACCTCGTTTTTAATTATTTTTATGTTTTTGAACTTGTTTTAGCTTATTCTACTTAGCTCGGGGGTTGAATTGTAAACTTATAAAAATTTTAGGGTTTTTCCATGAATGAATTAATAATATTTATGAATTTTTTGCTAGATTATTAAGTTTAATTGTTAGATAAACATGTTTTGTTAAGTAATTTTTAAAGAATTTAAAGTTTAATGACTTAATGGTGAAAATAGTAAATTCATGGTTAATGTTGTGAATTAGAGAAAGTTAGGCTTTTTGAACCTTAAGCATATTTGGGTATTATGATATTTTATTTACTGGTTAAATTATAAGATTTAGACTTAGAGGCTAAATGATAAAAAGTTAAAATGTTAGGGGTAATTTTGTAATTTCATGTTAATATGGATTATAGGTTTGAATTGGATAATTGTAGTCACTTGAAATATTTAATTGATTTAAATTATTATTTAGATTAAGAAAAGAATCAAACGGACTTGAATCGAGGAAAAGCGAAAGTCTCAGATTAATTATCGACTTTTGTTGATACAACCGTTATAGTCGAGGTAAGTTCGTATGAATTTTATATTTATTAAATGTTATTTTGGTTGATTATTTGTTAACGTTATATTATTTACAATTGATTCGGTAATAATTCAATAATCAAATACTTGACGACAAAAGTCTCATTTTTATCCTAGAGAACGCTTAGAATACAAATGACATGTCATTAGGTATTATATGTTAGGCGGGCGCTAGTCCTGGGTGTCCTACCGATGGCTGAGGTCATGCACTTGTTGCAGATTCTCCACAGCTCGTGTGAGTAGCATCGTGTAGCTAACATCCTGACCCACAGCTCGTGAGCATTATTGAAAAGGTTATGGTTATATGAAAAGGTTTTCCTGAGTATCCAATGTTATTTTATACGGTTCAACGGGTAAGGAAAGTAATGGAAAGGTTTAGTTATGAAATTACGGATATCGATGATTTTATGAAACGGTAATATGACTATAAAAACGAATGAATAAGGGCATTAATCACATATGTGAAGTATTGTGAGTAAATGTAACTCATTTCATGTTGTATCCTATGTTTCATAGATGATGAATTGTTAAGTTATTTACTAATGATGTGAATTGTGGTCTTTCGGAAAGTCAAGTACCATATGATTTAATGAGCATGATTGAATGATTAAATATTAAGAAATGGTAAGTTTAAGTTTATTTTATACGAACTTACTAAGCATTAAATGTTTACGTAGTTGTTTTCTTCTGTTTTATAGATCATCGAAAAGCTCAACCGGTTGGAATCTTGTCAGTGCCTATCACACTATCCACCGATCATTTTGGTAGTTTTTGAACATTTTGGTTATGGTTATAAATGGCATGTATAAGGCTCATATGTTACAAGTGTATTTGTATATGCTTGGATACTTATTACAAATGTTATGTTTTAAGTTTGGTATAAGCTTATTTGCGTATGTGCCTTTAATCTTGGTGTGAATATGTTTATGTAAAGTTGTTTTAGTTTTTTGATATAAACCTTATTTTAGTGTTTGAATCATGGTAAGAATAAATGTGAATGAATAAGAATAAATGATAAGTTTGGTATGAGTTTTATATATGAATGATAAACCGTAATTTATACATATTTTTATCCTATGCTTAACACATTTATGAATGATTTCTCCTTAAATTTAGTGAATTTGATGCTCCTAATCCTTTAATTTCATGTTTTATACTTAGGTGAGCATAGGAGAGCCAAAAAGAACAAGAAACGGGCCAAAAACGGAGAAAATGGGCCGATGTGGAAAAATAACACGGCCTGGACTTCCTCACTCGGGTATCACACACGCCCGTGCCATTCTAACAGGCTCGAGCACGGCCTAAAGCAACCTCAACACGGGTGTGTTGATCTCTCAGCCTTGACCACGGCCTGAAGTAATCACACACAGGCGTGTCACACGGGCATGTCCCTGCCGAGCCCAAGTTAAGTTCTATCCAGAAAAGGGCGACTTTGAGGGCTTTTAGGCATTTAAAAGCCTATTTAAACACCCTAGAGGAGGACTAAAGGGGACACACGGAGTAGGAAACAAAGAATTGCTTGAAGAAAGCCAATTGATCCATCTTAGAAGCTGGATTATTCATCAAGATTGAAGATCTCCTCTCAATTTCCCTTCAGGAGTTTTGGGTTTTTTTATGTTTTGCATTCATTATTCTTCTGAGATGCTTTCCTTTTTAGTTATGAACTAACCCCCTTAAATACCTAAGGGGAATGAAACCTAAGACGAATCTTGTTATTATTATCTGAATTGTATGATAAATATTTAACTTGTTCTTAATTATGTGTTCTTAATTAATGCGCTTATTCAGAGGATGAATAGTCCCTGTCTAAGAGCAAATTTGTCATAATTAAGCGGAGTTGATTGCACGCCTAGAGATAGGGCGACAAGATTTTGTCGGATTAGGGTGAAACCTAATAAGGGGATACATAGATCGAGTTAATGCAACTTTAGGGTGTTAATTAGAAAGAGATTTCAATTATTCAACCTAGGGTTAGACGTTATTAGTCTTGAATAGGGATAATAACATAACTTAGGGATTTCTACGAAACAAGTTGAATGAATAAATCGTCTGATTCAAAGTCAAATAACAAGTGAAGTCTAGGTGGATTTTTCCTTGGGTATTGTCTTAAAATCAATCAGTTTTCCAAAAGTAATTCCCCAAACCTATTTTATGTGCATTCTTAGATTAGTTAATTAGTTAATTAAAACCCACATTATTCTTAGGTTAGATAATAAAAAGAAAGTTAATACTTGTACTTTTAGTTCCTTTGGGTTCGATATTCAGTCTTGCTAAAACTATACTACTGTTCGATAAGTGCGCTTGCATTCGTCGTTATAATAGTTAGTTAAGGTACAATCAATTATAAATTTTAAAACCCGTCGCGAATATCATGTAATCACTGAACTTGTACATTTGAATGCAAATTAGTTGATGTGTCATGCGAATTGGGGTTGATAATTAAATTGTAGTGTCAATGAGGACACATTGATTAGGCACTTATGTTGATTGTTTTGGCATGTTTTAGGCTTGTTTAAATGTGTTTTTAAAGTGTGGAAATGGTTGATTTTGATTTGGCTTGGTACCTAAGTTTTGGATGAAAGTATGCATTGTTTTTTAAGTTTTTTAAGGTGCACGTGGCCTAGGCTTATCCACAAGGCCTGGCCACACGACCATGTGCCTTATTAATTTTAAGTGAAAAATTTCTCACACAGTTACATTGAGTTACACGGTCTGAGCACACGGGTGTGTTTGAAGCCACACAAGCTGTCCACACGGCTGTGTGACCCTTGTTTCCAAAATTTTCAAATTTTTGCATATTAATTCAATTTTGTTCTTGATTGTTACCAAACTATTTTTAGGGCCCCGTAAGCTCGCTTTAAGGCCTATAAATGTTATTTTTCTATGGATAAAATGCATATTTGAATGTTGTTCTTTAAATTAATAAATGAATAGATTAATGATGTAAATTATTTTGATATGTGTTGTAATACTCATAACCCTAGTCCGGCGACAGAGAAGGGTTAGGGGTGTTATAGTTCTGTAACATCCCGCCCAACGAAACCTGTAACACCTCAACATAGGGCCTAGGAGTTTTAAAGGTATTTTGGGAATTCTGGCTTATATGAGTTCAGAATTTCGTAAGGTTGATACTCGATAGTATTTTCGACTAGGGCATCTGAACTGTCAAATCAATTTCTGAAAAAGTGTCTTAAAAACCCTTGATTTTGAAAAAGGATTGATTTGTAACAAAGTCAAAATAGTAGGCATTTATGTTGCAGTTTTACCATTTTGTAAAATTGATCTATTTCATCCTCTTCAACATGTTTTTCATGTCTATTTCTTTTTGCTTCAAGTTTTTGCCGCCCCTTGTTATTCCCCTTGCTTTCTCCATTGATTTTTGAGTCCCAAATCCCAATACATTGATTTTCTATCATTCCTAAGTCTTTTTCCATCACAAACCTTAAAAAAAAAAAACCCAAAACTCCATAGATTTCATCATCTTCTTCAAATGTGGGGTTTCCATATTTTCATCAAAACTCATTCATTCTTTCGCAAAAGGTAATCATTCGTGTATTCATAAGTTTTTAATGTTATTTAAACTCTAGAACTGAATTATTGGCCCTTGAATCGCATATTTTAAATAAAAGCCGAAAATCGAACCACTAATGGTGGATTTCGAGATTTTGAGTCAAAACTTGGTTTCAAAGTGTTTTTCAACTCGTTTTAACATGATTAGAAGGTTTTTTAACTCATCTCCAGGTTTCGTTAATAATTTCCCATGTTTTTATGAATTTTGTGAAAATTGCCTAAAAGATGTCAAAAATGTCGATACCAAGAATCGAGTAGATTTGTCTAGTTTAGAGGTTGTGAATTGGGTGTAAATAATTAAGTAGATGAGCGGAACTGATTTTAAAGTAAAAAGGTAGAGTATAGATTGAGATATTGGTATACAAAGTCTGTGATGATAATAGTTAGGTTACATAGGGACTTAGCTTAAAGCTTGTGTTTTAGTCAGTTTGAGTGATATTTGACTTGTGGTTATTGTGTGATTATACGTGTTAAACATCAGACTCGTTAGAGATTACTACGAGTTAGAGAACATGTAACACCCCTAACTCGTATTTGTTGTCAAAATAAGGTTACAAAGTGTTACTATAAAACCATAACTAAAAATATTCAATTCCAAACATTTCATAATTCATAGCAATTCCATTCAAACACATGCATAATGTCCCTTATACGAGCCCTTGAGGCCATAAAAACACATTAGAAATGAGTCGGGACTAAATCGAAAACATATAGGATTTTTGGGAAAAACTTGAAAATTTTCATAATGCAAGGGTCACACGGTCATGTGGCTGCTAGGCCGTATGGGCATTTGAAGTAAGTAAAATTTACTAATATAGATATGTATTTTATAAGAAAGTAATAAAATTGAAATGAAATTAAAAATTAAGAATAAAAATAAAAAGAAAGATAAAAATAAAAAGATAGGAGAATTCAATGATCCTCGTCAGTGAGGGCCTCAGGTGGTGGTGCTGGAGTGGCGATGTGAATTTGAGGGTGGTTTGGGGATTGGAAAAGTGAGAATCTAGGGAATGGTGGACGGAATAGGTATTAGAGGTTAGGGAGGGGTAAATTTCGACTAGGGTTTTGAAAGAGGGGAGAAGATGAATAGTGGTTTGTTTATATAGAGGAGGGTCACACGGCCTAGGGACATGCCTGTGTACTTTGAGAGTGAGCCTCTGCTTTTCGAATTTTTCAATTTGGGTCATGCCCGACTACTATCCAACGCCCGTGTGTCTCGGGCGTGTGTGGTACATGGCCATATCGCATGGTCGTGCTTAGCTTCGTTCGCTTCTCCCACGCTCATGTGTATAGTACCACGCCCGTGTATAGTTCTCCACGGTTTAATGGCACGGGCGTGTTTCACGCTCGTGTTAGAGAAATAAAATCGAGCTTTGCCCCTGGCATGCCCGTGTTTTTCCATTCCCACGCCCGTTTTCATCTATCAACCTCACCCACGGCCATTTCGCACGGCTGTGGGTGTAACACCCTAAATTTGGGCCTAGAAGTTTTGGGCCTTGAGCATGGGAGCGGTTGAAGGCAGTTTATAATATTTTGTTGCAAATCGACTTTGATTCTTGAATAATCCACATCACTTCTGCTTCTATTGTAACAAATAAGAGGCATGATGACTTGATGTCATCCTCACCTTCCTCCAGCTTATTACTAGCAGTCTGCTCAGGGTTCCAAACTCAACGGTGTGCTGAGAAGTGTTGGAGAAGTCTTGGGTTCAAACCTGGACTCTAGCAAAAATTTTGGTTTAAGGTGAATCAAACCCTGGGTGTAGTAGGTAGGCCTTAAGAATATTGTTAGAGAAGTTGAGACACAAAAAGCCTTGTGGTCTAGTGGCAAAGTAGCGCCACATAAGAGGCAGGAAGGTGGCGTCATAGAGTTGGCAAGGAGGTCCAGGGTTCGAAACTCATGGCAAGCAAAGAGCATTTATTTTGCTAACGGGGGCAAAAGAGTTGGTGTTGAATTTAAACTCTGATGATGGAGGGATCCCACATCGGGAAGCTAACATAAGAGTGGATGTGAAGCTGGCTTTAAATAGAGAGAACCATGAGGAGAGTAAAGGTACCTTTCTTGGCTGATCATTTCACTTTTTGACGTGCTCGTTTGGGTTAGGCGTCGGCTAAGAGTGCTCGGAGCATGGATTAACTCCAGTCTCCTATCAGACAATTTTGGAGGAGCAGTAAGGCTTGGAGTATCGGTTTGGATAAACTTGGATCGAATCATCGGACCTTGCGAAGGTTGTCGTGGGAGACTTTGTTAGCGAACGTCACAAAACAGGTGTGTAATGAACCTTCTTTCGTAGCTTAACTCGATATTTGCCGAAAAGCCGAAATGCCGAAATTCTGGCATTTCGAGGACTTGTGAGCAAGTGAATGCTCATGGGTTAATTAGATCTTCTAAGTTGATGATCGGGAACGTTGGAAAAGGAAAGAGCGTGATTTTTGGCATTCACGGTAAGTTGGGCCTCGAGGGGTTAAAATCGAGCTGAATGGGCTTTCGAGCCCATTTGGGTAAATTTGATAGAAAATGAAAACTTGTTAAATTGCGTGCTAAGACTGTTGACACCATTATGGATTATGGGCTAAATGGGCCTAGATGACAAAACCGGCTATGTAGGGCCCATTAGAGGTTTTAGGCCCAATAACTCGGTTTCGCTAAAAATGGGCCAGAAACGCTGTTCAAACAAATGAATAGTTAGTAACTGATAATGAGCATGGAAACCCTAATATTTGGTAAAATTACGGAATTACCTTTATAATATGAAAATGACTATTTTGCCCCTAGGTAAAAATGACCATTATACCCCTAGGGTTTAATTATGAATTTGATATATGAGATTTTGATATACATGATTGATATGATATGCACATGATATGTAAGATATGCGCATGATAAGTATGATATGCACATGATGTATTCATAAATGCATTGGGTTGGGTTTTTATATGGATGGAGGAAGTGCAAAAAGGGCTTATGCCCCAGTTATTGAAAAGGGCTTATGCCCCAGTTTATTGAAAAGGGCTTACGCCCCAGTTATTAAAAGAGGCTAGGCCTCCAGTTATATGATAAAGTGGCTATGCTACCAGTGAAGAGTTATGGTTGGGTGGGTTGAGTTATTCCCCAAATGGAGAGCTTGGTTGCTACGGGTGGAGAGTAGCGGATGATGGGTCGAGTAGTCTCCCCAAATAGGCTTGCATTCATGCATTAATAATACATGTGAAATCGAAATGGGCTTATGGGCCATACCGTTTACAGTAAAGGCTTCGGCCCAGTGTTATGAAATATGAAAAGGCTTCGGCCCAGTATATGTTGAGATTGGATTTGGGCTTAGGCCCAGCAGGCTGATATTGTTTTGGGCTCTGAAAGGGGCTTGTTGGACATTGAGTTTCCAAACTCACCCCCCTTTCCTTAACCTTGCAGGTGAGCCTTGATTTGGGGACTTAAAGCCAGAGGGGATTCAGAGTGGCCACGGTGATCGCTTTTGGGCTTTTGAATAAGTATTTGGTTTTCACTAAGTTTACTTTATTTATTATCTATTTTCGGGTTGTAACTTTAACTTTATTTTCTTTCTTTTCTGGGATTATTTTATTGAAATTGGTTGACAATAATTGGGCTAGACTTAGGACGTTTTTGCAAAATGATACTTGTTTTCAAAATAACACCACGATACACATAATTGGAATAACAAAGATAACTACTTAAATGAAATTCAACTTGTTTTCCAAAGTGGCAATGGTGGTGGGCATGTCTAGGATTGGGTCCAATCAAGAGCTTGGTACTTAAGCAGCCTTCATGGCTCACCTCCTCTGCTTCTGGATACCTGCAGTGTGCGACCTCCATTCATTCATTCCGTTAGCTCAACAATAGTCGCTTTTAGATAATAAAACGAAACATGGATTTTTAAACTGCGTGTGACACGTCAGATTCAGCCATAACGTCCAGGCCGGGTTTGAGGTGTTACATTTAGTGGTATCAGAGCCAAGTTACAACAACTCGGCTTTGGATTGGGTCTGAAAATTTTTTTCGAAAACTTAGGCCTAAGAAGGGTATTTTTGGAAATGGTATTGGGAAGTTTTTTCAAAGATGTTTTACAAGGTATATATGTTAAAATGGTTCAAGTTTTTCTATTTTTAAACGGGGTTAAAATCAAGAGTTTCAAAATAAAGGTGTTTTCAAATCAAAATTTTTTAAATTTCTATTTTCGGTGATCAAAAACATGGTTTTTGAGTTTTAAATGGACTGATAAAGAAGTGGCGCACTGAATCCCCGGCACCAAGTCTGTAAGTACATTCTCTTTACATTATGTGATAATGATGTGATGCTATGAATAGAACTAAGACCCTACTATGATACTTAGATAGGGTAGAGCTGTAAAACTCTAGAATACCGAGACTGTAGCTAGGCTACGACGATGCAAAAACAATCCTTGAACTGTTTCTATAAGACATATCGTAATAAACAATTATACTAATATCATAAAATTCGTAATCAGATAAGTCGATATGAGTACAAGAGGAATACGTAGACGAGGCTGCAGACGTGGTCGCGAAAGAGTGCAAGCTGAATCTTCATCCTCAGGGCATAGGCCAGTTGAGAAGGCATTCGTGCCACAGGCAACAGAGACTGGGTCTTATGATCAGGCTCGGGGGATGATGCTTTGTCCCAAGCCATGTTAAGGGTTTTAGAAAGAGTTGCTGGAGCTAGCACAGGGACAGTGAATAGAGGATCCATCTTTGAGCGACTCCGGGCAAATGGAGCAGAGGTTTTTAGGGGTGTATTTGGAGTAGCCCCAAATGTGTCTACTTTCAGTGAATAAGTGTTGTATGTATGAGATGTTTTAAGTTCTAGTTGAAGTGTGATAGTGATAGTAGGATCAGAGTGCGCAGCGGTAGCGTAGTGGGTAAATATTACATGACTACCCTGTTAGATGGAAATTTCGGGGACGAAATTTCTTTAAGGGAGGTAGAGTTGTAACACCCTGAATTTGGGCCTAGAAGTTTTGGGCCTTGAGCATGGGAGCGGTTGAAGGCAGTTTATAATATTTTGTTGCAAATCGACTTCGATTCTTGAATAATCCACATCACTTCTGCTTCGATTGTAACAAATAAGGGGCATGATGACTTGATGTCATCCTCACCTTCCTCCGACTTATCACCGGCAGTCTGCTCAGGGTTCCAAACTCAACGGCGTGCTAAGAAGTGTTGGAGAAGTCTTGGGTTCAAACCTAGACTCTAGCAAAAATTTTGGTTTAAGGTGAATCAAACCCTGGGTGTAGTAGGTAGGCCTTAAGAATATTGTTGGAGAAGTTGTGACACAAAAAGCCTTATGGTCTAGTGGCAAAATAGCACCACATAAGAGGCAGGAAGGTGGCGTCATGGAGTTGGCAAGGAGGTCCAGGGTTCGAAACTCATGGCAAGCAAAGAGCATTTATTTTGCTAACAGGGGGCGGCAAGAGTTGGTGTTGAATTTAAACTCTGATGATGGAGGGACTCCACATCGGGAAGCTAACATAAAAGTGGATGTGAAGCTGGCTTTAAATAGAGAGAACCATGAGGAGAGTAAAGGTACCTTTCTTGGCTGATCCCTTTCGCTTTATGGCGTGCTCATTTGGGTTGGGCGTCGGCTAAGAGTGCTCGGAGCGTGGATTAACTCCAGTCTCCTATCAGACAATTTTGGAGGAGCAACAAGGCTTGGAGTATCGGTTTGGATAAACTTGGATCGAATCATCGGACCTTGCAAAGGTTGTCGTGGGAGACCATGTTAGCGAACGTCACAAAACAGGTGTGTAACGAACCTTCTTTCGTAGCTTAACTCGATATTTGCCGAAAAGCCGAAATGCCAAAATTCTGGCATTTCGAGGACTTGTGAGCAAGCTAACGCTAATTGGTTAGTTAGATCCTCTAAGTTGATGATCGGGAACGTTGGAAAAGGTAAGAGCATGATTTTTGGCATTCACGGTAAGTTGGGCCTCGAGGGGTTAAAATCGAGCCCAATGGGCTTTCGAGCCCATTTGGGTAAATTTGGTAGAAAATAAAAATCTGTTAAATTGCGTGTTAAGACTATTGACACCGTTATGGTTTATGGGCTAAATGGGCCTAGATGACAAAACTGGCTATGTAGGGCCCATTAGAGGTTTTAGGCCCAATAACTTGGTTTCGCTAAAAATGGGCCAGAAACGCTGTTCAAACAAATGAATAGTTAGTAACTGATAATGAGCATGGAAACCCTAATATTTGGTAAAATTACAAAATTACCCTTATAATATGAAAATGACTATTTTGCCCCTAGGTAAAAATGACCATTATACCCCTAGGGTTTAGTTATGAATTTGATATATGAGATTTTGATATACATGATTGATATGATATGCACATGATATGTATGATATGCACATGATATGTATGATATGCGCATGATAAGTATGATATGCACATGATGTATTCATAAATGCATTGGGTTGGGTTTTTATATGGATAGAGGAAGTGCAAAAAGGGCTTATGCCCCAGTTATTGAAAAGGGCTTATGCCCCAGTTTATTGAAAAGGGCTCATGCCCCAGTTTATTGAAAAGGGCTTACGCCCCAGTTATTAAAAGAGGCTAGGCCTCCAGTTATATGATAAAGTAGCTATGCTGCCAGTGGAGAGTTATGGTTGGGTGGGTTGTGTTATTCCCCACATGGAGAGCTTGGTTGGTACGGGTGGAGAGTAGCGGATGATGGGTCGAGTAGTCTCCCTAAATGGGCTTGCATCCATGCATTAATAATACATGTAAAATCGAAATGGGCTTATGGGCCATACCGTTTACAGTAAAGGCTTCGGCCCAGTGTTATGAAATATGAAAAGGCTTCGGCCCAGTATATGTTGAGATTGGATTTGGGCTTAGGCCAAAGTGAGTGATATTGTGTTGGGCTCTGAAAGGGGCTTGTTGCACATTGAGTTTCCAAACTCACCCCCCTTTCCTTAACCTTGCAGGTGAGCCTTGATTTGGGGACTTGGAGCCAGAGGGGATTCAGAGTGGCCACGGTGATCGCTTTTGGGCTTTTGAATAAGTATTTGGTTTTCACTAAGTTTACTTTATTTATTATCTATTTTCGGGTTGTAACTTTAACTTTATTTTCTTTGTTTTCTGCGATTATTTTATTTAAATTGGTTGATAATAATTGGGCTACACTTAGGACGTTTTTGCAAAATGATACTTGTTTTCAAAATAACACCATGACACACATAATTGGAATAACAAAGATAACTACTTAAATGAAATTCAACTTGTTTTCCAAAGTGTGGCAATGGTGGTGGGCATGTCTAGGATTGGGTCCAATCAAGAGCTTGGTACTTAAGCAGTCTTCATGGCTCACCTCCTCTGTTTCGGATACCTACCTGGTGCGCAGCCTCCATTCATTCTGGTTAGCTCAACAATAGTCAGTTTTTAGATAATAAAATGAAACATGGATTTTTAAACTGCGTGTGACACGTCAGATTCAGCCATAACGTCCAGGCCGGGTTTGGGGTGTTACAGTGGGGATTTATCGCATCCTGTGTTTTGGGGAAATCTTTGCCCTGTTTCCACACGGCCGTATTGCGCGGCCGTGTCCTTCCCCTATTTTGCCATGACTTTAGCCATGCCCATGTGGGTGGCCGTGTGTGCTGAAAAACTTTGTAATTCAAAGAATAAATTAATTGATTTGAAGTGTGAGAAGTTAAAGATAAAGAAATCAAAATATGTTAGTGCTCGGATTGCCTCCCGAGAAGCGCTTGTTTATAGTCTAAGCTCGACTTTCCCTTATAAATGAATTCAGGGAGGTTTGTGGAGTTGTAGCTCTTCTCTATCGGCCTTAAAATTCTCACCATTATAAAGTTTGAGATAATGACCGTTTACCTTGAAAGTTCCTTGTGATGGATGCCTTACCTCTACTGTGCCATATGCAAAAACATATTGAACTATGAAAGGTCCTGACCATTGTGATTTATGTTCTCCAGGAAACAATTTGAGTCTTGAATTTTAAAGCAAGACAAAATCTCCGACTTCGAATTGCTTTGTTTGCTTTAAGCGAACGTCATGGCGCTGTTTCGTTGCTTCCTTGTATAGTCGTGAATTTTCATATGCATTGGCTCGCCACTCATCTAACTCATTCAGCTGTATCAACCTGTTTTGACCTGCAAGTTTAGGATCAAGGTTTATAAACTTAATAGCCCAAAAAGCTTTGTGCTCTAATTCGAATGGTAGATGACATCGTTTTCCATAAATGAGTCTGTATGGTGATATTCCTATGGGAGTCTTAAACGCGGTTCTATAAGCCCATAAAGCATCATCTACTTTTATCGCCCATTCTTTCCTATTTGATTCAACTATTTTCTCGAGGATTTGTTTAATTTCTCGGTTTGCTACTTCGACTTGTCCACTAGTCTGAGGATGATAAGGAGTAGCTGTTCTGTGATGAACTCTGTATTTCTTAAGAGTTCTCTCAAACTGGGTGTTACAGAAATGAGTGCCCATGTCACTAATAATTACTCTAGGTGTTCCGCATCTTGAGAAGAGTTCCTTAAGGAAACGTACGACTACTCTAGCATCATTAGTAGGTAAAGCTTGGGCTTCCACCCATTTGGACATATAATCAACTGCTACTAAGATGTAGTTATTCCCAAACGAACTAGGGAATGGACCCATAAAGTCGATACCCCAAACGTCAAATATTTCACAAGGACGCATATAGGTTTGAGGCATTTCATCACATTTGGAGAGATTACCTGTTCGTTGGCATTTGTCGCAAGAAGTCACATACCTGTTAGCGTCTTTGAATAATGAGGGCCAATAAAAACCTGATTCAAGTATCTTATGTGCGGTCTTAGTTCCACTATAGTGTCCTCCAGTTGGTCCCGAGTGGCAATGTTCCAAAGATCCTTAATGTTTCGGCCTTGTAACGCATCTTCGAATGACTTGATCTCGCATATATGCGAAAAAAGAAAAAGGGTCGTCCCAAAAGTAGTTTTTCACATCACTAAAGAATCTTTTCTTTTGCTGGTGTGTCAACCCTTTTGGGATTATGTTAGCAGCCAAAAAATTTGCGATGTCTCCAAACCAAGGTACCACAGAATCAGATATAACGAAGAATTGTTCGTCAGGAAACGAATCATTAATTTCAGTTTCATCAAGTTTTCTAATATTTGAGTTTTCAAGCCTGGAAAGATGATCTGCTGCGAGATTTTCAGCTCCTCTTTTATCTTGAATTTTTAAGTTGAATTCCTGCAATAACAAAATCCATCGAATGAGTCGAGGTTTTGCATCAATTTTAGTTAAAAGGTATCGAAGGGCAGAATGATCAGTGTAGACAACAACTTTAAATAATATAAGATATGATCGAAATTTATCAAATGCAAAAACCACAGCTAGCAATTCTTTTTCCGTAGTGGTGTAGTTCTCCTGTGCGACTGTCAATGTTTTGCTAGGCTAATAGATGGGTTGAAAGTGCTTGTCTCTTCACTATCCCAAAACTGCACCTACTGCATAATCACTCTCATCACACATTAATTCAAAAGGTAAGTTCCAGTCAGGTAAAATTATTATTGGAACATCAATTAATTTTTCTTTCAGGGTGTTAAATGCTTCTAAACATTCCTAATTGAAGTTAAAAGGCACATATTTTTCTAGTAATTTAGTCATAGGCTTAGCTATTTTAGAAAAATCTTTAATAAATCTTCTATAAAAATCGGCATGTCCTAAAAAGCTTCGAATAGCCTTGACCGAACTAGGAGGGGGTAATTTTTCGATTGTTTCAATTTTAGATTTATCCACTTCAATCCCTTTACTAGAAATTTTATGCCCTAACACTATACCCTCTTGAACCATGAAGTGACATTTTTCCCAATTAAGCACAAGGTTCATTTCCTCACATCTTATTAAAACTCATTTCAAATTTTTAAAGCAAAGATGGAAAGAGTTACTGAATACCGAGAAATCATCCATGAATAACTCTATGATGTCTTCCACGAGTTTGCCAAATATGGCCATCATGCAGCGCTGAAAAGTGGCAGGAGCATTACATAATCCAAAAGGCATTCTGCGATAAGCGAACGTACCATATGGGCATGTGAATGTCGTCTTTTCTTGATCTTCAGGAGCTATTAGGATTTGGAAGTAGCCGGAGAGTCCATCTAAGAAATAGTAGTACATATGCCCGGATAATCTTTCCAACATTTGATAAATGAATGGCAATAGGAAGTGATCTTTCCTTATGGCATCATTCAGTTTCCGGTAGTCAATACAAACTCTCCAACCTATGACTATCCTTGTCAGGATTAATTCATTCTTCTCATTAGCTACGACTGTCATGCCTTATTTCTTTGGAACAACCTGCACTAGGATTCAGTCGTCTTTGAGCTTGCACACAAGGCTTATATTCATCTTCCATTAAAATTTTGTGGGTGCAAAAAGAGGGGTTGATCCCTTTTATGTCAGAAATTTTCCAAGCTAGGGCTTTTTTATGTTCTTTTAATACTTTGAGTAGTTCCTCTTTTTCCTTGGGTTACAGGTTAGAAGCAATAATCACTGGTAATGTAGAATTATTTCCAAGGTATGCATATTGCAAGTGATTTGGCAGTTGTTTAAGTTCTAATTTGCGAGGTTCTTCAATAGAGGGTTTTTGCTTAAGTTCATCGTTCATTTTGATACCCTCATACTCTGCTCGTCTCGAAGGATGTTCGTTAAGGTCATCATCTGACTCTTCTTCTTGAGCTAGGTACAATTCTATTGTGTCTTCTTATATAATTTCCTTAAAAGAGTCTTGAGTAGCATGATCAATAGAGTCAATAAAATAACACGAGTCATCCAGTTCCCTAGAAAATCTCATGGCATCATAAATTTTAAAGATAATCTCCTCATCACCTACTCTAAGTACCAATTTACCGTCACCCACATCGATTATAGCCCTAGCAATGGCTAAAAATGGACGTCCTAAAATTAAAGGTACTTCCACGTCTTCGTCTATATCAAGCACAACAAAGTCAACAGGGAATATGAATTTATCTACTTTCACAAGTACATCTTCTATAATACCTCTAGGATATTTAACAGATCTATCGGCTAGTTGAATACTCATCCTAGTGGGTTTAGGTTCCCCAAGACCAAGTTGTTTGAACATTTTATATGGCATCAAATTAATGCTAGCACCTAGATCGGCTAGTGCTTTCTCAACATTTAAACTACCAATTAAGCAAGGGATTGTAAAACTTTCTGGATCTTTCAGTTTGGTTGGCAGTTTGTTTTAGAGTATGGCTGAGCACTCCTCGTTGAGCTCTACTATGGATAAGTCTTCAAACTTTCTTTTATTTGTTAGGAGCTTCTTTAAAAATTTCGCATATGTAGACATCTGCGAGATAGCTTCCACAAAAGGTAAGTTGATATGTAATTGTTTAAAAAGTTCAAGAAACTTACCAAATTTTGCATCCATGCGGTCCTTTTTTAATTTTGCTGGGTATGGAACTGATGGTTTATATTCCTTCTGTACTGGTTCCTCACTATTTTTGGGTTTTTTCTCCTCCCTTTCGCTTATCACAGCTTCTTGTGTTAGCTTCTTTTCAGCTTCAGCTAACACTTTCCCACTACTTAGTGTTACTGCTTTCACATTCTCTTTCGGTTTGGTGTTACTATGTAGGCCACGTTGTGGTTGTTTAGAAATCAGTCTGGTAAGCTGGCTTATCTGAGTTTCGAGTCCTTGAATTGATGTTTGTTGATTTTTGAGTGCCGTCTTGGTATTCTGGAACCGAGTTTCTAACACTGAGATGAATTTGGATAACATCTCCTCAAGGTTCGGCTTCTTTTCCTGTTGATACAGTGGTTGTAAAAATTTTGAGGATTCTGTGGCCTTTGATTCTGTTGACCACCCCAAGAGAAATTTGCGTGGTTCTTCCAACCTGCATTATAAGTGTTACTATAGGGGTTATTCTGAGATCTAAAATTACTATTACCTATATAGTTAACTTGTTCCTCTTCGGTTGTAGGATTGAATGGTAGGTATTCTGTATGCATGCCTCTGCCACTTGAGTCACACCTTAGTACTGGATGTATCTACATAAAACCAAGTAAACCATCAATTTTCTTATTTAGAAGTTCTACCTAATTAGAGAGCACGGTGACCAAATCGATGTTATAAATGTCGGCTGTTTTTGTTGGCTTTGTCCTCATAACTTGCCACTGATAGTTATTCAGTGACATCTCCTCTATAAATTCATAGGCATCTTCCGGTGTTTTATTGTTGATGGTTCCGCTAGCAGCTACGTCAATCATTTGTCTTGTCGAGGGATTTACACCATTGTATAACGTTTGAACTTGCAGCCATAGAGGTAACCCATGGTGAGGGCACCTTCTCAACAGATCCTTGTATCTCTCCCATGCATCGTAAAGTGTCTCTAAGTCCATCTGCACAAAAGAAGAAATATCATTACGTAACTTAGCTATTTTTACCGATGGAAAATATTTTAATAGAAATTTTTCGGTCATTTGCTCCCAAGTGGTAATGGATCCTCGTGGTAGTGAGTTCAACCACTGTTTAGCTTTATTCCTCAGTGAAAAGGGAATAAGCGAAGGCGAATGGCATCATCAGAAATGCCATTAATTTTGAAAATGTCGCACAGTTCTAGGAAATTTGCCAAGTGCATGTTGGGGTTCTCATCCTGCAAACCATCAAACTGAACAAATTTTTGTATCATCTAAATCGTGTTAGGTTTCAGTTCAAAATTGTTAGCAGCAACAGTAGGTCTAACTATACTTGACTCAGTTCCTGTAAAATTAGGTTTAGCATAATCATACATAGTACGAAGAGCAGGATTCTGATCTGCTAATTCAGCGAGTATGGCTGGCGGTAGCGGATTGTCTTAATTTTCAGCCATCTCTTCAGTAGTAGTTGAGATATCGTCCTCTTGCTCTTCCTTTGTGTATCTTAAGCTGCACCTAATTTCTCATCGCTTTTCGAGTCAGTATTGCGATCAATTTCCTCACAAAAACA
This sequence comes from Gossypium anomalum, assembly GCA_025698475.1. Lineage (NCBI taxonomy): Eukaryota > Viridiplantae > Streptophyta > Magnoliopsida > Malvales > Malvaceae > Gossypium > Gossypium anomalum. The sequence goes on along the minus strand of CM046965.1, from coordinate 74,418,286 downwards.
TCCCGTCTGACGGGTTTCTTCTAGTCATACATTACAAGAACCTGCCAGGAAAAAGAAGAAGAAAGTTAGTAAAATAAAAATAGAAATAAAGTTAAATTGCAAGAAAAATAAATGGCTAAAGTAATAAAAATTAAGTGTTCCTAATATTTCAATTTCCCCGGCAACGGCGCCAAAAACTTGATCGCTTGATTTGTAACAAGTAATAAATATTTATAATGAAGATCAAACCTAGACTAACTATTGTCACGACGAAAAAGCAAGCGCACCTATCGAACAATAGTATAGTAATGGCAAGACCGGGATATCGTACCCAAGGAAACCAAAAGTACTAGTAATAACTATCTTTTTATTATCTAGCCTAGGAATAAAAAGGGTTTGTTTATTAAACTAATTATCTAAACTAATTAACTAATTTAAGTAAAGCGAAGAGAAGATTTGGAAAAGACTTGAAGAAAAGAAATTGATAAAGACGACACCCAAGGAGGAATCCACTTAGATTTCACTTGTTATTTGACTTTAAACCAGACAATTTATTCACTTGACTTGATCCGTGAGACTCCCTAACCTACATTATTATCTCTTTCGAGACTAATAACGCCTAACCCTCCGTTGAATTAATTGAAATCTCTTTCTAATTAAAACCTCTAGGGAAGCAATAAATCGATCTATGGACTCCCATATTAGATTTCACCCTAATCTGGCAAAATCTCGTAACCCTATCTCTAGGCGTTTGATCAACTCTGCTTAATTATGCTAAATCTACTCTTAGGCAGGGTCTATTCCTCCTCTGCATAAGCACATTAAATCAAGAGTCAGTACCCGGAATATTAACTCAAGCATTAGAAACACATAATTAAGAACAAATCAAGTATTTATCATATAGTTCAGATAATAATAACAAGATCCATCATGGGTTTCATCCCCCTTAGGTATTTAAGGGGTTTAGTTCATAATGAAATAAGAGTACATCTCAAAAGTATAAAAATAGCAAAACATGAAGAAAACTCTTAAAAACTCCTGAAGGGATTCTGAGAGAGATCTTCAGTCTTGGAGTAGCTCTGACTTTTGGGATGGATCGTCTGGCTTCCTTCAAGTAATTCCTGGCGTGTGGTTCTATGCTCCAGAAAAGTTCTAGAAGTGTCGAAAAAGTCCCCCTTAGTAGGTCATACTTAGGGTGTTTTTATAGGCTTTGAATTGGCTTTCTTCTTCCCTAAGTATCCTTTTTCTGTGTAAAATACAACTTTTTGAAAAAGGGACACGCCCGTTTGCCACGGCCGTGTTTACCAGGCCGTGTTTGTTCCGCTAAATTTCACACGACCGTGTGGGTCAATGGCCAGGCCGTGTGAATCGTGAAATCCTTGGACGACACCCTCGACAGACAAGGGCGTGTGAGCAGCCCGTGTGGCAAGGCTTAGGCTGTGTGATCTTCTTGATTTGGTCTTTTTTGTCTCTTTTAAGCCCCTTTTTTGCTCCTTTTGACTCTTGGTGCTCTCCTGAGTACAAAACATGAAATAACCGGATTAAGAGCACCAAAATTCACAAATATAATAGTAAATATCCATAATTATGTTAAGTACTTGGGGTAACAATATGTATAATTTGGCGTTTATCAAGTAACCATATAACGAACTTACCTGGACTGGATTGTTGAAATTGTAGAAGTTCAAGGACTATCCGCTAATTTTCCTTTCCCTCGAATATTTACGGATTCTTGATTTATATGTAAAAGTTTTCAATTATTAGCATATATTTCATTTCAAATCCATTTTACAATTAATACCCTTTTATTTTTCAAATTTACACATTACCCTAAACTTTTACAATTTTTGCAATTTAGTCCATTAACTTGAAATTCATCAAATTAACTAATTTTCTCAAGTCAATAATTTATCCAAATATTCTCGACCCTCAAACAGCCCCTAATAATCATCAAATTCAATATCAAACCCTAATATTTTGACATTTTCACAATTTAATCCTAAAATCAAGATTTAACAAAAATCTTTTTACAAATTCATGAAATAGCATAATAATGGCTCCAAATACATGGTATTCATAAAAAAAAATTCAATATTCATCAATGGAAACTTCCAAAATTTGTAACAGAATCGAAAATGAAGATAGGGCTAGCTAGACCTAGTTGCAACGATCTAAAAAACATAAAAATTACAAGAAACGTGTAAGAATTGAACTGAAATGCATAAATATGATGAAACCAAACTTAAATATTTCTCCTATGGTGGTTTCGATGATGGGAGATTCAAAATGAAGAAGAAAGCATTTTTGTTTTAATTTCATTTTATTTACAAATTTACCATTCAATACACATTAGATTATTATTATCACATGCTTAACCGACCAACACAAACTATTAGATACTAATTATTATATTGGCCCCTCTTCATATGGTTAATATGCTATTTAGTCATTTAATAAACTTAATTACTAACTTTTGTATCTTTTTCAGTTTAGTCCTTTTTCTTTAATTAACTATCTAAACGTTAATATTTCTAAACCAATTTTTAATACGACTCTAATGACTCTATAATTATTCCAAAAATAATATTTACAAGTTATGACGACAAAAATTTGTGACCTCAAACCACTGTTCCATCACCACTAAAAATTGGGTTGTTACAAATCTCTCCCCTTGGGAAATTTCGTCCTCGAAATTATTACTTGAAAATATATTCGGATATTGAAGTCTCATTGGTTCCTTGGTTTCCCAGGTAGCTTCTTCTGAACTATTTTAATGCCACAAAACTTTTGCTAATGGTACTCGTTTATACCGTAATTCTTTGACTTCCCGAGTTAAGGTTCTTACTAGTTCTTCTGAATACATCAAGTCTGACTGTAACTCAATTTCACTATAAGGAATCACATGTAAAGGATCAGATTTGTACTGTCTCAACATCGAAACGTGGAATACATTTTGGATTTTCTCGAGTCCAGATGGCAAGACTAATCTATAAGCTACAGGGTCTATTCTTTCAACAATCTTGTACGGTTCTATAAATCTCGAACTCAGCTTTCCCTTCCTACCAACACTTTCCTTCACGAAGAAACTTTTAGGAATACTCGATTGCCAACCGCAAATTCTATATCTTTTCTTTTTAGATCCGCGTATGATTTCTGACGATCTGATGCAGCCTTCAAACAGTCCCGAATAAATCAAACTTTGTCTTTTATTTCTCAGATCAAATCAATTCTCACCATTTTGGATTTACTCAATTCAGACCAATACAAAGATATTTTACACTTCCTCCTATAAAGAGCTTCAAATGGTGCCATTTTTATATTGAATTAATAACAATTATTATATACGAATTCAGCTAATGGTAAGTACTTTTCCTTGTTACCTTCAAATTCGAGTATATAACATCTCAACATATCTTCCAGAATCTGAATCACTCGTTCTGATTGCCCATCAGTCTGAGGATGAAACACAGTGCTAAAATTAAGCTCAGTGCCTAGAGCCTCGTGAATTTTGCTCTAAAATCTCGATATAAATCTCGGATCTCAATATGAAATAATAGATGTCGAAACTCCATGTAATCTCAGAGTCTCATACACATATAGTTCCCCTAATCTCTCAAGTGTGAAATTTGTTTTGACTAGAATAAAATGTGTTTTTTTCTCGAAGTTACAGGTAAACCAATTACGAAATCCATTGTGACTTGCTCCCACTTCCATTCAGGAATCATAATAGATTGTAGTAGACTCGATGGTACTTGATGTTCTGCTTTCACTTGTTGACAAACCAAGCATTTAACTACAAATTCAAAAATTTCTCGTTTCATACCCAACCACCAGAACATCTGTTTCAAGTCACAATACATCTTTGTGCTACATGGATGAATAGAGTATGTACTACTGTGAGCTTCAAAAAGATTATCATGTTTCAAATCTAAATTACTCGGAATGCAATTTCTATCGAGATAACGCAATGTACCATTATCATCAACATTGTACTCTAAACTCAAATTATGTTGAACCATTTGTAGTTTCAACATCAAATTCGGATCTTTATCTTGCAATTCTCGAATTCGTTGAAGAAACATGGGTTTCGTTCTCAACTCTGCTAATACATAACCATCTTTATCAAAATTAAATGAGCATTCAACGCTCAAAGTGCAAACAATGACGATTTCTGACTGAGTACATCCACAACTACATTAGCCTTTCCTAGATTATAATTAATAACTAGACTGTAATCTTTCAGTAGCTCTAACCACCGTCTCTGTCTCAAATTTAATTCCTTTTTAGTCATCAAATACTTTAAATTTTGTGATCTATGAACACGACATTTCTCGTCGTATGAATAATGTCTCCAAATCTTCAAAGCGAATATAATCGTAACCAACTCGAGCTCATGAGTAGGATAATTCTTTTCATGCAACTTTAATTGTCGAGAAGCACAAGCTACTACTTTTCTTGTCTGCATCAGCACACAACCCAAACCATTGAGACACGCATCACTATAAACTACATATGCTATCCTAGATTCAGGCTTTGTCAACATTGGAGCTTTCGTCAACATGTTCTTCAGCTTATCGAAACTTTGTTAGCACTTATCAGACCAAAAACACTCAACATTTTTATGTAATAATCTAGTCATCGACGAAGCAATAATCGAAAAGTTTTTAACAAAATGTCGATATTAACCTGCTAAACCCAAAAAACTTCGCACTTCTGAAACATTCTTCAAAGTCTTCTAATTCATCAGAACAAAAACTTTACTTGGACCAACTCGAATCCCGTCAGCTGATACTACTATGTGACCCTAAAATCCAACCTCTCGAAGCCAGAATTCACATTTACTAAATTTTACGTACTAATCGTCGATTTTTCGTGTGATAAGTTTTATAAATTTATAATGACTCGTTCTTGAAACTTACTATGATCACGATGTAGGCAAGTGTACCTATCGAACAGTAATATAGCTTTAGCAAGATCGGATTGTCGAACCCAAAGGACTATGAGTACTAGTAATGACTGTCTTTTTATTATCTAGCCGAATAAAAGAGGATTGTTTTGACTAACTAATTAAACTAAGAGCTTGCAGAAAATAGAAATTTGGTAATTACTGTTTGGGAAAATGATTGATTGAGACAATACCTAAGGAAAAATCCACCTAGACTCTTACTTGTTATTCAGTTTCAGAACTGCATTTATTTATTCATTCAACTTGTTCCGTAGAAATCCCTAATGTATATTATTATCCCTTTCGAGACTAACAACGTCTAATCCCTAGGTTGAATAACCGAGAGTTATCTCTAATTAACACCCTAAGGTTGCATTAACTCGATCTATGGATTCCTTTATTAGGTTTCACCTTAATTCGGCAAAATCTTGTCACCCTATCTCTAGGCGCGCAATCAACTCTGCTTAATTATGACAAAGTTACTCTTAGTCAAGGTCTATTCCTCCTCCAACTAAGAATAGTAACTTGAAGTGATATCCTGAAATACCAAAACAAGAATTAAGAACACGTAATTGAGAACAAGTTAAATATTTATCATACGATTCAGAAATAATAACAAGGTTTAGTCATAGGTTTCATCTCCCTTAGGTATTTAGGGGTTTAGTTCATAACTAAACAGAACACATCTTAGAATAATAAAAATTAAAAAAACATAAAGAAAACCCAAAACTCCTGAAGACGAGGTTGAGGAGAGATCTTCAGTCTTGATGGTGGCTCTGGCTTCTGAGATGGATCAATCGGCTTCCTCGGAGTAATTCCTTACTCCCTATTCTCCGTCTTCCTTTTCTTCCTCCTTTAGGGTGTATTTATAGGCTTTGGAATGCCTAAGAAGCCCAAAAATTTGGCATTTTTCGAATGAAGCTCAACTAGGGTTCGACAGGGACACGCCCGTGTGCGATTACTTCAGGCCGTGTTTGAGCCTGTTAGATTGGCACGGGCGTGTGAGCTACCCGTGTAAATCGTGCTTCAATTCTGCCATATTGACACGGCCGTGTGATCTGCCTGTGTGAGGAGGCCCAGGCCGTGTTGATTTTGTGCTTTGGTCCATTTTCTTCGTTTTTGGCCCGTTTCTCGTTCCTTTCGTTCTCTTATGCTTACCTAAGGATAAAACATGAAATTAAGGCATTAGGAGCATCGAATTCACCAAATCTAAGGAGAAATCATTCATAAAATGCGTTAAGCATGGGTTATAAATATGTATAAATTACGGTTTATCAAATACACCTACACTTAAGCGTTTGCTTGTCCTCAAGCAAAATCCTCGGATCACAGTTAAAATTTCCTTTTTCTCAACTTATAATTTCGATCAATATTATCTCAAATCATCTCATAAGTAATCATATATTGAAAATTCAACTAAAAGAACATTAGAGCTTCAAACATTCCAAGTTGAATATTTAATCCTGAAAAACTTAGGTATCTCCCTTCATCTAAGTAGTTATCATTGATTCGGAACATTACAGAATTTAACATCCTCACTAAAGATTCACTCAAATCACTTGAAGTGTTTAAGGACAATGAAATTAGCACTCATTGGTCAACATGAAAAGTTATTACCATAGGCTTGCATGAAAATCAGATCTCCACCACTATAATTCGAGATGATACATCAATCAAAAGGTCTTTAAAGGGTTGTAACGAGGCTTAGTTAGGGGGTGTGGTCACAAGCTGAAAGAAAAGGTTAGAATCGAGATTGACTTGAAAAATTACTTAATTAGAAAAATATTTAATCATCATTTACATACAACATAGCTCCTTTTCTGACTATGGAATTTGAATAAAGAAAACTACTAATATGTATACAGACATTTTTTTTTTAGAACGAGTTAAATAATCATAACTAATTATTAAGAACAAGACATAGCTAAGCAATTTATCCAGCTCAATTCTCGACAAAAAATGGGGATCAAATTAAATTAGGGGATTTCAACAATAATGGATTAAGGGTTAATATTGAGGGTAATACAAGGAATGGTTTGTTAGGCTCAAAGGGGTTTACTAAGGGTTAATTGTGGAGGTAGGATTTTCATGGCATGAGTGGGTTAATCCTAAGTGCCTCTATCATTTTGATATATCAAATCAAATAGTGTGGTCTCAACATGCAAAATCAGGCAAGTTCTAGAATAAAAATTTAATGTTGACACACTCAAAGCAATAATAGAAGTGAGCATGAAAGAATTAATAAATGCTCAAAAGGATCAAAAATCTCACAAAAATTATGGCTTTTTGATGTTTACAACTGTAGGCTTTAATTTAAGATAATACCTAGACTTGGGAAAACAACCTAAAATTTTAAATTCTTAAAAATCAACTTATCATGCTTGATTTTCTAGTGTCTTAAAGTTCAACAATCAATGCATGAATGCCTATGTTCTCATTCAAGATATATCAATCCAAATAGTCAATCAAAATTCATCTTAAACATGATATGAGAAATTCACAAGAGAACAAAGCAATATTCAGAGATTTTCAGGTAATGAAATAAATACCCCCCATACTGAAGATGTACATTGCCCTCAATGTACAAAGATAGATATATGGAAAATTAGAAAATCATAAAAGAGGGAGAGAATTGAAACTTCTTAAGTTTTGAATGAATAAATTCTCTAGTTTGGCGAAATGGAGGTGGAGGAGGATATTCCATGGTGGTACACTGAACTGGGTACCACACAGTCTTTGTGCCAAAAGAATATTATCTCTCCTTATTGAGTAGGGCATGGTAACCGTGGCGAACCTTTCCCATCAGAGTTGGAAGTTCTTAAATGATTTCGAGCTTTGGAGTTCTGTGATAACTGTGATAAAAGTAGAAACTGTTTAGGGGATATTAAGAAGAATGATTTACTCGTAAAGGATTAGCCGAGAGTAAAATTTGTTAGATAAATATTAGAAGTCCTAATAAAAATAAAATGAAATAAAAATTAAAATATGTCTTAAATGAAAATAAAATAAGAAGATAAATAAAAACAAAAAATAAAAAATTTAAACATCTTCATCGCTAGATGGTTCGCTAGGTGGGGCTGGCGATGAGATGTGGAAGTGCTGACAAATCTGCTGTAGAGTAGCATCAATTTTGTCAAATCATTGAAAATATTACTGCTCGAATTGGTTGACGCGCTCAGAGATGTCAGCCTATGAAGCCGCCGCATGAACTGGACGAGAGGGTGCTGATGGCTGGGCCGGTGGGTCCTTGAACTGGGTAGGGACATCATCAGGAATGTCCTCAGTAGAATGAGCAAGACGGTATTGGGGAGGGTAGGTTCCTCGACGCCTCTCGATCATCCTCATGCTAAGCAAGCTCGAGATGCCTTGTGGAGACATCTGGCCGATGAGGGTCAAGGATGATTCTTGGGCTGCAGTGTCGAGAAGTCTGAAGTGTCACGCCAATTGAGTCACGTAGAGGCCATTAGATGACCCCTCTATAATGTTGATCCGTCTAGTGGCGTATGGCAAGGGCGATGAAGTAGGCGAGGTCGATGACGTGCCCATTGGACATACACCACAAGTAATGGACGTCGTGAGTAGTGATGACGCCGGTGCTCTCCCTCCGTCCTGTTAAAGTGTGAGATAAAAGAGAATGGAGATACCTTAGGGACGGAGGGAGGGACGATGCCTTGGTGCGACTGGGGTTGTAGGTGGCCGAACGTGTAACGCCCCCATGCCTGAAACCGTCACCGGAGTCAAGCTTGAGGTGTTACTAAACTTATCTTACCTTTTAAACAACTCTAAACCACTTATTTTAATTTTCGGAATAAACTGTTTTTCTGCATCATAGCTGCTTAAAAATTCATTTCTCGAGTTTCAAAACTCGAAATTAAGATCCGTAAATTTTTCCTGAAACTAGACTCATATATCTATCTACTAATTTTTTTCTAGAATTTTTGACTTAGCCAATTAGTACAGTTTATTAGTTAAACTTACCCCTGTTTCAGAATTCGACTGCACTGACCTCTACTTACTACGAACCACTTTTCTCCCTATAAAAAATTAATATAACTATACTATTTGTTTATATTAAAACTAGATTCAATAAGGATTCTAACCATATAAATTAAACTACCTAATTATTTTTTTACAATTTATGGTGAATTTCCAAAGTTGAAACAGGGGATCTAGAATTTTCTCTGACCCTGTTTCACTAAAACTCAGATATCTCATAAAATATAATACCTTTACCTATCTTTATTATTCCATAAGAAAATAGACATAATAAGATTTAATTTCATATATTATTCACCATCAAACCATGTCTCTACGATTTTTAATGATTTTTAAAAATCACATTATTTCTGATACTTAAATCTGTTTTTAAGTTACTTTCACATTTTTCTTAGTTTTCATGTGATAGTTACTACTTATTCATACATACAATTAAACATGTATATCATCAGCCATTCTATTAGCTAATCACTAGCAAGTATTTACACATCATTCATTGATCATATCATATCAAAAGAAACCAAGTTCCTATACATGCCATACACAAAACTAAACGTCTAACTATACCAATGTGATTTCTTCGATAGTGTGATCGGGTCTCCGACGTTTCCTTCGATCCCCGAGTGGCTTGATAAAAACTATAAGAAAAAGAAAATAAAGAGAGTAAGCACCAGGCTTAGCAAGCTTACAAGCAAATAAATTACAACATTCAAAGATAATGAATGATTATACATAATGTCACCTAGCCTCATAAACTTTCTTTACTTCTCATTTTCTACCTTCTTCTTTACTTACTTACCTTCTTTCTTACCTCCGACCTTTCACTATTCATAAATATAATCTACCTTCCCTTTTGCTGATAATTCACTGTAATTTAACGTGTACAATGACCCATTGAACCACTCTAATACTAAGGATACTGGGGTCATTCCTGTCCTATCAATATCTCGCCAATGCCATGTCTTCGACATGGACTTACATGAATTATTCCTGTCTCCAATGCCATATATATATATCTAATATGGGCTTACATGGCTCATTCCTGTCTCCAAAGCCATATATCTGATATGGACTTACATGGCTCATTCTGTCTGTCTTGTCCTCACAACCCCAATATCCTAACATTCCTAAGGTTCAAACTGGGCTTCCTAATGCTTTTTCTCTATCACTTCGCTTTTAATTCGACTTCAAATATTCTCATAAAATAAGCATATAAATGCTGAAATTTACAATAATAATGTAAAATAAAATAATATTGCATTTATTTCATCAGAACTTACCTCGTATGCAAAAATAGCTACTTTTACCATTTCGTCCACAACTTGGTATTTTCTCCATTTTAGCTTGAATTTCAGTTTTCCTTGCTCTATCATTTAAAATATAGTCTAATTAGGACTCAAATTATTCAAATTGACCCAAAATCATATTTTGGCAAAATTACAATTTGCCCCTAAACTTTTGCATATTTACACTTTTGCCCCAAAGCTCGTAAATTAAACTTCAGCCTATTTTCTTATGTTTCATGACATGCTGGTCATTTTTCCTTCTATGGCAGCATCAAATTCATACTCTAACAAGCACTTATGACTATTAGGTATTTTTACCGATTAAGTCCTTTTACTCGCTTTTGCTTAAAACCGAGTAGTACAAGTTGTCTAACATAATTTAAAACCTCATATTCTATCATAAAACATCAAAATAAACACATTTCACCTATGGGTATTTTTCCAAATATGAAGCCTAGGTTGAATTATTACTAGCATAAGCTTAATCGAGCTACCGGGATTCCAAAAACGTAAAGAACATTAAAAACGGGGCTTGGAATCACTTACTATTGAGCTTGGAGAGCTTGAAAACCCTAGCCATGGCTTCCCCATGCTAATTTCGGCCTCCATGAAGAAGATGAGCAAAATTGGCTTTTAATTTTGTATTTTAATTCATTTTACCCCTAAATGACCAAAATGCCCTTACTACTAAACTTTCAAAAATTCCTTCCATGTCCTAATTTTGTCCATGAACTTAAAATTGGTAAAATTGCTATTTAAGACCTCCTAATTAATATTCTAATTCAATTTTATGCAAAATACTTCTAGAACACAAGTTTTGCAATTTATTCAATTTAGTCCCTAATTTCAAATTAAGTACTTTATGCATAGAATTTCTTCACGAACTTTTCACACAATCATGCAAACATATCATAGACCTCAAAATAATAATAAAATAAATTTTTCTACCTCGAATTTGTTGTTTCGCAACCACTGTTCCGTTTAGGCCCTATTTCGGGATGTTACAGAACGTGGGACGAGAGCGCTCCAGCAACGTGCGGGAGAACGATGGATGTGGCGGTCAAGAGCGTATAAGTCGTTCTCCTCTCTGAACTCCTCGGTATAGAGACCCAATGTTGTACCGAACTCGGGAACGCTTAGTTGGCGGACTAATCCGCCTAAGTGAAATTGTACTGTGCTAGGATCATCATAGTTTGTCATAACGGTTTGAAGACGAAACGTGGAACATAGCTCCATCATCAGTTCTAAATACGTTGGTTCGATGATCCCAAAAAATAATTCCCATGGATCGATAGTAAGAGAGCCCGGATCGTGTCAGCCAACTGGACTTGTTCGATGGCAGCCCAGTCTGTGCAGCGGCCCGCTGCTAAAGGTCATGCCCATAATATCTGAAAGAGTTCCTCTTGGGGCTCGTTGGGGGATTGGAGGAATGGGTGGCGAACTTTCGCGGTAGGACTCGAGGATGATGACGCTCCCTTCCTTTTCTTTGATGCAGGGACGACTGTTTTCTTTCCTTGTGAAGACATTTTACCTATATAAAATAAAGAAAAATGACAATAGGTATATGAACTTCAAAAACCATAACAAATAATTTCAGCCAACAATGATCAAGCATAACCAACTCCATTTCTTTTATTAGCATATTTTGTGTGACATTTATCAATGTGAGGACATGTGGATCAACATATGAATGGCATATAAAAGAATGAAATTTTCCTAACAACTCATATAAGCATACAAAGAATAATTTAGAATTATTTGGGCATTGTGGCATGAAGCAGAGATAACAAAGAATGTAAAGTAATAAATTAAATGGATGAGAAAATGGCTACATATCAAGAATGCATGAACAATATCAACTACTTTTATCATGAAATTTTTTACATCTAATTAAATGAATAGATTAAAGAAAGCATGCAAGAACTCAAAAAAAATGATGAGTATTCTAGATTATGATGATGAAAATATAGAAATAGAATAAAAAACTTGCATATAGTCATGCTAAATAGACTTAAAAATCAATAAAATAGAAAAGGAATAAGTAAACAAATGATAGGAAGATGAGGAAATGCGTCAAAAATGAGGTTGGAGGAGGCGCACGGGGGTGCCGTAGAGGCCGTGTGGACTTGCAACGGCTAGGATTAGGGTTTTTGAGCGGGGAAGACAATGAATAGTGTAGGGTATTTATAGATTTTGGGGCACACGGCCAGGGGAAACACCCGTGTGTCCCAATTTCAGGCCGTGTATTTCGCGTTTTTCCATTTTTGGTGCATCTGAAATTTGATACACGCCCGTGTTCCTTGGGCGTGTTGTTTAACACGGCCGTGTCGTACAACTGTGTTTTGCCTTACTCGCTTCTCCCACGCCCGTGTAAATTTGATAGGTTCGCCCACGGTTGTTAGACACGGGCGTGTCGCACGCCCGTGTTAGTTTCTCAGTTTCGAACACGATCTTTAGGCACGGGCATGGTGAACGCCCGTGTTGTTTTGGCATGTTCGCCCACGGTCATGTCGCACGGCCGTGGCGATTTATCGTTGCCTGTGTTTTGGGAAAATCTTGCCCTGTTTCCACACGGTCTTACACACGCCCGTGTGCTTGGCCGTGTCCTTATGGTAACACTGTTTTCAAGAGAAATGTTAGTCATGGAAAGTGTTAAAACTAAATTTCAAAGAAGTTAGTGTAATTAGTGCTCGGGTTGCCTCCCGAGAAGCACTTATTTATAGTCTAAGCTCGACTTACCTCTCTGTCAAATGGTCAATGTGGTTTAAGGAGTTCGTACTCCTCATTCCCGCTATTATTCTAATCAAAATAAAGTTTAAGCAGGGAATTATTTACCTTAAAAGTACCGAACTTGGGATGACTTACCTCCACAGTACCGAACGAGAAAATACTAAGTACCGTAAGAGGGGTTTCTTTATCCGGGTTAGGAGTGACAATGTGAAGGTCTGCGGCATCTAATAAAACTTGATCTCCAACCTTAAGTTTATTTGGAGAGGTATCGAGCTTGTTTTGGCATAGTTTCGGTTTATCGCGTGTTCTCGGTTTATGTGCTCGCCATTCGTCTAGCTCTTCTATTTGTAGCCTTTGTTCTTTATGAATGGGTCTTCTAGTGTTGTTGGAATATGGCTCGTGTACTTCTTTCAGGCTCAATCTCTGCAACGTAGGTTGAGTCATATTGTCAGTTTTAGTTGGATGATGTGGATCATTACCTTCCATATTCGATGTGATGCTAGAATTACGAGCTTGAAGGGTGATCGTCTCATCTCCTGCACGAAGGGTGAGTTCACCTGTGCCAACATCAATAATTGTTTTAGCAATTGCTAAAAAGGGCCTCCCTAAAATCAAAGGGGTGCTGATATCCTCCTCTATGTCTAAAACAACGAAATCAATGGGAAATATAAATTTATCCACTTTCACTAGTACATCTTCAATGATACCCCTAGGAAATCTTATGGTTTTATTTGCCAGTTGAATGCTCATCTTAGTTTGCTTAGGTTTCCCAAGACCTAGTTGTTTAAACATTTTATAAGACATGACATTAATACTTGCCCTTAAATCAGCTAATGTATGATTTACATCCAAACTACCAATTAAACACGGAATTGTAAAACTCCCTGGATCTTTCAATTTGTGGGGTAGCTTATTCTGTAGAATAGCTGAGCAGACTGCGCTTAGCTCTACATGCGATGTTGTGTCCAACTTCCGCTTGTTGGCTAGAAGCTCTCTTAGAAATTTCATTGCATTTGGCATCTATGAAAAAGCTTCAATAAACGGTAAGTTAATATGTAATTTTTTTCAAAAGTTTAAGGAATTTACCAAATTTTCATCTGAGTGGTCTTTCCTTGTTGAGTTAGGATATGGGACACGAGGTTTGTATTCTACATTCACCATTTTATTATGACTTACCTTACCATCACATTTTCTTTCCACATTTTCTTGCCTTGGTTCTGGCTCAGTCTCAACGTATTCTTCTTGAGCATCAATTACGTTAAGCTGTTCCCTTGGGTTTGGTTTAGTAATTCTTGGCAAACTACCTTGTGGTCATTCGGATATTAACTTGGATAGCTGACCTATCTATGTCTCAAGCCCTTGAATTGATGTTCGTTAATTTTTGAGTGTTGTCTCGGTATTCTGGACACGAGTTTCTAACACCAAAATGAATTTGGATAGCATCTCCTCAAGGTTCGGCTTCTTTTCCTATTCATAAGGTGGTTGTTGGAAACCCTGAGGATTCTGTGGCCTTTGAGTTCCTTGACCACCCCAAGAGAAATTTGGTGGTTCTTCCAACCTACATTGTAAGTACTACTATATGGGTTATTTTGAGATCTGAAATTATTGTTACCCATATAGTTGACTTGTTTCTCTTCGATTATAGGATTGAATGGTGGGTATTCTGCAGGCACACCTCCTCCACTTGAATCACACCTCATCACTGGATGTACCTGCGTAGAACCAAGTAAACCATCAATTTTCATATTCAAAAGTTCTACCTGATTTGACAACATCGTGACAGAATCGATGTTATAAACGCCTGTTGTTTTCGTTGGCTTAGTCCTCATGACTTTCCACTGATAGTTATTCTGTGACATCTCCTCAATGAATTCAGAAGCCTCTTCAGGTGTCTTGTTATTGATGGTTCCACCGGCAGCTGTATCAATCATTTGTCTTGTCGAAGGGTTCACACTGTTAAAGAACGTTTGAACTTGCAGCCATAGAGGTAGCCCATGGTGTGGGCACCTTCGCAAAAGGTCCTTAAATCTCTCCCATGCATCGTAAAACATTTCTAAGTCCATCTGCACAAAAGAAGAAATATCATTATGCAACTTAGCTGTTTTTGCATGTGGAAAAATATTTTAATAGAAATTTTTTAGTCATTTGCTCCCAAGTGGTAATGGACCCTCGTGGTAGTGAGTTCAACCACTGTTTAGCTTTATTCCTCAGTGAAAAAGGGAATAACCGAAGGCGAATGGCATCATCGAAACACCATTAATTTTGAAAGTGTCGCATAGTTCTAGGAAATTTTCCAAGTGCGTGTTGGGGTTCTCATCCTGCAAACTATCAAACTGAATAAATTGCTGTATCATCTGGATCCTGTTAGGTTTCAGTTCAAAATTATTTGCAGCAATAGCAGGCCTAACTATACTTGACTCAGTTCCTATAAAATTAGGTTTAGCATAATCATACATAGTACGAGGAGCAGGATTCTGATTTGCTAATTCAGTAGGTATGGCTAGAGGTAGCGGATTGCCTTCATTTTCAGCCATCTCTTCAGTAGTAGTTGAGATATCGTCCTCTTGCTCTCCTTCTGTGTATCTTAAGCTGCACCTGATTTCTCGTCGGTTTCTATGAGCTGTATGATCAATTTCCTCGTCAAAAAGCAATGGTCCTAACGGGTTTCTTCTAGTCATAAACTATAAGAACTTGCCAGGAGAAAAAAAAAAGAAAGAAAATTAGTAAAGTAAAAATAAAAGTTAAATTGCAAGAAAATAAATGGCTATTGAATAAAAATTGAGCTTTCCTAATATCTTAGTCCCCGGCAACGTCGCCAGAAATTGGGTAATTACTATTTGGGAAAACAATTGATTGAGACAATACCTAAGGAAAAATCCACCTAGACTCTTACTTGTTATTCTGGCTCTGGACCGGACAATTTATTCATTCAACTTGTTCCGTAGAAATCCCTAATGTATATTATTATCCCTTTCGAGAATAACAACGTCTAATCCCTAGGTTGAATAACTGAGAGTTATCTTTAATTAACACCCTAAGGTTGCATTAACTTGATCTATGGATTCCCTTATTAGGTTTCACCCTAATCCTGCAAAATCTTGTCACCCTATCTCTAGGCGTGCAATCAACTCCTCTTAATTACGAGAAAGTTACTCTTAGTCAGGGTCTATTCCTCCTCCAACTAAGAGTAGTAACTTGAAGGGCTATCCTGAAATACCAAAACAAGAATTAAGAACACGTAATTAAGAACAAGTTAAATATTTATCATACGATTCAGAAATAATAACAAGGTTTAGTCATAGGTTTCATCCCCCTTAGGTATTTAGGGGTTTAGTTCATAACTAAACAAGAACACATCTCAGAATAATAAAAATTACAAAACATAAAGAAAACCCAAAACTCCTGAAGGGGAGGTTGAGGAGAGATCTTTAGTCTTGATGGTGGCTCCGGCTTCTGAGATGGATCAATCGGCTTCCTCGGAGTAATTCCTTACTCTCTATTTTTCGTCTTCCTTTTCTTCCTCCTTTAGGGTGTATTTATAGGCTTTGGAATGCCTAAGAATCCCTAAAATTTAGCCTTTTCTGAATGAAGCTTAACTAGGGTTCGGCAGGGACACGCCCGTATGGCACGGCCGTGTGCGATTATTTCAGGCCGTGTTCGAGCATGTTAGATTGGCACGGGCGTGTGAGCTGCCCGTGTGAATCGTGCTTCAATTCTACCAGATTGACACGGCCGTGTGATCTGCCTGTGTAAGGAGGTCCAGGCCGTGTTGATTTCGTGCTTTGGCCCATTTTCTCCGTTTTTGGCCCGTTTCTCGTTCCTTTCATTCTCTTATGCTTACCTAAGGATAAAACATGAAATTAAGGCATTAGGAGCATCGAATTCACCAAATCTAAGGAGAAATCATTCATAAAATGCGTTAAGCATGGGTTATAAATATGTATAAATTACGGTTTATCACGTACAATTATTTTTCTTTCAAAGTCTATAGTACGATTCTCAAATGTTGAGCATGCTCGGATTTCAACTTGGAATAGATCAATATATCATCAATAAACACAACAACAAATCTATCCAAATGAGGTTGGAAAACCCGATTCATTAAATCCATAAAAGCTCAGGGGCATTAGTCAAGTCAAATGGCATTACCAGAAACTCATAATGACCATAACGAGTTCTGAATGCAATCTTTGACACATCACAATCTTTAACTTTCAATTAATATACCCAGATCTGATATCTATCTTTGAGAACACTGTGACACCTTAAAATTGATAAAAATAAATCATCAATACATGGCAAAAAGTACTTATTTTTTTATCGTGACTTTGTTCGACTATTTGTAATCTATACACAATCTCCAAGAGCCCTCTTTCTTTTTCACAAGCAACACAGGTGCACCCTAGGAAGATACGTTCGGTCGAATAAACCTTCAACATAATAACTCTTCCAACTGTGCTTTCAATTCTTTTAGTTTAGCTGGTGCCATACGGTATGGTGATATCGATATTGGTTTAGTTCCAGGAACCAAGTCAATCATAAATTCAATTTCACGATTAGATAGTCTACCCGGTAACTCTTTAGGAAATACATCAACGAGCTCACTAACAACTGGTAATTGATCTAGCTTTAGTTCTAAATCTATGGTATCAAGAATATATGCAACAAATGCTTCGCTACCTTTTCGTATCAATCTCTGAGTAGAAAAAGCTAAAATAATTCTAACAACATCTTTCAGACTCTCAGACTCAACTGAAATCATCTCTCTTGTCTGATATTTCAAATCAATTCATTTCTGTCTATAGTTTACTACAGCATCATGCAAAGATAACCAATCCATACCTAGAATAACATCAAACTCCCAGAAGGGTAACAACATCAAATCAACAAGGAATTCATAGCCTCTAACATTCAATGGCAACAAACTAAGTTAACTATCACACTCTGACCTAGTGGATTAGTAACTTGAATATCATAATCAGTAAATTCAAAGATAGTTGCTTTTCCGTCACTAACGTAGTGCATATATATGAATGTGTTGGCTTCGGGTCAATTAAGGCATACATACTAACACTAAAGATAGAAAATGTACCAAAATAACAACAGAAGTCGATGATTCCTCTCACGCACGAATGGCATATGTCCTTGCAGGAGCCCTGGCTTAAGATTTCATCGCTGACTCTTTAACCCCACTTCTATTGGCCCATGTCGTTGCACTATTTCCAAGTCCTCTACCTCTGTTAGAAGTGGCCACTAGTTTCTCGTTATACTCTTTAATAGGCTCTTTTAGACTTGGACACTCTCTTTTGAAATGGTCAGGATATCCACAATTAAAGCACGTCCCATCATTAATTCTGCAGACACCAAAGTGAACCCGTCCATATTGCTTACACTCTGCTCTATTTGAATTTTTCACATTGTCCACACTAGCTACTGAAGGAGTCAGAGTTCTCTTGCTATTCTCTCTTAGCTGATCTCTTCTCAAAACCCCTGACGGAGTAAAAAACTTATTACTGGATTCCTTAATCTTCTTCAGAGGAGAATTGGGGAAAGCTTTAAATCCCCTACGTTTACTGAATTCCCATCTCTTTTCTTTGTTCCATCTTTTACTTTCACAAATCTTTTCCATTTTCTAGGCTTTATTAGACAACACCACAAATTCACGAATCTCTAAAGCTCCTACTAGCATCTTAATCTCATCTCTCAATCCATCTTCAAGACGTACACACATGTCCTCCTTGGTAAGCACTATCTCACTAGCATATTTGCTAAGCTGAACGAACTATCTCTTATACTCTGCTACTGACCTATTTCCTTGCTTCAACTCAAGAAATTCCTTCTTTTCCCGCTCTGAATAGCATTTGCTAACACACTTCTTTCGAAATTCAGACTTAAAGAAGTCCTAATTGATTATTTATTTCTATACCACTGCCGTTAGTATGGACCACCATTGGAATGCTTCCTCTTCTAACAATGATATCATACACCGTAAACAATCTTCAAGGGAGCACAACATTTCATCTAGCACCTTCTGAATATGTTTTAACCAATATTCTGCCTTGGCTGGGTCATCACTCATGTTACCACAAAATTTAACAGCTCCACACTTTCTAACTTTATCAATAGACACTCCATGAGCATGTTGCTTACTCAAACTTTGAGGGTGAGAAGATTGAGGTTGTGAAACTGTGGAGTTTACCTTTAAGTACGAATCATAAGGAGAAATGCATCAAGTGCGACATCCCTATATCCTTGAGGTCCAGGTTCATTCCGCGTACTTTCCTCATCAGTAGGTGGAATAAAACTTTCTACTGCATTAGAACCTACTCAATTGGATCCTGACGAGATCTTTTTATCTATATAAGAACAATTCAAAATAATCAAAAGCTATCACACTATCATCGGTTAGTCAAGTGGCATGTATTTCTAGACTCTGTACATGCTATGTTCAGTTCAGCCTGAATAGGGTTGCAAAGTGTTACTATAAAATCGTAACTAAAAATATTCAATTACAAACATTTCATAATTCATAGCAATTACATTCAAACACATGCATAATGTCCCTTATACGAGCCCCGGATGCCATAAAAACAATTAGAAATGATTCAGACTAAATCAAAAAATTCGAAGTAGGGTCACACGGCCATGTCCGAGCCTATGTCCATGCCCGTGTAACTCTCTAAATTGGGCCAGACAGCCAAGCCACACACCCTTGTGCCAAACTGTGTACCCCTCAAAATGTCTTCACAAGCCCGTGTGTCAAGCTGTGTGCTAAGCCATGTAACTACCTGACTTGCTACCCTTTTGTAACCTACAAGGGACACATGGCTGTGTCGCAGGACCGTGTGGACATGAATTTGGCCAAATTTAAGTTATTTCCATGCCCAACTTCAATATGTACCTAAAAACATTTTTATGCCCACATTATAGACCTTAAAACCAACCAATTCATTCATGAAATAATCCATTCAATATACCAAAACAATTCATCCAACCAATATGCCCACAAGGCACCTCAATTTCAAGCAATTAACATTACATCTAAACATGCCAAACACTTGTCAAAATTAAGCATCATAACTACTTAAAAACTAAGCTAATTCACATAGCATGCTTAAAGTATTCAATCATCATTATTTGTGTAACAGCCCATTTTTTAGTGAAATCGGAACAATGGTTTCGGGACCACAAATTCGATCTGAAAATAAAATTTATTTTTATTTTATTACATCATCCGTAATATGTTAGAAATTTCATGTGAAAATTTTGATAAGAAAATTTTATCGATTATGTGTTTAATTACGGGAAGGACCAAATCGCATAAAATGCAAAATTTGAATTCTAGTAGCTAGAAGGATCAAATAACTATGGAATTCAAAACGTAAGGTCCTTATATGGTAATTAGACCATTAATAAAAATTTAGTAGATATTTTTGGATGATTCAACGATGGAAAATTAGAAAAAGGCTAAGGACTAAATTAGAAATCAAAATAATTAAAGAAGATAAATTAATAAAATAGAAATAAAAATCATTTTTATCATCTTCTTCCCCAAAATATTCCATGGAAACCCTAGGAGAGAGAGAAAAAACTTTCTTGGCCAAATTGGGTAAGTTTTCTTGTCCCGTTTTTAGTAATTTTGATATTCTTAAAACCGGGATAACTTAATCTATCTATTTGAGGGATCAATTTGAGAAGTTATCAAAGTATGGAAATTACGTCATGGATGAATATGCTAAAATTTTGAAATTTATGGTAGAAAATGAAAGGTTGTTGATAGATAAACAACTTTTACAAAGTGATTTTTGATGAAAGCATGATTTAGGGACTAAAATGTAAAGTTGTGAAAATTGATGAAAAATTCTAAAATTTATAGAAAATATGTGCTGTAAATTCTATATTGAAATTTCGGTTAGGCTTGGAATAGGGAGTAAATTGCATAAATTTCATTTTTCGAGCCTAGGGACGAAATGCGAATTTATGAAAAGTTAGGGGTAAAATGGTAATTTTACCTAGGATGTAAGTTGAGTCCTCTTGAATATGAAATGTGATAAATTGATGTAAAATTTACTCGTATAGATCCAGATAGACCAAATTCAAAGCTAGAACGAAGAAAGAGGAAAATGTCGGATTAGTAGATTTTACGTACACGAACATTGTTGAGGTAAGTTCGTGTAACTAAATTGTGTATATTTATATGCTTGAATTAAATTTTGTATTTGTAAATTGTATAAATATCATATATATATATATGACATTGAAAAAATATCTGACAAAGCTCAATCAATAATAATGTCAATAAATGATAAACGATAAAAATGTTACTTATATGCTTGAAATGAATGTGGCATGTGTTTACTTGAATTATATGAATGTTATGGATGTATGAAATAATCACATGCCCGATAATGCTTGAAAAATTTTTAAATCCCGGTTGAATAAATGGAAAATCGATGGATATGTGATTTCCCGAAATGAATGAGGTCCTGCATTTGTTGCTGATGGAATTTAGCTCGGACGAGTAATCCTATTGATCTTATTTCAGAAAGGATTTAGCCCGGACAAGTAATCCTGATATAAGTCCTCTCGAGCATATGTTATGGATTGGATTTAGCCCGGATGGGTAATCCATATCAAGCTCCTTAGAGCATATGTCATAAAAAGGATTTAGCCTGGAATGGTAATCATGTTGTATACATCTGTGGCTCGAAAGTGTATACTCTAAAATGGTACCATTGAATATGAATTGACGGATCCTGATTTGTACACCTTGAGTGTACTACCTATGTATCCATCGATATTTCAAATAAATTCAATGGGTGACAATCCAAACATGAGAAGATATAAATAATAAAATGAGTTATTATACGTATTTGTATGAAATACAAGAAAATGATGATACATGACAAGTGATATAGGAAAGTATCAGATGATGATATTTGTACATGGAAATTATTTGATGAGAATGTTCATCCTTGATTATAGATCTGTACACCTTGAGTGTACTACTACTTGTGTGACATTGATATTTCGAATGATATGAGTAAAATTCTGACATGAAATAAGCTGAACTCGAGATGAACTATTATGAAATTATACTTTAAATATAAAGAGATGATTTATACATGTTAAATGAATACATGTTGTGGAAAGCATATGTGCATGGAAACTTGATTGTGGTTGAACCCATATATGTTTTGATGTTATTATGGAATATATGACTAACAAGGGCAATGAGGATGTGTGTAGGGCTTGAGGTCAAATTGATTGAATATGCCTTACATGGTTACCTCAAAATAGAATAAATGGTAAGTTAAATACCCTGTTATACAAACTTACTAAGCATTTTATGCTTACTTAGTTTTATTTCCCTGTTTTAGAGTAAATCGGAAGCTCGTTGGATTGGAAGCTTGGTGGATATCACTCACACTATCCATCGGCCCATGTCAGTACAATATGGTAAAATAATTATGGTTACAATGGCATGTGTAGGTTATATTGGTCATATTGGCATGTAAATGTAAATGATTATTGTAATCTAGCCATTGGAATGACTAGTGATGATTATGTTTTGGTACATGTATATATATGTATTTAAGTTTACTTTATGGAGATAACATAAGTGTTTCTTATTGATTGATTGAGAAAGGTAATATTTAAGCATGAATACATGTAACAATATATCATGTTAGATGTTATAAATTGCTTGACTTCAATGCTTGGGCTGGTTGCTATTTGGATGTAAGTTTGGTGCAAGAATTTGGTATGATTGTGGGTGAGAAATGAAGCTAGGTATGGATTTATTTTGTCCACACGGGCAGACACACGAGTATGTGTCTAAACCATGTGTGACACAAGGTCTGGTACATGGGCGTGTGGTTAGGCCGTGTGTCCCTTGTATCTTAAATTCAAGAAAACAGAATGCTCAAAATTGAGCACACGGCCAGAGACACGAGCGTGTGTCTCAGCTGTAACACCCCTCGCCCACATACGACACCGAGACGGGGTTCGAGGTGCTACCTGAATTTTACTAACACTTCCATACTAAACAGGCCATGAAATCTGAAACAATTAAAAAATTTTCTTTTCACGTGCAATCTGTCCCTTATGCGGGCTTACGAGGCCCAAAACATACATTCGGGGTGGTTCGGGACCCAACCAAGAACTCATGAAAACCTTAGAAAATCTCTTGCATCAAGTCTCCACACGCCTGTGTGGGTATAGAGCACACGCCCGTGTGCTAGGGACATGCCCGTGTCCAAAAACCTGGACATTTTTCCAAAACCACACGGCCAAGGCACACACCCGTGTCCTATGACCGTGTCCTTCACACGACTGAGACACATGGCCATGTCTCTTGCCCATGTACTACTACCATGCATACTGACCTGAAAAACTTAGGTGCAGGGGACACACGGCTGGACAACACACCCATGGGGGCGGACTGTGTGTCACACACGGCCTAGGCACACGTCTGTGTGTCTACACATGTGGAGAAATACAAGGCTATTATCCAAGCCATTTTGTCACCCTCACAACACATGCACTCATACTTATACAATATCATACAACATGGCGAAATTAGGCACTTAAACATTCCTAACATGTCATGACCATGGCAATTTCACATGCAACCATTATCATAGGTTTTACTTTCATCTATACCACATTAATGCTATAGCTATTAACATGTCATCAAACCTCATGTTCATCACTAAGCATGCATAATCATATCCACAAACCATTTATGAGGCATTATTAACTATTTACCAATAACTTAATCATGCATAAGGTACTAACTCATCAATGAATCTCATTTTAATCCCTAGGCATACATGCTGTAAGCCACATCGCAAGAGATAACAACATACATGCATAAGAATAATCATATAGGCCCATAACGTCATTAGCCGACATAGGCCAATTTACATGATTACAACACTTTATCAATACAGGATAACACCTTTGGCTAAATCATAATATCACATACTCAACATTAAAACCCTATACATGCCATAGACTCGAAACACTAGGATTTACTTACGTCGATAGCGTTAACTCGACAGTGTGATAATATCTCTGACGGCCTCCAACCCGAGCCAACCTGGCAACTCTAGGAAATATGGGAAAGAAAGGGGGGTAACCTTTACGCTTAGTAAGTTCATATGAAAACAAAAGCAACTCATTAACATGTTTTATCAATGTTTACAACATATGCTCAAGTTCACGACAAGCTATCTTCCTGAGCAACAGTCACTAAATTATTTATATCTGGATCTACGAAACTCCAAATTAAGTTCCGTTAATTTTCCATGAAATTAGACTCATGTATATTTCTACCATAAAATTTCCAGAATTTTTTACTTAACCAATTAGTACAATTTATTCCTCAAAGTTACCCCTGATTCACTGTCTGACAGTTTCAACCCTTCTGCACTAAGGTTCAATTATCTCATAGCACAAGACTCGAATAATGTTCTGGTCTATTTCTCTTGAAACTAACTCATTAATAATTCTAAGCATATAAATCATAACTCATAACCATTTTTGTACAATTTATAATAATTTTCTCAATTTAGAATAGGGGATCTCAAAGTCATTCTAACTTTGTCCAACGCAACTTCAAATATCTCATTATAGGAAATTTTTTTGTTTATATAGTTTCTTTTATAAAAAACTATACTAATTAGGCTTTAATTCCATATTTATTCCACCTCTAACTCATTTTCTATTATTTTTAGTGTATTTTCAAAGTTACACTATTGCAGTAACTCAAATCTATCAAGGCTAAGTTACTCATTCATTATCATTGTTCACAAAATTAATACAACATTATTTCATCCATCATGGTAAGAACACATATTTATGCATCATAAATCATCACATATCAAGGCATTCTCATAGGCTTAGTGTACATACTTGCACAACTCGTAACATAACTCAAGTGCATACTCACCAATGACTTACCTCATTGGGACCATCATCAACTCTTTCCTCGGATTACCCGTTGAACACTTGGGATACTAATTGGATACTCGGAACAACCTTTGCACATAAGTGCCTCAATTGTAGCTAAAGCTACCTCATATATCATGACATTTAAATGCTCACTCTCGAGCTAGTCATCTAGACTCATAATTCCTAGTGACATGTCACTCGTATCCTATTTTATTCCTAAGGTTCAAACGGGATTCTTCCTCGCCTATCAAGGCTTTGTCTTATCATATTTATATTAATCATATACACATTAATATTTTTACAATTAATGTAATGATAACATTTAAAATACATGTATAGCATGTTATTGTTTACATACGAACTTACCTCGATACCACAAAGGTTAAAAAGACGTAATTATCCTTTAATCGATTTCTTTCCGTTCTAGGTCCAAATCTTGATTTTCATCATCTATAACATCACATTCAACTTATTAAAATAATTCACTAATCAAATTAGTCCATTGACACACTTGGCCAATTTTTTACTATTTTGCCCCTATATTTTGCCAAAATTACCAAATTACCCCTAGGCTCATAAAATGAAATTTATCACATTTCTTTACTCCATGAGTCTAGATGAACCATTTTCATAACTATAGCAACTCAAAATTTCAACTATTTCACACATTTACAACTTTGCATAATAACCGTTTTAAGGTGTTTTCATGCAATTTCTTTCACAAAAGTTGTTTATTAGACAACTAGGACTCATAATATTCCATAAAAACACAGAAAACAACACATTTACTTTCATGGAAAAACCCTAGACTCTTCATCATTTTGTAAAATAATCCCCTCTTTTGAAAGCTCATCTTTAGGGGTTCCAAAAATGTAAAAATCATCAAGAAAAATATTAAAAATCACTTACTAGCAAGGGATGTAAGTGGCTGATATTTCAAAGCTTCAAAACCCCTTTCTTTTTCTGGAAAAATCGGTCAAGAAGAAGATGAAAAGGGATGATATCATCCTATCTTTATTTTATTACTAATTGGTCAAATAAGTCATCTAAAAGCCATAAATTTTGGCTTTTTGACCAATTGGTCTCCCCTTGGCCGGCCACCTCAATAAAAAGGGTCTATTTGCCATTTAAAAGCCCTCAATTTTAGTTATCTTTCTATTTAACACCTTTAGGCACTAAAACACAACTTTTACCTTTTACACGATTTAGTCCTTTTTCAAAATTGGACTAGAAATCGCTAAAATTAATATACCAAAATTAACATGCACTTATAAAATCACATTAAAACACATAAAATAACATCAAAATAATTTTCTCCAGCCTCAAAATAGTGGTCCCAAAACCACTTTTCCGACTAGGCCCAAAATCGGGCTATTACATCAGCAGTGTGTCCTACACGGCCTGGTACATGGGCGTGTGTCTTGGTCGTGTGAAACCTGCACCTAATTTCGAAAGAATTTAATTAACCATACGACCTAGCACACGGATGTGTGACATGGCCGTGTGCACAAGTTAGAGAGTTACATAGGGTCGAACACGGCCAGTAGCACGGGCATGTCCCTTGGAGAGCCCTGCTCCTTAGAGTCTCCGATTAAGTCCCGATTGATTCTAATGCTCGTATTGGGCCTCAAGGGTCCATTTAAGGGACGTTATGAATAATCTCGAAAAAAATAGTGATTGACATGATTTATTTGTAAATGTTCTGAAAGTTTTGGTAATGCTTCGTAAACCTGTTTCGGTGACGGATACGGGTTAGCGGTGTTACAATTTGACACCAAAAGATTTATACAATTGCTACTTATATATGTTTCAAAAGGTTTACCTAATTAAGCACACAAGTTCAACTATCATTACTAACAACAAGCATAACATATTACTTTCAATATTTACATCCATACAAAATATTTAAGTACTAAAGACCCTTCATAATACATGCCACTTAAACCAACTAGCAAGAACCAAAATGACTACCGAGATGTTGATGATAGTGTGTGAGCTTCCGAGTCGATCCAATCAAAGTAATGATTCCAAAGGTCCTACAAGAATAAATCAAACTAATAAGCATCAAAAAGCTTAGTAAGTTCGGTATTAGTTCCATTTATTAATTAACCAAAACGATCAAATTAATGTCAATTTCCATTACACCGGCACAAAGCCTGCTAGGCATATAGCCCGAATATCACCGGCACAAAGCCTACTAGGCACATAGCCCGAAATCACTGGCACAAAGCCTGCTAGACGCATATCTTGAAATCACTAGCACAAAGCCTGCTAGACACATAGCTCGAATAACATTGGCACAAAGCCTAATAGGCACATAGCCCGAATAACATTGGCATAAAGCCTGCTAGGCACATAGCCCAAAATTACCGGCACAAAACCTACTAGGCACATAGCCCGAATAACACCGCATTTCTATTTCGTTTAACATAACTAAATTAAATTCATGATTCAATCAATAAGGAAATAGTATGAAATATTCAATAAGATTAATAGTAATTGATCATGATTTTCCGTGATAAGTTTTATAAATTTATAATTAATCGTTCTTGAAACTAACTATTATCATGATGTAGGCAAGTGTACTTATCGAACAGTAGTATAGCTTTAGCAAGACCGAATTTTCGAACCCAAAAGGACTAAAAGTACTAGTAATGACTGTCTTTTTATTATCTAGCCTAAGGAATAAAGGGGTTTGTTTTAACTAATTAATTAATTAAACTAAGAAGCTACAGAAAATAGAATTGGGAGATTAATTTTGGAAAAACGATTGATTTAGGACAATACCTAAGGAAAAATCCACCTAGACTTTTACTTGTTATTCTGGCTCCGAACCGGACGATTTATTCATTTAACTTGTTCCATAAAAATCCCTAAGTTATGTTATTATCCCTATTCAAGACTAATAATGTCTAATCCCTAGGTTGAATAACCGAGAATTTTCTCTAATTAACACCCTAGGGTTGCATTAACTCGATATATGGACTCCCTTATTAGGTTTCACCTTAATCTGGCGAAATCTTGTCACCCTATCTCTAGGCGCGCAATCAACTCCGCTTAATTACGACAAAGTCACTCTTAGCCAAGGTCTATTCCTCCTCCAACTAAGAGCATTAACTTGAAGTGATATCCTGAAATACCAAAACAAGAATTAAGAACACATAATTAAGAACAAGCCAAATATTTATCATACGATTCAGAAATTAATAACAAGATTCGTCTTAGGTTTCATCCCCCTTAGGTATTTAGGGGCTTTAGTTCATAACTAAATAAGAAAACATCTCAGAATAATAAAGAATACAAAACATAAAGAAAACCCAAAACTCCTAAAGGGAAATTGAGGAGAGATCTTCAGTCTTGATGGTGAATCCAGCTTCTGAGATGGATCAACCGGCTTCCTTGGAGTAATTCCTTACTCCCTATTCTCCGTTCCCTCTTTCTTTCTCCTCTGGGGTGTATTTTTAGGCTTTCGAATGCCTAAGAACCCTCAAAAGTGGCCTTTTTCGAATTGGACTCAACTTAGGCTCGGCAGGGACACGCCCGTGTAACATGCTCGTGTGCGATTACTTCAGGCCGTGTTCGAGCCTGTTAGATTGGCACAGGCGTGTGTTCTACTCGTGTGAGTCGTGCTTCGATACTGCCAAATTGACACGGCTGTGTAAGCTGCCCGTGTGAGGAGGTCCAGGCTATGTTGTTTTCGTACTTTGGCCCATTTTCTCTGTTTTTGGCCCGTTTCTCGTTCCTTTCGCTCTCCTATGCTTACCTAAGTATAAAACATGAGATTAAGGAATTAGGAGCATCGAATTCACTAATTCTAAGGAAAAATCATCCATAAAATGCGTTAAGCATGGGGTAAAAATATGTATAAATTACAGTTTATCAGTAACCACATAATGAACTTACCTAGACTAAATCGTAGAAATTGCAGAAGTTCAGGGACTATTCCGCTAATTTTCTTTTTCCTCGAATATCTACGGATTCTCGATCTCTAACGTGAAATTCTTCAATTATTAGCATATATTTCATTTCAAATTTTTCAAATTTACACAATTACCCTAAACTTTTACAATTTTTACAATTTAGTCCATTAACTCGAAATCCATCAAATTAACTAATTTTCTCAAGTCAATAATTTATCCAAATATTCTAGGCCCTCAAAAATCCCCTAATAAACATCAAATTAACTATCAAACCCTAATATTTTGACATTTTCACAATTTAATCCTAAAATCAAGATTTAACAAAAATCTCTTTACAAATTCATCAAATAGCATAATAAAGGCTCCAAATACATGGTATTCATCAAAAATATTCAATATTAATGAATGAGAACTTCCAAAATTTGTAACAGAATCAAAAATAAAGGTACGGGCTAGTTGGACCTAGTTGCAACGATCTCAAAAACATAAAAATTACAAGAAACGTGTAAGAATTGAACTAACATGCATAAAGATGATGAAATCAAACTTAAATATTTCTCCTATGGTGGTTTCGGCAATGGGAGATTCAAAATGAAGAAGAAAGCGTTTTTGTTTTAATTTCATTTTATTTACAAACTTGCCATTCAATACACATTAAATTATTATTATCACATGTTAAACCGTCCAACACTAACTATTAGGGACTAATTATTATATTACTCCCTCCTCATATGGTTAATAATATATTTAGTCATTTAATTAACTAAATTACTAACTTTTGCACCTTTTTTAATTTAGTCCTTTTTCTTTAATTAACTATCTAAACGTTAATATTTCTAAACCAAATTTTAATACGACTCTAATAACTCCATAATTATTCTAAAAATAATATTTACGAGTCATTATGATAGAAATTTGTGATCTTGAACCACTGTTTCGTCACCACTAAAAATCGAGTTGTTACAGAATTTTAGTTGAACTTTTAGTTTTTGACAAAGGCATAAAGTGGTGAGTGTATGCAACTGCTACTCGTAAACTTGAAACAGTGGTTTTGAGACCATAAATCTGATGCAGTGAGGCTTGTTTTTATCACATTTTTAAGGTCTACAGTTTTACGGAATGATTTCGTGAAAATTTTGTTCAAAAATTTTGACGTTTGAGCACTCAATTTAGCAAAAGGGACTAAATTGTAAAATGTGCAAAAGTTGAGTTCTACTTGCTAGAGGTGTCAAATTGTTATGGAATTTTAAATTGAAGGTCCTTAGATGGTAATTAGACCATTTTACTTTAAGTTGGACAAAAATAGACATGAGGCAAGAGAATTTTAGCGTTTTAAGAAAAGAGCATTTTGGTCATTTAGTAATTAAATGAATTAAAAAGCAAAAATCAAGCCAAAATTTAGTCCATCTTCTTCATGCTTGTGTCAAAATTTAGATGGGAAGCCATAGCTATGGTTTGGCCACTCTCAAGCTCAATTGTAAGTTCGTTCTTACCCAGTTTTTAATGCTCTTTACATTTTTAAAGTCGTTATCACTCGATCTATCTATTTCAACAATTAATTTGAGAAATTATTAAGGTCTAGGGTTTGACCTATGTTAGATATGTGTGTATTTTGATGTCTAATGGTAGGAAATGTGTGTTTGATGTGCGATAAACAACTTTTGCTAGGTGATTTTTGATGAAAATGTCAAAAGAACCTATTTGTAAAAAGGTTATAAAATATGTTTAAAAGTGTGATTAAATAAAAATGTGGGCTGTTATAAGCATAAAAGAGGTTCGGCTAGGCTTGGGAATCGAAGAAATTGAATCTATTTCATTTTACGAGCCTAGAGACCAAATTGTAAAAATGTCAAATTTTATGGGCAAAAATGTAATTTTGCCATAATGTAATTTTTGGGCTGAATTGAATAATGTGAATAATAAATGAGTTAAATTTGCTATTATAGATCAAGAAAACCGAGGTTCAGACCTAGATCGGGGGAAAAACAAGGCATTTGACGATTAGGTCCTATTTCTACTATTTTTGTACCAAGGTGAGTTCTTATGTAAATAATGTATTATTTTAAATTATGTTTTAAATGCTTTATTATTGTATGAATTTTGATTGACTCATGGACGTACTCAACAAAGTTACAACAAGAGTGAAATTCTGGTTGAACCTTAGGAATAGATAGGATACAAATGTCATGACATTAGGGTTGCTGAGACTATGTGTAAGACGATATTTGGGATATGGCATCAATATGGGACTTCGTGTAAGACCATATCTAGGATATGGCATCAATGTGAGATTTCATGTATGACCATAGCTGGGCTATTGGCATCGATACAGGATTTCATGTTAGACCATATCTAGGATATGGCATTGGTATGGTACCGTGTGTACGAAACTCTTGAGTATCCTTTAGTATTCCAAGTGGTTCAATGGGTAATTTAACGAGTATGTCAAAGATGAATTGTGTGTAAATCCAATTCGAGATAATTCAAGTATGTATGTAAAACTCATACGAAATGAGCTCATTATGTGATGAACCCTCGGTATGGTTATGATTGAGTAAGTTATAATTATAAGATATTAGTAATATTTATGCCAATTATCATCATGTTGATTTTATGTTAAATGTGTGTTTATGATGCTTATTATTTGCATGGGAACCTACTAAGCTATATAGCTTACTCCTATTTTCTTTTCCCTTGTCTTACAGTGTCGCCAAGCTAGCTCGGATTTTGGGATCATCGGAGGCTCCATTACACTATCAACTTATTATTTTGGGTACCAAAGAATTTAATATTTTGAGTTATGGCATGTATAGAGACTTGGTTAATTTTGTTATGTGTCATAATTGATTTGGCCAAATGTATTGGCTTTTGTTAGTTGATAATCATTTTGTAAATGGCCATTGAATTTGGCTAATATTGGTTTAAGTATATATAAGCATATGATGATGCTTTCATGGATATACAAGTTTACATGATTGAATTTGATAAGTATGTGATGTTGTATGTGAGAAATGGTAATATGTGAATGATGTGTGGATGTCTTGAATTAGCTGAATTGGTGCTATATTTTGTTGTATAGGTGTGTGCATGAAAGGGGTGACAAAATGGCTTGGTAAGTAGCCTTGTTTTTGTCCACACAGGTAGACGCACGGGCGTATGTGACACATGGCTTGCCCCATGGACGTGTGTTCGGACCGTGTGTCCCTTGCACCTTAATTGTTGCAAAACAGAATGCTAGAATTAAGCACACAGGTAGAAAGACACAGGCATTTGTCTCAGCCGTGTGGAGGACACAGCCTCAAGCACGGGCGTGTGCCTTGGGCGTGTAAAGTCTGCACCTATTTTATGAAAAATCAAAATTATTAAATCGACCACATGGCCTAGCACACGGGCGTGTGACTTGGCCATGTGCCTTTAATTTGTTCTTGGGTGACAAACAGAGAGTTACATGGGTTAGGGACACGGGGGTGTGTGACTACACGGCCTGCCCACACATGCGTGTCCCAAGCCACACTGGCGTGTGGCTCTTAAAACATGAAAAATTTTCCAAGTATTGTGAAATTTTCTAAAGTTTTCAATTTAGTCCCAAACAGCTTCCAATGTATGTTTTGGGCCTCGTAAGTTCGTTTTAGGGACGACATGAATATATATGAAAAGTTTAAATTTGAGTGGAAATTTACGTCTCGATTTTGTATGTTGCTTGTGTAAAAGTTCGGTAATGCCTCGTACCCTGTTCCGACGTCAAATACGGGTAAGGGGTGTTACAATAATATACAGTGATGGTGCACGAATAATCGGTAAGAAATATGTATTATTTTTAGGATGTTTTGGCCTTGAGATCTTGGAACCATTGGATATAATTGGCATGCCATAGGATTGTGAGTACTCACTTATATAGAGAGAGATTTTTAGGCGTTACGGCCCTGGGACATTTTGAAGGGATAAAAAAATGCGAGCTAAGCTCCATTCAACGGGGCATGTGAGGGGAAATAAGAAGAGTGTTAGCTATACGCTTCATTTTTGGGACATGTTTGACTCCACGAGTCTATGTGGTGTAAAGAGATCCGTGTATCCGTTTCATAATCCAAGTGTCATCATATCTCATCTTATTTTATGTTATATAATTGCGTGGAATATGTTCTATGCTTGAACGATTTTGTATATGTGCTACGAAAAGACTCCTAGACTATACATGTTTTAATATTAGATTATGCTAGACTTAAAAATATGCTACTTGTGGATGAATGACTGGTTATGTTGCATGATGACATGTTTATGCTGTGGTTATTCTATCCATTCACTGAGCTTGCAAAAGCTCATCCCCCTCATTTCAACATTTGCAGATTAGTGTTGTCACGGTGTGGGTGGTGTGGTATCCAAGGGAGTGATCCAAGGAAGTCCGAACATTCTTCGTAGGTGTTTATTTATTTCTATTTGTTTTAGGGAAATTGGCAATGTGGTAGAACCTATTTGAGTTTTGATTTTTGGACAATTGAGTTGGCTTATGTGAATTTCATGTTATTATTATGTTAGAATACATTGTCCTTGATGTTGGCATGATGACAACTATTCAGGCTCGGTTCTGATGTTTTGCATTATTGATTAAGCTGTAAGAATGAGTATTTAACTTAGTACTTGATGCATGTTGTTTAGAAACTATTTGTGATGAGTTATTTGCATTCCTATGTTGTATTTTCAGCTCCAGTAGCAAGGGTATTGATATTGGGCTTGAAAAAAATCGATAACTCTATGAATTAAAACGTACATGAAATAGAATAGGAATTTGGTATCAATACCCTATCTCGAGTATCGATACTCAGGGCTAAAGTATTGATATTTTTTAATCAGTACCGATAATTTTCGATACCTAAAGTTTTTGGCCGAGAAATAGTATGCCCATTTTGTATCTTTTTCCAAGTGGTATCAATATCACTTAAGGAAAATATCGATACTTGGTTATCAGTATCTACATATGAACATTTTTATGAAATTTTGTTAATTGGCCCTTATGAATGATTCTGGCTGTTTGTATGATCGACTAATGAAATATTTGTAGGTAATAACAATAGTTAACCATTTGGACATATTAAAACTTGATCGACTAAATAAAAGATGTTCGGTTTGCTTAAATCTAGCTTCCTTGTTTAATGTAATTAAGACAAGACGGTGGTATGGCATCCCATATTCAGGCCTGGCGACCAAGCTAGGTATAGGGTGTTACAAAACCCTAGTATGTGTGTGTGTGTGTGTAAAGAATAAGAATTTGACTAAGTATAAGAATTCTTTGAGCAAGCCTATAATGCCCCAGTTTTGGCGGGCACAAAGTATGGCGTAGTTGTTGAAAAGTACGGTTGGCGAATTGGTAATCGCCTAAGTGCTCTTTCTGGTCTATAACGGGTGCAGGCACAGTTATGTGTTTAAGATGTTGAGAGTTTCATGCCAAATAATTGTGATTTGATAGAAGAAGGATGTGGTCAGGTAAATAGATACTGAAGGAATAAGCCCTCGTCAGAAATAGTACACCCTTTTCTCGTGATATTGTATAGGTTAAGTTATAAGGTAAGTTGGTTGGGAACTAACCGAACGAGAACTAGGATAGTTAAAAGAGAAAGGGAAAGTACTCAATTAGTTTCTTTGAAAGTTGTAGCCCCTTAACAAGATAAGTCAGTAGTGATGTGACATTTGTCAAGTTCCAATAGAGACTTTGACTATTTTAATAAGTTTTCAAGTCGAAATAAAGGGGGTTCTCTTCTTCTTTTTTGAAAATATTGAAATCTAAGGCTAAGGGAAAGGAGATGCATTTTTCTATTAGCTAGATCCAAAACTCTAGATTCTTCTAGAAATCTCTCCATGTCGAGGTGGGTTTTATGAAAAGTAGATCTACATGAATGCCTGAAAAAGTAAGAGTTTGTTTATGGATTATTTGTGTTTAAGATGATAGAAAGGTTATCTGAATGGATTTTTATGATGTTCTTTTGTTTTAAGAGGCAGTGGTTATTGCAACTCCTGAAAGGATTTGGATTTGGAGCTCAAGCTACTATACATTCTTGTCAGTTGTGTCCCTAAGTCAACTCTCGTATGTAAGATAGTATTTGCAATGTTTCTATAGATAATGGTCAGATTATGAACACTAAATGAGTTATGCACGTATAGTTTGTGAGGAATCTGATAGGTTAAGCATGAGATGGATGTTCTAATGATGAAATAAATTGTATGAGTGATACTGGAATGTATAAGTAATTATATAATGATTTTAATTTATATATTATTTTTACCAAAATATCCATTATAGATTCCATCAATTTTTGATGCAGTGGTAATCTCTTGGACATCACATTTTAGGGATCATGTGCTTATCAAATTGATGATATGCTCCTAGAGGAACAAAATGAAATCACTGTCATTGTTGTTACTTCCACAACTATATCAAAATTCCTTGGCTTAGTAAATGCAAATAATAATTTTATTTCATATTTATTCAATTTTCTATTGTTTTCATTTATTGAAATTGACTACGGCCTTTATAAAGGTAAGCACACAATATCCTCTACAATATCGACAAAGGTTTACAAGAATTTGAACATTCCTAAAAGATTTGCACTATTACAAAGGTATTTTTAAATATATTCCTTTAATTAAACATTCAAAAAAAAATAATGATAAATAATCACCACAATAATTGAAAATACACAAGTTTTAATCCACATGTAATCTTTCATTTCTTTCATTTTACCTAACGCAATTGAGGAATTCACAACACCTAAGAACACATCCCCTGCAAAAACATCATTCACTAATAGAGTATACATTGCACAATTGATCAATATTGTTCAATAAGGTTCTTCGGATGTATTTAATTTTATTGTATGTTTATGACACAATATTTATTTTAACAAATACTACATACTCCAACCTACATTACATCATTGTTAACTTTTGTGTATATTTTTTTAAATATATAACAAATACGTAATTTTACATGTCGAACAACTATAACAACAGTTCATACGAAATTTGGTCAGTATTGCCTAGCATGTCCTATTCATAGGACAAAGGTAGAACAAGTGGAGGGAGGTTTATGTAGCAATTGTGGTGATCCTATTCAATTCCTGATTCATTGGTATCATTCTACTTATCATAATATGAGTTATTTTTTTAAAATATAGCATTAAGATTTAGGGTTTGTATTTGATACACTAACAGTGTATTTTTTTTATTCTAGAAGTTGTATTAAAAAAATTGCTATGTGTCGCTTTGTTTTTAAATATTCATTTATTACTATTTTACTATACCCTTATAGAATACTTATCAACCTCTTAGCTTTATTTATGGAATCTAAAACCTCCACAAGTAGTTGACCAACTATTTTCTCTAAAATTTAATATGATTAACAAATATATCATTATACAGAAATATAATTCTATATATGTATTCTTATTAACAAATTATTTCCTTACTATTAAATTTCAAGTTTAAATTAAGTGTTAAGAGTTATTGAGGAGACCACTACAGCTTTTTTGTGCTAATCGAAGGAATTGTAAGTCAAATTCTAAATTACACTAGAAAATAATTGTGCAAAATTCAGTATGAGGTTTTTACATTTTTATTACACTTATTAAATTACGAGAATTTCCTTTTTTTTCTTAATAAATATATATTATACAATTTACTAAATAAAACTGCTTTTGACAGAAGCATGGAGCCACCAAACTGGAAAAGATTTTTGATTAGTTATCTTTTCAAAATTATATTTTTCAAGTGCAATTAATTGATTTCAACTTCAGATCATGGATAATAGAACTATTCAGAAGCTAGAAAAAAAATTCGATTATGTTTAACTGCATAATTTTTTGAATTAATATGGACTTGTTAAACAAACTTCCTAATGTACCTTCTTAATGCTTGCAAGAACAAAATTTGATTCATCTTTATAATCAACTTCATGAATTGGAGAGAAGAAGAGAAGAACTTGAACAATTGCTGGTGGCAGAAAGGATATGAAAGAATGTGGGTGATTAAGTCAAATGGAGAAAGAGACATCATGTCCTTGTTGTGTGCAGGTGTTTTCTCCCTGAGACTGGCAAGGAACTTGACATCAAGAATGGTTCAACTTAAAGATGCTTCCTTGTACTTATTCTCATCCTCTTTATATTTTCCGATACTTTCTTCAAGTAGGATACTAAGAATTTCCTGTACTATTCTTTCTGATTGCTTATAAAATAGTTTGCTCATTAGAACCTTCATTTTCTCTTGTCTTTTATTTATTTGTGTAAACCATTTTTCTTTGTTTAGTGACACAACGAATCTTTGAACATAATTTCTATTGAGTTACATATAAATGATTTTTTAAAAATTGTGTATAGTTTAAAGTTCAAATTTTAAAAATAAAACATAATATAATATTTATCATAGAAAATAAATATTATTTAATTAATTTTTTTTAAAGTTTATATTCTTTAGCGGCGTTTATGAAAAAAGCGCCGCTAAAGGTCATGGTCTTTAGCAGCATTTTGGGAAAAACGTCACTAAAGGTCATGGTCTTTAGCGGCGTTTGTGAGAAAAGCGCCGTTAAAGATCATGACCTTTAGCAGACGCCGCTAAAAGTCATGGTCTTTAGCGGCGTTTGCTATAGCGGCGTTTTTTTCGACGCTTGTGAAAATGCCGCTAAAGGCCAAAAAAACGCCGCTAAAAGTTTGTTGTCCTGTAGTGATGAATCTTCTTCTGGCAAGGGAAAGGGGAAATTTGATGAAGATAATGATGGATATGCAAGATATAAAGGAAAGAGGAAGATGTTTCATGAAAATACACAAGATGAATATACTACCCCATCTAAATGACATAAAGGAATTAAGATGTCTGTATAATTACACCTTTTACACTTTTAATTGACTATTAAAATATTTTTGAAGCAAAATATTAATGTTCTAAATATTATCTTGCAGATCCGAACCTCAATTTATCAGGAGTGAGCAGTTCAGTCCATTTTTTTCCCACCAAATATACAATCATTCTTAACATACGTTGCCTCAAATTTAAACTTTTCCATTTTTAGTGACACTTTTAGATTCATTATATTATTATTGTTTAGTTTTTTTTTTAACATTAAAACCTAAGTAAAATATACAATTTTATTCGTAATGATATATATATATATATATATATATATATATATATATATATATTTTAATATATTGTGAACTTAAAAAATTATAATCTATTAAAAAATCTTAATTATTATTATATACGACACGAAATTTTAAAAATAATAAATCTTTCGTACATCGCACAGATTATATATTAAATGCGAAATTTCAATCAAATGGGGTTAGAGAGTATATAATACTTCCCATTATCCATATTTGTATCCAAGTGCTTATGTAAATTACAAAATTGTTCATTCTTCTTCCCCATTTCAAGCTGCAATTTTCGTTGCAGTCTTTTGAGTATCTAATTTAAAGTTTGTTTATCATTTAAAGTTAGGATTGGTTTAGTGTTTTAGCATTTTTGTTGGGTTGGAGAAGTAGTTGTGTAAGGTGGTTCTTATGATGCAGGAGTGACGGAGTGAGGAGCAATAGAGATGAAAGAGGAGAAAGGGATGGGTGGTTGGTTCTTATGCTGAGTGTTGAGCGTTGATAAGGATTGATGGTTTTTATGTTGCAAATAAACCAAAAAAAAAAGTTTTGGATTAATTATAGAAAAGTCTGTAGCTTTAGCCAAAGGTATTAAAAAAAAAGGTTACGTCAACGATTAATGAAATTTTTAATGGTACTGATCAATTCGAGTAATTATTTTAGTTAAAATGACTAAATTGACAAAAGAATAGAATGACCAAAATAAAAACGATGTTATTTTAAAATGACTTGTGGTACAATTATTTTTTTTTAAATTGGCTTTTTGTTGCTTGCATCTACTACCGTAGTTGCTTTCCTTCTTCTCTTCATCTCTACTTTAGTCTCTATTTTGCTCCTCCTTCCATGGCCACATGCCCCCAATCACCTTGTTTTTTTTTCTTCCATTGGCTTTTTATTCAGTGTCAAAGGAGTGTTGGAAAAAATTTGACAAGTAGTAGCAACATAGACTAAGCCACTTGAGTTAATATTTTTGGATGCACTTTGATATCTATTAGAGTTGTGTGATTCGAATTCTTATTAAAGATATAAAACATAGTGGTAAAATAAGGAGATCTGTATACGAACCATGCTGCACAAGTAGAATCCGTATAAAACTACAAATCTTCTATTTGGCATTGATTAGAATAAGATTTTTCAACCTTTAAATAGATGTAGTCTAAACTCCTCTTGTAATCATTCAGTTTTCAACATTAGTAATTTTTTTCTCCTCTGCCCGTGGTTTTTTCCCGAAAAGGTTTCCACGTAAAATCGGTGTGTTTTATTTTTCTTTTCTTATTGTTTCGTGATTGTTTCTATTGTCATTATCGATGTTAGTTTTTAACAATATCTTTTTTTTATTAATTTATTTAATAGGATAAAAATAAAAATTTAAAGGTAGAAAAATAAAAAGATATAAAATATAATTTTCCTTTTGATATAAAATATAATTTTCCTTTTGATAATTGTGCTTGTTAGAAAAAAATAAAAAATAATAATAATTTCTTTTCCATCTATTGCTTCATATAGTTGAAAGAAGACATCAATGAAAATGAAACTTACAAAAAAAAAAAAGTATAATTTTGAACTATCATACACTCTTCCCTTGTGTTCTCTTTCTTATCATTTCAATTGGTTTTTAATTCATTAGGATAAAAAATGTCCATCTCTATTATTTTTTTTCTAACTTTTATTTCTTATCAAGCACATTCAGAATTTATTTTCATTCCACCATTTTACTCTCTCATTCTATTCTTCCACTTTTCCACTCAACCAAGCACACCCTTAGTCCTTAAACTTAGATTTTTTTTCTCAACTCATCGCTGAATTTTTTGGTCCACATTAGTTTCGAAACTTGACAACTTTTTTTCAATTTGATCTCTCAACTTAAATTTCATTAAGGTGTGATGATGTGGCACTCTCTCAAAGTGTCACATCATCACCGGAAAATTTTTATTTTTTAAATCTAAAAATACAAAAAAATTAAAAATATAAAGAAAATTTTTAAAAATTTCAAGGGATGATGTGGCTCAATTTCATAGTGTCACATCATGACACTTTAATGAAATTCAAGTTTAGGAATCAAATTGGGAAAAAAAACTATCAAATTTCAAGATTAATGTGAACACAAAAAGGTTTAGGGATTAAAGTGAAATTTTTTTCAAATTCAAAGACTAAATGTTGCTTTATTTCGATAAAAAAAAATTAAAACGATCAAGGTTGAATATGATGAAAGATCAACGAGGAATGTACTTGGAAGAACCTTTTATTATAGGGACCAGATCAAATTAGTCTTTCTATTATTAAATTAATCAATTTAGTCATGTACTATTAAAAAGAATCGAATAAGCTCAAAGTTCAACAGAGTTCACATTTAATATTTAAAAAGGTCATTTATAGTTCAACGGACTTATATTTTGAAAGTTTTTTATGATTATGTAGATGACATATTTTATTTGGAGTTAGATTATAAATAAAATAATAATTTTTAATGTCATTTTTTAAACAGTAAATATTAACATTGTTCCAATTTGATCTTATTTGATTCTTTTAAATAATATAAGATTAAATTTATCACTACTAATAAAAGGACTAATTTGATCAAATCTTTATAATAAAAGGACTTTATGGGGACTTTGACTAAAGATCAAGAAATGTAAGGGAGCTATGTTAGATATGGACAGGTGTGATTCCCCTTGAAAGTAATAGGTGGTTCCTGTGTTGGAGAGCTTCTTGGGACTAGTTAAGTATTGGCTTTGGCCTTACAAAATGTGTGTATAAGCAATAAGTAATATTGAACTCTAATTAGTTGCCTTATCAAATATCTATTCTTCGTATCACAAAAATAATACACCTCACACCATCAATCATCGAGGAGGTTCCAGACTCACCATTTTGATAATAGCCATTTCGAAAAGCCAAAGCATCAAAACCACACACAATGAACCAACCCCAGCACTGAAGATATTAAATGAGAAAAAGGAAAGAAAGCAACACCTTGAGACTGACCTGCTAAACAACAATACCCTTGATGATGCTAGAGAAATACAAATATGCAAACCCATGTATAGCTTTACCTTATGAAAAATTAAATAATTTTCATTCAATGGAATGGGTTTCTTTAATAATTTTTGTACTTTACAAATATGTATTAGATGAAGATTTTCTTTTAAGAAATACCGTGATGTTTGTAGAATAATCTCAAAAATAAAAGAAAGATAAAATCCTAGAAAAATTCTAAAACAAACTAAAGATATATCACATTAATTAAAGCGCTGAAAGTAGTATCTTAGCCCCATTATCATCATGTTAACATGACGATGAACTTTAGTCAATTAAGAAACTACTACTAAAACCCCTAAGAGATCCTTTGTACTAGTGATATATAAAAAGTTAAGTCTCAAATGGATAATTCTTCTTATCATCTCGAATTCTAATTTTACAAATACCATCTTATACTTTATTATGATAAGACTCTTCTAAAATAATTCTTAATAAATCTTATGACACCTGTAATTGATAAATTCATATATCTATCAAAATATGACAAAAAATTTTTAAAAAAATTAAAACTAAAATCATTCCGCTTGTAGAAAAAACAGAATAGACAAAATAAAAACCAAAAAATATAAATTAAAAATAAAAGTAAAAACAAAAATTCAATTTCAAAAAGTTTAAACGCTAGGATTGTTGTTTCTTATGGAAGAAAAGGAGATGGAACAATATATTTTAGAAGAAATAAAGACAGAGAAAAGGAGTAAATAATTTTTGACACGTCTAGTCATTCATGCCTTTTCTTTAACATTATGTTAAGAATGGTTAAATTATAATTTTCATCTCTAGTTTTAAGTTCTATGTACCCCTTTGTTTTTTTGCTTTTCTTTACATTTTAATTTTAATTTTAATTTTGGCCCCTCTAATATATTTAAATTTAAAATTTAATCTTTATACTTTAATTTTAATATAAATTAATTTCTATATTTTTATAATGTTATTAATTAGACCAAATAGTTAATATCATTAAGTTTTCGGTTAAAATATTACATTATTATATATAATTTAAATACCCTAGAAGTCTTTCATACTGACACGTGGTTTTTTTATTTCTTTTAGGTTTGTGTCGATTTTATCCTCTATTTTTACAATTTTAGAAAATAACTAATTTTTAATTTTGATCCCTCTATTATGCCTAAATTTGATATTTAACTACTAAACTTTAATTTCATATGTAATTTTTCTACTTTATTTTTATAATATTATTAATTAGTTCAAATAGTTAATATCATTATTTTTTTATTAAAATATTAGGTGGTTATATATAACTTTTCTAAGTAGGATTAAAGTATATTTTTAACCTTCAAATTTGTACTTCATAATTTGATACAAACAAATAATCAACTTAGTGTAAAGCAAAAATATCATATTAGTGTAAATTATAAAAATGATATATTCCTAAAGTGACAAACAAAATTGGTAGGTATAGGTTATTATTATTATTATTATTATTATTATTATTATTATTATTATTATTGGGAATCATATAGGGCTCGAATTTGGAAATTAGGTTTATTTTTATATTTGTACTTTTTTTTTTTTTGTTTACTTAGCACATAAGTTTGACAACAAGATCTATTTTAGTCCTGGAACTTGAAAAATAAAAAAGTTTGATGATGTGACACTATAAGATTATATCATATCATCATTTGAAAATTTCAAAAAATTATATAAATTTTCGTGATAATGTTGTATAATATCAGAGTGTCATATTTAATATTTTAACAACCCTATCGGTGACTGAACAAGTCAAACCACCAATTCCTCGTTCAACTAATCGATTGGTTAGATTGTTAGACAAACAATAATTAAATAAATAATTAAAATTTTATAAAAATATAAAAAAATTATTAAACCAACCCAACTTGTTAAATTATCGATTTTGGCCCTATTTTCGATTTTTACTAATTTCAAAAAGTTACTAAGTCAATCGGTTCAACTCTTTTGTTTATATCGTTATATTAATCAGTTCTTAATTCGTTTGATCCAGTCATGTTCCAATAACATTGGTTATATTATCAATTCTTGATAGAATTCAAGTTCAAAGAACAAAATAGACCTAATTATTA
Organism: Gossypium anomalum; assembly: GCA_025698475.1. Classification (NCBI taxonomy): domain Eukaryota; kingdom Viridiplantae; phylum Streptophyta; class Magnoliopsida; order Malvales; family Malvaceae; genus Gossypium; species Gossypium anomalum. The sequence continues at coordinate 74,375,242 of CM046965.1, read as the reverse complement.
AATTTAAATACTAAAATAAAAAAAATATAAATATTAAAATAGTTGGTAGGTAAAGTTTAGAGTTAAATGTTGGTGGTAGAGTTATTGTCATCTGACTCCAGTTATTTAGGACAGACAATGCAGGAGAAAAATAAGCGAGCAACTTCTTGAGAAAGAGAAAAAAAGAGGGAGAAACAAACAAAAGTGATAATTAATGTCGCGTACGGGAATTATACAAGGCTACGGAATTGACACATCATTTAGTCCCTCACCATATAAGGACGCCAGCTGGTTTATTAATCTTCTGTTGTTACCAAAGAAGAAAATTATTTTCATTTCAAATAATAACATATATAATAAATAAATAAAACTTGTGCCTCGTATCAAACCAAACCACATACTGCTTGGTTCATTCATAATCACATAATGGAAACTGTGGATGGCAAAGTTACAATTTGGGACCTAATTAAAGCGAGATTGAGAAATAAAAGTTGTTCATATGGAATAATTTGCAAGGGGTTTATCGCTTGCTGCTCATTGTGTCCATCTCCACCGCTTGCTTTGGACAAATTTCTTCAATATGATAATTGCCATGTAATTCTCTCCTTCAATTTCATCACCATAAAAAAATAATTAATTGCCAAAGTAATTACCAAATTAGCACAAAATAAGTAGTGTTATCTGCTCAATTTTTGGTATTCTTTTGTCAGTAGTATATATGGAATCACCATTTCGTGCAGCGATTAAACCTTTTTTTGAAATTCAAGCAAGGGATCTGGTCGAGCCCCTAAGCAGCAGAGATTCTCCACCCACATCCCTAACCCTTTTTCCTCATGTTTTTCTGCCCCCACACCCTTTCCCTTTCATTTTAACCAACAACACATAATCCTCTACCTTTCACACCTTAAAACCACTTAAAATGCTTTCCATACATCCCAACTTTTCATTAATATTAAGAGTATTGTTAATAGTTTTTATTTTATTGTTTAGTTTAATTAATGTTATGTGAGTTTTAATTTTACTTATTTTTATAAATAATAATATTATTTAGTAGAAGTTATCTTGGCTACGTCCCTATTTGACATAGTTGTATTAAAAATTGTGTAGAAGATATATATATGATGCTAGTTATGTCCTATATTTGCTACAGAGAAAATGGGTAAATTATTTCCTACTCCAAATAAGGTAGGATAGAAGTTCAATGAGAAATAGTGAATAGCCTTATGGTAAGAGGCAAAATGAGGGGATGACAGGGGTCTTGGCCCCCTAAAATTATGAGAAATTGTCTTTTAAAATTCATAAAATCTTAAGTAAATATATAATAAAGTTATAGTTTACTACCCAAAATACTAGAATTTCAATTTAATTTTAAAAGTATAAATCAATGTAAAAATAAAATTATATTTCAATTCTCATAAAATTATAACTTAATAGGCATGATCCCTGCTTATAGGGGTGAGCGTTCGATCGAATCGAATGAAAAAAATTTGAGTTAATTGAGTTGACGAATCATATTTTATCATCCTAATTTGATTTGAAATTTTCTTGAATCGAGTCGAGTAAGATGGAATTCAAATCGAATCGAATCGAATATATTTGTTCGAGTTGAATTTTATAAAATAATTTTGGGTCCTTGTAACCACTGTCACCTATCGTAATAAAATTTGTCCACCTTAATCAAAATTTTTATTAACTTTCATCACCTCATAATTTATTTATTAATCTTTTATATACGGGTTAGTTTCTTTGTTTGCTTAGTTATTTCAATTATCTTCAGATTATTGTCACTATGCATTTTGGAATTAAAAAATATATTAAATGTAAAAATGTGATTTTTTAATAAAAGTTATTTTAAAGATAAAATGTGAAATTGATACCAATATAAAATTTTAACATGAATATTTAATGACATAATTAATAATTCAATTTTAATATAAATATTCAATATGACTAAACAATTCAATAATATAAATAATATAAAATGTGAAATTTAATTTAATGATATAAATAGTAGATATAAATAAAATTATTACTATTTATGTTTAGTGATTTTTTTTGGATAATTTTGATTTTTTATTTGAGAGTAAAAGGTGAAAAGTAAAAGTTTTGGGGGAAAATAAAAAATTTTGGGGAATAAAAGTTTGAGGGGAAGTAAAGAGGGGGAGTAAAATTTTGGAGGAAAAACATTAAAAAAAATTAGGGGGGATGGATTTGGGGTAGATGGGAGGTGGGATGGGAAGGAAGTAAAAATTTTAGGGGGAAAGTGGGAGGGAGTAAAAATTTTAGGGGAAAATAAAAAGTTTTGAGGGTTTTTGGGAGTAAAATTTTAAAAAAAAAAAAAAGTAAATGGGAGAGTAAAATTTTGGTGGGAAATGGATTTTGAGTAGATTGGGGGATTGGGATGGAAGGGGAGTAAAAGTTTTTGGAGAAAGTGGGAAGGAGTAAAAGTTTTGAGGAAAAAATAAAAAGGTTTGAGAGTTTGGGGTAAAAATGTAAAATATTATAGTTTGATATTCGAATTATTCGAGTTATTAGAATTCAAAAACTCAACTCGATTCGAACTCGAAATTCGAAAAAAAAATTCAAGTTGACTCGAATAACTAGATTAACTCGAATAACTCGATTCGTTTAACTCGAAATTTGAATTTTTTTTCAATTTTTTTAAGTCGAATCGAGTTTTGCTCACCCTTACCTGCTTATGGTAGAATTAGAAAAGTAACAATAGTTGCATTGTTAGCCACATCATTGCAATGAATGACATGTTGTGGGAATTGAAATGAAGGAAAAATATCATATTTGAAAAGAGACGCTTATTTATGTAGATCAAAATATTATTCTTGATAAATATTGGATGTATATATAAGTAGTATGAGAAGAATGATGATCAATATGCACCAATGATTACAGCTTTTGTTAAGGTTTTAGCTAGAGATGACGAAAGGAGAGGTAATAGTATCCGTAAGAGAAAATTTAAAATTTTGGAATTCCATGGATGAGGAAATCGAATCTTACTAATTTTGTAAAATCCATTCTAATGAGACAGCATAATTAAAGATATATTATTTTCTTAGCCAATAATCTTAGGGTTTTGGATATCTTATGTTAAGTATCTAAGGTTGCTGGTTTTGAAAACAACAGCAGTGAATGAAAATATTTTACTATTATAATCATTACCACTTGGCACTAGGAAAGATGAACAAACAAAATAACAAAGAACATCAAAGTTTGTTTACGTAATTTGGTTTCTCTGCGTTTATGAAACTTAATTCAACGAGTAATTTTACTATCTTTAATCTACAATACAATAAGTTAATCACATTCTATCACTTTCTAAATATAGAAATCTCACATTTGTGAACATTAAAGTTTACAATACAATTGCACTCTCTCAACAAAATTAAATAATTATAATTGAAAAATAAAAATAAAAAATAGTTAAATTTAGAAAAAAATAAAAAACTAAAAATTTCACAAAATATTTAGAAGATTTCAAAATATATAGTTAAAATTTTAGAAAATTACAAAAAAATTAAAATATATATATATATATATATATATATATATATATATATATATATTAGAGATTAAAAAAGCAAAAATTGACCCATCAACGAGGATCAATGCCTAATCAATGTCGATATAATTTTTTTTGAATTTTTATGATTTTTTCATTTGTTTTTAATTTGTTGTAATTCTTTTGAAAATTAAAATATTATTTGAATTCTCTTAAATTTTTTTAATTTTTTTTCAATTTTTGTAAATTTATAGAATTTTAACTATTTTTTTATTTCTTAACATATTTTTACTTTAAAGAAATTTTTTGAATTGTTTATATCTTTCTCATTTTTTTTATAATTTTTGAAATCTAATTTTAAATTTTCATTTTACATTTTTTATAAATTTTTAAAATTTTTATTTTTTGTAAATTTTAAAATAATTAAATAAGAAGACATGTGTCATTTTCTTGTTTGTCCACATGTCACACCCATGGTTTGCCACATTACCCCATAATAAAAAAAATAGTAATTGTAAGGACAAATTTTTGTAAGGGATGTCAATTTTAAGTAACCAACAAAAAATCTAAAGACTAACTTGAGAAAAGTTGCGAACTTGAATGATGAATGTATATATTAAGGCAATGCAAAATTCATGAACCTTTTTGTGATTTTAGATTTTTTTTTTTATTTGTGGAATATGATTTAATAAGAAAACACATTTTTCTAAAAACCATAAAAAGCGCAGCTACTTATCTTAAAAATGTTGTCTGCTATGAATCACGGGGGTATTTAGTCGCAGCCACTTACTGATAAGTTGAAAAAGAAAATATATTTAAATAAAAGTGTTTGTTCAATTTTAGAATAAAATTGAGAAATTGTGATTATTTTAAAATTCTATATAAAAATTATTTTTTGAAAATTTATGTCATTGATTTTTTTATTTTTTTAATTTAATTTTTAAAAATATTTATGAAAAACACTTTAAAATTTTATGAAATAATGGATAAAAGTTCACATTGTAGTATAACAAAATATGATAGAATCGAATTGAAGACATAAGAGTTTAACTAGAAGGTGAAGACATAATAATTTATTTAGTTTTTCAATTTTATAAAAAGTAATTTTAGTTTTTATTTAATTTTTTAAATATATTTTTTATTTTTAAGGTATTTACTAGAGGGAGCCTAATAATTAATTTTTCGCATTCTATAGACCCATTAAGATATCTGTAAGAAAAAATTTAAAATTTTTGAATTCCATGGCTTACTAATTTCCGTAAGATATCCATTAAGGTTTTATCTTGTGTTTTTTATTAAATCACTACAAAATAGATGAAAAAATTAATAAATATTAATTTTGTTGACATGGCATCTACAGTAAAGTTTACATGTATGCCACATCAGCATTTATTTAAATTTTTAAAAAATAAAAAATATTTTCACAAAAATATAAAAAAATTATTAAATTTATTTTTAAAAATGTAAAAAAATATTATAAATTTTTAAAAAATTCAAAAAATATTAAAATTTAATTAATTATCGATATGTAATCCATAAGCATGTCCACATTAGTAAAATTAACCTCTCTTAACTTTTTTATATATATATTTAACTGATTTGAAAAAAAAAATTAAAATATTAAAAAAGAGGAAAGGAAATTGAGGAAGAGAGATAAAGAAACAGTTGGGAGTGAAGTCGATGATTTGGGCCTGCATTTCACATATGTATCACATGTCTGAGTAATGGTTTTCAACTTTTGATGGTCCTTACCGCTTTCAATTCACTTATTGTCCATTCAAATATTTGTGGCTCTAATTTCTTATCAACCTAATTTGTTTATAAATACAAGAAATTGTTTGTTTTAATATGTTAAATTCAATTTGATTTTTTAAGAGGTACTTTATTTGGTACAATAATGGCCTCTGTTTTTATGTTGGTTTAACCTCTGAACCTTTTTATGATTATGCAATCACACTTGTGTTTTAAATAAAGGGTAAACTTAGATTAAAATATTAATAAATTTATGTTTTAGTTATTAAATTTAAAAAAGTTATAAAATTATTATTGGCATATTCAAAAGTTTTTATTCAAAAGTTTTTAGTTAAATCATTGGATTGTTTAAGTTTTTTTTTTTTAAATTCGATTAACGAGTTCTAAGTAACAATTTAACAAATCAATATAGTAGATCAATACTCATTAACAAGTAAAAGAATATGCCTTAGATCCAAGCCAACCTAATGGTCAATGTCAGAGATCAGAGAAAAAAAGTTATTTAAATTTTGAGTTATAAATTCGTGATATTTAAAGTTGTTTCATGAAAAAGAACTGAACTATATAAAAGAAATAGAACGAGAGTTTTTGATTAGAATAAACAGAGTAAATAAAGAAGGCCATACAACAACAATCTTAACAGTCTAATGATTTCAATGAAAACTTTTAAATAATTCAATAATTATTTTGTAATTTTTTGAAGTTGGATGACTAAAACATAAATTTAAAAGCAGTTCACCTTTCAATTAAATATAAACATGCGAAATCACCAAGGTAGGTAGCTGACCTTTTATATATAAGATATTGCGGAATGTTGATGAAGCACATGAAAACTAGCTTTTCAATATTTCATACAATCTTTATAGACATTGTTCGAAGCTAGTATGGGGAAATTGAAGGCGGTGGTTGTTGTTACAATGATTTCCACCGTTCTTCTATCTATTCTATGGAGGGCAACGTTACATTTAGAGGATAATGAAAGTTTTGTTCGATGTCTTTTAGATCTTTCTCACCCTTCTCATCCCATTTCATCAGCAATCTATACGCCTAAATCCTCCTCCTTTTCATCTGTTTTGGAATCTTACATTAGAAACCTACGATTCAACGAGTCCTCCACACCAAAGCCTTTCCTTATTCTTACTGCACTCCATGAATCCCACATCCAAGCTGCCGTTACTTGCGGTAAAAGCCATGGGGTTCAGATGAAAATTCGAAGTGGAGGCCATGATTACGAGGGCTTATCTTATGCATCTACTCTTCCTTTCTTTCTCCTCGACATGTTCAATCTTCGATCCATAGATGTCGACATAGAAACCGAGACGGCTTGGGTTCAAACAGGAACCACTCTTGGCGAAGTTTTTTATAGAATCGCGGAGAAGAGCAAAAAACATGGGTTCCCAGCTGGTGTTTGCCCCACTGTTGGCGTTGGTGGTCACATTAGTGGAGCTGGTTATGGTAATATGATGAGAAAATATGGTGTGTCTGCCGATAACGTTCTCGATGCTCTTATTATCGATGCTAACAGTAGACTCCTCGATAGACAATCGATGGGTGAAGATCTTTTTTGGGCCATTAGAGGAGGTGGAGGTGCGAGCTTTGCTGTCGTTCTTGCATATAAAATCAAGTTGGTTCGCGTCCCGGAGACAGTGACAGTGTTTCAGGTTGACAGAACTCTTGAAGAAGATGCTACAGACATTGTAGACCAATGGCAACATGTTGCATATAATCTGCCTCAAGAACTCTTCATCAGACTTATGTTGGATGTAGTAGTAAAAAGCAGTGGTGAAAAGACTTTGAGGGCTTCCTTCGTTTCCCTGTTTCTTGGAGATTCAGAGAGCCTCCTTTCGATCATGAAGGAGAGGTTCCCCAAGTTGGGTTTATCCAAATCTGATTGCATTGAAACAAGCTGGGTTAAATCAGTGCTATTTTGGTCCAACATTCCACTCGAAACAGACATTCAAGTGTTGCTTGATCGAACTCCTCAAACATTGGATTATCTGAAGAGGAAATCAGATTATGTGAGAGAACCAATCCCGAAGGCTGGTTTGGAGTCGCTTTGGAAGAAAATGATGGAGCTGGAAAAGCCCAGAATGTACTTTAATCCTTATGGTGGAAAAATGGCGGAAATTGCAGCAGAAGAAATTCCATTCCCACATAGAGCTGGAAATCTATGGAAGATTCAATATCTGGCGAATTGGAACGAAGCAGGGATTGAAGCAGCAAATCGTTACATAGATTTGACAAGGAAACTCCACGAGTTCATGACTCCTTTTGTGTCAAAGAACCCAAGGCAAGCATTTCTAAACTACAGAGACGCTGATTTGGGAAGTAGCTCCCATGGAAAAGCCTCGTATTCGGAAGCAAGACTAAATGGGATGAAGTGGTTTATGGGTAATTTCGACAGATTAGTGCAGATTAAAACCGAGGTTGATCCTACTAATTTCTTTAGTTATGAACAGAGCATCCCACTTCTCCCGCACCAAGTACATTTGGATGATGATATCTGATTTTGTTTTTTTGTTTTTCCTTCTATTAGAGCTACAATTTCAGAAAATAAAAATAAAAATTTATGTCATGTTTGACAGATTTTTTGAAGGCCTCTTTTCATCTATGGGATCTTTTGATGAGGCTTAGGTATAAAAAATTTAATTTTTGTTGGTTAGATAAGAAGGAAAATAACTGTAAGCTCACTTGTATTTAAATAAATCATTTATGAATTATGTATTTTGAATTATTGTTTGATATGATTTTGTAAAGTTCACAATATTTTATTTTTACCGCATTTTATAATACATTTATTTGAAAAATTATTTGGGGTATAAAAAGTTAAATAGATTGAGGACTGTGGCAATCTAAAGAGCATCTCTTTTTGGTTCCACCATTAATGTCACGGTTTTCAATGTCCAATATTCTAGTATTTTCATTGAGATTTGTGACTGCCATAACTGCCTAGGTATGGTACAGTTGGTCCACCTTTTATATGGCTTCTATCGTTACACCGACTTAGCTTTTTGGCAGTTTGTCACACTTGGCTAATATATAATTTAGTAATACCTTTTAAAAGTGATTTTAAAAAATATTGTAAAAATGTATTTTTAGAAAATTTAATTTAAAGTTTAAGTGTTTAGCATTGCGGTTAAAAAATATTTTTAAAAAATAAAATATTAATTTTAGATATATTATTATTAAGTAATAAATATGTATTTAAATAATATTTAAATTAATTAAATTATTATTTTTTAATAAGAATATAAAAAAATTATTATAACTTGTTAATATTTAAATATATATGAAATATAAATTTTAAATATTTTTAAGCAATAAATATTAATTATTTATAAAATTTAATTAAAATATATAAATTATATTTTAAATATTTAAATATAACCATTAAATATTTATAATTAGATATTAACATATTTGTATTATTTTAAAAAATATTTTTTTAATTTTTAATTAATGATTCTAACATATTTGTAATTAAGCGCACAAAAAAATGAAAGTACTATGTTATTGGAGGGGTGAAAAAGTAATTAAGCACTAAAAGTACTTTTGGGAGAGGAAAAATTAAAAATTTTAACTTCTCCTTTTCAGAAGTGTTTTTCAAAGTGCTTTTAAAAAGTTAAAAATTTTAGCCAAAAGCAACTTACTTAATACAATTTTTTTTTCTAAAAGTGTTTTTTGAGCCAAAAGTATTTTTTTAAGTATTACTAAACAAGCCCTAAGCCATATGTAGTCTTTTTGAAATGGCCGAATGTGATTTTGTTTGGCGATCATGGCCCTTTTTTACCCCTTAATAATATTAATATCAATACACCTTTTTTATATTACACTAAAATAGAACACTTAGCGGCAAATGCTTGATTCGGTTGAATCGAGTAAAATAATTTGAGTTAATTGAACTAATAAATCTTAATTTATTATTCTAGTCTGATTTTTTTTAAAAATTCACATTAAGTAGAATGAAATAAGATTCGAGTCGAATTGAATTAAGTAAAATTGTATGAATTAAATTAAAAGATTTAAACATATCAAATTAAAATATTATTATCAACTAATTTCATATTATAACACATATATCTGAAACTAAATATATTTGAAAATTCTTTTCAAAGTAAAATAAGAAGAAGAAGAAAAATACTAAACTTGATTTGGTAATTTAATTGCTTATATCCTCAAATTTATAATTTTGAAGAAAAAAATTAAAGTAATATATTTTTTTAGAATTTTTATTTTTTTCATATTTATAATTTCTAAAAAATAAATTTATGAAAGTTTGGCATTCCATAGGTAGAGAGAAATTGCACAACTACTTTGATCAAAGTTTCTTTACCTGCCTTTGTAAGGCTTTTTTACCTGTATATTATAAAATAGAATAAAAATACTTAAATGGTATGTCAGACAAATTATGTACCGAAATAGTACATCCAAGCAAGTGGAGGGTGGTGCATAGGCGGCACCACCTTAAAAATTTGACATGTTTGACTGCAAAATAATAATAATAATAATAATAATAATAATAATAATAATAATAATAGTGGTACCGGAATAATATATAACCCATATTTTTATATGGATGTAGTGCAGGGGTATGATGCCTATCTGATAGGCGGCACTAGTACCAAATACCCCCACCCATCCGGCTCAATATTAAATATCTGTTACAAAAAATTGCAGAACATAAGAAAGAAAGAAAGAAAAGAGAAGAAAGAAAGAAAGAAAATGTATTTTTATTTTTATTGTTATTTTCAAGTAGAATAGATTATGATGAGAAAAAATTATTTTGTTAGTATTATATAGTTTGTTTAGTGTTATTTTTATATTTTGTTTATTGTGATTTGTTAGATTATAAATGTAAATTTATATTAATTTTTAAGTTATTTTGTTAGTAAATTTTGTGTTTAGATTAATTATTTGTTTAAGGTCTATTGTAATTTGTTAGATTATGAATGTTATGTTTTAAAATTTTTTAATATATTTGAAAGTTATTTTATTAGTAACTATTATAAAGTAATTGTTAGTTAGTGATAACAACAGAAAAAAATAGATAAAATACTGAAAATCAAAATAAAAATATTTTTTGTCATAGATATTGTTAGAAATGGCTATAAATTTGATATTGCCTGATGAGATTATAACTTCAGCACAAAAGGAGAAAATTGATAAGATGATGAGAGAATTACAAGATTAAAGAATGAAACCAGAAGAAGATATCGTTCAACACCTTATTACCGTAAATCAAAAGATGCAAAAAGTGTTATGGAATGATCATGAACTGATTAGAAAGAATAAAGTACAATACTTAACCCTTAGAGGGACATTAGTAGAACGGAAACATCAAATCATTTTAGACCAACTTTGGAAGACATTGGTACCACAAACCTATTGGAATCTAGTTATATACTTCGTGAAGTTTATAATCTCTTATGGAGTAAGAAAAATAGCGAGACAAAGTGTAGGTTCACAAAAGTTTGACATACCATGGATGGATAAATTAGTTGTTAGGAAATTACAAAGAGAATCTCTAAATTCAATACCCATTATAAATATTAAAGAGGAAGAAGATCCTGAGGAATTTCCAAATTAGATTGTAGAAGATGAATTTGAAGAATTCAGAATTTAATATAGAGAATTTTTTAGAGGAAGATACAAGATCGGAGATGGAAGAAAATGTAGAAATGAATTTAAGTGGTTAAATGTAAAGATAAATGTTCATGTACAAAATGAGAACTGAAAAATTCTGAACTTATGAATGAAAAAAATTGCATATTGATATAATTTTGGTCTCTTTTTATTCATTAATTTTTCTATGTAAATATTTTTTTGCTGTTCAAAATTGTTTTGAGAATTTTTATTGATTTTTTAATAGATTGAATATTGAAAATGGATAATCAGTTTTTCGTATGCGTTTATTTCGATGGAATCATCTTGACAACAACCATTAGATGTATATTTGAGTGTCGCCAACAAATAACAATGAGATTTAATAAAAACGTCTTGTTTGATTATATGAAGGAAATGATTAGCGCAAAAATTGTTAGACGTTGTGGGAGAAGGATCTTGAAACTTTTTCTACAAGTTTCCAGTTTCGACAGATCCCATAAAATTCACTGATTGTGGGAATCGAAGTGACCAAAATGCACCGATTCAGTTATTTACTGGGTTAGCTGGTGTGGAGCCAACTAAAGATCTCACTGCATTAGGTGAAGGACATAGAGCTCCAGAACCGTGTATAGTGGCTCCAATATCGTACGTTGATAGTAAATCTACTATACGTGGGATCGATATTGATCTTAATGTTGTACCTGATATTGATGTGGTTGGTGATAATGGATACAATAGTAGTGATCCTTGTGATCACGAGGTTGATAGTGATAGTGATACTAATGTGGACGAGGTCCCTGATGATATTGACGATGAAGATGTGAATGACAATAGAAACATTAACGCGTCTTCAGTCGGGAACCAGATTCGACGTATTGTGATACACAATAATCCTGGGGCACACATGTCGCTCATAGACCCAGACGCGGCGCACATAGCTGAGTTCTCGAGTACCCTGAAATACTACCTACTCACCAGCTGACCGTAGATTCTGATCCTAAGGAGTTGTTCATGGGCCAGAGATTCGAAAGTAAGAAATAGTGCGTATTTGTTATTAAGCGGTATAGCATGAATATATCAGTAGACTATAAAGTCATAGTGTTTAAATCGACATTATATATTGGGGAGTGTTGGAAGTCAGCGGAAAGCTACAATTGGCGGGTATGAGCCGCATTTATTCAAAAGTTGCAGATGTAGAAAATACTAAAATTTTTTGGGCCTCACGCATGCAGGTCAACACGTATGACAGAAGATCATCGAAAACTTGATTCCAAAACTATCTGTACGTGTATCATGCCAATGGTGAAGGACATGCCGACAATTAAAGTTTCGGTACTGATTGCCAAAATGCAGACACAATTCCAGTATTGAGTATCATACCGAAAAGCGTGGATAGCTAAACAGATGGCAAAGAAGTAATTGAACGGGGATTTTGATGCGTCGTACAATGAGCTACAGGGATGGATAGCTGCTATGCGGGAGTATGTGCCGAGAACTATTATTGAGTTATAGACACAACCTTATTACAGCTCGGATGACCAACTATAACCGGGAAAAAGAATTTTCCATCAGATGTTTTAGACGTTTGATCCATGTGTGTGTGCATTTCCCCTCTATAAGCCATTTGTGCAAATAGATGAGACTTGGCTATATGAAAAATATACACAGATCCTACTTCTTGTGATTGCTCAAGACGAGAACAAGAACGTGCTCCCGATAGCATTTTCCATCGTAGATAAGGAGAACATGGAATCGTAGGAATTCTTCCTTATGAACTTGCGGAGGTATGTTATTAGCAATGATAATATTTGCATCATCTCTGATAGAAGGAAAGGATTAATTGCTGCCATTAGGTGTTCCGGTGTGCCATGGAGATCCATTTACTGTATCCAGCACATCGCGGCTAACTTCCATCGAGATTATAAAAATACAGACTGGCAGAGATAAGTTGTGAGAATAGGTAAAGGATAACCTTATCTTTTCAATAGAAGTTTTAATGTTTTAGGGCAATACTGTAACTTATCTTTTCTTAATACGTACACAATGCATGAGTTAGAGCCACACATTTTTCACCAAAGAATGACTCGACTTAAGAGTGACATGGAGGGTCAAACGAACACATCTTTCCAGTAGTGGTTGGTTACCATGGAGCTATGACAATGGGCTCAAAGTTTCGACAAGGGCTTTCGCTATGGTCATAGGACCAAAAACTTGGCAGAGGGGATCAACTCCATGTTGTTGAAAACACGACATCTTCCGGTTTCATCTTTTTTCTCAACTACATTCTACGGGTTGGCTACATTAATGCTAAGAATGGGTCAGCAACAAGTCAACTAGATGGAGGAGGGACACGTGTTTGTCGAAGATGTGAGGGATGCAATTCTTGCAAACCATCGGATAGCGAGGTCGATAAATGTAGAAGTATATTCATGATGTCTTGAAACATTTCGAGTTACAGAGACCATCGGTCATTGACCCTGTTGAAACGACAAAAATGTGCAAGTGTACCCAATTGCAACAAGTAATGAAGTGACAAGTAAATGTCAAGTTATCGTACCCACAGGGACTGTGAAAAGAATTATTTATGAATGCTATTTAAAACACTTTGGTAAGGAAAAATTATGTTGTTTGAAGAAGGTGATTAAAAACTACGATTTTAAACTAAGTAAAACAAAGATTTCAAAATACGATTTAATCAAGATGACATAATTGTGTTGATTTAATTACATTTATTTAACTTAGAATTATTAAACTCATGCTTATGCTGTTACGAATAAATTCACAGCAACTTAGTAATTTGCTAAATTATGAACATATCACTTACACAAATCCATTCATCTCTTAACATATCCCTATGTTAATTTAAACGATTAAACAAATTTTAATAAGCAAACATGCTATGACACATACATACTCATTAAATTAAACTAATCTCTTGCATATCCCTATGTCAATTCAAATGATTAATTAAATCTAATGAGCATATAAAAGACTATGTGAGGTAACAAGGTATCCTTACCTTGAAACAGTTTAATCACAATAATCTTGCAAGTTATGCAAGGCAAGTGTATCGCCAAAACCTTCAGCTACCTTAGAAGAATAAACATGCACTGATTAAGTATTGTTTCAATTAATTACAATTTCAATCCGTTTAAATAATTAATTCATTAGTTACCTAACAATTATAATGCAAGAATAACTTAGGCATGATTTTACTTAATCAAGCATTTTACCGAGGCCTATAACAACATAAACACAATTTTAATAATTCAAGTAGATGAAATGCAATCAAACTAACACGAATTAAATTCAAGCTAAACTGATTAAATTAACCATTCCAACAATATAAATACTCATATATATGTTCATCATAACAACAACAAAAATTAAAGAGATAAGGAACAAGAATCAAATCCGGTGTTTTTCCGTGGCTTGACTAGGTTGCTCCGTTCTTCCTTCTTTGTTGTCCTCGCCAATCAAGGCTTCTATGAACACTCAATTGCTGCTCCAAAATTGCTGAAGAAGAACCCTTTCTTAAGGGGAGAAATCGACACAAGAGCAAGGGACTTGGAATGGGAAAATGACAGGAGAAAGTGAGAGAGGAGAGAAGAGATGTGAATGAATGAGGGATAAATGAGGGATGCTTTGAATGATCAGCCAATGGGGTTTTTATAGCTGAATGTGGTAGCTAAAATTTGCTAAAAATAGAGCCAAAGAGCCACCCCTTAGCCGGCCATCTATTTGGCAAAGTTGATGGCTTCAACTTTGCTAAATATGGCTTGGGGCAAATCCATAAAGCTACCAATTGTGGAGGGGCTTGAATGCAAATTTGACAATTTTCAAGGGCTTCTTTGCAAGCTTAATTAATTAGATAATAGCTGATTTGGGTCAGCATATGGACGGTTTTGGGCTGCCCAATTCTTGGCCGGTTCAGTTCAATCGGTTCGGTTCGGTTCAACTAGGCCACTTTTTCCATAATTCATTAATAATAATTTATTTAGCCCAAATTAAATTGGGTATAAATTAAAATTAATTATATTATGAATTAATACACATAATTGGACTGTCTTAGGCTGGAAATTAATTCGCCTCGATACTTCAAATTGCTTCTTGGTTTTGTGCTTCTAGTAGTGTCCGCCGAGCCATTTTTCGTCATTTGTGCAAATCTGTCGAAAATAACCAAAATCTATCAAAAATAATTATAAAATTAACTAAAATTCAACATGTTCATATTTTAAGTGCACTTTAATTATTTTATAAACATTAATTATTTTTTGACAAGAATTTAACCGAATTCGCATGAATTTAATTTAAAAAGGGTATGGAAAAGTGTGTAAATTTTTATGTTTCCACAACCCCAAGCTTAATTCATTGCTCGTCCCGAGTAATGCACAAATTTTGAAAAGAATTTCTCGGAAAAACCTTTGAAAAATTCCTTCAGAACAACATTTTTTCCAAAATTATGAATTTAATATACTTATGCTCAAAGACAAGAAATTTGATAGTTATGCTACTTAAGTATACATATTGTTCAAATTAATCTCAACAACTATTATGATAGAAAAATTAGACTAAATACTTCCTAATAAATTCATGTTAAACCTTACCAATGTAATTTTTTTCCCTTTATTCAAGATTAAGCTGTAATCATTAAGTTTAACTTATGTCTTCATATGTTGTACGTAGCAATTTCTCTCCACTAATAGGTCTTTAACAAGGTTGTAACGTGGCTGAGCTTAACGATAGGTAAAAGATAGATAATTTTAGGCTTCTAAACCCTAGACTCAGCTTGTATCGGACCTTCGAACTAATTACCTTCAATACATCAACTTTCTTTGCTTTCATATACTCTTTTGTACATCTTATTTTAAGAACTCATGCTCTCTCTTTTTCTCTCTCTCATTTTTGATTCAATCATTTTGCTGAATGTACTACAATTTTAGAGCATTCGGTACTTCTTTTCAACTCCCCCAAACTTATTTTTAAAGAATAATTTGAATAGTACTGAGTCTAGTGTTTGGGACAATTTTAAGATAGTTAAGAGAGAAGTGATGGCTAAATTTGCAAGGGTTCAAACAAAAGTAGGCCATATAGTCTCAAAGTTGGGTTTCAAAGGACACAAATTTCATCATGATTGGCTTGAAAGGCTCAAACGGTCCAAACAAAAGTTACCTAAATCATTTTCAATGTTCCATTCTTCCTAGGATTTCGCCTCAAGAAACTACTAAGTCAATTCTAAAGACTTAAACTTTCAGGCATGCCTAACTTTCTTAAGGAACTAAAAATTTATGGTACGATTTGCATGCTTTATCAAAAATACATTCATATCATTATTAAGCTAACATAATAATTTATTGAAATAATAAAACTTTATTTATACTGAAGCTTAGCATACTTAACAAAATTTCAAATTATTGAACAAAATATATCCTAATCATAATTAAAAGAAAAATTTATTCTGAGTGGAAATAATTCAAATTCAATTTTTCAATCCCCCTACTTAAGATGAACAATGTCCTCATTGTTTAAAGTGAATAGATACTATACACCAGGTACGATTCTAGAAAAGAGGAGGTGAGTCAAATTCACTGCTTAAGTACCAAGCTCTCTCTAGATCCAATCCTAGACATGTATATACCTATTGCCACACTTTATACTTTGCGACTTGTTCATTATTCATGATTTTCATCTCTTGCTTTATTACTTGAAAAATAAAAATCCCTAATTAAAATTAATCCTAAAATGACCTAAGAATAGAAATAAAATAAAGTCAAGATCCTCCATTTTATTTATTTGTAGACCCTTCCGAATTTGACTATCTTTTGCTCCATTATTATTGCTTTGCATGAATCAGTTCGCTCCTTCTTCGATAATGACTCCATGGTTCAAATATAAAATCTGGAAATTCAGGCACAAAAATAAATGGGTCATTGTAAATTTTCTTAAGAGCACTTCTCATCGAGTCATCCCTTATTTTTGAGTATCTCCAGTAAGCTTGTTGCTGCCATTGCATATGTTGCATTATGTCCATCAACTTTGACAGTTCATTTCGAAGATCTGGGCTAGGCGGTTGAGCTCTAAATATTGAAGTTTTGTCATCAGGTTCAACTTTTGGTTCCATTGGTTCCTCCTTATTTGGGACTTTAGCCGATTGCATTGTGGGATCTTCTTCTGCTTCAGGGTCCTCACTTTCTTCCACTCGTTTCTGTAGAACAGATTCTCTAGCTACTCGGTAGAGGTCCCAATCTGTGATTGTGCCCTGGCTATAGCCTATCTTCTTTACGTTTGCAAGAATTTTAGCTTCCAAGCACAGAATTGTTATTGTAAAAGGAAAGTAGGCTGGGCCAGAACGTCTAACGACACAATTTCACATCTCTCTCAGGATGATTTTTCCCACATCAATGGTCTTTCCAGTTAAAATCTAGTATAATAAGACCATTCGCTCTAATGAAATTGTAGTCCCATGTGAGCTAGGCATAAGGCTGAAATGGATGGAAATAGAACCATACCTTCACGATAGGTGTCAAGTATTCTCTTTGACAAGTGTGGATTCCTTACTTTGACACAGTCCACTTAGAACCTGGAACTGTAAGTTCCTCGAGAATTTCTTGCAAATTTTCAGGCTCTATATTGCTTATCAAGGAAGAATATTCATCATTTTCGGAATTAGGCAATTCAAAGAACTCATTAATAGCGTTTAAAGTTATTGGTACCTTGATTCCGCGAACTGGAACTTCTGTCAACTCGCTTGAGGTTAAATTCGCATAGAATTCGTGAACTAGTTCCTCATCCACACTAGGTCTCTTCTCATAAAATAATTCTCAATTGAGGGTTTCCGCAACTTGACGAATACGTGCTATAAAGTCTTTATAGTTGCTCTCTTTCAATGTAAAGCCTTTCTCTGGATGCATCTGTTAATTTTTGAAGATACTCTCGTATCTTGTTTTGGCTTCTTCACAATAGACAAGCAATTCGACCTCTTAAAGAGGGATGGAGTTTCCATCTATTTCTATAGAGGTATAGGGCAGCCCCTAATGAAGTCAATCAGACAAAGTAGATTATCTCATGGAGTGAGCAAAGACAGATTCATCATGGTTCATTCTTTCAGTCAGAAGGGCTGCTCTTCCTGCTTTAGTCAATCAATGCGGAGGCACCTTTCTTCGCTTAGTAGCACTATTCTTGCAATAGGGGTTAGGTTAGGGCTATCCTTTTCATTCTCAGTCCTTGGGCGATTTAATCCAAAGAGGAAAGGCCAAAAGTAGTGCGGGTGACCGTGTTCTTTAAGTATTGGCCCAAGTCATCAATCAGAGCAGGACTACCGGTGATTCCACCTTGGAACGAGCAAGCTATCTTCTTACGGGGTGGCGACGGGCTAGCCTTTTTCCTCGCTGCTTTGATCTCGCTATCGATCGAATTGGGTGTAATCAGACACGAGAGGGTAGGAGCCTCTCTCCCTAAAGAAAGACAAAGCAGCCTACGTGGGCGAGGGTGGAAGGAAACCTCTATTTGAGGAGGACTTTATGCCCCCTAGAGTATGTCGCTAACGGATGCCTTTTTGTCAACTACCTTATTGCAATAAATCGGCTGCACTGGTGGCATTAGGGCTATTTTTTGTAATCAAGGTAATACTCTAACTTTGACTGAATCTATTGAAAGTGATTAGACGAGTAGCATAACATGGCTAGGTCAATTCCATGCTACAAAAGAGCATTCGATACTTTCAGTCCTGGGAAAGATCATTTAATAGAGAGATGGGAGTAAATCATTTCGCATAGCCGGGCTCTTTTCCATTTTTTCTTTCATGGGCATGTACTAAAGGAAGCGTAGAGGTAGGGGTAGGAATAGCAGGCACTGGTCTTGACCCTTACCCCCCGGAAGGGGTTCTAAGACCCTTAGTCCAATTAGACTGAATTAGTGGTAGCATGCCTCACGAATTTCTTGATAAACGAAGTTATAGGCATGCAGATGTTTCAATCTTTCCATTTTTTTACCCATTTCTTGGGGAAAGTCTCCCAACTATATTTGAAAATGAATTGGTTATCCATAAAGATAAAGAAAGCTTTCTTGTAGTTCGGCTTCTTGCTCTAAAAATGAAGAAAGACTTGTCAGAAATCCCCGGTTGGGTTGGTCCAACCAAGAAAGGCATGGGAGTCTTTGGGCATTGCTTGGGCCGAGTTAAGTAAAGGACCCTCTCTCTTCACTATAGCGGTCAGTGTAAATCAATGGCTCTTTCAGACAGTGGGAAAAGACCATTCAATCTGCCGTTACTGATCAAGCCTCTCTATCCTGTCCAAGATAGCTAGTCGTCACCTTCAGTCGCAGCAGTGCCCTTTTATTTCACTCCCTTGATCTTTCTTTTGAAAGAATTAGCCCATGGGTCAGCAGCGATATGGTTTTCTTCCCGTTAACTTCCTCTTTGACTATGGGTAGCTGGCTTGATGATTGATCTCGGTGAGTTCCACCCGTCTATCTAAGGATGGATCCCTTTTGCCCTCTTTTTGAAGTAAGTCCTCTACCAGTAGGGTGGGATTCTTCCTTTCTAGCAGCTTTCAAAAGGCTTAAAAAATGGATTGAGTCCTAAGCCGATCCCTTGAGACTAGCCGGTCAACAGAATCTGATAGACAAGAAAGAATCGAAAGCAGTCCTTTGCGCATTGTCTTCTTCATTGCGTTGGATGCCTTTATCCCCTACCCTAATCCCTAGCTAGCAGATAACTGATATGCCAATAGAACTTTTCTTTCAGTGCCTTTGATTCACGTAAGTAGATTGATCCGCCACGAACGGTTAACCCTGTGAGCATTTTCTTAAGCTCTGGACAACAAGTAAGAATGCCAGAGGTTTCAGACTTAACTCTTGATACTCCGCTCTGAGATCACATTAACAGTGATTTCGAGTACCACTTTACAACATTTCTAGAAACCTAGAAATGGAGAAGATCTATAGCCAAAAAAGACATCCTTTTTCTTTCTATAGCCCTTTGGGAAATTCATATATGGTATAACACATAAATCCTTGTATGCACGAGAAAACACCCTCCCCCTAAGGGTTTCGAGGGTTAAAGCTCAGCTTTGATCTACCACCGGGATACGTTATAGAGATTTTTTGTTGGTTTATTTGGCTTATAGTGAGCTAAACCCTGCCTACAGTTCACTAGGATCTTCCTATTTAGTTTTTCCTAGGCGTTGATCTCGTAATGGTCTTCCAGCACATCCTCATATCACGTCTGCCACCACAGCTTCGCATCCCCGGAAAGATACATTGTTGCCATTGTTACTTGGTCGTCAAAAGGGGAATGGAACTTGTTTTGTGTTTCATCAATTTGGGCGCATGCATGAGTTCTCTTGCGAGGCATGATTAACCTGAACAAAAGATGGGGAAAATTATTTTATCAAAAATTTAATTCACAAAAATTATTAATAATTCAATAAACTGAAAATTTAAATAATTGAATAAAATTAAAATTTAGGAGAAAAAATTGTCTTACCACCCTTTTTATAAAATTAAGAACTCCTAAAAGTAATTAATAAACAAAAAAGGTCAATTTAAGGTAGGTTGGAGGGTTTATCGGCTAAAAATAGGGTGTTGGTGGTGTGCTGTGCAGATGGGGCGTGCGGCGATAAGGCTTGGCGTGGGTAGTTATACGGGCTGTAGGCCGCAACACCGAGTGGGCAATAACTTGGGTGCGCGCGAGCTGGGCTGGAGAGAGCGCGAGGTGCGTGGATCCTTGCGAGCAGGCCTATCGAGTGGCACCAAGGAGCAGCTGCTGGGTGCACGGAGGAAGCAAGTGTGCGCAGGGTGAGCTGTTGGCCGAATGGTTGGGTGCTGTTGTGGCTAGGGGCTTGTGACACTTAAGGGATTTGGTGCTTTGGGATTTTGAGTGATGAATGATGAAGAATGTGATATTTATAATGAAGGGAATAGGACTTAAAGTAGAATTCTTAGAGAAATTGAATAGTTAAAAACTCTAAGTTCTAATTCTAATCCGAGTTAACAACAATCAATAATTAAATATATGCATATTAAATTATTAATGCTATTAATTTATTGAAGCAAAAATGAAATATGATTAAAAGTAATCCTAATTCTATGTTAAATTGATAAAAAATAATATATAAATTATAATAGATATAATTATATATTAAAGATTATCATCTTATTTGAAAAAAACTTATCAAATAAAATATGATTAAATTAACACTAATCCTAACTCTATATAAAGTTGATAATAATTAATATATATTATAATGGATATAATTATATATTAATAATTATCATGTTTTTTTATTAAACTAAAAATATTTATTCTAGAAGCCTTTTGAAAATATTTACAAAAAGAGGAATTTAATTTTTATTATTTACGAAAAGAGCAACCAAATTTTAAAAATAATTCAATTAAGTCCCTAGACTTAATGAAATTTGAAATTGAGTTGCAATTTAAAACTTGGGTAAAAATTGACCTTTTTATTCGAAAAACTAAAAATTTATTTTTCCAATTAGGGAATAATTTCTTGGACAGTTATGTTAAAATCAATTCTCAAGAAAGATTGGAGGGGTCACAAGCGGTCCCACTTAAGTTCCAATCTCCTAGATAGAATTTATTTAAACATACTAATCTCGAAAATATACCCTAAACCATTTATTAAAAAGAAAAATTAAACATCCAATAAAATGAACGAAATTTGATTCCGTTCAGTTTTATCTCCCCAATAATGTTTCAGACGCTGCGCATTAACTTGAAAATTACCTCCCTTACCTTAGAGTTCAACAACTCCGTATGGATAGACGCGATGAATCGTAAATGGACCGGACCAATGTGATTTTAGTTTACCTGGAAAGAACTTTAATCTGGAATTAAATAACAAGATTTGCTAGCCTGCTTCAAATTCTCGAACTCGAATGTGCTTGTCATGCCATTTCTTAAGTCTCTCCTTGAGTAATTTGGCATTTTCATACGAGAACATTCGGAATTCCTCTAGCTCATTGAGCTGGAGCATCCGTTTCTCTTTAGCAAGTTTAAGATCCAAGATGAGTCGTCGAAGGGCCAGTAAGCTTTGTGCTCTACCTCCAAGGGCAGATGACAAACTTTCCCAAAGACCAACCTGTAGGGTGACATCCCTAAAGGTGTCTTGTATGCTATCCTGTAACCCCATAAAGCATCATCCAGTCTTTTGGACCAATCTCGTCGATTCGGGCAAACTACCTTCTCAAGTATGCCTTTGATCTCTTTGTTCGCCAGTTCAGCTTGCCCATTCGTCTACGGATGGTAAGCTGTATCGACCTTGTGTTTCACTCCATGTTTATCTAATAACCATTTCAACCACTTATTCACAAAATGGAACCCCGCATCACTGATAATAGCTCTTGGGGTTCCAAACCTTATAAACACGTGTTTCTGCAAAAACTTCATCACAACCCTAGCATCATTTGTCAGATAAGCTTCAGCCTTGACCTACTTAGACACATAGTCTATTGCTACCAATATATACTTGTGACCAAAGGACGGAGGGAAATGACCAAGAAAGTAAATACCCCAAACATCAAATAATTCTACCTCAATGATGTTTGTTCGAGGCATCTCATTTCTACTGGTGACATTTCCAACCCTTTGACATCGATCACAACTCTTTACGTAAGCATATGCATCCTTGAATAGTGTTGGCAAAAAGAATCCTGCTTGCAATACTTTGGCCGCAGTACAAGTACCTCCGAAGTGTCCCCCACTTGGAGCTGAGTGACAATGGTATAAAATCTCATGTACTTGATCTTCTGTCACGCATCTCCTGATCATTTGATCTGCACACTTCTTAAATAAGTATGGTTCTTCCCAGAAATAGTACTTTACATCGTGAAGAAACTTTTTCCTTTGATGATACGTCTTATCAATTGGCATCAAACCACAAGCTAAAAAGTTAGCAATATCAGCAAACAAAGGGGTATTATGGACATGATTTACCTTCAGCATGTGTTCATCTAGAAACGCCTCTCTAATTGGTATAAGAGGAGAGTTCTCTTCTTGCGGCTCTAATCTAGACAAGTGGTCTGCTACTTGGTTTTCTACTCCCTTTCGATCTTGAATTTCTAGATTGAACTCTTGAAGTAGAAGTACCCATCGGATCAACTTCGGCTTCGCATCTTTCTTGGAAAGTGAGTACTTAATTACTGAGTGGTCCGTATAGACAGTCACCTTGGTACCTACAAGATAAGATCAAAACTTGTCAAAAGCAAACACAATAGCAAGTAACTCTTTCTCTGTTACCGTATAATTCAGTTGAGCTCCTGTCAGAGTTCGACTTGAATAGTAGATGGGATGAAAAACTTTGTTCCTTTGCTGACCCATGACAGCTCCTATCGCGAATTCGCTTGCATCACACATAAATTCAAATGGAAAATCCCAGTCTTGTGACAATTATGAGTGCCGTAACTAACCAACTCTTCAAATCTTTGAAAGCCTTTAAGCATTCCTCGTCAAATTTGAATGTCGCGTCCTTCTCCAATAATTTGCATAAGGGTTTAGCAATTTTAGAGAAGTCCTTGATGAATCTTCGATACATTTCTCGTCAAATTTGAATGCCGCGTCCTTCTCCAATAATCTGCATAAGGGTTTAGCAATTTTGGAGAAGTCCTTGATGAATCTTCGATAGAAACCGGCGTGGCCCAAAAAGCTCCTAACACCTTTTACAGATGTTGGAGGTGGGAGTTACTATATAACATCTACCTTTTCTTTATCTACATCAATTCCATGTCTCGTTATCCGATGCCCTAGAACAATACCTTCTCGTACCATGAAATGACACTTTTCCCAGTTGAGTACTAGGTTTCTTTTTTCGCATCGCCTTAGTACCTTTGCAAGATTGGCTAAGCAATCGTCATAAGTATCTCCGAATACTGAAAAATCATCCATAAAAACTTCCAAATACTTTTCAACCATGTCAGTAAAAATAGACGTTATACATCTTTGAAATGTAGTAGGTGCATTACATAAACCAAATGGCATGCTTCTAAATGCAAATGTACCGTACGAGCAGGTAAATATTGTCTTATGCTGATCTTTCGGTGCTACTGTAATCTGGTTATACCCCGAGTATCCATCGAGAAAATAATAATAGTCTTGCCCTGTGAGTCTGTCCAGCATCTGGTCCAAAAACGACAAAGGAAAGTGATTTTTCCTAGTCGTATTGTTCAGCTTTTGGTAATCTATGCAAATTCTCCATCCTATAACCGTTCTAGTCGGTATCAACATGTTATTCTCATTTTCAATGACCGTGATACCTCCTTTCTTTGGCACGCACTGGACCAGACTTACCCTTGAACTGTCTAAGATGGGGTGGATTATACCCACATCTAACCACTTGATGATTTCTTTCTTGACTACATCCTTCATGATGGGATTCAGTCTTCGTTGTCCATCAATCGTCCCTTTCTCGCCATCTTCTAGTATGATCTTGTTCATGCATATAGATGGACTAATACCGCGGATATCGGCCATAGTCCATCTGATAGCCTTCTTGAATTGGTTCAACACCAGTATGAGTTTCTTTTCTTGCTCAGTAGTTAATTCTGCTAAAACAATCACAGGCAAAGTAAATGATTTACCTAAATAAACATATTTTAGATGTGAAGGTAGTACCTTGAGTTCTAATTTAGGTGGCTCCTCGATTGACGCTTTTGGTTGGGCATAATCTATTTTCTCTAATTCCAAAGATTCAAAACGGGATTGTGGATTAAATTCCTTTTGATTAGCTTCTAACAAAGCTAAGTATTCATCCTCCTCTTCATCATTTGGAGGATTTGATGTCAAAATTTGTTCCAACAGATCCTCAAGATAGTTGAGCTCCTTCTCCACTATTAAATCCTCTAAATCAGATACTGTAGAACAATCATCAATTGTGTTAGGAAATCGCATAGGCTTAAAAACATTAAATGTTACATGATCATCCTGAACACACATAGTAAGCTCGCTCTTCTGCACATCAATAAGGGTCCTTCCGGTTGTTAAGAATGGTCTTCCTAAGATAATTGGCACTTCTTTGTCTGCTTCAAACTCTAGGATGACAAAATCAGCAGGAAAAATGAATTTATCTACACGTACCAATACATCATCGATATTTCCTTCTGGATGTGCTAAAGATCGATCCGCTAATTGAAGTGTAACCTTAGTAGGTCTAACTTCACTTATCCCCAACTTCCTAAATATTGACATAGGCATCAAGTTAATGCTTGCACCTAAATCACATAATGCCTTACCACAATATGTTGCTCCAATGTTGCAAGGTATGGTAAAACATTCGGGATCTATCAGCTTTGGAGGTAGTTTATTTTGAAGATATGCACTGCATTCCTTCGTTAGAGCTGCCGTCCCAAATTCTCGATGTCTTCATTTTTTGGACAGGATACCCTTCATGAATTTGACGTAGTTTGGCATTTGCTGAAGTGCTTCAACCAACGGGATGTTGATATGAAGTTGCTTAAGTACGCCTAGGAACTTCTTGAACTGAATCTCTTACTTCTGCTTTTAAAGTCTTTGAGGGTAGGGTGGTGATGGTTTCTTTATTGGAACTGGTTCATTCATCTTCTGCAGGAATTCTGCATCTAACGGAGTTTTTAGTTGATCAAAATTGGCTGGTTCTAAAATTACCTTGTTGGGTTTTGTAGATTCTAGTTCTTATGAAACTAGAATTTCAACACTCAGTTGAACTTCCTCTGCATCTTGAACGTCCGCTTGCTCCTTTTCAGCTTCAACGGTGTTGGGCTCTACTGACTTTCCACTCCTCAATGTCAACGTTTTACAGTGTTCCATCCCCGGATTCCTCAGATTCTCCGTATCACTAGGTAAAGCACCTTGTGGTCGGTTTTTGAGTTCAGTTGCAAGCTGGCCCATTTGGTTTTCCAGGTTTTTCAATGTAGCTGCTTGGCTTTGGATTAAGGTATCATTCTTCGCCATGTATGCCTTCAATAAATTTTCTAAGCCATTGGATGGTTCAGCTTGGGTTGGTTTCTGAACTTGTTAGGGAAAACTAGGTGGCTGGGTTGGTCTAGGTTGGGTGTAAGTGTTACTGGTTCCAACCCCTTGGTTACTCCAGGTCGCCACGATAGGTTATAGAAATTGGATTGCAGTCCTTGCCTTCCTCGATTTTGGTTTTGGTTGCCTATGTAGCACATGGATTCTGGGTTTGATGGACATTCTTCGAACAAATTTCCTTCCCCACAATAAACACAGGCTATATTTTCAAATTGTTTAGGTGGTTGTGCTGCAAAACCATTAGACCCATTAGTAGTAAGATTTTTTAACATTGAGGATATTGATGCTACCTGAGGTGCGAGTGAAGTAAGAGCGTCTACTTCATGTATTCTAGCAACTCGTCTTCCTGACGCTGCTTGATTGGTTGGCCATTGGTAATTGTTGCTGGCGATCCTATCATTGATTTCATAAGCCTCATTATAAGACTTAGAAAGGAGAGCACAATTAGTAGAAGTGTCCACTACCATCCTCGTGTGAGCATTGAGACCATTATAAAATGTCTCAAGTTGGATGCAATGTGGGATTCCATGATGAGGACACTTTCATAATAACTCTTTGTACCTTTCCCATGCCTCATACAAGGACTCATCATCCATTTGTTGGAAGGCAGTGATCTCGTTCCTCAACTTGGCATTCTTGCTAGGTGGGAAATACTTCATAAGGAATTTTTCTGCTAACTCTTGCCATGTAGAAATAGAGTTTGGTGGCAATGAGTTCAACCAGGCTCGAGCTCTATCCCTTAGTGAATATGGGAACAGCTTCAATCGTAATGGATCTTCGGGTACTCCGGCTAACTTGAAAGAATCGCTCACCTCCATAAATAGTCTTAAATGTAGGAGAGGATCTTCGATAGGCATTCCACTAAATTGACCCACTGTCTGAAGCATCTAGAACATGATTGGCTTCAGCTCGAACTGTTGTGCCTCAATTTTGGGTCTCCTAATACCCGGATTAAGATAATTAAACACTGGCACGGCATACTGTCTTAAAGCTCTATCCCTATCATCAGCAATAAGGATAGGATTTTGAGCAAGGTTTGCTCCGTTTCCTTGATTTAGATTTTCAAAGTTCATTTCTTCAGTCCTTCTCTGACTTGCTTGTCTTTTTCGCTGTTGAAAAGTTCTCTCTATCTCAGGGTGTATAGGGAGTAGGTCAATAATTCAGTCAATACTCATAAACATCTGAAATAATCACAGAAAAATTAATTATGTAAAGAATTAAATAGAAAATTAAACCAAAATGTAAAAGTAACAAATTCACAAATAATAACTTTTTAAAATAGTCCCCGGCAACGGTGCTAAAAACTTGGAACGATGGAAATGTGCAAGTGTACACAATCATAGCAAGTAATAAAGTTACAAGTAAATGTCGAGTTATCGTACCCACAGGGACTGTGAAAAGAATTATTTATGATTGCTATTTAAAACACTTTGGTGAGAAAAAATTATTTTGTTTAAAGAGGGTGATTAAAAACTATGATTTTAAACTAAGTAAAACAAACAAATAAATCTCAAATGCACGATTTCAAAATACGATTTAGTTAAGATGACATAATTGTGTTAATTTAATTACATTTCTTTAACTTAGAATTATTAAACTCATGCTTATGCTGTTACGAATAAATTCACGGCAACTCTGAAATTTGCTAACTTATGAACATACTCACTTACACAAATCCATTCATCTCTTAACATATCCCTATGTTAATTCAAACGATTAAATAGATTTTAATAAGCAAACATGCTATGGCACATACATACTCATTAAATTGAACTAATCTCTTGCATATCCCTATGTCAATTCAACCGATTAATTAAATCTAATGAGCATATAAAAGACTATATGAGGTAACAAGGTATCCTTACCTTGAAACAGTTTAATCACAATAATCTTGCAAGTTATGCAAGGCAAGTGTATCGCCAGATACATGTCTAATTTAACCTTCAGCTACCTTAGAAGAATAAACATGCACTGATTAAGTATTGTTTCAATTAATTACAATTTCAGTTCGTTTAAATAATTAATTCATTAGTTACCTAACAATTATAATGCAAGAATAACTTAGGCATGATTTTACTTAATCAAGCATTTTACCGAGGCCTATAACAACATAAATACAATTTTAATAATTCAAGCATTTGAAATGCAATCAAACCAACACGAATTAAATTCAAGCTAAGCTAATTAAATTAAGCATTCCAACAATATAAATATTCATATATATGTTCATCATAACAACAACAAAAATTAAAGAGATAAGAAACAAGAATCAAATCCGGTGTTTTTTCGTGGCTTGACTAAGTTGCTCCATTCTTTCTTCTTTGTTGTCCTCGCTGATCAAGGCTTCTATAAACACTCAATTGCTGCTCCAAAATTGCTGAAGAAGAACCCTTTCTCAAGGGGAGAAATCGGCACAAGAGCAAGGGACTTGGACTGGGAAAATGAGAGGAGAAAGTGAGAGAGGAGAGAAAAGATATGAATGAATGAAGGATGAATGAGGGAGGCTTTGAATGATCAGCCAATGGGGGTTTTTATAGATGAATGTGGTAGCTAAAATTTTCTAAAAATAGCAGCCAAAGATCCAGCCCTTGACCGATCATCTATGTGGCAAAGTTGATGGCTTCAACTTTGCTAAATATGGCTTGGGGCAAATCCATAAAGCCACCAATTGTGGAGGGGCTTGAATGCAAATCTGACAAGTATTCAAGGGCTTCTTTGCAAGCTTAATTAATCAACAATAAGCTGATTTGGGCCAGCATATGGAAGGTTTTGGGCTGCCCAATTCTTGGCCGGTTTAGTTTAATTGGTTCGGTTCAACTAGACCACTTTTTCCATAATTAATTAATAATAATTTATGTAGCCCAAATTAAATTGGGTATAAATTAAAATTAATTATATTATGAATTAATACACATAATTGAACTGTCTTAGGCTGGAAATTAATTCGTCTTGATACTTCAAATTGCTTCTTGGTTTTGTGTTTCTAGCAGTGTCCGCCGAGCCATTTTTCGCCCTTTGTGAAAATCTATCGAAAATAACTAAAATCCATCAAAAATAATTATAAAATTAACTAAAATTCAACATGTTCATATTTTAAGTGCACTTTAATTATTTTATAACTGAATTAGCATGAATTTAAGTTAAAAAGGGTATGAAAAAGTGTGTAAATTTTTGTGTTTCCACCTATATACCACCTAAGTCCTATGGGGTTGGTATTCGAAATAGACGGTGCGATTGCATGAGGTTCCAAACACTTCATTATCCATGAGCGCATGTCGTGGCAGCATGTGCTAAAGTCTCAATCAATGTCGAACAATTTATCGATGATGTGTACACCCTTGAGCACACGTTGCATGTTTAGGAGAACGAGTTTCCTGTCTTGCTTGACCTGTCTATGTGGAAGGTGCCTTCAACGACTTTCAAACTTGTCCCAGACAAAGGGTTGCGTATGAATCCGAAAGGTCATCCGAAATCTTCCAGAATCCATAATGAAATGGACATTAGGGAGAAATCTGACAGTAAACATTGTGGATTATACAGATTAGCTAGTCATAATAGGAGTAAATGCCCACAACGAAACTACCATCTTAGACAATTGTCACGATTAGGTAGGAATTGAGTTTATGTAATCCAATGTACCTAATTTATATTACAAATTTTGTTCCAAGTTTTAATGTTGTAATGTATTTAATTTATATTACAAAGTCTGTTCTAAGTTTTAATGTTGCAATTAATCTAATTTATGACCACAAAGTTTGTTCCAAGTTTTAATCTTGCAAGTAATCTAATTAAATAAATATAAAGATTGTCTTTTTGTTGATTTATATTTTTTCAGAATAAAAGAAGTACAAACTTTGTAATATTTAAATTGTAAGAAACCCCTAAAATTGATGGTTTGACGGTGTAGTCTTAGGGGTATATTTATGCAAGGGTCGATTTTCATGTTGTGGGTGATCGCGGCGATTAACATTCTCTTTAGTCGCAGGTGGGGGTATGCGAAACATAGAAGAAAAATCATATGCCCCAAACGCCATTGATGAACTTGAGCCTGGAGGAGTGTTGTACTACGGTAGATACAACCCAATAGGAGTGGAGTAATGCGATGGATACGGGCCGGGAGGAGTACTGTACTAGGTGGTTCTGGATTGAAGATATCAAACCCAGAATGATATTCGAGTTTTGACGAGCTCAGGAAGTAGTCATTGACATGTAACTCCAGATGGTAAGAACTTTCCCCAGAATGTGTATGCGACCGCTCAGGCTATAGCTCGGGCTCTAGCTCTGGCTCGGCCTCTGACTCGTATGCCTCAAGTCGATACATGTGCAGGTGGACTACAGTCGATTGCCCACCAAGTAAATATAGTTTTCCCGTCTAAAGTACCATTATATGTACTCTAACGATGGTTGCAAATTGAAAGAAATATCCATATGAGGTCTCTGTGTCATCCGGTTATCCCACATTGCAATATATTTCTGGTGCACAACCCCCCAATTATTTCTATGTTTTCCTCTCTTGTTTATCCCATGGATCTTCCCCAACTGCATTGGTGGAGCTGGGATATACTGGATGCAACTAAACTGCCAAAGTAATCAGTCCCCGTTATACTACTCAACTATCTGAAAATTGATAATTGGTGTGTTAATGCACCACAGGTGTGAATGAATGTAGGCAAACGATGGTATAACAGCCGCAATTTCCTGTCTCCAATACGACATCTAGATGAATTGCACGATTAATAACATGGTTAAAATTTAACATGGTTCGAGTAAGATATACAAAGTAATTACATATCATGAATATTGGAATAGCTTACCTATTCCTCGACATGTTGTTCAATCATTAGACGATATATCGAGACAGTGTATGACCTCCCGATACCCGAATTGGTACTCCATCTACGAAAACAAATTACATGTTAGAATAGTATCATTAGAATAGTATCATTGGAAAAAAATGTCAATTAATTGCTATAACAAGTAAAAGTCTACCATTGTTCACAGTGGAAATACGTATGCTTAGTGCCAGAGATTTAAATTGCGGTTGCAGTCGCGTTTTCAGTTGCATTGCGTTTATTGCGGTTGCGGACATAACGGATGCTATTGCGATCGTTGCGGGTATCGCGGTCATGAATTTTTTTAAATTCGCACAACTTATTGTAAAATATAATAATTATAAGTATAAGTATAAAAAATCACTTTTAATGATTTTTAGAGTGTTTTTTAACACTTATGAACTTTTATTAATATGATATGAGAACACAACTTTTATAATCATTAATTATTCTTATATTTATTTACGAATTTTCTAAGAATGTTATATTAACTAATAACATAGTAAAAAATATGAAATATTAAACATTTATCATATTTAATAAGTTTGAAAATTTTTATTGATAAAATAATTGAAAATTCATACCTGAGAGATGTCTTCAATATTTCCTGACAGCTTTGAAGATGGTGCAAATATAAACATTCTATGTTGCAAAAGGGAAAAAGGAATAGATAAATGTATAGATTCTCATTAATTATTCCTATTTCCTACCACATATTCTCACTCTTATTCTACTTTTATATATAGTTTAACATGCTTCGATTCTTAATTATTTTTTCATAAAATATACTCCATTCATTTATCTAAAGATATATTTTAAATGTTTTAATATCATCAAAATTAAGAACATTAACAATATTGTTTTTAAAAAAAAGTACCTTACAAATAATGGTAGTGGTACGATTTAGTTTTCACCAATTAGTGGAATGATGAGGAGAATCAGATCTTTCACCTTCACTTTGAGAGCGTTCTTAACTTGATTCTCTTGGCCTTTATCCAAAAATATATCCAAAAAAAGTAACATTTTTACCTTGGTTTTCATATAATTGATATGGATGATATATTTGAAGAGGAGGATACATGAGAAGAGGATGGGTGATACATTGGTGGTAGAGGATGCATTTGAGGCTGGTATGGCACACCATAATTAGGAAATGGTGGATAATAACCATATGGTTATGGATAACCATGTGAAGGTTGAAAATATGAAGGTTGTTCTGGTGGATAAAAACCTTGAGTGCTAGTAGATGAATCACTATACCCAAGGTTACTAGAACTCGATCTCCTACCAGATGAAGAGCCTACAGAAGTATGTTTCTTGCCTTTTCCTTTTGATGGAGCTCTAAGTTCACTTCTATCTCTCCTAGGTTCAGGAAACATATTTCCATCAAACTTTGATCTATCACGGAAATGTCCACTAGTGGTACCAACCCCATATTCTCCTCCATGCCGACTAGAAGACCTAATTTGACAATTATCACCACTATGTCCATCATCCTCATCAACTGGACTTAAACCACCACCATCGGGTCCATCACTACTCTGACCTGGTGTTGAACTAGAACTTGAATGAGACAAATTTTGTTGTTGAGATTGATCAACATCCATTTCATCATCAGAGGTATCCACAGGCAACACACCGATATTTTCACCATCTAACAATGGATTCTCTTTCTCATGAAGCCATTCTGATAGTGGATCAACATCTTCAAAGATATGATCAAGGCTGATAGGATTAAAATTAGTGTTTATATCATCAATGCTCATTCTTTTTTGATGCATTATCTGAAGCCTCATATTATAATAGGTAAACACTAGTTTCTCAAGTTTTTTATACTTTAACCTATTTCTTGCATTGGTGTGAATATAACTAAATGTGCTCCAATTTCATTCGCAATTTGATGCAGAAGTTGTTTGACTAAGCACTTTAATTGCTAATTTTTGTAATTCGGGAACACATGTGTCGTATATTATCCACCACTCAGCTACATAATATTATTTAAATTTCAAAATAACTTCAAAATGTACAATATAATTAAACAATATAAATTAAATTAAATAATTTAATTAACTATTTACCCAGATTCATTTGCTTTCAAGCTCTTTGTGCTTGTGGAGTACCGAATGTCTCATGTTTATCTCTAAATAGTAACAACTGCATAAATAAAAGATAGAGTAAAAATAAAAAAAATAATTCTTTTTCAAATTATGTAACTAAGTTAAAATCAATAATACTTGAATCTAACCTGATTAAACATTCTGACTTGAGTATCAAGAGAGGTTCTAATCTTTCAATTACTGATCGTGTACCTTCTAATGTTTCTATTAGTACATTCTCAGAATGCTCCACCCCAAATTGAAATTGAGGATTGAGAAAATAGCCTAAGCATAATTTATAAGAATATCATCTAATAATAATCTAAAGCTTAAAATAATAAAATATAAAAATAATTCTTAATTATATGAAACATTTTATCTTACCAGCTGAATGCAAGTTGGAATGCATAAAATTCCATTTATTGTTAATAATCTTTTCGTACTCGGTGAAATATCAACAATCTTGTTGAATTGCTCGTTTAGCTCTATCAACATCCTCATAAATAAAGCCCATTGTTGGTTTTTCATCGCCATCCACAAGTCTTAATACTTTTACTAGGGGCTCGTAAACTTTTATGAGGTCATTGGCTTTTTTCCAAAAATCATTTCCCAAAACAGTTTTTTTAGCTTCATAAGCAGGCCCTAACTTTTGCTGTCCCCATTTTGATTTTTAAAATTCCTATATATTCATAAGACAAAAATTAAAATAATATAATTTAAATTTTGGAACTAATAAAATCATTAAAGGTTGCTATATTTAAGTAATTATATTAACTAATTATAAAATACTGACCTTTGCATTAAACATTTCTCTCAGACCTTACTTTTGTCTTGTTATCTCTTCAAGTTGAATGAAATGAGTTGCAAATCGAGTAAGAGCGGGTTGAAGTATTTGCTTCCCTTGTGTATACTTCTTCATCAAATCAACAGTCCAAATGTGATTTTATATAAAGCAAGTCACTTTCTTTGCCTCATCTAACACTTTTGCTACACTGGCCTTTTTCCCAATATCTTCAAGGCATAAATCTAAACAGTAAGCTGCACATGCGGTCCAATATAGATGTTTTCTTTTCAACATTAATTTTTTTCCAGCAGCTTTCATTGCTGCCTCATTATCATTCACTATTTGGACAATGTAACTTTCTCCAATTTTTTCTACGACTGAATCTAACAAACTATAGTAGAATTCAACATCTCTACTACGAACACTTGAGACATCTATCAATTTCCAAAAAGTGGTTCCTTTACTACAATAAACAAGGAAATTAATGATGTGCATTTGATTCAAACTGTTCGTCCAACCATCACACATTAGAGTTGGACCCAATTCTTTCCCATGAGTCTTTAGTCCATTTACCCAATCACGAACTCACTAATACTTTGACTCCAAATACACATCTGAAACCTCATAAGGTGTTGGGAGCTTTACACCTTGTCCAACTTCTGTTGACACTTGAATTAAGTTATACAACCATGGAGAGTTTGCTAATTGAAAAGGAAGTCGTTAATATATTAAAAATTTAGATACCGCTTCACCTATCTTCCTTCGTAAAGTTGTTAAAAAAGAGTCATTGATCTTTGGTTGCTTTGAACTTTTGTTTCTAGCCAATTCAATTATGGCTCCTCTTAAGGTAAACTCAAACTCACTTAGGATGGATTTACTTGTTCTTTCTCCGTAGTATTCTCTAGTTGATCCATGAGAAGATTGCGCTTCTTCATAAATGTTATTCCAACTGCCAGTACTTCATCTGAATTCTTCCTTTCTATGCCACTCGTGTTGTGATTGGATACTTTCTCGAGTTTCTTGCCTTATAGCAGAAATCTCATTAATGAATTCTTCGTGTTCATCCTCCTCTCCCCTTAATTGATATAAGAATTATCTGTTCTCCTCTTTTTGTCTATTTTCTTTGTGTTGTTTTTTTTCAGTATATTCATCATACTTTCTCTAACGACACCTGTTAATAAAATAAAAATAATTCACACTTTATATTATTATCAATCTTTATTAATAAATTTACAATAATATTTTAAAATAATAATAAAGTATCACATACCAGTAACATTAGGGCATGGTGCAACATTGCCGGTTTTATGAGCAATGTGCTCTTTAAATTGTGTTATTCCTCATTTCACAATTTGACCACAAAGTTTACATACGACATTTCCTTTCGTATTTAGCACTGGAGTTCCAAAGTGCCAACCTATATCATTACTTGGTGCACCCTCCAATCCTTTAGTCAGGAACTCTTCACATGGTGACATGCTTTATTTTTATTTATATATAAGAAACATAAAATTATATTTAGAAATATAAGCAACTCATTACTTATATTATCAACAATATACTACAAAAAAAAGTAAACATCATTAACATGGAAAAATTAAATTTATTGCATAATCCATAATTTATTTATTTTTTAAAAACAACCATAACCCATTATTACCCAACCACCCAATAAAAATGTGATTAAAATAATGATTATTTCGGATAATATAGAAAAAAATTCCAACTACGTATCGTCTCTGGTTCAATAATTATTTTCTATTTTAGGTGCCAAAAAAAGTATCCTCAAATAGCATATAAGAGCAACAATTAACAGCTGATTGGCAACATAAATTTCAAGCTTTGAGAATAAGATTTAATTTGGATTTTTAAAATACTATGTTAATATTATATTTATGATTATTTGAATTTTTTACGAAATTTTTTAATTTCAAACTCAACTAATTTACCTATATGTATCCATTTGGTTTTTACCATTTATATAATAAATGAAATTCAAATTTATATCCTCAAAAAATATATATTTGAAGTTCGAATTCAAGTGAGAGTTTAAAGGTGCAAAAGGGCATTGCCCCCTTAAATTTTCAAAATTTAAAAAAGAGAACTCACACATAGTAAGATTTAAGCCAAAATAAATATGAAGACAACTCACATGGTGGGAATCAAACTTGAGCAATTAGAACGATAGAAGGTGAAAAGAGAGAGCCAACTAGTGCCTTAACCTCCAAAAAAAATGAAAAATTGCTGCTTTAGTCTCCTAAGGTTTATAAAATCTTAAGTTAATATATAGTAAAATTATAATTTCTTCCTAGAAAATGTCAAAATTTCAATTTAATCCTTTTGAGAACTATCAAGATATAAACCAATACAAAAATCACATTTTAACTCTAATAAAAATATATGACTTAATTTTAAATTGATATTTTTAGTAGTAGGATGGTTTGAGGGGCTTTTAGAAGTTGATTGTTGGATTGGATATAGAGAATGGATAGCATACAACAGTGAAATTTCTGGAGACCAAACAAAAATTAAAATAGACACCAAATCCAACAAAAATCAAATATAAATCCACAAGCCCCAAAAAAATAAAAAACTAAAATCTTATAATACAAAAAAAAAAAAAAAAAATGATGGTAGAAAAAAATAAAGCATTAGGGCTTAGGCCATCAGCTCTGCCTCTCAACTCTCAACTCTCAACTCTTAACTCTCAAGTACCGTCAACAATAAATGAAAAAAAAAAACTAAAACATTGGAAACCCAAAACCCCCAAATTTTTTTCAAAACCCATTCAAAGCTTTCTTCCAAACCTTTCCCTTTCTCCCTAACTATTTCTCATCAGTTATCTCATCCCTAACCTAAAGAATATATTTGCCGAGTCAAAACTTGTTTGTTATCTATCTATTAAATGATATATGTCCGCAATTTCTAGCATTTTACAAAAAAAAGAAGCAAGAATTCAAGACAAAAATTCAGGTACTTACTTGAAAGTTGAAAATTATGAATTTCTGAATATGCAAGTAAGATTTTGTTTTAGAGATTTTTTTGTTTGTGTTGTCTGTTGTGATTTTGTTTGGTTTGGTCTTTGGTGTTTAGACAGTGAAATATGAGATAATTTCATATTTTTCTATTGCTTTTGATTGCTTTTATCTGTTTTATTTTGGACTTCTTTTACTTTTTTTGATTGAAAACTATCTGATTTTGCAGGTGAGGAATATATTCCTTTTTGTCTCATACTCTCATTGTATTTCTGTTGATTTTTTTTAGAGGAGTTGAATTTTTTTTTTTAAATTTTACAATACCCCAAAGACTTTGGTCATCGTAACACTGTCGCGAACATCCCATTTTCAAGCAACGATTTACTATTTGAGGAAACGTGGGCTCCAAATTAGGATCCGAAGTGGCAGCCCATGATTACAAAGGTCTTTCGTATGTTGCCAAAGTCCCCTTTGTTGTCGTCAACTTGGTTAATTTCTGATCAGTGGATGTCGATGTTGAAAACAGAGTTGCATGGGTTCAAGCTGGTGCGATTCTCAGTGAAGTTTATCATAGAATTGTAGAGAAAAGTAGAACATTCAAACAAAACGCTACCCAACTCATCCTTCGATGGCAAAAGATCGTTCACCTTCCCGATGAAATGAACCCTAACGTTTCCATGTTCAATGTTAATTTAACTCAAAATGGGAGGAAAACAATTCTTGCTTCGTTCAGTATTTTCAATTTTTACTGTAACGAAAAAATAATGAGAATAACGGTCTATTATTGTTGCAATTGGCCGTTACCCATTAAAATTATGGCCACGATCCACCGCTATTGGTGTAACTCCACTTCACACCGCCATTTTTAGTAGTAGCGATTCCAGACGGCGCTGCTACCGCTATATAGCAGCTGCTATTCTACTACCTGACCTCTATTTAAATCCATGCTTAGTGCCTAACCGATTCCAAGAATGGCATTTGGTAAAGAGCCCAAGATTGCAATAATAGGAGGCATCTACCTATGTCTACGGCATCAGGCTTTGTCGTCCGACA
Source organism: Gossypium anomalum (assembly GCA_025698475.1). Classification (NCBI taxonomy): domain Eukaryota; kingdom Viridiplantae; phylum Streptophyta; class Magnoliopsida; order Malvales; family Malvaceae; genus Gossypium; species Gossypium anomalum. The sequence continues at coordinate 74,337,634 of CM046965.1, read as the reverse complement.
AAGCTCATGATACAACATAGCCAAAACTCTAGAACCCCAACTATACGAGCGAACATTCTGCAAATCAGTTAATAGGGGAAAATACATCAAATGAGCCCTGTTGCTGTTCGCATCCAGCTTTAGTACACCCTCTATACTATGCATAATGTACGCTCGAGCTGCGCATATCACCTCCTGCTCAGTGGCATTAATTGATAAATGTTCAAAATTGGATTTCAGCCATGAAAATCTCAAACCCGTAAATTTGGATTCAGCATCATTGGGGGAGGCTCCTAGTAGGCTATATGATGGTCGTAAAACTAACTAAAAATTCGACTAAGGCAAGCACACCTATCTAGCAGTAGTATAGTTTTGATGAGACCGGAAATATCATATCCACGAGGAATAAAAGTACTAGTATTAACTCTTTTTCTATTATTTAGCCTAAAAATAAAGAGGAATTGTTTTAACCTAAAATTTAACTAACCTAATTAACTAGTTAACGCGACAGAGACAAAAGTTTGGAAAAGACTTTAGGAAAACCGATGGAGAAAACAATACCCAAGGAAGAATCCACCTAGACTTCACTTATTACTTCTGAATGAGATGATTTATTCACTTGACTTATTCTGTAGAAATCCCTGATTTATGTTAATATCTCCGTCAAGACTAAAAACAACTAACTCTAGGTTGATTAATTGAAATCTCTTTCTAATTAAAACCCCTACCGTTGCATTAACTCGATCTATGGGATTTCCCTATTAGATTTGACTCTAATCTGGCAGATTTACGTTGTCCTATGTCTAGGATTGTATTCAACTCCGCTTAATTATGCTAGATCTACTCTTAAACAGGGACTTTTGCTCCACTGAATAAGCACATCAAACTTGGATTAATATCCTGAAATATTAAAGCAAGAATCAAGAACACATAATTAAGAATAAGGGCAAGTATTTATCTTATAATTCAGATATTAATAAGATTCATCTTAGGTTTCATCTCCCTTAGATATTTAGGGAGTTTAGTTCATAATAATGGGGGAAAACATCTCAAAATTGGGGAAACAACAAAACATAAAGAAACCTAGAAACTTCGCTAGAAATTGAATAGAGATCATTAGTTGATGTAATCCTGCTTCCGAGCTGATTCCAATGGCTTTCTTCGAGGATTTTTTGTGTTCTGATTTGCGTGTCCCTTTAATCCTCTTCTAGGGTGTTTATATAGGCTTTAGAATACTTCAAAACCTTCAAAAGTAGCATTTTTCGAGTAGAACTGAACTTGGGCTTGATAGGGACACGACCGTGTGCCACACCCGTGTGCAAGTGCTCAAACCGTATGCAATTTTGACTTGGATTAATGTCGACACGGCCATGAAACACGGGCGTGTGGTCTACCCGTGTGCCTCACACGGGCGTGTGGATCACCCGTGTGGAAGTGTCTAGGCTGTGTAAAACACTGTTTTATGCCCAATTTGTCTAGTTTTGGCCTGTTTCTCGCTCTTTTTGCTATCCTAAGCTCTCCTGAGTATAAAATATGAAATTAAAGGATTAGGAGCATCAAATTCACTAAAACCAAGGGAAAATCATTCATAAATATGCCAAGCATGGGGGAAAAATATGTATAAATTACAGTTTATCAAATATCCCTACGCTTAAGCATTTGTTTGTCTTCAAGCAAAATCCTCAACTCATAATCAAAATAAATTCTTCTCAACTCATAATTCTCATCAATAATGTTTCAAAATAATCCATAAGCAGTCATACATTGAAAATTTAACTAAAAGAACATTAAAATTTCAAACAATCAAAGTTAAGCATTTTAATCATAAAATTATAGGCATCCCCCTTTATCTAAGTAATTATCTTTGATTCCAAATTGACAATGTTTGACATCCTCACTAAAGGTTCACTCAAATCACTCAATGTGTTTAAGGTTCAATGATTAAGCACTCAATAGTCAAACATGAAAAGTTTTTACCATAAGCTTGCATGAAAATCAAATCTCCACCACTATAAATGAGATGATACATAAATCAAAAGGTCTTTAACAGGGTTGTAATTGGGCTTGGGTTAAAGGAGTGGATAAAGGCTGAAAGAGAGGGTTAGAATCAAGATTAATTTAATAGCTTACAAAATTCAGAAAAACAAATCTAATTACTGAATTACAAACAAGTGTGAAAATTAACACTACCCCAAATTAATGAAGTGAGCTTTTCTCTAAATATAATGACTTTAACTTGTCTGAGCTCTTTAGAATAGTATGTAACTGAATGAATATAACAATACATTTTTTTAAGAATAAGAACAAGTACAATAATGAAAAATACTTAATAAGAAATAACTCAGCAACTGGAATGAATGAACAAAGTTAGGTAACTAGTTAAATCAAATCTTGATAAAAAGGAGTCAATGAAAAGGGAGAGATTCTTAATGAATCAAAAAGGGTTAAATTGTGGGTTATTATTAAGGGGAAAATTAAGAAAAAATTGTTAAGGCCCAAAAGGGTTTACTAGGGGTCAATTATGTGGGTAGGCTTTTTATGGGGTAAATGGGTTAAAACCTAAGTGTCTTTATCATTTTAGTAAATCAAGTCAAGGGTGTGGTCTTGACATGTATAATCGATGCAAGTTCTAGAATAACAAATCAATGTTGACACACTCATAACCAATAAAATTAGTGAGCAAGAAAGATATATGCTCTTTAGAAGGCTCAAGATCTCACGAAAATTATGGGTATTTAATGTTAGTCCTGTAAATTCAAAACTTCAAGATAATACCTCAATTCAGGAAACAAACTAGCAATTTTAATTCTCAAAAAGTCAACTTATCATGCTTGATTCTCTAATTTCTTAAAGTTTAAAAAGTCAATGCACAAGTACCTATGATTTAATTTAAAACAAATCAATAAAAATCATAAATCAATCAGAATTTACTCTAATAATGATATGAGAAAATTATTTGAGAACAAGATAAAAATTCAGGTATTTTCTGATAATCACATAAATAACCTCCCCACACTTAAGATGTACATTGTCCTCAATGTACAAAGATAGATAATAACAATATAAGCATAATATCATAAGAGAGGGGGAGAAGCGAAACTGCCCTGAATTCTCGGATAAAATCCTTGGAATAGCGAAAGTAAGAATTGTAAAGAGAGCTAATGAAAGGCATGATTTTGAGTTACTAATAAGAAAATAAACACCACTGTGGAAGAGAATTAAGGGATAATTCGATAATAACCATAAAGATAAGCAGTGTTTAAAATATAAAACATAAGTCTTCAAAAATAAATAAAGGAAAATAAAATTAATAATAATAATAATAATAATAATAATAATAATAATAATAAAATAAAGGGACTCAAAGGTCCTCATCATCGGTGTCGTGAGCCGGTGGTGCTGGAGGAGTGATATGGAGGTGCTCGTGAATCTACCGCAAAGTCTCATCGATACTGTTGAACCTCACATCAAGACTGTCGAACCTCTGAGCATAGTACTGATGAAAATTGGTAAACTCCTCGAATGACACTCCTCAAAAGTTGGCAACAGAAGGGGTGTGGCAGTGACTCGATGGTGGAGGCTGTGGCGGATCCTCATGAGGGGGAAGATAGGGAAGAAGATGAGAGAGAAGGAAGGGAAAGGAAAAGAGAAGAAAGAAAGAAAAGAGAGGGAAAGAAAAAGAAAGGATAGAAGAGAAAGGGAAAGAAGGAAAAGGAGTTGATCGGCGGTGGCGATGGTGGCTGGAGTAGGGAGAAAGGATGGCTGCGGTGGCTATGAAAAGGATTGGAAGAAAAATACAAAATAGGGAAAAATGAAAAGGGGGCTAGGGTTTTAAATGGGGACACGATCGTGTGAAGCCCGTGTTGGGCCACACGGCCTTGTCACACGCCTGTGTGGATCGTGTTCCGCCCCATGTTTATCATGAAAACTTAATGTCTAATCGTCACATGGCCTGTGGACACGCCCGTGTGCCTCGCCCGTGTGGCTTCCTGACTTATTTAAAATTTGAAAAATTAGCTCCAATTTTCACACGGCCGTGTCGCACGGCTGTGTGGATCGAGTTAATGACTGTGTGGCTCGATATTTGGGGATTTTGTACCCTTATTTCCACACGGCTAAGGACACGCCAGTGTGTCTAGGCCGTGTGGACCACTGTACCTGCATAAAAATATTAAAAATAACTAAAATAAACTAGTTAGTGGTGTTAGTACTCGGCTTGCCTCTCGAGAAGCGCTTATTTAGAGTCTAAGCTCGACTTACCTCTTTGTTGCATGGTCATGGTGGTTCGAGCAGTTTAAACTCCTCATTCCTGCTATCAATCTTAGCAAAATAAGGTTTTAGACGAGTACTATTTACCTTAAAAGTGCCAAATTTGGAATGAGTTACCTCGACTGTACCGTATGGGAAAATATTGAGTGCCGTAAATGGGATTGCTCCATTAGGTTCAGAAGTGGTAACACGAGGGTCTGTTGTATCTAATAGTACTTTGTCTCCAACTCTAAGTTGATTCGATAAAAATTTGAGTCTGTCATGGCGCGGTTTTGGTTTATTGTGTGTTTTTGGTTTCTCCTTGACATGTGTTCGCCATTCATCTAGTTCATCGATTTGAAGCCTTCGTTCTTCATGAGTCACTCTCTTTTTATGGCATGGATTAGAATGTGGCTCCATCACGTTCTTCCTAGGGGACTCCTGCAAAGAAGTTTGAGTTGTGACACTACTCAAATTATCAGAACTGAAATAATCATCTCAATTACTAGATATTTTAGCAGAATCATGAGCTTGGAGTTTAATCGTGTCATCACCTGCACGAAGTATCAATTCACCTGTGCCAACATCAATAATAGTTCTAGCAGTTGCTAAAAAGGGCCTTCCTAAAATTAAAGGTACGTCACTATCCTCTTCCATGTCTAGAATAACAAAATCAATTGGGAATATAAATTTATGAATTTTGACCAGCACGTCTTCAATAATACCCCTAGGAAATCTAATTGTTTTATCTGCCAATTGAATGCTCATCCTAGTTTGTTTGGGTTTCCCAAGACCTAGTTGTTTAAACATTTTATAGGGCATGACATTAATACTCGCCCCTAAATTAGTCAATGCATTATTAACATCTAAACTACCAATTAAACAAGGAATCGTAAAACTCCCTGGATCTTTCAACTTGTTGGGTAGCTTATTTTGTAGAATAGCTGAGCAGATTACGTTTAACTCTACATGCGACGCATCATCCAACTTCTGCTTATTTGCTAAAAGCTTCTTTAAAAATTTAACTGTGTTTGGCATCTACGAAAGAGCTTCAATAAATGGTAAGTTAATATGTAATTTCTTTAATAATTTAAGGAATTTACCAAATTGTTCGTCCGTGTGGTCTTTCCTTGTCGCACTGGAGTACGGCACACGAGGTTTATATTCTTTACTTATTGGTTTTTCTCACAGTGGTCCACCTCACCCTTACCTTTACTTACCACAATTCCTTGCCTCGGTTCAGGTTCAGGTTCAACTAACCCTTCTTCATCTCGAACAGTAATCGCATTAAGCTGCTTCCTTGGGTTATTTTCAATTTTACTCGGCAAGCTTCCTTGTGGTCGTTCAAAATCATCTTTGCCAATTGGCCTATTTGATTCTCGAGGCCTTGAATTGATGCTTGCTAATTTTTAAGAGCTGTCTCGATGTTTTGAAAATGTGTTTCAGATACCGCAATGAATTTTGTTAGCATATCCTCAAGGTTCGGCTTCTTTTCCTACTGGTAAGGTTGTTGTTGAAAGCCTGGAGGATGTTGTGGTCTTTGATTTCCTTGACCACCTCACGAGAAATTGGGATGGTTCCTCCACCCTGCATTATAAGTGTTATTTTGAGGTCTAAAATTATTACCCATATAGTGGATTTGTTCCTCCTCGGTGCTAGGGTTGAAGGACGGATAATCTGTGTTGTATGTTTCTCTATTTGAATCACACCTCATCACTGGATGTACCTGAGTAGAACCATACAAACCATCAATCTTTTTATTTAAAAGTTCTACCTGGTTAGACAGTATAGTGACCGCGTCGAGGTTGAAAACATCGGCTGCTTTTGTCAGCTTTGTTCTCATGACTTGCGACTAATAGTTATTCAGTGACATCTCTTCAATAAATTCATAAGCCTCTTCAGGTGTTTTCTTGTTTAAAGTTCTGTCGGCGGCTGCGTTGATCAGTTGCCTTGTTGAGGGGTTTACATTGTTGTAAAAAGTCTGAACCTATAGCCATAAAGGTAACCCATGGTGAGGGTATCTTCTCAATAAGTCCTTGTATCTCTCCCATGCATCATAAAGAGCTTCCAGATCCATCTGCACAAAAGAAGAGATATCATTCCTCAATTTAGCTGTTTTAGCCGACAGAAAATATTTAAGTAAAAATTGTTCAGCCATTTGTTCCCAAGTAGTAATTGACCCTCGTGGTAACGAGTTCAACCACTGTTTAGCCTTATTCCTCAATGAAAAGGGAAATAACCGAAGGCGTATGGCATCATCAGAAATGCCATTAATCTTAAAGGTGTCATAGAGTTCTAGAAAATTCACTAAATGAGTGTTTGGATCCTCGTCCTGCAAACCATCAAATTGAACAAACTGCTGTATCATTTGAACCATGTTGGGTTTCAGTTCAAAGTTATTTGTAGCAACAACAGGCCTAACTATACTCGATTCAGTTCCTATTAAATTAGGTTTAGCATAATCATACATAGTACGAGGAGCAGGATTCTGTTCTACTGGATTTACAGCAACCACAAGAGGTAGCAAATTATTCTGATTATCAGCCATCTCTTCGGTTGTAGTATGGATATCGTCCTCTTGCCCTTCCTCTATGTATTGTAGGCTTCACCTTATTTCTCTTCGATTTGTAAGAGCTGTGATTTTGATCTCACTATCAAAAAGTAAAGGTTCCGACGAGTTTCTTCTAATCATAAACTATAAAACCTGCCAGAAATAGAAAGAAAAATTTAGTAAATAAAAATAAAAACAAAGTTAAATAAAAATAAAAAATAATGGCTAAAGTAATAAAAATTAAGTATTCCTAATATCTTAGTCCCCGGCAACGGCGCTAAAAACTTGATGGTCGTGAAACTAACTAAAAATTCGACTAAGGCAAGCGCACCTATCGAACAATAGTATAGTTCTGATGAGACCGAAAATATCGTATCCACGATGACTAAAAGTATAGTATTAAATCTTTTTTCAATTATTTAGCCTAAAAATAAAGAAGAATTGCTTTAACCTAAAATTTAACTAACCTAATTAACTAATTAACGTGACAGAAACAAAAGTTGGAAAAGACTTTAGGAAAACCGGTGGAGAAAACAATATCCAAGGAAGAATCCACCTAGACTTCACTTATTACTTCTGAATCAGACGATTTATTCACTTGACTTATTCCGTAGAAATCCTTGATTTATGTTAATATCTCCATCGAGACTAAAAGTAACTGACTCTAGGTTGATTAATTGAAATCACTTTCTAATTAAAACCCCTATCGTCGCATTAACTCGATCTATGGATTTCCCTGATAGATTTGACTCTAATCCGGCAGATTTATGTCGTCCTATGTCTAGGATTGCATTCAACTCCGCTTAATTATGCTAGATCTACTCTTAAACAGGGACTTTTGCTCCACTAAATAAGCACATCAAACTTTGATTAATATCCTGAAATATTAAAACAAGAATCAAGTACACATAATTAAGAATAAGAGTAAGTATTTATCATATAATTCAGATATTAATAAGATTCGTCTTAGGTTTTATCTCCCTTAGGTATTTAGGGAGTTTAGTTCATAATAATGGGGGAAAACATCTCAAAATTGGGGAAACAACAAAACATAAAGAAACCTAGAAACTTCACCAGAAATTGAATGGAGATCTTCAGTCTTGATGTAATCCTGCTTCCGAGCTGATTCCAATGGCTTTCTTCGAGTATTTTTTGCGTTCTTCTCTGCATGTATCCTCTTCTAGGGTGTTTATATAGGCTTTAGAATGCTTCAAAACCCTCAAAAGTGGCCTTTTCCAAGTAGAACTAGACTTGGGCTTAACAGGGACAATGCTGTGTGCCACACCCGTGTGCAAGTGCTCAAACCGTGTGCAATTCTGACTTGGATTAATGTCGACACAGCCATGACACACGGGTGTGTGGTCTGCCCGTGTACCTCACACGGGCTTGTGGATCACCCGTGTGGAAGTGTTTAGGCCGTGTGAAACACTGTTTTAAGCCCAATTTATCTGTTTTTGGCCCATTTTTTGCTCTTTTTGCTATCCTAAGCTCTCCTGAGTATAAAATATGAAATTAAAGGATTAGGAGCATCAAATTCACTAAAACCAAGGGAAAATCATTCATAAATACTCCAAGAATGGGGTAAAAATATGTATAAATTATGGTTTATCACTAAAACAAAGGGCAGTCAGCTTAGGTATTGTACTTACGTCCGTTACAGTACTTCAGTCGATTGGGAGCCCAAGTTGCAATGCAACATCCTCTAGAGTGAAAGTGCACTCCCCACACGGCAAATGAACAATATGGGTCTCCAGGCACCAACACTCGACCAATGCAAATATTAAATCGTACCACAAATCAAACTTCTGGATCAATGCTGCTGACCCGAATTCGGCTAACTCCAAGTATGACATCAATCGTTCATCCGGGGATATCCTAAACCATTCACCCGAGCCCTCAATATGCGGTACAGGCCCTGGCACTATTAAATTATAGAAAATAGTTATTATAACATAATTTATTTCCGTAAATGACGTAAAACTTTTTTTAAGGGAACTTGTGATTAACAAATAACAATATATTACCATATTATTAACTGTGTTTGATATGTGATCATCGTTCTTAATCAATGAACCCATTTCGATACCTGTAATTTCAAAACAAATTTCGATAATTAATTTCTAATTTTGATGCATTTTAAATATTTATCAAAATACTTAAATTTTATATATTACTTTTAATTACAAAAAATACCAAACAGTTTTGTCCACATCATATTTTTTGCTATACTACATTAACAAAATAAATATATCTTATAAATTCCAACTCAAACTCCAACTCAATGGTCTCATTCACAAATTTCATCTCAATAGTCTAATCTTTTATCTACATAAAAAACAAAAAAATTATATTAAAATAATAAAAATAACATGCCAATAAAAAAAATATAACATAAATTATCTCAACATAATAAATATGAATATTGTTATTATTATTTTAAAATGATAGTGGATCCAGGTGGGTCAGGTTTTGGTCGTATAGAGGTCGTAATTGACCCGTATTCCTTTTGGTGCCACCTATTTAGATGGCATTTCCCATTTTATATTTATATATATGTAATAGCCCGAATTTCAGTGATATCGAAAACTGTGGTTCGAGGCCACTAAATCCAGAAAATGAGCTCATAAATTTTATTATTTAATATTTCTGAGTTAAATGTGGTTTTTAAAAGATTTTTGAATTAGTAAATTTGTGTTTATAAAAATTTATTAGGTCAATTAATTGAGAAAAAAAGATATCAAGCCCTCGGTGTTATAAACCAAGCCATAAATATTTTTATAAATATTTACGGAGTGTCAATATGGTAGTATTAAAGTTTCGTCGAAAAATTTTAACCTTTCGGTAGTCAATTAATTAAAAAGGATTAAATTGAAAAAGTTACAAAACTTAATAGCTTAATAGTAAGTAAAGGAGGACAAAAAGGGAAAATAGACCATCTTAAATGGCTGAGGCTGCATAATGTGAATAAAAAATCAAAGATATTTATGTGATTAGGGACAAAATTGGAATTAAAATAAAGTTTATATGGCCAAATGTTATTTTAATAGTTTCTAGACATTTTCTTTATTAATTTTCTATCAAAAATAGCCATTAAAGAGGGTTTGAGTTGGTCTTTCATATTTTAACTTCAAGTAAGCTCAATTCTTACTTTTTCCTCGAAATTTTTATGTTTTTGGACTTGTACAATTAGGTCCAATTTGTTATTTCATTAGTTTTTGATTTTGTTGGAAATTTTGGAAGATGCCATTGATAATTTCATATTATTTTAGTTATTTGATGATGAAATTCAGATGTTAATGGATATGTAAATGTATTTTATTAAAGAATTTTGAGTGGAATCATGATTTAGGGATTAAATTGTAAAGTTGTCGAATTTATGGAAAATTCTAAAATTTTATGGAATTCAAGGGCTGCTATTGATATATATATATGAAAATATTTTGGCTTGGAACAATGAATAAATTGCATGAATTTCATTTTCCGAGCCTAGGGATGAAATCGTCATTTATTAAAAGTGAGTATATGTAAATTGGACTAAAATGAGTATGAATTACATTAAATTATTTAAATTTACTCGTATAGATCTGGGTAGATCGAATGAGGAGTTAGAACGAAGAAATGACAAAATGTCGGATTAATAGACTTTATGTATACGAACATTTATCGAGGTAAGTTCGTATAACTTAGCTATGCTTATTTTTATGCTTGAATTGAATTGTGTATGTGATTGTATAAATATATATGTGAAATGATTACATATTTGATAAAGCTTGATAAATGATAACGTTTGAAATAAATGATAATACCCGTAAAGTGATAAATGATAAAAATGTTATTTTTGTGCTTGAGTTGAATGTGAAAATGTGAATTACATAAGTGCATAAATATAAAAGATTGAACATATGCCCGATAATTTCCTAACAAATGTTAAATCCCGTTTGAATAAATGGAAGTCGATGGATAATGATGATTTCCCTTATTGAATGAGATCCTGCATTTGTTGCTGAAAGGATTTAGCTCAGATGAGTAATCCTATTGACCTCATTATGGAAAGGATTTAGCTCGAAGAGGTAATCTGAAATGAGCCTCTCGAGCATATGTTTCAATTAGGATTTAGCCTGGACTTGTAATCCTAATTGACTAGATTTAGCCTGGACTGGTAATCTAGATCGGTCTCTACAGGGAATTCTTTGTCATATAAAGGATTTAGCCTGGACTAGTAATCCGACAAAGCCCTTAGAGTATATGTTACATTCAGAATTTAGCTTGGACTAGTAATTCTGCTGTATGATATGTGGCTCGAGAGTATACCTAAAAGGTACTACTGGATATGAATTGACGGACTATGGAATTGTAAACCTCAAGTGTACTACCTATGTATCCATCGATGTTTTCAATAATTCAACAGGTAAAATACTGATATGAAAATAAAAGGGATTTTTACATGTATCTATCTGAAAAATATGAAATGATGTTACATGAAATGAAATATGAAAGTATGAGATGTTTATATATGAACATGAAATGGTTTGATGAATACATGCATTTATGAGAATAGATTTGTACACCTTGAGTGTACTACCCGAGTGATTATCAACACTGCAATTGATTATTGAGTAAAGTCCTGACATGAAATATACCGGAATTCGAGATGAATTAATATGAAATAAATCTGAGACACATAGAGATAAATTGTATATATATTATGCGAATACATGTTGTGGAAAAACATATGTGTATGAGAATTTGAATATTTGTTAGGCTCATATATGTGTTTCTTGAAATTTATATGAAATATGTGATTAACATGGGTATTGAGAATATGTGTTAGGGCTTGTGACCAAATGGTTTGGTTGTGCTTTGTATGTTTAACTGGAATAGAAATGGTTGGTAAGTTAAATACGAAGTTATACGGACTTACTAAGCATTATATGCTTACTCTGTTTTTACTTTTCCCTGTCTTATAGTTAATCGGAAGCTCATTGGATTGGAAGCTCGATGGAGATCACTCACACTATCCATCAATTCAATTTGGTATATAAGGTAAAATAATTATGGTTATTGTAAAACCCATAACCCTTAACCATCGTCGGAATAGGTTAAGAGCATTACCGGGCTTGTAACTCATATCAGAACCACTACACATCAAATATCATCTCATTACTACTAAAAGTCTTTCATTCACATCCATAATTCACATAAAATCGAATATACAATGTTTAAACATGCATTCGGGGCCAAATTGATATCATATAAAAGTTTTAGAACTTATAAAAAATTTCAACTTTTAAAAGGTCACACGTCTGTGTGAACAGTGTGAGACAAGCCCGTGTGTCTAAGCCGTGGCAAAACAGGGCAGAGTTACTGGCTTGACCACATGGCTGCATGACACACCTGTGTGTCTTGGCCGTGGTCGAGCCTGACTAGGGCCACACAGTTAGCCACACACTCGTGTGCTTTCGCCGTGCTCGGGTTTGACTTACAATTGTAGGGTACCCCAGGGGACACACGGCCGTGCAACATAGCCATGTGTCACACACGGCTGAGAAACACGCCCGTGTCTCTTCTCGTGTGGACAAAAATAGGCCATTTGAATAGCCAATTTGCCACCCTAATTTGGTCAACCCACCAGCAAAGAAAACAAGCATATTTACACCACCATTTCAGCCAATTTCAACACCAAAACATAAACCAATCATATCATATAGTAGTCACCCAAATCTATACTCATAAACCTTACCAATTCATGCCAAACATAAGATAAGATTATACCAAAATATTTCCTTCCATACATTATTCAATCTCAAGCTAAACTTACCAAAACTTACCAAATAAAACATACCTCAATTGCATACTAACGTCACATACCATAAGACATTATCAATTATGAGGTTAAACAACAACTAGCCAAATCACATGGCTAAATATATACATCACAAAATATAATTCCACAATTACTAGCCTACACATGCCATACTTCAAAATATACATTTTCAAAAGTACCAAAATGAGGTTCGATACTGTGGTGACAATCCTTGACAATCCCTGAGCTTGTAGTAGCTTCGATATCTATAAAACAATGCAAACACACACAGGGTAAGCTTTCAAAAGCTTAGTAAGCTCGTACTATAATCATCATCACATAAGTATTTACAAGTTCTTAAATCATTAATTCAAATCTATACTAACACAATCCATATGTCCATACCAAATCAATGAGCTTCATAATTATAATATCATCTACCACATAGGTATCGTACACACCTGAATCTTCCCGTACTTATTCACTTTCATTCTTACCTCTCATTGACTATTTTAAAACTTTCGTAAATTATTCATACTTTAAACATCTGCACACTTAGTGCTATAAAGGTTAGCCGAAGCTAGAACGATTCCGCACACTTAGTGCCATTTAAATTAACTAAAACTAAGTCGGTATCGCACACTTAGTGCCATTTAAATTAACTGAAACTAAGTCGGTATCGCACAGTTAGTGCCTTAAATAACCGAAGCTAGTTTCAATCGCACACTTAGTGCCAAATATCCTTGATTTATCATTGTATTCATCCAAACCAAACATATATACAATCTATGTATAATCAAAACATCAAAATATACTTAAACATCATGCTTTAAGTACGAACTTACCTCGTACTCGAAATTTGTCGACTGGAATCATTTACTCTATAATCTTCGACTTTCCTTGGTCTAAGTCCCAATTCCTCTTTTCTTGATCTATATGTATTCAAAATTAACCCTTTTATTCACCAAATCATTCAAACCAATCCATATACATACAATGAGGGCATTTTACAAAATAGCCCTCACATTTTGACATTTTGGCACTTTAGTCCCTAATTCACAAAATCACCAAATACAAAAAATTTGAATATACTCATGTTTAGCTGAATTCTCCTAGATCTCATACAAGTCCATATATTTCATTTATTTTACATTTTAGTCCCTCAAAATAACATTTTACAAGTTAGCCTAATTACTCAATTTCATAAAAAATCCAAAGACAAAACATGTAAACCCAACATCAAGCTCTCATAATTCATCATATAACATCACAAAACTCATGAATCCATCCATGGTACATTTCAAAATCATCAACAAAATCAAAAATTGAGAGATGGGTTTGATAGTATACTAAACAACGATCGCAAAAACGTAGAAATTATAAAAAACGGATCAAAAGACACACCTTTATCAAAGAAACTCAATGGCCGAACCCTAATGCTCTTTCTCTTTTATTTTGTTCATTAATTTTCGTCAAGATGGATGATTAATGGCCATTTTCATGCTTTTGATTTTATTTTAATTACTTTAACATGTTAATGACCACAATACCCTTTTAGTAAACCATTTAAAATCACATATAATATGGTCCAGTATACAAGTAAATGGCATAATAACCACATAAGGACCTTTCCAATATAAAGCCAAGTCAAATAGGCACTTTTAACATCTAGCACTCAACTTTTACAATTTACGCAATTAAGTTCTTTTTGCAAATTAAGCACACAAAGAGTTAAATTATCACACGAGACTTTCTCACATGCTAATTCACATATCACAAGAACAGAAAATAATATTTAAATATTTTTTAGACTCAGATATGTGGTCCCGAAACCACTATTTCGACTAGAGTCAAAACTGGACTGCTACAATTGTCCCCCTTAAGGATTTTCGTCCCCGAAAATCTTACCGTTGAATAGATTTGGATATTGCTGTCTCATAGTATCTTCAGGCTCCCACGTGGCCTCTTCAATACCGTGTCGATGCCACATCACTTTAACTAATGAAACTTTCTTATTTTGCAGCTCTTTAACCTCTCGAGCTAAAATACGGATTGGCTTTTCTTCGTAAGTCATATCAGACTGAATCTCTAACTCAGACGGATGAATCACATGTGAAGGATCGGCTCTATATCATCGAAGCATCGATACGTGAAACACATTATGAATCTTTTCTAGCTCTGATGGCAATAACAATCTATACGCTACTGGCCCAATACGCTCGATAATCTCATACGGTCCAATAATCCTTGGACTCAACTTGCCTTTTCTACCGAACCGAAGCACTTTCTTCCACGGAGACACTTTCAAAAATACTTTATCCCCGATCTCAAACTCAATGTCTTTTCTTTTCAAATTCGCATATGATTTCTGACGATCAGAAGCTGCTTTCAAACTATCTCGAATCACTTTTACTTTCTGTTTTGTTTCTTTTATCAAATCAACTCTATGAATCTTTTTTCGCTGAGCTCAATCCAATACAAAGGTGTACAACATTTATGACCATATAAAGCTTCGTATGGTGCCATTTTAATGCTCGACTGAAAACTGTTATTATACACGAATTCAATCAAGGGCATATATTGTTCCCACTTGCCTTCAAATTCAAGAATGCAACATCTCAACATATCCTCAAGTATCTGAATAATCCACTCAGATTGACCGTCCGTTTGCGGATGAAAAGCAGTACTAAAGTGCAATTTAGTACCCAGAGCATCTTGCAACTTCTTCCAAAATCGTGATGTGAATCTCGGATCTCTGTCTAACACTATAGACAATGACACACCATGCAATCTCACGATATCAGGAATGGATAACTCAGTTAATTTATCAAGCAAGTAATCAGACCGAATCGAAATAAAATGAGCTAATTTCGTCAATTGATCAACTACGACCCAAATTGCATCTTTCTTTCTCAGAGATGGGGGCAAACTCGAAACAAAATCCATGGTCATTCGATCCCATTTCCACTCCGGAACCATAATCAGTTGTAACAACCCTGATGGCACCTGATGTTCAGCTTTAACTTGCTGACAGATCAAACATTTAGAAACAAAATCAGAGATATCTTTTTTCATTCTGAACCACCAATAATGCTGTTTTAGATCATTATACATTTTCGTACTACCTTGATGCACAGATAACCGACTATTGTGAGCTTCACTCAGAATCATTTGAAATAACTTTGGATTTCTCGGAACACAAATTCGATCTCAAAAACTTAAACAATTGTAACACCCTTCACCCGTATCCGACTCCGGAACAAGGTTCGAGGCGTTACCGGACTTAAACATTCACAAACATATAAAATCGGGTCACAAAGTTCTGCCCAAAATTAAAACTTGCAAACCACAATAAATAAAGACCACATCTCACAGCCATGTACAAAAGCTCAATGTAGGCCAATACGTAAACCAAATCATAATAATAATACATGACATGAAATAAACTTCTTATACATGCCACTCACATGAAAACATTTAACATATACTAGCCAATACTCCAAGGGTAATGGCTTGATAGTGTGATGCTGCCTCCGACGATCTCCAACCCCTGAGCTGACCTGACAAACTAAAAATAAATGAAAAGAAGGAAGTAAGCTTTACGCTTAGTAAGCAAGTACATAAACAATGAATAAAGAATTTAGTATGATTACATAATAACTCAAGTGTATCTACTTTTAATTTCACTATTTATTCCACTTTGGTCAAGCTGTCTCTCCTGCGTCATGTTCACTAAATAAATCATAACTCGAGTTACGAAACTCAAAATCCAATTCCGTTAATTTTCCTTGAAAATAGACTCATATATCTATTCACTAATTTTTTTGTAGAATTTTTGGTCAAGCCAATTAGTACAGTTTATTAGTTAAAATTTCCCCTGTTACACATATCCACTAATCTGACCTCTGTTCACTACGAATTTAATTTCTCCTAGTATACAATTCAAATAATCATGAAACCTGTTTCATTTAAAACTAGACTCAATAATGAATTTATGCATATAAACTATATTTCTTAATTTATTTTGTACAATTTTTAATGATTTTTAAAAGTTGGAACAGGGGATCACATAGTCATTCTGAGCAAGTCACACTCAATTATAAATATCTCAAAATATAGAATTCCTTTACTTGATCCGTTTCTTTTATATGAAAATAGACTCATCAAGATTTAATTTCACATCTCATTCAGCCTCTAGTTAAATTCCTACTATTTTTGGTGAGTTTTCAAAACCACGTCACTGCTACTGTCCCACAACAGTTTTAGTGCTAATTCACTCTTTCACACTTTCTTTGTATTAACCTCATTTTAACATACATATCACAATTCATTTTCACTACATTTCATACATTACAAGTATAGGTCCATAATTAAATTGTCACCATAAAGCCATCCCGTTGAACAATTCGGATCAATTCCCGATACTTGATGGTTTCAGCACACAGCTCCACCATCATATTTCATATAATTCGACTCTCTTGTACACATGGTGAACACTTAGTACCACCCATGTGACCTAGCCAATTTATCTCGTAGCTCTCTTGTCTACATGGTGTCCTTCACCTGGAACCACGCATGCGACCTAGCTACATATATCCATAGCTCTCTTGTCTACATGGGATACTTCCCAGTATCACACATGTGACCTAGCTACATTTATCTCTCTCCCAGTAGCTCTCTTGTCTACATGGGATACTTCCCGTATCACACATGTGACCTAGCTACTACATAGTATCGTGTAGCTTTCTTGTACACATGATGTGCACTCGGCATCATACATGTGACCTAGCTACACTCCATCTATATTATTCAATTCTTCCAATGTTCAACCGGATTTCTCTCTCTATTACTTATTTCTATTCTTCCAATAATCAATTTATGCCTCAA
Organism: Gossypium anomalum; assembly: GCA_025698475.1. Lineage (NCBI taxonomy): Eukaryota > Viridiplantae > Streptophyta > Magnoliopsida > Malvales > Malvaceae > Gossypium > Gossypium anomalum. The sequence continues at coordinate 74,320,166 of CM046965.1, read as the reverse complement.
AATCGGCTAAAATATATATAATAGGCTGAAATATAAAAATGTAAATGAAGTTAATGCATTATTTACATACAAACTTACCTCGGTGCAAAATATAGAAATTTTGCAATTTAGTCCAAAACATTTTCCTTTCCCCTGCTCGAGATCGATTCCACGCCTTTCTTGATCTATAATATCACATTTAGCCTAATAATTAATCACACTATTCATGTGGGTCTAAAAAACATATTTTTACAAATTTTCATTTTGACCCCTAAACTTTTGCATATTTGCACTTTTGCCCCAAGACTCGAAAATTAAACTTCATCCTATTTCCTTGTGTTTTATGACATACTGATCATTTTTCCTTCTATGGCAACATCAAATTCTCACTCTAACACATAGTTATGAACAATAGATATTTTTATCGATTATGCTTAGTTTTACTCGTTTTTCGAAAAATCACTTAGCAAAAGTTGTTTAACACAATTTCAAGCTTCATATTCTACCATAAAACATCAAAATAAACACATTTCACCTATGGGTATTTTTCCAAATATGAACTCTAGCTTAAATAATTGCTAGAATAAGCTTAATCGAGCTACCGATTCCAAAAACGTAAAGAACATTAAAAACGAGGCTTGGAATCACTTACTATTGAGCTTGGAAAGCTTGAAAACCCTAGCCATGGCCTCCCCCATGCTAATTTCGGCCTCCATGAAGAAGATGAGCAAAATTGGCTTTTAATTTTGTATTTTAATTCATTTTACCCCTAAATGACCAAAATGCCCTTACTACTAAACTTTCAAAAATTCCTTCCATGTCCTAATTTTGTCCATGAACTTAAAATTGGTCAAATTCCTATTTAAGACCTCCTAATTAATATTTTAAAGCAATTTCATACTAGAAACTTCTAGAATGCAAGTTTTGCAACTTATTCAATTTAGTCCCTAACTTCAAATTAAGCACTTTATGCATTGAATTTCTTCACGAAATTTTCACGAAATCATGAAATCATATCATAAACCTCGAAATAATTATAAAATAATTATAAAACAATTATTTCTATCTCAAATTTGTGGTCACGAAACCACTATTCCGATTAGGCCCTGATTCGGGTTGTCACAACAATCATCTTTATCAACTTTGAATTCTGAATCAGTCTCTATATCACACTGAGCTCGTTTAGCTAAAATCTCATTATCAATCTTCTAAGCTTCGATAATTTGCTGTAAGAACAAAGGTCTTGCTTTTAATTCAGCTAAAACTGAACCATCATCAGACAGAACCAAATGAGCATTCATCGCACGCAGAGTAAATAGTGATTTTCAACTCAAAGCATCAACAAGAACATTTGTTTTTCCTGGGTGATAATCAATCACAAGTTCATAATCTTTTAGCAATTCTAACCATCTTCTCTGATGCATATTTAGGTCTTTCGAGTCATCAAATACTTTAAACTCTTATGATCCGAATACACGTGACATTTCTCACCGAATAAATAATGGGGCCAGATCTTTAGAGCAAAGACAATCGCAGCCAACTCAAGATCGTGTGTTGGATAGTTCTTTTCGTGCGGCCTCAACTGTCTCGAAGCATAAGCAATGACTTTTCCTTCTTGCATTAAAACACATCCCAGACCGATCAACGAAGCATCGCTGTAAATCACAAATTCTTTACCCGATTTGGGTTGTACTAAAACTGGGCTTCATCAACAAGGTCTTCAACTGATCAAAACTGTTCTGACACTTTTCAGACCATTCAAACTTCATATCTTTCTGTAGCAGTTTTGTTAACGGAGTTGCAAGATCAAAAAACGTTTCACGAATCTTCTATAGTAACCAGCAAGTCTTAGAAAACTACGGACTTCGGAAACATTCTTCTGAGGTTTCCAATCTAGAATAGCTGAAATTTTGCTCGGATCAACTCGGATACCAGATGCTGATACAATATGACCCAGGAAACCAACTTCTCGCAACCAGAACTCATATTTACTGAACTTCACATATAACTGTTTATCTCGCAGAGTCTGTAGCACTATTCTCAGATGCTCGGCATGTTCAGATTCACCACGTGAATAAATCAAAATGCCATCAATGAATACCATAACAAATTGATATAAATACGGTCTGAAAATTCTATTCATAAAATCCATAAAGATAGCAGGTGCGTTAGTTAATCCGAAAGGCATAACTAAGAATTCATAGTGGCCGTACCTCGTTCTGAAAGTAGTTTTTGGAATATCTGAGTCTTTCACTCGTAATTGATAATAGCCTGATCTCAAATCAATCTTCGAAAACACAGTAGCTCCTCTCAACTGATCAAACAAATCATCAATTTGGGGCAGAGGATACTTATTATTAATAGTCTCTTTGTTCAACTGACGATAATCTATATACATTCTTATCGTACCACATTTCTTTTTCACAAATAGAACCAGAGCATCCCAAGGTGAGAAACTCGGTCTAGCAAACCCTCTATCGGACAACTCTTGCAACTGAGACTTTAATTCTTTTAGTTCGATCGGAGCCATTCTGTACGAAGCTATTGAAATTGGAGTAGTACCAGGTACCAATTCAATGCCAAATTCTACCTCTCTAACCGGAGGTGATCCCAGAAGTTCTTCAAGAAAAATACCTAGGAACTCACATACAGCAGGCACTGAGTCAACTTTCTTTTCTGACACTCTCGAATTAATCACATATGCAAAATAAGCTTCACAACCCTTTCTCACAATACTCAAAGCTTTCATCGAAGATATTACAGCAGGCAATCCATTCAAATCACTAGATTCAATTCTGACTATTTCATCATTCTTGCATCTCAAATCAATAGTATTCCGTTTGCAGTTTACCACAACATCATGCAAAGTTAACCAATCCATACCCAAAATTATATCAAACTCATCAAAAGGCAATAACATCAAATCAACCGGAAAATAATTGTCTCGAAACATTAAAGGACAATTCTTACAGACTTTACCAACTAGAACACATCTGCCTAGGGGGTTCGAAACTCTAATTACAAATTCAGTAGACTCTGCAGGCAAAGTCTTATTGTTCACTAAGTTCATACATATATACGAATGTGTTGATCCAGGATCTATCAAAGCAATCACAGAAGTATCATAGAGAGTAAATGTACCCGTAATCACATCTGACGAAGGAGCTCGGATAGTATAGGCTCTGGTAGGTGCGCGAGCCTCAGATCTAACAACTGTATCTTTCGTTCCTCTTTGACAACCGCTTACATTTTTCGAATTTCTGGGAGGTATACCACGAGAAGCGTTACCACTCCACCTTGGATTCTGAACATTATCTTTTTCAGCTAAATCTGGTCAATCTTTTATAAGATGATTTCTTGAACCACAACTATAATAAGCTCGATTATTATTTTTTCCCCAACATTCACCGAAGTGTCGTCTTCTACATTGATCACATTCAGGCTTTTCATTCTTTGCATTATCAACACTAGCAATGGACGTAGCTGAAGATTTGAAATTCGATTGCGATCTAGTACGATCTCTGTTGGAATGTCCCACACTAATCTTTGAACGACTACTATCATCTCTAAACTTCTTTGATCTCGATTGAAATGATTTACCCGATGATCTTTTTCTTATCTCTCTAGCTTCAAAATCAATTTTTCTTTTCTCTTTTCCAAGATCTTCAGCTTTACATGCTCGTTCAACAAGCACTACAAATTCTTTGATTTCCAGAATCCCTTCTAACAAACGAATATCTTCGTTTAAACCGTCTTCAAATCTCTTGGACATTATTATTTTCGTAGATACACATTCACGGGCATACTGACTCAACCTTACAAATTCCCGCTAGTATTCTGTGACAGACATACGGCCTTATTTAAGCTCGAGAACCTTTTTGCGTTTCTGATCAATGAATCTTTGACTGATATATTTTTTTCAGAATTCAGCTTGGAATAAATCCCACGTAACTCGTTCACTCAGAACCATAGATGTCAAAGTGTTCCACCAATGATATGCCATATCTATCAGAAGTGAAACAACACATTTTATGCATTCTTCTGGGCTCAGAGACAACTCATCAAACACTCTTATTGTGTTCTCTAACTAGAACTCAGCTTTTTCTGCATCATCACTTGTTATAGCTCGGAACTCTTTAGCCCCATATTTTCTAATCTTATCAACTGGTGGTCTAATTAACTGTACCGAATTCACTGATGGCATAACAGGAGTTTGAGGAGGATTAACCGGGGGTGGATGTTGCTGTACAGCTAGATTGGTTCTAATGTATTGGGTGAACCTATCATTTATCATCTGATAGAAGACTTGTTTAGCCTCACCATCATGGCTACTCGTAGCCGGTCAAGAATCAGCTTGCACCATCCCTTGCGCGGGAGCAGGCGCATTGCTTTCAACATTGTCTGCTACAGCTCTTTCGAGATCCATTTGCTATATAAAAGCACATTTCAACTTCAAGATTCATCACACTATCACAGTTCATAAATATGGCATGTATAGCTAGACTCACATATGCTATGGTAGTCTTAGAAACGACTAAACCATAGCTCTAATACTAATAAAATGTAACACCCCTAACCCTTAACCGTCGTTGAAATAGGTTAAGAGGCATTACCGGGCTTGTAATTCATATCAGAACCACCACACATCAAATATCTTCTCATTACTACTAAAATTCTTTCATTCACATAAAATCGAATATACAATGTTTAAACATGCATTTGGGACCAAATTGATAACATATAAAAGTTTTAGAACTTATAAAAATTTTCAACTTTTAAAAGGTCACACGCTCGTGTGAACAGGTTGTGTGCCTCACACGGCCTTAGACATACCCGTGTGTCTAAGCTGTGGCAAAACAGGACATAGCTACTGACTTGACCACACGGCTGCAGGACATCCCCGTGTGTCTTGGCCGTGGTCGAGCCTGACTAGGGCCACATGGCTAGCCGCACGCCCATGTGCTTTCACCGTGCTCGAGTCTGACTTACAATTGTAGGGTACCCCAGGGGACACATGGTCGTGTAACATAGCCGTGTGTCACACACGGCTAAGACATACACCCGTATCTCTACCCGTGTGGACAAAAATAGGCCATTTGAATAGCCAATTTACCACCCTAATTTGGTCAACCTACCAGCAAAGAAAACAAGCATATTTGCACCCCCATTTTAGCCAATTTCAACACCGAAACATAAACCAATCATATCATATAGTAGTCACCCAAATCCATTCTCATAAACCTTACCAATTAATGCCAAACATAAGGTAAGATTATACCAAAATATTTCCTTCCATACATCATTCAATCTCAAGCTAAACTTACCAAATAAAACATACCTCAATTGCATACTAACATCACATACCATAAGGCGTTATCAATTATGAGTTTAAACATCGACTAGCCAAATCACATGGCTAAATATATACATCACAAAACATAATTCCACAACTACTAGCCTATACATTCCATACTTCAAAATATACATTTTAAAAAGTACCAAAATGAAGTTCGATAGTGTGGTGACAATCCTTGACAATCCCCGAGCTTGCAGTAGCTTCGATATCTATAAAATAATTCAAACACACACAGAGTAAGCTTTCAAAAGCTTAGTAAGCTCATACTATAATCATCATCACATAAGTATTTACAAGTTCTCAAATCATTAATTCAAATCTATACTAACACAATCCATATGTTCATACCAAATCAATGAGCTTCATAATCATAATATCATCTACCACATAGGTATCGTACATACCTGAATCTTGCTGTACTTATTCACTTTCATTCTTACCTCTCATTGACTATTTTAAAACTTCCATAAATTATTCATACTTTAAACATCTTCACACTTAGTGCTATAAAGGTTAGCCGAAGATAAAATGATTTTGCACACTTAGTGCCATTTAAATTAACCGAAACTAAGTTGGTATCGCACACTTAGTGCCTCATATAGTCGAAGCTAGTTTCAATCGCACACTTAGTGCCAAATAGCCTTGATTTATCATTGTATTCATCCAAACCAAACATATATACAATCTATGTATAAACAAAACATCAAAATATACTTAAACATCATGCTTTAAGTAAGAACTTACTCCGTACTCGGAATTTGTCGACTAGAATCATTTACTCTATAATCTTCGATTTTCCTCGGTCTAAGTCTTAATTCCTCTTTTCTTGATCTATATGTATTCAAAATTAACCCTTTTATTCACCAAATCATTCAAACCAATCCATATACACACAATTAGGGCATTTTACAAAATAGCGCTCACATTTTCACATTTCAACACTTTAGTCCCTAATTCACAAAATCACCAAATACAAAAAATTTGAATATACTCATGTTTAGCCGAATTCTCCTAGCTCTCATACAAGTCCATATATTTCATTTATTTCACATTTTAGTACCTCAAAATAACATTTTCACAAATTAGCCCAAATTACTTAATTTCATAAAAAATCCAAAGACAAAACATGTAAACCCAACATCAAGCTCTCATAATTCATCATATAACATCACAAAACTCATGAATCCATCCATGGCACATTTCAAAATCATCAAAAAAATCAAAAATTGTGACATCGGTTTGATAGTATATTAAACAACGATCGCAAAAATGCAGATATTATCAAAAACGGATCAAAAGACATACCTTAATCAAAGAAACTCAATGGCCGAACCCTAATGTTCTTTCTCTTTTATTTTGTTCATCAATTTTTGGCAAGATGGATGATTAATGGTCATTTTCATGCTTTTGATTTTATTTTAATTACTTTAATATGTTAATGACCATAATACCCTTTTAGTAAACCATTTAAAATCACATATAATATGGTTATAGTTGTCCATTATACAAGTAAATGGCATAATAACCACATAACGACCTCTTCAATATAAAGCCAAGTCAAATAGGCACTTTTAACATCTAGCACACAGCTTTTACAATTTGCGCGATTAAGTCCTTTTTTCAAATTAAGCACACAAACAGTTAACTTTTCACACGAGAATTTCTCACATGATAATGCACATATCACAAGCACAGAAAATAATATTTAAATATTTTTCAGACTCGAATATGTGGTCCCAAAACCCCTATTCCGACTAGGGTCAAAACCGAACTGTTACAGTTATAATGGCATGTATAGGCTAATTTGATTAAATCTTGTCTTGTAAATTGTGGTTTGAAACCTAGCCATTGGAATGGCTAGTGATGATTGGTTTGGTATATTTATGAAAACTATGATATGGTGATTATGTATATGTTAGCATAGTCTGACTTTGAAAATTTGCCAAAAATTGTGGAAATCAAGTTAGAGGTTGAATAAAATACGAAATTAAATTTTATTGTGTCTAGTTTTTTACAAAAGAAAAGGTGTAAGCAATGGAGTTATAAATTATGAGATATAATAAATTTTGTGAGACAAGGTCAGAATGATTTCGGGTTCCCCTGTTCTGACTTTGGAAAATCATTGAAAATTGTAAAAAAATAATTAGGGGTTCAAATTTATATGCTTAAATTCTTAATGAGTCTATTTTCAATAGAAGCAAACAGAAGCCTCATCCAAATCCCGTACTATGATATAATTAATTTTTAGTAAAGAAAGTTCAAAGCTGCCAAGCAGTAGAACAAGGGTAAATTTGAAGATTTTATTGTACTTATTGACTAAACCATAAATTTTAAAAATTTATGGTAGAAAGATATTTGAGTCTAGCTTCGGAAAAATTAAGCATATCTTAATTTAGAATTCTGTAGCTCAAGATATAAATAATTTAGTTACTATGACTCAAGTGGACAGTTTTGCTATGAACAGTAATTTACTCAAATTATTTGAAAATGTTATGTAATTACCGGTAATGCTCCGTAACCCTGTTCTGGTGACGGATACGGATTGGGGTGTTACAATATATATATATTCGCAGTCAAACATGTTAGATTTTTTAGGGTGGTGCCACCTATGCACCACCGTCCACTTGCTTGGATGTACCATTTCAGTACATAATCTGTTTGGGATACCATTTAAATATTTATTTTATTTTATTTTATAATATACAGGTAAAAATGCCCCTTTGGAAGCATTCACTCTTTCCATCCCTAAATTCTTCCCAAAGCATTCTCTTAGATAATACTAAATTAGTATTGTTTAGATCAACCTAAGAAGAGCGACAGTTCTAGGTACACATTGTTCACTATAAGCTTCTGGATACCTAAGATGCTTCTAATGCAGTTTCAAGTTAATCACGTTTTGCCCAAAATAAATAGCAAACTTGCTCAACGTTCACATCTTGCCTTTTGCCCTTTCATAAACCTCCAATAACATTTTCAAGCATCTGCAATTCTCTTCTTTTGCTCGAATGAAAAACAGGCTATCATTAGCAAATAAGAGGTGTGACACACTTGTTCTTTTTAATAAAAGACTTCCACCACAAGATTGGTTCCTATGAAATCCCATCAAATCTGTTTGTATTTCAAATTTCTTTACTTTTTTTTTTTTCTGTTTTGATATGCTCCTGATAGATAGGAGATTTCAAATTCTTTCGCTCTTGTTTTCTGTTTTGATGTACTCTTGACATATAGGAATTAGTTTTGGGCTTCATATGTTTATATATATCATTGAAATGTGAAATGAAAGGGGAAAAATCCCATTCTTCTGTCATGGTACCAGTGCGTTAACTTTTTTCCCATCATGAACACCAACAACTCTACACCCACTATCCACAATACAAATGAACCTCACAACACCTTGATTACTATCAATGTTGCAGCCCAAACTAAGTTAAGGCGTCAAATCCCGCCTATACAATATGGTTTCGACAAGATTAATTAATTCTGAGTACAATCATTGGTTCCTTATCTCCTGCAATAATTTCGTTCATAGCACAAGCCAAAATTGGAAGAGAAGCATGGATAATCTTAGCCACCACTTATGTGAAGCCATTCCGAGAATGAATCAAACAAGTGAACTTATTTCAAGAATCTTACTAAGGGGCTCTCTCATCCTTACAGAATTCCTTTAGACCATTAAGGCTAAAGTAGATGAGCTTTCCATTCTCGGTGCGACAGTTAACGATGAAGACCTCACTTGAAATATCCTAGACAATCTTGGTGAGGACTATAGAAAGCTAGTTCTTGTAGTCCAAGCCAGAGACAATCCAATCTCTTTCGAAGAATTACATGAAAAACTTCTCAATTTTGAAGCCTCTCTCTAGGGTACCAAAAGTGATCCCTTATATTTTCCTACTTTCATTAATCCAAAAAATCGTACCAACAACAAGGGCAGCAATTTTTCAAACTCTGGCGCTACCGTAGGACATATCAGCAATTGGCAATCACCTTCAACAACTGGCATTAACAATACGAGTTGGCTCCTATCGCCTAGTTCTTCTACTCACTTCGTTGCATCACTCGGGCCTAACACCCTATGGATAAAGCGTTATTCTCTACGACCTTTTCTTGCCTACTACCAAATTTGTCGAATTCAAGGACACACTTTCAAGGATTACCCGTCCTTCCGTCTGGTTCTAATTGAGTCATCCAAAAACTCCAGTGCTCAAATATCAACCTCTCAATGGCAACCAAAAGCTAATTTTGCTACCAATACTTTCGACTTGAACAATCTATCACTTCATGCACCATACCCAGGCTCCGACGGCATTATGATTGTAGATGGCACTAGTTTTCCAAACACTCATACTGGTTCCACATCTCTTTAAACTTCTAATACTCAATTTACCTTAAATAATGTTCTTTGTGTTCTACATATGAAAAGAACTTGATTTCAATTTCCCAATTTTACATCTCTAACAATGGTTCTATTGAATTCTTACCTCATTTTTTTCTTGTGAAGGAACTTAGTATAGGGGCAACGCTTTTGATGGTTCAAACTAAGGATAGCATATATGAGTGGCCAACCTCTTCCCCATCTTTCTCACCCTTTGCTTTTTCTAGTGTCAAGACCACTTCGACAGAGTGACATCATCAATTGGGACACCTAGCATTTCCTATCTTACAACATGTTGTCTCTAGGTTCAACTTAGATTTATCATATTTCTTAGTCTCACCTTTTTCATGTAATGCTTATCATTGCAACAAGAGTCATAAGCTTTCATTCTCTATGTCTACTTTAGTTTCCAATCGACCACTTCAAATAGTTTTTTTCTGATGCCTTGACCTCACAAGTTATTTCCCATGATAACTTTAAATATTAAGTTATTTGTATTGATCATTTTACCAAGTATATTTAGTCTTACCCTTTCAAACAATAATCAAAAGTAAAAGAGATTTTCATCAGATTTAAAGTAATCGTGCAAAACCATTTTGATCAAAAAATAAAAAAGTGTATCTGTGTAACACCCTTCACCCATCCTCGTCGTCGGAGTCAAGTTATGGGATGTTACAACAAGTAACTGAATAGTTACATGTGATTTTAAATCAAGAATTCATTTAAACATTCAATAATTCTTTTACATTTACAAAAAATCATGCTATGCAAAAAAAAATTAGTTTACAAAAGCTCTAAAATATACTTGGAATCAATCAAAGGCTATTTTGAAACATTTTCAAAAAGAAGGGTAATAGTTCAAAGTAGGGGTCACACGGTCGTGTGCGCAGGCCGTGTAATAAGCTGAAACCATGTGACATTGTAGTCACATGGCCATGTATCCATGTTGTGTAACTAATTGTGATCATGTGGATCAAAGTGCAAAAATTTAACAAAAGTCACACGACCGTGTGGTTAGACCGTGTAACTAACTAAGACCATGTGAAAAGTTAAGTGACCAAAACTACAGTACTCACACGGGCATATGACCAACTGTAACACCCTTAACCCTTATCCGTCGTCAAAACAGGGTTTCAGAGCATTATCAGAACATTCAGAAACATTTACAAATAACTTATGTAAATTACTATTCATTTACTAATATCATTCATAAAGTCCCTTGATTGGGCCCTCGAGGCCCAATACGAGCATTAGAATTGAGTCGGAACTTAATCGGGAACTTTAAGAATTTTTCGCGACTTTTCAAAATTTTTCCAAGATGTAGGGCTCACATGCCTGTGTAGTCCAAGGGACAGGCCCATGTGATCCTGGGACATGCCCGTACTGGAGGCCATGCTCAACCCCGTGTAACTCTCTAACTTGCACACATGGCCATGCCACACGCCTGTGTGCTAGGCCGTGTGGTTAATAAGTTTAAGTCAAAATTAGGTGCAGGCTTCACACAGCCAAGACACCCACCCGTATTCTAGGTAGTGTGGCACACATGGCTGAGACACACGCCCGTGTCTCTGCCCTTGTGCTCAATTTTGAGCATTCTATTTCTCAAAATTAAGGTGAAGGGGACACACAGCCTAATCATATGCCCATATTACCAGGCCCTCTGTCACACACGGTCTAGACACACACCCGTGTAGACAAAATGAAGCCATTTCTAGCTTCATTTCTCACCCAAAATTTCACCCAAGACTTGCACTTAAAACACACAGCCAATACTAACCATTTCAAGCATTCAATTTAGGCAATTTCCATCATTCAACATAGAATACCATTACATGCATATGTGTTCATAAACTTACCTTGGAATAACTTAGGCATTAACAACATTTGGTCACATATACATAACATATCACATATGAATATATCATTATGACCTATTTAATCATACCAAAATAAGCCATTACTAGCCATTCCAATGGCTAGGTTACAAAACATCATTATCAAGGTACTAATGGTCAAGTTGTCCAATACATGCCATTATACCAAAATGATTTTACTAAGTATACCCAAAATGACTAGTTAATAGTGTCACGATGCTCCAGTGATCTCCAACCTTCGCAAGCTTATAGTTAATAGAATACAAGAATTTATAGTTTATAGTTCTCACATCAAAACATAGCCTAAATCATTCAATGATGCATCACTGTAAACTATAAATTCCTTACCCGATTTAAACTGGACAAACACAGCTGTTTCTATCAATAAAGCCTTTAATTTGTCAAAGCTTTGTTGGCATTTGTCAGTCCACTCAAACTTTACATCTTTCTGCAACAAACGGGTCATCGGTGAAGCTATCGTTGAAAAACTTTTTACAGATCTCTAATAATAACCAACTAGTCCCAGAAAACTTTAGCCTTCAGACACATTCTTCGATGGCTTCCAATTAACAATGGCTGAAATTTTATTTGAGTCTACTCTAACACCTTCAGCAGATACTATATGCCCAAGAAAACTAACTTCCCATAGCCAAAATTCATATTTACTGAATTTGGCGTACAGTTATTTCTCTCGCAAGGTTTGCAACACTATTCTCAAGTGCTCAGCATGTTCATTTTCATCTCCGGAATAAACCAAAATATCATCTATAAATACCACCACAAATCTGTCCAAATACGGGCTGAAAATTATGTTCATCAAATCCATAAACACTGCAGGTGCATTACTCAAGCTAAATGGCATCACAAGAAACTCATAGTGTCCATACCTGGTTCTAAAAGTTATCTTTGGCACATTCGATTCTTTTACCCGTAGTTGATAGTAACCAGAACAGAGATCAATCTTTGAAAATACAGTGGCACAGTTTAACTGGTCAAACAAATCATCGATTCGAGGCAATGGATACTTGTTCTTTATTGTAACTTTGTTGAGCTATCTATAATCAATGCACAACCTCAACGATCCATCCTTCATCTTTACAAATAGAACCAGCGCACCCCAAGGTAAGAAACGAGGACGAGCAGAGCCTCTGTCAATCAATTCTTGCAACTGTACTTTTAGCTTTTTCAATTCAGTAGGAGTCATTCTGTAAGGTGCTATAGATATAAGTGTTGTACCTGGGATAAGATCTATAGAGAATTCCACTTCTCTATTCGGTGGTAAACCATGTAATTCTTTTAGGAATACATTAAGAAACTGACATACTACCAGCACTGACTGAATCTTTGACTCAGATACTTTAGTATCCAGCCCATATGCATGATAAGCATCATACCCCTTTCTAACATATTTCTGTGCTGATATTACTGAAATCATATTAGGTAATCCATCTTGTTTATTAGATTCAACATGAAGTAATTCACCACTCTCACATTTCAATACAATATATTTCTATTTACAATTCACCACTGCATCATATCGAGTTAACCAATCCATTCCCAAAATCACATCAAATTCATCAAATGGCAATAACATCAAGTCAGCCGAAAAGCAATAACCTTTTACCATCAACGGAGAGTTCTTACAAACTTTATCCACCATAACACACTGGCCCAAAGGGTTTGAAACTTTAACCACAAATTTAGTGAATCAACAGGTAAATTTTTAACAGACACTAGGTTCGTGCATATGTATGAATGTGTGGAACTAGGATCAATCAATGTAGTAATATCAGTATCAAGTAAAGAAAATGTGCCAGTAATGACGTTTGGTGCAGAGGCATCTTCTCTAGTACGAATAACAGATGTTATCACAGGTGCTCATGCCTCAAATCTAACTGTAGTATCCTCGGTAGTACCTCGACTACCACCAACATTGTCGGGATGACGGGGTGGTCTGCCCCTCGAGACAGGATTACTAGGCTTTAGAGTTGGTTCTATCTCCTTTCAACTCTTTCTGGACAATCTCTGAGAAAATGGTCAAGCGAACCACATCCAAAATAAGCTTCACTTCTAGACCGACATTCCCCATGATGATATTTGTTACAATGTTTATATTTTAGTTTGGGGTTACCAACACTACCCACACTGGTCACAGATGGAGATGAAGACCTCATGTTAGAACGTTGAGAGCCCCGCTCTCTTCCAAAGTATCCCGTAAATGTGGTAACACGATCATAATACTTTTTTAATTTCTTAGAAGCAAACAGTTGTGTCTTGCTCATAGTTCTTTTTTCAAAAACCCGAGCCTCTCTTTCAGCTTGCTTCTTTTCTTTACTCAGTTCTTCAGTTTTGTGTGCTTGATCAGCTAACACTACAAATTCTCTTATTTTGAAAATTCTAATTAATAACTTGATATCCTCATTTAAACCCTCTTCAAAGCGTTTACACATCTCAACATCGGTTAGAACCCATTCTCTGGCATACTCAGTCGAACAAATTCTCGTTCATACTCAGACACAGTCATATTTCCTTGTTTGAGCTCTAGAAATTCTTTCCTTTTCTAATCCATAAGTCTTTAACTCACATATTTCTTATTGAATTTAGCTTGGAAGAATTCCCATGTAACATTCTCTCTCGGTATCATTAAAGTTATGGTATTCCACAAATGATAAGGTGTATCTTTCAGTAGGGATACTGCACATTTTAGACATTCAGCAGGTGTGCAGGATAGCTCATAAAAAACCCGGATAGCATTTTCTAGCCAAAATTTGACCCTTTACAGATCATCATCTAAGGTAGCTCTAAATTCTTCTGCCCTATGCTTGCGGATTTTATCTATCGGAGGTTTACCAATTTTAGCAGGTTCAGCACCTTATGGTACCTCACGAACTGGATGAGGAGCAGGTGGGGGAGGTCATTGTACAGCAGGGTTTGTTCTTAGGTACTGTGTAAACCATTCATTGATCATTTGAAAGAAGGCTTGTTTTGCCTCCTCACTTCGGCCCACAGACGTGGGCCTTTCACTGTCAGACGCAGACGCAACTCTTTGAACTGAAGCTGAAGCATTGCTCTCAACTTTCTCAAATTCAGCTCTAGCTCGGTTGAATGACATTACTATATGAAAAACACATTTAAAATGATCAAGAGTCATCACACTATCACAATTTATATAATGGCATGTATAGATAAACTCGTGTTCGCTACTTAAATCTGAGAATTAGCTAAATCGTGGCTCTGGTACCACTAAATGCAATACCTTTCACCTGTATCCATCGTCAAAATAGGGTTCTAGAGCATTACCAGAACATTCAAAAACATTTACAAATAACTTATGTAAAATACTATTCATTTACCAAGATCATTCATAACGTCCCTTGATTGGGCCCTCGAGGCCCAATACGAGCATTAGAATTAAGCCGGGACTTAATCGGGAACTTTAAGAATTTTTCGTGACTTTTTAAAATTTTTCCAAGATGCAGGGCTCACACGTCTGTGCGGTCTAAGGGACACGCCCATGCTGGAGGCCGCATTCGACCCCGTGTAACTCTCTGATTTGCACACACGACCATGCCACATGCCCGTGTGCTATGCCATATGGTTAATTAATCTAACTCGAAATTAGGTACAGGTTTCACACGGCTAAGACACACGCCTGTGTTTTAGGCCGTGTGGCACAGGCTGAGACACACGCCCGTGTCTCTACCCGTGTGCTCAATTCTGAGCATTCTATTTCTTAAAATTAAGGTGCAGGGGACACACAGCCTAACCACATGCCCATATTACCAGGCCGTCTGTCACACACGGTCTACACATACGCCCGTTTGTCTGCCCGTGTGGACAAAATGAAGCCATTTCTAGCTTCATTTCTCACCCAAAATTTCACCCAAGACCTGCACTTAAAACACACAGCCAATACCAACCATTTCAAGCATTCAATTTAGGCAATTTCCATCATTCAACATAGCATACCATTACATGTATATGTGTTCATAAACTTACCTTGGCATAACTTAGGTATTAACAACATTTGGTCACATATACATAACATATCACATATGAATATATCATTATAACCTACTTAATCATACCAAAATAAGCCATTACAAGCCATTCCAATGGCTAGGTTACAAAACATCATTATCAAGGTACTAAAGGTCAAGTTGTCCTATACATGCCATTATACCAAAATGATTTTACTAAGTATACCCAAAATGACTAGTTGAAGTGTGACGATGCTCCAGTGATCTCCAACCCTCGTGAGCTTCCAAGAACTATAAAACAAGGGAAAAATAAAATGGAGTAAGCATTACATGCTTAGTAAGTTCGTATAACGTAAACTGAACTTACCAATCCCGTTTATTAAATCTAAGCATAGAATAATAAGTTTTCCATCCATTTGACTAAATTGCCTAAACACATGCATCCAATCAAACATGTTAGTCACAAAGTTTACATATACATCAAGTAAGAATAGATGAACTCATCATGTAATACACTTTCAAGACATTATCATTTCATCTCATAATTCTCATGCCATGTCTAGAGTTATATGTCCGTTGAATCATTGAAATTGTGATGGATGCTCAAGTAGTACACTCGAGGTGTATGATTCCATAATTCGTCAATTCTTATTCAATGGTACCCATTAGGGTACTTAATCAAGGAACACACTCTCGAGCCACATATCGTATAACAGGATTACCAGTCTAGGCTAAATCCTTTATATAACGTATGCTCAGAAGAGCTCAATTAGGATTACCAGTCCAGGCTAAACCCTAATCGTAACGTATACTCGAGAGGTATTATATCAGGTTACCTATTCGGGCTAAATCTTTTCTATAATATGTTCAATAGGACTACTCGTCCAAGCTAAATCCCGTCTGCAACAAATGCAGGACCTGATTCATTTTGGGAAAACGCATACATTCATTGGAATTCAATATTCAATCGGAATTTAACCCCTTTTTCACCATATCAAGCATGTATTAATTCTCTCATTATAGCATTCAAATAATGTACATCAATATAAGTTTCATTCCATACAATACACATTCAGTTAAACATATTACATGCCCAATTAAGTTACACGAACTTACCTCGACACTTGTTCGCGTTAGAAATTTACTAATCCAAAACCTTTTCTTTTCCTTAATCTAACCTCGAACTAGTGTTGTCCGGATCTATATAAATGAATTTAACCATCAATTTCACACATTTCATATTTAAATGGACTCAATTTACGTCCTAGGTAAAATTATCATTTTGCCCCTAACTTTTCCATAAATTTTGATTTTGTCCCTAAGCCCGAAAAATGAAACTTGTGCAAATTACTCCTTATTCCAAGCCTAACCAAAGGCCCATTAAAAAAATTATAGCACATGTACTCATAACAATTCAAAATTTTTCATCAAATTTTATAACTTTACATTTAGTCACTAAATCATATTTTCATCAAAAAATCACTTTGTGAAAGTTGTTTATCTATCAATAATCTTTCATTTTCTACCATAAATTTCTAATTTCTAGCATATACATCCATGACCCATTTTTTATACCTTGATAACTTTTCAAATTAATCCCTCAAATAGAGAGATTAAGCTATCCCGGTTTCAAAAATATCAAAATTACTAAAAACGGGACAAGAAAACTTACCCAATTAGGCCTTGAAAGTTTATTTTCTCTCACCTAGGGTTTCCATGTGTTTTTAGGTTGAAGATGATGAAAATAAGATGATATATTTTCTTTTCATCTTTTAATTAATTAAGTATTTTGCTATTTCCAATTTAGTCCTTACCCTTTTTCTATATTTCATGGATGAGTCACCAAGAAAAATCTACATACCTTTCTTAATGGTCTAATTACCATATAAGGACCTCTAGATTTGAATTCCATAGCTATTTAATCTTATAGCTACTAGAATTCAACTTTCACATTTTATACGATTTAGTCCTTCTCGTAATTAAACACTTAATAGATAAAATTTTCATACCAACATTTTCACACGACATGCATATTATAATACGGACCATATAATGAAATAAAAATAAACCTTATTTTCATGTCGGATTTGGTCCCAAAACCACTATTCCGATTTCACTAAAAAAATGGGCCGTTACACTAACTCTTGTGACAAACTAAAACTGTGTGTACAAATTTCCCCTGAGTTCTAGTAAGCACACGGTCGTGTCACTTGCCCATGTGTGATACAAAGCCATGTGTCAGCCCGTGTAATGCAAATCCAACTTCTAAAAATGACCAAGAATGCATCTTTCAACCAACATAAACCTGTCCAGAACTTGCACATTTCCAAGCCAAAACATAAATTACAACAACTCCCTGAGTATACAACCAATATGCCATATTTGGCACCAACACAAACATCAAACATAAGTCATCACAAATCATACCTAACCCTTAACCATTTCATACCATAAGTTAGATTATATGCATATCATCTTCTAAGCTTTGCCATTCACATTTGCATTACTATATACCACAAATTTGCAAACATCCAGTCCAGTCCAATTGTTTTTGCTTTGTTTTATTTCAATAAGATTTCTCTTTTAATTTTTTTCTCGTTGTTTATGAGTAGTTAGATTTAAATTAGCTTTAGGCAGATAGTTAATTCAGTGTTTGCGTCGTGGGACTTGAATCTATATTTATATTTTTCATTTTGGTATTTGTCAATTCTCCAATTATGAGATAAATTCAATCATCTCACAACGTCGTTTTAGCATCAAATTGAAAAGAGCGCCTATCGGTTTAATGTTGGACGACATACAATTGGTGAATAGATATGATCCATAATTATTGTATTTTTTCCACCAAAGAATAAATTGATGTGACCAATTGAGTAGGTGGTTGGATCTGTTGAAGGAGTTAATAATCAAGTTTAAACAACCTATATAGTTAAGGTCGTTGATTTGAGTTGGGTTCTTCTAGTTTGCAAGGTTGTCAAGGAATTAAATCATGGATGTTGCTTTGAAGGTTATTTACTTGGTAAGGGTTAGCTGTTGGGTTGTTCACACAATTAATTTACCACTATAGAAGAATTAGAAGGTTTAAGATTGTTTCTCGATTTTTATAATTGACTTATCGATTGGAAGATAAAATTCATTATCACGGATCAACTTAACATTGGAGTAAAAATCAAGCCCAAAGCTAGATTTTTCGTTTTACCGGTTTATTCCATTTTATTTATTTTTATTTTTATTTGATTTTTGTTTTTTATTTTTTTTTCAGATTTATTCCCCCTTTGTTTTTCGTACATATTGACGCGAGTTGTGGGCATGAGAACTGTCCGCCACACATTCTGGTTTTAACAAAATACATATTTGGTTAGGTTAGTCTACGTAGGATCAAGCCTACTCCTCATACTACAAATTAATTTCGATTTTGAAACTTAAGAATTTATTTTTAATAAATTTGATACTGTAAATGCTTATATAGCATAATTTAATTAGAAAGGACTATATCCATGTAGTAGGAATGACATACCTAATAAGTAATTTTACTTAAAATGTTAATGCATTGATGAATTATTTTACTATATCCACGAGTCGTATTATGATCTCTTTTACTTACAATTATTTCAAAACCTTACTTTAAATAATACATATGATTATGATGATAACAATAATGAATAAAAACTTAGGTCTAACTTTATGATGTGGGCTTCTTCATTGTCTACACATAAAGTTAAAAGGCCTTCGGATTTTGACACTTCTCACCATTTCCTTTTATTATTATAAGAAATGATCAAACCTAATTTTTTTTATCCTTCCACTATGCCTATTTAAGATATAATCTTTATATTATATACTTATATTTTGCACCTCTCCTTTTTGCATTTTAAGAAATAATCAAATATCATTTTTAGTCTTAGATGTAAGATTTAATATTTATATTTTAATTTCAAAAATAATTTAGAATTTATATTTTATAATATTTTTAATTAATTCAAATAATTAATATTATTAATTACTTTAATTAAAATTTTAAAATGGTTTTTTTAAATACTATTTTATCAAAATTTTTTGACATGATGAATTAGAATTAGAATAATTATTATTTTTTAAATATACATAAGCTATTGGAATTATTAAGAATGCTAATTATTAAGACTAACTAATTATATAACTTATTTTTCTCTTTTCTTAGTTATTATAAGATAGTGGTAAATTTGTAATCGATCTCTCTACTATGCTAACATTTGGGATTTAATCATTATATTTTGATTTGATATAATTTGGTTCTCTAATTTTACAATGATATTAGTTAATCCAAAGAATTAACATCTTCAACAATTCTGATTACATTGATGATGTAAATTTCTCTTTAGCGCGACAATCTAATACAAAAATAATTCTACATGAAACTAGAATTAATATTTTTAAGAAAAAAATCAACCTCAACATTTTAACCGGAATAATCAAGGGAATCGATTTTTTCAACTAGCTAATGATATTATATAAAGGAATAAAAAGTATGGATACAAATCCCAAATTTAAACATAGTAGATGAATCATAACCATAATTTGATCTAAAACAATATATGACTAACATATTCATTTGTTGTTTAGTTTAATAAAAAAGTTTGATATTTTTTAAAAGAAAGATTAATTTGATTTAATTGATAAATAATGAGAAAATATTTATTACATCACCAGTGAAATTTTTAAATTCCATAAGCAAGAGTGGGTTGATGACTAAGTATATATATGGTATAATAAAAATAATTTTTAAGAAAAAAAATATAAAAAAAAAGTGAAACACTAAAGTTAAAGTAAACTACCATACCGTATCTTACCTATAAATAATCATATAATTACCCAAAGGTTTAATGGTGTAAAAGACCATTAATTAAAAAAAAAAAAACAATTAAGCCCTCTTTTTATTTTTCACTCACTTGAGTACTTCAACTTTCACAATCCATCAAAAAGACCCTCAAACTTTTTTAAAAAAACAATTAAGCTCCTGCTTTTTTTTTTTTTGCACTTAATTGGTACCTGAACTTTCAAAATGCATAAAAAGGCCCTCAAACTTTTTCAAAAAAGTAATTAAGCCCCTACTTTTTTTGCACTCAATTGGGTACTTGAACCACCCCTAATTTTTTTCAATTAAAGCCACAACATGTCACAACCACAGTGTGACAGGTGGCCAAAAAAATGATTAAAAATAAAAATCAATAAAAGTTATAAAAATGATTAAATTTGAATAAAAAAATATTAAAAATTAGAAAAATAATAATAATTGTAAAAAAATATAAAATATAGAAAAAAATTATAAAATTTTATAAAGTCATTAGAATCTTATAAAATGTAAAGAAATATAAGATTTGTAAAAAAAATTATAAAAATTATCTTACTAAAAGAAGTATTTTATAATTTTTTATTATTTTTACAAAATTTTATTTTTTTCTACGATTTTTATATTTTTTTCCTAACTTTTAATAAATTTCAAAATTTTTATAATATTTAATATTTTTTATAACTTTTATTGATTATATTTTTTTGCCACATGTCACACCGTAGTTGTGACATGCGGTGGCTTTAATTGAAAAAATTAGAAGTAATTAACTTTAACGGTTAACTATTAAAATTAACGGTCAAAGAAACTTTTTGATGCATTTTACAGTTCAAGTATCTAATTGAGTGTAAAAAAAATAGGAGCTTAATTACTTTTTTTGAAAAAGTTTGAGTGATTTTTTAATGCATTTTAAAAGTTCAAGTACCCAATTGAGTGCAAAAAAATAACATGGGCTTAATTTTTAAAAAAAAGATTGAGGGTCTTTTTTTCTGCATTTTGAAAATTCAAGTATCCAATTGAGTGCAAAAAAAAAAAAACAATGGTTTAATTGCTAGTAATGACCCGAAATTTATGGGTATCAAAAAATTGCTTTCTGGCTTACTAGTTAAGTGATTAATTAGATTTTAGTTAAGTAAATTAGTTTGAATTAAGGATAATTTAGTGTGAGGACTAGATTGAATATAGTGTAAAAGTTTAATTATAGACTAAAGAAAAGTGAAGGGACTAAATTAGTAAATAAACCAAATGGGGGCAAATGTGTGGTACAAAATTAATACATTTGTAATAATTGTATTTATACAAATGTAAAATGTATATGTATTTACTTATATTTTAAGTATATGATATTTTATACATATAATATATTATTATATTAATTATTAATTAATTAAAACATAAAATAAAGAAACAATAGAAAAAGAGAACAGAGAAGAAACGAAATTGGGGAAAGAAAAAAGGAAAGAAAAAAAAAGAGGAAAAATTAGGGTTTTGAAGTTTGAAGCTTAATTGGTAAGTTAATTTAGTCCATTTTCTTGTAATTTTGATGTTTTTAGAACCCCAGAGACAAATATTGCTTGATTTAAGTGAAAATTTTGAAAGTTAATAGATTTTTAGATACGGATTATGTTCAGTAAATTGTTGAATTAGGGATTTAATTGAATGAATATCAAGTTAGAATTGATTAGGGGATTAAATTGTAAAAGAAGCTATAAGTTTTATGTTTGAGGGACTAAATAGAAAGAAACTTGAGATTAGGGTTTTACCATGAGCATTTGAATGGTTAAGGTGAATGTGATAGGGAAATTGAATAGATATGAAGTATGAATTGAGTAGTAAAAATCAATGAATTAATTTGGATCAAATTGAAATTAAGGTTTGAATTGAATAGAACTTCAATTATTTATTGTAAATTGTTATTGTATTAATAGTATAAATTGTTTAATTTTCGTAGGTAACGTAGTACTGGAGACATCGACAAAGAAAGGAAAAGAGAAGGTTGACGAAGAGTAATTCGAGAATTTCGGCTTGTATTTCTATAAACCATACTTAATTATTAATTGTTCATTTTATTACTTGACATATATGATAAATGAATTAGAGGTAAGTAATGTTGTTTAAAAATTGATTGAATGGTATTGCTGATCTTCAGGTGAAAATGTGTATTGACTGTTAATTGCAAATTGAAAGGTAATTGGAAACCCTATTAACAGTGTCGGATTAAGTCGGATATAGTTGGCATGCCATCGGATTGGAAGTGTTCAGGGATATTCGACCTTGGGTCGATAAGACACTATAAGTGTCACATTACTGTTACTGTTCCAAATTAATTTCCGATGAGGTACTATGTACCATACTGTTACTGTTAATGTTCATTTCGGCATGGCCGATGAGGCACTATGTGCCATACTATACCGATGTGTGGGTTGGATCTGTGTATCCATCCAAGTCCGAGTTATGTTAATAGGGGTAAACTGCTGTACTGAAAACTAAATGATACTGATTGAAACTGAATTTTTTTTAATATTTATTTTTATATTATTTGTAATTGAACTATATCGACTAGTAATACTCCGTAATCCTATTCCGATGACAAAAAAGGGTTAAGGGGTGTTACATTTAGTGGTATCAGAGTTATTCAAGTTTAGTCGATTCTAGGATTAAATTGAGTATAGAAATGAGTTTAGAGGTACATGTCATTTATTGAGTTAAATTTGAGTCGGGATTGGATGCTGATTTATATATATATATATTGATTGAATATTTCTGTTCTATAGTTAAAGATGTCTAATGAAAGTATTGAAGAAACTGATCAAGAAATGTATAGTGAAGACGATGAATCATATGGTATAAATGAATCAGAGTCTGCAACTCCAAGTGTAAACCCGGTAGGTAATCAACCACCAAATACTAGAAGGAGTGATACTAGAGAGAGAGATAATTCGAAAATACTCAGAATGATTGCTGATGCTCTTTAAAGAGCAGTAGGAACTATACCTGCTATGACTTCTACTCCTACAACCCGGCGAGCCCCGATTAAAGAACTGCGTAAGTATGGAGCTACCGAAGTTTTGGGTTCAAAGGGAGATGATCCATCAAAAGTCGAAAATTGGTTGGAAAATACAAATAGAATTTTGAAGTAACTCGAATGTACCCACAGGAAAGTCTAACATGTGTCGTTTCTTTACTGCAAGAAGAAACGTATGTATGGTGGGAAACGGTAACACAAAATGTACCAGAAGAACAAATAAGCTGGGAATTCTTTCAAAGAGAATTTTAAAAGAAATATTTGGGATAATCATATATGAAAAATAATAAATAGGAATTCTTATTGTTGAAACAAGGTGAAATGTCCATAGTGGATTATGAATGTGAATTCTTGAGATTGAGTAGATATGCACCTGAATTTGTACCGACTGAAGCTAACAGATGCAAACGATTTTTGAGAGGGTTGTGTGATGAATTTCGACTGCAGTTAATGCCTCTATGAATTACTAAATTTGCAAATTTAATGGAAAGAGCTAAGATGATTGAACAGGTACTTGAGAGAAATAAGAAGACTGAAGTTGCTCGTTCAATTGAAAAACGTCCCAGAACTGCTAGTTCAAGTCCACAACCTAAACGGTCAAAGGAATCTCGAGGTAATTAGAGATTCAGCTCTAGATAGGAAAGAGGTGATAGAAGTCAAAGAAGACAAACAACTGTATCCACCGACAGTATTAAAAGTCCAAATTAGAAAACCGAAATTCTAGAGTGTGAACACTGTGGAAATAGACATAAAGATGAGTGTAAAAAATTAACTGGAGGATGTTTCCGTTGTGGATCCACTGAGCATTTCGTAAAAGACTGTCCAAAGATTAAGGATGAAGTCGGGTGTAGAAGGGTGTTAAGAGACTCGGATGGGGTGGTACAGGCATTATTTTTGGGTCCAGTTGCAGCAAAAGACTCCATTACAGCCAAGGTTGGAGCGATCATCATTGCTTTGGATGTGTATTTAGCAATGGGGTGGAAAGGTAAAAGCTCTCTAGTCATTGAGATTGGATTAAATGAGGTGTTTAGTTGGTTTGAGAACAAAAGATTGAGACCGTGGTTGCTACAATCTATCTTCAAGGATATCGAAAACAAAATGGTTAGAGTAGGTAATGTTTCCTTCTCGAAAGCTGAAAAGCACAGAAATGGGATGGCTTATGCTTTGGCATTAGCTAGAATAAAAAGGCCTGGAATGTTTAAGGCATGATGGTGAATATATATTGAGTGATGTTGCTGTGTTTCTTCTGGAGAATTGGTTACCTGTTACTGTCTAAAGGATTCTTGGTTATATGGGGCTTATGTTTTGGTTACTTGCACAATTTTTTTTAGAGGGCAGAATAACAGAAGGGGGTTTTATGGGTCTAGTGGTATGAAATTATGATGTTATCGGTTTGAGATTTTGGTGTTTTGTACTTGGGAGTGGGACACTTTTCGTGGGGGAGTGTTGCATTTTGTAGATTGTAACATTATTTGCAAATGCTTCAAATGTGTAATAATTCGATCGAGCAAAAAAAAAAAAAAGTAAAAATTTAAACGTTAAAATATGATCTAGGTTCTTATATGCTTCATACCTTTGAAATTTAGTTTCCTTATTTTATTTTCAGGAATTTAGTTATTCTACTTTTCAATTTTAAAAATTTAGATTCAGTTGTTACCACCATTAAATTTTTTTAGCTAAATTCAATAACGTGATATTTAAAATAAAAAAATCACATTGTAGTGATGTAATAAAAAATTACGTGGAAAATGCTTATGTGATTTTTTTCTTAAAATAACGCATTTGAACTCGTCATAATACAATAATTTGTTGGTTGGAATAGTGTTCTTAAAAAAATGGATACATCATTGTAATTGAAATAGTTAACAATAGTAACTATTTACACTATTTAATGACATTATCAAAATAGAAGGTTCAAATTATGCCAAAATTTGAAGTATATCGATTTAATCCAAGTTTTAGCATAGTATAAGAGCCAAAATTAAAATTTGACCATTGTTTTATAATGTAAAAAAAATGGCAAACCCAAAAGATGTGTTTGTCTTTAAAACCCTTGAGCTTGTTTAGTTTGCTTGAAACTGGACCGATAGCTCATATATTACATAATTATCACATGAGTTTCAAATAAAAACGTATTTGGTAGCCTTGATAAATAGCAAGGTCATATGAATTTTTTACTTAAGTTAGATGATAGCTTTTTAGCTTTCACCTATGTGAATGTATGTTTTAAACATTACTCATCTTTTCCTCAAATTCAATTATTTTTGTTTCAATTTTATCCTCATCCAACAGCCACATATTACAAGTAAAACTATACATGGGCCGAGTGACCCACCTGGATAAGTTGGCCCAGCCTACTTGTAACAGCCCGGTTTTGAGCCTAGTCAGAACAGAGGTTTCGGGACCACTAATCTGACGTAATAAAATTTATTTTTATCATATTTTTATGGTCTACAATTTCACGAAAATATTTCGTGAAAATTTCGTTTGAAAATTTTGACGTTTCAACACTCAATTTAGTCAAAAGGACTAAATCGTAAAAATTGAAAAACTTGAGTTCTAGAAGCTAGAGTTGTATAATTACTATAAAATTTTAAATTGGAGGTCCTTATGTGGTAATTAGACCATTAGACAAGTTTTGGACAAAAATGAACATGGTTAGGTATGTTTTAAATTATTTTTCATTAAAGGTATTTTAGTAATTTGGCTAATAAAGCCAAAATAACATGAAAAAAAGATGTCATGTTCTTCATTTTTCATGTCATGGCAGAATTTTTCAAGGGGAGACCATAGCTAGGGTTCTCCAAGCTTTCCAAGCTCCATATTAAGTCTGTTCTAGCCCTGTTTTTAATGATTTTTACGTTTTTGAAGTTGCTATCACTCGATCTATCTATTTCTACCAATATTTTGAGATATGGTTGAAGTATAGGGTTTTTAACCATGGAAAATATGTGTGTATTTTGATGTTTAATGGTAGATTATGTAAGTTTATGGTTAGAGAAACGACTTTTATTAAGTGATTTTTGGTGAAAACGCTAAAAAAGACTAATTTGTAAAAGTTATAAAATTTGTCATAAAAGTGTGATTTAGTGGAAATTGTGGGCAGCTATAGTTATTAAAATGGTTCAGCTAGGCTTAAAGTACAAAGAAATTGAATGAAAATCATTTTACGAACCTAGGGGTAAAAGTGTAAATATGTGAAGTTTTAAGGGCAAAAATGTAATTTTCTATAATATGGTTTTTGGGTCACAATGAATAATGTGACTAATAAGTGAGTTAAATTTGATATTATAGATCGAGAAAAATGAGATTCGGACCTAGAACGAGGAAAAACATGAAATTGACTGTTAGGTCCCTTTATGCCATTTTGGTATCGAGGTAAGTTCATGTGTAAATAATGCAATGTTGTATCATGTTTTAATGCTTTATTAATGTATGAATTTCCATGTTTAATTATTGTAAAGAGTGTATTAATAACATTATGGTCAATGAGAATGACATTGTGAACAAAGTTCGACAAAGATGTATCATCGAAGAATGCCGTTTGAACCTTAGAAATAGTTTAGGATGCAAGTGACATGTCACTAGGAATTATGTGATCTGAACTCATGAGTTGTGGTCTGATTTCATGATATATGTGACACATGTTATGGCATTCTGGGTTCTGGTCTGGTATGTTTGACCAATGGCTAGGTAGTCTGGCATGTGTTGTGGATACCTGACAGCCACTGTACACAGACCCGTGAGTAGCTCGAAAGTGAGCGACACGTGATAAGTGATATAAGGTAGCTTTAGCTTCGAATGTGGCACTTATGTGCGAGCTTTCTGTGTATCCAATAGTATTCCAAGAGTTTAACGAGTAAATCAGTGAGTTATTTGACAAGTAAGTCAATGATGAGGAAATATGAGAATGTGTTATGAGTTAGTACTGGTATGTTCTTATAACTCATGAGTAAAGGATTCGGCATACTATGAAAATGTGGTAAGAATGCATACGAGAAAGTATGTGACTATATTACATGAGGTACCAGTATGTACACGAGCAAGTTATGCTTGTGAAACATTGATAACCTTGTGACAAATGATCTACATTTATGATGAATGGATGCATGATAAGATTTGATAATAATCATGTGGTAGGCATATGAGCTTAATGGAATTGTGAAGTAGTAGTACGATGTATATACTTAAGCCGTGATTCAATAGATGTGTGAAAGATTGTTAAGCTATATGTGGAAATTATGATTACTCGTAAATGATGTGTATGTTGTTAAGATAGTTGAAATAACTTGTTAAACAATGTGATTTGCTATAATGAGGAGATCATGGTTGCTAATCTAATGTCAAGACATGCAACTAGTGTTAGTAAGATAAAGAGCAAGCATTATGAATGAGTAAGTGTTACTCATGAGATTTAATACAAATTGTATTAATAACATTTTTATGAATGGGTAAAATAAATGAATGTTAATATTTGTTTATTATTTGCATATGAACTTACTAAGCTTTGAAGCTCACTCCCTTTCCTTTCCCATCTCTTATAGGTTAATTTAGCTAGCTCGGGTTAAAGACTGTCGGACATGCCATCACACTATCATGCTATCATTTGGGTATAAGTGAACACAAGTGTTTTAAATTTATGGCATGTATAGGGACTTTGTCTATTGGTTAATTATGTCATTATTAATTTGGACAAGTGTGTTGGCTTATAATGATTTAGTGATTCATTTTGTATATGGCCATGAGATGTGGCTCCTATTGTGTATTAGGTTGTAAACCTATTCATATATGCATGCATGTGCCTATGGAAATTTGTTGTGCCTATGGATGTTTGATGATGGAATTGTGAATTAATGACATGATGGCATCTGAGACATGAGTATGTTAAATAGAAGTAAACTACAACTCTTAATGCATGCAAATTTATAAGTTTGGCATGACAAAGTATGAAGTCTTATGCATGTATTAGTAAAGATGAAATGATCATGATCATGTTTTATTTGTGTATGTTTAAGTTCTCGATTATGCCATGTCAATTGCCTTTGAAGTCATGTATGTGTTTCAGTGGTTAAGGGTGGCAATTATTTTGGAAAATAGCCTAGAAATTGTCCACATGGTTAGACACATAGGCGTGTGATCCGACCGTGTGTCCCCTGCACCTTAATAAATGCAAAACATAATGATTAGTGGTAAACACACAGGCAGAGACACAGCCATGCGTCTCAGCCATGTAGAGGACACGGCCTAAGCACACGGGTGTGTGACTTGGTCGTGTGACCCTATTTTGATTAATGACGTCATAATCAGAGAGTTACACGAGCTAAGGACACGAGCGTGTGACTCCTGTTTTGATGAAAAATTTTCTAAATGATATGAAAGTTTCTGAAAGTTCTCGGTTTAGTCCCGAACCACACCCGATGTATGTTTTGTTTTGCGTAGGCCTATATAAGGGACAATTTGTATATGTATGAATGAAATTGATTGAAACAAAATTTTATGGCCTGGTTTTGCATGTTTTCTTCTGTTTAAGTCCGATAATACCTCGGATCTTGTCCCGGCATCGGATGCGAGTAAGGGGTGTTACATTTAGTGGTATCAGAGTATGGTTTAGTCAATTTTTAGACTAACCTAGCGTATGTGAGTCTAGCTATACATGCCATATTACTACTTGTGATAGTGTGATATCTCTCGGCTCTAACTAAAATTATTTTGTTAAGACAGAGAGACTCCCAACGAAGCTATTTTCAATAATCCTAAAATTTATATTGAGATGATTGAAATGTGTTTGCGATGTGTTGAGATTTAGAAAGGTATGAATAGAAGTTCATGAATATGCATGTGTTGATGTACGAAATGAGATAACCATAAGTTGAGAAATGCGGAAAAGTGAAGTGAAATGAAGGTTTATGTTGTGATAAACCATCCACGTTTGTATGGCATGCATATGATGATATGTACCAAACATATTTGATTAAGTGAATATGATAAGTAAACTTACCCAATGGACGGAATGTGTGTGTATATACACTTGTTTGAATAATACATAACCAGTATATCCATATAGACGAATCTCATGTTTAATTGTTAAATTAGTGAATATGTAATGTTTTGTTTTATGACTTTGCGGTGGAACCCTAAATATTATAATGGTATGAAAATTGAATTGAAAGATCAAATTGAGTAGAACGTAGGAAATGAGTACGATCACTCGATGATGAATTGACGGATAAGACCATGGTTGGACTATGGCAAAGTATGAAATGTAAGACCATAGCCGGGCTATGGCATTCCAGTGAAAAAGACCATAACTGGGTTATGGCATTGTGATACGTGTAAGACCCTGGCAGGGCCATGGCAAAATATGTGTAAGGCCATAGTTGGACTATGGTGTCAAGTAAACGGCGTACTCAAACATATAAGACATTCTCTAATTTGACAAATGTTGGTAAGTAAAATTGAAGCTGAGTGTTGGAATTTACTTGGATATTAATATTGAGCTCGAGTAAGTAAATTCATTGTTTGAGATTATGGATGACAAAAAACATTTGTAAAATGAATAAGTGTGATAATTTGCTTGGAGTAAACTATATGATTATGATGATATGACACTAATGATGGATGCTAAGTCATATGTGTGTATTTATGAGAGTCGAGTTAGAGGCTTTACGACCTCACCCCCTTACCAGCATTGCGTTATGATGAAAGTTCGCGAGAATTATGTTGACTATGTTCATAAGTGGGAACTAAAGAGTTTGGTGATGAAACAATTAGTAAATCTTACAGAGATGAGAATAGTTTGGAAAGTGAAAATAGTTTTGAAAGAGATATCAGATTGTTTTAGAGATTATTCAGATTATACAATGTTATGGTTAAAGAAGAAGTTAGTCTCGGCTAATTGACTTATTCATATATGATGTCTAGAGTACATATTTACCGAAATCTCTCCCGAAATGATTTTCATTAGTGAGTGGAATAATACGGGGTTCATGATGACAGAATTAGTCAGAGAAATGATATTTGAGTAGTAAAGATATCTTTGTGTAACAGTTACAGTTGAAATGAATATGATGATCTTTTTTGGGTAATCTATGTATTTTTTTATCCTCAGAGATATGTGTGTGATTGTTCAGTTTCTGATGGAGTTTTTATGTTGTAAGGATGCTAGTTAACTATGATGTTAGACTAAAGCCCTGTTGGTCTGGTCGGTTCATGACCAGTATTTTCTTATCTTTCTTTGGAATTCTATTCCATTATGTTTGGAATAATAGTCAGAGGTGGAATTATAAGAGGCTATTCTTCTGTTTCTACTGGTTATTGTTTTGTTTTATATGCATATATGGAAAAGATGTTATCTCTGTTACAATTGATTCCAAAGTGTGTAAGCATTGTTTTCTTCTGGTTTTCTCTAAAGAATCATCAAGATCTTTATTATTTTCTTATGAGTTATGTTATTGGATTTTTGATATGGCATCGTATCTTAGATTTCTGTATTTCAGTTCTCCTCTCATTTTCATTTGTAAATTACCGATCGTGGCTCATATTTAAAGTGTGTTCTTTGTTTTATGATAACTGTGCCTATCATGGTTGTATTTCTGAATTGATCACAAGAATGTGGTAATCCTGATATTCAGATTTCTAAAATTTTTGTGAAAGGAATTGACATCGGCAATAGTATAAGTGTTGAAATCACAAGCTCCAATTTGTATGGACTTCTTTTCTCAGGTAAGTTAATTAAAGTCAATTCATTCAATCGGGATCTTTGTTTCTTTGAGTTAATATGATTGTAAAGGTCTTTGATAACGTGATGAGAGAATTTTGAAAGATTGTGTGTTTGAGTTGTTTTAATAGCACAAAGAAAAGAGCATTTTGTTATGTTATTATTTGATAGTAGAAATCGACTTGGTTGTTTTTATCAGAGTGAGCTGGTTAGTTGAAATATGATTTGAGTTACATGTAGTTAAAGTATCCTCAGTTATGGTAATAAATTTTGTACATTCACGAGTGTATAGACGGGTAGTCTGAATGAAGAATTGATATTCTTGAAAGCATGATATAGAAAAATACCTATTAGATTTGTTTAAATGGGTGATGTTATTCTGAATTAAAGTTGTTTTATTAATAAAGTTATCCCAATTGTGAAAGTTTGAATGGTTTGGGCATGCTAGCAAAGTTGAAGCAATTGAAGGTATTATTAGCTGAAGCTCTGGTTTTGAGTTCAATTTGAATTGAGTAATGAATTTATGATTTTTCAGTAATGCACTAGTGAACGAATTATAATGTGTTTTATTGCTAGAATATAAAGTGATGGTTCATGTTTTTAGATGGTTAATGTCACATTAAAAGGAACTGTTCGACTAGTGATTTAGAGACGGTCACTATTATGTCTGTAATGAGAATTTGATGACATTGTTTGTTCGACGAAGATAGCTATATGTTGCCTGATCTCAAGAGTTTAATGTATCTAATGGCACAAAAAGATTTGAGTTTAAAACAGTGTTGATAACTTGAGCTATTGAATTATTATGAGTAATTATTGATTGACCTGTGGGGAGACAAGTGTAGTTACAGATGCTTGTATGGAAAATCCTCGTTTATTTTGTGCGAGTTGGATACTCAATTGATCTTATTAGATGATGGTCTGATTTTAGTTAAATAAAAAGCTAAAGAGATGTTTTCTTTGCAAGTTTGAGAAACTCAGAAATGTGTTAGTGAGTGATAAGCTAAATGAGTATAGTGAGGATCGACTTTTGATTCTGAACTTCCAGTTGGACCTGATTCATGTAATTATTATTCTGAAATGGAATTTGTGTACCGAAGAATCTAGGGCTTATGCAAAAATTATTATACGAAGTTCATAGTAGTGGCTTGTCTGTTCATCCAGAGAGTAATAAAATGCGCAGTCATATGAAGTTGATGTTCTGGTAATTGTCCATGTTACATGCTGTTTTTGAGCTTGTGTTCAAATGCCGATTTGTTAACAGGTAAAAGCTGAATTTCAAGAGTATTCAGGACTATTACAGTCAGTGATGATTCTAGAATGAAAATGAGATGGAAACACTATAGATTTCGTATCTGAATTATCGTTATCTTTGAAAAGGAAGATGTTATCGGATTGTGATTGATCATTCGTGTACAGATTTCTTGTTTAACAAACCAGCCGAGTAAGATGTTTCTGGGGTTATTCGATTATACGAAGTATCAGTCCCCATTATTTCGGATTGAGATCTGAGGGTTATATCGATTTTATGGAGAAAGCTGCAGAAAAATCTAAGTACGCAGTTGCATTTTGACACTGTAATTCATTTGTAAATTGATGGTAAGTCTAAGAGAGTAACTCAAATTTTTGACGATATGCTCAGGCACTATGTGCTAAAGTTCAAAGGTTATTGAAAAGAGATATACGAAGTTAAATTGATTTGTGATTCTGAGAAATTAGTGGAAGTGATTCATAAGAGTTGGAAGCAACTTCTTTTGGTAAGATTTTTGGGGACGAAAATCCCTAAAGGGGGAGAGTTGTAACAGCTCGATTTTGGGCCTAGTCTAGACAGAGGTTTCGAGACCACTAATTCGACTTAAGAAAATATATTTTTATCATATTTTTATGGTCTACAATTTCACGAAATGATTTCGTGAAAATTTCATTTGAGAATTTTGACGTTTGAGCACTCAATTTAGTCAAAAGGACTAAATCGTAGAAAGTGCAAAACTTGAGTTCTAGAAGTTAGAGGTGTATAATTGCTATGAAATTTTAAATTGGAGGTCCTTATGTGGTAATTAGACCATTAGTTAAGTTTTAGACAAAAATGAACATGGTTAGGTATGTTTTAAATT
Source organism: Gossypium anomalum (assembly GCA_025698475.1). Lineage (NCBI taxonomy): Eukaryota > Viridiplantae > Streptophyta > Magnoliopsida > Malvales > Malvaceae > Gossypium > Gossypium anomalum. The sequence continues at coordinate 74,286,921 of CM046965.1, read as the reverse complement.
GTTTTTCATTAAGGGTATTTTAGTAATTTGGCTAATAAAGCCAAAATAACATGAAAAAAAGATGTCATCTTCTTCATTTTTCATGCCATGGCCGAATTTTGCAAGGGGAACCATAGCTAGGGTTTTCCAAGCTTTCCAAGCTCCACAGTAAGTCCATTCTAGCCCCATTTTTAATGATTTTTACGTTTTTGAAGTCGCTATCACTCGATCTATCTATTTCTACCAATATTTTGAGATATGGTTGAAGTATAGGGTTTTTAACCATGGTAAATATGTGTGTATTTTGATGTTTAACGGTAGATTATGCAAGTTTATGGTTAGAGAAACGACTTTTACTAAGTGCTTTTCGGTGAAAACGTTAAAAAGGACGAAATTGTAAAAGTTATAAAATTTGTTATAGAAGTGATTTAGTGGAAATTGTGGGCTGCTATAGTTATGAAAATGGTTCAGCTAGGCTTAAAGTACAAAGAAGCCTATGGGCAAAAGTGTAAATATGTGAAAATTTAGGGGCAAAAACATAATTTTCTCATAATATGGTTTTTGGGTCAAAATGAATAATGTGACTAATAAGTGAGATGAATTTGATATTATAGATCGAGAAAAATGAGATTCAGGCCTAGAACGAGGAAAAACGTGAAATTAACGGTTAGGTCCCTTTTTGCCATTTTGGTGTCGAGGTAAGTTCATGTGTAAATAATGCAATGTTGTATCATGTTTTAATGCTTTATTAGTGTATGAATTTCCATGTTTAATTATTGTAAAGAGTGTATGAATAATATTATGCTCAATGAGAATGACATTGTGAACGAGTTCGACGAAGATGTATCATCGAAGAATCCCGTTTGAACCTTAGGAATAGTTTAGGATGCAAGTGACATGTCACTAGGAACTATGTGATCTGAATTCATGAGTTGTGGTTTGAGTTCATGATATATGTGACACATGTTATGGCATTCTGGGTTCTGGTCTGGTATGTTTGACCGATGGCTGGGTAGTCTGGCATGTGTTGCGGATACCTGACAGTCGCTGTAGACAGACCCGTGAGTAGCTTGAAAGCGAGAAACATGTGATATGTGATATGAGGTAGCTTTAGCTTCGAATGTGGCACTTATGTGCGAGCTTTCCGTGTATCCAATAGTATTCCAAGAGTTCAACAGGTAAATTAGTGAGTTATTTGACAAGTAAGTCAATGAAGAGGAAATATGAGAATGTGATACGAGTTAGTACATATATGTACTTATAACTCATGAGTAAAACATTCGGTATACTATAAAAATGTGGTAAGAATGCATATGAGAAAGTATGTGACTATATTACGTGAGGTACAAGTATGTACACGAACAAGTTATGCTTGTGAAACATTGATAGCTTTGTGACAAATGATCTACATTTATGATGAATGGACGCATGATAAGATTTGATAATAATCATGTGGTAGGCATATGAGCTTAATTGAATCGTGAAGTAGTAGTACGCTGTATATACTTAAGCCGTGATTCAATAGATGTGTGAAAGATTGTTAACTATATGTGGAAATTATGATTACTCGTAAATGATGTGTATGTTGTTAAGAGAGTTGAAATAACTTGTTAAACAATGTGATTTGCTATAATGAGGAGATCATAGTTGTTAATATAATGCCAAGACATGCAGCTAGAGTTAGTAAGATAAAGAGCAAGCATTATGAATGAGTAAGTGTTAATCATGAGATTTAATGCAAATTGTATTAATAACATTTTTATGAATGGGTAAAATAAATGAATGTTAATAGTTGTTTATTATTTGCATATGAACTTACTAAGCTTTGAAGCTTATTTGCATATGAACTTACTAAGCTTTGAAGCTTACTCTCTTTCTTTTCCCATCTCTTAAAGGTTAATTTAGCTAGCTCGGGTTGGAGACTGCCGGAGATGTCATCACACTATCAAGCTATATTTTGGGTATAAGTGAACACAAGTGCTTTAAATTTATGGCATGTATAGGGATTTTGTCTATTGGTTAATTATGTCATTATTAATTTGGCCATGTGTGTTGGCTTATAATGATTTAGTGATTCATTTTGTATATGGCCATGAAATGTGGCTCATATTGTGTATTGGGTTGTAAACCTATTCATATATGCATGCATGTGCCTATGCAAATGTGTTGTGACTATAGATGTTTGATGATGGAATTGTGAATGAATGGCATGATGGCATCTGGGACATGACTATGCTAAATAAAAGTAAACTACAACTCTTAGTGCATGCAAATTTATAAGTTTGGCTTGACAAAGTATGAAGTCTTATACATGTATTAGTAAAGATGAAATGATCATGATCATGCTTTGTTTGTGTATATTTAAGTTCTCGATTACGCCGTGTCAATTGCCTTTGAAGTCATGTATGTGTTTGAGTGCTTAAGGGTGGCAATTGGTTTGGAAAATAGCCTAGAAATTGTCCACACGGTTAGACACACGGACGTGTGTCTAGGCCGTGTGTGACACACGGTCTGCCCCATAGGCGTGTGATCCGGCCGTGTGTCCCCTGCACCCTAATAAATGCAAAATAAAATGCTTAGTAGTAAACACACGGGCAAAGACACGGCCGTGCGTCTCAGCCATGTAGAGGACACGGCCTAAGTACACGGGCATGTGACTTGGCAGTGTGACCCTATTTCGATTGATGGCGTCATAAACAGAGAGTTACACGGGTGTGTCCCAAGCCACACTGGCGTGTGTAACCACATAGCCTACGCACATGGGCGTGTGACTCCTGTTTTGATGATAAATTTACTAAGTGATATGGAAGTTCCGAAAGTTTTCGGTTTAGTCCCGAACCACACCCGATGTATGTTTTGAGCTTCATAGGCCCATATAAGGGACAATTTGTATATGTACGAATGAAATTGATTGAAACAAAATTTTATGGCCCGGTTTTGCATGTTTGCTTGTGTTTAAGTCTGGTAATGTCTCGTATCCTGTCCCGGCGTCGAACAAAGCGGTGTTACACCGCCATTTCTTATCCTTGAGTTGACCTGACCCAACCCGAATTTAAATTAAATGATATTAATAATATTTTACTTAAATTTAAGTATAAAATATATAAATATTAACAAAAAATATATTTTATTATTTTATTAATTTTAAACAATATTATTTTATATATTTAATATAAAATTTAAAATATATAAAAGTACACAATTATATAGACAATTTATTTTATTATATTAACATTAAAATTATACATTTTAATAGTATATTAATATATTAATATAAAATTATATATTTAAATATTTTGTTATTTATATAAATATAGTTTTTTTATTATTTTAGTAAATATATATTATTATTTTTACAAAGTAATAATATTAATATATTGTTTTTAAACAATAATACTTTTAATTTATTATTTTAATATTAATATAAAATTAAATATTATAATATTTTCATTATAATATTTTATTATATTTTATTCTAAGTTATATAAAAAAATAAAGATGTTAAAGGTAAGATAATACATTAACAAATAATACTTATGGTTTAAGTCATAGCAAGCACATAGTAAGAAGAGTAATTTATATCACAATTTTCAATAACCAAACACTATGATGTAGTAACATTTATCTTTTACCCATTAATTTAAAACTTGAGTGTTGTTTAATATAACACTCCTCTTTTACATCAAGCATACCAAATGTAGTATTAAAGTATTCAAATTATATATGACTACATAATATTATAATGAAAATTTTAATTATATTAATTATTTGGACTAACTAGTAATATTATTAAAAGTATAGGACGGAATTATATTAAAAATTAAAATATTAAAATTAAATTTAAAATTAAAGTATAATAAAATGCAAAAAAAAAAAAAAAAAGGGTACATACACCTATAAATAAGAGAATTGACAGAAAATCCTCGTGCAACATATAAAGCACGATAACTCATAGATATAAAAAAGGAATACAAATACGAGAATCAAGATTTGCAATTGAAGGTAGGATGGAAATTGAGGTTGAAGTTCAGTCGTAGCTATTACGATTCATTTCATCAAGAATCACCACCAGTGCAACAACGAATGCGTAATCAACATTAGGGTATGCTGTTATTCCATAGTTGTCTGCGTTAATTACCAGGCTTTTCACGTTTTGTTTTCTTTGCATCTGCATTCATATTGATAAGCTCACTAATACTTATCCAAATAATAACATGCTTAATAGTAATAACATAAAGTTAGAAATGACGCTGATTGAGTCTTAATTCTATTGGTATGGATATTGTTGTCAATGCAGGAGGACGTAGATTTAAGTGCGCCGAAGCGCATTATCCTCATATTTATGGGTTAGGGAAGGACTATGAATAGTTCTAAACATTATGTCAAAAAGAACATATATGATTAAAACCTATAATAAGATTATTAAAAAAAAAATCTCATTTTTATCCGAATTTTAGGGCAAAATTAGTTAATTATCCTTTATTGACATGTCTATAATTAGCGCCATTCAGAAAAAGAAAAAAAACTTGGTATTTAAATTTGGGTATATTTCAATTACTAATTCATCTATGTTTTATAATGGTTAATTTTTATTATAATTATTTCGATATATTATTAGAAATTATGATTGAGCTTAGAAAAAAAAATTTGTGATATACTAATAGTGTTTAGTAGGAGTATAAATGAGACATTAGTGCTTGCAAGCTATTCGAATTCGGTTCAAAAAATATTTGAACTTGATTTGGTAATTATTGAGACAAGCTCAAGTTATCGTTTGAGCAGAATTCGAGCTTATTAATACTTGATTTGAATGGTTCGTAAGCCTTATCGAGCTTTTCATATTTTTATATTATTAAATTACATTATTACTCTTAATATATATTATTAACCCTAAGCTTAATTATTGCGCTGAGCTAAACTTGAGTTTGAGTACAAAAATTGATGAACGAGCTTAACTGAGCTTAAAACAAGATGTTTGATCGAGCTCGAACTGAATATCAAGCTTCAAATTTCGAGTCGAACTCGAGCTTGAACTTGATAATATTCGAGCTTAGCTCGGCTAAATTAAATTCCCTTATGTTTAATTTTATACATCAGATAATACATATATCAAAAGTAAAAGTAAATAAATTCAAATATCTGTCGAAGAGTTGTTAAAATTTTTGTCGGATACTTAAATAACGTGGGTTGAAACATTTTCATCCACTTCCGCTAAAGATAAAAGGGTGACATAGATTAAACCCATGTCATCTGAGTTAAAAAAAAAATTTAACTACTGTCCAGGGTAAGCCTTTGCAGTATTAAACGTTGTGTTAATATGTTCAATTTTGTGCATAATCTTTTGGCTCTCTGAGTAATATTGATTTTGTGCATAATATTTGGCCTAAAAGGTGGATATAATTAGTGCTTTAGTAAGAAATAATTAGAATAGGAAGAGTAAATTTAGTACCTGTGCAATAATAGCGTCTCCAGCAAAAATAGTGCAGCTGCTGTCGCGCCAACCCTCCTTGATCTTGAAATCAGGCAGTGATTCACTGGTATTGGATGCCAAGAAAACATCTAAAGTCTTAGTCGTCGTAGTCTTCGTCCTCATCTTCAGATGAACCAAAGACGATTTCCTCACACTGAAAAGAAAATCACTTGATTTGTCGCTTTCCCCTCTAAAAACTCTCCATCTCCTATGAACACTCAATATCTAACCAAAGAACACCAAATTTATATTCATTGAATTTGAATTCACATATTGTCCAAGAAAATGGGAACCAAACCTTTACCTTCTGTTTGAGGGAAACGAGAGGATTTCCAGCAGCGTCAAGCAAAACGCGGCGATCAGGAAAGCTGAACAACTTATTTTTAACCTTGAAAATAGGGTTATCATTAACGTCGGTGATATCGAAGTTATTTTCAGCAACCGTAAATACCGTGTGTTGTATTTTAAGATCCACAGGGTATGGGGCAATGTACTGTTCACCGATCACCACAATGGGGTTACTCTCCGTCGTATAGGCATTGGCCGGTGCCGTTCCTGACGCTGGCCCTGGAAGCTTTCCTCCCATCGCAGCTGCCATTGGATATCGAATATTATCTCTTATTCTTACAGGAAATTAAAACAGTGAGGAAATTCTATTGAAAATTTGGTACGGGATTAACATTTATTTATGCAAAATATGTGTACGTGCAGATTCAATGAGATTTCTGTTGCTATATTACATGTTTTGGATCAAATTCTTACGCCAGCTACTGCAATTTGTTCCGCATGAGAAGAAGCTTGCCGGCCATTTCATGTTTTTTCCAACGCTTTCACCGACTAAAATACAAATTTGGCTTAACCATTTTTCTCTTCAATGAATACAGTAAAAAGGTTGACAAATAATTAACTCTCTTTTTTCCGCAAACAGACTGATAAGCTAACTTAAGATAATTATCTAACAATATGAAATGAAGATTGAATGGTGGTGATGCTGCTCTTCCCCTCGCTAATTTTAGTGTGTGGTGGGTATAGACCGATTGTGTATTTTCTAATATTGATTGTATTTCTCCAATGTTGGTTCTTTGGTGGGAGAGAATGCATTTATTGTGTTGGAATATAAGGGCTTCGTCTTAGCCCTATAAGAAGAAATGTCTTTCTTGAAACAGTGTAGGTAATATTGGATCCTTGGGGCGCTGTGACGTGGGCTGGTTAGGTGAATTCATTCTTTTCTTTTGGGGTATCTCGTTTAAGGGTTTTCTAAGAAGGATAGTGGTTTGCTTCTTGGGTGGGCTGTTATGTGGTCTATCCGGCTGGTGAAGGCCTTGTCAAACAATGTGCCTTTGTTAGAATCAGTTTAGCATTCTAACCAAACTTTTAGAGATGACAAAACAAATAGGGAATTCGTTTGTGTTAATTTGAGATAATTGTCCACCTTTTTAACTCTTTATTCATTTAAGAAATCATAAAATCACTGTAATCTAACACTTTTTTAGTAAAAAACTTTTAGGAAGAAATTTTTCAAGAGTTGTAACAACCCGATTTTTAATGGCATCGAAAATGACGTTTCGATATTTCATTTTTGTGAACCCGGTCTGTAAAGATTAATATTTAATATTTATGATGTTAGTATTAAAGTTTATTAAATTTGAATAAGCAATTAAATGCGTCATTATAAAGGTTTAACCTGGATTGGTAACCTGACACGAATATATATTTAACTCAGAAGAGCAACTGATGTGGTGTAATACTTGTGTATCCGAGCACATTGACTAGGTTTCATCGAGTGATATAGATTATATGAAATGAGAAATTGAAATGACATGGAATGAATTCGGTATTCAAATGATGAATTATTGAATGTTGTGAAAGTAAAGTCTATAGCACATATGTGAGTACATTACTCTTGATTGGATTGAGATTTCAAATATGTCACTTATAGTTACATGAATAGCATGATAAATACAGTGTTATATAATGGTTTGATGTTTGTATAATACTCACCTTATTGTTTTTCCTGATATATCTATTGATTAAATAGGTATAAATCGGTATGAGATTAAATTTGGTTATTTGCATTTGTTTTGGTATGAATTTGTGTTGCTTTGGTGCTGATGAAATTGGTCAGTTATGCACGAAATGATAGGTTTTGGTGGAAACTTGAAATAAATACCAAAGTTGTGTTTTTGCCAAAAACAAGGGACTTAATGAACTGTTTCCAGTATTCGTGATGCCACACCCTGAATATTGTGATACCCACTTGTTATATTTTGAACACTTTGCAATTTGATCCTTAGGTTGGGAAGTCTAGCTACTGTCTTTGACATCATGATACCCGTTTGGCTTATTTTAGAGTTTAGCCACTATTTTTGTTACCATGATACCGAGCTAGAGATATCATGATACCCACTTGATAAATTTTGAAAATTTTTAGTTTAATCCAAGTTCGAACCTAGGATGGTTTTGAGCTTTCGTAAGATCAATTAAGGTTTGGATTGAATCGTGTAACATAATATAAATTTGTTAAACATTTAATTGCATGCTTGAATGGAATTTACTGTATAATTGACTATAGTTGCTCCGACAATGAATATGGTATCCTCTAGCTTGGATCCGACAATTGGGTCAGGTGAGGGGTGTTACATTTAGTGGTATCAAAGCTACAGTTTAGTCGATTCTAGGACTAAAACATAGCACGTGTTAAGTTTAGAAATACATGCCACAAGAACCTATGATAATGTGATGCATTTTGATCCGAATTGATTATGTTTTTTATATAGATAAACCATGTTGGTCGAATCAAATCAAGTCATTTCTAATGAAGTTGATAGTAATATTCTTTCTTCCGATTAGGGAGCTACCTATAGTTTGCCCGTTCTACAAGTCCTAGGAGTGAGGCAAGTGACGCCTTCGTCCAAATGATGAACCTATAGTTCACCTAGTTTGTGGGAGGTACCCATTCAACTCCACAACCTCAAATGCACCCTCCTCTTACGATTGTGCCTCTTGTCGAACCTCTTCATCCTCAAAACCCTAGTACGATAAATGTTAACCAACCCTCGATTGATAAATTCATAAATGTGGGGTAGAAGAATTTAGAGGCAAGAAAAATGACGACTCTGCTAAAGCTAAGAATTGGCTGGAAAACACTTTAAGGGTGCTTGATAAAATGATGCGTACCCTAGAGGACAATTTGAAATGTGTTGTATCTCTGCTGAAAGAGGAAGCATACTAGTGGTGGACAACTCTAATATTTGTTATTCCTAAAGACCGAGTAAATTGAGATTTCTTTCAAACTGAATTATGTAACAGCTCGCCCCACAAAAGCACTATATTTGGTTACTGATTATTGTGTTATGGTATTAAGCATAGCTTTGATGGCAATATGGCACTATTAATAACAAGTGGACTAAATTCCTTTGGTTCTTACTCAACTTCCGCTGAAATTGTTATTACCTCAAACTACCGATGCAAAAATATGCAAGCATACACTACTGATGCAAGTATAGTAGGCAGATGTAAGTCTGTCGGATATCGATCATGTAGGGATAGTAGTTCTTTGTCTATTAATGTCGATGTAATAGCTAAAAAAATTGAATTTATTTGTGTGGGTAATTTTCGAAGCAATATCTTAAAAAAATAAAATAAAATATGCTAATGATAAACTGGGATCCCCAACATGAATCTTCAGCAGTATACTAAGTACTCACAAGGTATAAAAGATAGGTGATTGTCGACACAATAAAAATTAATGTATATCTTACCAAATGCCACTCTTTTATTTAATCTGGGATTTAACCATGCATGTTAACCTCACCTTCCGATGATGGCTGAAACACCACTTACCTGTATTCAACACCAGAACCGAGTACGAGGCATTACCGGACTTATCGCACAAACTTTCATACAATTCCAAGTCATCAATTAGCGTCTAAAATAAAAATTTTGCACATTCAATCATAAAATTGCTAATATGAGCCTACGAGGCCCAAAACATGCATTGGAAGTGGTTCAGGACTAAACCGAGAACTTTAGAAAATTTCACAACACTTAGAAAATTTTTCACTAAATAGGGGTCACACGCCCGTGTCCTTAACCCGTGTAACTCTCTATTTGTCACCCAAGAACAAATTGGAGACACACGGCCAGGTCACATGTGTCGGTGCCTGACGCCGTGAAATCCACACGGTTGAGACACACGCCTGTGTCTCTGCCCGTGTGCTCAATTTTGAGCATTCTATTTTACAAAAATTAGGGTGCAAGGGACATACGGCCTAAACACATGCCCGTAGAGCAAGCCGTGTGTCACACATGGCCTAGACACATGCCCGTGTGTCTACCCGTATGGACCAAAATAAGGCTATTTACCAAGCTGTTTTGCCACCCTTTAATTCACACACCTACATAACATAACATAGCACCAATCCAAGTACATATATACAACCAAATCAGCCACAACCAAGACATAAACACATCATTCACATGCTACCATCTTTCATACACAAACATTACATATCATCAACCCAAATCATGTAAATTTCCATATCCATGAAAGACATCATCATATAAATTGCTTAAACCATTAGTAGCCAATGTCAAATGGCCTTATACAAAAATGAACTTTCAACCAATATAAGCCAACACATTTGGCCAAATCAATTATGACACACAACAAAATGACCAAGTCCCCTATACATGCCACAACTCAAAATGTTGAAATCATTGGTATCAAAGTAATTGTTGATAGTGTGAGTGGATCTCTAACGATCTCCGAATCCCAAGCTAGCTTGGTGACACTATAAGATAAGAGAAAGGAAAGGGAAGTAAGCTATAAAGCTTAGTAAGTTCCTATGCAAATAATAAGCATTATAACCACACAATTAACATACCATTAACATGATGAAGATTAACATGAACATTATCAAAATCTCATAATCATAACTTACTCAATCATAATCCTACCAAGAGTTCATCTCATGTCGAGCCCATTACTTATGAGTTTTACGTACATACCTGTACCAACTTGCAACATAACCATATCCTTTCACAACTTTGACATTCCCGTTGAACACTCGGAATATTAGTGAATACTCAAAAATCTTGCACATAAGTGCCATACATGTAGCCAAAGCTACCACATACCTTATAATACATATAGACTCGTTTTTGAGCTACTCACTGGTCTGCTCACACAAGCTGTTAGTCAGGACGTAGCTACACAGTGCTACTCACACAAACTGTCAGGTATCCGCAACATATGCTAGCATACCCAACTACTGGTAGGACGTACAAGACCAGCACCCAGATCACATAAACACATAGGTTCCTAGCGACATGTCACTCGTATCCTATTCTATTCCTAAGGCTCAACTGGGAATTTTTGCTTTTCGAAACTTGTCGAATACGTCCAAAGAGTAAATCATAATTCATACAATATTAAAGCATTTAAAACATAAATATAACAATGCATTATTTACATACAAACTTACCTATGTACAAAAATAGTAGAATTTGACCTAATCGTCAAACACTTTGTTTTTCCCCCGATCTAGGTCCAAACCTTATTTATCTTGATCTATAATAACAAATTTAACTTATTTAATACACACATTGTTCAATTCAGTCCAAAAATCATATTATGGAAAAATTACATTTTTCCCCTAATGTTTCAAATTTTTATAGTTTAGTCCCTAGGCTCGTAAAATGATTTTCATCCAATTTCTTCGCTACCCAAGCCTAGCCGAACCATTTTCATACTTATATCAGCCCACATTTTCCACTTAATCAAACTTTTACTACTTATTTTATAACTTTTACAAATAGGTCCTTTTTGACATTTTTACTGAAAATCACTTAGCAAAAGCTATTTTTCTAATATCAAACATTCATTTTCTACCATTAGCCATCAAATTACACATATGTCTAAGATGGGTTAAACCCTATACCTTAACCATACCTCAAATTAGTGCTAGAAATAGGTAGATCGAGTTACAACGACTTTAAAAATGTAAAGAGCATTAAAAACGGGGCTAGCACAGACTTACAATCGAGCTCCGAAGCTTGAAAAACCCTAGCTATGTCTTCTCTTGTAAATTTCGGTCAATAGGTAGAAGATGAGCAAAAATTGGCTTTTAATTTGCTTATTAATTCATTTAATTACCAAATAACCAAAATGCCCTTTCTTAAAACACTAAAATTTCTCTTACTTCATGTCCATTTTTGTCCACTAACTTAACAAATGGTCTAATTACCATCTAAGGACTTCCAATTTAAAATTTCATTGCAATTAGACACCTCTAGCATCTAGAACTCAAGTTTTGCATTTTTTACAATTTAGTCCTTTTTGCTAAATTGAGTGCTCAAACGTCAAAATTTTCGAACGAAATTTTCCCAAAATCATTCCATAAAATTGTAGACCATAAAAATGTAAGAAATATAAATTTTTCTGCGTCAGATTTGTGGTCTCGAAACCACTATTCCGACTAGGCCCAAAATCGGGCTGTTACAATGGCAATATGGCACTATTAAGAACAAGTGGACTAAGTTCTTTTAGTCCTTAGTCAACTTCTGCTAAAATGCTTATTAGCTCAAACTGTCTCTGCACCTTCCAGTTTTAGTGACTGCAATAACACTTATGTGTTTAGAACATTAAAACCCCCAAGATTAAACAATAAAAATAAGATTTAATAAGATAACATTTAACAAAGCATTCATTGTACTTCCATACAACAGAAAACATAGAGTAATCACCAGCGTTTTCAAATAAATAAGAAAGAATCGAATGGAGAATACTTTTCTTAGGCTACTCGACTGGATCTCTCCATTTCCCCTTGTTCTGCACTTAGATTTCCTCATTAGGAGTGGATCTGCATCAGTCTTCACATTGGCTCACCCATAGGAGGCTCAAGCTGCCATGGCCGTAAGCTTCAAAATAGGGTAAGAGAATAGAGGTTTTTTCCTCCCTTCCTCCTCTCAACCTTTAGGGTATGTTTAGTTCACTATAATGGAATAGGGCTGTAATTGAATAGAGTTGTAATGAAATAGAGTTGTAATCAGTAATTCAATTGTTTGGTTGAATGGAATGGAATAGAATTGTAATAGTATTCTTGTGTTTGGTTGAATGGAATGATGTTGTAATAGCATAAGGAAAAAAACTAAAATGACCAGAATAACCTTAACAGAATTTTTTTATGTAGATGGTTATTGTTATTGCTATTAAATTTTAATAAGATTATTATTAAAATAATTTAATAAAAATAATAAATAATTTAACCATATTTTAACTTAATTATTATTAAATATAATTTAATAAAATTCTTAATAAAATTATTATTATATGAATTAAAAAAACATAATATATAATACTATAAAAATAATATATAATCTAATTTATTATTTTTAAACTGTAATACATATTTAATGTGCTAAAATATCATTAGTGTAACAAATAATTTAATTATTATACAATAAAAAAATAAAATATTAGAAGTAATAAATAGCTTGAAAATTATATTTCACATCCAAATATAATATTTATATATTAACAAAAAGTTACATGATTTCATTAGTTTATATGTCATAATCCACAACATAAAAAAGTTACAACATTGTCATGACATTCTATCACGTCATTATACCATCCAAATATTACAAACACAAAAAATTACCAAAACAAAAGTTCATATGCATTGACTTGTCCACTTTGAGGTTCTTGAACCAGATATTGGGAGTGAGTTTTGTGACCTATGAGTTTTATGACCATCAAGCATTTCAAGCCCATTCCCAACAGCCTTATCATTTGCAGCCAATTTGAAATGGCAATGAGAAAGTGAAAGTACAGGAATTTCCTTCTTCAAAGTAGCATTATACCCCTTTAAATAAACCCCTGTATACATAGGAACATTTTTTCAAAAACCTTTTCCATAAATGAAAGTGACAATAGTAATGTCAATTTTTTCTCCTCTCCTTATAAAACTAACACCAATGGATATTGAATAAAGTAAAGCAATGAGAAGAAACACATTGAACAGAAGGTGAATCCTTAAGTTGGAGAAAGAAGCACCCGTCAAAGTATTTAACAAAAACAAATTTGCATCTACAGTTTGCATCTACTAAAAGAAACCTAAATGCTATATTCATTAAATCAAAAGAAACATATATCATAAAATCAATAAATTTTACAAAGTTTCTTTCCCTTTAATACTGGAATGGAGCAAAGAGTGAAGTTTGAGTCTAAACAATATAGTAGGCAGGACGTAATTGGTCCATGCATAGAAACAACTAGGCAAACTATTCAAATAAAAATAAGTAGAGAAAAAACAAGAATGAGAAAGCAAACAAGGCAAATTATAACCTACAGAACTGCATGAGAATTTGCCATCAAGGCAAATTATTAACAAACAATGAGATATTGTTTGACATGGATGACCCTGGAATAAGGAAAAAAAAAAGGATTTTACTGGCTTTGTCAAGGATTGCTTACAGGTTAGATACATTACGAATTGAAATACAGGCATGACGGTCTCAGCCTCCATGTTCCTGTCTTCCGATTAAGGGCTCTGGATTTGGAAGTTCCATCAAATTTATCATCTCAGAACCCACCCACAACCGAGCACCTCTGTATGGAAGCTTATCATGTGGCCTAGCCTCATTTATTTCAAGACCTAATTTAACATTTAGAAGCAGGTGCTCAGTTTCTCTCTTTCTTTTATGCAAAAATAAATCAATATCTATAATATGAGTATAGAAAAGAGATTACATACCTAAAATATTCTAATAAAATTCAAGCGATCTTTCAAGGTTTTCACATAGAATTCCAACATGGTGAATACCAGTAACTCCATAATCTACATCAATGACAATAATTAAATGTAATTCCATCCAAAATTGAAGAAGCATCAAATGTAGGTGAAATCAACAAATATAATATACCATTTTCAAGGAATCAGCTTAATTAATCTCAAAGGTTCTAACAAACCCAATTTACAGAAGCTGTAAATAACAAGTATAGCTTAAATTAAGTTGTCTTATTATTTTCCAATTTGATAACTGTAAAAACATGATTTCTGCTAAGAGTAAGCAATAGATAGTATAGAAAATAAAGAAAAGAGTTGGTTGTAAAGTAATCCTTTATGTTGAAAGATCAAAAATAGATAATCCAGAAATGGACAAGAATGAAAGGACGTTCCTGGGCTTGGAAACTTCGATTTTTTTACCGGTTTTAGTGAGAACGTCCAGATACTGTACTTGCTCAAGGCTCTGCCATTGTTTCTTTCGATGAATCAGACTTAGATGTAAGGAACACACCCGTTTAACCATAAAACAGAAATGAAAAGGTAAGAGACAAAGTTCCAGTTAAGATAATGAAGGAAGATGATGGTGAAGGAAGCAGTAATAAAAATAGGCAGAAAAAATTTGTGGGTAACAAAAAAAGGCAGACAGAAAAATGAAAGGAACAGTAGAAGGAAAAATGTTTACCTAACCTTGGATGAAGGGGAGGAATGCCGGAGTCGAAGGGTACGTGAAATGGCTGTCAATTGAGTGTTTTTGGGGTGAGAATTTGATAAGGGTAAGATAGGGTTCTTCAAGAAATGAATGGCTAAACGGTGAAGAGGGAAGTGAATAGAAATCCCTAAAAATCTCTGCTTAAGCCTAGGATGGAATACACCCGTAATAGGGTATTCCATTGAACCAAACGCCAGTTTATGTGGGCCAGCATAATCGGCTTCTAATAGGCGTGTAATGGCATAGCCATTACCTTCAACCAAACATGTTGTTAATGTTCTCCTCAACTATACAAGTGTCCTTCCCTCAGGATTCTTCTGTACTTGTACGTACAGGGCAGTTATACCAGATTGGACAGCTCATACATGGTTGGCTTTTATTAGACAGCTATCGCTACGGTGACTATTCTGGATGCAATCTGGAATTAACTAATGCAACGACATTAGTGCAGAAAGATAGCAAAATTAAGGATAAAATAGGCTAGGATTCACGAGGTTATAAAATGCAATTTACTGAACTAAAAATGTTAAAATGAATGCTATAGATAACTAAATGGGAACAAATTGGCCACTAAGTAGGGAGAAAACATATGTTCTTTCTAGTACAATCATACCCCAAAACTTGAGTTTTTACTTGTCCTCAAGTAAAACAGAAACTAGCAAGGCTACAAAAATCTTTCTAAGGCAAATGATCAGTGTAGCAACTGGAACCCTCTAAATTCCCAATGAATGAATCACATTTAAATGAAAGAATATTACATCGACAATACGTAAGCACGAAATGAGTAAGATTGCACTTTCATCAAGGCTAGCATAATGCTTCAAATCCTAAATTCTATCTACCAATACAACATTTATTATACAATGCCAAGTATTTATATATCTTTTTTTCCTGAAATAAAGGATATCGTTGAATTATTGTACCCTTGTTCCTGAGAAGTAACGATGGGGTGCAACAAACCCCTAGGGAGTAAATAATTGCACCGAAACACACTCATGTAGCCACGGCCTTTGGCCAGATTCATTTTTCTAAAGCTTGAATTGGAGTGTTTCCTTTTTAACATTCCACAACACACCCACTTTGGAATGTCTCTTATTTATAACTATCTATATATATATAAATAGCTAAAAAAGGCAGTTGCATTCAAGATTCAAGGAATGCTACTAGTCATTTATTACTAATGCAATCTAAATCATTCATAAAAGTAAGATACAACATTTAGTCAAATTTATCTAACTCATTCATTGAAAATTCACATGATGCAAGAATTAAGAATCGAATGTAACAAAATTTTTTGAACAATTGTGCATAAACCTTGCATGCTTCGAATTTTTTTTTTTTGAAATGTGGGTGTATTTCCAAATCCCATATACATTCCCCCAAACTTAAAGATTGCATTGTCCACAATGCACTGACAAGAATATATAATGACAATAATAATGCAGTGACAATGTGTACTAAACAAAATGTGACTTACAACTATATGCAATGCATGAAAACTATAGCTACAACTTTAAAATAAAACTAACTCAGTTATCCGCAGCTATCGTTGTGGTTGCACGATGTTTCTTCCTTTTCCTTCTTCTTATCCTTACAGCTCTTCCTTTTCTTTTCTTTGGGCTTTGCACAATTTTTGGATGGCTCCTCAAGTTCCGGCTCAGCCCCGGCTTCACCGATTGCTTTTTGTTTGAGAGAGGCCACCTAGAGTGGTCCAGTGTAGACCACTATTGCCAATGAGTTATCCTGTTCCTCACTAGTGACCTTAGCAACTTCTGCCAATCTAGCTCCATTTAGTTTTAGATTTTCAATATTTGCACCCACAGATTCGGGTGCGGTGATAATACTCACATCAGAGTCTTCCTCTTCTCTTTTTTCTCTCCTTCAGCAACAATTTCCTCTTCTGTAGTAGCAACATTTTTGTCAACAATAGTGTCCTTTTGATCAACAAAAATACCATCCTCGAACAAGCTATCAATTTTGCACAGACATTCCTCAATGCCTTTAGATTCTTTATCTTTGTCATTATTGGAGACTTTCACTATGGGAGGAGATGCCACTGATCGGTCTCAGTCATACCATGAAGTTACCAATTCTTCAAGTAAGCATCTATCATAAACTTACCAAATTGACCATTACTATAGACCATTCAAAAACACATCACATTTGCAATATTGCATCACATAACTTATATCAAAAACTGATTCATATACACAACTAAAACTAAGCCATATCACATGGCTAGATATACACATTACAAAACCTAAGCACATTTTTCTAGCCTATACATGCCATACTCCAATATTTACACTTTCAAAATGTACCAAAATAGAGTTCGATAGTGTGGTGATGATTTTCGAATATCCCCGAGCTCCGGATAGCTACGATATCTATAAAACAATTGAAAAACACACAGAGTGAGCTTTCAAAAGCTTATTAATCCATATACAAATAAACTTATCATTCTAAACATGAAAGCATCATCAAATTACATATACTCCATGGCCAAATACTATCTCAAACCACATGGTTCATATACATTTCACATATTCCTAATTCATTTACACATATATAACATATTTTCTCGTACTTATAACACATATCATTACTTGTACATATACTTACCTTTTATTCTCAAACATAGTATACATTCGAACGTACCTGAATCAGATACCTATCTCATATAATCATTCATTTCTCGAAATGCCCGTTGAACTGTTCGGAAGCATGAGGATATGCAAATAGCTCGAAAAGCTCGTATAATGCCAACGTCCTAGACGTGGTCTTACATGTAATCAAATATCGATGCCACTATCCCAGACAAGGTCTTACACGAAATCAAATACGATGCCAATGTCCCAGACATGGTCTTACACTTAATCATAAGTCGATGCCAACGCCTCAGACATGGTCTTACACGAAAACACATATCGGATCCTATGTCATGACATATGTATCCTAACTATTCCTATGGTTCGTATGGGGCTTTTTGGATGTCGGAACTTTGTCGATACTATCTTAGATATCTCATTCTCATCACATATAATCATTCAACATTGTTCATAAGCATATAATCAATATTAATTTAATTCAAAATACATTTATTTGTATATCAACTTACCTCGTACGAATTCGAATAGATAGAACCGGCTACATAATGACTTTTGACTTTCCTCGATCTAATTCCGTTTTCTTTGGTTCTTGATCTATATAAATTCCAATTTGACTTATTTAATTACAAACTCATTCAAATCAATCCAAAAACACATATTTAGGGAATTTTACAAATTAGCCCTCATATTTTCACATTTTGACGTTTTAGTCCTTAATTTACAAAATCACAAAATATACCAAATTTCCTTCTACACAAGCTTAGCTGAATTTTCATAGTGTTCACATAAGCCCATATATTTCATTTATTTCACATTTTAGTCCCTCTAAATCTTATTTTTACAATTTAGCCCAAATTATTCAAATTCATCAAAAATTCAAAGCAAAATATGTTAACCCAAAACATATCTTTTATTTTCCATCAACTAACATTTCAAAGCTCACAAAATCAACAATGGCATAACTCAAATTCATCAACAAAAGAAGAAATTGAGACATGGGCTTGATAGAACACTAAGCAACGATCATAAAAATGTAGAAATTATCAAAAACAAATCAAAACACATACCTTAATCATAGATCTTCTTAGCCGAACCCTAGAGTTCCTTTTATTTTCTTTTGTTCATCAATTTTTGGCAATTTCATGAACATAATGGCTAATTTTAATGTTTTGTTTTAATCATAATAACTTTAATAACTAAATACCAATTTTGCCCTTAATAATTTTTAAATGTTTATTTATTAAGGCCATAAATGTCCACTCATGCTTTCAATAGTCTAATTGCATCATAAGGACCTCTCTTTTAATAAGAAAAATCAATGAAGCACTTTAACAAGCAACAAACAACTTTTACATTTTATGCGATTAGGTCTTTTTCACAAATTAAGCACACAAATGATCGGATTTTCATACGAAACTTTCACACATGACAATTCACATATTTTAAACACAGAAAATAATATTTAAATATTTTTCTGACTCAAATTTGTGGTCCCACAACCACTATTTTGACTAGGGTCTAAACCGGTCTGTTACAACTCTCCCCCCTCAGGGATTTTAGTCCCTGAAAATCTTACCGTTGAATAGATTCAGATATTGTTGTCTCATAGCATCTTTAGGCTCCCACGTAGCCTCTTCAATACCGTGTCGATGCCACATCACTTTTACTAATGGAATCTTCTTATATCGCAGTTCTTTAACCTCGTGAGCTAATATACGAATTGGTTCTTCATCGTAGGTCATATCAGATTGAATCTCAATTTCAGAAAAAGAAATCACAATGGAGGGATTGGATCTGCATCGTCGAAGCATCAATACGTGAAACACATTATGAATCTTTTCTACCTCAGGTGGCAACAATAATCGATAAGCAACTGGCCCGATTCGCTCGATGATCTCATACGGCCCGATGAACCTCGGACTCAATTTGCCTTTTCTGCCAAATCAAAGTATTTTTTCCATAGGGACACTTTTAGAAACACTTTGTCTCCGATTTGAAATTCAATATCTTTTCGTTTCAAATCTGCGTAAGATTTCTGACGATCAGAACCTATTTTCAAACTATTTCGGATCACTTTTAGTTTTTTGTTTAGTCTCTTTTATCAAATCAACCTCGTGAGTCTTATTCTCACTGAGCTCAGTCCAATACAAAGGTGTACGGCATTTTCTACCATATAAGGCTGTAACACCCCAAACCCAGCCCAGACGTTACAACTGAATCTGGCGTGTCACATTGAAGCGTTACTAGAAAAGTCATGTTTTATCTAAAGTCTTTCTTAGTGTTTTAAGAATATCTTCGTTATAGATTAAAGTGAATGGAAGTTGTGCACCAGGTAGGTTGCCAGAAAAGAGGAGGTGAGTCAATTAGACTGCTTAAGTACCTGGCTCTCCGCAGAACCAATCCTAGAAATGCACACAACTATTGCCACACTTTAACTGAGTGATTATTTATGGAAAACCAATTCGTTTAAAACCATTTGAAAAGGTTATTAATTTTGAAAACATTTCCATTGCGGAAGCTTTGCTTTGTTATCGTGATATTTTGAAATCCTTTTTAAAACGCGCCCTAAAGCTACTCAATTTCAAACGATTAAAACAATATCATATCTAAGCTAACAAAACATATTAAAAACCATTAAAAATAATTAAAGCGGCCTTATTACAACTTAAAACCCAAACTACTAAGTAAATAAAAGCTGATCAAGTCACAAGAAGAAAAACCGAATTTGCAGAACATGTGGCCACTCCGAATCCCTCATATCTCCAAGTCCACTATGGTTGGGGAATACCTGCATGGATGGAAATAAGGGGTGAGTTTGGAAAACTCAGTGTGTAACATAACCCAACCATAGTCCAAATCAGCTCAAACCACAGAAAAAGATTAAGTTGGGCCTTAGCCCTATACAGAATTTAGAATGAAGCCCACAGGCCCATAACAGAGACAGAATAGATATTCCATGTATGCAGAAACCCAACCCATATCCATCCGTATACACCCCCATACCAATCTTACACCATGTGGGGAGACAACTCGACCCACCGATCCGCTACACACCACAAAATTTGTAGCATGGCTGCCAGAACAGATAATGTGACAGAGTCACTAGATACAGATATTTGTGGCAGAGCCACCAGAAATAGATATTTGTGGCATAGCCACTAGAACGCTTCCTCCATCAATATAACCCATATCCCATGCAATAGAAATACATGTCATGGCATACTCATACAGAACCAGAATATCATGCATTTCAGTCAAAATTAACCCTAGGGGTATAACGGTCATTTTGCACCTAGGGGTATAATGGTAATTTTCATACTTAGGGGTATTCTAGTAAATTTACTATTTTAGGGTTGTCATGCATATTACAGCCATTAACGTATTAACAGAAACACTTATCGAGCGTTTTTATGGAATTGGGCTCGATGGCCCATTAACCCGATTTTGGCCTATTAAGCCCAAATATACCGAAGTGCACGAAATTTCGCACTCTGCAATCTTACCGCTTGAGATTACCAAGATTAACAAACAAACTATCCCACGAGCGCTCGCACGCTCGCAAGTTCACAAAATACCGGCTCTTCGACATTTCGGCATTTCAGATTTTACCGATCTAGTCTAAAGTGGGTGTCGTTTACACACCTGATCTGTAACGATACGTTAGCAAGATCCACACATGAGTTGCCTACAATCGAGTTACTAAAATGTCAGTCTACATATCAAAACGAACTACGTACTAATCCCCTTACCATATTCGGCTAACATTGCCTTAGACCCAAGAGTTCTTACCTTTCTGCCGAAATATGGACTAGATCTAGATTTCCAATCGAGTTAGCCTTCAAGCCCTTCGCTATACGCCCCCTTGTCCACACTAGCGCACACACAAGCAGAAGAAAGAGGAAAATATGCCTTTAGTCCAAACGTTAGCCACCCTTAAGGGGTTTCAGCTTTTACCTTACATCGTGAGTAACTAAAGAAAGATTCGAGCACTTACCTATATTGTTATGACAGTACTCCCGATCTACTGTAGATCCAACCACCGCACAAGAAGGGAAAAATATAATCAAGTATTCAGCTTCTGAAGACCCTCAGTGTAAAAAAGTTTTGATTTGGAAAGAAAGAATGAGAGGTTCGGCTTCAATGGAGTTTCGGCTAACCAGTTCCAATAGAGGATTTAGGTTCGGCTAAGGGGTAATCGGCAGCAGGTACTTGGTTTTGAGAGGGAACAAAGGTAAAAAAGATGAGAGTCGACAAGGAAAGGAAAGAGAAAAGAAGAGGAGAGGAGATGAGAGAATTCAGTTCGAAGAAGAGAAGTCGGCACAGGTGTAGGGTGTAGGTTTCGGCTTCTAACAAAAGAAAAAAAAAGGAAAAACCTAAAGTACCCCACCCTATTTCGGCAAAACAGTAGAATGATCAACCCAG
Organism: Gossypium anomalum; assembly: GCA_025698475.1. Lineage (NCBI taxonomy): Eukaryota > Viridiplantae > Streptophyta > Magnoliopsida > Malvales > Malvaceae > Gossypium > Gossypium anomalum. The sequence continues at coordinate 74,264,940 of CM046965.1, read as the reverse complement.
TCTCGAAAATGCAAAAAGAATTCGGCAGCCACTAGACCAAATGCCGAAATTGCAAACACTAAGTGACCTAGCCGAATTTACACTTACAGAGACCCTTGGCCAGCCAATTCTTACTCCTAAAGAGCCCAACATTCGGCCAACACCATACTCCTTGATCAGCTCCTAAATTCCCTCCCTTATCTCTCCCTTACCCAATCTCCTGAACAGCTCCAACTCTTCCTGATAGAGTTTCACTTGAGTTCCATCACATACCCTTTCTGTTTACAAAAATAATTCCTTAATTTGCTTACCTTGTGACTTGAACCTTAGCTCTCCTTGACTTCCACACGCCACCTTCTTGGTACCTTAGTGGCGTCACCCTGCCACTTTACCATAGGTCCTCTTGTGGTCTATTCTACCAACTAAATCTTAAAAGCCTAATACACCAGAACCCCTTCTCTTTTAAAAAATCAAAATTTGTTAAATCTACCAGGTTTTAACTTAGACTTGGGCCTTCTAGAGACCCACTAACATACTTAAGCATGATATAAACAATTAGATCATACTAAAATCAAGATTCACCAAAACTCACAGAAATCCCAAAAAGTCTGAAAAATTAGGGCGTTACAACTCTACCTTCCTTAAAGAAATTTCGTCCTCGAAATTTACCTGATCCAAGTAGATGAGGGTATTATTGTCGCATCGCCTCTTCTGGCTCCCAAGTAGCTTCCTCTCTGCCATGATTACGCCAAAGCACCTTTATGAATGGAACTGACTTCCTTCTTAGAACCTTAACATCACGATCCAGTATCTGTACAGGCTCTTCCTCGAAAGTCAAATCAGGCTGCACTTCAATTTCTACAACCGGCATGACATGAGTAGGGTCAGAACGATAACGCCTTAACATGGAGACGTGAAAAACATCGTGAATCCTGTCTAACTCCGGAGGTAATTCCAATTGGTAAGCCACTGGACCTACTCGCTTAAGAACCCAATAGGGTCCAATGAACCGCGGACTCAACTTGCCCTTCTTACCAAACCTTAATATCTTCTTCCAAGGAGAAACCTTTAAGAAGACCATATCAACCACTGAGTACTCAATCTCCTTACGCTTCAATCTGTATACGACTTTTACCTATTAGATGCTTCTTTTAACCGATCTCTGATTACTCTGACCTTATCTTCAGTATCCACTACCAACTCCGGTCCAAGAACCTGTCGCTCTTCCAATTCGGTCCAACAACTAGGTGTATGACACTTACATCCATACAGCGGTTCACACGGTGCCATTTGGATACTCGCCTGATAATTGTTGTTATACGCAAACTCTACCAATGGCAGGCAATCCTTCCAACTACTTCGGAAGTCAATATCCCATCCCCTCAGCATATCTTCCAAAATCTGAATAACCCTTTTCGACTGACCATTAGTCTGGGGATGAAAAGCCGTACTAAAGTTCAATCGCGTTCCCAATGCCTCATGCAACTTTTGCCAGAACCGAGATGTGAACCTAGGATCTCGATCAGAAATAATTGAAACTAGGACTCCATAAAGTTGAACGATCTCCGCCACATATAATTTGTCTAAATTTTGAAGTGAATAATCAGTGCGGACAGGTATAAAATGAGCAGATTTGGTCAACCTATCCACAATCACCCAAACCGAGTCCTTCTTCGTTGGTGTCAAGGGTAGCCCACTCACAAAGTCCATGGTTATGCTCACCCACTTCCAAAGTGGTATCTTCTCTGGCTGCAAAACTCTGGAAGGTAGTTGATGCTTAGCTTTCACTTGCTGGCATGTCAGACATTTCCCCACAAACTCTGTTACTTCTCGTTTAAGCCAAGGCCACCAATACAATTCTCGCAAGTCGTGATACAACTTATTCCTTCTAGGATGCATAGCACAAAGTCCTCCATGAGCTTCTTTCAGTATTGACTACCTTAAGTCAGAGTCCCTCAGAACGCAAACTCTCCCTCAGAAACACAAAACTCCTTCACTATTCAACCCAAACTCAGAAGTTTCCCCTTTTTTAAGTTGCTGGAATCGAGCAACCAAAGACTCATCCCTCAACTGCTTTTGCTTAATTTAATCCACCCAAGTTGGCCTTACTTGTAACTCAGCCAACAGACTACCATCATCATACAGACTCAAATGAGCAAACATTGCTCTCGGATCGAGATCTGAATCTGACTCTACGACTTAGGGCATCGGCTACTACATTAGCCTTGCCTGGGTGATACTCAATCGAATAATCATAATCCTTAAGCAACTCTATCCATCTTCGTTGCCTAAGGTTCAACTCCTTCTGAGTCAGCAAGTACTTGAGACTCTTATGGTCCGTGTATATGACACACCTTTCTCCGTACAAGTAGTGTCTCCAAATCTTAAGTGCAAAGATTACTGTTGCCAATTCTAGGTCGTGAGTAGGATAGTTTCCTTCGTGAGGCTTAAGCTATCGCGATGCATAAGCAACCACCTGACCCTCTTGCATCAACACACAGCCAAAACCCACAAGTAATGCGTCACTGTACACGGTAAAATCCTTCCCAGACTCTGGTTGAATTAATATAGGTGCCTCGGTCAGAACTTTCTTCAATTTCTCAAAAGCTTCCTGCTGCTTCTCGGTCCAAACAAATGGTGCTCCTTTCCTTATAAGCTTTGTTAATGGTACTGCCATCACAGAAAAACCTTCCACAAACCTTCTGTAGTAACCTACCAAACCCAGGAAACTCTGAATTTTCGACACCGACCTAGGTGGCTTCCACTCTAGAATCGCTTCAATCTTTAGAGGGTCCACCTTGATCCCCTCAGCAGAGACTACATGACCTACGAAGGTTACCTCCCTCAACCAGAATTCACACTTACTGAATTTCGCATAAAGTTCCTTCTCCCTCAACACTTGCAGCAGAATGCGGAGATGCTCATCATGTTTCTCTTCAGTTTTAGAATATACCAGAATATTGTCAATAAAAACGACTACGAATCGATCCAAAAATGGTTGGAATGCACGATTCATCAGATCCATGAATGCTGCAGGAGCGTTCGTCAGTCCAAATGGCATAAGTAGAAACTCGTAATGACCATACCGAGTCCTGAATGCCATCTTATGAATATCTGCCTCTTTGACCCTTAACTGATGATATTCAGATCGAATATCGATCTTGGAGAATACCGAAGCTCCTCTAAGTTGGTCAAACAGATCGTCAATTCTTGGTAGATGGTACTTATTCTTAATCATCAATTTGTTCAACCGCATCGTCCCATCCTTCTTTTTCACAAAAAACACTGGTGCTCCCCACGGAGACACACTCGGCCTAATAAAGCCTCTATCCAACAACTTTTGAATCTGTGCTTTCAGCTCCACTGACTCCTTTGGTGCCATCCTGTACGGTGCGATGGACACTGGTGCCATTCCAAGCAACAAGTCGATTCCAAACTCGACTTCTCGGTTTGGAGACAATCCTGGAAGCTCCTCTGGAAAGACATCTTGGAATTTCTTAACGGTTCTAACATTATCCACCGTCAGTCCCTCAGCCTCCGACTGACTTACAAATGCCAAATAAGCCTCACAACCCTTACGAATCCACTTCTTGGATCTCAACGCTGACACTACGTTGGTCAAATAATCCTTTCGTTCACCTATCACCACAACCTCCTCATCCTGCGTGGTCTTTAACACCATTCGCTTTGCAGCACAATCCAGAGTTGCCCCATGCTTAACAAGCCAATCTATACCCAGAATGAGGTCGAATTCTCTGAACGGTAACTCTATCAAGTCTCCAGAGAAAATCTTACATTGAGTTTCTAAAGGCACGTCTCTATACAGTTTGTCTACCCTAATCGCGTGGCCCAAATGACTTAGTACCGATACCCCACTCACAGTCTCTTCAGAGTGACACCCAACGACCCAGATATGGCACATGCAACATACGAATGAGTAAATCCAATATCTATCAAAGCAGTGTACGACATGCTAAAAATCAAGAACGTACCAGTTATAACGTCGGGTGCATCACCCTCCTCTAGACGACGAGCTGCATACACCAACGCTGGCTATCGAGCCTCAGCATTTTCGGTACCCCTGCCAGGTGCTCCTCGGCCCTGACCATTTCTATTACCACCCCTACCTTGTCCATGTCTTCTCGGTGGTTGTGGTCCACCTCTCACTGGTTGAGCAACCCTCTGTTCTGTAACTTGAACCTGATCTATTTTCTGAGGACAGTCCTTGACTTTAAGCTCTGTAGACCTGCATCAGAAACAAGCACCAGAACGTCTCCTACCCTCGCCTAGATGTACCTTACCACAGTCCCTACAACCTTGCGGTCTAACAACATTCATCAGAACTGCTCGAACTGGCTCTTCCACTCTCGCTCTTTTAGTATTCTTATTTGCACCACTCGAAGGTCCTAAATCCCTCCGAAAATGGTTCTGATCCTTCTCATGATTCTGTCTTTCAGTACGCTTCACCCCCTCAGCTATCTTAGCTTTCTCCACCAAAGCAGCAAAGTCACGCTTCCTCTGTGGAGCAATCAGCACCCTAAGTTCATCTCTAAGACCATCCTCGAAGCGCACACTACATTCATACTCTGTAGCGACTATCCCAACGACATACTGGCTCAGCCTTAGAAACTTAGCCTTGTACTCAGCGACCGTCTTACCCCATTGAACCAGATTCAAAAATTCTTTCCTACGGGCGTCCACATAACTCGTCCCAACATATTTTCCCTTGAAGGCCATCTTAAACAGCTCCCAAGTCACCCTGTCAGCTAGGGTCCCATCTCTCACAGTGAGCCACCACTGATAAGCCTCATTTCGTAGCAATGATATGGCTCCCTTCAGCTTCTACTCTATAGAACAATCCAAATCGTCCATAATTCGTTCCATGGCCTCTAACCAATACTCTGCCACGTTCGGGGCTACTCCAGATACGCCCCTAAAGATCTCCGCTCCATTAGCCCGGAGTTACTCAGAAATAGATCCTCGAAGTCCGTTACCCGTACTTGCCCCGGTAACCCTTTCCAGTACATGAAGCATTGCCTGAGATAGAGCGTTATTCTCGACACCTCGATCATGGGACTCCACTTCTGTTGCCGGTGGTACCGGTGCATCTGCCACTGGCATATGTCCTGAAGACGAAGATCCAGCCCGTGCACTAGCTCGACCACGTCCACGGCCTCTTCCCCGAGCTTCTCTCGTACTCATATCGTTTTATCTGATTACAAATTTTATGAATCAATTAAATATTTCAGTGTTTATTACTAATGTTTTATGAACAAACAATAATTTAGAGTTTGTTTTTCATGGAATTGTACCCTAGCTACGGTCTCAGTCTACTTACCAAAATTTCCTACAGTTTGAGTACCACCCTAACTAGAATATCCTAATAGGGTTTCAGTACAGGTAGACAATTCAAAAGCATTCAGAAAAATTCAGAATGATACTTACAGACTTGGGTCGGAGATTCGGGGTGCCACTTTCTCAGAATTTAAATTTTTGAAAACCGGATTTTGCAATCTTTGAAATTATTTATTGTAGAATTATTATTTTTTTAAAACCCATTCCACAGCCGACCCAAACGTTACAACCGAATCCGGCGTGTCACATTGAAGCGTTACTAGAAAAGTCATGTTTTATCTAAAGTCTTTCTTAGTGTTTTAAGAATATATTCATTACAGATTAAAGTGAATGGAAGCTGTGCACCAGGTAGGTTGCCAGAAAAGAGGAGGCGAGTCAATTAGACTGCTTAAGTACCTAGCTCTCCGCAGAACCAATCCTAGACATGCACACAACCATTGCCACACTTTAACTGAGTGATTGTTCATGGAAAACCAATTCGTTTAAAACCATTTAAAAAGGTTATTAATTTTGAAAACATTTCCGTTGCGGAAGCTTTGCTTTGTTACCGTAATATTTTAAAATCAAGTAACCTTTTTAAAACGCGCCCTAAAGCTATTCAATTTCAAACGATTAAAACAATATCATATCTAAGCTAACAAAACATACTAAAAACCATTAAAAATAATTAAAGCGGCCTTATTACAACTTAAAACCCAAACTACTAAGTAAACAAAAGCTGATCAAATCACAAGAAGAAAAACTAAATTTGCAGAACATGTGGCCACTCCGAATCCCTCACAGATCCAAGTCCACTATGGTTGGGGAATACCTGCATGGATGGAAACAAGGGGTGAGTTTGGAAAACTCAGTGTGTAAAATTACCCAACCATAGTCCAAATCAGCTTAAACCACAGAAACAGATTAAGTTGGGCCTTAGCCCTATATAGAATTCAAGATGAAGCCCATAGGCCCATAACAGAGACAGAACAGATATTCCATGTATGCAGAAACCCAACACATATCTATCCGTATACACCCCTGTACCAACCTTACACCATGAGGGGAGACAACTCGACCCACCCATCCGCTACACACTATAGAATTTGCAGCATGGCTGCCAGAATAGATAATGTGACAGAGTCACCAGATACAGATATTTGTGGCAGAGTCACCAGAAACAGATATTTGTTGCATAGCCACCAGAACAGATATTTGTGGCATAGCCACTAGAACGCTTCCTCCATCAATATAACCCATATCTCATGCAACAGATATACATGTCATGGCATACATCATACAGAACCAGAATATCATGCATTTCAGTCAAAATTAACTCTAGGGGTATAACGGTCATTTTGCACCTAGGGGTATAATGGTAATTTTCATACTTAGAAGTATTCTAGTAAATTTACTATTTTAGGGTTGTCATGCATATTACAGCCATTAACGTATTAACAGAAACACTTATCGAGCGTTTTTACCGAATTGGGCCCGATGGCCCATTAACCCGATTTTGGCCCATTAAGCCCAAATATACCGAAGTGCACAAAATTGCGCACTCTGCAATCTTACCACTTGAGATTACCAAGATTAACAAACAAACTATCCCACGAGCGCTCGCACACTCGCAAGTTCACAAAATATCAGCTCTTCGGCATTTCAACTTTTTAGCTTTTGCCAATCTAGTCTAAAGTGGGTGTCGTTTACACACCTGATCTATAACGATACGTTGGCGAGATCCACACACGAGTTGCCTACAATCGAGTTACTAAAATGTCAGTCTACATATCAAAACAAACTACGTACTAATCCCCTTACCATATTCGGCCAACATTGCCTTAGACCCAAGAGTTCTTACCTTTCTGCCGAAATATGGACTAGATCTAGATGTCCAACCGAGTTAGCCTTCAAGCCCTTCGCTGTACACCCCCTTGTCCACACTAGCGCACACACAAGCAGAAGAAAGAGGCAAATATGCCCTTAGTCCAAACGTTAGCCACCCTTAAGGGGTTTCGGCTTTTGCCTTACATCATGAGTAACTAAAGAAAGATTCGAGCACTTACCTATATCGTTATGACACTACTCCCGATCTACTGTAGATCCAACCACCGCCCAAGAAAGGAAAAATGTAATCAAGGATTCGACTTCTGAAGTCCCTCGGTGTAGAAAAGTTTCAGTTTTGAAAGAAAGAATGAGAGGTTCGGCTTCAATGGAGTTTCAGCTAACCAGTTCCAATGGAGGATTTAGGTTCAGCTAAGGGGTAATCGGTAGTAGGTACTTGGTTTTGAGAAGGAACAAAGGTAAAGAAGATGAGAGTCGACAAGAAAAGGAAAGAGAAAAGAAGAAGGGAGGAGATGAGAGAATTCGGTTTGAAGAAGAGAAGTCGGCACAGGTGTAGGGTGTAGGTTTCGGCTTCTAGCAAAAGAAAAAAAAAGGGAAAACCTAAAGTACTCCACCTATTTCGGCAAAACAGCAGAATGATCAACCCAGTCTTGAAAATGCAAAAAGAATTCGAAAGCCACTAGACCAAATGCCGAAATTGCAAACACTAAGTGACCTAGCCAAATTTGCACTTACAGAGACCCTTGGCCGGCCAACTCTTGCTCCTCAAGAGTCCAACATTCGGCCGACACCACACTCCTTGATCAGCTCCTAAATTCCCTCCCTTATCTCTCCCTTACCCAATCTCCTAAATAGCTCAAACTCTTTCTGACAGAGTTTCACTTGAGTTCCATTACATACCCTTTCTGTTCACAAAAATAATGCCTTAATTTGCTTACCTTGTGACTTGAACCTTAGCTCCCCTTGACTTCCACACGCCACCTTCTTAGTACCTTAGTGGCGTCACCCTGCCACTTTACCACAGGTCTTCTTATGGTCTATTCTACCAATTATATCTTAAAAGCCCAATACACCAGAACCCCTTCTGTTTTAAAAAAATCAAAATTTGTTAAATCTACCAGGTTTTAACTTAGACTTGGGCCTTCTAGAGGCCCACTAACATACTTAAGCATGATTTAAACAATCAGATCATACTAAAATCAAGATTTACCAAAAATCACAAAAATCCCAAAAAGTCTCAAAAATTAGGGCGTTACAAAGGCTTCATACGGTACCATTTTAATGCTTGATTGAAAACTATTATTATAAGCGAATTCAATCAATGGCAAATACTATTCCCACGTACCTTCAAACTCAAGAATGCAACATCTTAACATATCTCTGAGAATCTGAATAATTCGTTCAGATTGACCATCTATTTGCGGGTGAAAAACAGTACTGAAATGTAATTTCGTACCTAAAGCCTCTTGCAATTTCTTCCAAAATCGTGAAGTGAATCTCGGATCTCTATCTGACACAATAGACAATGGCGCTCCGTGCAGTCTCACAAAATCAAAAATATACAAGTCAGCTAATTTATCAAGCTAGTAATCAGATCGTACTGGAATAAAATGAGCTAATTTCGTCAATTGATCAACTACAGCCCAAATCGTATTTTTCTTTCTCGGAGATAGGGGCAAACCCAAAACAAAATCCATCCTCACTTTATCCCATTTCCGCTTCGGAATCATAATCAGCTGTAACAAAACAAATGGCACCTAATGTTCAGCTTTAACTTGGTTGCAGATTAAACATTTCAAAACAAAGTCAGAGATATCTCTTCTCATTCCAGACCACCAATAATGTCGTTTCAAATCATTATACATTTTCGTACTACCCGGATGCACAGAGAAACAACTATTATGAGCTTCATTTAAAATTATCTAAATTAATTCTAAATTTCTTGGAACACAAACTCGATCTCGAAATCTCAGTCAATCATCATTATTAATTCGATATTCAGAATCAAAATTCAAATCACACTGAGCTCGTTTTACTAAAATCTTATTATCAACCTTCTGAGCTTCACAAATCTGTTGCAAAAACAACAGTCTTGCTTTCAATTCGGCTAAAATCGAACCATCAACAGACATACAAAACTGAGCATTCATAGCATGCAATACAAAAAATGATTTCTAAATCAAAGCATCAGCCACAACATTTGCTTTTCCCAGATGATAATCGACCACGATTTCATAGTCTTTTAACAGTTCTAGCCACCTTCTCTGTCACAGATTCAGATCTTTATGAGTCATCAAATATTTCAAGCTTTTATGATCGAAATAAACGTGACATTTCTCACCGAATAAATAGTGGCGCCAAATTTTTAAAGCAAATACATTCGTAGCTAATTCCAGATCGTGGGTCGGATAGTTCTTTTCGTGCAGTTTTAATGTCTTGAAGCATAAGCAATGACTTTGCCTTCTTACATCAAAACACATCCCAGACCATTTAACGAAGCATTACTGTAGATCACAAATTCTTTACCCGATTCTGGTAGTACTAACACTAGAGCTTCAGTCAGTAGGGCTTTCAACTGATCAAAACTTTTCTGACTCTTTTCAGACCAATCAAATTTCACATCTTTTTGAAGCAGTTTCGTCAATGGAGTCGCGATCATCTAAAAGCCTTTTATAAAGCATCTATAATAACTGGTAAGTCTCAAAAAACTGCAAACTTCGGAAACATTTCTCGGAGGCTTCTAATCTAAAATAGTTAAAATCTTGCTCGGATCAACTCAGATACCTGATGTTGACACAATATGTCCCAGAAAAACAACTTCGTGCAACCAAAACTGACATTTGCTAAATTTCGCATACGACTGCTTTTCTCGCAAAGTCTGTAGCACTATTCTCAGATGTTTCGCATGCTCGATTTCATCACATGCATAAATCAAAATGTAATCAATGAACACAACAATAAATCGATCTAGGTACAGTCTAAAAATTATGTTCATTAAATTAATAAAGATAGTAGGAGCATTCGTTAATCTGAAAGGCAAAACTAAAAACTCATCGTGTCTATACCTCGTTCGGAAAGAAGTTTTTGGAATGTCTGTATCTTTTACCCGCAACTGATAGTAACCCGATCTTAGATCTATCTTTGTAAACACAGTAGCTCCTTTCAACTGATCAAAAAGATTGTCAATTCTGGGCATAGGATATTTGTTACTGATGATAATCAATGCACATTCTCATCGTGCCATCTTTCTTTTTCACAAACAGAACAGGAGCACCCTAAGGTGAGAAACTCAGTCTTGCAAATCCTTTATCGGTCAATTCTTGCAACTGAGACTTTAATTCGTTTAACTCGGTCGGAGCCATTCCATATGGAGTAATCAAAATCGGAGTAGTTCTTGGTACTAATTCAATGCCAAATTCAACTTCTCGGATTGGTGGTAATCCCGAAAGTTCTTCAAGAAACACATCAGGGAATTCACAGAAAACATGCACTAATTGCACTTTCTTTTCTGTTACTTTCGAATCGATCACATAAGAAAAGTAAGCTTCACAACCTTTTCTTACAATACTTAAAGCTTTTATTGACGAAATCACAGCCGGTAACCCATTCAAATCAGTAGATTCAATTCAGACTATTTCATTATTCTTGCATCTCAAATCAATAGTTTTCCGTTTGTAGTTCACAATAGCATCATGCAAAGTTAACCAATCCATACCCAAAATTATATCAAACTCATCAAAGGGTAATAACATCAGATCACTTGGAAAACAATTATCTCGAAATATTAACGGACAATTCTTGCAGACTTTATCAACCAAAACACATCTACCTAGGGGGTTCGATACTCTAATCACAAATTCAGTAGACTCTACAGGCAAAGCCTTACTGTTCACTAAATTAATGCATAAAGAAGAATGCGTTGATCCAGGATCTATCAAAGCAATCACAGCAGTATCATAAAGAGTAAATGTACCCGTAATCACATCTGGAGACGAAGCTTCCTCACGAGCTCTGATAGCATTGGCTTTGGCAGGTGCTCTAGCCTCACATCGAATAGCAATGTCTTTAGTCCCTCTTTGACTACCATTCACCTTTTCTATATTTCTGAAAGGTTTACTTCTAGCTGAAGTGTTACTCGTTCTCGAATTTTGCACAATCCCTTGCTCAACAGACTCAGGGCAATCACGGATGAAATGGTCTAATGATCCATATTTGAAACAAGCCCGATGATACAATCTACAATTACCAGAATGTCTTTTACCATAATGTTTACACTCAGGTTGATTAGATCTAACATTTCCAACACAAGCAACAGAAGTAGCTGGAGTTCTGAAACTCAAATGCGATCTAGCACGATCCACTCGAATGTCCCACATTAGCCTTTGAATGGCTATTATAATCTTGGAATTTCTTTGTTGCAAAATGAAATGACTTGCTCGATGTTCTTTTTTGCACTTCTTTAGCTTCTGAATCGGCTTTTTTTTTCTCTTTCTTGAACTCTTTAGCTTTATATGCTCGTTCAACAAGCACAATAAATTCTTTTATTTCTAAAATCCCGACTAATAAGTGGATATCTTCATTCAAACCATCCTCGAATCTCTTGCACATGATTGCTTCGGTCGAAACACATTCTCGAGCATGCTGACTTAATCTCACAAATTCTCGCTCTTATTCCGTAATAGACATACGGTCTTGTTTAAGCTTAAGAAACTCTTTGCATTTCTGATCGATGAGTCTCTGACTGATATATTTCTTTTGAAATTCAGTTTGAAAGAAATCCTAGGTGACTCGTTCTCTTGAAACCACAGATATCAATGTCTTCCACCAATGATACGCCTTATCACTCAAAAGTGACACAGGACATTTTATGCATTTGTCTGAAGTCAATGATAATTTATCAAAAACTCGTATTGTATTCTCTAACTAGAATTTGGCTCTCTCGTCATCATCATTAGTAGTAGCACGAAATTCTTCGGCTCCATATTTTCTAATTTTATCAACCAAAGGCTTATTTAACTGAGTCGGATTAGCTTATGACATAATAGGGACTTGAGGAGGATTTACCGGGGGTGAACGTTGTGGCACAGCCGGATTAGTACGGATATATTGGGTGAACCAATCATTCGTCATTTGATAGAAGGCTTACTTAGCCTCTCCATCATGGCTACTCATAGGCGGTCTAGAGTCGGCTGGTACTGTCCCTTGAGCGGGAGCAAGCGCATTACTTTCTATATCATCAGCTATTGCTCGTTCGGGATCTATTTGCTAAATAAAAACACATTTTCATTGTTAGGATTCATCACACTATCATAGTTCATAAATATGGGATGTATAGCTAGACTCATATAAGCTATGGTAGTCTTAGAACCGACTAAACCATAGCTTTGATACCAATAAAATGTAACACCCTGTAACACCCCAAACCCAGCCTGGACGTTATGGCCGAATTTGGCGATGTCACATTGAAGTGTTTTTCGTAAAGTACGATATCATTGAAAAACCTGCTATTTATTTAACCTCTTTGTGTGATCATAGGACTGATCTTTATATGTTTGTTCTTTTTCAAAATGTGAGTTATTTGTAAAAAAGTTAATCAGATTAAAACATCTTCATTATTATTTATTTCAAAACATTATTACATGCGAAAGCTTTTGAAAACAGGTTTTGAATTCGTGGTGCCTTTGAAAAACATTTATCTTTCTGAAAACCCGCGTCTTTTTCCTACAACTAGCAGTTATAATCAAAGCAAATAAAAATCCCCAAATTAGAATAAAATCCAAAGAGGCCTTATTACAATAAAAATACCTGAAATAAAATTACTTATAATTTAAAACTAAATAAGAAAGTATGTACAGTTGTGTGGCCACCTTTGAGTCCCTCGCGGCATCGATCCACATAAGCCTGGGGATTACCTGTATAGATAAACAAATGGGCGAGTTATGAAAACTCAGTGTGTAATCCTATATCAATCAAACAAACTATGAGCATATATAGTCTGGGCTTAAGCCCAATTCAGTTATGGTTCAATTTCAGTCAGGGCCTTAGCCCATTACAGTATCAGTACCAGTTTAAGCCTGAGCTCATCTGAGTGACAGTAATACTACAGTAATGCAAACAAGAAATCTTACCCAACCAGCCTCTAGAATCCATCTCTATCCAACCCTATACTCCATGTGGGGAAAAATCAACCCACCTATCCCTACACTCCAAGTAGTACCGGTTGCGACACTAAACAGTATTTGTAGTAGAGTTGCCAGTACAGTACACTTCCTCCAATCATAATAAATCCCATCCCCATGCAACATATCATGCATCATGTCATAATATCATACATGTATCCAATATGTTTAAAAAGGCATGCTCAAATATATTCATACATCTCATAAGGGCATAACAGTCATTTTATCATATAGGGGCATTTCAGTTATTTTATCAGTTAGGGGGTCTAGGTACACTTACCGACCAAATAGGAGGTCCATAGTCGTCTTGGGCGATCTGTGCAACCTTAATAGTCAAACAGTGTAAATGGGCCCACAACCCATACTGCAGGCCCATGTGGATTCACACGCTCGTGTGGCCCACATAACCCAGAAACAGCCTTGGCCATGTGGCTTACACAGCCTGGCCCAATATTCTCCACACATCTGTAAGGTTTACCCGTATGGGGCCCATCACCTGTGGGGCCCACACGACCCATTTCGTCCCAAATTGGCCCAGTATGGCCTCAACCCATGAAATTGCTCGTGGACGGCCTCAACGACCAAACGCCCAAGTTTGGCCATACAGACTACCACACGAGCAAGCGCAGCCCGTGTAGCGTCGACATTCACTTATTTCAGCTTTTGCCAATTATTATAGCCAAAGCTGTGTTTGTACACACCTGATAGGATTTTAGGTACGCAACCCCTCTTGAGATGAACCGTACCTAAAACAAATGACAATTCCATATCCAACGTTAGTCACGCTTGGAACCAAACCGATAAAACAACAACAATTGACCTACATTCATGTTGCTTACCCTTATTGCTCCAAAAAGTATAGCTTACGATACCACTGGAAAACCGAGTTCGTTACGACTTGTTGTTGCCAACCACAATGTGACATGACCGTATGTTAGGAACTTAAAAGATTAATTAATAACAACATTACTCCCAACATTTGAGACATAACTTCTGCCCTTACCAAAAGACTTACCAACCGAAAGCTGTCCACTATGAATAGAAGCAACCAACGCCAACTTTTCCCCTTTTTATAGAACAACCGAAAGCAGGAGAGGGAAAAGGAAAAGTTTTTGGTAACAGCACAAAAGGAGAGGAACTACTAAGATTCGACTAAGAGGGGGAAAAAAAAAGCGATCGGCTAAGAGAAACCGATTGAGAAAGAGGGAAGAACATGAATTTAGCAAATGAGAGAAAATGTAACCAAATGTTGAGAGAACAAGAGCCAAAACCCAAAAGTGTTGAGCGAGATAGAAGATGAAGTAATCGGCCAAAGAGGAAAAAACGGTTGGAAAAGGGGAATAATAGATATTCGACTAAGGGAAGAAAACAAAGAAAGCAAAGAGGATGACTGATTGAAGAGCACACTCGGAAAACAACAAAGAAAAGAATGAGAAAATACCCGAAAAGGTCTATAGCATATTCGGCCTCCAAACCAAAGAATGAAAAGAACCAAAATGGTAACAGCCACCGAAATGGAGAGCAATTGACAACCCAAGCCGAATTCTGAGTGTTGGGAGTCCAAAGTCAGCACCAACACTCCCACTCCTTCAAAATCCCTTAATTTCCTCCCCAAATCTCTCCTTAAATCACTCAAACCAATCACTCCTCCCTCAACTACTCAACTCGAATTCCACTCAAACACTTCAGGGTTCTAGCCAAACCACATACCCTCACGACACCAGCAGTAAAATAAAACACCTCAATGCGTCTACCAACACTTGAACCTCAGACCTCATGAAACAACAACACGCCACCTATCCCCTAGACCAGCAGGCCCTTTCTGACATAAAATACCCATATTTATTTAAAAGCCTACTGCCTAGAGACTGTGTTTATTCACATAAAAACAAAACTATTGCATAAGCCAAGGCTTGAACCCAAGAGTTCTCAGACTCTTCCCAATACACTTAACCACTGAAGCAGACAAATATTTGTGTGACACAAACATACAAAAATAATTACTTAGGATTTTGGGCGTTACAACTCTACCCCCTAAAAGAAATTTTAGCCTCGAAATTTTACCTGATCAGAACAGATGTGGGTATTGTTGTCGCATCACCTCCTCGGGTTCCACGTGGCCTCCGCAGAGCTGTGATTGCACCAAAGAACCTTAACCAGTGGAATAGACTTCTTTTTTAAAACCTTTACATCATGATCCAATATTTGACCCGATTCCTCCTCAAAATTCAGATCTGTCCTAACCTCAATCTCCTGAATCGAGATAACATGCGTGGGATTAGAACGGTAATGCCTTAGCATGGAGATGTGGCGCACATCGTGAATCTGGTCGAACTTTGGAGGTAACTCTAGCTGATAGGCAACCAGTCCCACACTCTTCAGTATGTGGTAAGGCCTAATGAACCTAGGGCTCAACTTGCCCTTCCTTCGAAACCTCAGTACCTTTTTCAATGGTAAGACCTTGAGAAAAACAAAGTCCTCCATAGAATACTCAATCTCCTTACGCTTCAAATCTGCATATGACTTCTGTCTGTCTGATGTCGCCTTCAGTCGATCCTAAATTAGCCTAACTTTATCTTCAGTATAAAAAACTAATTCAGGGCCCAGAACACGCCGCTCGCCCAACTCAGTCCAACATGGAGGAGTACGACACCTACGACCATATAATGCCTTGTATGGTGCCATCTGTATGCTAGACTGGTAATATTGTTATAAGCAGACTTTGCTAGCGGCAAGTAGTCCTCCCAGCTGCCTTGAAATTCAATCACACAACTCCTTAACATGTCATCCAGTATCTAAGTCACCCTCTCTGACTGACCATTTGTTTGAGGATGGAACGCAGTACTAAAGTCCAACCTTCTACCCAGAGCTTCATACAGCTTCTTCCAGAACCAAGATGTGAAGTAAGGATCTCTATCAGATATTAAGGAAACTGGTACCCCATGCAGTCTCACTATCTCAAACACATACAGTCTAGCCAGCTTCTGCAACGAGTAATCAGTACGAACTGGTATGAAATGGGCAGATTTGGTCAATCGATCCACGATGACCCATACTGAATTCTTCTTAGTAGGCGTTAAGGGCAGCCCACTAACGAAGTCCATAGTCACTCTCTCTCACTTCTAAAGTGGAATCTTAACTGGCTGAAGCGACCCTGAAGGTAACTGATTTCAGCCTTAACCTACTGACAAGTTAGACATTTACCCACAAAGTCGGTAACTTCACGCTTAAGACCCGGCCACCAATATAACTCACGAAGGTCTCAGTACATCTTATTCCCACTAGGATGCATAGCATAAGGGCTACTATGCGCCTCTCGTAGTATAGACTGCCTCAAATTAGTATCCTTTGGTACGTAGATTCTCCCACAAAAATAGAGCACCCCTTCGCTTTCAGTCCAAAATCTGACGTGATACCACTCTCAATCAATCGAAGACCCAAGGACTCATCCTCCAACTGTTTACCCTTAATCTGTTCAATCCATATCTTTTTAACTTGGAGCTCGGCCAACAAACTACCATCGTCAAATAAACTGAGGCAAGGAAACATCGCCTTAAGATCAGTCATAGCTCTGTGACTCAGCGCATCCGCCACCACATTGGCCTTCCCAGGATGGTATTCGATTGTACAGTCATAGTCTTCTAGCAGCTCAATCCATCTATGCTGCCTAAGGTTTAGCTCCTTCTGAGTAAGGAGATACTCGAGGCTTTTGTGATCAGTGTAAATGATACACTTCTCACCGTACAAGTAATGCCTCCAAATCTTCAGTGCGAATGCCACCGTAGCCAACTCCAAATCATGTGTCGGATAATTCACCTCATGAGTCTTAAACTGATGGGACGCATATGCAACCACCTTTCCCTCTTGTAACAACACACATCCCAACCCAACATGTGATGCATCGCTGTAGACAGTGAACTCTTTCCCAGACTCTGGCTGTATCAAGATAGGGGCCTCAGTTAGAACTTTCTTAAGCTTCTCAAAACTCTTTTGCTGTGCATCAGTCCAATTAAATGGCAAACCCTTAAGTAACAACTTAGTCCGAGGTGCAGCAATCAATGAAAACCTCTCAACAAATCGTCGATAATACTTTGCCAGTCCCAGAAAACTGCGGATCTTAGATATAGTCTTAGACGGCTTCAATCTAGAACAGCTTCAATTTTTCGGGGATCAACCCTAATCCATTCAGCAGATACCACATGGCCCAGAAATGTTACCTCTCATAACGAGAATTCACATTTACTGAATCTGGCGTACAGTTGTTTCTCCCTCAGAATCTGCAGAACAACTCGGAGATGTTCATTGTGTTCATCTTCATTATTCAAACACACAATGATGTCATCAATAAAAACTACTAAGAATCGATCCAGATAGGGTTGGAATACTCGGTTCATCAGATCCATAAAAGCCACTGGTGCATTCGCCAGTCCAAGCAGCATCACTAGGAACTCGTAATGACCATATCGAATCCTAAAATTTGTCCTTTAAACATCAGTCTCTTTAACCCTCAGTTGATGGTACCCCAATCAGAGATCAATCTTAGAGAAAATCGAAGCTCCACGAACTGGTCGAACAAATCATCAATCCTAGGTAGAGGGTACTTATTCTTAATAGTCAATTTATTCAATTGCTGGTAATCAATGCACATACGCATGGATCCATCCATCTTTTTCACAAACAAAACTGGTACTCCCCACGGAGACACACTAGGTCAGATGAACCCTCGATCCAATAACTCTTGAATTTGAGCCTTAAGCTCCACAAGCTCCTTTGGTGCCATTCTATAAGGAGCGATAGACACCGATACTATACTAGGTAGGAGCTCAATCCCAAACTCCATTTCACGGTTTGGAGGTAACGCAGACAGCTCATCAGGAAAAACATCTGAAAAGTCTTTGACTGTTCTGATATCCTTGACAGAAGAAACCCCAGAATCTAAAACACTGATGTAGGCTAGATAAGCCTCACAACCCTTACAAACCAATTTCTCGACCCTTAATGCAGAAGTCACATTTGACAAGTAATTTTGACGTTCCCCAACCACTACTACCTCGACATCCTCCATAGTTCTCAGTACCATTTGTTTAACAGCATAGTCCAAGCTCGCCTGATGTTTACCAGCCAGTCCATTCGCAATATTAAATCAAATTCTCCAAAAGGAAGCTCTATCAAATCTGCCAAAAAGATAACCCATTGAACCTCCAGAGGTACATCTCTGAACAATTTATTTACCTTCACTGACTACCCTAACGAACTCAATACAGAAACCTCACTCGTAATACTCTCAACCCAGATACCCAAAGTCTCAGACACATTACAAGCTATATAGGAATGAGTAGATCCTATATCTATTAGTGCAATATAAGGTACATTATAGATAAAGAACGTACCCGTGATAACATTTGGAGTATCTCCATCCTCTCTGTGACGTGCAACATAAACCAGGGCTGGCTGCCTCACCTCAGTATGACCAGCACCTCTGCCCGGTGCCCTCTGACCATGGCCCAAACCATTACCACCTCTAGCCTGACCACGACCTCTCGGTGGCTGTTAAACACCCATCGGTAGCTGTACAGTACCCAAACCCGTAGCTTGTACCTGATTGGGCCTTCGTAGACAATCTCTGATATGATGTTCTAATGATCCGCATCTCAAACATGCCCCATTCCTTTTCCAGCACTCTTCCTGATGGCGTCTCCCATAATCAGCACAGGGCTGCGGTCTAGTAACAACAAGGGCCCCAACTTTAACCGTCCCATCAACTCTAGCCTTTTTGTTAGGCCTCAGAAATGAACTTGAGGGCTCTGAATCCTTCTTGCTCCTACCTCTCTACTTTTCACGGTTCTAGCACTCAGCGCGCTTCACAACTTTGGCAATCTTTGCCTTATCAACCAAAACAGTAAAATCTGGCTCACTCTGTGGAGCTATAATAACTCGTAGACTATCCCTGAAGCCGTCATCAAAACGAACACACCGCTTGTACTCGGTTGCCACTATCCATCGTACATAGCGGCTTAATCGCAAAAATTCAGCCTCATATTCAACCACTGATTTCTCCCCCTGAGTCAGATTCTGAAACTCTCTCCTCCGAGCATCCACATAACTAACACCTACATACTTACTCTGGAAAGTAGTTTTGAAAAATTTTCAGGTCAAACGATCGGGCTAAGTGCCCTCTTTAACTATAAGCCACCACTGATAAGCCTCATCTCTCAGTAGTGACATTGCACCTTTTAGTTTCTGCTCGGGGGTACAGTCGAGATCATCCATGATCTTTTCTGTGGCCTCAATCCAATATTCAGCCACATTAGGGGCAACTCCAGCAATAACCCTAAAAATTTTAGCTCCATTAGACCGGAGTCGTTCCGTAACCGACCCACGGCCCACTACACCAGTATTGGGCCCAATGACCCTCTCCAAAATTTGTAACATAGCTTGGGATAGTACGTCGTCCCCATTCGCATGATCATGAGGCCCAGTCTCAGTTACAGGTGAAGTCGGTGTCTCTCTGGCTTCAACATTAGGCATGTGGCCAGATGATAAAGACCCAGCTCGAGCACTTGCACGGCCTCCGCCGCGGCCTCTTGTACCCCTTCCACGACTACCTCTGGTGCTCATATCAAATTGCGTTTTATCTGTATCAACAATTTTATGCATTATTTTACAGTTCCAGTTTTTATTAAAGGATATTTTATGAAAAACAGTATCAGTATTTCAAGGTTCGTTTTTGTAGATCGCAGTCTTACTACAGTTTTTAGTTTACCCTAAATAGAGTGTTTTCGTATAGTCTACTACCTATAGTAGTCTTAGTATTTCAATTTAAACAATCAACAGTTTTAGAAGACTTACATATTCGACGCCGGAGACTAGGTGTACCACACATTCAGTAAGAACATTTAAAAATACTTCCAAATTATTTGGAACAGTCTTTTTTTGAAAATTCCAAGTTTTAAAAGAAACTCAAATCTACAGTCGAGTTTTGCAACCTGGCTCTGATATCACTAAATGTAACACCTCAAACTCGGCCTAGACGTTATGGCTAAATCTAACGATGTCACATTGAAGTGTTTTTCGTAAAGCGCGATATCGTTTAAAAACCCGCTCTTTATTTAACCTCTTTGTGTGATCCTAAGATTAATCTTTATATGTTTGTTCATTTTCAAAATGTGAGTTGTTTCTCAAAAAGTTAATCATACTAAAACGTCTTCATTATTATTTATTTCAAAACATTATTACAGGCGAAAACTCTTGAAAGCAGGTTTCGTATTCATGGTGCCTTTGAAAAACATTTATCTTTTTAAAAACCCGCGCCTTTTTCCTACTGCTAGTAGTTATAATCAAAGCAAATAAAAATCCCCAAATTAGAACAAAATCCAAAGAGGCCTTATTACAATAAAAATACTCGAAATAAAATTAATTATAATTTAAAATTAAATAAAAAAGTATGTGCGGTTGTGTGGCCACCTTTGAGTCCCTCGCGGCACCAATCCACCTAAGCCTGGGGATTACCTGTACAGATAAACAAATGAGTGAGTTATGAAAACTCAGTGTGTAATCCCATATCAATCAAACAAACAGTGAGCGTCTATAGTCTAGGCTTAAGCCCAATTCAGTCATGGTTCAGTTTCAGTCAGGGCCTTAGCCCATTACAGTATCAGTACTAGTTTGGGCCTGAGCTCATCCGAGTGACAGTAATAGTACAGTAATGCAAACAAGAAATCCTACCCAACCAGCCTCTACACTCTATCTCCGTCTGACCCTATACTCCATGTGGGGATAAAATCAAGCCACCCATCCTTACACTCCAAGTAGTACCGGCTGTGGCACTAAAACAATGTTTTGCGATGAGAGCCGCCATGCAAAGACACTTCCTCCAATCATAATAAATCCTATCCCCATGCAACATATCATGCATCATGTCATAATATCATACATGTATTCAATATGTTTAAAAAGGCATGGTCAAATATATTCATACATCTCATACGGGCATAACAGTCATTTTATCATATAGGGGCATTTCAGTCATATTATCAATTAGGGGGTCCAGGTACACCTACCAACCAAATAGTAGGTCCACAGTCGTCTCGAGCGACCCATGCAACCTTAACAGTCAAACAGTGTAAATGGGCCCACAACCCATACTGCGAGCCCATGTAGGCCCACACGCCCGTGTGGCCCACATAACCCAGAAATGGCCTTGGCCGTGTGGATTACACAGCCTGGCCCAATATTTTTCACATATCTGTGTGATTTACCTGTGTGGGCCCACTCACTTTTGGGGCCTACATTGCCCATTTCGATCCAACATGGCTAGTACGGACTCAGCCCATGAAATCGTTCATGGGCGGCCTCAACAATCATACGCCCAAGTTTGGCCATACGAACTACCACACGAGCAAGCGCAGCCCGTGTAGCGTCAGCGTTCACTCATTCCGGCTTTTGCCGGTTACCATAGCGAAAGCTCTGTTTGTACACACTTGATAGGATACTAAGTACGCAACCCCTCTTGAGATGAACCATACCTAAAACAAATGACAATTCCATATCCAACGTTAGTCACGCTTGGAACCAAACCGATAAAACAACAACAATTGACCTACATTCATGTTGCTTACCCCCACTGCTCTAAAAAGTATAGCTTACGATACCACTGGTAAACCGAGTTTGTTAGTACTTATTGTTGCCAACCATAATATGACATGACTGCATGTTAGGAACTTAATAGATTAATTAATAACAACATTACTCACAACGTTTGAGACAAAACTTTTGCTCTTACCAAAAGACTTACCAACCCAAAGCAGTCCACTATGAACAGAAACAACCAATGCCAACTTTTTCCCTTTTTAGAGAACAACCAAAAGCAGGAGAAGGGAAAGGAAAAGTTTTCGGTAACAGCACAAAGGGAGAGGAACTACTAAGATTCGATTGAGAAAGGGAAAAAGAACATAAAGCAATCAGCCAAGGAAAACCGATTGAGAAAGAGAAAAGGACACAAACTCGGCAAAGGAGAGAAAAGGTAACCGAATGTTGAGAGAACAAGAGCCAAAACCTGAAAGTGTTGAGCGGGGGAGAAGATGAAGTAATCGGCCAAAGAGGATAAATCGATTAGAAAAGGGGAATAATAAATATTTGGCCAAGCAAAAAAAGCAAAGAGGATGACTGATGGAAGAGCACACTCGGAAAACAACAAAGAAAAGAATGAGAAAATACCTGAAAAGGTTTATAGCGAGTGAAAAGAACCAAAATGGTAACAACCACCAAAATAGAGAGCAATTGACAACCGAAAGCCGAATTCTGAGTGTTGGGAGTCCTCGGTTGGCACCAGCACTCCCCCTCCTTTAAAATCCCTTAATTTCCTCCCTAAATCTCTCTTAAAATCACTCAAGTCGATCACTCCTCCCTCAACTACTCAATTCGAATTCCACTTAAACACTTTAGTGTTCCAGTCAAACACAATACCCCCACGGCACCAACAGCAAAATAAGATAGCTCCATGCGTCTACCAGCACTCGAACCTTAGACCTTATGGAACAACAACACGTCACCTATCCCCTAGACCAGCAGACCCTTTTTGACATAAAATACCCACATTTATTTAAAAACCTACTGCCTAGAGACAATGTTTCTTCACATGAAAACAAAACTTTTGCATAAGCCAAGGCTTGAACCTAAGAGTTCTCAGACTCTTCCCAGTACACTTAACCACTAAAGCAGACAGATATTTGTGTGACATAAACATACAAAAATAGTCACCTAGGATTTTGGGGCGTTACACACCCTTAACCCATATCCGTCCCCAGACTAGGGTTAAAGGTGTTACTGGACAGACCAGAACATTTACACACAATTTACATACATCATCCACAATCATAGTCAAACATTATGATAGAGTCCCTTATGTAGGTCATCGAGACCTTAAACATGCATTTGAAATGGGTTGGGACTAAACTGAACTCATACAAAATTTTTTGAAAGTTATACATTTTTTTCGAAGTTGTACAGGTCACACGCCCGTGTGAACAGGCCGTGTGGCTCACATGGCTTTAGACACGCCTATGTGTCTAGGCCGTGGCAAAACAGGGCATACATACTGACTTGTCTACATGGCCACATTACACGCCTGTGTGCTAGGCCATGGTCGAAACTGACTTGGGACACACGGCTAGCGACACGCTATGTGCCTTGGCCATGCTTGAGGCTGACTTTAAATTGTAGGACTACCCTGGTGGACACGGGGCCGTGTAACATAACCGTGTGTCACACATGACTGAGACACACGCCCGTGTCTCTGCCCGTATGTACAAAAATAGGCTATTTGCAAAGCTAAATTTCCACCCATTTTGGGTTATCCCTACAAATATAAAACCAAATGTATTTTATACTAATTTCCAACCAATTCATACACCAAAACATGCACCATTCATGCAATATCATAAACAATCAAATCCATACTTGTAACCTTACCAAAATCATACCAAATCATAATTGAAAGTCATACCATGAACTTACCAATTCTTCAAGTAAGCATCTATCATAAACTTACCAAATTGACCATTACTATAGACCATTCAAAAATACATCACATTTGCAATATTGCATCACATAACTTATATCAAAAACTCATTCATATACACAACTAAAACCAAGCCATATCACATGGCTAGATATACACATTACAAAACCTAATCACATTCTTCTAGCCTATACATGCCATACTCTAATATTTACACTTTCAAAATGTACCAAAATAGAGTTTGATAGTGTAGTGATGATCCTCAAAAATCCCCGAGCTCCTGATAGCTACGATATCTATAAAACAATTGAAAAACACACAGAGTAAGCTTTCAAAACATGAAAGCATCATCAAATTACATATACTCCATGGCCAAATACTATCTCAAACCACATAGCTCATATACATTTCACATATTCCCAATTCATTTACACATATATAGCATATTTTCTCGTACTTATAACACATATCATCACTTGTACATATACTTACCTTTTATTCTCAAACATAGCATACATTTCAAACGTACCTGAATCAAATACCCATCTCATATAATCATTCATTTCTCGAAATGCCCGTTGAACCGTTCAGAATCATAAGGATATGCAGATAACTCAGAAAGCTCGTACAATGCCAACGTCCTAGACGTGGTCTTACATGTAATCAAATATCGATGCCACTGTCCTAGACAGGGTCTTACACGAAATCAAATATGAAGCCAACGTCCCAGACGTGGTCTTACACGAAAACACATATCGGATCCTATGTCATGACATATGTATCCTAACTATTCCCATGGTTCGTACGGGGCTTTTCGGATGTCGGAACTTTGTCGATACTCTCTCAGATATCCCATTCTCATCACATATAACCATTCAACATTGTTCATAAGCATATAATCAATATTAATTCAATTCAAAATACATTTATTTGTATATCGACTTACCTCGTACGGATTCGAATAGACAGAATCAGCTACTTAACGACTTTCGACTTTCCTCGATCTAATTCCGTTTTCTTTGGTTCTTGATCTATATAAATTTAAATTTGACTTATTCAATTACAAACTCATTCAAATAAATTCAAAAACACATATTTAGGGCATTTTACAAATTAGCCCTCATATTTTCACATTTTGACATTTTAGTCCTTAATTCACAAAATCACAAAATACACCAAATTTCCTTTTACACAAGCTTAGCCGGATTTTCATACTGTTCACATAAGCCCATATATTTCATTTATTTCACATTTTAGTCCCTCTAAATCTTATTTTTATAATTTAGCCCAAATTACTCAAATTCATCAATAATTCAAAGAAAAAATATGTTAACCCAAAAGATATCTTTTATTTTCCATCAACTAACATTTCAAAGCTCACAAAATCAACAATGGCATAACTCAAAATCATCAAAAAAAAATTAGAAATAAACAATGGCATAACTTAAAATCATCAAAAAATCAAAAATCGAGACATGGGCTTGATAGAACACTAAGCAACGACCATAAAAACGTAGAAATTATCAAAAACGGATCAAAACACATACCTTAATCATATAGCCATTTTTGTTTTCTTTTTTTCATCAAATTTTGGCAATTTCATGAACATAATGGCTAATTTTAATGTTTTGTTTTAATAATAATAACTTTAATAACTAAATACCAATTTTTCCCTCAATAAATAAACATTTAAAACATTAGCATTAAGGCCATAAGTGTCCAATCATGATTTCAATGGTCTAATTGAATCATAGGGACCTCTCTTTTAATAAGACAAATAAATTAAGCACTTTAACAAGCAGCAGTCAATTTTTACATTTTACGCGATTAGGTCCTTTCACAAATTAAGCACACAAATGATTGAATTTTCATGTATGATTGAATTTTCATACAAAACTTTCACACATGAAAATTCACATATTTTAAACATAAAAAATAATATTTAAATATTTTTTAACTCAGATTTGTGGTCCTGTAACTACTATTCCGACTAGGGTCTAAACATGGTTGTTACAGTCTTTTATCTCAATGTCAAATTCTTGCAACAATAAAATCCATTGTATGAGTCTTGGTTTGGCATCTTTTTTCACAAAGAGGTATAGCAACACTGAGTGATCAATGAATACTATAACTTTTGCACCGACAAGATAAGAGCAAAACTTGTCGAAAGCAAAGACTACAACCAGCAATTCTTTCTTTGTGGTGGTATAATTGAATTGAGTCATTGTAAGAGTTCTGCTAGAATAATAAATAGCATGACATATTTGTCCTTTGCGTTGTCCTAACACTACACCCACGATAAAGTCGCTTGCATCGCGCATAACTTTGAAAGGTTGAGATCAATCCGGTGCAATGCAATGGGTGCATTGACTAGCTACTTCTTTAACTAAATAAAGGCATCCAGACATGCCTCATCAAAGAGGAGTTTTCAATTTTGTTCCAGCAATGAGCATAATGGTTTAGCAAATTTTGAAAAATCCCTAATAAACCGCCGGTAAAATCCCACATGTCCAAGAAAGCTACGAATACCTTTCTCATTTTTCAATAGGGGTAATTTCTCGATGATTTCCACCTTAGCTTTATCTACTTGAATACCTTGATTAGAGATGTGATGGCCCAACACAATGCCTTTAGTTCCCATAAAATGACATTTTTCCCAATTCAAAACAAGATGAGTGTCCTCACATCGCTTCAGTATTTTATCCAAATTGTCAGCGCATTGATCAAAATCATTCCCATAAAATTAAAAGTCATCCATAAAAACCTTTAAAGAGTCTTCAATCATATCTGAGAATATTGCCATTATACACCTTTAAAATGTGGCTGGTGCGTTGCGAAGATCGAAAGGAATACAATGAAAAGTAAAAGTACTAAAAGGGAAGGTGAAAGTTGTTTTCTCTTGATCCTTCGGTGCAATAGCATTTGGTTGCACCCAAAATAGTTGTCTAGGAAGCAATAATAAGCTTTTCCAGCAAGCCGACCTAACATTTGGTCAATGAAGGGAAGTAGAAAATGATCTTTCCTTGTGCTGTAGTCAATTTATGATAGTCCATACAAACTCGCCATCCCGTGGGGATGTGTGTTGGTAGTAACTCATTTTTATCATTGCGAACCACTAGGATGCCACTCTTTTCCGAGACACATTGCACTAAACTCACTCACTGCTATCAGAAATCAGGTAAATAATTCCTGCATCAAGCCATTTTATGATTTCCTTCTTGACAACTTCTTTCATCTTCTCGTTTAACCTTCATTGCAGTTTAATCGATTGCTTGCCTTCATCTTCTAACTTGATTTTGTGCATGCAAAAAGAAAGACTAATACCTTGAATATCAACAATATTCCAGGAAATAGCTCGTTTGTGTTGCTTGAGAATATGAGTCAATTTCTTTTCTTGTGTTTCATCTAGTGTTGTGGAGACAATAACAGCCAGAGTATTGTGATCACCCAAAAAAATGTATTTGAGATGAGGAGGTAGTGGTTTCAATTCTAGAGTAGCAGCTTCTTCAATCGATGGTTTGAAAATTGGATTTGTTTTGTTGCTTAAGTCTAAGGGTTTAATTTGCCATCTTGATTTTAACATTACTAGCTTCAATCGGGTTGCTACAATTTTCTAAGGATTCTGCCTCAGATATCACTGCAATTTCTTCATCAAGGACTAGACTTTGGTTGTTGAATTCTTCCTCAATTAAATCATCTAGCACATTGACAGTATGGCACTCCGCTGTACCCTTATAATGAACAGACTCAAAAATACTAAAGGTAACTTGATCATCGTTAAGTCAAATGGTTAGTTCTCCTTTATAAACATCAATGAGAGTTCAACCGGTAGCTAAAAATGGTCGTCCCAAGATTATGGGAACCTCCTTGTCTGCCTCGCAGTCAAGTATGATAAAATTAGTCGGGAAAATGAATTTATCCATATGAACTAAGAAATATTTTATTTGTCTTTCAGGTTGAGCCAAAGATCGATCTGCCAGTTGCAATGTCACTGCAGTGGGTTTCATGTGACCAATTCCCAAATTTCTAAAAGTAGATAATGGCATAAGGTTGATGCTAGCTCCCAAATCACATAAAGCCTTGCCCAAATAATGGTTTCCAATCGAACATAGAATGGTAAAGCTTCCAGGATCTTTCAATTTAGGGGGCAACTTGTTTGTCAAAATAGCACTACAGCCTTTTGTGAGTGCAATAGTTTCAATATCAGTGAGATATTTCTTCTTGGACAAGAAGTCTTTCATAAATTTCTCACAACTTAAAATTTGTACTAGAGCATCTACTAAAGGAATGTTGATCTGTAGTTGTTTCAGTGTATCCAAAAACTGCTGATACTATTTATTATTTTCATTCCTTTTGAATCTTTGTGGAAAAGGTACAGGTGGAAGTACATCCAGTTGCAACGACACTTTTGGTTGCGTCCACAATTTCAAGGGTTGAATATAAGGCATGTAAGTGATAGTTTGCGGTACTTGATTGTCGGATACATCAACAAGCTCTTCAGATAGACCCTTCCCATCAGGGTTTACGTCATCAATTTCTGGGGATGCTGTAGTAGAATCTATAACTGGCTCACCAGTTTGTTTACCACTCCTAAAAGTGATATCTTTACAGTGTTCTTTCCCTCTTAGATTTGGATTTTGGGTGTCACTAGGTAATGAGCCTTGTGGTTGAGTATTCAAATTTGAAGCAAGCTGTCTTAATTTTGCCTCCAGTGCTCGAATGGAAGATGAATTTCCTTAAATAATAGCTTCTGTGCGAGTTATATGCTTCCATATTAACGCCTCAAGAGCATTTAATGGGTCAAAAGTAGAAGCTCATGTATACTGTTGTCGCAGTCCTTAATCATTCGGATTCATCATTTGTGGTTGCATCTGAGTTTGATGTGATTGTATCTGACCTTGTTTCGGATACAACTGATGATGCTTAATCATTCTGTTGTCGCAGTCCTTAATCATTCTGTTGTTTATTGTAATTCCCTTGCCGTGAATTATAATTGCCCTGAGTAGATGCATTCTTATATCTGAATGTTGTAGCATTTTGTCCAACATTCTGAGTTCCCCAAAACTGTTGGTTGCGTGTAGAGTTTTTGTAAGAGTTTTCATAAGAATTTTTGCAAATATTACTGACATAACAGGTATTTTCTGCATGCTATAGACAATCTTCATAACTATGGTTGTCACCATAAATTTCACAAAAGAAGGTAGGAATATCCAATTGTTGAGCAACCTGTATAGGTGCAACATCACTCGTCCCTTGAATATTTGTAATCATGTTTATGAACGAAGAGACTTGGGCAATTAGCGTGGTATTGCATCCAATTCAATAACTCCTGGAGTAGTCTTTTCTTGTGCAGCTCTAGAGATGGATATTGATAATCATTTTGAGCAGTTCTCTTAATTATTCTTACAGCATTATTGTAAGTACAATCCAACAGTGGTCCATTGGCTAATACATTGAGAAGATTCCTTGAATGAGAATTCAGACCATTATAAAAAATCTCGATTTGTGTTTCGAGTTGAATGTCGTGCATGGGACAATGTTAAAGAAAATATTTATAACGTTCCCATGTGGTGTGAAGATTTTCATCATCCAGCTAGTGATAGGCAGTAATATCATTTCAAAGATGAGCATTCGTTGTTCGATGGGCTAAATTTCAAAACAAACTGCGTGGCTAGAGAATTCCAAGAAGTAATTGATCCAGCAGGTAGCCCAATAAACCAAATGCGAGCTCTCCCTTATAAGGAATAGGGAAATAATTGCATCCTTAAGGCATCCTCAGGAACGCCTTGTTGACTAAAGGAAGCACATATAAATAAAATAAATTTAAGATGTTCTCTCGCATCTTCATGTGGTAGCCCAACATATTAGCCATTGGAGTTTAGCCTTTAAAACATCACTGGCTTGAGTTCAAAGTTCCCAACTTGAATTGTTGGTCTAACAACTCCTAGTTGTAAATCATCTAGAATAGGTACTATACAATCTCATATGGTTCTATTGTGTATGTGAGCATTTTGCGGCAACAGTGGATTATTAATATTTTGCTGGTGCATTTGGGGTATAGCTGCATTGTCCCCTAGTAAATTCATATTTCATTGTTCCTGAAGTCTTCTTCGAACAGTTCTTTCAATTTTTGGATCAAAATCAACAACAAAATTCGAATTTCTTCGGGTCATAAAACACCTAAAATGAAATTGGAAAATAACAACAAAGAGAAAACAAGTTAGTGACTTCTAAATATTATATAAGGAAAACAAAGTGCAAAAACACAAAAGAACAAAAATAAACATCAAACAAATGCCATCCCCAATAATGGCACCAAAAACTTGGTCGGATATTAATGTCATAGCAAAAATGTGTAAGCGTACATTGTCGATGTAACAGCTAGATTTTAGCTAAACCGAAACAATAGTTTTGGAACCACAAATTCGAGGTCAAAAATTATTTTAATATTATTTTTATTGTTTATAGCATGTGAATATGTATGTGTGAAAGTTTTGTGATTTAATTTTATTGATTGGATGCTTAATTTGATAAAAGGAATAAATCGCGTAAAATGCAAAAGTGACATTTTATATGTTAAAAGTGTCTTTTGGCTATGAAATTTAATTGTGGAAGTCGTTATGATATAAATAGACCATTATTTTGGTTAGTGGAAGATTTGGTTTGGCTTTTTTGAAATTTGATTTTATTTTTAAAGGATAATTAGGTAAATTTGGTAAATATGGATTAATAAAACAAAAACAAAAATTTCGTTCATCTTTTATCATTCTTCCACCTAATATTAAGAAAGAAGGAAGCCATGGTTGAGCTCTAAAGGTTCGACACTTGCATAGTTAGATTGGTAAGTGTTTTGAGCTCGATTTTTGATGATTTTTACATTTTTGAGATCGTTGCTTCGTAATCTAGCTAGCCCGTACCTCCGATTTCAAAATTGTTAAAGTATTTGGATGATGCCATTGTTTAATGTTTGAGTATCTTGATGTTTAATGACAGAAAATAAATCTTTGATGTTAGATTAATGAGTTTTGTTAAGTGAATTTTAGTAAAAATGTCAATTTTGGACTAAATTGTGAAATTTGATAAATTGTGTGGTAAATGTGAATAAATAAAAAATATGGACTGATAGTAATATATGGAAAATTTGGCTAGCTTAGGTTTGTGTTTAATTTCATGAAATTGTGATTTTATATGATAAGAACTAAATTGTAAAAATGTGAAATAATAGGGGCAAAAGTGTAATTTTTCCAAAATGTGTAAATTGTGTTAAATTGAATGAATTAATGATTAAATAAGTAAAATTTGATATTATATAGATTGAGAAAAATGAGATTCGAATCTAGAACGGGGGAAAACAAAGTATCGGATTAGTCGACCTAATTCGTTGTTGCAACGAACGAGGTAAGTTCGCATGCTAATAAACGTACTTAA
Organism: Gossypium anomalum; assembly: GCA_025698475.1. Classification (NCBI taxonomy): domain Eukaryota; kingdom Viridiplantae; phylum Streptophyta; class Magnoliopsida; order Malvales; family Malvaceae; genus Gossypium; species Gossypium anomalum. Next base: position 74,233,656 of record CM046965.1, on the reverse strand, counting down.
ATTGTGTTATAAATGCTTATTTATTGCTGAATTGAATTGAATGATGAATAGATCTGGTTACGAGCAAGAATCGATAGGGTTATGACATCTGAAAGTCCCGTACGAACCTAGGAATAGTATAGGATACAAATGTCATGACATTAGGATACCGAGATAAGATTACATGTAAGACCATGTCTGGGGCATTGGCATTGTACCGTGATTATGTGTAAGACCATGTCTGGGACATTGGCATCGATATAAGATAACATGTAAGACCATATCTGGGATATGGCATTGTATGAGCTTTATGTGATATCTGAGTATCCTTAGCAATTTTGAAGGGTTCAACAGGCATAGTCAAGACGAGAATGAAAGTACGATCGAAATAAATAATACAGGTACGTACAGAACCTTTGTGAGAATCGAATGAAAGTAAATTGGTGAATTCATATTGTATCATGTATATTAAATAAGAAAGAATTGTGTATAAGTATGTTTCATGCCAAAATGTGTTTATTTGGCTATAATGAGAAATGAATTGAATGATATGTGAGATATGAGTTATAGTTGTTTTAACTAAATTTACATACGACACATAATATGCCAAATACCATTATTTGAAGATATTTCACATAATTCACTTGGCTAAAGAAAAGGTGATGGAAATTGAATTGAATAAAGTTTATATATATAATTGCTTATGCATATGAAGATGTGAATGAATTGATAAGAAGTATTCAAACCATATATGTTTTGAATGGATAAACTCATGAAAATCTTGATTAACTATGTGCATGAATTTGAGATAGAATGGTGCAAACATATGAATTATATCATGTTTTGAATAATGGTTTTAAATGCAATTATTTAATAATATGAGTTTATTACCATACGAGATTACTAAGCTTTATAGCTTACTTTGTGTTATTTTTCTATGTTTTATAGTGTTTCAGACGATTGCTTGGGTTGGAAGTCGAAGAAAATCGCATCACACTATTCAGTTTTTGATTTTGGTATTTATACACTTGTGACTTGGTTATATGGCATGTATAGGCTTGAATTATGTGGACATGTGTTTTGGTGATGTTGAATGTAAATTTAGCAATTGATAACTATATGTTTTATTGGTTACTAGCCATGTGATTTGGCTTAAATGTGGTGTATGTGGTAGTAAATTATTATATGAGTTTATGAGTTGTGATGTTTGGTCTATGATTGCTATATTAATACTTTGATTGTAAATGTTGGTGTATATTTGGTCATTGGTGTATATTTGGTCATTTTATATGGCTTATTAATGACTTATGTTTGATGTGTAATTTACCTTGTGAAGTGACATAATTTTGGTATGGTTGTGATGGTTCAAGTTGATCATTTGGACATTTGACATATGATGAACACATACTTATGAAAAGCATGATTTTGGAATTGAGAAGTGAATGGCTAATAGATGTTTTATGAGTCAAGCATTGGTATATGATTGAATAGATGAGCAATAAGGAATGAATAATGCTAGTTTGGTATGTGTTTGAATGTACAAATGGTATTAAATTGAGTTGATGAAATGGATAGAATTGGTATTGTAAGTTTAATGCATTAAATAACATGGTTTGGCTGCTTATTAATGTATTGAATTGGCATGAAATGTGGTGTTTTAGGTATGCTTGAGAATGGTGAGAAATGTACCAAGCCTATTTTCACTCCACACAGCCGAGCACACGGGCGTGTGGCTTGACCATGTGTGACACATGGCCTTGGTACACGATCGTGTGTCCCCTGGGGTAGCCCTACGAATTAAGTCAGTATACCCTATAGTTTTAACATGGCCTAGACACATGGGCGTGTCTACTGGCCGTGTGTGACACACAGACGGCACATAGACATGTGGCTGGCTATGTGACCCAAGTCAGTAACTTCCTAAGTTTTCCCACGACCATGGCAGACGGGCATGTCTTCGGTCGTGTGGTGCAAGTAAGTATCTATGCCCTATTTTCACACGACCTGTGAAACAGGCGTGTCTGGTGACCGTGTAAGGCACATGGCTTGTTTACATGGGCGTGTGACCCTTTAATGTTTGAAATTTTTTTAAGTTTCCCAAAGTTTGCAAATGTTATCAGTTTAGTCCTCAACCACTTCTATGCATGTTTTAAGGTACATTGTAAATGATTTGAATGGATTTTAATTTTGATTGCACAAATGTATGAGTTTTGTTGTGGTTGATCGATAATGCCTCGTAACCTTATTCCAGTGATGGATACGGGTTAAGGGTGTTATAGTCGATGCAAGTATAGTAAACAGATCTAAGTCTGTCAAATATCGATCCCATTGGGATGGTAGTTCTTTGTCTATTAATGTATGTAATAGCTAAAAAAATTGAATTAAATTGTGTGGGTGATTGCCGAAGCAATATCTTAAAAACAATGAAATAAAATATGGTAATGATAAATTGGGATCCCCAACATGAATCTTCAGCAATATACTAAGTACTCACAAGGTATAAAAGATAGGTGATTGTCAATGCAATAAAAATTATGTATATCTTACCAAATGCCACTCTTTTATCACGTTAACCTCACCTTCCAATGATGACAATATGACACTATTAAGAACAAGTGGACTAAATGCTTTTAGTCCTTACTCAACTTCCACTAAAATGCTTATAAGCTCAAACTGTCACTGCACCTTTCAGTGTTAGTGACTGCGATAACACTTTCATGTTTAGAACATCCAAACCCCAAAGATTAAACAATAAAAACAAGATTTAATAAGATAACATTTAACAAAGCATTCATTTTACTTCCATATAGCAGAAAAGATAGAGTAATCACCAACGTTTTCAAAGATATAAGAAATAATTGAACGAAGAATACTATTCCTAGGCTACTTAACTGGATCTCTCAATTTCCTCTTGTTCTGCACTTAGATTTCCTCGTTAGGAGTGGATCTGCATCAATCTTCACATTGGCTCACCCGTAGGAGGCTGAAGCTACCATGGCCGTAAGCTTCAAAATAGGGTAAGAGAATGGTGGTTTTTTTACAAAAAAAAATCCTCCTTTCCTCCTCTCACGTCAACCTTTTATGTTCTCCTCAACTGTACAGGTGTCCTTCCATCAGGATTCTTCTGTACTTGTACGTACAAGTCAGTTATACCAGATTGGATAGCTCACAGATGGTTGGCTCTCACCATACAGCTGTCAACTGCAGTGACAATTTTGGACGCAATATTGAATTAACTAATGCAACTACATTAGTCCAGAAAGATAGCAAAATTAAGGATAAAATAGGCTAGAATTCACTGGGTTATAAAATGCAATTTACTAAACTGAAAATGCTAAAATTTATGCTAAAGATAACTAAATGGGAACAAATTGGCCAATAAGTAGGGAGAAAACATATGTTCTTTCTAGTACAATCAAGCTTTGAGAAAGTAAAGTGTTAGTTTTTCCTAAGTATAATATTTTGTGTATGCACCAATTGACGAATCCTGTGTTTTGGTGAGATCTGTAGATTGGAAAATTATTCTGTTGAGTATACTCCATTGCAAAAGTTTAGGCGAATTCGTTAAGTTTGTAGTTAATAGATTTTTTTATTATTTCAAAAAGACTATTTGTTAGACTAGTGAGAATTTGTAACGCCCCATACACACATTCCACACCGAAACAGTGTACGAGGTATTACCAAAACATAACACATACCATTAAATAAAACCGAAACAAAAATATGGCATCCAATTGGATCATGAGACATTATAACATATGCCTTTAACAATATTAGCCAACTTCAATGGCTTTGTACAAAATACTCTATCACATACTGTAGCTCAATATTTTTAGCCTAGGCAATTATGACACGTAACAAAATAACTAAGCCTACTATACATCCCATAATTCAAAATGTTTAGTTCAAATACCCAAAAATATTGAAAGTGTAGGCAGATCTTCAACGATCCTTGACTCCTGTGCAAGCTGGACGACACTATAAGACAAAAGAGAGAAAAGAAAGTAAGCTTATAGCTTAGTAAGCAAGCATATAAATAATGAATAAAGAATTTAATATGATTACATAATAACTCAAGTGTATCTACTTTTAATTTCACTATTTACTCCACTTTGGTCAAGCTGTCTCTCTTGCGTCATGTTCACTAAATAAATCATAACTCGAGTTACGAAACTCAAAATCCAATTCCGTAAATATTTCTTGAAACTAGACTCATATATCTACTTAATAATTTGTTTCTAGAATTTTTGGTCAAGCCAATTACAGTTTATTGGTTAAAGTCTCCCCTGTTTAAGGGTTCGGCCACTCTGACCCTTGTATATTATGATTCATATATCTTTCTATTCAGAGTTTCAATGACCATGACGTTTGTTTCTTATAAAACTAGACTCAATAAGGATTTCATACATGTAAAATACAACTCCTAATTGTTTCTTTACAATTTATGGTAAATTTTTAAAATCTGAATAGGGGATCATGCAGTCATTCTGAACAGGTCTCATGAAAATATAAATTTCTCAAAATATAAGATTACTTTACTTGCTCTGTTTCTTTTACATGAAAATAGACTCATTAAGCTTTAAATTCAGATCTAATTCAGCCTCTAATTAAATTCCCATTATTTTTGGTGATTTTTCAAATTCACGACACTCGCATCCATCCCAAAACAAGATATTGCTAATTCACTCTTTCACACTTTCTTTATATTAATCTCATTTTAACATGCATATCACAATTCATTTTCACCACATTTCATACATCACAAGTATAGGTCCATGATTACAATGTCACCATAAAGCCATCCCATTGAACAATTCGGATCAATTCCCGATACTTGATGGTTTCAGCACACAGCTCCACTATTGTATTTCATATAATTCGGCTCTCTTCTACACATGGTGAACACTTAGTACCACCCATGTGACCAAGCAATTTATCTCGTAGCTCTCTTGTCTACATGGTGTCCTTCACTTGGAATCACACATGCGACCTAGCTACATTTATCTCTCCCATAGCTCTCTTGTCTACATGGGATACTTCCCGTATCACACATGTGACCTAGCTACTACATAGTATCGCGTAGCTTTCTTGTACACATGATGTGCACTCAGCATCATATATGTGACCTAGCTACACTTCATCTATATTATTCAATCTTTCCGAATGCTCAACCGAGATTTCTCTCTCTATTACTTATTTCCATTCTTCTAATAGTCAATTTATGCTTCAAAATCAGCTAAAATATATATAATAGGCTGAAATATAAAAATGTAAATGAAGTTAATGTATTATTTACATACAAACTTACCTCGGTGCAAAATATGAAAATTTTGCAATTTAGTCCAAAACCTTTTTCTTCCCCCGTTCGAGATCGATTCCACGCCTTTCTTGATCTATAACAACACATTTAGCTCATTTAACACTCATACTATTTATTTCAATCCAAAAATCACATTATGGAAAAATTACATTTTTGCCCCCTAACTTTTACAAAATTACAATTTTTCCCTTAGGCTCGGAAATTTAATTTCAGCCCTTATTCTTATGTTTAACGACATGGTGATCATTTTTATCTTCTATGGAAACATCAAATTCTCACTCTAACACATAGTTATGAACAATAGGTATTTTTACCGATTATGCCGTTTTGCTCGTTTTCGCTAAAAATCACTTAGAAAAGATCGTTCTCCTAACTTCAAACATTCATATTCTACCATAAAATATCAAAATACATGCATATCATTCATGGGTAAATTTTTAATCATAAACCCTAACTCGAAATAATGGTAGAAATAGGTAGACCGAGTTACGAGGATTTCATAAATGTAAAGATCATTAAAAACGGGGCTTGAATGCACTTACTATTGAGCTTGAAAGCTTGGGAAAAACCCTAGCTATGGAGAACATGCAAATTTCGGCCAAGCTTAATGAAGATGAACACATTTTTGTGTTATTTTTCCCATTTTATTTCATTTTATATACAAATGACCAAAATGCCCTTACTACTAAACTTTCTAAAAATTTCATCCATGTCCTAATTTTTGTCCATATAAAAGATAATGGTCTAATTACCATTTAAGGACCTCTACTTAAAACCCCCATTTCAATCTAGTACTTTATGAATTAGACAGACATTTTTCACCTATTTCAATTTAGTCCTAAACGTCAAATTAAACATCCAATCGATAAAATTTCGCAACGAAATTTTCACACAATTATGAAATCATAATATAAATGCTAAAACTTAATCATAATAATAATTTTTAATTTTTTTAAATCTCAGATTCGTGGTTTCAAAACCATTGTTCCGTTTTGGCCCTAAATCGGGCTGTTACAACTCTCCCCCCTTTAGGGATTTTCGTCCCTGGAAATCTTACCGGTAAAGAGATTTGGGTACTGTTTTCTCATGGCTTCCTCCGGTTCCCACGTAGCTTCTTCTACTACATGTCTTTGCCATAACACTTTTACTAAAGCTATACTTTTCTTTCTCAACTGTTTTACTTCTCGAGCCAAAAGCTACATTTATCTCTCCCGTAGCTCTCTTGTCTACATGGGATACTTCCCGTATCACACATGTGACCTAGCTACTACATAGTATTGCGTAGCTTTCTTGTACACATGATGTGCACTCGGCATCATACATGTGACCTAGCTACACTCCATCTATATTATTCAATCTTTTGAATGTTCAACTGGGATTTCTCTCTCTATTACTTATTTCCATTCTTCCAATAGTCAATTTATGCTTCAAAATTGGCTAATATATATATATATATAATAGGCTGAAATATAAAAATGTAAATGAAGTTAATGTATTATTTACATACAAACTTACCTCGGTGCAAAATATGGAAATTTTGCAATTTAGTCCAAAACCTTTTCCTTCCCCCGTTCGAGATCGATTCCACGCCTTTCATGATCTCTAACAACACATTTAGATCATTTAACACTCATACTATTTATTTCAATCCAAAAATCACATTATGGAAAAATTACATTTTGCCCCTAACTTTTACAAAATTATGATTTTGCCCCTAGGCTCGGAAATTTAATTTCAGCCCTTATTCTTATGTTTAATGACATGCTGATCATTTTATCTTCTATGGCAACATCAAATTCGCACTCTAACACACGCTTATGAACAATAGGTATTTTTACCGATTATGCCGCTTTGCTCGCTTTACTAAAAATCACTTAGAAAAGATCGTTCTCCTAACTTCAACATTCATATTCTACCATCAAATATCAAAATACATGCATATCATTCATGGGTAAATTTTTAAACATAAACCCTAACTCAAAATAATGGTAGAAATAGGTAGACCAGAGTTACGAGGATTTCAAAATGTAAAGATCATTAAAAGCGGGCTTGAATGCACTTACTATTGAGCTTGAAAGCTTGGGAAAAACCCTAGCTATGGAGAACATGCAAATTTCGGCCAAGATTAATGAAGATGAACACATTTTTGTGTTATTTTTCCCATTTTATTTCATTTTATATACAACTGAACAAAATGCCCTTACTACTAAACTTTCTAAAAATTCCATCCATGTCCTAATTTTTGTCCATATAAAAGATAATGGTCTAATTGCCATTAAAGGACCTCTACTTAAAACCCCCATTTCAATCTAGTACTTTATGAATTAGACACACACATTTTTCACCTATTTCAATTTAGTCCTAAACGTCAAATTAAACATCCAATCGATAAAATTTCGCAACGAAATTTTCACACAATTATGAAATCATAATCTAAATGCTAAAACTTAATCATAATAATAATTTTTAATTTCTTTTAAATCTCAGATTCATGGTTTCGAAACCACTATTCTGTTTTGGCCCTAAATCGGGCTGTTACAGAATTGGTTAAAACATAACTAAGATATTGTAGTTGGTATAACTTAAATGATGATAAGTGCACTTAATCATGAAAATCAAGAGTGCTAGTGGAATAATTTGATCCTTCCACTAAAACTTGTCTCTATATTTAGGTATACAAGGATATCAGTGTCTTCACTGATAAACTTTGCTTTTTTTTGCATTCATGTTATTTTTGAATTTATTTACATTATTTGAAAAGCTTAAGTCTAGAAACCTGTCTGAAGTTGGGCTTGCTATATTCAACTGTAACTGTAACATCTCAAAATAGGGCCTAAATGGAATAGTGGTTACGAAACCACAAATCTGAGATAGAAAAGTTTATTTCGATTAATTTTTATGATTTACCGAGTGATTAGATGCATGTGTTAGGGTATTGATAAGAAATTTTATAGATTGCATGTTTAATTTGCCTATTAGGGCTTATTAGCAGAAGTTGCTGTAACAGCCCGATTTAGGGCCTAAACAGAACGATGGTTTTAGAACCACGAATTTGAAGTCAAAAAATTTATTCCGATTAAGTTTTAAGGTTTATTTATTGATTAAAATATTGTGTAAAAATATCGTTAAGAAATTTTATTGATAAAGTGCTTAATTGGACTTTTAGGACTAAATTGCAAAAGTTGCACAATATGTGTTCTAATTCATAAGTACTTGTTTGCAATGGGGTTTTAAAGAGGAGGTCCTTAAATGGTAATTAGACCATTATATTTTTTTGGACAAAAATGGGCATGAATAGGACAAAATTTTAAAGAAAAGCCTTAAGGGCATTTTAGTCATTTGGTAATTAAAAGAAATAAAAAGGGAAAATAAAGCCAAAATTGACTCATCTTTCTCATGGAGGCCGAAATTAGCATGGGGGAAGCCATGGCTAGGGTTTTCAAGCTTTCCAAGCTCAATAGTAAGTCCGTTCTAGCCCCGTTTTTCAAGTTTTTTACGTTTTTGGAATCCCCGATAACTTGATTAAGTTTATTCTAGCAATAATTTAAGCTAGGGTTCATATTTGGAAAAATACCCATACGTGAAATGTGTTTATTTTGATGTTTTATGGTAGAATATGAAGGCTAAAATTATGTTAAACAACTTTTGCTAAGTGGTTTTAAGCAAAAATGAGTAAAAAGGCTTAATCAGTAAAAGTTGTTATTGTTCATAACTATGTGTTAGAGTGAGAATTTGATGTTGCCATAGAAGGGGAAAATGATCAGCATGTCATAAAACATAAGAATAAGGGATGAAGTTTAATTCCCGAGCCTAGGGGCAAAAGTGTAAATATGCAAAAGTTTAGGGGCAAAATTGTAATTTTGCCAAAGTTTGAGTTAAGGACTATTTTGAATAGTACATTAATTAGATAAGTAAAATTTGATGTTTTAGATCTCAGAAAATGAGATTTTAACCTAGAATGGGAGAAAAATCGAAAATCGGGAAAGTTGGTAAAATGGCCGTTTTAGTATGGTGGTAAGTTCATATGTATAATAAGCATTAATTTATGCATATTTCAATGTAAAATTGATATGTTTACTATGATTGTCGAGGTGTTGAAAGTAAGTATAATTATGATGATTTAAATATTCAATATTAATTCAACATGGAAATGAGAAAGTATGTAAGTTTGTATGTAAATAATATATTATCTTTATTATGTTTTTATATTTCAGCATATTTTATGTATTGTAGCTGATTTTTGAGTCATAATTGACTATTGGAAGAATGGAATAAAGTATTAGAAAGTGAGATACTTCCTGTTTGAACCTTCGGAATCGAAAGATACATACGGGATGTATACCATGTGTACAAGAGAGCTACGAGACATTATGAGGTAGCTAGGTCGCATGGGTGATACTATGTGTACACCATGTAGACAAGAGAGCTACGAGATAAATGTAGCTAGGTTGTATGTGTGTTCTAGGTGAAGGACACCATGTAAACAAGAGAGCTACGAGATAAAGTGGCTAGGTCACATGGGTGGTACTAAGTGTTCACCATGTGTACAAGAGAGCCAAAATTATGTGTACAATCGAGCTAGGTCACATGAGTGGTGCTAAGTGAGGCCACTATGTGTACAAGAGAGCTTCGATTTTAAAGGTGGGCTGTGTGTGATACCATCGCGTATCTGTTATTACTCCGAAGCGTTCAAATGGGAAATTGATTAAATGAAATTGTGTATGACTTTGTGATGATAAGTGTAAGTATATACGTGTGTAGCTTATGAGCAATATGCTCGATATGTGATTGGAAATTAGAAAGCTTGTTATGGGTAAGTGATGAATACAATTGAAGTGTGAAAGATCAAAATTGACAATAAAACTGTTCGAGATAGTTGCAGTGATGGGAATCTAAAAATTTACCAAAAATAGTAGAAATTGAATCAGAGACTGAATGAGATATCAAATTATATCTTAATGAATCTATTTTCATATAACGGAAACAGAGCAAGCAAAGGAATACTATATTATGAAATATTTAAGTTTTTGAGAGACTGGTTCAGAATGACTACGTGATCCCCTGTTCTGACTTGGAAAAATCATTAAAAATTGTAAAAAAATAATTATGGGATATAATTTATATGTTTGAAATCCTTAATGAGCCTAGTTTCAAATGAAATAAACAAGAACATCCTTTGAATTCTGTACGAGGAGAAAATTGATTTGTAGTGAAGAATGGTTAGGGCAATTGAGCATTGAAATAGGGGAAACTTCAATGAATTAACTGTACTAATTGGATAGACCAAAAATTCTGAAACTTTTATGGTAAGAATATATGTGAATCTATTTTCAATAAAAATTAATGGTTTGTAATTTGGAGTTCTGTAGCTCCAGAAATAAATAATTTAGCTGCTGGTACTCTGCTAGATAGCTTATTTTGAACCTGTTTATGATTGTAATAGTGAAAATATGTGTGTTTGTGATGGTAATATTCCGGGAACATATTGTGACTTTGTTTAAAGTATGATAATGTATTGTTATTTAATATTTACATATTTACTTACTAAGCTATAATGCTTACTCCCTTCCTTTTCTTTTTCCTATAGTGTCACAGATGTTAGCTCGAGTTGGAGGTCGTCGGAGGTTAAATCACACTATCAAACTATTGATCCATATATAAAGGTTTTAAAGTATTTTTAAGTCTTTGGCATGTATGGGGACTCATTTAATTGTTATTAAGTTGCTAGGAGTTGGCCTAAAATACTGACCTATGGTATTTGAAGGTCTCTATTGTATAAAGTCATTTAATGTAGATAGTCTTGAATATGTTTGAAAAGTTTAAAATTGATGAAATTTTATGTCTCGGTTTTAAATGATTACAAGTACTCAAGTCTGGTAATACCTCGTACCTTGTTCCGGCATTGGATACGGGTAAGGGGTGTTATAGTAACACCACTTAACTCGTATCTGTCGCTAAAATAGGGTTACAGAGCATTACCAAAACTTTTAGAACATTTATAGGTAAATATTGTCAATCACTATTTATTTTCTGAGATTATTCATATCGTCCCTTAAATGGACCCTCGAGGTCCTGTACGAGCATTAGAATCAAGTCAGGACTTAATCGAAAACTCTAAGAATTTTTCGTGATATCAGAAAAAAAAATTCTCAGTCACAGGGCTCACCCGTCCATGCCACAGGCTCGTGTGCTAGGCCGTGTGGTTAATTAAATTCTTTCAAAATTAGGTGCAGGTTTCACACAGCCAAGACACACGCCCGTGTTTTAGGCCATGTAGCACACACGGCTGAGACACACGCTTGTATCTCGACTCGTGTGCTTAATTCTGAGCATTCTGTTTTCTCGAATTTAATGTGCAGGGGACATACAGCCTAACCATATGCCCATGTACCAGGCCGTGTGGACAAAAAAAGAAGAAGCCATTTCTAGCTTCATTTCTCACCCAAAAACATACCAAAAGCTTGCACTTAAACTCACATCCAAATACCAACCACTTCAAGCATTCAAATTAAGCACACTCTATCATTCATCATGGCATATCATTACATGCATACATGTTTATAATCTTACCTTGGTATATTCAATACGTTAGGCATAATTTGATCAATTACTAAACATATATGTAGCTACCATAGTATGACATTACAAGTATATCAAAACCAACCATTACAAGCCATTCCAATGGCTAGATTACAAATCACATATTTAAGTTATCTATGGCCAAGTTAGCCTATACATGCCATTATACAAAAATAATTTTATTATGTATACCCAAAATAAGCTAGTGGATAGTGTGATGATGCTCCAATGACCTCCAACCTTCACGAGCTTCCAAGCACTATAAAATAGGGGAAAATAAGACAGAGTAAGCATTACATGCTTAGTAAGTTCGTATAACGGAAACTAAACTTACCAATCCTATTTATTAAATTTAAGCATACAATATCATGTTTTCCATCAACTTGGCTAAATTGCCTAAACACATATATTCAATCAAACATGTTAGTCACAAAATTTTCATATATATCAAGTAAACATAGATGAGCTCATCCAACTATATTCTTTCAAGCATTATCATTTTATCTCATAATTCTCTCATCATGCCCAAATTTTTGTCCGTTGAATCATTAAAATTCTGATGCATACTCAAGAAGTACACTCAAGGTGTAGTATTCAATAACCCATCAATTCTTAGTCAAGAGTACCTATTAGGGCACTAAATTAAAGTACATAATCTCGAGCCACATGTCATATTACAGGATTACCAGTCCAGGCTAAATCCTTTCTGTAACATTTGCTCAGAAGAGCTCAATTAGAATTACCTGTCCAGGCTAAATCCTAATTGTATCATATGCTCGAGAGGCATTATGTAACACCCCTAACCCGTATTCGTCGCCGGAATAAGATTACGAGGCATTACCAGATTACACACATCATTCACATACATTTATACAATTATAATCAAAATCCATTCCATTCATTCACGTTGTCCCTTATAAGGTCTTACGGGACCTTAAAACATGTTTAGAAGTGGTTCGGGACTAAACGATAACATATGCAAACTTTAAGAAACTTAGAAAATTTTCTTTAATTTCAAGGTCACACGCCAATGTGAACAGGCCATGTGCCTCACACGGCTACTAGACACGCCCGTGTCACAGGCTGTGTGAAAATAGGGCATACATAATAACTTGCACCACACGGTCGACCACAAGCCCATGTGTCAAACTCGTGCACTCTTCAAAATGGCCACACATGCCCATGTGCCAAGGCTGTGTGACTTACACGGCCACTAGACACACTCGTGTATCTAGGCTGTGCTCAAGACTAACTTGAATTTCTAAATTATTCATCAGGGGACACACAGCCGTGTAACATAACCGTGTGTCACACATGGCTGACACACACACCCGTGTCTCTGCCTGTGTGGACACACGGTTATGTTACATGGCTGTGTCCCCTATGAATAATTAGAAATTCAAGTCAGTCTTGAGCAAGACCTAGATACACGGGTGTATCTAGTGGCCGTGTAAGTCACACAGTCTTGGCACATAGGCGTGTGTAGCCATTTCGAAGAATACAATGGTTTGACACACGGGCATGTGGTCGACTGTGTGGTGCAAGTCAGTATGTATGCCCTGTTTTCACACGGCCTATGACACGGGCATGTCTAGTAACTGTGTGAGGCACACAGCCTGTTCACACGGGCGTGTGTCCCTGAAATTAAAGAAAATTTTCTAAGTTTCTCAAAGTTTGCATATATTAGCGATTTAGTCCTGAACCACTTCTAAACATGTTTTAAGGTCCCGTAAGACCTTATAAGAGATAATATGAATGAATAGAATTGATTTTGATTATGATTTTATAAATGTATGTGAATGATGTGTTTAATCTGGTAATGCCTCGTAATCCTATTCTAGCGACGGATACGGGTTAGGGGTGTTACATTTGATTGGTATCAGAGCTATGGTTTAGTCGATTTTAAAACTAGCATAGCATGTGAGAGTCTAGCTATACATGCCATATATATAAACTGCGATAGTGTGATGATTCCTGACAGTTAGAAATGTGTTTTTATATAGCAAATGGATCCTGATCGAGCCGTAGCCGACGATGTAGAGAGTACTGTGCCTGCTCCCAACCTTCTTCCAAATGATCTAGGCCTATTTCAAGTAGCCAAGAGAGAGAGGCTAAGTAAGCCTTCTTCCAAATGATGAGTGAGTGGTTCACAGAATTCGTACAAATGAATCTGGTTGCTCAACAACCTCCTTCCCCACCTGTTCCTCGACAAGTCTCGATTGTACCACAAGTGATAGATCTAATTCGATTGACTAAGCCACCTATTGATAAGATTCGTAAACACGGGGCTGAAGAGTTTCGAGCTACAGTTGATGATGACACAGAGAGAGTAGAGTTTTGGCTCGAGAACACGATTAAAGTATTTAATGAATTGTCATGTAATCCAGATGAATGTATCAAGTGTGTTGTATCTTTGCTCAGAGATAATACATATTTTTGGTGGAAAACATTGACATCGGAAGTTCCTAGAGAATAGGTTACCTGGGAATTCTTTCAGACTGAGTTCTGGAAAAAGTACATAGGTCAAAGATTTCTCAATCAGAAACATAAAGAGTTTCTGGAATTAAAATAGGGTCGAATGACTATCACTGAGGACGAAATAGAATTCGTACGACTAAGTAAGTATGCTCGGAAATATGTATCTACTGAAGAGATCATGTGCAAACAATTTGTTAAAAGGTTGGATGAAGATATAAAGCTGTTAGTCAGGATACTTGAATTGAAGGAATTTGTAGTACTGGTTGAGAGGGCTTGTAAAGCCGAGGATCTTATCAAAGAAAAGAGAAAGGCTGATTCAGATGTAAGAGATTCGAGAAAGAGATCGATGAGTAAGTTGTAATATCCCGAATAAGGGCCTAATAGGAATAGTAGTTTTGTGACAACAAATCTAAGATAAAAATAATTATTTTATGATTATTTTGAGGTCTATGACATGATTGAATGATTGTGTGAAAATTTCGTGAAGAAATTTTATGCATAAAGTGCTTAAATTGAAATTACGGACTAAATTGAATAATTTGCAAAACTTGCATTCTAGAAGTTTTTAGTATGAAATTGCTTTGGAATATTAATGAGGAGGTCCTAAATAGCAATTTGACCAATTTTTAAGTCTATGGACAAAAATTGGACATGGATGGAATATTTGGAAAGTTTAGTAGTAAGGGCATTTTAGTCATTTGGTAATTAAAAGAAATAAAAAGGGAAAATAAAGCCAAAATTGACTCATCGTTTTCATGGAGGCCAAATTTAGCATGGGGGAAGCCATGCTAGGGTTTTCAAGCTTTCCAAGCTCAATAGTAAGTCCGTTCTAACCCCGTTTTTCAAGTTCTTTACGTTTTTGGAATCTCGGTAACTTGATTAAGCTTATGCTAGCAATAATTCAACCTAGGGTTCGTATTTGGAAAAATACCCATAGGTGAAATTTGTGTATTTTGGTGTTTTATGATAGAATATGAGGTTTTAAATTATGTTAAACAACTTGTGCTACTTGATTTTAAGTGAAAACGAGTAAAAGGGCTTAATCGGTAAAAATACCTAATAGTCATAAGTACATGTTAGAGTGAGAATTTGAAGTTGCCATAGAAGGAAAAAAATGATCAGCATGTCATAAAACATAAGAAACTAGGATGAAGTTTAATTTCTGAACCTTGGGGTAAAAGTGCAAATATGCAAAAGTTTAGGGGTCAAAATGAAAATTTGTAAAAATATGATTTTTGGAGCCGTATGAATAATGTGAATAATTATTAGGTTAAATGTGATATTATAGATGAAGGAAATCGAGATTCAGGCTTAAATCGAGAAAATACAAGGTTATAGACTAAAATAGTAAATTACCGTTTCTGGATCGAGGTAAGTTGGTATGATAATAATACTGTAATAATGTTGTAATTTATATTTGAAAGTTAAATTTAGTGAGTTAATTGAATTATGTTAAATTAAATGTTATGGTGCTAAGTTTATAAATTGATTTAAAAATATGTCTATGGTACATGAAGTGCATTGAATTATCATACATAAATGTGATTTCTATGATTATGGATATTATGAGCAATTGTAAGTTCATATGATTTTTAATAATGCAATGTGTAATTTAATGTTATTGCCTTGATATTAAATGAGATGTAAGTAATATATCAATTTTACTTGTATTATGATATTTTATAATAATATTGGAAATATGTTTGTTGATAATTACTTGATTGGTGAAATTGTTGGAAAAGAGAGAAATCCCGGTTGAACCTTCGGAAAGATTGGATGATACAGATGGTATGTAGCTAGGTCACATGTATGGTGCTGAGTGCACATCATGTGTATAAGAGAGCTACGAGACATTATGATGTAGCTAGGTCGCATGGGTGATACTATGTGTACACCATGTAGACAAGAGAGCTACGGGATATATGTAGCTAGGTCGCATGCGTGGTTCCAGGTGAAGGACACCATGTAGACCGAGCTACGAGATAAATCGGCTAGGTCACATGGGTGATACTAAGTGTTTACCATGTGTACAAGAGAGCCGAACTTTATGATGGGTGGAGCTATGTTCAAAACCACCAAGTATCGAGGATTGATCCGAAGTGTTCAATGGGAGACTTCTTACGTATCTTTGCTTTGTGAGTTTTGTGATGAATAAGTGCACGAATTTGCTTATGTGAATGATATGTTCATTAAGGGACCGGGATGTGGTAAGGTTATAAACAAATAAGTTATACATGAGGATGATTTTATGGTGACCTTGTAATCATGGGCCTATACTTGTGATGTATGAAATGTGGTGAAAATGATTTGTGATATGTATGTTAAAATGAGGTTAATACAAAGAAAGTTTGAAAGAGTGAATTAGCAATAAAATTGTTTTGGATAAAGAAGAAATGACGTGACTTTGAAAATTCACTAAAAATTGTGGAGGTTGAATAAAAATGCAAATGATATATGAAAATAAATATTAATGAGTCTATGTTCACATGAAAGAAACAGGGGAAGCAAAAGAATTCTATATTGTGTGATATTTGAATTCTTGTGAAATAGGGTCTAAATGAATTCGAGGTCCCCTGTTTTTTACAGGGAGAAATTTGGTTCGTAGTGCACAGGGGTCAGAGTAGTCGTACTCTAAAACAGGGGAGACTTTAACTAATAAACTATACTAATTGCCTAAACCAAAAATTCTGGAAATTTTATGGGAGAAATATATATGAATCTAGTTTCAAGGAAAATTAACGAAACTAAATTTGGAGTTTTGTAGCTTTAGATATGAATGATTTAGTAACTATAACTCGACAACACAACTTAACCTGAATATGTGTAATTGTACAATTATAGTGTTTTATCTTGAAAAGCATGGTAGTAATTGCTTATTATTTTCATATGAACTTACTAAGCGTAAAGCTTACCTATCCTCTCCATTTCTTTAGTATTGACAGGTCGGCTCGGGGTTGGAGATCGTCGGAGGCAAAATCACACAATCAAACTATCATTTTTGGGAGAATTAATTCAAATATTAGAATATCAAGTGAGTGGCATGTATAGGAAGTTGGTTTGTGATATGTATTTTTATTATGATTTTGACCATACGTATCAGTCTGCATTGAGTTATCGTATATGATTATGAGATGTGGTCCTTATCCATTATGGTTTATAAGTTTAATTAATCGTGCTATGTCCTATGTTTTGATGTAATGATATAGTTAACTTTGTTTGTTATGCATATGTTCGAAAAGTTTTGAATTAAATGAAATTTTATGGCCCGATTTTTGTCTATGTGTATTGTTAAGTCTGGTAATGCCTCGTACTCTGTTCCGGCCTTAGATACGAGTAAGGGGTGTTACATTTAGTGGTATTAGAGCTATGGTTTAGTCGGTTCTCGAACTAACCTAGCATTTGTAAAAGTCCAACTATACATGCCACTAATCCGTGATAGTGTGATGGCTCCCGATGCGTATGAACACCGTCTTGTTAAGACAGAGGTACTCTCTAACAGAGCTTCACTGACCATGTTCAATGTGATGCGAAGGTGTTTGAATAAAATTACGATTATGATGAGTCTCGATTTAGAAAAGTATGAATAAAAATTTATGATATATATATAAGTGGTAACACGTGAGATGAAAGGTCATGTTGTAATAAATATCCATACATGCTTGATGCTCATATGATGTAGTGTATTTGATTTACTTGATAAGATGAATGGGATAAATATAAATTCATAGAGGTATGAGTAAAAGTTCCTAATATTATGATATGAATAAAAATGTCATTGCCTTCATTGAACATTTAATGTTAATGAATGTCAATGATATTTTTTATGAGATAAATGATTATAATGAAATGAATTTACCTATGTTAAATTGTTTGGACTGAATTATGTGATTGTAATGATATGCATATAATGATGCACGAAATGAAGGTTGCGATTGTGATGTAAATATCTATGTTTATTTAACCCTTATATGATGTCATGAGCATGATTTGTTCGAGTAGATGAATGGATAAGTCAAGCTATCTAAAAAAACATAGGTTGCATGCATAATTATACTTGACTAAATGAGATAACTAGAAAGTGGACATTAAACCAATATGAATGTTAGTTACTCGAAATGAATGACATGATTGAGATATGATTGCTATGATGAAAACTGTGTTACATGTATATGTATATGAGAGTTGAGTCAGAGGCCCTATGACCCCTTCCCCCTTATCAAAGTGGTGTTTTATAATGGAATTTCATGAGATTTGTACTGAATAAGTTTCCGGTTGAGAAACCAAAGAGTTCAGTGCTAGAATAATTATAAATATGGTTAGAGATTCAAGAATGAGTTGATAAGTAAAGTCAAAGCTAGAAAAGTATCAGATTGGCATAAGGATTATTGGAGTTATGCAATTATTCTAGATTAGAGAAGAAATTTATTTTGATAAATCGAATTACTAAGGTACAAGGTCGAGAAAAGTGCAAATCAAAATTTATTCAGAACAAGTCTTCTTTAGTGAAAAGTAATATGAAATTTGTGATGACAAAAATAGTTGGGGAAATGATATCTGAAATGTGTAATATCTGAGTGTGACAGTTACAGCTGGATAGATTTTAGCAGTTTCTTCTAAGATGTTCTATGTGTTTGTCCTTTCCCAGAAATATTTCTATGTTTATTGATATTTTGAAGAAATTCTTGTTATATGGGGATGTTTTCTAATCCTGATGTTATACGAAAGCACTGGTAGCCTGATTGGTTTATAATTTGTATTGCTCTATTCCTTCGGGCATTCTATTATATTCTGCCTGATAAAAAAAGATAAGAGAGTATGTATGATACTATAATTCTGTTTCTTCTACTTGATGCTCCATTTGATATGTATATATGGGAAGATACATTGTTCTTGTTGCATTTGATTCCAGTGAGATTAAATGATGTTTTCTAATGGATTTCTTTTCTCTAAGGAATTATCGGGATCTATATTTTCCTATGAGTTTGGTTTTTGATTTTCTGGCATAGTATCGTATCTTGGGTTTCTTTATTCTGGGTTTCTCTATCTTGGATTTCTTTATTTGGTTTTCTTGTTATCTTTATTCCGTAATTTGTCAATTATGACTCATGTTTGGAGTGCATTCTTTAGCTCGTGATAATCATGTCAAGTATGACTGTACTTCTGATTTGATTTGGGTAATGTGGTGATTTCAGCATTGGGATTTTTCTAATTTTCGTGTAAGGCTTGACAACAGTAAAGGCATAAGTGATAAAAGTGCGAGTTTCAATCGGTATGGTGGATTACTTCTCTCAAGTAAGTCAATTATAGTTAATGTCTTCAATTGAGGTATTTTGGTTACTTGACCTAATGCAATTGAGACAGTTTTGATTAACGTAAGGAATGAATAGTAAAGGATGGCATGATGAATTGTTTTGTAACTAGAAGAAAGGATTATTTTCGAGGCTATATCAGAATTATTTCCGTAGCGGAAAGAGGAAAATGTGATAGTGAGTAGTAAACTAAAAGAGTACAGTGAGGATCGACTTCTGATGTTGAATTTCAGATTGGATCTAATTCATGGTATTATTATTCCGAGTCTTATACAGAAAGAATTGTATGAAGCTCACAGTGTAAATTTGCCTATTCATTCAGAGAGTAATGACGTGTATTGTAATTTGATTAAGATGTTATTGGATTGTGATTTATTGATGATGAAAATTTGTATGATTATTTCAGAAGAGTGCAGATCCCTTTGATTGTTGGATTTCTTGGAATTCTAGTCTCCATTAACCAAATTGAGATCTGGTTTTATGTCAAGATGACAAGGGAAATGGAAAAGGGTTGAAAATTTAAGAACAATTGAGAGATGAATCCGTAAGCTTTCAGAATATATGAGAAAATTAAAGAGATATATTCGAGGCACCGCCTGAGTGAAAGTTCTTCAGCACCGAAAGTCAAATTTAGGAATCTAAGTGAAGACCACTTTTCCTGTAAGATTTTCGGGGACGAAAATCCCTAAAGGGGGGAAGAGTTGTAATATCCCGAATAAGGGCCTAATAGGAATAGTGGTTTTGTGACAACAAATCTAAGATAGAAATAATTATTTTATGATTATTTTGAGGTCTATGACATGATTGCATCATTGTGTGAAAATTTTGTGAAGAAATTTTATGCATAAAGTGCTTAAATTGAAATTAAGGACTAAATCGAATAATTTGCAAAACTTGCATTCTAGAATTTTTTAGTATGAAATTGCTTTGGAATATTAATGAGGAGGTCTTAAATAGCAATTTGACCAATTTCTAAGTCTATGGACAAAAATTGGACATGGATGGAATTTTTGGAAAGTTTAGTAGTAAGGGCATTTTAGTCATTTGGTAATTAAAAGAAATAAAAAGGGAAAATAAAGCCAAAATTAACTCATCTTTTTCATGGAGGCCAAAATTAGCATGGGGGAAGCCATGGCTAGGGTTTTCAAGCTTTCCAAGCTCAATAGTAAGTCTGTTCTAACCCCGTTTTCCAAGTTCTTTACGTTTTTGGAATCCCGGTAACTTGATTAAGCTTATGCTAGCAATAATTCAACCTAGGGTTCGTATTTGGAAAAATACCCATAGGTGAAATTTGTGTATTTTGGTGTTTTATGATAGAATATGAGGTTTTAAATTATATTAAACAACTTGTGCTACTCGATTTTAAGTGAAAACGAGTAAAAGGGCTTAATCGGTAAAAATACCTAATAGTCATAAGTACATGTTAGAGTGAGAATTTCATGTTGCCATACAAGGGAAAAATGATCAACATGTCATAAAACATAAGAAAATAGGATGAATTTTAATTTCTGAACCTTGGGGCAAAAGTGCAAATATGCAAAAGTTTAGGGGTCAAAATGAAAATTTGTAAAAATATGATTTTTGAAGCCGTATGAATAATGTGAATAATAATTAGGCTAAATGTGATATTATAGATGAAGGAAATCGAGATTCGGGCTTAAATCAGGAAAATACAAGGTTATGGACTAAAATAGTAAATTGCCGTTTCTGGATCGAGGTAAGTTGGTATGATAATAATACTGTAATAATGTTGTAATTTATATTTGAAAGTTAAATTTAGTGAATTAATTGAATTATGTTAAATTAAATGTTATGGTGCTAAGTTTATGAATTAATTTAAAAATATGTCTATGGTAAATGAAGTGCATTGAATTATCATATATAAATGTGATTTCTATGATTATGGATATTATGAGCAATTGTAAGTTCATATAATTTTTAATAATGCAATGTGTAATTTAATGTTATTGCCTTGATATTAAATGAGATGTAAGTAATATATCAATTTTAATTGTATTATGATATTTTATAATAATATTGGAAATATGTTTGTTGATAATTACTTGATTGGTGAAATTGTTGGAAAAGAGAGAAATCCCGGTTGAACCTTCGGAAAGATTGGATGATACAGATGGTATGTAGCTAGGTCACATGTATGGTGCTGAGTGCACATCATGTGTACAAGAGAGCTACAAGACATTATGATGTAGCTAGGTCGCATGGGTGATACTATGTGTACACCATGTAGACAAGAGAGCTACGGGATATATGTAGCTAGGTCGCATGCGTGGTTCTAAGTGAAGGACACCATGTAGATCAGAGAGCTACGAGATAAACTGGCTAGGTCACATGGGTGATACTAAGTGTTCACCATGTGTACAAGAGAGCCGAACTTTATGATGGGTGGAGCTATGTTCTGAAACCAACAAGTATCGAGGATTGATCCGAAGTGTTCAACGGGAGACTTACTATGTACTGCTTTGTGAGTTTTGTGATGAATAAGTGCAAGAATTTGCTTATGTGAATGATGTGTTCATTTAGTGACCGGGATGTGGTAAGGTTATAAACAAGTAAGTTATACATGAGGATGTTTTTATGGTGACCTTGTAATCATGGGCCTATACTTGTGATGTATGAAATGTGGTGAAAATGATTTGTGATATGTATGTTAAAATGAGGTTAATACAAAGAAAGTATGAAAGAGTGAATTAGCAATAAAATTGTTTTGGATAAGCAAAGCGATGACATGACTTTGAAAATTCACTAAAAATTGTGGAAGTTGAATAAAAATGCAAATGATATATGAAAATAAAGATTAATGAGTCTATGTTCACATGAAAGAAACAGGGGAAGAAAAAGAATTCTATATTGTGTGATATTTGAATTCTTGTGAAACAGTGTCTGAATGAATTCGAGGTCCCCTGCTGCATGCAGGAGAAATTTGGTTCAGTAGTGCACGAAATTCGAGTAGTCGTACTCTGAAATAGGGAGACTTTAACTAATAAACTGTATTAATTGGCTAAACCAAAAATTCTGGAAATTTTATGGGAGAAATATATATGAATCTAGTTTCAAGGAAAATTAACGAAACTAAATTTGGAGTTTTGTAGCTTGAGATATGAATGATTTAGTAATCAGTAACTTTCGATAACACAACTTAACTTTGAATATGTGTAATTGTACAATTATGGTGTTTTATCTTGAAAAGCATGGTAGTAATTGCTTATTATTTTCATATGAACTTACTAAGCGTAAAGCTTACCTATCCTCTCCATTTCTTTAGTATTGGCGGAGTTGGCTCAAGGGTTGGAGATCGTCGGAGGCAAAATCACACTATAAAACTATCATTTTTGGGAGAATTAATTCAAATATTAGAATATCAAGTGAGTGGCATGTGTAGGAAGTTGGTTTGTGATATGTATTTTTATTATGATTTTGACCATACGTATCAGTCTGCATTGAGTTATCGTATATGATTATGAGATGTGGTCTTTATCCATTATGGTTTATAAGTTTAATTAATCGTGCTATGTCCTATGTTTTGATGTAATGATATAGTTAACTTTGTTTGTTATGCATATGTTCGAAAAGTTTTGAATTAAATGAAATTTTATGGCCCGGTTTTCATCTATGTGTATTGTTAAGTCTGGTAATGCCTCGTACTCTGTTCCAGCCTTGGATATGGGAAGGGGTGTTGCATAAATCTTATCACTCCTCATCGAAGAAATCTAGAGACTATTTTAACCGATCAACAGCTCCAATGGGATATCAGAATAATGATCGCGGAAAGTAATACACCAACCCTAAAACTCAAGCCACATTAGTATCGAGTGTTGGCAACGTAAAAGTTGTTAAACCTGAGTGTCATTTGTGTTGAAGATGGCATTTTGGAGATTGCTAGGTGAAAAATAATAATAGAACTTGTTACAGTTGTGGTTCACGAGATCATTTTATCAGAGATTGCCCAGAGTTAGCTGAAAAAGATAATGCTCAGAGTACGAGGCCAAGTAACATTGCAACTAGAGGTAGGCCACCTAGAAACACAGGAAATGTGAGTGGTGGTAGAGGTGTGACATGAGAATTTGCTGCAAAATCTGATACTAGAGCACCTGCATGAGGCTACGGTATTCGCGCTCGCGAAGAAGTGTCATCTCCAGATGTTATTATCGATACTTTTACTCTCTATGATACTAAAGTTATTGCATTGATAGATCCAGGATCAACTCATTCGTATATATGTGTGAATTTAGTATCCAGTAAGACTTTGCCGGTAGAGTCTACTAAATTTGTAATTAGAGTATCAAACCCTGTAGGCAAGTATGTGTTGGTTGATAAAGTGTGCAAGAACTGTCCATTGATGATTCGAGATATTTGTTTTCTGGCTGATTTGATGTTGTTACCATTTGACAAATTTGATATAATTCTGGGTATGGATTGGTTAATGCTGCATGATGCTGTTGTGAATTACAAACAAAAGGTGATTGATCTGAGATGTCAGGAAAATTAGATTATTCGAATTGAGTCAAATGATTTGAATGGTTTACCAGTAGTGATTTCATTGATGTTAGCTTGAAAATATGTGAGAAAGGGTTGTGAAGCTTATTTTGCTTATGTGCTTGATACGAAAGTAACTGAAAAGAAGGTTGAATCAGTGCCAGTTCAGTGCCAGTTGTGTGTGGGTATCCAGATGTGTTTCTTGATAAATTACCCGGTTTACCACCGATCCGAGAGGTTGAATTTGGTATTAAGTTAATACTGGGTACAACGTCGATATCGATAGCTTCGTACAGAATGGCTCCGACAGAGTTAAAAGAATTGAAATCTTAGTTGCAAGAGTTGACTGACAGAGTTTTTAGCCTTGGGGTGCTCTCGTATTGTTTGTAAAAAGAAAGATAGTACTATGAGAATGTGTATAGATTATAGACAGCTCAACAAAGTAACAATCAAGAACAAATATCCTCTGCCACGAATAGATGATTTGTTTGATCAATTGAAAGGGGCTACAATGTTTTCAAAGATAGATTTGAGATCGGGTTATTACCAGTTGCAAGTTAAAGACTTTGATGTACCAAAGGTTGCTTTTATTATGAGGTACGGACATTATGAGTTTTTAATTATGTCTTTCGGATTAACAAATGCACCTGCTCTTTTTATGGACTTAATGAACCGAATTTTCAGACAGTACTTAGATCGATTTGTTGTTGTATTCATTGATGACATTTTGATTTATTCATGTGATGAAATTGAGCATGCCGAGCATCTGAGAATTGTATTGCAAACTCTCCATGATAGACAGTTGTATGCAAATTTCAGTAAATGTGAATTTTGGTTGCACGAGGTTAGTTTTCTGGGGCATATTGTGTCAGCATTGGGTATTCAAGTTGATCCGAGCAACATTTCTGCAATAATGGATTGGAAGCCTCCGAGAAATGTATCTGAAGTCTGCAGTTTTCCTGGACTAGCTGGCTATTAACGACAATTTGTGAAAGGCTTTTCATGATTGCGACTCTATTGACGAGATTGCTTCAGAAAGATGTAAAGTTTGAATGGTCTGAGAGATGTCAGAAAAGTTTTGATCAGTTGAAAGCTCTTTTGACTGAAGCTCTAGTGTTAGTACAACTAGAATCGGGTAAAGAATTTGTACTCTACAATGATGCATCGTTGAATGGTCTGGGTTGTGTTTTGATACAGGAAGGCAAAGTAATAGCTTATGCCTCGAGACAGTTGAAGCCACATGGAAAGAATTATCCGACTCACTATTTCTAGTTAGCAGCCATTGTGTTTGCTTTGAAGATTTGGAGCCATTATCTGTTCGGTGAGAAATGCCATATTTATTCTGATCACAAGAGTTTGAAATATCTAATGACTCAGAAAGATTTAAATTTGCGACAGCGGAGATGGCTAGAATTGCTAAAAGATTACGAGATAGTGATAGACTACCATCCGAGAAAACCAAATGTTATTGCTGATGCATTAAGACTAAAATCTTTGTATGCTATAAGTTCAATGAATACTCAGTTGACTCTATTTGACGATGGCTGGATAGTACCTGAGTTGAAAGCGAGACCGTTGTTTGTAAAGCAAATTTGTGAAGCTCAGAAAGTTGATAATGAAATGTTAGCAAAATGAGCTCAATGTGATTTGAACCCTAATTCATAATTTCAAGTTGATACAAATGATTGTTTAAGATTCAAGGGCCGAATATGTGTTCCGAGAAATCAAAGTTGATCCAGATGATTTTGAACGAAGCACATAATAGTCATTTATCTGTTCATCCGGGAAGTACAAAAATGTGTAATGATTTGAAACAACTCTATTGGTGGCTGGCATGAAATGGGATATCTTAGAGTTCGTTTCTAAATGTTTGACTTGTTAGCAAGTTAAAGCTGAGCATCAGGTACCATCTGGTTTGTTGCAGCTGATTATGATTCCTGAGTGGAAATGGGATAGAGTGACTATAGATTTTGTTTCGGGTTTGCTCCTATCTCCGAATAAGAAAGATGTGATCTGGGTTGTTGTTGACAGGTTAACAAAATTGACTCATTTCATTCTGATACGAATAGATTATTCTCTTGAAAAGTTAGCTGAGTTGTACATCTCCGAAATTGTGAGGTTACATGGAATACCTATTTCTATTGTTTCAGATAGAGATCCGAAGTTTACATCATGGTTTTGGAAGAAACTGCAATACGCACTAGGTACAAAGTTACATTTCAGTACCGTGTTTCACCCGCAGACGAATGGTCAATCTGAGCGAGTTATATAGATACTTGAGGACATGTTGAGATGTTGCATTCTTGAGTTCGAAGGTACGTGGGAAAAGTATTTGTCGTTGATTGAATCTGTGTATAATAATAGTTTTCAATCGAGTATTAAAATGGCACCTTACGAAGCTTTATATGGTTAGAAGTGTCAAACACTGTTGTATTGGACTGAGCTTAGCGAGAATAAGATTCACGGGGTTGATCT
This sequence comes from Gossypium anomalum, assembly GCA_025698475.1. Classification (NCBI taxonomy): domain Eukaryota; kingdom Viridiplantae; phylum Streptophyta; class Magnoliopsida; order Malvales; family Malvaceae; genus Gossypium; species Gossypium anomalum. Next base: position 74,207,022 of record CM046965.1, on the reverse strand, counting down.
GATTAGAGAGACTGAAGAAAAAGTGAAAGTGATCCGTGATAGTTTGAAAGCAGCATCAGATCGATAGAAATCCTACGCAGACTTAAAACAGAAAGATTTTGAGTTTCAGATCGCAGATAGAGTGTTCTTAAAAGTATCTCCGTGGAAGAAAATACTTTGATTTGGTCGTAAAGGAAAATTGAGTACGCGATTCATCGAACCATACATAATTATCGAGCGAATTGGACCAGAAGCTTATCAGCTAGCATTACCGTCTGAGTTAGAAAAGATTCATAATATGTTTCATGTATCAATGCTTCGACAATACCGATCTGACCCTTCACATGTCATTTCCCCCCATTGAAGTTGAGATTCAAATAGATTTATCGTACAGTGAAGAACCGATTCGAATTTTAGCTCGTGAGATCAAAGAGCTGAGAAATAAAAGAATAGTGTTAGAAAAAGTATTTATAGCATTGACACGAGGTTGAAGAAGCTACGTGCGAACCCGAGGATGCTATGAGAAAGCAATATCCAAACCTATTCACTGGTAAGATTTTCAGGGGCGAATATCCCTAAGGGGGAGAGTTGTAACAACTCGATTTTAGCTAAATCAGAAAAGTGGTTTTGGAACCACAAATCTGAGGTCGTGAAATTATTTTAATATTATTTTTGGTTTTTACAGCATGGGAATATATATGTGTGAAAATTTCGTGAACTAATTTTATCGTTTTATAGCTCAATTTGATAAAAGGACTAAATCACATAAAATGCAAAAAGTTGCATTCCACTTGTTAAAAGTGCTTAATTGCCATGGCTTATTCAATTAAAGGTCCTTATGATGATAATATGCCATTGATAAGGTTAATGAACATAAATGGCCTAATGTTTGATGATTAAATGGTTTAATAACTAAGGGTAAAAATGTAAACTATGTATTAATGTATTATTAATAAAACAAAAACATAAAAATATGGTTTCATTCATTTTTCTTCAACCAAATAACAAAAGAACAAGAAGTCATTGAAGCTTTTTAACATTCGGCCATGGCATGATTAAATTGGTAAGTCCATTTAGATAGCTTCGGCTATATAAAGCACTTAGTGTATGAATTGGAATAGCTTTGGCTATACGTGGCACTAAGTGTGCGACATCGAGATAGTTTCAGTTTAATGTGATGGCACTAAGTGTGCGACATCGAGATAGTTTTGGTTTAATGGGATGGCACTAAGTGTGCAATATCATTATAGCTTCGGCTAAACATTTATGCACTAAGTGTGCGAGTTCTTAAAGCATTGAAAGATTTCTGAATGATTTAACGTATTGAACAAAGAGGTGAGAATGAGATAAATAAATACGGGAAAGTACAGGTACGTATGGTACTATGTGGTAGTTGATATTATGTGTATGAAGCTTGATGAATTTGTATATATATACGATAAATAGTCATGAATTAGAATTGAATGATGATATGAGAACTATTAAGTGTTTATTAATTGATGATTTGTATATTATGAACTATTGAGTATTATTGGTATGAACTTACTAAGCTTTTAAAGCTTACTTTGTGTGTTCTTTTCATATTTTATAGATTATCAAAGCTAGCTCAGACATCGGGGATAATTGGGAACTATCATCACACTATCGACTACTTGTTGGTACTTTTGGAGCTTTGTATATATGGTATATGGTATGTATAGGCTAGTTTCATCTTGGTATGTTTTGAGTTGTGATATTAGCCATGAGATTTGGCTTGTAAATGTTGGTGTGTATAGCCAGTAAAGTTGGCTTGAATTATGTGTTTACAATGTGATACATGTAATGTATATAATGCTTTATGTGATGGCTTGTTTTGGCATATTACTTGTGATGTTGTGATGGTTATAAGTTTGCTTAAGTAATTAGTTGTTTTATGGAACACTAATGCTAGAATTGATGATATGTTTTGGCTTGGCTTTGAGATGATGAAAAGTTACATTTTGAGATTTGAAATAGGTGATAAGTTAATGAGTAAATGCATTTAGAAGATAAGCAAGTTTGATGATTTTGGCATATTGACATGTTTTTGGTTGTTTAAAGTTGTATGGAAATTGTGTTATTTTGGTTGCTATGTGTGTTTATGGAAAATGTGGCAAATTGGCTTTGCAAATAGCCTATTTTTGTCTACACGGGTAGAGACACGGGCGTGTGTCTCAGCCGTGTGCGACACACGGTTATGTTACACGGTTGTGTGTCCCCTGATGAATAATTAGAAATTCAAGTCAGTCTTGAGCACGGCCTAGACACACAGGCGTGTCTAGTGGCCGTGTAAGTCACACAGCCTTGGCACATGGGCGTGTGTGGTCATTTCGAAGAGTACACAGGTCAGACACACGGGCGTGTGGTCGACCATGTGGTGCAAGTCAGTATGTATGCCCTGTTTTCACATGGCCTGCGACACGGGCGTGTCTGGTAGCTGTGTGAGGCACATGGCTTGTTCACACGGGCATGTGACCCTGAAATTAAAGAAAATTTTCTAAGTTTCTCAAAGTTTGCATATGTTATTGGTTTAGTCCCAAACCACTTCTAAACATGTTTTAAGGTCCCGTAAGACCTTATAAGGGACAAAGTGAATGAATGGAATGGATTTTGATTATGATTGTATAAATGTATGTGAATGATGTGTGTAATCTGATAATGCCTCGTATTCCTATTCCGAAAATGGATACGGTTAGGGGTGTTACAGATTATATCAGGATTACCTGTCCGGGCTAAATCCTTTGTATAATCTACTGGTTCGCATATAAAATCTACTAGTCCGAAACCTTTTCTTTTCCTTAATCTAACCTCAAAATTGTTTCGTTTGGATCTGTATAAATAAATTTAATCATCAATTTCACACATTTTATATTCATTTGGACTCAATTTGCGTCCTAGGCAGAATTACCATTTTACCGCTAACTTTTCCACAAATTCTAATTCCGTCCCTAGGCTTGGAAAATGAAATTTATGAAATTTCCCTTTTTCTAAATTTCCATGGATGAGTCACCAAAATATCTACATACTTTTCTTTAGTGGTCTAATTACCATATAAGGACCTCTAGTTTTGAATCCCATAGCTATTTAATCCTTGAGCTACTAGAATTCAACTTTTATGCAATTTAGTCCTTCTCGTAATTAAGCACATAATCAATAAAATTTTCTTATCAGAATTTTCACATGACATTTCTAACATATTACGAATCATGTAATAAAATAAAAATAAATTTTATTTTCGGATCAGATTTGTGATCTCGAAACCACTGTTCCGATTTCACTGAAAAATGGGTTGTTATAACTCTCCCCCCTTAAGGATTTTAGTCCTCGAAAATCTTACCAGTAAAAAGATTCAGATATTGCTTCCTCATAGAATCCTCCTGTTCCCGGGTAGCCTCTTTTATGCCGTGTCGTTGCCAAAGAACTTTTACTGAAGCTACCTCTTTATTTCTTAACTCTTTTACTTCCCAAGCTAAAATTTTGATTGGTTCTTCACTATCAGAGAGATAACATGTGAAGGATCGGATCGATACCGGCGTAACATAGACACATGGTAAAGCTAACCGATATGCAACTGGTCTGATTCTTTCTGTAATCTTATATGGTTCAATGAACCGTGGACTTAGTTTTCCTTTACGACCAAACCGGAGAACTTTCTTCCAAGGCGATACTTTTAAGAATATCTTGCCACCGACTTGATATTCTATTTCTTTTCATTTAAGATCAGCATAGGACTTTTGATGATCAGAGGCTGCTTTCAAACTATCCTAAATTACTCACTTTTTCCTCGGTTTCAAGAACTAAGTCAACTCTATGTAACTTTTTCTTATTGAGTTTTGTCCAATACAATGGAGTTCTACATTTGTGACCATACAAGGCTTCATACGATGCCATTTTAATACTAGATTGATAACTGTTATTATAAGAAAATTCAACCAAAGGCAAATACTTTTCCTAGTTACCTTCAAACTCTAGTATACAACACCCAAGCATATATTCCAAAATCTGTATTACCCGTTCAGATTGACCATCTATCTGGGAGAAATGCAGTGCTAAAGTGTAATCGAGTACTTAGAGCTTCTTGCAATTTGCTCCAAAGTCGAGATGTAAACCAAATGTCTCTATCTAAAATAATGGGGACAGGCACTCCATGCAATTTGACAATCTTGGAAACGTATAATTCAACCAATTTATCCAATGAATAATCCATATGTACCGGAATAAAGTGTGCAGACTTTGTCCACCGATTAACAATTACCCAAATGGCATCTTTCTTCTTTAGAGATAGGGGTAATCCCGTTACAAAGTCTATAGTAATTCTTTCCCATTTTCATTTTGGTATCGTAATCGGCTGTAGTAGTCTAGAAGGCTACTGATGTTCAGCTTTTACTTGCTGACATATCAAACTCTTAGATACGATCTCTGAAATATCTCGTTTCATTCCAGGCCACCAGTCCATCTTTTTCAAATCATTATACATTTTATTACTACCAGGATGTATAGACATGTTACCATTGTGAGCTTCATTGAAAATCTTCTATACTAATTCTAAACCTTTCGGTACACATACTCTGCATCTGAATAACAAACAATCATACTCTGCATCTGAATAACAAACAGTCATCGATCCCGATCTGAAATTCTGAGTCAGGAGTCAATTCAGTTTGTATCCGATTTGCTTGCAACTTACTATCATTTTTCTGAGCTTCAGAAACCAGTTGCAAAAATGTTGGTCTAGCTTTTAACTCAGCTATGATTGAACCATCATCAGACAAAAATAATCGGGTATTCAATGCTCGTAGAGTATACAGGGATTTTCTGCTTAAAGCATCCGCCACTACGTTGGCCTTTCCTGGATGGTAGTTAATAACAAGATCATAATCTTTCAACAATTCAAGCCACCTGCATTGTCTCAAATTCAAATATTTCTGTGACATCAAATATTTTAGACTTTTTATGATCAGTGAATATATGACATTTTTCACCAAACAAATAATGTCGCCAAATTTTGACTGCAAACACTGTGGCTGCCAATTCAAGATCATGTATCAGGTAGTTTCTTTTATGTGGTTTTAGTTTTCTTTAAGCATAGGCTACTACTTTACCTTCTTGCATCAAAACACAGCCTAAACCATTTAATGATGCATCACTATAAATTATAAATTCCTTACCTGATTCAGGTTGAACTAACACTGGTGCTTTTGTCAATAAAGCCTTTAATCTGTCAAAACTCTGCTGGCATTTATCAGTCCACTCAAACTTCACATCTTTTTGCAATAGACGGGTCATCGGAGAAGCTATCATTGAGAACCCTTTTACAAACCTTCGATAATACCCAGCCAGTCCCAGAAAACTTCAGACTTCATACACATTCTTCAGTGGTTTCCAATTAACAATGGTTGAAATTTTATTTGGGTCCACCCTGACACCTTTAGTGGATACAATATGACCAAGAAAACTAACTTCCTGTAGCCAAAATTCACATTTACTGAATTTGGCGTACAATTGTTTCCCTTGCAGAGTTTGCAACACTATTCTCAAATGCTCAGTATGTCCATTTTCATCTTGGCAGTGAACCACAAACCTGTCTAAATATGGGCTAAAAATTTTGTTCATTAGATTCATAAACACTGTAGCTGTATTTGTTAAACCGAATGGCATCCCAAGAAACTCATAATGTCCATACCTGGTTCTAAAAACTGTATTTGGTACATCTGAATCTTTTACCCGTAACTAATAATAGCCAGAACGGATATCAATATTTGAAAATATAGTGGCACATTTTAACTGGTCAAAAAAGTCATTAATATGAGGCATTGGATACTTGTTCTTTATTGTTACATTGTTGAGTTGTTTGTAATCAATGCACAGCCTCAACAATCCATCTTTCCTCTTTAGTAACAGAACCAGTGCACCCCAAGGTGAGAAACTAGGTCGAGCAAAACCTCTGTCAATTAATTCTTGCAACTGTGCTTTCAGCTCTTTCAATTCAGTAGGAGCTGTCTTGTAAGGTGCTATAGATATAGGTATTGTACCCGAGACAAGATCTATAGAGAATTCCACTTTTCTATCCGGTGGTAAACCAGGTAATTCTTCTGGGAATATATCAGGAAATTCACATACAACCGGCACTGACTGAATATTTGACTCAGATACTTTAGTATCCAACACATATGAAAGATGAACATCATAACCCTTTCTGACATATTTCTGTGCTGATATTGCTGAAATCACATTAAGTAATCCATCCATTTTATCAGATTCAACATGAAGTAATCTACCACTCTGACATTTCAATACAATATATTTCTGTTTACAATTCACCACTGTATCATATTGGGTTATCAATCCATTTCCAAAATCACATCAAATTCATCGAATGGCAATAACATCAAGTTAGCTGAAAAACAAAAACCTTTTACCATTAACGGTCAGTTTTTATAGACTTTATCCACCATAACACATTGGCCCAAGGGGTTTGAAACTTTAACCAAAAATTCAGTGAATTCAACAGGTAAATTTTTAATAGACACTAAGTTTTTGCATATGTATGAATATGTGGAACTAGGATCAATCAATGCAGTAATATCAGTATAAAGTAGAGAAAATGTACCAGTAATGACGTCTGGTGTAGAGGCATCTTCGCTAGCACGAATAGCATATATTCTTATAGGTGCTCCTGCCTTAGATCTAACTACTGTATCCCTGGTAGTACCTCGACTACCACTAAGATTGTTGGGGTGATGGGGTGGGCTGCCCCTCGAAACAGGATTACTAGGCTTTGGAGCATTTCCTATTTCTTTTTCATCTGTTTTTGGACAATCTCTAAGAAAATGGTCAAGTGACCTACATCCATAACAAGCTCCACTTCTAGACCGACATTCCCCATGATGAAATTTGCCACAATGTTTACATTTCGGTTTGGGATTACCAACACTACCCACACTGGTCACAGATAGAGATGAAGACCTCGAGTTAGAATGTTGAGAGCCTCGCTCTCTTCTAGAATATCTCGTAGAGGTGGTAACATGATCATAATACTTCTTTAATTTCTTAGAAGCAAATTATTGTCAGTTACTCATAGTTCCTTTTCTAGAAACCCGAGCTTCTCTTTCAGCCTATTTCTTCTTTTTACACAATTCTTCAGCTTTATGTGCTCGTTCGGCCAATACCACAAATTCTCTTATTTCGAGAATTCTGATCAACAATTTAATGTCTTCATTTAAATCCTCTTCAAAGAGTTTACGCATCACAGCCTCAGACTGGACCCATTCTCTGGCATATTTAATCAGCTGAACAAATTCTCCTTCATATCCGAATACGTCATATTTCCCTATTTAAGCTCTTAAAATTCTTTCTTTTTCTGATCCATAAATCTTTGACTAACATATTTCTTTCTAAATTCAACCTAGAAGAATTCCTATGTAACATTTTCTCTCGGTACCACTAAAGTTATGGTATTCCACCAATGATAAATTGTGTCTTTCAATAGAGATACTGTACATTTCAGACATTTCGCAGGTGTACAGGATAATTCATCAAAAACCCAGATGGTGTTTTCCAACCAAAATTCAACCCTTTCTAGATCATCATTTATGGTAGTTCTAAATTCTTCTGCCCTATATTTACGAATTTTATCTATCGAATACTTACCAGTTCTAGCGAGTTTAGCACCCTGTGGTACCTCAGGAACCGGTTGAGGAGCAGGTGGGGAAGGTCGTTGTACAGCGTGGTTTATTCCCAGATAGTGTGTAAACTATTCATTCATCATTTGGAAAAAGGCTTGTTTTGCCTCTTCACTTCGGCCCTTAGATACGAATCTATCACTACCAGATAGAGAAGCAACTCTTTGAACTGAAGCTGAAGCATTGCTCTCAGCTTTCTCGGATTCAGCTCTAGCTCGGTTGGATGACATTACTATATGAAAAACACATTTAAAATGATTAGAAGTCATCACATTATCACAAATTATATAATAGCATATATAGCTAAACTCGTGTTATCTACATTAAACCTGAGAATTGGCTAAACCGTAGCTATAATACCACTAAATGTAACATCCCTTAACCCGTATCTATCACCGAAACAGGGTTACAGAGCATTACCAAAACTTTCAAAACATTTACAGATAAATCTTGTCAATCATTGTTCATTTTTCGAGATTATTCATATTGTCCCTTAAATGAACCCTCGAGGCCCAATCAAGCATTAGAATCAAGTCGGGGCTTAATCGAAAACTCTTTTCTAAGTTAAAGGGCTCACACACTCGTATGGTCCAAGGGACACGCCCGTGTAAACTAGGACACGCCCTTACTATAGGCCGTGTTCAACCCCGTGTAACTCTTTGACTTATGCACACGGCCATACCACATGCCCGTGTGCTAGGCCGTGTAGTTAATTAAATTCTTTCAAAATTAGGTGCAGGTTTCACACGGCCAAGACACGCGCTCTGAGACACACGTCCGTGTCTCTGCTCGTGTGCTCAATTCTAAGCATTCTGTTTTCTCGAATTTAATGTGCAAGTGATACACGGCCTAACTATACACCTATGTACCAGGCCATGTGTCACACACGGTCTAGACGCACACCTGTGTGGACAAAATAAAGCCATTTCTAGCTTCATTTCTCACCCAAAAACATACCAAAAGCCTGTATTTAAACTCACATCCAAATACCAAACACTTCAAGCATTCAAATTAAGCAAACTCTATCATTCATCATGGCATATCATTACATGCATACATGTTTATAATCTTACTTTGGTATATTCCATATGTTAGGCATAATATAATCAACTACATAACATACATGTAGCTACCATAGTATGACATTACAAGTATATCAAAAGCAACCATTACTAGCCATTCCAATGGCTAGATTACAAACCACATATTTAAGCCATCTATGGCCAAGTTAGTCTATACATGCCATTATACTAAAATGATTTTACTATGTATACCCAAAATAAGTTAGTGGATAGTGTGATGATTTTCCAATAACCTCCAACCTTCACGTGCTTCCGAGCACTATAAAACAAGGGAAAATAAAACAAAGTAAGCATTAAATGCTTAGTAAGTTCGTATAATGGAAACTAAACATACAATCCCGTTTATTAAATCTAAGCATACAATATCATGTTTTCCATCAACTTGGAAAAATTGCCTAAACACATGCATTCAATCAAACATGTTAGTCACAAAATTTTCATATACACCAAGTAAATATAGATAAGCTCATCATACAATATTCTTTCGAGAAATTATCATTTCATCTCATAATTCTCTCATCATGCCCAGAGTTTTATCTGTTGAATTATTGAAATTTCGATGGATACTCAAGTAGTACACTCAAGGTGTACAATTTAATAACCTGTCAATTCTTTTTCAAGAGTACCCATTAAGGCAATAAATCAAAGAACATACTCTCGAGCCATATATCGTATTACAGGATTACCAGCCCAGGCTAAATCTTTTATGTAACATATGCTCAAAAGAGCTCAACTAGAATTACCAGTCCAAGCTAAATCCTAATTGTATCATATGCTAGAGAGGGATTATATCAGAATTACCTGTCCGAGCTAAATCTTTTCTATAATGAGATCAATAGGATTACTCGTCTGAGCTAAATCCTGTCAGCAACAAATGCAGGACCTCATTTTATAAAGCAATCACATTTATCCATCAAAGTTCAATATTCAAACGAGATTTCACCCTTTTTCCAACATTTCCAAACATGTAATCATTTCACACATTTATAATATTCACATAAATATAAATCATATTACATACAATCATAACATTCAAGTTAACATATATACATGCTCGATTAAGTTACACGAACTTACCCCAACACTGGTTTGCGTATAAAATCTACTAATCCGAAAAATTTTCTTTTCCTCTATCTAACCTCGAATTTGTGTTGTCCGGATCTATATAAATAACTTTAATTATCAATTTCACATATTTTATATTCATTCGGACTCAATTTACGTCCTAGGCAGAATTATCATTTTGCCCGTGACTTTTCCATAAATTCCAATTTTGTCTTTAGGCTCGGAAAATGAAATTTATTAAATTTTACTCCCTATTCCAAGCCTAACAGAAATTTCAATATAAAATTTACAGCACATATTTTCTATAAATTTTAAAATTTTTCATCAATTTTCACAACTTTACATTTTAGTCCCTAAATCATGTTTTCATCAAAAATCACTTTGGAAAAGTTGTTTATCTATAAACAACCTTTCATTTTCTACCAAAAATTTCTAATTTTTAGCATATACATCCATGACCTCATTTCCATACTTTGATAACTCTTCAAATTGATCCCCCAAATAGATAGATTAAGCCACCTCGGTTTCAAAAATATCAGAATTACTGAAAACAGGACAAGGAAACTTACCCAAGTAAGCAATGAAAGTTTCTTCTTTCTCTCCTAGGGTTTCCATGTGTTTTTGGGAAAGAAGATGAATAAATAAGATGATATTTTCCTTTTCATCTTTTAATTAAATAAATTATTTCAAATTCCAATTTAGTCTTGCCCTTTTTCTAAATTTTCATGGATGAGCCACCAAAATATCTACATACTTTTCTTTAATGGTCTAATTACCATATAAGGACCTCTAGTTTTGAATCCCATAGCTATTTAATCCTTGTAGCTACTAGAATTCAACTTTTACATTTTATACGATTTAGCCTTCTCGTAATTAAGCACATAATTAATAAAATTTTCTTATTAGAATTTTCACATGACATTTCTAACATATTACGGACCAGGTAATAAAATAATAATAAATTTTATTTTTGAATCGGATTTATGGTCCTGAAACCACTGTTCCGATTGCACTGAAAAATGGGCTGTTATATTAACCAACTCCTACGTTTGTTTAAGCTCTCTAGTAAATATTGATGAACCATATGTTATTTTCATAGTTATTTACGTATTTTTAACTCTGCATGCATAAGTATCAGATTAGTATGTAAGGAAGGAAATTTCTTGATTCTAAGTTAAGTGTTAATATTTCTTACATGCATGTTTGGTTTCAATAGTATAATGATCTGATAACTTTAATTATTTATATTTTAGATCAAGATACTATAAAAGGTTCGAGTGATAAAGGCAAAGGTGCTACTATATAGACTTTGTTATACTTTTAGTAAGTTCCTTCAAACTTTCATGTGTGTAGTATTCCTATTTTATATTTTGTGTAAGGTAAGTACTTATGCTCTATAAAGGTGAAGTGTGCGTATATGAAAAGTTGTTGCTCAGACTTGTCAGTCTGAGTTGAAATGTCTGTGTTAAAGATTAAGAACCATTCTTTATGCTTAAGCCACTACCTTTTGCTTCTGACAAGCATGGTGTGGTCTGAATCATGAAAATGATATTAAAGAAAAAATATTCATGGCGATGCCTTTAATACAATGTACATTAAACTAGCAGATCGTGATACATGAAAATAGTTGTGTAGCCTCTAGTAGGGCAAATGTAAATTGCAAACCAGATTGGCAAAACACGAAAAATGATACAAACAAAGGAATATGAATGAAATATATGATATGAATCTAACAAGGATTTGGGTACGTGGCTAGCATGAAGAAAGTTTATTTGTATAGTTATATGGGAACAATGTATGCGCCAAAGGAATAGTAAAATGACGTATAGACTCTCTATGTATGATACTCGCTATATGGTGAACTGTGTGAATGTGTTTGAATATTTGGTATGATCTATTTGAAGTATTTGTGGTTATTGATAAAATTTCTTCTGGAACTCACTGTAACACCCCTAAACCCAAATCCGACAATGGAACAGGGTTGCGGAGCGTTACTGGAGTTTTCAAAAATTTACAGATAATTCATAACAGTCACTATTCATTTCTCGAGATTATTCATAACGTCCCTTAAATGGACCCTCGAGGCCCAATATGAGCTTTAAAATCAAATCGGGACTTAATCGGGAACTCTAAAAATTTTTGGTGAAATTTTAAAAATTTTCCAAGTTACAAGGTTTACATGCCCATGTGGTCTAAGGGACACGCCCATGTGACCCTAGGACATGCCCGTGCTGTAGGCCGTGTTTCAAACTAGGTAGCTCTCTGACTTGTGCCACACGGCCAGCCACACGCTCATGTTCTAGGCCATGTGGTTAATTTAATTTTTCAAAATTAGGTGCAGGCTTCAGACGGCCAAGACACACACCTGTGTTCCAGGCCGTGCCGTACACACAGTCGAGATTCATGCCTGTGTCTCTGCCCATGTGCTCAATTCTAAGCGTTTTGTTTTCTCAAATTTAGGATGCAAGGGACACACAGCCTAACCACACGCCCATCTACCAGGCTGTGTGTCACACACGGTCTAGACACACGCTTATATGGACAAAATAAAGTCATTTCTAGCTTCATTTCTCACCCAAAATTTTACCATTATCCTGCACTAAAACTTACATCCAAATACCAACCAATCCAAGAATTGATTTTAAACAAATTTTTAACATCTAATATGATATAACATAGTATCCATACATGTTTAAATTATTACCTTTGTTTAACCTAAACTTGAACATCATTTGGTCATTTATACTTAACACGTAAGTGTTTATCATGACATTATGCTTTATAAGTACCAAAAAATACCATTACTAGCCATTCCAATGGCTAGGTTACAAACATCATTTTCAAGCCACTAATGGCCAAGTATCCTATACATGCCATTATATCAAAATGATTTTTACTATATATACCCAAAATAAGCTAGTGGATAGTGTGATGATGCTCCAACTAATCTCCAAACCTTTGCGAGCTTCCGAGCACTATAAAACAGGGAAAATAAAAATAAATAAGCATTACATGCTTAGTAAGTTTGTATAACAGGAATTAAAACTTACCAATTTACATTTATTAACATTAAGCATTCAATAACATGCTTTTTCATCAATTTGGCAAATTTACATATACACATACACTCAATCAAACAAGTTAGTTACATAAATGTTCACATAAGCATCAAGTAAGCATAGATGAGCTCATCATACTGTAAACTGAAAAATATATAGGATTTTTCCTATGTAATTTATCACCTTTTTACTCAAATTTGTTGTTACAACTAAGTAATTGTTTAATAAATTAATGAAATATGTGAAAATATGAAATTAGGACATAGAAATTATTAAAATTTTATTTTATGCTTTATTATATAGTTTTCATGCAATAAATGGTTTATTTTATATTAATTTGAACATATTATATTTTTAAGACATAAAGTGGGCCATGCATGATTAAATTAAATAATAAAATATAAAATTATATTTAATAATTCATTTTAAAATATTTCATTAATAATTTGGGTTTTAATTAATTAATTGAATTGGATAAATTTTATTCTTTGGTCCTCTATGTTGAAACCCCCGTTTTATAAAAACGGGAATATTTGAAAAGACGGGACATTTGGAAGAACGGGAGTCGCCACCAACCTTTTTGGGTGTGATTGGATCACTTTATAAAATATTTTGGTCTATGAAACTATGATAAAGCAGGTTGGGGAGTCGGTTATGTGCGAGGAAGGATTAGCACCCTCGCAACGCCCAAAATTGGTACCAAATTGAATAATTTTGCCTTAATGTCAAAAAGTTTGAAAGAATTTAGAAATAAGATCTCTTTTAAAACCGTAATAATTTGAGTTAGAAAGAATCAAGATTCCTTCGCTTCAAAAGAATATAAACATCGCATCCAACATGATTAGACACGATATTCTTAAACTTTCGTAACCAAAATCATCTTGTGATTTTCAAAACTTATTTAGAAGGATATTTTAGGCATTTAGACAAACAGGAAATCGCAACCCAGCATGTTAAGGCACTACTTCCCAAATCCCTAACTACCAAAAAACATTGCCCTATTTTAAAATTCTTTTCGAATCGAATGAAATATAAAAGTTCTTTGAAGTGATGATGCATTTAACATATTACCAAGGATCAATATTAAATAAATTAACCTACATGATACCTATTTTAACATATCATGCAAATAAATATAAAAAATGATAAATAATGTCATAAATTACATAATATATGTTAACATTCCATACAAATATAATCATAGAAAACAATGTTTATAACAATATGAATTATATGATAAATATAACATTATTTCATATAACATAAATAATCAATTTTTGTAAATATGATGAACAATAAAAAAATATAACAAATATTTGGGCAATAACATTAGTACACTAAAACAATATAAAAAGATACAAGCAATGAATAAAAAGATAAGAAAACAAATACAAATTAAAAAATAGATGGAGTATAAAATATTTAACAACGTATAAATGATAAAGGAGAAATTTTTAGAGATGATTAATAAAATACACTTCATAATACAATAATTTAATATACTTATTTTTTAAAGAAAAATGTTAAATAGGTGCAAAATTTTGTGAAAGTTTAAATGTCAGATGTTAAATATTTAGTAACAACAATTTACAGACTTTTAATTACTATATATCAATAATAAATAATAAAATATTATGTAATAGAGTAAAAATAATATAAGGGTTAATATATATAAAAATATATAATAAAATTTATAAATAGAATATATAATAATAATATGATAAATAATATAAAAAAATACTTTTATAAATAACTAAAAAATAAATAAATAATATATAGAAAGGATTAAAAATGAATTCAATTAAAAAAATCTGGGATTAATTATAAATAAATAGAAGAATTTGGGCTTAATTGAAACACGTGCTAAAAACTGAGGGACTCACTGGGTAATTAACCCTAATCCTAGAAAAACGACGTCCTTCCCAGAATAGGCTTTAATAGCCGTTAGGACTAGATTGAATTAATTGTAAAATAGTGGGGTCAATTTTAAATAAAAATAAAATGTAATTGTAAATTTAAAAAATATGAAAGGATCGATTGAATAATTTACCCTTTTAATAAAAACACGCGGATCTCATTCGGGTTTCTGGTCAACACGCGGATCCTGGACCTATACGGTGCCGTTTTGGTACTTATCAGATTAAGTAAAACGACACCGTTTTGATTACGCTATTTAAGCCAGTTTTATAGCCTGATATTCATTTTTGAAGCTTTTTTTAAAAAATTTGAAATTCTCTAAAATGAGAGAGAAGAGGGTAGTCCGGGCTCCGGTTTTCGACTACTGAGCAGCACCTGCACACGTGCCGCCGTACGCAGTGGTCTGAGGGTTAAAAACCTTCATCCTTTCAAGCGAAACGTAGGTAACCTCTCTTTCTTTTTAAACATCAACAATTTTTTTGCAAAAATGATTCGTATACGCGTCGAAAAAGAAAGAACAAAGTATAGAATTCAATCACCTTTAAGAAACTGCTTGTATCTCTCTGAATGTATCCGTATATCTGTTTTTTATTTCTTTTTCAAAAATCCGGTCCTTATTGCAGTGAAATCATTTGGCTTTTATAGCATCTGTTTACAAGTTGGTATATTCTCTGCTCGATTCTTGCCATGTTTGCTGTGCCTTTCTTTCTCTTTTTGCAGGTGATGGTAAGAAAATTGGCGACGATCGTGCTGATGACGCAGATCTTCTGGTGGCGAGATTAGCACATCGATTATGGAGTAAGACGAGGCTAGAGTCACGGCGGACGGTTGGGGTGCTTGCGGCGTGGAGTTTATGGAAACCCTAGGTTTTCCAGATTCAGCTTAAGGATTGGGCCTTACTGGGCTTTACTAATTTGGGTTAAGGGTGTAACGGGCTAGTGGGTAGTTTAGGCTAATTGGGTCCTGGGTTATCAGTTGGGTTACAAACGTAAATGGGTATAGGGTTAATGGATTTGGGCTAACCAAGTTTTGGACTGTAAATGGACTTTATTAGTAAATTTTATTTATTTATTTATTTATTTCATGGGCCTAGGTAAATTTGGGCTATTACAGCTGCCCCTCTTTGCTTATTACTGTGTAACAGGAATAGAGCAAAGTTTATAAAAGGATCAAATTTGCCCTGCCTGGCCAAGTCTCGAAATCTTGATCCTCATTTTCCTCGAAGGTATTCTGATAGCTTCAGGAATTTCAAATCGGCTATCTTTAACCTGCTTCCTGCAAACTCAGGAATGCCAAGCTGAAATCTTTGATCCACTCCTTGCCTAATACAGAGAGGCCATAGCTGTCTTTTTCGATCTACTATCTGTTAATACAGAAATGCCAGATGTGCTTTCTTCGATCTGCTCTCCAACAACACGGAGGCGCCAAATCTGTTATTGTCGATCTACTCTCTGAAAATACAGAGACGCCAAATCTGCTATCTTTGATTTACTTTCTAACAATACAGAGACGCCAAATCTGCTATCTTTGATTTGCTCTCTGAAAATACAGAGATGCCAAATTTGTATCTTTGGTCTGCTCTCTAACAATACAGAAACGCCAAATCTGCTATCTTCGATCTGCCCTCAGAGACGCCAAATCTGCTATCTTCGATCTGCCCTCTGACAATACAGAGATGCCAAATCTGCTATCTTTGATCTGCTCTCTGACAATATAGAGATGCCAAATCTGCTATCTTCGATCTGCTCTCTGACAATACAGAGATGCCAAATCTGCTATCTTCGATCTGCTCTCTGACAATACAGAGACGCCAAATCTGCTATCTTTGATCTGCTCTCTGGCAATACAGAGATGCCAAATCCGTTATCCTCAATCTACATTATCCCTCAAGGGACATAACCTGTAGAATGCATATGTACTTATGCCTAATAATTTGGGTGCCATGATCGAAATGAGTCAAATGTCCCTAAATAGACATATTATGATGTAAGATGTTATGAAAATGATTCCTATTTCAGATGTCTTTACTCATTCATCCATCAAAATTCCACCTCAAAATATCAATCAAACTCTACTCCTATGTTTTGAATTAGATTGGTCCTATTGTACCATTCTGCTGGAAACGATCCTCTCCTAAGATCGAATCATTTAAATTGTCCAAACATTCTTTGGAATGAAGAAATTTCCCCGAATACCTCCGACCCTTACTCATGGGAATTCTCCAAACAATTGTTCTGTTTTAGTTTCTTGTATTTTCTAGCAATTCCTAGAGTAATATGCAAAACTTCATTTGTAAAAATATTTAGTTCATCAATCATTATTTCAATACAACACATTCTAAAAGACAAATAATCTGATCTTGAGAATAGTTAAATAAATCATCAGAACACAATAAGAAATTAATCTGAAAACATATCTTTGAGAAGAAAAAGAATGTAAAGATAGAAATCAGAATAAAAATTTGACGTCCAACATATCACAGCTTGGGCTTCTGTATATAAATCCCATGAAGACTATTTTGAGTTTTAACATGTGTTTAGAAAATCAAAAGTACTTTGTTGATGCCCCGGTATGTAACACACTCCGCTTCTTGTTAAAATCTAGTATAGCAAGGTCATTGCATGCCTCTCGAAATTTGAGCAGCCCTTTCGGGTTTTCAACTCAAAACCCCTTTGGTTCCAAGGTGCCCTTTGCGGGTTTTCACCTTGGCCTCTCTATTTTTTTAGTTTTTTGTCTCTTTGTAGAAGTCTCAAAGCGCCCTTTGCGGGTTTTCACTTTGGATTCCCGTCCCTTTTAGACAAAGTATTTCTTGACTGAGTCTGAATTCACTGGATTGGGTAAACTCTTCGCATCCATTTCTGTCAAAATTAGTGCACCACCAGAGAAAGCCTTCTTTACAACATATGGTCCTTCCCAATTTGGCATCCATTTTCCTCTGAATTCCTTTTGTATAGGGAGAATATTTTTCAATACAAGATCCCCTCCGTGGAATTCTCTTGGACGAACTTACTTGTCATAGGCTCGCATCATTCGCTTCTGATACATCTGACCATGACGAATAGCTTTTAGCCTCTTTTCTTCGATCAAGTTCAATTGGTCATACCGCGATTGAACCCATTCTGCTTCATCTAGTTTTATTTCTGACAAAATTCGAAGAGAAGGTATTTCTACTTCAATAGGTAATACTGCCTCTATCCCATAAACCAACGAGAAAGGGGTTGCCCCAGTAGAAGTTCTGATGGACGTTCGATAAGCTAAGAGTGCAAATGGTAACTTCTCATGCCAATCTCTGTAGGTTTCAGTCATTTTTCCCTCTATCTTCTTGATTTTTTGTTAGCAACTGCCACTATTCCGTTCATCTTTTGGCGATATGGAGATGAATTATGATGTTTAATCTTGAATTGGCTACAGACTTCTGCAGTTGTGCTATTGTTCAAGTTCAATGCATTGTCTGATATGATCCTCTCAAGCATTCCATACTGACAAATGATCTCTTTTCTCAAGAATCGACCTACTATTGACTTAGTGACACTAGCATAAGAAGTTGCTTCAACCCATTTCGTGAAGTAGTCGATGACCACAAAAATGAAACGATGTCCATTCGAAGCTTTTGGTGATATTGGCCCAATGACATCCATGCCTCACATGAAAAAGGGCCATGGAGAAGTCATAAAGTGTAAGAGTGAAGGTGGTACATGAATCTTATCCCCGTATATCTGTATTTATGGCATTTCTTAGCATAGTTGATACAATCACCTTCCATAGTAGACCAATAGTATCCAAACCTCATGATTTGTCTTACCATTGTAAAGCCATTAGCATGTGTACCGCAAACTCCTTCATGTACTTCTTCCAGGATTTGTCTAGCTTCTACAGTGTCAACGCATCTCAAAAGTACCTGATCTTTCCTTCTTTTATAAAGGATATCTCTATCTAACACATATTCGCAGGCTAACCTCCTCAAAGTTCTTTTGTCATTTTTAGTTGCCTGCTCAGGATATTCATGATTTCTCACATACCGTAATATATCCTGATACCAAGGATGGTCATCCTTTTCCTCTTCTTCGATGTTACAGCAATGAGCTGGAACCTCAGAAATGCTCATCTAAATTGGTTTCATATCCTCTTGTTTATTTGCTTTAATCATGGAAGTCAATGTTGGCAAAGCGTCCGCCATCTGATTTTCGTCCCGTGGGAGATAACTGAAAGTGACATCATCAAACTCTTCAAGTAACTTCAAAACTACCCTTCGATAATTGATCAAATTGGGGTCCCTTGTCTCCCATTCACCCCTAAGCTGGTAAATTACCAATGTAGAGTCTTCATATACTTCCAAGGTTCTAATTTTCCACTCTTTGGCTACCCGAATCCCTATGATGCATGCTTCATATTTGGCCATGTTGTTCGTACAATCAAAATCCAATTTACATATAAATGGATAATGATCACCATTCGGGGGTACCAAAACTGCCCCAATTCTATTTCCTACCGCGTTAGATGCGCCGTCGAAATTCAGCTTCCAGGGATATTCTTCAACCGCTGCCACATACATCAACTCCTCATTAGGGAAATCAAAGCTCAACGGCTCATAATCTTCTAGAGCTCTGCTAGCAGAAATTCTCCTATCACACTTACTTTTATAGCCTTTTGACTCACATAGACTATATCAAATTCTGAGAGCAATACTTGCCACCTTGCCATTCTTCCATTTAGGGCTGTTGAATCCATCATGTACTTTAACAGATCAAGTTTTGAAATTAGCCAAGTCGTATGATATAACATATATTGCCTCAACCTTCGAGTTGTCCAAATTAAAGCACAACACAAATTTTCAATTGGCGAATACCTCATTTCACACTCTATGAATTTCTTACTGAGGTAATATATCACTTTCTCTTTTCTTCCTGACTCATCATGTTGACCAAGCACACATCCCATGGAATTACTAAACACCGACAAGTACAGAATTAATGGTCTATCCGGACTAGGTGGAGATAATACTGGGGCGTTTAACAAGTATTTCTTGACTTTGTCAAAGGCATTCTGGCATTCCTTATCCCAAGTACCTTGGTTGTGTTTTCTAAGGATGTGAAATATATGATCACATTTCTCAGTTAATTGTGAAATAAATCGAGCAATATAATTCAACCTTCTAAGAAAACCCTGAACCTCCTTCTGAGTATAGGGTGGAGGCAAATCTCGTATGGCTCTAACTTTGTCTGAGTCAACTTCTATTCCCTTTTTGCTGACCACAAGCCCGACCTAGCTCCGAAAGTGCACTTTTTCGGATTTAGTTTTAACTGAAACTTCCTTAATCTCACGAGTAGTCCTCCGTTCGAGATTTGGCGATCATATCATCAAAATACACCTCAATTTCTTTGTGCATCATATCATGGAACAAGGTCACCATAGCCCTTTGGTATATTGCCCCTGCATTCTTCAACCCAAAGGGCATTACCTTGTAACAGAAGGTGCCCCACAATGTTATGAAAGTGGTTTTATCCATGTCTTCAGGATGCATCTTTATCTGATTGTACCCTGAGAAACCATCCATAAAGGAGAACAACGAATATCTTTCTGTATTATCTACCAAAGTGTCGATGTATGGTAAAGGAAAGTTGTCCTTTGGGCTAGCTTTGTTCAAATCTCTGTAATCTATGCACATTCATACCTTCCCATCCTTCTTAGGAATAGGAACAATGTTAGCCACCCATTCTGAATACTTAACCTCTTGTAGGAATCCAGCATCAAACTACTTTTTGACTTCCTCTTTTATCTTCAACACAATATCAGGCCTCATCCTTCGTAACTTTTGTTGAACTGGTTTGCAATCTTGTCTTCTAGGAAGACGATGTACCACGATATCATTATTCAATCTCGGCATATCCTGATATGACTATGCAAATATATCTTTGAATTCACGTAGCAGCTCAACAAGACCTTGTCTCGTTTCCTTAGCAATATGTGTGCCAATTTTCACCTCCTTCCCTTCCTCCAAGGCTACATTCTCTATTGCCTCTTTCTCACGGGGTAGGATTTGTTTCTCCTCTTGTTTCACCATTCTCAACAGATCTGGAGATATATCACAATCCCTGTCATCTTCAAAATCCTGAAGTTCTTCTAAACACATGTCTTACTTAAAAAAGAATCTAGGATTTGTAGTATCAGTGCTCATGTCATTGATATCTAGGGACCTGCGGGGTACGAAAGAACGTACAAAGAATAAATGAATTTTCGGAAAATTTTTTATATATTATGGATGAAATGAAAGAATGCAAAGGTCAAAAGAATTTTGAATGGTATAAAAGAATATTCACTTGAATTGATAACAAAAATTACGTTTTATTGAAATGTAAATATCTGAATATGAGCCTATTTTACAAATGAAATCTTACTACTCCTAGGCTTTAGAGTAATAAGAGTGTTCTGAAAATTACTTTGAAGAATCTTTAAAAACTACAAGAAGTTCCTCTGCAACCCAATTATTCAAAGAGCTTCTCGGTTCGTAAGGGCGAATGCCCTTAAGGTTTCCTTGTCCAAATTCTTCATTATGCACAACATTAATGTAAAACCTTCCTTTTTCAAGCAACCCTCCTTTAGGGTGAATTATCCCTCACGATACAAAGATTTGGGATATATGGGGGAACGTCATTGATTCCCACTCTACTTCTCTTCCACTTAAATGCGCCCTTCTCCTCTCTTGACGCTTCTCTATTTCCCTCCTCCTTTGCTTTTGATATGGCTTGTAACCCAAACCAAAATGGTCTCTCTTTTCCTTTAACTCTGGAATTCGAATCTCTCCTTGAAGATATCTTCCCAATCCTTTTCCTAGCAAGGTTCTTCTCCCCATTGTCATTTGCAAACCCATCCTTATAACTCTGGATATTTTGGGTACCGGTACCTTATTCCCCTCTGAGATGAACGTTGCGTTGACGAATTCTAATGAATGGAAGGAGCATTCAATTGCCTCCTCATTTGCTTCTACATAGGGTGCACTACTGGTAACTGTAGCTATAATGTCCTCCTCCGCATTTATAGTGACCAACCGCCCATCAACTACTAACGTTAATTTTTAGTGCAAAGATGAGGGCACCGCTCCTGCCGAGTGTATCCAAGGTCTCCCCAACAGGCAATTGTAAGAAGGGTTGATGTCCATCACTAAAAAGTCTACCTCATAAGTATTTGGCCCAATCATCAAAGGAATATCGATTCTTCCTATGACCTTCCTTTCCGTGTCATCAAATGCTCTCACTACATTATGGCATGTTTTCATATGAGAACTATCTATAGGCAATCTGTTCAATGTCGATAATGGCAAGACATTTAAAGCTGATCCATTATCAATAAGTACACTTGGTAGTGTATACCCCTTACGACGAGTGGTGATGTGTAAAGCTTTAGCTGATCCCATACCACCAGGCGGGATTTCATCATCATTGAAATAGATGAAATTGTTAGCACTTATGTTACTAACCAATCGATCCATCTTGTTGACGGATATATCATTAGAAACATAAGTCTTATTGAGCACCTTCATTAATGCTTCCCGATGTGCCTCTAAACTTAGAAGCAATGCCAACACTGATATACGAGTTGGTTGTTTGTGTAATTGTTCAACCATGCTGTACTCACTGTGCTTTAAGAATTTTAAAAATTTTCTGGCTTCTACTTCCTTTACTAGCTCATTAACCAGTGCCTCGGTCCCTTTTTCTTTGTCAAAAGCCTTTGCTTTTGTAGGCTCAACTCTAATGCCTTCTCCATCGTAGCGTTTCCCACTACGTATGTAAGAACCCTCACCTTGAGCTTCCCTAGAAGCACTAGCTATATCCTCCTTCTCCGGTATTGACACATGGCAGTTATAATTCCGGGGTACCCTTTTGTTATCCCTATAAGGAAAGGAAACAGGATTATGAATGATGACTTTCGGTACCGTTGGTATTTCAACTTCATTATTTCCTGGTAAAGAAATAACGATCCTTGGCCAGTTTTGATTCTTCGGTGCACCTTCTAATGTGCATATATGTCCCTCATTTGAGCCAGCTTCATAAAATTCTAGCTCCTTGTTATTCATAAGGCCTTGTACCAAGACCTTAAACTCTTCACATTCTTGGATCTCGTGTCCTTCTACAGCATGGAACTCCCAGTAGTCCCTCACTCCTCTATTCCCTTCTTTAGAAATTATCATCCATTTTTTCACCATTTCTCCCAAATCACTTTCATTGGCATTCTCACCTCAGCCACGCCCTCTTTAATCCTTCTTACACCAGTATCCCCAATTGCGTTTACCCCTTGATCATCATGATTTCGCAACGGGTTCTCATTACTAGGGGTGTCATCAAACTTTACAACCCCCATCTTGATAAGTCTTTCCACTGCTTTTTTAAAGCCAGTGCAATTTTCAATCGAATGCCCCGATATCCCTGCATGGTATTCACATTTGGCGTTTGCATCGTACCATTTAGGGTATAGAGGTTGCAGGGGTTTCAAATGAAAAGGAGCTATTGCATGCGCATTAAATAAACTTTGATAAAGCTCTCGATACGTCACTGGGATAGGCGTAAATGAGACCTTCTCAGAATTTTGTCTCGAACCAGATCCCTGCTTTTGAGAATCCTGTTGCCCAACTGTAGTTACTCTGGGCTGACTAACCGCAACTGCCTTTGGATTATAACTACTTGTATTGTTCACCTCATTATCTTTCCTCCGTGGGGCCGATCTTTTGGCAGTTTCCCCCTCTATCTTGCCACCCCTTATGGCATTCTCAATCATCTCTCCTGCCATAACTATATCAGTAAAACTCTTGGTGGTACTTCCAATCATGTGAGTAATGAATGGGGCCTTCAAAGTGTTAATGAACAACATAGTAGTTTCTTTCTCCAAGAGCAGTGGTTGAACTTGCATGGAACCTTCCTCCACCTCTGGGCATATTGTCTAAAACTTTCATTAGGCTTCTATTCCATGTTTTGCAAGGTAATTCTATCAGGAGTCATGTCAGTCACATGATTATATTACTGCATAAAGGCTTGCGCTAGGTCTCACCAAGAACTAATCATTACACGACTCAATTGATTATACCACCTAGCTGCTGTTCCAACCAAACTGTCTTGAAAACAATAGATCAATAATTGATCATTGTTTACATAGCTAGTCATCCGTCTACAAAACATAGTGATATGGTTCTCAGGGCAAGTAGTCCCATTGTACTTCTCAAACTTTGGCATCTTGAACTTATGAGGAAGCACCAAATCTGAGACCAAACTTAAGTCTTTGGCAACGATTCCCTGACGATTATCAGCATTTTCTAATGCCTTAAACTTCTCTTCTAACCATTTACAACGTTTCTCCAATTGCCTTGATAATTCGATCCTCATCTCTTCCTTCTCAGCTACATCTAAATCAGGGATGACTGGATTAGCAGGGTTATCTCCTATGTTAAACCCCAAGCCAGTTTGAAAGTTCATGGGTATTCTGACATCCGCTTGCCACTGTTGAGGCCTTATCGTGATGGACGGCCTTCGAGGATATGCTTCAGATTGAGTTTGCACTTAGGGTGGAGTAAAACCCGGAGGATGATCCTCATTATCTCCTTCAATGATGGTTATAGGTGCCTTTCCTTTATCCGTCGCCCTCTTCAGCAGTTGAGTCATCTCAGCCATCATATTCCTTTGAGCCTCCAACATTTGATCCTTCATCTCTTGTTGAATTTTTGCCAATTGCTCCTGCAATTGTTCTTGCATTTCTTTCTAAATCTACTCAAGTCTTTGATCCATATTCTTTGACTTGGAGCGTGTACCGTAAGGATGTATTGCTTCCAAATTTTCTTTCTCTTACTCTCTCTTTCTCCCTAATAATTTTAACTAATTAGGGTTTTTCTATAAACTTGAATGCATATGATGTGATGAAATGCAAATGCATGAATGCTAAAAGATATCAATTCCGATTCAGTTCCTTTTAGAAAACGTTATTCAAGAGACAAAAATCTTTACACAAAATGGATTACAAATACGCCTTCGCCCTCAGGCCCAGAGTTTTAATCCTATCCAACAACGAAGCTAACTCTAAACCTCTATCTGTCACTAACTCATACTTTGTACTTAGTACATTAGCTTGTGCTGCTAGGTCTTGTAAATTATTGGCAACCTCTCGAATCTGGACTATGGCTTCTCCCATGAGATAATCCCTATCTCTAAGTTGGTCCTGAAGATGGTGAAGCTCTTCCTTCCAGTGTCCTTCTCTTGCCTCAAGCTGCTCTATCCGTAGTTCACAGTTTTGCAATGCTACTTCCAACCTTCCAATGTTGTGCTTCATTTCTTCGATCTTGTTCAGACTTACTTTTAACTCGACCGCAGAATTACGACTTTGATGAAGATGAAGAGATCGTCCAAGCTCTGTCACCTTAGCTTTTAATCCTTGATTTTCCTTTTCTAAGGCCTGATTCTGAGCTTGTATCTCTTGGAACTTCTTCTCCCAATACGCAACTTTGGTTCTTTCTTCTTGACCCTCTTGTTGCCACTGCTCTAAAGACTTCTCCAATCCAATTCTCTTCAATGATAACTATGTCTTCTTATACTGCGTCTTCAAGTCATCTCGGTCTTTCTCAATCTTCCTCTTTTCTTTCCTTACTTTTTGGATCTCGATTTTTTGAACGTCGACATCTAAGCTTAGGTACATCTTCTCCTCCTCGAGCCTTTCTATCTTTCTTCCATGCTCCATGTTCTTCCTTTCAAACTCTTGCTTTATGACCTTTAACTCTGATGGAATCACTCGTAAATTCTCTTCCATCGATCGAGCAGCCTCCAAACTCAGTCTAGGGATGTTATCATTAACCCTTTTACTAAACCACCCTTTGTATTCAAAAGTTTTCGTCAGTCCTTTAGTTAGAATCTTCACACAGCAAACCTTCTTCCAAGCCTCAAAAATTTCTCGCATCTTCTTCTTATAATGATCCCCTTTATATGAGAAGTCACTTTGAGCTAGCCCTTGTGTTGCCGGTATAAACTGCTCCGCCTTGTATTGCCTTAGGATAAATAATGGTGTATAACTGACAACTCCCCAAATTCTGAGAAGAGGTACCCAATCAAAGCTTCCGCACCGATAAAGAATTTCGCTAGGGGTCATCCAAGGGGCTCTCCACATAACATCTTCTTCCCGGAGGTTTTGAAGTATTTCTATCCACCTTTCCTCTGTAATGTCATCCCTCCTCGACGTAGCTGCTGCTTCCTTTAGCGGAGAATAATCTTTGAAGAACACTCGGCAAGGAACCTTATCAACCTTTCAAAAATGACTGTGGAACCAAACTAACAACAACTGTGCACATCCAATAAACCTTCCTTCCCCAACTCTTCAACATGCATTCAAGGATCTAAATGTCTCAGCTAGGATTGCAGGCACAGGTGTATTTTGCTTACTTAGTCAATCGAATAAATCTGTGACTGCCTCGTCTATGTGCCCCATAACTTTTGGGAAAATAACCAAACCATAGATACTTAAGGCCAGGACATCGACCCTCCTCTTAGCATCTGGGTGTGCCAATATTAGATCCCTCAAACTTGCCCAAGGAATGCATTTACCATCACCCTTTTGTTAGATTCGAGCTGCGGCCCACTGTTCACTCATCCCTGTGATCATCATCAATTTCTTTATGAAAGTCAGAAGATTAGCAGCCCTGACATAAGCTTTGTTACCTTGAATTTTCAGACAACGAAGCAAAGTTGTATACTCCTCCAAAGTAGGCACTAAGTCTACCTCTCCAAATGTAAAACAACTATAAATAGGGTTCTAAAACTGTACCATAGCTCAAAATAGGTGCTTATCCACCTTGATGTCTAGCAAATAGGGAAGATCTCCATAATTCTAATAAAAAAGCTGCTTAGCCTTGTCATCCCATTGGGCCCAAATATTTCTCAACTCTTTTGTGTTGAATTGATACAAGTGAAGTCCTATAACTCTGATGTATACCCCTCAGTGACACTATCTCTTTTCTCTAACTGGGTTTTCTCTGACCAGGTACAGACAGAGGCATTGTCCTCCACTTTATCAAGATATTTGTTCCTCATTACAAAACTTTCTAATTTAGAAATCGAACCGTGAATCGACACCTTTAAATGCTGAATGACATGCAATGATAACAAGATAAAATAAGTTAGTATCATATATAAATACATAGTAAACAAGTACCTATAAGGGTAATTTACTAGAGGTTATCACTATACTCCCTAGGGTAAGTACTTAAAGTTCACTACAAGCGTGCGTTTTAGTTCTAAAGCAAGGGTACCTGAACCAGTAGATTCCTCGGTCCTCACCTATTATAGGCTCATATAGACCAAGTTCAGTTCAGGGGGACACATTTCCCTATGGCCATGCAGAGATGAAAATCTCACGAAGACATAGGTACAGTATCCCGGAAGCAATCCACTAGCTCATACGGAGGTGAAAATCTCATGAAAGCGTAGCTTTTCACTCCCACTTAGGGGTGTGACCACAACGGTCATGCAAATGCAATGTACGGCAACAGTATAACAAACATATGCAGCAAACACATGTAAAAAGGATCAATTTTTAAAATTTTCAAATCTTCCGACATTAAGACAGAAAATAATCAATTTCTTGGTTTGACTCTCTTATCGTCCCCAATGGAGTCGCCAAGCTGTTGAAACCCCCATGTTATAAAAACGGGAATATTTGAAAAGACCGGATATTTGGAAGAACGGGAGTCGCCACCAACCTTTTTGGGTGTGATTGGATCACCTTATAAAATATTTTGGTCTACGAAACTATGATAAAATGGGTTCGGGAGTCGGTTACATGCGAGGAAGGATTAGCACCCTCGCAACGCCCAAAATTGGTACCAAATTGAATAATTTTGCCTTAATGTCAAAAAGTTTGAAAGAATTTAGAAATAAGATCTCTTTTAAAACCGTAATAATTTGAGTTAAAAACAATCAAGATTCCTTCGCTTCAAAAGAATATAAACATCACATCCAGCATGATTAGACACGATATTCTTAAACTTTCGTAACCAAAATCATCTAGTGATTTTCAAAACTTATTTAGAATGATATTTTAGGCATTTAGACAAATGGGAAATCGCAACCCAGCATGTTAGGGCACTACTTCCTAAATCCCTAACTACCAAAAAACATTGCCTTATTTTAAAATTCTTTTCGAATCGAATGAAATATAAAAGTTCTTTGAAGTGATGATGTATTTAACATATTACCAAGTATCAATATTAAATAAATTAACCTACATGATACCTATTTTAACATATCATGCAAATATATATAAAAAAATGATAAATAATGGCATAAATTACATAATATATGTTAGCATTCCATACAAATATAATCATAGAAAACAATGTATATAACAATATGAATTATATGATAAATATAACAATATTTCATATAACATAAATAATCAATTTTTGCAAATATGATGAACAATAAAACAATATAACAAATATTTGGGCAATAACATTAGTACACTAAAACAATATAAAAAGATACAAACAATGAATAAAAAGATAAGAAAACAAATACAAATTAAAAAAAAGATGGAGTATAAAATATTTAACAACGTATAAATGATAAAGGAGAAATTTTTAGAGATGATTAATAAAATACACTTCATAATACAATAATTTAATATACTTATTTTTTAAAGAAATATGTTAAATAGGTGCAAAATTTTGTGAAAGTTTAAATGTTAGATGTTAAATATTTAGTAACAACAATTTACAGATTTTTAATTACTATATATCAATAATAAATAATAAAATATTATGTAATAGAGTAAAAATAATATAAGGGTTAATATATATAAAAAAATTATAATAAAATTTATAAATAGAATATATAATAATAATATGATAAATAATATAAAAAAATACTTTTATATATAACTAAAAAATAAATAAATTAGATATAAAAAGGATTAAAATTGAATTCAATTAAAAAAATTTGGGATTAATTATAAATAAATAGAAGAATTTGGGCTTAATTGAAACACGTGCTAAAAACTGAGGGACTCACTGGGTAATTAACCCTAATCCCAGAAAAACGACATCGTTCCCAGAATAGGCTTTAATAGCCATTAGGACTAGATTGAATTAATTGTAAAATAGTGGGGTCAATTTTAAATAAAAATAAAATGTAATTGTAAATTTAAAAAATATGAAAGGATCGATTGAATAATTCATCCTTTTAATAAAAACACGCGGATCTTGGACCTATACAGTGCCGTTTTGGTACTTATCAGATTAAGTAAAACAACACCGTTTTGATTACACTATTTAAGCCAGCTTTATAGCTTGAAATTCATTTTAGAAGCTTTCTTAAAAAAATTTGAAATTCTCTGAAATGAGAGAGAAGAGGATAGTCCGGGCTCCGGTATCCGACTATTGTGCAGCACCTGTACATGCGCCAAACGCGCCACCGTACGCGGTGGTTTGAGGGTTAAAAACCTTCGTTCTTTCAAGCGAAACACAGGTAACCTCTCCTTCTTTTTAAACATCAATTTTTTTTTTTGCAAAAATGATTCGTATACGTGTCGAAAAATAAAGAACAAAGTATAAAATTAAATCACCTTTAAGAAACTACTTGTATCTCTCTGAATGTATCCGTATATCTGTTTTTTATTTCTTTTTCAAAAATTCGGTCCTTATTACAGTGAAATCATTTGGCTTTTATAGCATTTGTTTACAAGTTGGTATATTCTCTGCTCGATTCTTGCATGTTTGCTGCGCCTTTCTTTCTCTTTTTGCAGGTGATGGCAAGAAAATAGGCGACGATCGTGTTGATGACGCAGATCTGCCGGTGGCGAGATTAGCATGCCAATTACGGAGTAAGACGAGGCTGAAGTCACAGCGTGACGGTTGGGGTGCTTGCGGCGTGGAGTTTCTGGAAACCCTAGGGTTTCTAGATTCAGCTTAAGGATTGGGCCTTACTGGGCGTTGCTGATTTGGGTTAAGGGTGTAACGGGCTAGTGGGTAGTTTAGGCTAATTGGGTTCTGGCTTATCAGTTGGGTTACAAAGGTAAATGGGTATAGGGTTAATGGATTTGGGCTAACCGAGTTTTGGATTGTAAATGGACTTTATTAGTAAATTTTGTTTATTTATTTATTTATTTCATGGGCCCGGGTAAATTTGGGCTATTACACTCTAATTTATTAATTTATTTTGGACAGGTCCGATAGCTTTGTTGGATTACAAAATCATCCAAATTGGAGGCCAAGTAAACGCAATTTTCGGCTGCACTTGGCTGTCCACATAAACCACTTTTTGGTTTAATTGCACAAGGTCTTTGCAATGTTGAAGAAATTAGAGATTTTTCTAAAGATTTGCACTTGATTGAGTCTCAGTCCTGAGTTGTTGTGGCATTTAAATTGAGCAAAAATCAAGCAAAATCAGCTCAACTTCCTCAATTCATGGTCGGCCACCCCTTGAAGATGCTTGAAGAGATGAAACCTCCTATTTTTAACAAACTATCCTCCTCTCTTCACCTATAAATATGACCCCTTCATTCCCTCATTCATCATCCCTCATCGTTCATCATTCTCTCTTCTCTCCAAATTCTTTTAGCCTTTTCCATTCCCCACGCCTAGCATTATCTCTTCATAGTGATTTTAGTTATTAAGCCTCTTAAGGAGCCCTTGGTCGGCCACCTTAGAGAACCATCAGCAAAGGAGCAAAACGAAGGAAGCAAAGGAGCCTCGTTGGTCAAAGTCTTGTGTGACAGACACTTTGATCTGGGTTTAATCTTTCCTTTCTTTAATTTAATCTGAAAATGTTTGCTATGTGTTCTTTGCTCTTGTTTACAACAATGTTAGCTTTATTTTATTTAAGCTGGGATGATTATTTTGATTAAATAATATTTATTTGATTCATGCTTCTAATGTTTATGCCTCAATCGATCATGTTTTTAATTAAAATCAAGTCTATATTTCGGTCATACGTGATTGAAATGCACCTGAATTAGCTGAGCGATCCTAACCAGAAGACGGCTAATGGACGCATAATTGAAATGTGTATGCTCAATTTAGATCCTAACCCGATTAAATTGCAGGTTGCATAACAACTCTAACCAAGCTCTATTATCTGCATAGTTTTTAGATTTACGTGATTAAACTATTTCACACCTAACACGTCCCTGTTACCTCACACGAATGCTAAGAAACCCTTAGTAAATAAGGATCAGTAAAATGCATATTTACTAAGTAAAGGATTCTGAAAGGACCTAATGTGGTTTCCAAACTCATGAAAGATCCAGTTGCCATGGGATGTTTTTCCGAATGTTATTAAGCATGTTGATAATAAGTTGAGTTTAATTAAAGTAATTGTCCTAGTTTATTTATGTTATAATTGTTGCAATTTGTGTTTAATTTTGCTAAAATATATTTCATTCATATAGTTTGCATACTTAGGATAATTTGTATTAAGGATCATTGCATTTAGTTTAATATATTTTAATCATCACTGCTCAACTATATAGTGTTTTCATTTACCAAATTGTTAATATAATTTTACAAATTAAGTGACTTAGCACAAATACAATCCCTATGGAGACAAAAACTCGATACTTACTTATTACTTGATAACAAATGTGTACACTTGCACAAACCTCCGCGTTACACATACTATATTCTTTCAATACATCATTCATTTCGTCTCATATCATGTCAAGTAATTTATCTGTTGAATCATTTGAATTCCGATGGATATTCAAACCGTACACTCAAGGTATACAATTTAATAACTTGTCAATTCATATTCAGGAGTACCGATTAGGGCACTTAATCGGAAGCACACTCTCGAGCCTCATAACATATAACAGGATTACCAGTCCATACTAAATCCTTTTTGTAATATATGCTCAGAAGAGCTCAATTAGGATGACCAGTCCAGGCTAAATCCTAATTGTAACATATGCTCGAAAGGGATTATATTAGGATTACCAGTTCAGGCTAAATCCCGTCAACAAAAATACAGGACCTCATTCAGCAAGGAAATTTTGTTTATCTATCAAAATCCAATATTCAAACGGAATTTAACCCTTTCCAAACAATCTCAAGCATTTAATCATTTCTTATGTTATAGCATTCAAAATAACTCACATAAATATAAAACACATTCCATACAACACAACATTCAATTTATCATATTTACAAGCACAATTAAGTTACACGAACTTACCTTGACACTTGTTCGCGTATATAAATCTGCTAATCCGAAACTTTCTCTTTTCCTCGATCTAGTTTCGGATTTGTGTTATCAGGATCTATATAAATGAATTTATTCATCAATTTATCACATTTCACATTCAAGTGGACTCAATTTACATTCTAGGAAAAATTACCATTTTGCCCCAACTTTCAAAAAATTCCAATTTCGTCCCTGGGCTCGGAAAATGAAATTTATGCAGTTTACTCCCTATTCCAAGCAAACCAAAATTTCACTATAAAATTTACAGCACATACATTCTATAAAATTCAGAATTTTTCTTCAATTTTCACAACTTCACATTTTAGTCCCTAAATCATGTTTTCATCAAAAATCACTTTGTAAAAGTTATTTATCTATCAACAACCTTTCGTTTTCTACCATAAATTTCAAATTTTTAGCATATTCATCCATGATAATTTCCATACTTTGATAAGTTTTCAAATTGATCCCCCAAATAGATAGATTAAGCTATCCTGATTTCAAAAATATCAAAATTACTAAAAACGAGAGAAGAAAACTTACCCAATTAAGCCAAGAATGTTTCTTCTCACACTCTTAGGGTTTCCATGTATTTTGGGAATAAAGATGACATAAAATAAGATGATATTTCTTTTATCATCTTTTAATTAATTTAATTAATTCAATTTCCAATTTAGTCCTTACCATTTTTCTAAATTTCCATGGATGAGTCACCAAAAAAATATGTACATAATTTTCTTTAATGGTCTAATTACTATATAAGGACCTCAAGTTTTGAATTCCATAGCTATTTAATCCTTCTAGCTACTACAATTCAACTTTTACATTTTATGCAATTTTGTAACACCCCAAACTCGGCCTAGACGTTATGGCTGAATCTGCGATGTCACATTGAAGTGTTTTCCAAAAAGCATAATTTCGTTAAAAAATCCATTCTATATTACAACCTCTTTGTGGTCTTAACGTAATTTAGGATATCTTGTTCTTTGTTAAAACTTAAGTCATTTTAGCAAAATGTTAATCATATTAGATTGTCATTACACTTAAAAACAATGTTTGTTGCAGAAGCTTTTAAAATATGTTGCGTAAACGTGGTGTTTTGAAAAGCATTTATCTTTTTGAAAATCCGCGGCCTACTACTAACAGATATGAATCAAGTAAATAAATCCCATATTAAAATAAAAAATTAAGGAGGCCTTACTAAAAAAAAATGCCCAAATTAAATCACTTATAAATTAAAAGTTAAAAATGAAAGCAAATGCGGTTGTGTGGCCACCATCGAGTCCTTCGCAGCACCGATCCGCCTGAGGATTACTACGCAGAAAAGTAGAAGGGTGAGTTTATGAAAACTCAGTGTGTAATCTCTTAACAACAGTCAGTCATACAGTAGGCAATTACTGTCTGGGCCTAAGCCCGTTCCAATAACAATTCAGTTTCAGCTAGTGCCTTAGCCCATTACAGTATCAGTATCAGTGTGGGCCTTAGCCCATTTCAGTAACAGTATCAGAAATGTAATCAGAAATCCTACCCATCCATCCTCTACTGCCAATCAATAAAAATAAGTCTAATGTTGGTACAGGCACTCGAACCCTAGACCTCCTGCTCAACTGCACTCCCCTTAACCACTAGACCAGCAGGCCCATTCTGATATATTTTACCCATTTTTATTTAAGAAGCCTACCGGCTAAACATATAATCAGTAAAATTTTCTTATCAACATTTACACATGACATTTCTTACATAATACGGACCATGTAATAAAATTAAAATAAATTTTATTTATGGCTCAGATTTACGGTCCTGAAACCACTGTTCTGATTTCATTGAAATTGGGTTGTTACAACTCTCCCCCTTTAAGGATTTTCATCCTCGAAAATCTTATAAGTAAAAAGATTCAGGTATTGCTTCCTCATAGTATCCTCCGGTTCCCAGGTAGCCTATTCTATACCATGTCGTTGCCAAAGAACTTTGGCTAATGCTACCTTTTTATTTCTTAACTCTTTTGTTTCTCGTGCAAGAATTTTGGTCAGTTCTTCACTGTAAGTCATATAAGGCCGAATCTCAACTTTTGTTAGAGAAATAACATGTGAAGGATTGGATCGATACCGTCATAACATAGACACATGAAAAACATTATGAATACGATCAAGTTCTGGTGGTAAGGCTAACCGATATGCAACAGGTCCAATTCTTTCTGTAATCTCATATGGCCCAATGAACCGTGGACTCAGCTTTCCTTTACAACCAAACCGAAGAACTTTCTTCCAAGGTGACACTTTCAAGAATACATTGTCACCGAATTGAAATTCTATTTCTTTTCGTTTAAGATCAGCATAGGACTTTTGATGATTAGAAGCTGCTTTCAAACTGTCTCGAATTACTTTCACTTTTTCCTTAGTTTCACGGACTAAGTCAACTCCGTGTAACTTTTTCTCGCTGAGTTCTGTCCAATACAATGGAGTTCTACATTTTCGACCATACAAAGCTTCATAGGGTGCCATTTTGATGCTAAACTAATAACTGTTATTATAAGCAAATTCAACTAAAGGTAAATACTTTTCCCGATTACCTTCAAACTCAAGTATACAACACCGAAGCATATCTTCCAAAATCTGTATAACACGTTCAGATTGACCATCTGTCTATGGATGAAATGCAGTGCTAAAGTGTAACTGAGTACCTAGAGCTTCTTACAATTTGCTCCAGAATCAAGATGTAAACCGAGGGTCTCTATCTGAAATAATGGAAGCAGGCACTCCATACAATCTGAAAATCTTATAGACATATAATTCAGCCAATTTGTCTAAAGAATAATCTATATGTACCGGAATAATGTGTGCAGACTTTGTCAACTGATCAACAATCACCCAAATGGAATCTTTCTTCTTTGGAGACAGGGGTAATCTCGATACAAAGTCCATGGTAATTCTTTCCCATTTCCATTCCAGTATCGTAACTAATTGTAATAGTCCAAAAGGCAACTGATGTTTGGCTTTTACTTGCTGACATATTAAACATTTAGATACAAAATCAGAAATATCTCGTTTCATTCCCGGCCATCAGTATATTTTTTTCAAATTATTATACATTTTATTACTGCCAGGATGAATAGACATTTTTCCATTATAAGCTTCATTCAAAATCTTTTGTACTAGTTCTGAAATTTTTGGTACACATACTCTACCTCTGAATAACAACCAACCACCAATCCCGATCTAAAATTCTATGTCAGGAGTCAATTCACTTTGTATCTATTTTGCTTGCAACTTACTATCATTTTTCTGAGCTTTAGAAATCTGCTGCAAAAACGTTAGTCTAACTTTTAACTCAGCTATTATTGAACTTTCATAAGATAATGACAATCGAGTGTTCATTACTCGCAAAGCATACAGGGATTTTCTGCTTAGAGCATCAGCAACTACATTGGCTTTTCTCGGATGGTAGTCAATAACAAGATCATAATCTTTCAGTAATTCAAACCACCTGTGCTGTCTCAAATTCAAATCTTTCTGTGACATTAAATATTTTGAAATTTTATGATCAGTGGATATGTGAAAATTTTCACCAAACAGGTAATGTCGCCAAATTTTCAATGCAAACATAATGGCTGCCAATTCGAGATCATGTGTCTGGTAGTTTCTTTCATGTGATTTTAGTTGTCTTGAAGCATAGGCTACTACTTTACCTTCTTTCATCAAAACACAGCCTAAGCCATTCAATTATGCATCACTATAAATTATAAATTTCTTACCCGATTTAGGCTGATCTAACACTGGTGCTTCTGTCAATAAGGTTTTCAATCTGTCAAAGCTCTGCTGACATTTATTAAACCACTCAAATTTCACATCTTTTTGTAATAGACGGGTCATCGGAGAAGCTATCATTGAGAACCCTTATACAAACCTTCGGTAATACCTAGCCAGTCCCAGAAAACTTTGGACTTCTGAAAAATTCTTAGGTGGCTTCCAATTAATAATAGCTGAAATTTTATTCAGATCTACCCTGAGACCTTCAGCAGATACTATGTGCCCAAGAAAATCAACTTCCCGTAGCCAAAATTCACATTTACTAAATTTGACATACAATTGTTTCTCACACAGAGTTTGCAACACTATTCTCAAATGCTCAACATGTTCATTTACATCTCGGGAGTAAACCAAAATATCATCTATAAATACCACCACAAACCTCTCTAAATATGGTCTGAAAATTTTGTTCATCAGATCCATAAACACTGCAGGTGCATTTGTCAAACCGAATGGCACCACAAGAAACTCATAGTGCCCATATCTGGTTCTGGAAGCTGTCTTGGGTACATTTGAATCTTTTACTCGTAAATGATAATAGCCAGAACGGAGATCAATCTTTGAAAATATAGTGGCACATTTAAACTGGTCAAATAGGTCATCAATACGAGGCAATGGATACTTGTTCTTACAGTAACTTTGTTGAGCTATCTGTAATCAACGTACAGCCTCAACGATCCATGTTTCTTCTTTACAAACAGAACTGACGCACCCCAAGGAAAACCTCTGTCAATCAATACTTGTAACTGTGCTTTCAACTCTTTTAATTCAGTAAGATCCATTCTGTAAGGTGCTATAGATTTGGTGTTGCACCTAGAACAAGATCTATAGAGAATTCAACTTCTCTAACTAGTGGTAAACTAGGTAACTCTTCTGGAAATACATCAGGAAATTGACAAACAACCGGTACTGACTGAATCTTCGACTCAGATACTTTAGTGTCCAGTACACATACAAGGTAAGCATCATAACCCTTTCTGACATACTTCCGTACTGATATTGCTGAAATCATAATAGGTAATCGATCCAGTTTATCAGATTCAACATGAAGTAATTCACCACTCTAACATTTCAATACAATATATTTCTACTTACAATTCAACACTGCATCATATTGGGTTAACCAATCCATTCCCAAAATCACATCAAATGACAATAACATCAAGTCAGTTGGAAAGTAGTAACCTTTTACCATCAACGGACAGTTTTTACATACTTTATCTTCCATAACACACCAGCCCAGTAGGTTTGAAACTTTAACCACAAATTCAGTGAATTCAACAGGTAAATTTTTAACAGACACTAAGTTTGTGCATATGTATGAATGTGTAGAACCAGGATCAATCAAAGTAGTAATATCATTATCAAGTAGAGAAAATGTACCAGTAATTATGTCTAGTACAGAAGCATCTTCTCTAGCATGAATAACATATGTCCTTTCCAGTGTTCGTACCTCATATTTAACTGTTGTATCTCTTATATTACCTCGGCTACCACTGACATTGCCAGGGTGACGAGGTGGTCTACCTCTTGTAACAGGATTACTCGGCTTTGGAGTCAGTTCAACTTCTTCTCCAACCCTTTTTGGAAAGTCTTAATGGAAAGCCTAAGCACCGTCAACAACACATGTTAGTGCATCAACTCATAATTCACTTGAATTAACATAAGGTAAGTCATTATACATGAACAACTTCATTTGAAATCATCATTCTCATGAACATAGGTCTACTTTCATTGTACATTTCCATTTTAATCATTTTCATAGATTCATGACATAAGTAATTTGGAAACTTACTGTTCCTTTCCTTTTCATGCCTGTTGAACCATTTAGAATAACATCGGATACACGGGAAATCTCACTAGAAGTGTGCTAAACATATAACTGTAACCTTTCCTTTTCTTTTACATCATTGCTCACACAAACTATGAAATGGGCCTACTCACAAAAGTTGTGGGTCAAAATGTATAACTCGCTCGGATTGTGTAATAGCCCAAATTTAGCTAAATCAGAACAGTGATTTCGAAACCAGAAATTTGAGATTGTAAAATTATTTTAATATTATTTTTGGTGTTTACAGCATGTGAATATATGTGTGTGAAAATTTCCTGACCTAATTTTATCGTTTAAGTGGTTAATTTGGAAAAAAAGGACTTAATCGCGTAAAATACAAAAGTTGCATTCTATATGATAAAGGTGTCTATTTGCTATGGCATATTAAATGTGAATTCCTTATGTTGTAAATATACCATTTCTAGTAAAGATGGACATAAATGGCCTTATATTTGATGATTAAATGATTTATTAATCAAGGGTAAAATGGTAAACTAATTATTAAGTTAGAATAAATAAAAGAAAAATAATTTAAAGCTTATATTCTCATCTTTTTGAACCGAAAATAGAAGAAAGAAGAAGACATTTTCATGTTTTAGGGTTCGGCTATATTGATGCTCAATTGAAGGTCCGTTTTTGTTCCATTTTTGATGATTTCTATGTTTTTGTGATCGTTGCTTTGAATACTAGCTAGCCTATACCCTAATTTCTGAAATTGTTGATGATTTTGTGAAGTTTCATTATTGAATTTATGAGCTTTTTTTATGGTTAATGATAGATTATGAAGGTTTAATGATAGATATACAAGTTTTGTTAAGTGATTTTTGACAAAAATGTTAATTAGGGATTAAATTGTGAAAAGTATAAAATCTGTGGTTAAATGTGTGAATTATTTACAAATATGGTCTATTTTATAGTCTATAAAAATTCGGCTAGCTTGGGTGTAATTGAAATTGTTGAATTTTGTGTATTTGTGAAATAGGGACTAAATTGTAAGAAATGTAAAAGTTTAGGGCTAAAGTGAAAAAAAGCCTAAATATGTGTTTTTGGACTAATGTGTTGATGATTAAAAGAGTTAATTTTGAATGTATATAGATCAAGAACGGAAGAAAAAAGATTTAGATCGGGGAAAACCGAAAGTTGACGAATAGTTGATTCAGTTCGTTTATCCTGAATACAAGGTAAGTTCATATGAAAATAAATATCTTTAAATTGAATTGCATGTGTTTAGTTGTCATGGAAATCTTATAAATGTTGAGCGAGCACTTACGAGCAAGAATCGACAAAGTTACGATAGCCGAGAGTCCTGTACGAACCTTAAGAATAGCATAGGATACGAATGTCATGGCATTAGGTTATCGAGATGTGATTACATGTAAGACCATGTCTGGGACATTGGCATCATTAATCAATTTCGTGTAAGACTCTGTCTGGGAAAGTGGCATCGATATGTGATAACATGTAAGACCATATCTAGGATATTGCATTGTACGAGCTATATATCTTTGCCGAGTATCCTTAATGATTCCGAACGGTTCAACGGGAAAAGTCAAGTTGAGAAAGATTATGTGAATGAGCTAAGTGACTCAGGTACGTATGAGATTCATTCAAGTATTGAGAAGTGAAGTAAATGATGAATTTGATTATGATATTGAACATGTATTCAATGAGAAAGGTTTGTGAACTTGTGTGTGATTAGTTATGTTTAGCATATTTGAATTGCTATACAAATATTTATGTGATGAAATTATTTGTATATGGCTTACTAGCTTTTAAAGCTTACTTTGTGTGTTCTTTCAGAATTCAGATTGGAAGAACCCCCAGGTAATTCGTTCTCTAGGAACCACAGATGTCAACGTTTTCCACCAATGGTATGCATTGTCTCTAAGTAAAGATATGACATATTTGATACATTCTTTCGGAGTACAAGACCGTTCATTAAATACTCTGATTGTGTTCTCCAGCCAGAACTCAGCTCTTTCGGCATCATCATCAATTGTAGCCCGAAACTCCTCAGCCCCATGCTTACGAATCTTATCCATTGGCAGCTTACTCAATCAAATTGGATCTATCACTTGTGGCACAACTGGGACTAGTTGAGAAACAGGAGGGGTGGAGGTTGTTGAGTAGCCGGATTCATTTGAACAAACTCCGTAAACCACTCACTCATCATTTGGAAGAAGGCTTTCTTAGCCTCTTCCTCATGGCTACTAGATTCGAGTCTAGAATTAGACTGCACTGCTCCTTAAGCAGGAGCGGGTGCATTACTTTCAACATCGTCGGCTATGGTTCTATCGGAATCCATTTACTATATAAAAACACACTTTAACTGTCAGGAATCATCACAGTATCGTAGTTTATATATATGGCATGTGTAGCTAGACTCTCACACGCTACGTTAGTCCTAGAATCAACTAAACTGTAGCTCTGATACCAATTAAATGTAACACCCCTAACCCGCATCCGTCACCGGAATAAGGCTACGAGGTATTACCAATCAATCACAACACAAAAGCATACATTTAACATACATTAAGTATTTCCATATAAACATCAATCATACATAACCACATCATCCCTTATGATGGCCTATGAGGCCTTAAACATGCTTTAAAAAAGCTTCGAAACTAAACTAATCACATATGCAAACTTTGGAAAACTTAGAAAATTTTCAAATATATAAGGGTCACACGCCCGTGTGAACAGGCCGTGTGCCTCACACGGTAACCAAGCACACCCGTGTCATAGACTGTGTGAAAACAGGGCATACATACTGACTTGTACTACACAGTCAACCAGACACCCATGTGTCAAACCCCGGATACCTTTCAAAATAGCCACACATACCCATGTGCCAAGGTTGTGTGCCTCACACGGCCATCAGACAAGCCCGTGTGTCTAGGCCGTGCACAAGACTGACTTAAACTTGAAGGGCTACCTCAGGGGATACACGGCCGTGTATCATGACCGTGTGTCGCACACAGGTGAGACACACGCTCATGTCTCTACCCGTGTAGACAAAAATAAGTCATTTGCAAAGCCAATTTGCCACCCTTTACACAAGCACACATAGCAACTAAAATAGCACCATTTCAATACATCTTTAAGCAACCAAAAACATGCCAATTCAAAGTCCTATCATGCCATTTATTCACAACCATTTCAACCTCTCAATTTCCATATTCAAATATACCAAATCATTAAGCCAAAATCATCACAACTTCATAGCTATTAAATGCATTAACTCATTATCTTATCACCTATTTTATATTTCAAAATATATCATTTCAACATCTTATACTCTAGCCACAACTTATCATCTTTCAAGTATTAACTCACCAAATAACAAATAGATACTTGAGCAACCAAATCACCATAGCAAGCATGTCACAACATAAGGCAATACATACATCACATATATCACTTGTCGACACATATAAATCAAGCCAACTTAAATGGCCACACATACCACCATTTACAAGCCAAATCTCATGGCTAATATTACAAACCAAAACATACGAAGTTGACACTAGCCTATACATGCCATATACCATATATACAAAGCTCCCAAAAGTACCAACGAGATGATCGATAGTGTGATGACGTTTCCCGACGCTCTCTGAGTCCGAGCTAGCTTTGATTATCTATAAAACATGGAAAGAACACACAAAGTAAGC
Organism: Gossypium anomalum; assembly: GCA_025698475.1. Lineage (NCBI taxonomy): Eukaryota > Viridiplantae > Streptophyta > Magnoliopsida > Malvales > Malvaceae > Gossypium > Gossypium anomalum. The sequence continues at coordinate 74,165,705 of CM046965.1, read as the reverse complement.
TTTAAAAGCTTAGTAAGCCATACACAAATAATTTCATCACATGAATATTTGTATAACAATTCAAATATGCTAAACATAACTAATCACACACAAGTTCACAAACCTTTCTCATTGAATACATGTTCAATATCATAATCAAATTCATCATTTACTTCACTTCTCAATACTCGTATAAATCTCGTACGTACCTAAGTCACTTAGCTCATTCACATAATCTTTCTAAACTTAAATTTTCCCATTGAACCGTTCGGAATCATTAAGAATACTCGACAAACATATATTGCTCGTACAATGCCATATCCCAGATATGGTCTTACAATGCCATATCAATATGGCCGAACCCTAATACATAAAAATGTCTTCTTCTTTCTTCTATTTTCGGTTCAAAAATATGATAATATAAGCTTTAAATTGTTTTTCTTTTATTTATTCTAACTTAATAATTAGTTTACCATTTTACCCTTGATTAATAAATAATTTAATCATCAAATATAAGGCCATTTATGTCCATATCCACTAAAAATGGTCTATTTACAATATAAGGAATTCAAATTTAATAAGCCATAGCAAATAGACACCTTTATCATATAGAATGCAACTTTTGCATTTTATGCGATTAAGTCCTTTTTTCAAATTAACCACTTAAACGATAAAATTAGCTCACGAAATTTTCACACATATATATTCACATGCTGTAAACACCAAAAGTAATATTAAAATAATTTTATGATCTCATATTTGTAGTTTTGAAACCACTATTCTAATTTAGCTAAAACTGGGTTGTTATACAATCCGAGCGAGTTATACATTTTGACCCACAGCTTTTGTGAGTAGGCCCATTTCACAGTTTGTGTGAGCAGTGATGTAAAGGAAGAGGAAAGGTTATGGTTATATGTTTAGCACACTTCGTGTGACTTTTCCTGTGTATCCAATGTTATTCTAAATGGTTCAATAGGCATGAAAAGGAAAGGAATGGTAAGTTTTCAAATTAGTTATGTCATGAATCTATGAAAAGGATTGAAATGGAAATGTGCAATAAAAGTAGACCTATGTTCATGAGAATGATGATTTCAAATAAAGTCGTTCATGTATAATGACTTACCTTATGTTAATTCAAGTGAATTATGAGTTGATGCACTAACATGTGTTGTTGATGGTGCTTAGGCTTGTGCCAAGTTTATGGTCGGATTATATTATGCTTAATTTTAATGTTAAGATTGAAATGGTAAGTTATGTTCATGATTTACGAGCTTACTAAGCATTATATGCTTACGTGGCTTTCTTTCCTATATTTTATAGATAATTGGAAGCTCGATCAGGTTGGAAGTTCGTCGGAGATCTATCACTCTATCCAGTGATTATATCGGTAATTATTGATGTTTTGGCCAAGGTTATAATGGCATGTATAGGTGGACTTGTGTTTGAATGTTAGTGGATAAGTTTGGCATGTATATGTTATTTTGGTTGATGTACTTTTGGTACTTTTGATGCCTTCCTGGTATGTGTTAATATGGCTAAGATATGATGCATGCTTGAGTGACCAAATGGTATGGTTATAAGGAAGTTCTAATGATCATGACTATGGAATGTTTTCAAGTGGTATTAATTTACATAAGTATGGGTCAGATATGGTAAGTATACATGTTTAGGTATGTTTGGTTTATTGTAATTAAGGTGCCTATTATGGCATATTGGTTGTATGTTAATTGTCTATTGAATTGGTCATTTTATGCATGTTTTGGTAAGGTTTTGGTGCTTTCAGTTTGGGTACAAATGGTGTTTAGGTACAAGTTTGAAATGGTGATAGAAATTACTTTATTTTGGCCAATTTAATGTCCACACGGCCTGAGACACGGGCGTGTGACTTAGCTGTGTGTGACACACGACCGTGTGTCCAGTTTAAGTTTTAAGTTTTGCAAGTCAGACTATTACACGGCCTGGCACACGAGCTTGTGAGGCCATTTTGAGAGTTACACGGCCTGGCACAAGGGCGTGTGGCTTGGCCGTGTGACCCAACTTTGAAAGTTACACAAGCACAGACAGGGGCTGGGATAAGGTCGTGTGTCCCCATTTCAAATGTTACACAGACTGAGACACGGGCGTGTATCTCATCCATGAGTCATACGGCCTGGCCACACAGCTGTGTGACCCCTACAATTCAAAATTTCTAACTTTTTCATAAACTTTCCAATTGATTTCAATTTAGTCCCAAATTGATTCTAAAGTGTTTTTAAGGCCTCAAAAGCTTGATTAAGGGATGATATGCATGTAGATGAATGATTTATGAGATGAATATGTTGAAGTATGAGATGTATGTTTTAAAGTTATGTTTTTATGGTAATGTTCCTTAACACTAATTCAGCGACGGATACGGTTTAGGGGTGTTACAATGATTGACTGGGATTTCTTTCTAGAAAAGTTTAGAGAAAGATATGTTAATCAGATGAAGAAATATTTTTTGTATCTGAGGTAAGAAAGAATCACAATTATGGAATATGAGAGGGAATTTCTCAGACTTACTCATTATGGAAAGAACATGTTTTAAACTGAAAAAGAAATGTGTGATAAATTTGAATGGGGATTAAGGCATGAGATTTGTATACTGGTTACAGCAGTTGAATGTAAAACACTTGCAATAGTGATAGAAAAACCCATAAGATGGAATCGATCATCAGAGATAAAAGTAAGAATTTTGAAACAAAAAGAATAAAGAGAGGTAGATCAAGTCCTCCCTCACCAACATGTTTTAAGAAACATAAAGATCAATCTTTTTCAGCTTTAAGAAAAGATTCACAGTTCACAAGTTTCAAACGTGAAGGATTCAGTAGAATAGTTGCTTCTATGGCAAGTTCTAGTGGTTCTAGAATGATAAAAGTTGAATGTGAATATTATGGTAGGAATCACGGTGGTGAATGTTGGAAGCATTTAGAGGCATGTTTTGGATGAGGGTTTAAAGATCAAATGATTAAATATTGCCCATCTAAGATTAAATTAAGCGTTAAACAATCAGTCAAAAGCCCTAAAAATATTTAGCATGAGAGTAGATCTAGAATGGCAGCTAAATCTAGTTCAGTATAGGGAGCATAAAGGAAAAAAATTTGTAAGTTATGTTCTTGAGTCTCAGCACGAGCTTATGTAATGAAAGCTAAAGAAGATGTTGATCTGCGTAAAGTAATAACTAGTAAATTTTCTTTTCATAGTAACAATATTTATGCTTTGATTGATCCAAGGTCTACTTATTCATATATCTATACTAAGGTTATAGGGGGTCTTAATCTTGAGGTAGTATACTCTGAAACGAATGAGCTAGTAACAAATTCTTTGGGTCAGAGTACTATGGAGAATAAATTGATTAGGAATTTCCCAATAATGTTTGGTGAGCCTACATTTCTAACAGATATGTTTTTATTAAGTTTCATGAGTTTGACGTAATTTTGGGGTTATATTAGTTGACTAGGCATAATGCTATGGTTGATTGTCGAACAGGATAATTTCTGTAGTGTACACTAGGAAAATGATTGTTCAGGGTGCAGATGCTTATCTTGCTTATATCATGGATTCATCTGAATCAAGAAAAGTGATTAGCCAAGTTTTTATGGTAAGAGAATTTGTAAATGTGTTTTCTAGGAAAATTTGATAAGTCGTAATTTATACTGTAACACCCCTAACCCTTATCCGTCGCTAGATTAGGGTTATAAGGCATTACCGATCATATTACAATTCATACAATTATGCATTATATACAACAACTTGACCCTAATATCACATCAGTGGGTATAATCATTTCATATATCAGAACCTAAAAATTTTATCATTCATCACATAGTATAAATAAAATATATCTCTAGTATAAATAAAATATATCTCAAGTACATCAGCATAGCTTATACATATACCGAACATATGACTCATCGATATCTTTATAGTTGAGTATTAAACATGTTCCTAAATAAGCCATGCACTTGCATAAAGTATATATTAATGGAAAATAAATTTCATTACTAGCCTCTTTATTCCTACATGCAACACCATATTGTTAATTTATATGTGATTCATGTTTTTTACATTAATAAAATTTAATGAATCCATTCGAACATATATATATATATATATATATATATATATATATATACATGCATAAATAAAAACTCCTAGCATTTTCGAATAGAGCTTATTAGCAAATCATACTTGAGGCTAAGTAAATATCTAATATGTATATAAGGGATGTAACATGTTACATAAAGGACAAGCTCATTACAACATTTTTAAAACTAAACCACTTTCGGACACAACTAGCAACTCCAGTATAAGCTCATAATATAACTTATTGAAACTTATTTCACAATTTAGCAAACAACTACACATACAATTTAAATTCAATATAACATAGCCGAAAATACCTTAAGGTTTAAGACTAGTGCGCATTCACACTAGGCACCAAAGCCACACTTTATTAATTAATTTCATACCAAGTAAATGACAAAAAAAAAATCATAGAACATTTTTCCTTATTTAATGCCATGCAAAGCTAAATTATATATTTGATTCACACAACTATCCAAGGTTTCCATTACCGAATTATCAAACCAATTTCATAAATCTTTATTACTAAAAACATATTAAATTAAAACTAAATATAATAAACAACATCCACATGCATATTTTATCTTAGTATAATACACATCCAAGCTAATCACCTTCATACCACATCCAAGATTTATAATTAAATTCAATACTCAAAACGCATATCATAATTACTTCCAAACCATGGCATATAGCAAAATAATTGAAACGAGCTCAAACCATAGTCTAGTCAAACCAAACTCAAACATAACACTTAAGCCATTTTCGTATGGCTAAATTATAAACAACCCAAAAATATAATATTTCAAGATAAAATCTAGCCTATACATGCGTACTTAAATCTAAAATCTATAAAACAGAAACAAATATACACACAATAAGCTATTATAGCTTAGTAATCCATAAGCAAATAAACAATCTAATAATATAACTATGTCATAATAAATTTAGTCGAATTTTACTAAAATGAGTATGCTTAGTCTCAACCTACCAAATTCATTCATGATATTTCATTTTTATACAAAATTCTCACCTTGACCGAAAGCCTGTATAACCAACATAAGTAATCCATATTTTATTTACAAAGCCAATATATTATTAAACAATCAAATACACATATACTCATTATTACTACTTAAGCATCATAATATGTCATTACATACACATTAACCAAATGGCCGAATACACTTAGTTACATCAATAAGCATATCACATATCATTTCGAAGACAAACACAGTACATATATATATCCTTATCAAATTTGATTACTATCATATGATTACATCTACCATATTTATTTAATAAGTCATTTGTATCAACCATTAATTACTTACTTACCTTACTTGACTTGGTAACAAATTAATCCATACTTGGCACATAGCTCGTTTTACATATTCAAACATAGCTTATCATTGCCTGATGAACCATTCAGAATCGGATAGGACACTCGGATAATCACATAAATCGTACAACGCCAACGTCCCAGACGTGGTCTTACATGTAGCCACATATCGATGCCACTGTCCCATACAGGGTCTTACTTGTAAACACATATCGGAACCACATATCGATGCCATGGTCTTCCTCGCACACATATATCGTAATCCTATGTCATTACATATGTATCCTAACTATTCCTAAGGTTCATACGGGGCTTTTAGACGTCGTAACTCGGTCGAATCGAACTCTGAAGTTTAGTAGCCAAATTTAATCATGTTCGGCCATAGCTTATTTAAATTCTAACATTTCAGAAGAGCATATAAATATAACATTTAATTACCAAATAAACATGTCTATTTGCTTATAAACTTACCTCGGACAATGAAAAATCGGTACGGATCAACTAGTCGACAACTTTCGATTTCCCCCGATCCAAATTCGATTTCTTTGGTTCTTGATGTAAACATATTCAAATTAAGCTCTTTCAAACATATTTTCATTCAATTTAGTCTAAAAACACATAAATGGGCAAATTACCATTTTACCTCTGACATTTACAATTTTTACAATTTAGTTCCTATTGCACAAAACACAAAATACATCAAATTTCTCCATACCCAAGCTAGGCCGAATATTACCCATGTCCATGCAAGCCCATATAATTCATTAATTTCACATTTTAGTCCCTCAAATTATTATTTTTGCAATTAAGTCCTATTTACTCAAAATCATCAAAAACTCCAATACAAAATATGTTAATCTAAAACATACCTTTCATTTTTCATCATTAAACAACAAAAATCACAAACTATCAACAATGGCACAACTCAAAATATTCATCAAAATCAAAAATTAAAGCTTGGGTTTTGTAGTACTCGAAGCAACGATCTCAAAAACGTAGAAATTATCAAAAATCGAACAAAAACGAACCTTGAATGAGCTTGAATATGGACCGAACCCTAGCTTGCTTTCTTTTCTTTTTATTTTGTTTAGTTTCAGCTACCAAGAATATCAATACTCAAATGGCTTTGTTTATTTTATGTTTTTATATTATAATATAACATATAATAATTTAATATTTAATTTACTTATATACCTTTACTAATAAAATATAAAAACCATGTAACATATATCTTATGCCGTCCCACTTACTTATTAATGGGATATTTACAACATAAATGTCCCAACTTAGAAAGCCACTAACAATTTGGCCCTCATGCATTAAACTATAAGTTTTTAATTTATGCGATTAAGTCCTTTTATTTAATCGGGCACCTAAACGACAAAATTAAATCACGAAAATTCACAGATACAAATTCACACAAAAAAAACACAGAAAATAATTTAAAAATATTTTTCTGACTCAGATTCGTGGTCCCAAAACCACCGTTTCGATTAGGGTCTAAATCAGGCTATTACAACTCTCCCCCCTTAAGAATTTTCGTGCCCGAAAATCTTACCGGTGAATAGGTTCGGATAACGTTCTCTCATTCTACTCTCCAACTCCCATGTTGCTTCCTCAACTCCATGCTTATGCCACAATACTTTAACTAATGGAATCTTCTTATGCCGCAACTCTTTAACCTCACGAGTCAAAATGCGAATCGGTTCTTCTTCGTAGGTCATATCAGGCTAAATTTCAATCTCAGACGAACTAATCACATGTGAAGGATCAAATCAATACCTCTGAAGCATCGAAACATGGAATACATTGTGGATCCTCTCTAACTCAGGTGGCAATGATAATCTGTAAGCAACTGGCCCAATACGCTCTATTACCTCATACGGCCCAATAAACCTCTGACTCAATTTACCTTTACGACCGAATTTGAGTATTTTCTGCCACGGTGAGACTTTCAAGAAAACTTTGTCTCCAATTTGAAACTCTATATCTTTATGTTTCAAGTCCGTATAAGATTTCTGACGATCTGTCGTTGCTTTCAAACTTTCACGGATCACTTTCACTTTTTGTTCAGTTTCTCTGATCAAGTCAAACCCGTGTATCTTATTTTGATCGAGCTCAGTCCAGTACAATGGCGTACGGCATTTACGACCATATAAAGCTTCATAAGGTGCAATTATGATACTCAATTGATAGCTGTTATTATTCACAAATTCAATCAGAGGTAGGTATCGTTCCCACGTACCTTCAAACTTGAGAATGCAAGATCTCAACATATCCTCAAGTATCTGAATGATTCGCTCAGATTGGCCATCTGTTTTTGGATGGAAAGCAGTACTCAAATGTAATTTCGTACCTAATGCATTGATAAACCATAATTTATACATATTTTTATCCCTTTCTTAACATGTTTATGAATGATTTCTCCTTAGATTTGGTGAATTTGATGCTCCTAATCCTTTAATTTCATGTTTATACTTAAGTGAGCATAGAAGAGCAAAAAGAATGAGAAACAGGCCAAAAACAGAGAAAATGGGCCGACAGGGGAAAACAATACGGCCTGGACTTCCTCACACAGGCAGAACACACGCCTGTGCCAATCTAACAGGCTCAACCACGGCCTAAATCAACCTCAGCACAGGCGTGTTGATATCTCAGCCTCAACCACGTCCTGAAGTAATCGCACATGGCCGTGTCACATGAAAGTGTCCTTACCGAACCCTAGCTAAGTTCGATTCAAAAAAAGGCAAGTTTTAGGGTTTTAGGCATTATAAAGCCTATTTAAACACCCTAGAGGAAGAATAAAGAGGGGAAGGAGAATAAAGAGTAAGGAATTACTCCAAGGAAGCCGATTGATCCATCTTAGAAGCCGGATTCATCATCATCAAGACTGAAGATCTCTCCTCAATTTCCCTTCAAGAGTTCTGGGCTTTCTTTATATTTTGTATTCTTTATTATTCTGAGATGTTTTCTTATTTAGTTATGAACTAAAACCCCTAAATACCTAAGGGGGATGAAACCTAAGACGAATCTTGCTATTATTTTCTGAATCGTATGATAAATATTTGACTTGTTCTTAATTATGTGTTCTTAATTCTTGTTTTGATATTTTAGGATATCACTTCAAGTTAATGCTCTTAGTTGGAGTTGATTGCGCGCCTAGAGATAGGGTGACAAGATTTTGCCAGATTAGGGTAAAACCTAATAAGGGAATCCAAAGATTGAGTTAATGCAACCCTAGGGTGTTAATTAGAGAAAAGTCTCGGTTATTCAACCTAGGGATTAGACGTTATTAGTCTTGAATAGGGATAATAACGTAACTTAGGGATTTTTACGGAACAAGTTAAATGAATAAATTATTCAGTTCGGAGCCAAAATAACATGTAAAGTCTAGGTGGATTTTTCGTTAGGTATTGTCCTAAATCAATCGTTTTTCCCAAAAGTAATTTCCCAATTCTATTTTCTGCAACTTCTTAGTTTAATTAATTAGTTAGTTAAAAAAAAACCCTTATTTCTTAGGCTAGATAATAAAAAGACAGTCATTACTAGTACTTTTAGTCTTTCGGGTTTGACAATCCAGTCTTGCTAAAGCTATACAACTGTTCGATAGGTACACTTGCCTACATCGTGATAATAGTTAGTCTCAAGAACGTTTAATTATAAATTTATAAAACTTATCACACAAAATCACGATCAAGTATTTGGCGCCGTTGCCGGGGACTAAAATATTAGGAACACTCAATTTTTATTACTTTAGCCATTTATTTTTCTTGCAATTTAATTTAATTTTTATTTTTACTTTTATTTACTAACTGTCTTTTTCTTTCTTCTAGCAGGTTCTTATAGTTTATGACTAGAAGAAACCCGTCAGGACCACTACTTTTTGACGAAGAGATCGATCGTACAACTCGTAGAAACCAACGAGAAATAAGGCGAAGCCTAAGATACACAGAAGAAGAGCAAGAGGACGATATCTCAACTACAGCTGAGGAGATGGCTGAAAATCAAGACAATCAACTACCTCCTGCGATACCTGCTGAATTAGCAAATCAGAATCCTGGTCCTCGTACTATGTATGATTATGCTAAACCTAGTTTAACAGGAACTGAGTCAAGTATAGTTAGGCCTGCTATTGCTGCAAATAATTTTAAACTGAAATCTAACACGATTCAAATCATACAACAATTTGTTCAGTTTGATGGTTTGCAGGATGAAAACCCCAACACTCACTTGGCAATTTTTTTAGAAATCTGCGACATTTTTAAAATAAATGGTGTCTCTGATGAAGCCTTCCGTCTTCGGTTATTCCTTTTTTCACGAGGAGCAAGGCTAAACAGTGGTTGAACTTGTTACCACGAGGGTCCATCACTACTTGGGAACAAATGACCGAAAATTTTTTATTAAAGTATTTTTTGCCGGCTAAAACGTAATGAAATCTCTTCTTTTGTACAGATGGATTTAGAAACACTTTACGATGCATGGGAGAGATATAAGGACCTATTGCGAAGGTTCCCTCAACATGGGTTACCTCTATGGCTACAAGTTCAAATGTTCTACAATGGTGTGAATCCCTCAACAAGACAGATGATTGACACAGCCGCTGGTGGAACCATCAACAACAAAACACCTAAAGAGGCTTACGAATTTATTGAAGAGATGTCACTGAATAACTATCAGTGGCAAGTCATGAGGACTAAGCCAACTAAAACAGAAGGCGTTTATAACGTCAACTTAGTTACTATACTGTCAAATCAGGTAGAACTTTTAAATAAAAAGATTGATGCTTTAATTGGTTCTACGCAGGTTCATCCAGTAATGCAATGTGAAGCGAGTGGAGGTGGATCGAGTAATCCAAAATATCAACCCTATGGCCACAACATAGAAAAGGAGCAATTAAATTATATGGGTAATAATCCTCGATCTCAAAATAATCCTTACAGTAATACCTATAACGCAGGTTGGAGGAATCACCCAAACTGCTCATGGGGAAGTCAAGGAAATCAGAGACCACTACCACCCCCAGGCTTCTAACAACCACCTTACCAACAAGAGGAAAAATCGAACCTTAAGGAGATGCTGTCCAAATTTATCATGGTGTTAGAAACTCATTTCTAGAATACCGAGACAACACTTAAAAATCAACAAGCATCAATCCAAGGGATCGAAACTCAGATAGGCCAGCTATCCAAACTAATTTCTAAACGACCACAAGGTAGCTTGCCAAGTAATACTGAACCTAACCTAAGGGAACAGCTCAACGCAATTAATGTTCAAGATGAAAAAGGATTCGTTGAACCTGAGCCAGAACCAAGGCAAGAAACTGTAGTGAGCAAAGGTAAAGGTGAGGTAAGTCATAATGAAAGCAAAACGATGAATGTAGAATATAAACCTCGTGTGCCATACCCTAACGCGACAAGGAAAGACCGCTCAGACAAACAATTTGGTAAATTCCTTAAACTTTTGAAAAAATTACATATTAACTTACCGTTTATTGAAGCTCTATCGCAGATGCCGAATGCAATGAAATTTTTAAGGGAGCTTTTAGCAAACAAGTAGAAATTGGACGAAGCGTCGCATGTGGAACTAAACACAGTTTGCCAAGCTATTCTACAGAATAAGCTACCCAACAAATTAAAAGATCCAGGGATTTTTACAATTCCTTGCTTAATTGGTAGTTTAGATGTTAATAATGCATTAGCTGATTTAGGGGCTAGTATCAATATCATACCTTACAAAATGTTTAAGCAACTAGGTCTTGGGAAACCTAAACAGACTAGGATGAGTATTTAATTAGCAGATAAAACTATAAGATTTCCTAGGGGTATTATTGAAGATGTTCTAGTTAAAATCGATAAATTTATATTTCCCATTTTTTTCGTTGTTCTAGACATAGAGGAGGACAACAACACCCCTTTGATTTTAGGGAGGCCCTTTTTAGCAACTGCTAAAACAATTATTGATGTTGGCACAGGTAAGCTCACACTTCATGTAGGAGACAAAACAATCACCCTTCAAGCTCGTAATTCTGGCAACACATCAAAAATTGAAGGTGATCATATAAACCATTCTAATAAAACTGACAATATGGTGCATTCTACTTTGCAGGAAATGAGTACGAAAGATGTACATGAGCCATGTTCAAGAAATAATAGAGGACCCATCCATGAAGAACGAAGGCTGCAAATAGAGGAGCTAGATGAATGGCAAACACATAAATCAAGAACACATGATAAACCAAAACTACGCTAGAACAAGCTCGATACCTCTCCAAATCAACTTAAGGTTGGAGATAAAGTCTTACTAGATACCGCAGATCCTCACATTGTCACTGCCAACTCGAATGAAGAAATCCCTCTTACAGTACTTAGTATTTTCCCATTCGGTACAGTCGAGGTCAGTCATCCCAAGTTTGGCACTTTTAAAGTAAACAACATCCGTCTAAAACCTTATTTTAATGAGATTGATAGCAGGAATGAGGAGTATGAACTCCTCAAACCACCATGACCATTCAACAGAGAGGTAAGTCGAGCTTAGACTATAAATAAGCGCTTCTCGGGAGGCAACCCAAGCACTAACTGTATTAACTTCATTAAATTTTAGTGTTTTACACCTAACCTACTAACGGAGCTCTTGAAAATAGGTTCACCACAGAAGCACGGTCAAGCACACGAGCGTGCTTAAGACCGTGTAAAAATAGGGCAAAGATTTCCCCAAAACACGACCGTGCGACATGGCCGTAGGCAAACCTGCCAAAATAACACGGGCGTACGACACACCCGTGCCCCAGGACCGTGGTTGAAACTGAGAAACTAGCATGGGCGTGCGACATGCCCATGTCTAGTACCTGTGGTCGAACCTGTCAAATTAACACGGGCGTGGGAGAAGCGAACGAAGCTAGACACAGTCATGCGACACGGCCGTGTGCACCAACACGCCCAAGGTACATAGGTGTGGGGCGAATGTCAGGCACACCGAAATTAGAAAAAATGCGAAATCACACGGGCTGAAATTGGGGAACACGGGCGTGTCCCCTGGCCGTGTGGCCCAAAATCTATAAATACCCTGCACTATTCATTGTCTTATTCACTCAAAAACCCTAACCCTAGCCGCTGAAATCCCACACGGCCTCTTTGCCACGCCCGTGCTCCGCCTCCACCATTTTTGACGTTCATTCTTCCCTCTCTAGCGTTTGTTCACTATTATCTTGTCTATTTTACTAATTTCTAAGGCTATTTATCATAATAATATGCAATTTTTCATGTTACTTCCATATTTTTATCACTCAAATGCTATATCTAGAATAGTTATTATCTTTCCCTTGTTAAAGTTCTTACTCATTACATGATTTCTTTACTACATTTGACTAGTTTTAAGTGAATATTCATGATTTCTCATTCCTTTTGTGTTGACATTTTTTGTTCATCCATACAATATTCTTTGCCAAATATTTTTTTTAGTTATTCATGCTACTATCATGTAATGCCACAAAAGTATGCTATAAAATGGATTAGTTTAGTTAGATTTGTTAAGTGTTGTGGCCGAAATTATTTACGATTTTTTTACCTTGACCAAGATGAATTAATGGTTTTGATTGCAAGTTTACCATGTCGTCTTCACGAAAGAAAGCTTCAGTCCCTGCCTCAAAGAAAAAGATCCTCAGGCCCTACCACGAAAATTCGCCACCCTTGCCTATAGTTCTCCAATAGGCCCCAAGAAGAACTTTTCCAAATACTACGGACCCAACCTTTAACTGTGGGCCGCTGCATCGACTGGGCTGCGGTAGAACAAGTTCAGCTCGCTAATGTGATTCGGGCCCCCCTAACCACCGATCCTTGGGAGCTTTTCTTTGGGATCATCGAGCTGACATACTTGAGCTCACGATGGAACTGTGCTCGAAATTCCATCTTCAGACCGTCATGACCAACCATGATGATCCCGGTACGGTCCAATTTAGACTTGGCGGTCTAGTACGCCAATTGAGCATCCCAGAGTTTGGTGTAGCACTAGGCCTTTACACAGGGGAGTTCCAACAAGAGAACGATCTCGATACCCTCAATCGCCACATCCATTATTCTCCCTCAAAGTGCTGGAACGCCCTCGTGACACGTTCGGCCGGCTACGACCCCAGTCGCTCCAAGGCATCATCTCTCTCTCCGTCCTTAAGGTATCTACATTCTATTTTATCCCACACTTTAACAGAGCAGAGAAAGACCACTGGCATCGCCACTACCCACGATGTCTACTACTTATGGTGTATGTCGCACGGGTACGTCCTCGACCTCACCTACTTATAGCCCTTTTCATTTGCCACAAAACTGAGCGACATCGAAGAGGGGTCATCTCTATTGGCCCCTACGTGACACAACTGGCGCGACACTTCAGACTCCTCGACACTGTGGCCCAAAAATCATCTCTTACCCTTATTAGCTAGATGTCTCCATAAGGTATCTCCAACATGCTTCGCATGAGGATGATCGAGAGGCACCGAGGAACCTACCCTCCCTAATATCGTCTTGCCCAATCTACCGAGGAGGAGGCTCCAGAGGACATTACTGATGATGTCCCTCCATAGCACGAGGACCCACCATCCCAGCCACCACGATCCCATTGTCCAGTTAATGCGGCGGCTTCATATGCTGAATGCCTCAACCGATTCAAGCAGTAGTGTTTTCAAAGATTTGACAACATTGATGCTACTCTCCAGCAGATCTGTTAGCACTTCCACATCTCATCGCCGCCACCACCTCGCGAACCATCCGGCGATGATGATGATATTTAATTTAATTTTTATCTTTATTTTTATTTTTAGTTTTATTTCTATTTCTATTTTTAAGTCTTTATTATATTCAGTTTTGACATTTAATTATTTTTTCCCTTTTTGTTACTATCTTTTATTTAGCTTTTATTAATTAGTTTTTTTTTCTTCTTTATGAGTAATTATTCTTCCTAATGTTCTTTAAATAGTTCCTGATTTCCTCACGGTTATAAAGAGCTCCAAAGCTCAGAATTTCTTAGGAACTTCAAACTCCACAGAAAAAGGTTCTCCACGACTGCCATGCCCTACTCGATAACGAGATATAATATTCTTTTGGCGCATCACTTGTGGAACCCAACCTCTACTACCACCGGAGTATCCTCCTCCACTCTACATAACTCCAAACTAGGGAGTTCATTCATTTACAACTCAGGAAATTTCAATTCTCTCCCTATCTTACAATTTTATATTTTTCTATATATCTATCTTTGTACATTGAGGGAAATGTACATCTTAAGTGTGGGGGGGTAATCATTTCACTATCAGAAAAACCCCTAAATGTTGCCTTGTTATCTCGTAAATCTCTCATATCATGTTTAGAATGAATTTTGACTAATTTATGATTTTTATTGATATATCTTTAATTAAAATATAGGCATTCATGCATTGATTTTTTAAACTTTAAGACATTAGAAAATTAAGCATGATAAGTTGGTTTTTAAGAATTTAAAATTTTAGGTTGTCTCCCCAAGTTTAGGTACTATCTTGAATTGAATTCCACAAGTTTAAACATCAAAAAGCCATATTTTTTGAGATTTTGAGCCTTCAAGAGCATCTATTAATTCTTTCATGCTCACTTTTATTATTGCTTTGAGAGTGTCAAAATCGAATTGTTATTCTAGAACTTGCCTGATTATGCATGTCAAGACCACACCATTTGATTTGATATGTCAAGATGATAGAGGCACTTAGGATTAACCCACTCATGCCATGAAAAGTCTACCTCCATGATTAACCCTTAGTAAACCCCTTTCAGCCTGACAAGCCATCCTTTGTATCACCCTTAATATTAACCCTTAACCTATTATTGTTCAAATCCCCTCCATTAATTTGATCCCTATTTTTGTCGAGAGTTGATTCAATAAATTGCTTAGCTATATATTGTTCTTAATAGTAATCTATATTATTTGACTTGTTCTTAAAAAATATGATATTATTTTTTTATACATATTAGTAATAGAAGTCTTCTATCTTTAAGTTCAAGTATGTAAATTCTTTGAGAAGAAGCCGTGTTATACGCAAGTAATGATTAAATATTTTTCTAGTGAAGTAATTTTTTAACTCAATCTCGATTCTAACCTTTTTTTTTTAGCTTGTGACCATACCCCCTAACCAAGCCTCGTTACAACCCTCTAAAGACTTTTTGATTGATGTATCATCTCAATTTATAGTGGTGGATATTTGATTTTCATGCAAGTCTATAGTAATAACTTTTCATGTTGATTGATGAATACTGATTTCATTGTCCTTAAACACTTCGAGTGATTTGAGTGAATCTTTAGTGAGGATGTTAGACTCTGTGAGATTTCGAATCGATGGTAACTATTTAGATGAAGAGAGATGCCTAAGTTTTTCATGATTAAAATACTCAACTTGGAATGTTTGAAGCTTTAATGTTCTTTTAGTTAGATTCTCAATGTATGATTACTTATAAGTTAGGTTGAGATATTATTCATAGGAATTATAAGTTGAGAAAAAGGAATTCTTAATTGTGAGTTGAGGATTTTGCTTCAGGACAAGCAAACGCTTAAGTGTGGGGGTATTTGATAAACCGTAATTTATACATATTTTTATCCCTCGCTTAACATGTTTATGAATGATTTCTCCTTAGATTTGGTGAATTTGATGCTCTTAATCCTTTAATTTCATGTTTTATACTTAGGTGAGCATAAGAGAGAAAAAAGAATGAGAAACGGGCCAAAAACAGAGAAAACGGGCCGACAGGAGAAAACAACGCGACTTAGACTTCTCACACGGGCAGAACACACGCCCGTGCAAATCTAACAGGCTCGACCACGGCCCAAATCAACCTCAGCATTGGCATGTTGATATCTCAGCCTCGGCCATGGCCTGAAGTAATCGCACACGACCATGTTACACAGGCATGTCCCTGCCGAACCCTAGCTAAGTTCTATTTGGAAAAAAGGCAAGTTTTAGGGTTTTTAGGCATTCTAAAGCCTATTTAAACACCCTAGAGGAAGACTAAAGAGGGGAAGGAGAATAGGGAGTAAGGAATTACTCCAAGGAAGCCGATTGATCCATCTCAGAAGCCGGATTCATCATCATCAAGACTGAAGATCTCTCCTCAATTTCCCTTCAGGAGTTTTGGTTTTTCTTTATGTTTTGTATTCTTTATTATTCTAAGATGTTTTCTTATTTAGTTATGAACTAAAACCCCTAAATACCTAAGGGGGAATGAAACCTAAGACGAATCTTGTTATTATTTTCTGAATCATATCATAAATATTTGACTTGTTCTTAATTTTGTGTTCTTAATTCTTGTTTTGATATTTTAGGATATCACTTCAAGTTAATGCTCTTAGTTGGAGGATGAATAGTCCCTGGCTAAGAGTGAGTTGATTGCGCGCCTAGAGATAGGGTGACAAGATTTTGCCAGATTAGGGTAAAACCTAATAAGGGAATCCAAAAATCGAGTTAATGCAACCCTAGGGTGTTAATTAAAGAAAAGTCTCGGTTATTCAACCTAGGGATTAGATGTTATTAGTCTTGAATAGGGAAATAACATAACTTAGGGATTTCTACGGAACAAGTTAAATGAATAAATTGTTCGATTCGGAGCCAAAATAACAAGTAAAGTATAGGTGGATTTTTCCTTAGGTATTGTCCTAAATTAATCATTTTCCCAAAAGTAATTTCCCAATTCTATTTTCTACAACATCTTAGTTTAATTAATTAGTTAGTTAAAACAAACCCCTTATTTCTTAGGCTAGATAATAAAAAGATAGTCATTACTAGTACTTTTAGTCCTTTAGGTTCGACAATTCGGTCTTGCTAAAGCTATACTATTGTTCGATAGGTACACTTGCCTACATCGTGATAATAGTTAGTCTCAAGAATGTTTAATTATAAATTTATAAAACTTATCACACAAAATCACAATCATACATCTTGCAGCTTTTTCCAAAACCGCGATGTAAACCTCGGGTCTCTATCTGAAACAATAGATATAGGCACACCATGTAATCTCACAATCTGAGAGACATACAATTTAGCTAGCTTATCAAGTGAGTAGTCCGTATGTATCGGAACAAAATGAGCCGATTTAGTCAATCTATCAACCACAACCCAGATTGCATCTTTCTTGCTCGATGTCAACGGTAAACCTGATACAAAATCCATCGTAACTCTATCCCACTTCCACTCGGGTATCATGATAGGCTGAAGTAATCCTGAAGGCATCTGATGTTCTTCTTTTACTTGTTGACAGACTAAACATCTTGCAACAAAGTAAAAAATGTCTCATTTCATACCATGCCACCAGTAAAGCTGTTTCAGATCATTGTACATCTTTGTACTACCTGGGTGAACAGATAACTGACTACTGTGAGCTTCATTCAAAATCATATGAATCAACTCTGAATTTCTCGGAACACATATTCGGCCCCTGAATCTCAAACAGTCATCAGCATCAACTCTAAATTTTGAATTTGCATCTGTCTCACACTGAGCTCATTTTGCGATCAACTCATTATCAACCTTCTGGGCATCACAAATTTGTTGAATGAATAACGGTCTTGCTTTTATTTCAGCTACTATCTAACCATCATCAGACATGGTCATATGCGTATTCATTGCTCGCAAAGCAAACAATGATTTTTGGCTTAAAGCATCAGTACAACATTAGCCTTTCCCGGGTGGTAATCAATCATAAGCTTGTAGTCTTTTAGCAAATCTAGCCATCTGCATTGTCTCAAATTCAGATCTTTCTGAGTCATCAAGTATTTTAGGCTTTTATGTTCAGAATAAACATGACAGTTCTCACCAAACAGATAGTGACGCCAAATCTTCAATGCAAAAATAATGGTTGCCAATTCAAGGTCGTGTGTCAGATAGTTTCTTTCATGTGGTTTCAACTGTCTCGAGGCATAAGCTATCACTCTGCCTTCCTGCATCAAAATGCAACCCAAACCATTTAAAGATGCATCACTATAAATGACAAATTCTTTACCCGATTCTGGCTGAACTAACACTGTAGCTTCTATCAAAAGGGCTTTCAATTGATCAAAGCTTTTCTAATACTTTTCTAACCACTCAAACTTAACATCTTTCTGCAATAGCTTTGTTATCGGGGCTACAATCATAGAGAACCCTTTCACGAACCGTCTATAATAACCAACAAGTCCCAGAAAGCTTCGGACTTCAGAAACATTCTTCAGAGGTTTCCAATCAAGTATGGCTGAAATTTTGCTCGGATCAACCCAAATACCTGATGCTGATACCACATGACCCAGAAAACTGACTTCACTTAACCAGAACTCACATTTACTAAATTTCACATACAACTGCTTATCTCGCAAAGTTTGCAACACAAGTCTTAAATGTTCAGCATGTTCAATTTCATCACAAGAGTAGATCAAAATGTCATCTATAAGCACAACCACAAACCGGTCTAGATACGGTCTGAATATCCGATTCATCAAATCCATGAAAACAGCAGGTGCATTAGTGAGTCCGAAAGGCATAACCAGAAACTCATAGTGTCTGTACCTCGTTCTGAAAGCAGTCTTTGGCACATCTGAATCTTTAACTCGCAACTGATAGTATCCTGATCTCAAATCTATCTTCGAAAAGACTGTAGCCCCTTTCAGTTGGTCAAACAGATCATCAATCCGTGGCAATGGATACTTATTCTTTATAGTCACCTTATTAAGCTATCTGTAATCGATGCACATTCTCATAGTTTCATCCTTCTTTTTCACAAACAATACAGGTGCACCTCACGAAGAGAAATTCGGTCACGCGAAACCTCTATCTGTCAATTCTTGCAACTGAGCTTTGAATTCTTTTAATTCTGTAGGTGCCATTCTGTACGGAGCTATAAATATTAGAGTCGTCCCAGGTATTAACTCAATACCAAACTCTACTTCCCGAATAGGTGGCAAACCCGGTAGTTCTTCTAGAAACAAGTCTGAATACTCACATACAACAGGTACTGATTCAATGTTTCTTTTAGTCGCTTTACTATTGAGCACATAGGTAAAATAAGCTTCACACCCTTTTCTCACATATTTCTGAGCTAGCATCGAAGATATCACTACTGGTAAACCATACAAATCACTAGATTCAACCCAATTGACTTCATCATTCTGACTCCGTAGATCGATGGTCTTTCTTTTACAGTTCACAACAGCATCATGTAAAGTCAGCCAATCCATACCCAAAATTATATCAAACTTATCAAATGGCAGCAACATCAAATCAGCCGGAAAGTACATATCTCGAACCATCAAGGGACAATTCTTGCACACTTTATCAACCATAACACACCAACCCAAGGGATTTGACACTCTAATCACAAACTTAGTAAACTCAATAGGTAGAGTCTTACTGAATACTAATGTCTCACATACATAAGAATGAGTAGAACCAGGATCAATCAATACAATTACATTAGTATCACAAAGAGTGAATGTACCAGTAATGACATCTGGGGATAAAGCCTCCTCCATGCACGTATAACATAGGCCCTAGTAGGTGCACGAGCCTCAGATCTATTTGCTGTATTTTTATTTCCTCTCTGACTACCATTTGCATTACTCGTATTTCTCGGTGGTCTACCTCAAGCCGCAGTATTACCTGATCTCGAGTTCTGCACTAGATTCTCTTCAGCTAACCTTGGGCAATCTTGAATATAGAGCTCCGTCGACCCGCATTTAAAACAAGCCCGGTCATGTAATCTACAACTGCCTGGATGTTGTTTACCACAATGCTCACACTCAGGTTGACTAGATCTGACATTACCCACACTACCTACCGAGGTACCTCTCGAACTCACAGGTGGTCTGTTCTAGTCTCGTCGAGAATAACTCGAAGTAGCTTTTGAATGACTAAAATCATCTAGGGACTTCTTTGATGCTGATTGGAATGACTTACTGGGTGTTCTTTTGCATGCATCTGTAGCTTCAAAGTCAGCTTTTCT
Source organism: Gossypium anomalum (assembly GCA_025698475.1). NCBI lineage: Eukaryota > Viridiplantae > Streptophyta > Magnoliopsida > Malvales > Malvaceae > Gossypium > Gossypium anomalum. Next base: position 74,145,305 of record CM046965.1, on the reverse strand, counting down.
TTTCTCTTTCCCAAGCTCTTCAGCTTTGCAGGCTCGCTCAACAAGTACCACAAACTCTTTTATCTCAAGTATGCCAACTAATAGTTTGATATCTTCATTCAACCCATCTTCAAATCTTTTACACATTATGGCTTCAGTAGAAACACACTCTCGGGCATACCGGCTAAGTCTCACAAATTTTCGCTCATACTCCGTCACTGTCATCCGACCCTGTTTTAGCTCTAAAAATTCTTTACGCTTCTGATCTATAAATCTCTGACTGATATATTTCTTATGGAACTCAGTCTGAAAGAATTCCCAGGTTACTTGCTCTCTCAGAACTACTGATACTAGGGTATTCCACCAGTGATATGCTGTGTCTCGAAGTAAAGATATGGCACATTTCAAACACTCATCTGGGTATAGGATAACTCATCAAACACACGGATGGTATTATCAAGCCAGAACTCAGCCCGCTCAGTATCATCATCATCAATGGCTTTAAACTCTTCAGCTCCATTTTTTCTGATTTTATTGACAGGTGGTCTATTCAATTCAATGGATCACTTACTTGAGGTACAGCAGACATGAAAGATGAATTAATCAGGGGTGGAGGTTGTTGTGTAGCTGGGTCAGTCTGGATATATTGAGTGAACCAATCATTCATCATTTGATAGAAGGCTTGTTTAGCCTCACTTTCTTGATTACTCGGAGTCAGCCAAGAATCAGCCTGTGCTGTCCCTTGTGCGGGAGCAGGTGCAATACTCTCGACATCATCAGCTACAGCTCTGTCAGGATCTATTTACTATATGAAAACACTTTTCAAATGTCAGAAGCCATGACACTATCATAGTGTATAATTATGGCATGTATAGCTAGACTCACACTAGCTACGTTAGTCCTAGAGCCTACTAAACCGTAGCTCTGATACCAATAAAATGTAACACCCTTAACTCGTATCTGTCACCAGATTAGGGCTATAAGGCATTACCGATCATATTACAATTCATACAATTATGCATTATATACTACAGCTCGACCCTAATATCACATCAGTGGGTATAATCATTTCATGTATCAGAACCTAAAAATTTTATCATTCATCACATAGTATAAATAAAATATATCTCAAGTACATCAGCATAGCTTATACATATACCGAACATATGACTCATCGATATCTTTATAGTTGAGTATTAAACATGTTCTTAAATAAGCCATGCACTTGCATAAATTATATATTAATGGAAAATAAATTTCATTACTAGCCTCTTTATTCCTACATGCAGCACCATACTGTTAATTTATATGTGATTCATGTTTTGTACATTAATAAAATTTAATGAATCCATTCGAACATATATATATATATATATATATATATATATATATATATACATGAATAAATAAAAACTCCTAGCATTTTCGAAAAGAGCTTATTAGCAAATCATAATTGAGGCTAAGTAAATATCTAATATATATAAGGGATGTAACATGTTACATAAAGGACAAGCTCATTACAACATTTTTAAAACTAAACCACTTTCGGACACAACTAACAACTCCAGTATAAGCTCATAATATAACTAATTGAAACTTATTTCACAATTTAGCAAACAACTACACGTACAATTTAAATTCAATATAACATAGCCGAAAATACCTTAAGGTTTAATACTAGTGCGCATTCAACCTAGGCACCAAAGCCACACTTTATTAATTAATTTCATACCAAGTAAATGAAAAAAAAAAAACTATCATGGAACATTTTTCCTTATCTAATGCCATGCAAAGCCAAATTATATATTTAATTCACACAACTATCCAAGGTTTCCATTACTGAATTATCAATAAATCTTTATTAATAAAAACATATTAAATTAAAACTAAATATAATAAACAACATCCACATGCATATTTTATCTTAGTATAATACACATCCAAGCTAATCACCTTCATACCACATCCAAGATTTATGATTAAATTCAATACTCAAAATGCATATCATAATTACTTCCAAATCATGGCATATAGCAAAATAATTGAAACGAGCTCAAACCATAGTCTAGTCAAACTAAACTCAAACATAACACTTAAGCCATTTTCGCATGGCTAAATTATACACAACCTAAAAATCTAATATTTCAAGATAAAATCCAGCCTATACATGCCATAGTTCAAGTTCAACTATTTAAATACCAAAACAGCAGATAGTGTGATGGACTTTGCTGACGATCCCTGAGCTTGTAACTTAAATCCAAAATCTATAAAACAGAAACAAATATACACACAATAAGTTATTATAGCTTAGTAAGCCATAAGCAAATAAACAATCTAATAATATAACTATGTCATAATAAATTTAGTCAAATTATACTAAAATGCGTATGCTTAGTCTCAACCTACCAAATTCATTCATGATATTTCATTTTTATACAAAATTCTCACCTTGGCCGAAAGCCTGTATAACCAACATAAGTAATCCATATTTTATTTACAAAGCCAATATATCATTAAACAATCAAATACACATATACTCATAATTACTACTTAAGCATCATAATATGTCATCACATACACATTAACCAAATGGTCGAATACACTTAGTTACATCAATAAGCATATCACATATCATTTCGAAGACAAACACAGTACATATACATATATATATATATATATATCCTTATCAAATTCGATTACTATCATATGATTACATCTACCATATTTATTTAATAAGTCATTTGTATCAACCATTAATTACTTACTTACCTTGACTTGGTAACAAATTAATCCATACCTGGCACATAGTTCGTTTTACATATTCAAACATAGCTTATCATTGCCCGATGAACCATTCGGAATCGGATAGGACACTCGGATAATCACATAAATCGTAAAATGCCAACGTCCCAGACGTGGTCTTACATGTAGCCACATATCGATGCCACTGTCCCAGACAGGGTCTTACTCGTAAACAGATATTGAAACCACATATCGATGCCATCGTCTTATTCGTACACAAATATCGGAATCTTATTTCATGAAATATGTATCCTAACTATTCCTAAGGTTTATACGGGGCTTTCGGACGTCGTAACTCGGTCGAATCGAACTCGAAAGTGTAGTAGCCAAATTCAATCATGTTCAACCATAGCATATTTAAATTCTAACATTTCATAACAGCATATAAATATAACATTTAATTACCAAATAAACACGTCTATTTGCTTATAAACTTACCTCGGACAATGAAAAACCGGTACGGATCGACTAGTCGACCACTTTCAATTTTCCCCGATCCAAATCTGATTTCTTTGGTTCTTGATCTAAACATATTCAAATTAAGCTCATTCAAACATATTTTCATTCAATTTAGTCCAAAAACACATAAATGGAAAATTACCATTTTACCCCTGACATTTAAAATTTTTATAATTTAGTCCCTATTACACAAAACACAAAATACATCAAATTTTTCCATACCCAAGCTAGGCCGAATATTACCCAGGTCCATACAAGCCCATATAATTTATTAATTTCACATTTTAGTCCCTCAAATTATTATTTTTACAATTAAGTCCTATTTACTCAAAATCATCAAAAACTCCAATACAAAATATGTTAATCTAAAACATATCTTTCATTTTTCATCATCAAACAACAAAAATCACAAACTATAAACAATGGCATAACTCAAAATATTCATCAAAATCAAAAATTGAAGATTAGGTTTTGTAGTACTCGAAGCAACAATCTCAAAAACGTAGAAATTATCAAAAATCGAACAAAAACGAACCTTTAATGAGCTTAAATATTGACCGAACCCTAGATTGCTTTCTTTTTTTTTTATTTTGTTTAGTTTCGGCTACCAAGAATATGAACACTCAAATGGCTTTGTTTATTTTATGTTTTTATATTATAATTTAACATATAATAATTTAATATTTAATTTACTTATATACCTTTACTAATACAATATAAAAACCATCTAACATATATGTTGTGCCGTCTATTAATGGGATATTTACAACATAAATGTCCCAATTTGGCCCTCATGCTTTAAACTATCAAGTTTTTAATTTATACGATTAAGTCCTTTTAATTAATCGGACACCTAAACGACAAAATTAAATCACAAAAATTTCACAGATATAAATTCACACAAAATAAAAATGAAAAATAATTAAAACATATTTTTCTAACTCAAATTCGTGGTCCCGAAACTAACGTTTCGATTAGGATCTAAATCGGGCTGTTACATATACATATTTCTATCCCATGCTTAGCACATTTTTGGATTAACCAACATTATATTTATAGAATTTGATGCTCCTAGTCCTTTAATTTCATATCTTATACTTAAGTGAGCATAGGAAAGTAAAAAGAATAAGAAACGGGCCAAAAACGAAGAAAATGGGCTAGCATGGGAAATCAACACGGCCTGAACTTCCTCACACGGGTAAAACACACGCCCGTTCCATTCTAGTAGGTTTGAACATGGCTTAAAGCCACCTCAACATGGGCGTTTCTATTTCTCAGCCTTGACCATGGCCTGAAGTAATCGAACACGGGCGTGTCCCTGTCGAGCCCAAGATGAGTTCTATTCAAAAAAGGGCAATTTTGAGGGTTAGAAAGCATTCTAAAGCATATTTAAAAGACCCTAAAGGAGGGGAGAAAGAGACGAAGAGTAAGAAGTAAGGAATTACTCGAAGGAAGTCGATTGATCCATCTCGGAAGCCGGATTCACCTCCAAAACTAAAGATCTCCCTTGAATTTCTTTCAGGGGTTTTTGGGTTTTCTTTATGTTTTGTTATAATTCTTCTGAGATGTTTTCTTTTCTAGTTATGAACTAAATCCCCTAAATACCTAAGGGGGATGAAACCTAAGATGGATCTTGTTAATATTTTCTGAGTTGTATGATAAATACTTGATTTGTTCTTAATTATGACTTTAACTCTTGTTTGAATATTCCAAGATATTAGTTCAAGTATTGATGTGCTTATTCGGAGGATGAATAGTCCTTGTCTAAGAGTAGATCATTCATAATTAAGCGGAGTTGCATGCAATCCTAGAGATAGGACGACATAAATTTGCCAGATTAGAGTCAAATCTAATAAGGGAGTCTATAGATTGAGTTAATGCAACCTAGGGTTAGACGTTATTAGTCTTGAATAGGGATAATAACATAACTTAGGGATTTCTACGGATCAAGTCAAGTGAATAAATCGTCTGGTTCAAAGTCAATTAACAAGAGAAGTCTAGGTGGATTCTTTCTTAGGTGTTGTCTAAATCAATTAGTTTTCCCAAAAGTATTTCCCCAATTTATTTTTTGTGCATTCTTAGATTAGTTAATTAGTTAGATAAAACAACCTTCATTATTCTTAGGGTAGATAATAAAAAGAAAGGTAATACTAGTACTTTTAGTTCCTTTGGGTTCGACATCCGGTCTTGCTAAAACTATACTATTGTTCGATAGGTGCGCTTGCCTTCATCGTGATAATAGTTAGTTCAAGTACGATCAAGTATAAATTTTAAAACTTATCGCGAGTGACAATCAACTTTTTGGCGCCATTACCGGGGAACTATGATATTAGGAACACTCGATTTTTATTACTTTAGCCATTTACTTTTATTGCAATTTAACTTTGTTTTTATTTTTATTTACTAAATTTTCTTTTATTTTCTTCTGGCAGGTTCTATAGTTTATGACTAGAAGAAACCCGACAGGACCATTACTATTTGATAGTAAGATCGAGAATACAGCTCACAGAAACCGGAGAGAAATTAGGAGAAGCTTAAGATACATAGAGGAAGAGCGAGAGGAAGACACTCCAACTACAACCGAGTATATGGTTGAAAATCAGGAAAATTCGCTACCTCTTGCGATTGCTGCTGACCCAGTAAATCAAAATCCTGCTCCTCGTACTATGTATGATTATGCTAAACCTACATTAACAGGAACTGAATTGAGTATAGTTAGGTGATAAACCATAATTTATACATATTATTATCCCATGCTTAGCACATTTATGAATCATTTCTCCTTAGATTTGGTGAATTTGATGCTCCTAATCCTTTAATTTCATGTTTTATACTTAGGAGAGCACAGAAGAGCAAAAAGAACAAGAAACGGGCCAAAAATGGACAAAATGGGCGGACATGGGAAAACAACACGGCTTAGACTTCCTCACACGGGTAGCACACACGTCCGTGCCATTCTAGCAGGCTTGAACACGGCCTAAAACAACCTCAACACGGGCGTGTTGATCTCTCAGCCTTGACCATGAACTGAAGTAATCGCACACGGGCATGTCCCTGTCGAGCCCAAGTTAAGTTCTATTCGAAAAGGGGCGATTTGGAGGGCTTTTAGGCATTCTAAAGCCTATTTAAACACCCTAGAGGTGGATTAAAGAACACACACAGAGTAGAAAGTAAGGAATTACTTGAAAGAAGCCGATTGATCCATCTTGAAAGCCGGATTCACCTCCAAGACTGAAGATCTCCCTTCAATTTCGTTCAGGGGTTTTTGGGTTTTCTTTATGTTTTGTTATCATTCTTCTGAGATGTTTTCCTTTCTAGTTATGAACTGAATCCCCTAAATACCTAAGGGTGATGAAACCTAAGACGGATCTTGTTAATATTTTCTGAACTGTATGATAAATATTTGATTTGTTCTTAATTACGGCTTTAACTCTTGTTTGAATATTCCAGGATATTGATTCAAGTATTAATGTGCTTATTTGGAGGATGAATAGTCCCTGTCTAAGAGTAGATCATTCATAATTAAGCGAAATTGCATGCAATCCTAGAGATAGGACGACATAAATCTGCCGGATTAGAGTCAGATCTAATAAGGGAATCCATAGATCAAGTTAATACAAAACTGGGGGTTTTAATTAGAAAGAGATTTCAATTAATCAACCTAGATTTAGACGTTATTAGTCTTGAATAGAGATAATAACATAACTTAGGGATTCCTACGGATCAAGTTAAGTAAATTAATCGTCTGGTTTAGAGTCAGTTAACAAGAGAAGTCTAGGTGGATTCTTCCTTGGGTATTGTCCTAAAACAATCAGTTTTCCAAAAGTATTTTCCTCAAATCTATTTTCTGTGCATCCTTAGATTAGTTAATTAATTAGTTAAAATGACCTTCATTATTCTTAGGCTAGACAATAGAAAGAAAGTTAATACTAGTACTTTTAGTTCCTTTGGGTTTGACATCCGATCTTGCTAAAACTATACTACTGTTCGATAGGTGCGCTTGCCTTCATCATGATAATAGTTAGTTTAAGTACGATCAATTATAAATTTTAAAACTTATCGCGAGTGACAATCATTAGGCCTGCTATTGCTGCAAATAATTTTGAACCGAAACCTAACACAATTCAAATGATACAACAGTTTGTTCAGTTTGATGGTTTACAGGACGAAAACCCAAATACTCATTTAGCAAATTTTCTAGAACTTTGTGACACATTCAAGATTAATGGTGTTTCTGATGATCCCATTCGCCTTCGGCTATTTCCCTTTTCACTGAGGAATAAAGCTAAATAGTCGTTAAACTCATTACCACGAGGATCAATCACTACTTGGGAACAAATATAACACCCCTAACCCGTATCCGTCGCCAAAACAGGGTTTCAGAGCATTACTCAGATTTACATATCATTTAGAAAAAAATTCGTTAAATACTTACCGATTTAATGCATCATATAAATAAATATATTAGCATTCAATGAATAGCTTGGCACTTGCCTTAGCATCAATCAACATTTTTAGTATACTTATGCATATTTTATATAAATTCAACATTGATATACTTATTTTCTCAACACTTCACACTTAAGTTTAATAATTGTCTCCACCTACATAATTTCCTTGTATCAATAAATCAAAGATAATCATATATGTGCATGTCATGAAATATATCATTCTCTTACCATTTAAAATCATTCATTTCATTATATTAAAATTTCATGTACCATAATTTCCATATATTTCACGTATATTTATTCCTATAATAATTCGTATCAAACTTAACATAAATCAAATTCTATATGCACATACTTTCCACACCATGTGTCCATATAACATGTACAAATCATTATATATACTTCAAGCATATATGGTAATAATTCATTTCGTATTCATATTGTTTCATATTATACGAATGTACTAATATTTCACATTCAATCCAATATAACATATAATTTAACATATTTTCATGCTCAACTATGTTACACAAATTTACCTGAAAAAATTGCAAAAATACCCAGATTTAGGGGCATTTTGATAATTTTTCATTTTTCCCGATTTTCATCCGATCTTGATCTAAATTGATAATTCCATTCAATTTATTAATTTAGACAATAAGTCAATTCATTTCCTTCAATTTGGTCGTTTTTGATATCCTTACAAAATTGCCCCTAAAATTTTACTTTTATTCAATTTAGTCTCTGAGCCTAAAACATACAAATTAGTCATGCTAGCTGAATATTCATACATATTCTTCTACTCCTCCTATCCATTCCTCATCCTTAATTTATATAACATGCTACAAGTAACATTATCAATACTTTCACTATTCACTTATATGTATATTCAAAACTGTCCATTTGCGTCATAGTCACTAAATTATTTATATCTTGAGCTACAGACCTCAAAAATAAGATCCGCTAATTTTCACTGAAACTAGACTTACATATATTATTACCATAAAATTTTTAGAATTTTTGGCTTAACCAATAAGTACAGTTTATTCTTTAAATTCACTTCTATTCTACTGTCTAACAGTTTTGACCCTTTTTTACTAAAAATTAATTATCTCCTCTTACAGGATTCAAATGATGTTCCTGTTAGTTTCTCTTGAAAATAGACTCATTTAGGATTCTAAAAATATAAATTTAAGCCCATAATTATTTTTATCCAATTTTTGATGATTTTCCAAAGTCAGAATAAAGGAACCCGAAATCATTCTGACCTTGTCTCACAAAATTTATCATATTTCATGATTTACAATTCCATTGCTTGCACCGTTTCTTTTATAAGAAACTAGACTCAATAAGCTTTAATTTAATGTTTATTCAACCTCTACTTCAACTTACACAATTTTTGATGATTTTTCAAATTTAGCCTACTACTACTGTCCAAAACTGTTTTAGTGCAAGATATTATTTACCATGTTTATAACACCCTTAATCTCTTTCTCTACAATATTTCCCATCACTTTCTCCTATTTCCCTTCACTAACTCATCAAGATCATAGAACATTATATAAGAAGACTCTACTATAACATTATTTCCATGTTTTCTCAGTAATAACAAACTTAAAAATATATTGAAATATTAATGTACTTACCTTGTTCTATTGATTCCAATCTTTAATTTGATTTTCTCTCTCCTCTAGCTTCTATTCCTTGAATCCAATTTGATATTCTAACTCCCCATAGTCTCCTTAACATTTTTTTCCCTTGGCAGCTATGGAAATTCTTTTGATTTCTAGGTGAAAATGGTGAATTTTTGGTAGAAAGACTAAATTGTAAAGAATGAAAAGTTTCTTTCTTCTCTTCTCTTCTTCCTAACGTGAATGCATGGAAAATGGATGAGAATTTCCTCATCTTTCTTTCTTTATATATACTAATAAAATATCATATAAAAATTAAATTAAAATATTAATAACTAATATTTATTTAATTAATTAATCTAAAATATCTCCAACATCATCATTACTTTCTAGATTTCTCTCTCTTCCACTTGACCATTTTGCCCTTTGTGATCTTTTAACATTTCATTCTTGAGTCATCACTTAATTTTGGTAAAATTGTAATTTAGTCCCTCATAATTCTTCACCTATTCAATTTGGTCCTAATTCATCAATTGTTCCTTGGTTTTTAGATCCTTCCACCCTTAAAATATTTGCACTATTAGTCCTTTAACTTTTTCATATTTACACTATAATCCCTCAAATTTTGAGTATTTACTCTTGGGCCATAAAACTTTTCTCACTTTTACAATTTAGTCTTTTCTTGAATCAATATGTCATAATATACTTCCCAGTGACATAACTCAATTTTCCTTTTCTTATCACTTTATTTCCTTATTTTACTATATTAAGAGTAATATCTTACTGTAGAAATTTTCGGGGTGTTACAACAAATGACCGAAAAGTTCTTACTTAAATACTTTCCACCTGCTAAAACAGCTAAACTACGGAATGATATTTCTTCTTTTTGTGCAAATGGATTTAGAAATGCTTTACGATGCATGGGAGAGATACAAGGACCTACTGTGAAGGTGCCTTCACCATTGGTTACCTCTTTGGCTGCAAGTTCAAACATTTTACAATGGTGTAAACCCCTCGACGAGACAGATAATTGATGCAGCTACTGGTGGAACTATAAACAACAAAACACCTGAAGAGGCTTACGAATTTATGGAAGAGATGTTACTGAATAACTATCAGTGTCAAGTCATGAGGACTAAGACAACCAAAACAGCAGGCGTTTATAACGTCGACTCGGTTACTATGCTGTCAAATCAGGTAGAACTCTTAAATAAAAAGATTGATGGTTTACTTGGTTCCACGCAGGTACATCCAGTTATACAGTACAATGCAAGTGGAGGTGGAATGAGCAATCTAGAATATCCAACCTATGGCCACAACATGGAGAACGAACAATTGAATTACATGGGTAACAACTCTAGACCTCAAAATAATCCTTACAATAATAATTACAATGCAAGTTGGAAGAACTACCTAAATTTCTCATGGAGAGGCCAAGGAAATCAAAGACCACGACCCTCTCTAGGATTCCAACAACAACCTTACCAGTAAGAGAAAAAGCCGAACCTTGAGGAGATGATGACAAAATTTATTTCGGTAGTAGAAACCCGTTTTCAGAACACTAAAAAATCAGCAAGCATCGATTCAAGGGCTCGAGAATCAAATTGGACAGCTGGCAAAAATGATTTCAAAGAGATCACCAAGAAGTCTAGCTAGCAACACTGAACCCAATCCAAAAGAGCATGTGAAAGCAGTTACACTAAGGAGTGGGAAAGTGTTAGTTGAATCTGAAAAGAAGCCACCACAAGAAGCCGATAGAAGCAAAAAAAAAGGAGGTAAAACCTAAAAATAATGACAAACTAATGCCAAAGGAATATAAACCACCAGGCCCATTGATAAACCGTAATTTATACATATTTTTATCCCTCGCTTAACACCTTTATGAATGATTTCTCCTTAGATTTGGTGAATTTCATGCTCCTAATCCTTTAATTTCATGTTTTGCATAGGAGGATGAAAAGGACGAGAAACGGGCCAAAAACAGAGAAAATGGGCCGACAAGGGAAAACAACACGGCCTGGACTTCTTCACACACGAGCGTGTTGATATCTCAGCCTCGACCACGGCTTGAAGTACTCGCACACAGCCGTGCCACAAGGGCGTGTCCCTATCGAACCCTAGCTAAGTTCCATTCAAAAAAGGGTAAGTTTTAGGGCTTTTAGGCATTCTAAAGCCTATTTAAACACCCTAGAGGAAGACTAAAAGGGAGACGGAGAATAGGGAGTAAGGAATTACTCCAAGGAAGCCGATTGATCCATCTCAGAAGCCGGATTCACCATCAAGACTAAAAATCTCTCCTCAATTTCCCTTCAAGAGTTTTGGGTTTTCTTTATGTTTTGTATTCTTTATTATTCTGAGATGTTTTCTTATTTAGTTATGAACTAAAACCGCTAAATACCTAAGGGGGATGAAACCTAAGACGGATCTTGTTAATAATTTCTAAATCGTATGATAAATATTTGGCTTGTTCTTAATTATGTGTTCTTAATTCTTGTTTTGGTATTCCAGGATATCACTTCAAGTTAACGCCCTTAGTTGGAGGAGGAATAGACCCTGGCTAAGAGTGACTTTGTCGTAATTAAGCGAAGTTGATTGCGCGCCTAGAGACAGGGTGACAAGATTTTGTCGGATTAGGGTGAAACCTAATAAAGGAGTCCATAGATCGAGTTAATGCAACCCTAGGGTGTTAATTAGAGAAAAGCCTCAGTTATTCAACCTAAGGATTAGACGCTATTAGTCTTGAATAGGGATAATAACATAACTTAGGGATTTCTACAGAATAAGTTAAATGAATAAATCGTCCGGTTCGGAGCCAGAATAACAAGTAAAAGTCTAGGTGGATTTTTCCTTAGGTATTGTACTAAATCAATCGTTTTTCCCAAAAGTAATCTCCCAAATCTATTTTCTTGAATTTCTTAGTTTAATTAGTTAGTTAAAACAAACCCCCTTTATTCTTAGGATAGATAATAAAAAGACAGTCATTGCTAGTACTTTTAGTCCTTTGGGTTCGACAATCCGATCTTGCTAAAGCTATACTACTGTTTGGTAGGTACACTTGCCTACATCGTGATAATAGTTAGTTTCATGAACAATTAATTATAAATTTATAAAACTTATCACGAAAAATCACGATCACCCATACCCAGCAAAGTTGAAGAAAGACCGTATAGATGCACAATTCGGTAAATTTCTTGAACTTTTTAAGCAATTACATATCAACTTACCTTTTGTTAAAGCTATCTCGCAGTTGCCTACATACACAAAATTTTTGAAGGAGCTTCTAACAAATAAAAGGAAGTTTGAGGACTTATCTACAGTGGAACTCAACGAGGAATGCTCGGCCATACTCCAAAATAAATTGCCAACCAAACTAAAAGACCCAGCAAGTTTTACTATTCCCTACTTAATTGGTAGTTTGAATGTTGAGAAAGCACTAGCTGATTTGGACGCTAGCAATAATATGATGCCATATAAGATGTTTAAACAACTTGGTTTAGGGGAACCTAAACCCACTAGGATGAGTATTCAATTAGCTGACAGATCGGTTAAATATCCTAGGGGTATCATAGAGGATGTACTTGTGAAAGTAGATAAATTTATATTCCTTGTTGATTTTGTTGTGCTTGACATGGATGAGGATGTTGAAGTGCCTTTAATTTTAGGTAGTCCATTTTTAGCCACTACTAGGGCTGTTATTGATGTGGGAGATGGTAAACTTGTGCTTAGAGTAGGTGACGAAGAGATTATTTTTAAAATCTATGATCCCATGAGATTTTCTAGGGAGTAAGATAACTCATGTTATTTTATTGACTCTATTGATCATGCTACTCAAGATTCTTTTCAGGAAATCATACATAAGGACATGTTGGAACTGTGTCTTGCCCAAGGCGAGGAGGTAGATGATGATGATTCTAAGATAGGTAAGGTAAAAATTGAACTGAACTCTAATGAACCCATCTCAAGACAAGTAGAATATAAGGGTATCAAGACAAACGATGAACTTAAGCAAAAACCCTCTATTGAAGATCCCCCCAAACTGGAACTTAAACAGTGGCCAAATCACTTGGAATACATATTCCTTGGAAATAATTCTAAATTACCAATGATTATTGCTTCTAACTTGTAACCCAAGGAGAAAGAGGAATTACTTCAAGTATTAAGAGAACATAAAAGGGCCATAGCTTGGAAAATTTCTGACATCAAAGGGATCAGCCCCTCTTTTTGCACCCACAAAATTTTAATAGAAGATGAATATAAGCCATGTGTGCAAGCTCAAAGACGCTTGAACCCTAACTTGAAAGAAGTTGTTAAAACTGAGGTAATTAAACTTCTAGATGTTGGGATCATTTATCCTATTTCTGACAGTTCGTGGGTAAGTCCAGTGTAGGTTGTTCCTATGAAAGAAGGCATGATGGTTGTAACCAACTAGAAGAATGAATTAATCCTGACAAGAACAGTCACAGGTTGGAGAGTTTGCATTGACTACAGGAAGCTCAAAGATGTCACGAGAAAAGATCACTTTCCTTTTCCATTCATTGACCAAATGTTGGAAAAATAATCAGGGCACATGTACTATTTCTTTTTAGACGGACTCTTTGGTTATTTCCAAATCTTAATAGCTCCTGAAGATCAAGAAAAGATGATATTCACATGTCCATATGGTATGTTTCTTTATCGTAGAATGCCTTTTGGATTATGTAATGCTCCTGTTACTTTTCAACGCTGTATGACGGCCATCTTTGATGAACTCGTAGAAGACATCATGGAGGTATTTATGGATGACTTCTCGGTATTCGGTAACTCTTTCCATCTTTGCCTTAAAAATTTAAAACGAGTTTTAATAAGATGTGAGGAAATGAATCTTGTGCTTAACTGGGAGAAATGTCACTTTATGGTTCAAAAAGGTATTGTGTTAGGACATAAAATTTTTAGTAAAGGGATTGAAGTTGATAAATCTAAAATTGAAACCATCAAAAAATTACCTCCCCCTAGTTCGGTCAAGGCTATTAGAAGCTTTTTAGGACATCATGGTTTTTATAGAAGATTTATTAAGGACTTTTCTAAAATAGCTAAGCCTTTGACTAAATTACTAGAAAAAGATGTGCCTTTTAGTTTCGATCAAGAATGTTTAGAAGCATTCAATACTTTAAAGGACAAATTAATTAATGCTCCAATTATAATTGCACCTGCCTAGAATTTACCTTTTGAACTACTGTGTGATGCGAGTGATTTTGCAGTAGTGCAGTTTTGGGACAGTGAAGAGACAAGCATTTTCAACATATCTATTATGCTAGCAAAACTTTGACAGTTACACAAGAAAACTACACCACGGACAAAGAATTGCTAGCTGTGGTTTTAGCATTCGATAAACTTTGGTCATATCTAATATTGTCTAAGTTGTCATTTATACTGACCACTCTGCCCTTCCCTACCTTTTAACTAAAACTAATGCAAAACCTCGACTCATTCAATGGATTCTGTTGCTGCAGGAATTTGACTTGGAGATTCAGGATAAGAAAGGAGCTAAAAATCTTGCAGCTGATCATCTTTCCAGGCTTGAGAACTCAAATACCAAAGAACTAGATGAAGTTGAAATAAATGATTCGTTCCCTAAGGAACAATTATTTAATATATCTGATTCTGAGGTACCTTGGTTTGCAGACATTGCGAATTTTTTAGCCGCTAACATTATCCCAAAAGGGTTGACACACCAGCAAAAGAAGCGATTCTTTAATGATGTGAAAAACTACTTTTGGGACGGCCCTTTTCTTTTCCTTATATGTGCAGATCAAGTCATTAGGAGATGCGTTACAAGGTCAAAAGCATCGAAGATCTTGGAACATTGCCACTTAGGATCAACTGGAGGACACTACAGTGGAACTAAGACCGCACATAAAATGCTTGAATCAGGTTTTTATTGGCCCACGTTATTTAAAGACGCCAACAGGTATGTTACTTCTTATGACAAATGCCAACGAATAGGTAATATCTCCAAACGTGATGAAATGCCTCAAACATATATGCTTTCATGTGAAATTTTTGACATTTGGGGTATCGACTTTATGGGTCCATTCCCTAGTTCATTTGGGAATAAATACATCTTAGTAGCAGTTGATTATATGTCCAAATGGGTGGAAGCCCAAGCCTTACCTACTAATGATACTAGAGTGGTAGTACGATTCCTTAAGAAACTCTTCCCTATATTCAGAACACCTAGAACAATTATCAGTGACAGGGGTACTCATTTTTGTAATGCCTAAGTTGAGAAAACCCTTAAGAAATATGGAGTTCATCACAGAACAGCCACCCCTTACCATCCTCAAACTAGTGGACAAGTTGAAGTGGCAAATCGAGAGATCAAACAGATTCTTGAAAAGACAGTAGAATCAAACAAGAAGGATTGGGTGATGAAAGTAGATGATGCGTTATGGGCTTATAGAACTGCTTTTAAGACTCCCATAGGAACATCACCTTACAGACTTGTTTATGGGAAAAGTTGTCACTACCATTAGAACTAGAACATAAAGCCTTCTGGGCTATTAAATTTCTAAACCTTGATCCCAAACTTGTAGGTGAAAACAGGTTGATGCAGTTGAATGAGTTAGATGAGTGGCGAGCCAATGCATATGAAAACTCACGCCTATACAAGGAAGCAACAAAGTGGCGCCAAGACGCTCGTTTAAAGCAACACAAATAATTTGAAGTTGGAGATCTTGTCCTGTTATATAACTTGAGGCTCAAATTGTTTCCTGGAAAGATTAAATCACGATGGTGAGGGCCTTTTGTAGTTCAATCTATTTTTCTATATGGCACAGTAGAGGTAAGTCACCCATCACAAGGCACTTTCAAGGTAAATGGACATCGTCTCAAACTTTATAACGATGAGAATTTTAAAGATGACGGAGAGGAGCTATGACTCCATGAATATCCCTAAATACACCGACAAGGTAAAGTCGAGCTTAGACTATAAACAAGCGCTTCTCGGGAGGCAACCCGAGTACTAACAGTTTTGATTTATTTAACTTTTAGTTTTAACATCTAAATCACTAACTGGGTCTTTGAATACAGGTTTCCCAAATCCACACAGCCAAGCACACGGGAGTGCCTTAGGTCGTGCTCATAACACGAAAGGTGACACGGCCGTACGATACGGTCGTGTGAAAACAAAGTAAGTATTTTTCCTAAAACACGGGATGCGATAAGTTGCCACGGCTGTGCGACATGGCTGTGAGCAAGCCTGCCAAATCAACATGGGCGTGTGACACGCCCGTGCTCACCACCCGTTGTCGAACCTGTCAAATTAACACAGGCATACGCATATACACACGAGTGTAGGAGACGCGAATGAAACAAAACACGGCCGTGCAACACGGCCGTGTGCACCAACACGCCTAAGGCTGAAAACACGATAAACACGGGCTGAAATAAAGGCACACGGGCGTGCCCCACGGCAGTGTGCCCCAATATCTACATTTTTAATTTTATTTAAGACTATTTTTATTTCATTTTTAGGTATTACAATTTATATTACTTAATTTATTTCTTTGGCTATTTCTTTATGAGTAATCCTACTTCTCTATATTCCTAAAAAAGTTCCTGATTCTATCACAGTTATAAAGAGCCCCAAAGCTCTCTATTACTTAGGAACTTGAAACTCCACTGGAAAAGGTTCTCCACGACTGCCCTGCTCGACCACGGCCACAGCTACGACGAGATATAATATTCTTTTGGAGCAGCACTTGTGGAACCCAACCTCTACCACCACCGGAGTATTCTCTTCCACTCTACATAACTCCAACCCAAGGATTTCATCCATTTAACATTCAGGAAGTTTCAACTCTCTCCCTATCTTATGATCTTATATCTATATTTGTCACTAACTTTATCTTTGTACATTGAGGACAATGTACATCTTAAGTGTGGGGGGGTCAATTATATCACTATAAAAAAATCCCTAAATTTTGTCTTATTCTCATGTGAATCACTCATATCATTATTAGAATAAATTTTGCTTAATTTATGATTTTTATTAATATGTCTTGAATTAAAACATAGGCATTCATGTATTGATTATTTAAACTTTAAGACATTACAGAATCAAGTATGATAAGTTGATTTTTGAGAATTTAAAATTTTTAGGTTGTTTTCCCCAAGTTTAGGTATTATCTTGAATTGAAATCCACAGGTTTAAACATCAAAAAGCCATAATTTTTGTAAGATTTTGAGCCTTTAGAACATCTATTATTTTTTCATGCTCACTTTTATTGTTGCTTTGAGTGTGTCAATATCGAATTGTTATTCTAGAACTTGCTTGATTATGCATGTTAAGACCATACCATTTGATTTGAAATGTCAAGATGATAGAGGCATTTAGGTTTAACCCATTCACTCTATAAAAGCCTACCTTCACAATTAACCCTTAGTGAACCCCTTTGAGCCTAACACCTTATTTATTGATCTACCCTCAATATTAACCCATAACTCATTATTGTTGAAATCCCCTCAATTAATTTTATCCCTATTTTTTTCGAGATTTGATTTGAATAAATTGCTTAGCTATGTTTTATCTTTGATAGATAGTCGATGTTACTAGATTTGTTCTTAAAAAAAATGATGATGAAATTATATAATGCTTGTGTTAAAACGATGTTATCCAAAAGAAAAGCTCAATTATAGGTTATCTAAATTAGGGATGTAATTTGTCAAAGTTTTAGTAATTTTCTAGTTAAGTAACTCTTCAATTCAATCTCGATTCTAACCTTCTCTTTTAGCTTATGACCACACCTCCTAACCAAAGCCTCGTTACAACCCTCTAAAGACCTTTTGATTGATATATCATCTCAATATATAGTGGTGGAGATTTGATTTTCATGCAAGCCTATGGTAATGCAAGCCTATGGTAATAACTTTTCATATTGACCGTTGAATGCTAAATTCATTGTCCTTAAACACCTCGAGGGATTTGAGTGAATCTTTAAGTGAGAATGGTAAACTCTGTGATATTTTGAATCAAAGGTGATTATTTAGATGAGGGGAGATGCCTATGTCTTTCATGATAAAATGCTCAACTTGGAATATTTGAAACTTTAATGTTCTTCTAGTTGAATTCTCAATGTATGATTGCTTATGGATTATTTTGAGATATTATTGATGGGAATTATAAGTCAAGAAAAATGACTTCTTAATGGTGAATTGAAGATTTTGCTTGAGGACAAGCAAACGTTTAAGTGTGGGGGTATTTGATAAGTCGTAATTTATACATATTTCTATCCCATGCTTAGCACATTTTTGGATGAATTAACATTAGATTTATGGAATTTGATGCTCCTAATCCTTTAATTTCATATCTTATACTTAGGTGAGCATAGGAAAGTAAAAAGAACAAGAAACGGGCCAAAAACGGAGAAAATGGGCTAACATGGGAAATCAACACGGCCGGGACTTCCTCACACGGGTAGAACACATGCCCGTGCCATTCTAGCAGGTTTGAACATGACTTAAAGCCACCTTAACACGGGCTGTCTATTTCTCATCCTTGACCACGGCCTGAAGTAATCGCACACGGGCGTGCCATACGGTCGTGTCCCTGTCGAGCCCAATATGTGTTCTATTCGGAAAAGGGCAATTTTGAGGGTTGGAAAGCATTCTAAAGCCTATTTAAAAGACCCTAAAGGAGGGGAGAAAGAGATAGAGAGTAGGAAGCAAGGAATTACTTGAAGAAAGCCGATTGATACATCTCGGAAGCCGGATTCACCTCCAAGACTAAAGATCTCCCTTTAATTTCCTTCAGGGGTTTTTGGGTTTTCTTTATGTTTTGTTATCATTCTTCTGAGATGTTTTCTTTTCTAGTTATGAACTAAATCCCCTAAATACCTAAGGGGATGAATCCTAAGACAGATCTTGTTAATATTTTCTGAATTGTATGATAAATATTTGATTTGTTCTTAATTACAGCTTTAACTCTTGTTTGAATATTCCAGGATATTGATTCAAGTATTGATGTGCTTATTCAGAGGATGAATAGTCTCTATCTAAGAGTAGATCACTCATAATTAAGCGGAGTTGCATGCAATCCTAGAGATAGGATGACATAATTCTATCGGATTAGAGTCAAATCTAATAAGGGAATCTATAGATCGAGTTAATGCAAAACTAGAGGTTTAAATTAGAAAGAGATTTTAATTAATCAACCTAGGGTTAGACGTTATTAGTCTTGAATAGGGATAATAACATAACTTAGGGATTCCTACGGATCAAGTCAAGTGAATAAATCGTCTGGTTCAGAGTCAATTAACAAGTCTAGGTGGATTCTTCCTTGGGTATTGTCTTAAATCAATTAGTTTTCCAAAAGTATTTTCCCCAAATCTATTTTTTATGCATCCTTAGATTAGTTAATTAATTAGTTAAAACGACCTTCATTATTCTTAGGCTAGATAACAGAAAGAAAGTTAGTACTAGTACTTTTAGCTCCTTTGGGTTCGACATCCGGTCTTGCTAAAACTATACTACTATACGATAGGTGCGCGCCTTCGTCGTGATAATAGTTAGTTTAAGTACGATCAATTATAAATTTTAAAACTTATCGCGACTGACATTCAAAATTCCTGGAACCCCGGAACCTGGAACAACATATATTTCTTGTACACCATACAGGATCGCACCTTTGGAGCTTAAAGAGTTAAAAGAGCAGCTGCAAGATCTATTGAATAAGGGCTTTATTAGATTAAGTGTTTCACCGTGGGGTGTACCAATTTTATTTGTAAAGAAGAAAGATGGAATTATGCACCTATGTATAGATTCCCGCTAGTTGAACAAAGTCATAATAAAAAATAAGTATCATTTGCTAAGGATTGAAAACCTATTTCATCAGTTAAGTGGGGCTACTATATAGAATGGCTTCGACCAGAATGAAAGAATTGAAGGCTCAGTTGCAAGAATTGTTAGACCAAGGATTCATTCGATCGAGTGTATCACCTTGGAGGTGCTCCAATTTTGTTTCTTAAAAAGAAAAATGTAACTATGAGACTATGTATCAACTACCTGTAGTTGAACAAAATGACTATAATGAATAAGTATTTGTTACCTAGTATAGACGATTTGTTTGATCAGCTGAAAATAGAAACTATATTTTCTAAGATTGATCTTCGATCGGGTTATTATTAGTTTAGAGTCAAAGAGCCAGGTGTGCTAAAAATTGCTTTTTGAACTCGGTACAGGCACTATAAGTTTCATGTAATGTCGTTTGGGCTTACTAATGCTCTAAATGCTTTTATGGATCTAATGAATAGAATTTTTCAACTGTACTTGGATTAGTTCGTTGTTGTGTTCATAGATGATATTTTAATTTACTCAAAGAATAAAAATGATCATGATTAGCATCTAAAAATTGTGCTATAGAATTTACGAGAAAAATAGTTGTATGCCAAATTTAGTAAATATGAATTCTGGTTAAAAAAAGTAGGATTTTTGGGCCACCTGATATCAACCAAGGTATCAGAGTTAACTAGAATAAAATCTCAGTAATTGTGAACTAGAAACCTCCGAAGAATGTTACTAATGTATGAAGTTTTCTGAAACTTGTTGGATATTATCTATTATTTGTTAATGGATTTTCGATAATAGCTCTCCTGTTGAGAAAACTGCTACAAAAGAATGTTACTTTTTCTTGGTTAGATAAATGCTAACACAGTTTTGAATAGTTGAAACCAATATTAATAGAAGCTTCAGTGTCAACTAAGCTTGAATCTCAAAAGGACTTTGTTATTTTCAGTGATGCTTCACTTAATGGTCTAGGTTGTGTATTGATGTAAGAGGGAAAGGTAATTGCCTAAAATTCTCGATAACTTAAGCCACAGGAGAAGAATTATGCTACACATGATCTAGAATTGGTTCCAATGGTTTTTTCCTTGAAGATTTGGAGACACTATTTATACAGGGAGAAATCTCATATCTTCACAGATCACAAAATCCTAAAATACTTATTGACACAAAAAGTGTTGAATTTGAGACAACGCATATGTCTCTAGTTTCTAAAAGATTATGATCTGATTATCAACTATCATCCAGGGAAAGCTAACATTGTAGCCGATGCAGTAAGTCGAAAGTCTTTGTTTGCCTTAAATTAAATGAATACTCGTTTGAATCTGGAACATGATGGTTCTATTTTAGCTTAATTCAGAGCTAAATCGATATTCTTTTAGAGGATTCAGGAATTACAGAAAGATGATTTTGAGTTGCAAGCGAAATGGGAATTGGTTGATGATGAACAGACCACTGAGTTTAGTATTTGGTGACGATGGTAGCTTATACTTTAGGAACTGGTTGTGTGTATCGAAAGATTCATAGTTGAAACGAGATACTCTATATGAAGCTCAGAATAGTGATTATACTATACATTTGGGTAGTAATAAGATTTATAATGACTTGAAACCATTATATTAGTGGCTGAAAATGAAAAAGATCTCCAAACACGTAGCAAGATGTCTGGTATGCTAGCAAGTTAAAGCTGAATGTCAGGTTTGTTACAGCCTATGATGATTTCAGAATGAAAATGGGAACGAGTTACTATAGATTTCGTATCGGATTTACCCTTGTCACCGAAAAAGAAGGATGCAATCTGGGTAATAGTTGACAGATTGACTAATTCAACACACTTCGTTCTTGTTAGAACTAATTACTCACTTGAGAAGTTAGTTGAACTTGTAACACCCTATATTTGACCCAATTTACCGAATCCAAGTATAAAAGGTCACAATCGTTACTTACTTAGCTAAATTTTACAAGCTGTGAAAAACTATACTAAATGTACTTCTTATTTATTTAAAATCCTTACTTGGCATTAGGTTTGAAATAATACATTTATCTTTTTTCATAAACTTACAAAGGTAAAATAAGACCTTACATCAAAATGTTTGATAAAAAAGACATATTTGTCATACATGTTCCTATTTGTCAATTAGAAAACATTATACTATAAATGTCCTTCTATATGCATAATATTGCCCTCGGTCCACCGTCATGGCACATTCCTAGCTTGGTCCCTCCTAGTGTATAGGTTCTACTCCCAGACTTCCAAACTGAAACATGCATATAAGTTTCTAAGGAACTTAGTGAGTCTCACTCATTTTTACCCTTTTTTTGGAGATGTAGATCCTTTTAACTCAATGGGTTTGGGTTTGTAACACCCCTAACCTGTATCTATCTTCGGAATAAGGTTTCAAATCGTTATCAAAACTTTTAGAACATTTTACAAATAATTCATGTAAATTACTATTTATTAACCTAGATCATTCAAAACGTCCTTTAATCAGACCCTCGAGACCCAATACGAGCATTAGAATTGAGTTAGGACTTAATCGAGAACTCTAAGAATTTTTTGCGAAATTACAAAAATTTTCCAAGATGCAGGGCTCACACGCCCGTGTGGTCCAAGGGACACGCCCATGCTGCCGGCCGTGTTTGACCCCGTGTAACTCTCTGACTTGTGCACACGGCCATGCCACACACCCATGTGCTAGGTCATGTGGATAATTAATTCAATTTGAAATTAGGTGTAGGTTTCACATGGCCAAGACACAAGCCCGTGTTCTAGGCTGTGTAGCATACACGACTGAGACACACACCCGTGTCTCTACCTATGTGCTCAATTTTGAGCATTTTGTTTCTCAAAATTTAGATGCAGGGGACACACGGTCTAGACACACACCCGTGTGGACAAAATAAAGCCATCTCTAGCTTCATTTCTCACCCAAAATCACACCCATGACCTACACTTGA
The DNA here is from genome assembly GCA_025698475.1 of Gossypium anomalum. Lineage (NCBI taxonomy): Eukaryota > Viridiplantae > Streptophyta > Magnoliopsida > Malvales > Malvaceae > Gossypium > Gossypium anomalum. The sequence continues at coordinate 74,122,207 of CM046965.1, read as the reverse complement.
AGCACACATCCAATACCAACCATTCCAAGTATTCAAATTAAACAAATTCCGTCATTCATCATGGCATACCATTACATGCATACATGCTTACAATCTTACCTTGATTCAATCCATATATTAGACACAATATGATCAACTACTTAACATATATTTAGCTACCATAGCATGACATTATAAGTATATCAAAACAACCATTACTAGCCATTCCAATGGCTAGATTACAAGCATCATTATCAAGCCACTAATGGTTAAGTTGTCCTATGCATGCCATTATACCAAAATGATTTTACTAAGTATACCCAAAATAGGCTAGTTGATAGTGTGACGATGCTCCTATGATCTCCAACCTTCGCGAGCTTCCAAGCACTATAAAATAGGGAAAACAAAATGGAGTAAGCATTACTTGCTTAGTAAGTTCGTATAACAAAAACTAAACTTACCAATCTCATTTATTAAATTTAAGCATATAATATCATGTTTTTCATCCATTAGCAAAATTGCCTAAATACATGCATTCAATCAAACATGTTAGTGACCAAAATCTTCATATCAATCAAGTAAACATAGATGAGCTCATCATGTAATATTCTTTCAATTCATTATCATTTCATCTCATAATTCTCATACCATGTCAAGAGTTGTGTCCGTTGAATCACTGAATTTTTGATGGATGCTCAAGTAGTACACTCGAGGCATACGATTCAATAATCCATTAATTCTTATTCAAAGGTACCCATTAGGGCACTTAATCAAGGAACACACTCTCGAGCCACATATCATATAATAGGATTACCAGTCCAGGCTAAATCCTTTATATAACGTATGCTCAGAAGAGCTCAATTAGGATTACCAGTCTAGGCTAAACCCTAATCGTAACGTATACTTGAGAGGTATAATATCAGGATTACCCATCTGGACTAAATCCTTTCTATAATGAGGTCAATAGGATTACTCGTCTGAGCTAAACCCAGTCCGCAACAAATGCAGGACATCATCTATTTCGGGAAGCACATATATTCATCGGAATTCTACATTCAATCGAAACTTAACCCCTTTTTCACCATTTCAAGCATGTACTTAATTTTCCATTATAGCATTCAAGTAATACATTTCAATATAAGTCACATTACATACAAGCACAACATTCAATTAGCATAATTGCATGCTCGATTAAGTTACACGAACTTACCTCGACACTTGTTCGCGTGTAAAATCTACTAATCCGAAACCTTTTCTTTTCCTCGATCTAACCTCGAATTTGTGTTGTCTGGATCTATATAAATAGCTTTAATCATCAATTTCTCATATTTCATACCCATTTGGACTCGATTTACATCTTAGAAAAAATTACCATTTTGCCCCTAACTTTTCCATAAATTCCAATTTTGTCCCTAGGCCCGGAAAATGAAACTTATGCAATTTACTCCCTATTCCAAGCCCAACCAAAATCCCATTACAAAATTTACAACACATGTATTCATAAAAATTTAGTATTTTTCATCAAATTTCACAACTTACATTTTAGTCCCAAAATCATGTTTTCATCAAAAATCACTTGGTAAAAGTTGTTTATCTATCAACAACCTTTCATTTTCTACCATTAACGTCTAATTTTCAGCATAATCATCCGTTAGCCAAATTTCATACCTTGATAACTTTTCAAATTAATCCCCCAAATAGATAGATTAAGCTATCCCGATTTCAAATATATCAAAATTACTAAAAACGGGACAAGAAAACTTACCCAATTAAGCCTCGAAAGTTTCTTCTCTCTCTCCTAGGGTTTCTATAAAATTTTGGGGTTGAAGATGACAAAAATAAGATGATATTTCTTTTTATCATCTTTTAATTAATTAAATTATTTCAATTCCAATTTAGTCCTTGCCCTTTTCTAATTTTTCCATGTATGAATCACCAAAAATCTACATACTTTCCTTTAATGGTATAATTACCATATAAGGACCTCTAGTTTTGAATTCCATAGCTATTTAATCCTTATAGCTACTGGAATTCAACTTTCACATTTTATGCGATTTAGCCCTTCTCGTAATTAAACATTTGATAGATAAAATTTTCGTATCAAAATTTTCACACAACATGTCTATCATAATATGGACCATATAATAAAATAAAAATAAATTTTATTTTTGGATCGGATTTGTGGTCTCGAAACCACCGTTCCGATTTCACTGAGTTACAAGGTTCCCTCTCAGACATTGGCGAATACAGTTGTAATTCTAGATTGGTGGATAATCGTACGTCAAGCACTGCACTTAACTGTCTTATACTTCTTTCACTTGACTAACAGATCTCATATGTTACACCATAATTTTGAATCCCATTATACAATTCCCTTACAGTTTGTAGTTAGATATGCTTCTCAGATCAGTACCCAACGGAAACTATTCTTAGTGGATTCTTTTACATACTCCAACGATTACCAAAATTCCTATTACCATATGCCTTCGAATCAACCCATACAAACAGACTTAATGGAAGAATATAACAATTTAATCATTGTAATTGAAATACCAAATGACTTCTGATTGTACTAGAAAGAACATATGTTTTCTCTTTACTTATTAGTTAATTTGTTCCCATTTAGTTACCCTTAGCATACATTTTAGCATGTTTAGTTTAATAAATTGGATTTTATAACTCAATGAGTCCTAGCCTATTTTGGCCTTAATTTTTCTATCTTATTGCATTAAGGTCGCTGCATGAGTTAATTCCAAATTGCGTCCAAAATTGTCACCGCAGTTGACAGATGTCCGCAATGTCACTGCAACTTCCATACAAAATACGATAATTCCTAAACAGCATTCCGGATGTCTAAGTTCCCTGTCATGGTAGATCACACTTGATCATTACAAAATTTACTCTACGAATTTCCTAGACAGCATGTCGCAAAGGCTTTCTAGTGGATTCACCACAAAGGCTTTCCAGATAATTCACCACAGGCTTTCAAGAGGATTTCGTGTTTACCATCTTGATGGACCTTCTCAATGGATGCCATGGGGCTTCTCCCTCATGGTCTTATACCTATTTTCATGTCACGATCTACTAGTCTAAATTAAATCCCACCGAAGGCTACACCATGAATATCCTCATTATCAGATAATGCCATGGATCTCTACCACATGGTCTTACACATATCTTCGTGTCATGATCTGCCAATCCAGTTAGCATTACAACTACCCTACCAGAGGCTACACAATAAATCTTCATTTTGTAACATCCTGATCTTGGGCCTGAACAGAACAGTGGTTTCGGGACCATAAATTCGATAAGAAAAATTTTATTTTTATTATATTTTTATGGTCTATAATTTCACAGAATGATTTTGTGAAAATTTCGTTCGAAAATTTTGACGTTGGGGCACTCAATTTAGTTAAAAGGACTAAATCGTAAAAGTGCAAAAGTTGAGTTCTACATGCTAGAGGTGTCCAATTGTTATGAAATTATAAATTAGAGGTCCTTATATGGTAATTAGACCATTGGTTAAGTTGGTGGACAAAAATGGACATGGTTAGGCATGTTTCCAAAGTTTTTCATTAAGGGCATTTTAGTCATTTAGTTATTAAAATGAATTAAAAACAAAATTAAAAGGTAATTTTTGTCCATCTTCAATCTCTTGGCTGAAACTTGCATGGAGAAACTATGGCTAGGGTTTTTCAAGCTTCCAAGCTCGATTGTAAGTCCGTTCTAGCCCTGTTTTTAATGATTTTTACGTTTTTGCAATCCCTGTAACAAGATCTATCTATTTCTACCATTAATTTGAGCTATGGTTCATGTTTAAAAATTGACCCATGTATGACATGCATGAATTTTGATGTCTAATAGTAGAAAATTAGTGTTTGGTGTTAAATAAATGACTTTTACTAAGCGATTTTCGATGAAAACGTACGAAAGGACCATTTTGTAAAAGTTGTAAAAATGGTATAAAAGGGTGTTTTGATGAGAATTTTAGTTTTCTATAGTTATGAAAATGGTTCGGCTAGGCCTATAGAGTGAGAAAATTGAATAAAAATCACTTTACGAGCCTAGGGCAAAAGTGTAATTTTGACAAAGTTTAGGGGCAAAAATGTAATTTTGCTAAAATATGATTTTTTTTATCACATCAAATAACGTGACTAGTAATTAGACTAAATGTGACATTATAGATCAAGGAAAATGAGGATTGGACCTAGATTAGGTGAAAAATGAAAAATCAACGGTTAGGTTCCTTTTTGTTATTTTGGTGCCGAGGTTAGTTCGTGTGACTAAATAAGCATGTTATTAGTGTTATTGTTATTATACTTGCAATCCAATTTGCTATTATTGTATTGAATTGTATGTTAATGATATTGTGTATGGGAAAGTAATGAACCCCATGAAGTAATCGATAGCTCAAATGTCGTTAACATGATACGTGATGATTGGATATATTGGAAATCGATGGAATATGCTGTTTCTTTGAAACGAGTAAGTTGGTATGTAAATAATATATTGATTCTTTTTATGTTATTATATTTTCATTATTATATAAGATGTGGTTGCCTATAGAATGATCATTTGATGTAAATTACGAATCGAAATTGACTATGCACGATTTGTTAGATGTTGGAAAGTGAGGAATTTCCTGGTTGAACCTTCGGAATAGAAATGATAAGAATGATCCATTGTGAGAACACATGTATAGTACTATGTGCAAGCTACTATGTGTTTAAGATGGTTTTAAGTCACGTGTGTAGTACTAAGTGCAGGCTACTACGTGTACCAGATAGTTAGGCTACATGTGTAGTACTAAGTGCAAGCTACTATGTGTACTCGACAACTTCGATCACGTGTGTAGTACTAAGTGCAGTCTACTATGTGTATCAGATGGTTAGGTCACGTGCGTAGTACTAAGTGCAGGCTACTATGTGTACCAGATAGTTAGGTCGCATGTGTAGTAGTAAGTGCAGGCTACTATGCGTACCCGACAACTTCGATCACGTGTGTAGTACTAAGTGCTGGCTACTACATGTTCCAGATTGTTGGTCGTATGTGTAGTACTAAGTGCAGGCTACTATGCGTACCAGATATCTTCGGTTACAAGGTGTAATATGTGCAGGCAACTGTGTATCTGTTGTTATTCCGATGAGTTCAACGGGAAATCGACTAAGTGAAAATACATGTGAACATGATCATATGATGAATAAGTGCAAGTATATGTTTGTGGAAATTTATGAGTAATGTGCTCGATAGTTGAGCGAACTTTCGGTAAGATGGAATGGAGTAAGTGAAATTTGTAATAAAATAGTTTTGGACAGCAGCAGTTGTGTAACCTTGAAAAATCACCAAAAATTGTGGAAATCGAATTAGAGGTTGAATAAGATATTAAATTAAAGCTTAATGAGTCTACTTTCATATAAAGGAAACTATGTAAGCAAAAGAACTTCACATTATGAGATATTTTAATTTTTTTGAGATGAGGTCAGAATGATTTCAGAATCCCCTATTATGATTTGGGAAAATCATTAAAAATTGTAAAAAAAATAGTTATGGGTTATAATTTATATGGTTAAAATTATTAATGAGTATATTTTAAAAATAAGGAAACAAGAACATCATCCAAATCTTGTATGAGGAGATAATTAATTTTTAGTAAAGAGGGGTCAAAACTGTCAGATAGCAAAATAGGGGTGACTTTAAAGAATAAACTGTACTTATTGGCCAGACCAAAAATTCTAAAAATTTTATGGTAAGAATATATGTGAGTCTAGTTTCAGGGAAAATTAGTGGATCTTAATTTGAGATTTCGTAGCTCTAAATATAAATAATTTGGTAACTATGACTCGAGAAAATAGCTTGACTGGACTTTGAATAAATAGAAAGATTTTGAAAATAGCATATTAATACATTGCTTATTATTTTTCATGTGAGCTTCCTAAGCGTAAAGCTTACTCCCTCCTTTCCATTTCCTTAGTGTTCTCAGGTCAGCTCAGTGTTGGAGATCGTCAGAGGCAACATCACACTATCAAGCCAATGCCTATGGAGTATTGATACATATGTTAGAAATATCAAGTAAGAGGCATGTATAGGGACCTAGTTTATAACATGTGTGATTATAATTTGGCCAAATGTATTGGCCTATATTAAGCTATTGATTATGGATTGTAAATCTAGCTGTTCAGGTTATGTTTAATAATTGTGATGTGAATATATTTGTTTGCCATGCATGGTTGGTAATATGTCATGTGTGTTGAATGCATGTTTTATGACCAATCGAGGTGGTCATGACCATGAATTAAATGTGTAATAGGGAAATAAAATGATAATGCCTTGAACATGGACGTTTGATGGATAGTATGGTAACCATGGTACAATGGTATAAAGTGAGAAATAGTAATAATGTTAAATTGAATATGGAATTGGTGTGGAATGTCTTAGTCAAGCATATTATTTTATGCATGTGAAATGTGGACACTATATAAAGATATGACTTGGCTAGAAGGTGTGTACTTGATGATAGACTAGAATTAAATGGACATGAAGATAACTATGGTATAAAGGTATAAGTAGTAAGGTATTTGATAAACCCAAATGAACAAGATATGGTGTGTCTACACTTGGTTTAATGTGAGAATGTGTAACACATGTATGTTGATGGGTAAATGAAATGTCTGCATCATAATTAAGGATGTTGAATGCTATTGGGTTCATGTTTGTATGTGTGCATGTAAAGGGTGACAAAAAGGCTCGGAAAATAGCCTATGTACTGGCCAAAAGGGTAGAGACACGGCCGTGTGTCTCAGCCGTGTGGAAGACACGGTCTAGCATACAGGCATGTGACTTGGCCGTGTGACCCTTATTTGTTTGCTGACATCATAAACAAAGAGTTACACGGGCGTGTCCAGAGCCACACGGGCGTGTGTGACCACACGGCCTACCCGCACGGGGGTGTAACTCTCCAAAATATGAAAAATTTTCCAAGTGATGTAAAACTTTCGGAGGTTCTCGGTTTAGTCCTGAACCCCTTCTAAAGTATGTATTGGGTTTCGTAGACCCAAATAAGGGACTATGTGCATGTGATTGAATTTTTCAAAATATAAATGAAATTTTATGGCCCAGCTTACATGATTTGTTGTGTTTAAGTCCGGTAATGCCTCGTACCCTGTCCCGGCATAAGACACGGGTAAAAGGTGTTACACATTTTCACAGTGATCTTCCTGTTCAATTAGCAATATACCTACCCTATTAGAGGGTACACAAACAGATCTTTACCTAACCCAGAATTGTCAGGTATTGAATCCATATAACAAGAAAGTATTAAACAAGGACTACACACACACCAAAGACAACACCTTATTTCACACAACGCCATACTATGCTGCACATTGTTCACCTCATTTACATATTGGTAAATATCTCTCAGAGACATGCATTCACATAGTTACATGACATGCAAGAGTCAAGTTTAGAGACTAACCAGAGACATACCTTTACCTCGGCCTAGAGCCTCTGCTTCAACAGCCCTTCCAGATCTAATAGTTGCAACTGCTTAAACGATCATAACATTTCCATTAGAATCCTCATTATAGACATTTTACTAATATTTCAACTACCAGCGACCCCCATGTAAAGCCTTCCTATAACACTCTTCCCTTTTATTGTCGTAATGTGTAAAGCTGTAAGACTTACTAAAAGGTTGAATCATCTATCTTAGCTCGACCTTAACAAAGAGGAAGAAGAGAATGTTGAGCTTAGAAAGAAGAACATGAACGTTAAACAGATAGCCAAAAACCATTCGAAATGTCCACTTCCCACAAATATATGCTCAGCCCTTGATTTCCTCACCAAATCCAAGATAGGTAAAAGAAAATTTGGTGAAGATTAACCTCACTGTCAACCAATCATGGGGAGGTCAAATCAATCTAAATTACTCTTGTTGAGAAATGGATAACCATGTTGCACATGATGTTTTATTTAGTAGGCTTATTTTAATGCATAAGTAATCTTTCATTCATTTTTCTACTCTGCTCCCTACTCTTTGCTCTTTGCTCTGATCTCTATCTTCTGTTACTGTAGAATCCCAACAAATCCCAACTAACTTAATATGAGATCCAATTGAACAATACACATACAAATCAGGCGTACTATATCTTGGCGAAGACTATCATTTGGTGTGGTCTTAAAGAAAATTAAGTCTCTAACAGTTTCCTCATACACTTGATAGTCTCTTAGTGTTCAGACAAAACTCTGGGGCGTACCACTTCATAGGCGCGCATTTTCTTGGGTGTAATAATTTTCCTTCTAGAAACATCCTACGATTAATTCCTTAGGTATCGCCAACGAGCAGATGCTTTAATGCTAGTATGCGCTAATACTCTAACTCATCATCCAACCAACCAAGTGGCAGATGAAGCTATCATGGTGCGTCCAAAATAGAATTAACATACGTTATCTCACTCTTAATTGGATTTGTAAATTCTAGGGTGTGACAGGACTGTACATATTTGAGATTATCAAATTACATGGTGTGCCACTATCTATCATTTCATATCAAGACCCTAGATTTACCTCTAGATTCTTAGGTAAATTATACGAAGCCCTAGGCATGAAACTAAATTTCAATACAGTGTTCAATCTTTAGACTGAAGAAAAATTAGAATGGGTGATTCAAATACTTGAAGACATGTTGGATGTTGTGTTATGAAATTTAGTGTTAGCTGGGAGAAATTTCTAGCTTTAGCTAAGTTTGTGTATAATAACAATTACCAGTCAAGTATCAACATAGCACCATACAGAGCATTATACAGACATAAATGCAAAACTCCTCTGTGTTGGTCAGAATTGAGTGAAAGTGAACTGTCAGGAACAGATTGGTACGTAAGATAAAAGTTATTCGGAATTGTTTGAAAGTTGCCTCAAATCTATAGAAATCTTATGTTGATTTAAAAACAAAAGACATTGAATTTTAGATCGACGCTAAGGTGTTTCTGAAAGTATCGCCATGAAAGAAAGTTTTGTGTTTCAGCAAAAAGGGAAAATCAAATTGAAATTTATAGGATCATTCGCAATTCTCAAAAGAATTGGGCCTTCTACTGTACCAATTAGCTCTGCCTCCGGAACTTGAAAAGATTCATAATGTTTTTCATGTGTCAATGCTACAATGATATCAATCTAATCATTCTCACATGATATCTCCCGATAAAAGAAAGCTACAACCAGATTTGATGTATATTGAGGAACCAATAAAGATTCTATCTTGGGAAGTAAAAGAGTTACGAAACAAGTGGGTATCACTAGTGAAATTCTTATGGCATCATCATGGTATAAAAAAGGCTACGTGGGATCGGAAGAAGCCATAAAATCACTATACCTTTACCTTTTCTCAAGTAAAGTTTCTAAGACAAAATTTCTTAAGGGGGAGAGTTGTAACAACCCGATTTTCAATGGTATTGGAAATTATGGTTTAAAAATAAACAGAAATTGTTTGATTATGAGTAATTTAGAATTTTCAAAGATAAACAGAACAATTTAGTCATAAAAGTAATAGACGAACGCTCTATTGAGGAACAAGATCCCTTGAAACGTGGCACCAAGAAGATTAAGGCAACATATTTATTTCTACATCACCATCTCGATCTTATAAGGGTTTTCTGTTGAAGCCACAAGTATATAATGATTTATTCCGAAGAGTCATGTTGGTGGAAGAGGATGATGATGACTTGGATTAAAATATGGAGTTCTCTAATGAGTTTACAAGTATTCCGGCAGTGCAAGTGGATAGAGAGTGGAAACGGAATCTATGAAAATTATGGCAAAATTCTTTAATCATTAAGTTGTTAGGGAATTTGATCTCATACAGTGCCCTTATACAATGATTAACAACTATGTGGAATCTAGATGATGTAACACCCCTAACCCGTAACCGTCGCCGAAATAGGTTAAGAGGTATTACCGGACTTATAACTCAGATTTGAACAACCATATAACAAAAATAATCTCAATTTAACAAAATATAGAGCGTTCATATTTAACACAAACTTTAAAAGGCATAGCTACAAGCCATGCTCGTGTGCCTTGGCCGTGGTCGAGCCTGACTTGGGCCACACGGCTAGCCACACGCTCGTGTGCTTTAGCCATGTTCGGGCTTGGCTTACAATTGTAGGGTACCCCAGGGGACACACGGCCGTGCAACATAACCCTGTGTCGCACACGGCTGAGACACACGTCCGTGTCTTTGCCAGTGTGGATAAAAATAGACCATTTGAATAGCCAATTTGCCACCCCAATTTGAGTCAACCTACAAACAAAGAAACAAGCATATTTACACCAACATTTCAACCAATTTTTGTACCAAAACATTCATCATTTATATCATAACAATATCAACCATTTTCCTACTCATAAGCCTTACCAATTCATGTCAACATAAGATAAGATCATGCCAAACATTTCCTTCCATAAATTATTCAATCTCAAGCTAAACTTACTAAAACGTTCCAACTAAAATATACCACAATTGCATATTAACATCACATACCATAAGCCATTATCAACTATGAGTTTAAACACCAACTAGCCAAATCACATAGCTAGGAATATACATCACAAAACATAATCCCACAATAGCTAGCCTATACATGCCATACTTCAAAAATATACATTTTCAAAAGTACCAAAATGAGGTTCGATAGTGTGGTGACGATCCTTGATGATCCTCGAGCTTGTAGTAGCTTCGATATCTATAAACAATGCAAAACACACAAAGTAAGCTTTCAAAAGCTTAGTAAGCTCGTACCAAAAACATCAACTATATATAAAATATGAAACATCAATACATAAATACTTATAAAATTCTCAACTCATCCAACAAGTCCATGCCAACATCATCTATATGTTTATATCAATTTAATAAACTTTTTATGCATTTTACAATCCACCACATAGGTATTATACCTACCTGACATTCTCGTATTCATTCGTTTTCATTCTCACCTCTTGTTCGAATATTTTAAAACTTTCCAAAGATCACCAATGCTTCAATCATCCGCACACTTAGTGCTTAAAAGATCAGCCGAAGCTATAATAATTCCGCACACTTAGTGCCATCTCAATTAATCGAAGCTATTTTGATATCGCACACTTAGTGTCTCATATAGCGGAAGCTAAATTAACTCGCACACTTAGTGCTAAATACCATTGGTATATCATCGAATTTGTCCAACTCAATTATATATATACATCTATGCATAATCAAAACAGCAACATATACTTATAACATCATGTTCTACGTACGAACTTACCTCGTACTCGGAATTGTCGACTCGGATCGTCTACTCTATAATCTTCGACTTCCCTCGGCCTAAATTCGAATTCCTCTTTTCTTGATCTATATGTATTCAAAATTAACCCTTTTATTCACCAAATTATTCAAAACAATCCATAAACACATATTTGGGGCATTTTGCAAACTAGCCCTCACATTTTCACATTTCGACACTTTAGTCCCTAATTCACAAAATCACAAAATACACAAAATTTGCTTATACACAAGCTTAGTCAAATTTTCATAGCTCTCATACAAGTCCATAAATTTCATTTATTTTACATTTTAGTCCCTCAAAATAACATTTTTACAATTTAGCCCAAAATACTCAATTTCATCAAAATCCAAAGACAAAACATGTAAACCCAATATCAAACTTTCATAATTCATTATATAACATCACAAAGCTCATGAATCCATCCATGGCACATTTCAAAATCATCAAAAAAAATTAGAAATTGAGGCATGGGTTAGATTGTACTCGAAGCAATGATTACAAAAACGTAGAAATTATCAAAAATCGAACAAAACTCATACCTCAATCAAGGAATGCAATGGCCGATCCCTAGGTGTTCTTTTTCTTTTATTTTCTTTGCTATTTTCAGCTATGGAACATGAATAATAGCTAATTTCATGCTTTGATTTTATTAAACATATATTAATTCATTATTTACCATTTTACCCTTAGCCTTATAACATTTAAAACATTAATAACAAGGCCATTAATGTCCATTCATAAGTTAAATGGTCAAATAACAACATAAGGACCTCTCAGTTAATAAGCCAAGTCAAATAGGCACTTTTAACAAACAACAAGCAACTTTTACATTTTACGCGATTAGGTCCTTTTATCAAATTAAGCACTCAAACAGCCAAATTTTTATACGAAACTTTCACACATGCTAATTCACATATCATAAGCATAGAAAATAATATTAAAATATTTTTCTAACTCGAATTTGTGGTCTCGAAACCACTATTCCAACTAGGGTCAAAATCAGACTGTTACAGAAGAGAAGTTTGATTGCATTTATTTGGAACATGTTTTTATGTTGTTAAATTATTGAGCGTAGAGGATACTTTAAAGGTGATAATGGTGGGTCATTAGAAGATTATGGATCATTATCAGACAATACAAAAATAGAAACCAAACTTTCACCTGACTATGGGAACAATCGCATCCACAGTAGTGTGGATTCAATTGCCTGGTTTACCTTTGGAATATTTCAATGAAAAACTACTTGTTAAAGTGGGGAAGCTTGTTGGTAGACCCATCAAATTGGATTCTAATACGACTTATACTACTATGGGTAAGATCGCAAGAATTTGTATTGAAATTGATCTATCCAAAGCGTTTGATTCCATTGATTAGAATTGGTAATTGCATTCACAATATTAAATACATAAAACGATGGAAATGTGCAAATGTGCACAATCGCAACAAGTAATAAAGTGACAAATAAATGTTGAGTTATCATACCCACAGGGATTGCAAAAATAACTATATATGAATGCAATTGAAAACACTTTGGTGATTAAAAATATTTTGATTTTGAGGAAGTGATTAAAAAAACTAAAATTTAGCTAAGTAAAATAAAATACAATAAACATAAAAGTTCCAATTCACGATTTCAAAAGATGATTTTAATCAAGATGACATAATTGTGCTAGATTAATTACATTTCTTAACTTAGAATTAATAAACTCATGTTCATGTTGTTACAAATAAATTCACGGCAACTTGGTAATTTGCTAACTACTACTCATACATACTTATTAAATTAACTAATCTCTTGAACATTTTTCAGTGCCAATTTGATCGTGATTTTTCGTGATAAGTTTTATAAATTTATAATTAATCATTCTTGAAACTAACTATTATCACGACGTAGGCAAGTGTACATATGGAACAGTAGTATAGCTTTAGCAAGACCAGATTGTCGAACCCAAAGGACTAAAAGTACTAGTAATGACTGTCTTTTTATTATCTAGCCTAAGGAATAAAGGGGCTTTGTTTTAACTAACTAATTAAACTAAGAAATTGCAAAAAATAGATTTGGGAGATTACTTTTGGGAAAAATGATTCATTTAGGACAATACCTAAGGAAAAATCCACCTAGACTTTTACTTGTTACTCTGGCTCCGAACCAGATGATTTATTCATTTAACTTGTTTCGTAAAAATCCCTAAGTTATGTTATTATCCCTATTCAAGACTAATAACATCTAATCCCTAGGTTGAATAACCGAGAGTTTTCTGTAATTAACACCCTAGGGTTGCATTAACTCAATCTATAGACTCCCTTATTAGGTTTCACCCTAATTCGGCAAAATCTTGTCACCCTATCTCTAGGCGCACAATCAACTCCGCTTAATTACGACAAAGTCACTCTTAGCCAGGGTCTATTCCTCCTCCAACTAAGGGCATTAACTTGAAGTGATATCCTGGAATACCAAAACAAGAATTAAGAATACATAATTAAGAACAAGCCAAATATTTATCATACGATTTATAAATTAATAACAAGATTCGTCTTAGGTTTCATCCCCCTTAGGTATTTAGGGGTTTTAGTTAATAACTAAATAAGAAAACATCTTAGAATAATAAAGAATACAAAACATAAAGAAAACCCAAAACTCCTGAAGGGAAATTGAGGAGAGATCTTCAGTCTTGATGGTAAATCTGACTTCTGATATGGATCAATCGGCTTCCTTGGAGTAATTCCTTACTCCCTATTCTTCGTCCCCCTTTTCTTTCTCCTCTGGGGTGTATTTATAGGCTTTGGAATGCCTAAGAACCCTCAAAAGTGGCCTTTTCTGAATTGGACTTAACTTAGGCTCAGGAGGGACACGCCCGTGTGACACGCCCGTGTGACACGCCCGTGTGCGATTACTTCAGGCCGTGTTCGAGCCTGTTAGATTGGCACGGGCGCGTGTTCTACCCGTGTGAGTCGTGCTTCGATACTGCCAAATTGACACGGTCGTGTGAGCTACCCGTGTGAGGAGGTCCAGGCCGTGTTGATTTCGTACTTTGGCCCATTTTCTCCAGTTTTGGCCTGTTTCTCGTTCCTTTTTCTCTCCTATGCTAACCTAAGTATGAAACATGAAATTAAGGCATTAGGAGCATCGAATTCACTAATTCTAATAAAAAATCATCCATAAAATACGTTAAGCATGAATTATGGTTTATTAAATACCCCCACACTTAAGCGTTTGCTTGTCCTCAAGCAAAATCCTCAAATCATAATTAAAAATCCGCAGTCGTCTTTGAGCCTGCACGCATGGCTTATACTTATCTTCCATTAAAATTTTGTGGGTGCAAAAAGAGGGGCTGATTCCTTTTATGTCAGAAATTTTGCAGGCTATAGCCTTTTTATGTTCTTTTAATACTTGGATTAATTCCTCTTTTTCCTTGGGTTGTAGGTTAGAAGCAATAATCACTGGTAATGTAGAATTATTTCCAAGATATGCATATTCCAAATAATTTGGCAACTGTTTAAGTTCCAGTTTGGGAGGTTTTTCAATAGAGGGTTTTTGCTTAAGTTCATCATTTATCTTGATACCCTCATATTCGGGATATTCGTTGGATTCATCATCTGCCTCCTCTCTTTGAGCTAGATACAGTTATGTCATGTTTTCCGGTATAATTTCCTAAAAAGAGTCTTGAGTAGCATGATCAATAGAATCAATAAAATAGCATGAATCATCCCGTTCCCTAGAGAATCTCGTAGCGTCATAGATTTTAAAGATAATTTCTTTAGCACCTACTCTAAGTACCAATTTGCCATCAACCACATCAATTACAGCCCTAACAGTGGCTAAAAATGGATGTCCTAAAATTAAAGGCACTTCCACATCTTTGTCCATGTCAAGCACAACGAAGTCTACAGGGAATATGAATTTATCCACTTTCACAAGTATGTCTTCTATAATACCCCTAGGATATTTAACAGATCTATCGGCTAGTAGAATACTCATCCTAGTGGGTTTAAGTTCCCCAAGGCCGAGTTGTTTGAACATTTTATATGGCATTAAATTAATGCTAGCGCCTAAATCAGCTAGTGCTTTCTCAACATTCAAACTACCAATTAAGCAAGGAATAGTAAAACTTCCTGATTCTTTCAGTTTGGTTGGTAGTTTATTTTAGAGTATGGCTGAGCACTCCTTATTAAGTTCCACTGTAGATAAATCCTCAAACTTCCTTCTATTTTTTAGAAGCTCCTTTAAAAATTTTGCGTATATAGGCATCTATGAGATAGCTTCAACAAAAGGTAAGTTGATATGTAATTGTTTAAAAAGTTCAAGAAACTTACCGAATTGTGCATCCATGCGGTCCTTTTTCAACTTTGCTGGGTATGGAACTAGGGGTGTATATTCTTTTGGCACTGGTTTGTCACTATTTTCGGGTCTGTCCTCCTCATTTTCTCTTATCACTGCTTCCTGTGTTAGCTTCTTTTCAGATTCAACTAACACTTTCCCATTCCTTAGTGTAACTGTTTTCACATGCTCTTTTGGATTTGGTTTGGTGTTACTAGGTAACCTTCCTGATGATCTTTTGAAAATTAGTTTGGACAGCTGGCCTATCTGAGTTTCGAGTCCTCGGATTGATGCTTGTTGATTTTTAAGTGCTGTCTCGGTATTCTAAAAATGAGTTTTTGGCACCAAGATGAATTTGGATAGCATCTCCTCAAGGTTCAGTTTCTTTTCCTGTTGATAAGGTGGCTGTTGGAAGTCTGAGGGTGGTGGTGGTCTCTGCTTTCCTTGACCTCCCAATGAGAAGTTTAGGTGATTCCTCCAACCTGCGTTATAAGTATTACTGAAAGGATTATTTTGAGATAGAGGATTATTACCCATATAATTTAATTGCTCGTTCTCCATGTTGTGGCCATAGGGTTGATATTCTGGATTACTCGATCCACCTCCACTCGTTTTACATTGCATTACTGGGTGCACCTGCGTAGAACCAAATAAACCATCAATCTTTTTATTAAGAAGTTCTACCTGATTTGATAGCATAGTAACCGAGTCGACATTATAAACGCCGGCTGTTTTGGTTGGCTTGGTCCTCATGACTTGCCACTAATAGTTATTCAGTGACATTTCCTCAATAAATTCGTAAGCCTCTTCAGGTGTTTTGTTGTTGACGGTTCCACCCGCGGCTGCGTCAATCATCTGTCTTGTCGAAGGATTCACACCATTGTAGAATGTTTGAACTTGTAGCCATAGAGGTAACCCATGGTGAGGCACCTTCGCAGTAGGTCCTTGTATCTCTCTCATGCATCGTAAAGAGTTTCTAAGTCCATCTGCAGAAAAGAAGAGATATCATTACGTAACTTAGCTGTTTTAGCCGGCGAAAAATACTTTAATAAAAATTTTTCGGTCATTTGATCCCAAGTAGTGATGGACCCTCGTGGTAACGAGTTCAACCACTGTTTAGCCTTGTTCTTTAGTGAAAAAAGGAATAATCGAAGACGAATGGCATCATAAAAAATGCCATTAATTTTGAAAGTGTCGTAAAATTCCAAAAAATTTGCTAAGTGAGTGTTGGGATTCTCATCCTGCAAACCATCAAACTGAACAAATTGTTGTATCATTTGAATCATGTTAGGTTTCAGTTCAAAATTATTTGCGGCAATAGTAGGCCTAACTATACTTGACTCAGTTCCTATTAAATTAGGTTTAGCACAATTATACATAGTACGAGGAGCAGGATTCTGATTTGCTAATTCAGCGAGTATTGCTAGAGGTGGTTGATTGTCTAGATTTTCAGCCATCTCCTCGGTTGTAGTTGAGATATCGTCCTCCTATTCTTCTTCTGTGTATCTTAGGCTTCGCCTGATTTCTCGTCGGTTTCTACGGTACATCATGATCAATTTCTTCACAAAAGCGATGGTCCTGACGGGTTTCTTCTAGTCATAAACTATAAAAACCTACCAGAAGAAAGAAAAAGAAAGTTAGTAAATAAAAATAAAATTAAATTGCAAGAAAAATAAATGGCTAAAGTAAAAAAAATTAAGTGTTCCTAATATTTTAGTCCTCGGCAACGGCGCTAAAAAATTGATCGTGATTTTCTGTGATAAGTTTTATAAATTTATAATTAATCGTTCTTGAAACTAACTATTATCACGATGTTTCCAAGTGTACCTATCGAACAGTAGTATAGCTTTAGCAAGACCGGATTGTCAAATCCAAAGGACTAAAAGTACTAGTAAGGACTGTCTTTTTATTATCTAGCCTAAGGAATAAAGAGGGTTTGTTTTAACTAACTAATTAAACTAAGAAATTGCAGAAAATAGATTTGGGAGATTACTTTTGGGAAAAATGATTCATTTAGGACAATACCTAAGGAAAAATCCACCTAGACTTTTACTTGTTATTCTGGCTCCGAACCGGACGATTTATTCATTTAAGTTGTTCCGTAGAAATCCCTAAGTTATGTTATTATCCTTATTCAAGACTAATAATGTCTAATCCCTAGGTTGAATAATCGAGACTTTTCTCTAATTAACACCCTAGGGTTGCATTAACTCGATCTATGGACTCCCTTATTAGGTTTCACCCTAATCTGGCAAAATCTTGTCACCCTATCTCTAAGCGCACAATCAACTCCGCTTAATTACGACAAAGTCACTCTTAGCCAGGGTCTATTCCTCCTCCAACTAAGGGCATTAACCTGAAGTGATATTCTGGAATACCAAAACAAGAATTAAGAACACATAATTAAGAACAAGCCAAATATTTATCATACGATTTAGAAATTAATAACAAGATTCGTCTTAGGTTTCATCCCCCTTAGGTATTTAGGGGGTTTAGTTCATAACTAAATAAGAAAACATCTCAGAATAATAAAGAATACAAAACATAAAGAAAACCCAAAACTCCTGAAGGGAAATTGAGGAGAGATCTTCAGTCTTGATGGTGAATTCAACTTCTGAGATGGATCAATCGGCTTCCTTGGAGTAATTCCTTACTCCTTATTATCCGTCCCCCTTTTTCTTTCTTCTCTGGGGTGTATTTATAGGCTTTGGAATGCCTAAGAACCCTCAAAAGTGGCCTTTTCTGAATTGGACTCAACTTAGGCTCGGGAGGGACACGCCCGTGTGACACGCCCGTGTGCCATTACTTCAGGCCGTGTTCGAGCCTGTTAGATTGGCACGGGCGTGTGTTTTACCCGTGTGAGTTGTGCTTCGATACTGCCAAATTGACACAGCCGTGTAAGCTGCCCATGTGAGGAGGTCCAGGCTGTGTTGATTTCGTATTTTGGCCCATTTTCTCCAGTTTTGGTCCGTTTCTCGTTCTTTTTGCTCTCCTATGTTTACCTAAGTATAAAACATGAAACTAACGCATTAGGAGTATCGAATTCACTAAATCTAAAGAAAAATCATCCATAAAATGCATTAAGCATAAGGTAAAAAATATGTATAAATTACGGTTTATCGCAATTTAAACAATCAATCAATCCTCATAAGCATATGAAAGATTAAGTGAGGTAACAATATATACCTAAATTGAAACAGTTTAATCACAATAATCTTGCAAGTTATGCAAGGCTAATGTACCGTTTAATACCGTCGCTAATTTAACCCTCAGCTACCTTAGAAGATTAAGCATACACTGATTATGTATTGTGTTAATTAATTACAATTTAACACAATTTAGTAATTAATTCATTAGTTACCTTACAATTATAATGCAAGAATAACTTAATCAAACAATTTACCAAGACCTATAACAACACAAACATAATTTTAATAACTTAAATGGGCGAAATGCAATCAACCTAACACGAATTAAATTTAAGCCATATTAATTAAATTAAACATATCAACATAACAAGTATTCATAAACATGTTCATAACAACAACAATAAAAATTAAAGGATATGAACTAGAATCAAATTTGGTGTTTCTCTGAAGCTTGACTAGTTTGCTCCTCTCCTCCTTCTCCTCTTGTCTTTTGTTGAACTGAGGCTTCTACAAGCACTTGAATGCTTCTACAATGATGGTTTAAGGGCTCTTTTCCAAGTGGGGAAATCAGCAAGGGAATGGAAAGAAAAATGAAGAACAAAGGAAGGGTTTTGAAGAGAGAAAGTGAGAGAGAAGTGAAGAATGAAAGGATGAGAAGTGTGTTTGAAATGAGCAGCCAATAAGGGTATTTATAGGTTGAGCAGGCTACTAAAAATAGCAAAAATAAGTAGCCATTGACTCTCCCAATGGCCAACCACACATGTGGCAAGTTTGAAGCTTTCAAACTTGTTAAATTTAGCTAGAGGCAAATCTTCAAAAGCTTGATAAGTGGAGGGGTTTGAATGAAATTTCAATGAAGCTTCAACGGTTGTTTTGCAAGCCAAATAATCAGGTAAATAAGCTGATTGGGTCGGTTTTGGACTGCCCAATTGCTCAATTAGACCAGTCTCTTAGTTCAGCACAGTTGGGCCTCTTTTCATAATTTAATTAATAATAATTACCTAAGCCAAAAGAAATTGGATTAAATTAATTATATTATGAATTAATATTCATAATTCAGATCATCTTAGGCTAAAAATTTAATTTTCCTCGATGCTTCAAAATTACTTCTCGGTTTTGTGCTTCTAGCAGTATCTGTTGAGCCAATTTTCACCATTTGTGTGAATCTGTCGAAAACAAATCAAAATTTATTATAAAATTAATTAAAATTAAATATGCTAATAATTTAAGTGCAATGTAGTTATTATATAATTATTATATATATATTGACAAGAATTACACTGTAATTGCATGAATTTGAGTAAAAAAGGGCAAGAAAAAGTCTATGTATTTTTGTGTTTCCAATACCAAGAGCTTCATAATATTTGCTTTTCTTGTGGCTATTTTGGACATCGCATAGAGGCTGGTTTCTTGAAAAAAATGGCTACTAACCTTGAAAAGTCGTTAGAGGTAGTACAAACTAAAAATACAAAGATGACAAGTGAAAAGACAGACAAGGCAACAAAATGAGGTAATTTTGGTCTGTGGATGCTTGTACAATGCCCACAAAGGAAGCTAAGAATTTTTGGAAATAAATCATATGATTCACGTCAAGAGATGGGGCAAGAAAACAAGTTTGCTATTTTTAATAATTTAAATATGGAAAGGTTAGAGAATAATACGTTGGAAATGGCTAAAGTTGAAATCAATAATGATAGGCCCAAAGATTTGGGGAGATTTAATAGCACACAAGTGAGACATTTGGGAGGTAAAGAACAACAACAACAACAAAAAGTTTTCGATGGTACCACGTCTACATGGAAAGGAAAAGAAGTTTTAAACACTAGTAAATAAGACCGTAAAAATGAGTCTAAGCATTTGGCGACAGCTAACTTTCTAAAGTCATCATTCAAGGATGGAACCGAAGTCGAAAGAGACTCCAAAGGAAGCAAATATTTTTCAGGCTTTGGTTTTACAATCGACTACATTAGGAGAGTCAAAAGAGATAGTGGTTGAACATATAAGTGATCTGCCAAACACGTTAATGACAGAAGTTAAAAAGGCAGAAAAAGATGATGAGTTAGCTTTGTTAGCACAACAAGGGGGCCCGTTCTATGGGTGAATGGTTCTTCAATTTTTATTTTTTTAATGAAATATATAACCTGGAATTATAGAAAGGTGGGTAACAATTCCTTTCTATAGAATTGTAAAGATTTGGTGTTTTGTGAAAGATCAAAAATTCTCTGTTTACTTAAGATGAAAGATAGTTCAGGGTCGGGGTCGCATTTAACAAGGAAGTTGGGTTTCAATGGCTTCTTTGAGGTATGAAATTCAGGTTTTCATAATGGATTAATTCTTCTTTAGCATAAAAAATAGATTGGATTTAGTGGTCAATGACTCTATGGAGCAGGTTATCCATTACAAGGTAAAGGAGAGTGATAAGTTGTGGTTTGCATCGTTTGCTTATGTACAACCTCCTTTTGAGGAAAAAAATTTCTTTTGGGAAAACTTACATGCTTTTGCAGGCACTTGTTTCATTCTTTGAGTGGTTTCAGGTGATTTCATCGGTTTTGCTTCCTTAGATAAACGTTGTTGAGGGTCAGGTGATTGTTTTGAGTGTATGCCGCAGTTTAGAGATTGGTGGTGTGAATGTAACCTTCTAGATGTTAGTTTTTCTGGTTCAAAGTTTACGTGGGTTCATAAGTTGCGTAGGAGAGCTATTTTGTAAGAACAACTTGATAGGGTTCTTATTAATACTACTGCAGCTCAATATTTTTCTGAGTTATATGTTTTTAATCTTTTGCGATTATTTTCTAACCATCAATTTATACTTTTCAATACTAATGCAAGGGGCATCCCACCAAAAGATAAATGATCTTTTAGATTTGAAGTTTCATGGTTAACTCATGATGAATTTCTGATCATTTTTTATCAAAGGTGGCGAAAAATATTGGTTCGATGATGAAAGATAATGCGGGTACTACGAAGATGATTAAAGAATTGGAAGAGAGTAGTTTCGAGAATATTTTTCAAAGGAAGACTTTAATTAAGCATCTAAATAGTATTTAAAATTCTTCATTTTATTTGTATTCTCTAACTTTTCAAGAGTTAGAAAAAAGACTAAATAATGAGTATCAATAAGTATTAATTCAAGAAGAATTATTATGGTTCCAAAAATCCAGGCTTGATTGGATAGTTTATGGTGAAAGGAATATCAAGTTCTTTCATTTTTTTTACCATCATCCACCAAAATTGAGGTCGAATAAGAGGTCTTATGATTGAAAGGCAGTAGGTGTTCGATACCAAGACCATCCATGAGCACGTTGTGGGTTTCTTTAAACAACTTTTTAAGGATGTGAGGGTGAGTTATCTGTCTGATAATTATTCCTTTTACTGTCAAAGAGAGTGAGAATTTGACTGTGGAAGTTAGTATGGAGGAAGTTAAATCAACGTTGTTTTCTATGAAAACCTTTAAAGCCCTGGGATCAATGGCGTACAACCAATTTTTTTACAGCGACAATGGTTACTATTAAAGATACTCTCTTTCAATTTGTGCGAGAAGCCTTTTCTATAGGTAAGTTTGATGATAATATTTTGAAGGTATTTCTTGTCCTTATCCCTAAGGTTATTAATTCTAATAACATGACTTTGCTCCATCCTATCAGTCTATTTGACAGTTCTTATAAAGTTCTTTCTAAGGTGTTGGTTAACAGGTTACGTCCTATTGTGCAACGTGTTATTGGACCCTTTTAGAATAGTTTCTTGGCAAAAAGAATTACTCTGAAAAGTATATTGATTACTCAAGAAGCGATTCATTTGATGATGTGTTTGCAAGGCCAATAAGGGGCTATGATTTTCAAAATTGAGTTGCACAAAGCATATAATAGTGTGAGTTGGAAATTTTTACAAGTCTTTGATGGATTTTGGAGTGCCCAGAGGTATTGTAGAACTCATAATGTTTTATGTACGCTTGAGTAAAATAACACCCATTTGGAACGACCAACGACTAGATGAATTTCAACCTATAATGGGTTTGCGTCAAGGAGACCCCCTTTCGCCATGTTTACTAGTCCTTGCGATAGAAAAGTTGTCCTATGATATTGAAACAATAAGTTAATTGTTCTCGGCAACCTTTCAAAATTTCCTGGCAAGGATCGACTTTGTCCCATCTTTTCTTTGCCGACAACTTGCTACTTTTTTACAAAGTTGACAGAGACACAAGTGTGAGTGGTAAAAGATTGTCGTAAAGAGTTTAGCTTAGCGTCAGGTCTGACTATTAATCTGGAAAAATCTAAGCTCCTTATCTCGCCTAATATCCATGCAACAGTCGGTTCACGTTTAAGTCAAGTATGTGGCATTCCTTTAACTGATGACTTGGGAAAATATCTAGGGGACCCTCATTCATAAAAGAGCCTCCAAGAAGATGTACTCTTACATTATTGATTGAGTAATGAGAAAGCTAGATTATTGGAAAGGCAAAATTCTTTCACTTGCTAGAAGGAGAATACGTATACATTCTACAACCAGTGCTATTCCCTTATATACAATGCAATCGACTCTTTTACCTATCTTGGTGTATAATAAATTAGATCGTATTAATAGCAATTTTCTTTGGGGAGGGTCTGTCGAAATCTTAAGGAATCATTTGGTGAGTTGGTCGCAAGTTTGTTGCTTAAAGGAGAAAGTTCCTTTAAGGCTGCGACAAGCACGAAAAAATAATCTAGCTATGTTATCAGAGGTTGGTTGGCTTCTCTTTAACAAGTAGCATAATTCTTTGCGGTGTGATGTTTTCAAGAAGAAATATTTGCATGGTGCATCCTTTATAGAGATGGAACAAAAGTCGAATGCTTCTTCTACTTGGCGTGGGATTTTGAAGACGCAACAAGTTATCAATTCGAGTTGCAAATGGAAAATAGGAGATGGTCTACAGGTTTATTTTTAGAGCCACTGGTGGGTGGGTGATGCTCATTTGTAACGACAATATCACTATTATGAATGGGACAATTGAACGAATAAGGTTTTGGAGAATATTGATAGTAATAGACAATGGGATTTGTATGTGGTTGAAAGGGTCCTTGATTCGACATCTGTATTACAAATTAATGGTGTTCCTTTACTAGTTTCTACTGTCGAAATTTAGCCTGATGTTTGATGTTGGGGTCTTGAAAGTGATGGTCAATTCTCGCTAGGTTTTACCTATGACATGGTAATCTCGACGTCTTCTACTCTTATTGGTGATGCTAATTTTGCATGGATTTGGTGGTTGCAATGTCTAGAACAACTTCATTTCTTTATTTGGTTGGCTTATTTGAATCGCCTTAATACTAATAAAATCTGCGTGTTTAAAAATATGGTCATTGCAGCAACATGTTCACTTTGTGGGCATCATACTAAATATTTTGACCACATTGTTCGTAAGTGTTTACCAACAAAAGGAAATTGGATGGATCTTCATGTCACTACTTGGCAGCCCGATTTTTTCTCTACTCCATTTCATGTCTGATTGCAACGAAACAACATATCCAAGTGCCAAGTAAATTTTAATTTTCCTTTCGACATCAATTTATTTCCATTATTGGGGGACTTTGGAAAAGTAGAAATAATTTTGTCTTTCAAGGGAAAAATCCAATAGGTTTGCGAGTGTTACAATATGCTTAGAAGTTTGCTATAGACATTTTTGCGGCCATAAGTGTTGTTACTCCAAGGTTAGTTCAAGGCCCATGCTGGATTAAGTGGACAAAACCACTTCAAGGAAGTTACATACTCAACACAGATGGGGCTATAAAATCTGGCTCATACTTAGCTTTAGTCAGCGATATCATTTATGATAGTGAGGCTTATTGGATTGGAGGATTTATGTTGAATATTGGGATAACGGATAGCCTCCAGATGGAGTTATAGGGCGTGCGAACCAGTCTTTGTCTCACAAAATCCTTGGGGATTTGTCGACTCGTAGTGGTAGTGGAGATAGATGCACTACTGGTGATTCAGTTCCATCAACGACCTCTTGAGAAGAACCATTTTTTAGGTACTTTGATTAAAGATTGTCTTAACTTGATAAATGAAGGATGGGTGACCGAGGTTCGACACATTCATCATGAAGGAAATAGTTGTGCGGACCACTTAATGAATTCAGCTCAAAATATCGAGAGAGGTCTGGCTCGTTTTAAGGCGCCACCAACGAGCCTTGAAACTTTACTCCATAGAGGCACATATGGGGAGGGGGTAATTAAAATTTAGTTTAATTGTTTCCTTCGTTTGTACCAAAAAAATAAAATAATTAAAAATCACTATTTAAAATATGTAACAACTATAATGGGAACTCTTAAGATGAGAATCATAAGAAGCAAAATGTTTTTAACCCTCAGATCAATTTAAATCCTTTTAAACCATAGGTTTATGGTTTAATTTATCTCCATGAAATAAAGACCACAATAACCAACCTTTCCTTTTTTTTTTTGGTAAAAAAAAGAATTATCATGTTGTTTTTCACCATTTACTTGAAATGGCATGGTGAAATTAAAAAAAAAAAAAAAAAAAGAAAAGAGAAAGAGTAAGTGTTGTGGTTTTTGCTTTAGTGATCATAAATCTATAGCTTAGAAAGATTTGTTGGAAAAAATAGATATTGTAGAAGCTTTGAGGTATATTCTCAATTATTAAAGTGGAGATTTGAATCATAAAACTATGATTTTATATTCTACTCCATGAGATCTTTACAATGCTATATCATATGCTCAAAATGGTTGAGTGATGAGTGAAATGATGCTCAAAGTAAGCCACTTGCGAATTATGTTGAGGAAAATGGAAACCTTAGTCCTATATTAGTTAGATATCAAGAGTGGAATATGTTTATATAAGAATGACTAAATTAAAACTCTCTCTCGCGTGTAGAGGGTGCAAATCCAAATCCGTTAGGGTTGGGGGCGCACCCACACGATGTGGGCGGCACAAATTGTCTGGACCGGTCAGGCTAGGCCTACGGATATTTTAGCCCAATAAATGTCTCCTTAATTCACGGACACGTTTTGGCTCCATTAGTCAAAGATTTCCAAAAATTCTTCCCTGAATTTATTTAAAAAACCAAATAATCTGATAAGGAAGATGCACACTAAAATTTTCCAAGTTTTCGAGATATCTTTTCCTTGCATATTTTTCAATCTATTTTTCGGTGATAGACAAAGGCAAGACTACTGTTTGTTGATCACTACAACCGTACTACTGCCGTGCTCATCTTGTTGTTGTATCATAAGAGACAGTCAACCAATGTTTCTCCAACACCAAAGGAGCGGCCGAATCTGTCTTAAGGTGATTGCCTAAACAAGCCTCAACTACCAATATAATATTTCAATTTAATTTAATTTTCTGTTTTCCAGTTTTATATATATTGTTCTTGTTCGATCTTATGATAAATATAAAGCTTTTATATTACTATTGTTTTACTAACTTTTCTGCAACAAGATTCAATTTGATCTAAGAGTTAAAAGCATTTTGATATTTATGAATCTCATTTAAAAAGTTCTCAATATAATTGCAATCTTTAAAATAAATTGTATATGCAAGGATCAAATTCAAGATTAATGAAAACTTAAAGAATTATTATAAATACATTTTACACAAAATTTTTTCACTTACATTATGAAAGTAAAATAATCCATTTTATATAATTTATTAACAAAAATAATTAACATCATTATTTTTTTCTCACCTCCAAATTATTCATTTGAGAGATTAAGGCTCCGTTTAGTTCATGAAAATATTTTCTATTTTCATTTTTAGAAAATAATTTTAATATTTTATTTTTAAAAAAAATTGAAAAATACGTTTGGTAAAATATTAAAAAATTTATTTTCAGTAATGAAAGCATGAAAATTTTGTATAATAAAAATATAAAAAATAAAATTAAAAAAATACATTTATATGAGAGTACCAATTTTTTTTTTTTTTTTTTTTTATATGGGTTTGAACTAGGGCCAATTCATTTAAAGTTAAAAATCATTATTTTCATTATTTTTAAATTTACAAAACACTTTTAATTAAAACAATTTTCATTTTTTTTTAAATTTTCATATATTTTCATATTTATTTTTAAAAATTTCAACCAAACATATTTTCTTAGATATTTTCTATTTTCCAAAGAAAGGAAAATAAAAATAACCTATATTTCCTAAAATCCAACAGAGCATAAATTACTTTCTATTCTATAACATAAGAACCTCAATAAGTATTTCTTTAAAAAAAAGGAAAATTTCAGTTGGTAGCTACGTGTCGTTTAAATTATTATATACAAATTTTCACACTCTAATAATTAGTTTTACGTAGGTTTTGATACATCATGTATTTTTATTGTATGAATGTAATATTCATATATACTTTAATTCGTTTTATATTATTAAATAGAGGGTGCTATTACATAATATAATATATTATTATATTACTATTAATATAACTTTCAAACAATATTAAAATTTTTATTTAAATCTAGTTGATTTGTTAATAATACTCAAAATGTTAATATATATTATTTGTTTTATGATGTTGATAAATGATGTGCATTTTATTAATTTTAACAATATTTATTATATTACATAATATATTAATATACAGTATGGTACCAATAATTATATGTAATTTAGTATATTATAATACATGTATAAAATATTATTAAAAAATTTAACATCTTAATAAAATAGATTTGTGTAGGTTTTAAAGTTTTAACTCTTACAATTGTATTCGAGTATTTGGTTTAATTTTTTTTTACTTTGAACTTGAGATTTGGCACTAATTAATTTATTTGGGGTTAGATAATAATGTCTATGTTATTCAGGGTTGGGTTTAAGGTAATATATTTGAGTTTTGAAATACATATTTTAAAATATGAGATTTAAGTTTATAAATTTAATATAAAACATAAAAGTTATCAATTGCCAATATAGTAATATAATAAACAAAAAAATGGATATTTTTGTCAATCTAAAACATTTTTCAAACTCATACTTATATATATTATTATAATAATTTTAATATACAAATTTATGCATACCATATAATGAATTAATGATATTAATTATGTTTATATAAAATTCATATACATATCATATAATTATAAATTTTACATATAACAACCACTTTAATGATTTTATATAAAATATCTCTATTAAATATAAACAATTTATGCTTTTTATAAGACAAATTTAAATTATTATCGTATAAAAGTAAAACAAATTATTACATTTAAAATTAAAATATTTATAACTTTAAAATATAAAATTATTTGAATCCATCAAAGTCTATCCGGCTTAAACCAACCCAAATTTGAGCTCAAAAAATTTTAAATAAAAAAGCCAAACTCAAAAAGAATAATGAAAAAAATCTAAACTCGAGCTAATCTAAATTAAAAAAAAAATCATCATGATAACATTTTCAAAAAAACCTCACCCAAACCCACCGGTTTTTGAAAAGTAAATTTGAGACTTTGAAGTGATACAAGCGGAATGTCTAACCTTTAAAAGTTGTACATATTTTAATTTTTAACTTGTCTAAAAATTTAGATTAATGTGGTAATGTTATTTAAAAAAATAGTTAAATTTATAAATATAATTGTATTATGAATATTTTATTATTAATTAGATACCTATCAAAATTAAAATAAATTTGATATACTTTAGGATTTTAATAATCATTAGAAGTAGAATTTTATTTCATTTATAATTGTTATGTCTATAAAAATAAAGATTGGAAAAGCATTGTAGATATCTTATTAATTAATAATATATTGTATTTCTTTTTCTCTCTTAATTTATTTGTTCCTTACTCTCTTTTATTTTTATTTCATGAAAAATTGAAATTTTTATACAATTATAACTTTGAAATGATCCATATGTTTATTAGAATTTTCTTTTTGGGTAATAAGTTTACATTTTGATTACTTAATTTTAATATGTTACAAAATTACTATTAAACTATTTGAAAGTTTTCATTTAAGTTATTGGTTGTTAAAATCATTGTTGCATGCATTTCTCTGTTCTCACTGCCTACACCCAATAGAAATCTCTTCTTCCTCTTCTCTTCTATAGGTTTTTTTTGTCATGAAACTACAAATTTGTAAACCAAAATCTAAACAACTTTCTTCTTCAATCTGCGACATTGACTATTAAATTAACTTGGATCTATAATATATTTTTCTATTCGTCGATAGGTACTAATCCACCGTACTGATCTTCGAAACGCCACTTAGAGTATACTAACTAGAATTAAAAAAAAAAAAAACTTAACAACTTAGTGACTTAAATAAAACTTATGAACAATTTAGTAACTTAAATAAAAACTTTTAAATTACTCAATAACTAAAATATAAAATTACTAATATATATATATTAATGACTAAAGTTCACATCTTCCGCTCTAAAAAAAATAAAAGAGAAAAAGAAGTTCAATATCCTTCCGGTTAGAAAATCTATCTACCTCATTAGTTGCCGCATTGATTGTTAACAGAAAAATAATTGATAAATAAAAAAATTGTATAAATCTTCTAACTATACTTGAATTTTAATTTAACGTAAAATTTAATATATAAATTTTGATTTAATACAATCATACACATAAAATTTTAATTTTAATTCATCTCTATATATTTAATTCAATTGTATACATGTAAAGGAATAAATACATCATTTTATTTATATATTATATAAATATAAACTAAATGTAAAATGGTTCTATATTAGCAATTGTGTTAATAAATAATTTGTGAAAATTAAATTAAATAAAAATTTTATATAAAAAATTACACACAATCAAAATTCATATATTACATTACAAATTTGATTAAAATTCATATGTAATTTTGAGATTTATCTCATAAAAATAAATTTACTATGAATTTTTTATATTATGAATATTTTAATAATTTACAATAATAAGTATTTTAAAAAATTATTATAGGACGACGAGCGTTTTATTTTATTATTAAAATGTTGGGTTAAATTTCTTTATTATTAGAGAAAACAAATTGCTCCTTATCTTTTCTAAATTACTTCTTTTATTTTTGTCTTGTAATATTTTTATAAAATCTTAAAAAGAAAACACTTAAAAATCATTATTTAAAATAAATTATATGTACAGTGATTGAATTTAAAATTAGTGAAATTTTACATATTGTTAGAGTCGTATGACCCAAATTTTAAGAGATTACTTGCAAGTCAAATTAAACAAAATATATTTTCTTTGTAGAATATTTAGTATTTATTAGTATAATATATTAAGCATTTATTAGCATAGCTTATTTGACCTACTAATTTAGCCTATAAATAGATTCTATTACAACCTTATAAAATACACCCATTAGAGATTATTACTCATAATACATTTAGAGAATTTTGTGTTTACATTTTGAGGGTTCTTTGTTTTCAGGTTTTCCGGTTTTAGTTTTTATCTCCATCTTTTGTACTCTTAGTTCTTTTGGCATTATAGTAAAATTATCTTTACCCGTGATTTTTTATCCTCTTTGGAGGGGTTTTTCTATGTTAAATTTGTGTCTTCAATTTTTTAATTTATTCCACTATTTTTTTCCTTAATCGGGTCGATCTTAACACAAATAAAACTTTTAACACTCCAACTATAATTTAATTGATGAATACATTTTTATAAATATATTTTATATTACGTTTTTTCACTAATATCTTATGGCATACTCCACTTTATACTATAAAAACCTAGTAAATATTTTCTTTAAAAAATCGAAAAAAGAAAGAAAAGAAAAAGGTAGCTACAGCTTAATAATAATTAAAGCTCAAAATGGAGCTATTAGCTTCGTCCTTTTTTTTTCTTTTTTGTTCATAAGAAAAGTTTCATTCAATGTAGAAAATTACAGAAGAAAGTCCATAGCCTCGCCCTTACAGAAGATGCCCGAAGGAATAAAATAGAAAGACCTGAACCCTCCGAAAAGTTTCAGCCCCGTAAAATTTTAAAATATTTAATATAAATTTTTAATGGGTAAAGTCAAAAAATTTAATATTAAAATTTTAACATATTTAATATAATTTTTTAATAGTTAAAAGATAAAAAATATTTTTTAATATATTTTAAAATTTTAAAGAATTTTAAAAATTTTAAATATATTTAAAAAAAGTTAAGTATAACCAATTTTAAAATTTTAATATATTTTAAAAAATATAAATATATTAAAATTTTAAACATATTAAAAAAATGTTAAGTATAATAAATTTTAAAATTTTAATATATTTTTTAATAGGGAAAGATTTTTTTAATATATTTAAAATTTTAAAAGAAATTTAAAAAAAAAAACCTCATTGCAAAAAGGGTTGATGCAAAGTGCTTAGGAAACTGGTGGCGTCAATTTATTTGGCTTCAGTTGAAAGAGGGAATTTTTTTTAAAGCCTCTCATTTTTTCAGAAATTATAGTATTTTTCTAATATTTATATATGTGACGTCATTTTAGATGACTCCACAAAAAATTAATTATTTTATCTTGATTACTGACGTGCATATTGATGGTGCCAAACTCTTTGGCTTCATCAACTTTCAATATTAATTTTAGATCATTTACATTTTTAATAAAAAAATAAGTCATTTACTTAATTAATTAATTTTTTTAGATTATTTTTATAAATAAACCCACGGCTCTATTACTTAGTACGACTCTATTGTTTTTCTTTGGATCTACCAACTTATAAATTTATCTGTCAAATTTATTAGTCTTAAAAGCATCACGATATCATCAAAAAGGAAAAAAAAAAGGGTCACGATAAGCATATGTACCTATTACCCTTAATAAAAGTTATCGCCGAGCTTCGATTAAGAAAATAGAAAGCACCAATAAAACAATGAAGTAATGACAGCTGGAAGGGTTATTAATGTTAATTTACTAGGACACGTAAGTTAAAAAAAATGCATTAGAGATTAGTTAGGTTATTGAGATATAAGTAAGAAAAAAATACATCAAGGTTAATTAAATTGGTGGGATATTAATTTGCTATATTCGATTTTGTTAAAATTGAGTAACTCGAATCCTTATTAAAATAAAAGTAAGATTCATATAGAACTACATTTCTTTTATTTTATTTTAGAATAAG
The DNA here is from genome assembly GCA_025698475.1 of Gossypium anomalum. Taxonomy (NCBI): domain Eukaryota; kingdom Viridiplantae; phylum Streptophyta; class Magnoliopsida; order Malvales; family Malvaceae; genus Gossypium; species Gossypium anomalum. The sequence continues at coordinate 74,090,373 of CM046965.1, read as the reverse complement.
GTTTTTCAACCTTATTACACTTATCTATTTGACATTGATTAGAATACGGTGTTTCAACCTTACTACACTCATATTAGAATATGGTTTTTCAAGTCTATAAATAGACATAGTCTACTCCTCTTGTATTCATTCGAATTCGACTTAGTGAATTATCTTCTCCTCTACCTGTGGTTTTTTTTCTCGAAAGGGTTTCCACGTAAAAATCTATGTGTTCTTTATTTTTCTTTCTATTTTTTCTTTGTGATACATTGTCATCATCGACCTTCTATTTTTCACAAATCGGTATTGTACCGACCCAAATTTGACCGGGCCTAATAAACCAACATCAAACCAAAAGCCATTACAGCCCTAGCCCAAACAAATCAAAACCAAGACCCAATGCTTAACCCTAGCCCAGTTAGCCCAATACCCAAAATCAGAAAAAAAAAAAACAAACCCTAGGTGCACCGCACCTAGGACTTTTTGACTGCACCAAGCTCTGCAAAGACCGCCTCTTGTCACATCCACCGCCCGTGTACCTGCAAGAAGAATAGAGCAATCAATTAAGAAGCAAGTTGTAAAGAATTATGGCTATAGAAAGCCAAGCAAAAATCGATTGTAGGGTCGGCAACTCTTGATATATACAAAAAGCATTCGATCTTTTTAAGCAAAGAAAACAGCAACTCTAGCGATATCAAAGTAAGAAAATAGAATCGAATCAAACCCAAAAACCTCAAAAGTCGAAACTGAAGGCCTAAGGTGACTTTTTTTTTCTTTTTTTCGTTTCTATTTCATGGCCGGATCTACTCTTTCCATATTCATATATGCATAAATATATAATATGAAGAAAGAAAAAATAAACACATCTTAAAATGAAAAAAAAGGAAGATTTTTACCTCCGACCGCTGTGCACGGCGGCCGCCGGTGGCCGAGACGCGGCGGAGGGTGGTGGCAGTTCGCCGGAGTCCTGGCCGGACCAAGGCACCTGCAGAGAGAAACAAAAGAAGAAAGAATTTTTTTTTTGAAAAAGAAAATGAAAAGTGAAATTTTTTAAAAAAAATCTGCCTTAAATAGCTGATCAAAACAACGTCGTTTTGGTCGGCCTTCTTAATGCCAAAACGACGTCGTTTCGCCATAGTCTGACCCGCTCTGACCCGCCTGTGCCCAGGATCCGCGTGTTTTTAGACTGAGGGTCTATTTGCACCCTCAGTCTTTCCGCTTTTGAGGTTGGCTTCAATATGGTCCTATTTCGCTTCTTTAATATTTTTAAATTTGGCCACTGCTTTTGTTTTTGTTGCAATTTGGTCCCCAGACCATTCGAACGGCCAAACGCCTGAACGACGCCGTTTATGGGCAGGGATTAATTTCCTATTTGGTCCCCATATCTCTGCACGCGATTCATTTTTGCCCTTCAGTCCGCATTTCTCTGTTTTTATTTTAAAATCTATACTTAAACCTTTTTTTTCATAATTTAGTCCCATTTCTTTGTTATTTCCGATATCTCAATTAAATTAATTAATCTAAGATATTATTATTATCATTGTTACTGTTTTTATTTTTATTACTATCATCATCATTATTTTTTTTTTTCATGTATATATTATTATTATTATTATTATTATTAATAGTCTTATTATTACTATTATTTTTATTCCTTTTATTGTTGTTTATTATCAATATATTATTATTATTGCTATTGTTATTATTATTATTATTATTATTATTATTATTATTATTATTATGTTATTGTTATTATTATTATTTACATGTTATTATCTCTCTTTCTTTTTATTACGTTATTATTACTATTATTACTATTTTTATTGCTAGTATCATTGTTATTTTATTATCATTATCATTTTTGTAATTATTATTACTATTATATTTTTATTTTTATTTAACATACTATTATTACTATTTTTTCTTCTTCTTATTATTACCATTATATTTACTATCATCATCATTATTATTATTATTATTATTATTATTATTATTACCCTTGGTATTATTTTTTATTATTTTTATTTTTATTACTATTACTACTATTATTATACTGTTATTATCCCATTTATATTATTAATATTATAGTTTCTTACTTATTACTCTTTAAATGCTCTCATTTTTATTCCTTACTTACATCATATAATATTTATTTATATATCCTTTTATATCATTTTAGACCTAAAAGAGATTTATTATTTATTATCACTATTAATATTATTATCATTACTATTACTATCAATTTTTTTTTATAATTTTACGTAATATTTATTTACGACTATTTTTTTATTTCGTTTTTTTTCTTTTTTATTTTTTCAAATACTATTACCTTATTTATTATTTCTCTCTTCTTTTAGCTTATTCGTTTATTTATTTATTTTATTTTGCTTTCATCGTTATCATTCACGTTTGCGTTTACATTCATTCTGTTATGTTCGTTAATACCGAGATTTGTATTCGTTTATGCATTCTTTATCTTATTATTACAAACTTATGTTTTATTAACCTTTTCTCGGCGAAAATAACTTTTTCATAAAAAAGTGATACTCCGTATTTGGAATTTCGAGAAAATAGTGCCTTAACTTACTGGGTTTCGATTTTTCTCATTTAACCTAAATAACGGAATACTCTTTTAAATCGCAATACGAGTTTTGAAAAATGATTATTCTCAGAGATACGAGGTGTTGTGCCCTAACTTACCGGGTATGACATTTTGTTACCTTGAAATAAGATTTTCCGCAAGTAAAGGCAATATTCGGTGTTTGGAAATTCAGGGAAACGTGCCCTAACTTACTGGGTTTCGATTTTCCTCGTTTATCCTAACTAACCGAATATCCTTTTGAAAAGTAGTTAAAATACACTGATTTTTAAGAAAAAAGGCAAGCTCATTCTCAAAAGTTCGAGCTTTTGTGTCCTAACTCATTGGATATGACATTTTGTTGCTTCGAGACGAGAAGGTCTTTAACATTCGAATGTTTTTTTTTTTACAAAAAGAAGGATCGTATTTCAAAGTCTTTCAAGTTTTTAATTTTTGACACTAAGACACTAATTGATCAACTAGGTACCAATTTTTGGGCGTTACGAGGGTGCTAATCCTTCCCCGTGCGTAACCGACTCCCAAACCCGTCTTTCTAAATTTTGTGGACCAAAATTGTTGTTTAAATAAATCAAACTATTTATTAAAAACAACCACTTGTACGAGGTGACCCGATCACACCTTAACAAAAAGGATTGGTGGCGACTCCCGTTCTTTCGTTTCCGATTCCAAAGTCAATCTCATTTTTAAAAAAAAATGGTTTCGACAGCTTGGCGACTCCACTAGGGACACAAATAAGAGAGCCAAGCCACAAGTTTATTAACTTTTGTCTTTTTGTCGAAAATTGAAATTTTGGTTTTGAAATACGATCCTTTCATTGCGTTTCATCTGTTATTTGCAATGTAATACCTGCTGTGTTGGTTCGAGTCTTTAAATAGTTTTTCATATTGTATTGCATGACCATTGTGGTCGCACCCTTCTAAGTGGGAGAGAGAAGCTACTCCTTCGTGAGGTTTTCACCTCCGTGCAGGATAGTGGATCGCTTTCGAGATACATCCGTACCTATGTCTTCGTGAGATTTTTATCTCCGTGCAGCCATAGGGAAATGTATTCCCCTAAACTGAACTCGGTCTGTATGAGCCTATAATGGGTGAAGATCGAGGAATCTGCTGGTTCAAGTACCTTTACTCTAGAACCGAACCCTATATAGTGAGCCTTAAGAACCCACCCTAGATAGAGCCACTCTAAAACCCTAATGGTTACCTGAGCAAGTGTTATATTTGTTATTCCTTGTTTTCTTTAAATCGCATATGAAATACTGACTTGCGTTGTTTTACTTTGATTGTATTTGCATGGCATTTTCATCAAAAAAGGTGTTGATTCATATTCGGTTGCTAAGTAGATAGCTTATCATGGAAAAGGGATTTTTTGATAAAGTAGAGGACAATGCGGCTGTCCAGATATGGGTTAAGACAACACAGCAAGAGAAAGGTGATAGCCTTACCGAGGGGTACGTGTCAGAGTTGTGGGATTTTACTCAGATCAGCATAACTCAGAATAATCTCCAAGAGATGAAAGAAATTTAGGGTCAGTGGGATGATAAGATCAAACAGCTATTCTATTGTCATTATGGCGATTTACCTTATCTGCTCGATGTCAAGGTAGACGAACACCTGTTTCGAGCCCTCGCCCAATATTGGAATTCTGCATACAGTTGCTTCACTTTCGGGAAGGTAGATTTGGTACCCACGATAGAAGAGTACATAGCCTTGCTCCGATGCCCGAAGATTCAGGTTGACAAAATTCCAAAGCTGCCAATGGCCCAGCATTCTCAAAAAGGTTGATGAACATCACAGGGATGAGCGAACAGTGGGTTACAGCCCGGATCAAACAAAAAAGAGATTGTAGGTGCATTCCTTGGAGGAATTTGAGGGATTTAATCTTAGCACATCCCGATACGAAGAATAGGGTAGATGTCTTTGCTTTAAGCATTTATGGATTGGTTATCTCCCCCAAAGCTTTGGGGCATATAGATGAGGTAGTATCCGATCTTTTTGACAGGCTTAGTAAAGGGACCACACCTGTACCCTCGATCTTGGCTGAAACTTTTAGATCATTGAATGCTTGTCGAAGAGCGAGTGAAGGGAGATTTATTGGGTGTGCACAGCTCTTGCAATCTTTGTTCCATAGCCATTTTTGGAAAGTGGAAAATGTCTCATATTGCATATTCTCTGAGAACTACTCTCCACTGAAAGAGTTAGTGGCTACGCCGAGAAGAGATGATATTACAGAAGAAAATTGGATGATAGTTCTTCAGAATTTGCGAAAAGATGACGTTGAATGGAGAGCCCCTTGGATGGTTCCTGATGAAATATTATATCGATGCGGAGATTTTGATTGGGTTCCCTTGTTAGGAATATGGGGAGCCGTCGGGTATGCTCCTCTACTTGCATTAAGACAGTACAGATCCAGACAGTTTACACCACCAATATACGGGTTAGCCCAGTGCGAGTTTGTATTCAAGGGTAATAATTACAAAAAGAAAGTTCGCAAGATATCAAATGCCTAGAACCAGACTTGTAGAATGAAAAAGTTTGCTGCTAATCCCATGACTACCCCTGAGTACGACCGGTGGTGGGTTCAGAGGATTAACGACAACATCCCTACGTCAGATCAAGAAAACCCTAGATCAATAGAAGAGCACTTAAAATTAATCCCATCTAAGCTAGAGATCATCAGACAAGATTTCGAGAGAAAGAGACTGGAACTAGAAAAAAGGATTAAGCAGTTGGAGGAAGAAAAAATGCAGCTGGGGTTAGATGTCGATGTCCAGAAGTTAGAAGCTGAAAGACTTAGAAAAGGAAAGAACAAAGCTGATGAGGGTTTGGACAGTTTGAAAATAGACTACAAGAAGCTACGAAGGTCAATGAGAACTGCTGGGTTAGGAAAAACGTCTGAACAGTGGCGGTAGGAAGTTAAAGAAGAGAAAAGTAAAGCCAGTCAATGGGAATAAAGATTTTGAGATGCTCAAGCTCGAGAAGGTACTCTAAAAGGGAGTTTGGTAGAAAGCCAAAACGAGAAAGAAAGATTAAAGATTCGAGTGTTAGAATTAGAAAGGTCTTTGTATTAGTATCGTACCCATAACTCTGTAATTGAGTTGAAAGCTAGTCAAAACAAAATTGAAGAGTTAAAAGGAAAGATAGAAGAACTCAAAGTAGCATTGCAAGATCGTAAACTTCAGATCAAATTTCTTGAGGCAAATAACGAGCGAGGGAATGAGCAACTTCATCAATTGTAGGATCAAGTCAGGAACAGGGACTACGTCATGGGTAAAGCTCTGACTCAAGTGCGAGAAGTGGCCGATCACTTGCAAACATTAGTAGTCCAGGCTGACATGCTGAGTCTAAAATACGAGTCAAAATCGGACAGAGGCCGAGAGCTAGCTTGGCTTTTTAGGCAGGTCAAGGCCTTATGTATCAGGGCTAAACCTTACATGTAATCTATTTTATGTAAAGAAACTTGTTTTCTAGAAAAGTTACTTTAATGAAATTGAATTAGAATCAACGCCTTTTTGTTGCATTCATTGCATGCATTGCATTCATGCATCAGCATTGCATCAGATGCACTAAAACTCACAAAAAATCCTAAAAATCGTGGCAGTTACCCTGGAACATCGTTACGATACAAGAGGAAAAACAAAAGCAATGGACCAAAGGTTAGAGAGATTGGAACAAATGAAAAAAGAGATGCAAGATCAACCACAAACACGTATGCAAGAACAGCTGGCCAAAATCCAGCAAGATGTAAGGGACCAGATGCTGGAGTCCCAAAAAAGTATGATGGACCAATTAACGCGTCTATTGGCTGGCGGATTAGAAAAAGGGAAAAGCCCCATGATCAATGCGGGAGATGATAATGAGGATCCTATCTACCCTTCGGGTTTTACCCCAGTGTACGTTCAGACACAGCCTGATGTGTACCCAAAAAGACCATCGGTCACAATTAGGCCCCAACCATTTCAGACCGGTGTTTCGGCCCCGATGAATTATCAGGCTGGTTCGGGCTCCAATCCGGGGGATAACCCGACCAACCCCGTTGTCCTCAATCTCGATGAAGTAACAGAAACAGAAAAGACAAGGGTAGAACTCCCGAAAGAACTTGAAGAAAGGTGTGGATGGTTAGAAGAAAAATTTAAAGAAATAGAAAGCACCGACTATCGTGGCGGAATCGATGCTAAGGAATTAAGTTTGGTTCCGGACTTGGTACTCCCTCCCAAGTTCAAAACTCTGAAATTTGAAAAGTACAATGGGACTAGCTGTCTCGAAGCTTACATCACTATGTTCTGCAGACGAATGGCAGGCCATGTCAATAACGATCAACTCTTGATTCACTGCTTTCATGAAAGTCTGGTTAGGGCCGCTTCTAGATGGTACAACCAACTGAGTCGCACCTAGATCAGTTCATGGAAAGATCTAGCACAAGCTTTCATGAAGCAGTACAGTCATGTGGTAGACATAGCCCCTGATAGAATCACTTTACAGAATATGGAGAAAAAGCATAATGAAAGCTTTAGGCAATATGCCCAACGATGGAGAGAGGTGGCCACACAAGTCCAACCCCCTCTGTTGGAAAAAGAAACCACTATGCTTTTCATTAATACCTTAAAGACACCTTTCATTAACCACATGCTGGGTAGCGCGACCAAGAGTTTCTCATACATAGTAATGTCTGGAGAAATGATAGAAAACGCAATAAGGTGTGGGAAAATAGAGGCTGGAGAAAATGCCAAAAGGTCAGCATCGAGAAAGTAAGAGCACGAGGTAAATAATGTAAGCGCATATTTGAAATCGATCACCGTAAGCCAACCAAGGTCGACAACTACTGGTCAGCAGGGCCCATCCAGACAAGAGCCCAACACAAAGCCAAATAGGGAGAAACTCCAATTTACGCCCATTCCAATGACGTACAAGGAGTTATACCAAAGTTTATTTGATGCACGTGTCGTGTCTCCCTTCTATTTAAAGCTAATACAACCCCCATACCCTAAATGGTATGACACAAATGCCCAATACGAATATCATACGGGAGCTACAGGACACTCGATAGAAAACTGCACCACTTTCAAGAAATTGGTTGAAAGACTCATCAACATGGGCATCGTGAAATTTAATGATACATCTAGTACAGAGAATCCATTACCTAACCATGGGGATAAGGGGATAAATGATATAATCGAGAGTTTGGGGAAAGAAATTAAGATGAATATTGCAGAAGTGAATACCCCGCTGAAAGAAGTATAGAAAAAAATGGTGGAAAGAGGGTTGATAACATAGAATTCAAGGGTCAAACCCCGAGAAGTAATAAATTATTGCGAGTTCCACAATTAAGAGGATCATGAGATTCATAAATGTGGTGACTCCCGTTCTTTCGTTTCCGTTTCCAAAGTCGATCTCGTTTTTAAAAAAAATGGAAGTGTGTGCCTCATAAGAGAGGTCGAAGAAGAATGCTTACGGAGTCAACCACCTAGTGGTTATCATATCATGTCCGAGAATTAATGATGCTGGGGCAAAAGTTACACCAAAAGTCGTAATCCAAAAGCCCGTTGCTTTTCCTTATAAAGATAGCAGAAGGGTACCTTGGAATTATAGCTGCAATGTGACAATCTCAGGGGAAGAGATCCCAGCTAGTGCTTTAAGGGAGAACCAAGATATAGGTTTCTATACACGCAGTGGGAGACGTTATGATCCTGCGGGTACAAAAACTGAAATTGTTAAAGAAAAAACCCTAATAGTTAGGCAAAGGAAGGAGAAGACGGTCAGGTTCGAATCGCTAGTCAATGAGTCAGTAACCGAGAATGAAGCTAGGGAACTCCTAAAATTTTTAAAGCATAGTGAGTACAGCGCTGTTGAACAGCTACACAAGCAACCTGCTCGTATCTCAGTGCTAGCCTTACTTTTAAGTTCAGAGATGCATCGGAGCGCATTAATGAAAGTGCTAAACGAGACTTATGTAGCGAATGACATCTCTGTCCACAAACTGGACCGTCTGGTCAACAACATCAACGCCGATAATTTTATTTTCTTTAACGATGATGAAATACCACCGGGGGGTATGGGGTCCACAAAGGCCCTGCACATTACCACGCGTTGCAAGGGATACACATTGCCGGGGTTATTGATTGATAATGGATCGACACTAAATGTCCTACCCCTAACCATACTGAATAGGTTGCCAGTGGATAATTCCCATATGAAGACATGCCAAAATGTAGTAAGGGCGTTTGATGGTACCGAAAGGAAAGTAATGGGGAGGATTTAAATACCCCTTCTAATCGGTCCTAGCACGTACGAGGTAGATTTCTTAGAATGGATATCAAGCCTTCTTAAAATTGCTTATTAGGAAGGCCATAGATTCACTCAGCAGAGGCAGTGCCGTCATCATTATATCAAAAGCTCAAATTTATAACGGAAGGACAATTGGTGACCATAAACGCGGAAGAAGATATCATTGCATCCGTTACCAGAAACACACCATATGTGGGGACAGATGATGAAGCCATAGAATGTTCTTTTCGGTCATTAGAATTTGTAAATGCGACCTTTTTTGTCGAAGGGAATAAGGTCCCGACGCCCAGAATTTCCAAAACTACAAGAATGAGCCTACAACTGATGGTTGGGAAAAGAGCTTTGCCAGGGAAAGGGCTTGGAAGAAGCCTACAAGGAAGGGTCAAGGCACATATGCTCATGGACAAACAAGACCGCTTTGGCTTAGGATTCAAGCTAGATGCAAAACAAAAGAAAAAAGAGCAAGAAAAGAAACAAGAAATGATAAGAGCGCGTTTAAACGGGGAAGAGGTTAAGTGGGAGCCAATGACTTTTCCTCACATATCCAGAACATTCGTGTCGGGAGGGACTATCTACTCCGAAAGAAGATCGACAAGGAAAGGGTTTGCCGAAGAAATGTTGGAAATCTTAAGCATTAACACCACATACGAAGAAGGAACTGGAGTAGAAAATTTGTCGGGCATTCACCCTTATGAGCCGAAAATTATTCTGAATAATTGGACTGCGGAAGAGATTCCTGTAGTCTTTAGAACTAACACAGAGTAGTGCCCAAAACACATTTATTACTCTAGGCCTAGGAGTAATAAGCGTCCTTTTGTGAAATAGGCTTATGTTCAAAATCGTTATTTCAATGAAATGCATTCTTTTGGCTTATTCCGTGCAAATATTCTTTTATTCTTTCATTCATAATCATACATACATATCATTGTTCTTAGATTCTTTTGTTCTTTGTATCTTCCTTCGCACCTACAACAGGTCTCCAGATATCAATGATATGAGCGACGTTGCTACTAACTCAGAGTCTCCTTTTGAGCGGGATATGTGTCTAGAGGGATCTCAGGACTTTGAAGATGGCAGGAACTGTAACTTATCCCTTGATTTGTTAAGGATGGTAGAACAAGAGGAGAAGCAGATTCTACCTCACAAAGAGTTAGTAGAAGTCGTGAACTTGGGAGATGAACTAGAAAAGAAAGAAGTAAAGATCGGAGCTTGCATAACCATAGAGACAAAGCGGGACCTTATTGAGCTACTCCAAGAGTTCAAGGATGTCTTTGCATGGTCATATCAAGATATGCCTGGGCTAAGTACTGAGATTGTGGTACACAGACTCCCCATTAAAGAAGAATGCAAGCCAGTTCAACAGAAGCTCTGAAGGATGAGGCCGGATGTTTTGTTGAAAATAAAAGAGGAAGTCAAGAAGTAATTTGATGCTGGTTTCTTACATGTAGTTAAGTACTCAGAATGGGTAGCCAATATCGTCCCCTTCCCTGAAAAAATGGAAAAGTATGGATGTACGTAGACTACAGGGATTTGAACAAAGCCAGCCCGAAGGATAATTTCCCGTTGCCTCATATCGTCACCTTAGTGGACAACACGGCAGGTTATTCACTGTTCTCCTTCATGGATGGTTTTTTAGGGTACAATCAGATCAAGATGCATCCTGAAGACATGAATAAAACCACATTTGTAACCATGTAGGGAACCTTTTGCTATAAAGTGATGCCGTTTAGACTGAAAAATGTGGGAGCAACATATCAGAGAGCTATGGTAACCCTGTTCCATGATATGACGCATAAAGAAATTGAAGTCTATGTCGACCACATGATCGCCAAATCCTGGACAGAAGATGAGCACATGCAAGTCTTGAGGAAATTATTTTTGAGGTTGAGAAAATTCTAGCTAAAACTCAATCCAGCGAAATGTACCTTCAGGGCCAGGTCAAGAAAACTGTTAGGATTCGTAGTCTGTGAAAAAGGGATTGAGATCGACCCAGACAAAGTCAAAGTCATACAAGAGTTACCTCCACCGCGTACTCAAAAGGAAGTTTGGGGATTCTTAGGAAGACTAAATTACATCGCTTGGTTCATTTCACAATTAATCGAGAAATGTGGCCCCATATTCCATCTCCTTAAGAAACACAACCCTGGTGTTTGGGACGAGGAATGCCAGAAGACTTTTGACAAGGTTAAGCAAGATTTGTCTAATGCCCCAGTGTTAACACCACCTAATCCAGATAAGCCATTGATACTGTATTTAACGGTGTTTGAAAATTCTATGGGATGTGTGCTTGGCCAACATGATGAGTCAGGAAGGAAAGAAAGAGTGATATATTACCTTAGTAAGAAGTTCACTGAGTGTAAAATGAGATACTCGCCAATTAAAAAGTTGTGTTGTGCCTTAATCTGAGCAACCCAAAGACGGAGACAATACATGTTGTATCACACAACCTGGCTGATTTCTAAGCAGGATCCTCTGAAGTACTTGATGGAGTCAACTGCTTTAAATGGAAGAATGGCCCGATGGTAAATTCTACTCTCCGAATTTGATATCGTCTACGTAAACCAGAAAGCTGTAAAAGGGAGTGCAATAGCAGATTTTCTAGCCAGTAGAGCTCTAGAAGACTATGAGCCTCTGAACTTTGTTTCCCAAATGAAGATCTGATGTACGTGGCAACCACTGAAGAAAACCCTCGAGAAGGTTATCCTTGGAAGCTAAACTTTGACGGAGCATCAAATGCTATGGGTAATGGAATCGGGGCAATCTTGGTATCTTCAGACGGAGATCATTATCCCTTCACTAGTAAATTAGATTTTGACGGCACGAACAATATGGCAGAATACGAAGCATGCATCATGGGCGCCCGTGCAGCCATAGAACGCAAGATTAAAGCACTAGAGGTATATGGGGATTCTGCGCTAGTGATTTATCAACTAAAAGGTGAATGGGAGACGAGAGATCCCAAGTTGATCAATTATCGAAGTCTGGTCCTTAAATTAATTAAAGAATTTGATGATATCACCTTCTGATACCTCCCTCGAGAGGAAAATCAGATGGTTGACGCCCTAGCAACTTTAGCTTCCATGATCAAGGTGAACAAACAAGAGGATGTGAAATCGATCCAAATGAGTATTTACGAGGCTCCAGCTGATTGTTACAACCTTGAAGAAGAAGCAGAAAATAATGATCACCTTTGGTACCATGATATCCTGCGGTATGTGAAGAATCGTGAGTACCTCGACAAAGCTACTAAGAACGACAGAAGAACGTTGAGAAGACTGGCCAGTGACTATCTCTTGGACGGGGAGATCCTATACAAAAGAAGGAAGGATCAGGTACTGTTAAGATGTGTAGGCACTATTGAGGCTAAGAAAATCTTGGAAGAAGTCCATGAGGGCTTCTGTGGGACATGCGCTAATGGCTTTACAATGGCCAGGCAAATTATGAGGTTCGGTTATTATTGGTCCACCATGGAAGGAGACTGTATTAACTACGCCAAAAGATGTCATAAGTGCCAAATCTATGGAGACAAGATTCATGTGCCTCCTTGACCTCTGTATGTCATGAATTCTCCATGGCCTTTCTCGATGTGGGGCATCGATATGATTGGGCCAATTGCGCCAAAAACTTCAAATGGGCATCGATTCATCTTTGTGGTTATTAACTATTTCACCAAATGGGTAGAAGCTGCTTCATATGCCAATGTTACTAAATCGGCAGTTAGCAAGTTCCTAAAAAAAGAAATCATTTGTCGATATGGAATGCCAGAAAGGATCATATCTAACAACGCATTGAATTTGAACAACAGCAAGATAGCGGATGTCTGCAGTCAGTTCAAGATCAAACACCACAACTCGTCACCTTATCGCCTGAAGATGAACGGTGCAGTTGAGGCAGCTAATAAAAACATTAAGAAGATTGTGGGGAAAATGACTGAGACTTATAAAGACTGGCATGAAAAGCTACCATTCGCCCTCTATGCTTATTGAACGTCTGTCAGGACTTCCACCGGGGCAACGCCTTTCTCATTAGTTTATGGAATGGAGGCGGTTTTACCTATCGAGGTCGAGATTCCTTCCATCAGAGTTTTGTCAGAAGTAAATTTGGATGAAGCAGAATGGATCCAGTCCCAATACGATCAGTTGAATTTGATTGAAGAAAATAGGCTAAGGGCTATCCGTCATGGTCAGATGTACCAAAAGTGAATGATGCAAGCTTACAAAAAAAAGGTTCGTCCTAAAGAATTCCATGAAGGAGACTTAGTATTGAAAAAGATCCTGCCCATACAAAAGGATTTCAGAAGAAAATGGATGCCGAATTGGGAAAGACCTTATGTTGTAAAGAAGGCATTTTCTGGAGGAGCATTGATATTGGCCGAAATGGATGGAAAGATTTTACCCAATCCTGTGAATTCAGATTCGGTTTAAGAAATACTTTGCCTAAAAAAAAAGAGGAGAGGTCATGGCAAAAACTTACAAAGGGCACCTTGAGACCAAAGGGGATTTTGAATTGAAAACCCGTAAAAGGGGAATTCAAATATTGATCAAAGGTGGGGCATGTAGTAGTCTTACGACAACTAAATTAACAAGAAGGAGAGATGTTACATCTTGGGGCATCAACAAGAGTACTTTAGGTCCCCTAAACACATATTGGGCTCAAAACGGGGATCCTCAGGAAGTTCGTACAACAAAGCTCACGCTGCGATATCTAGGGCACCTACTTTCCTTTTATTCATTTTGTATTCTAGCAATGTTTGCTTTCTGTGATTAATTTATTCCCTTCAAATTTTGTTTCTAACAAATTTTAGTTCTGTCATTGTTGTGATCTTTTTCAAGCATTTTGCATTGAAATGGTAATTAATGGATTAATGACACTTCCACAAAAGGAGTTTTGCATATTACTCTGAAAGTTTCTAAATAATACAGGAACCTGAAACAGGGCTATTATTTAGAACTAACCAAACTTAAGGATTGGAAACATTTGAGAAAGAAAAGTTTAAATTGGGGCTACCTTTTCGGGTTTTCTGTTCAAAGATCTGAGCTGAACAAGAAGACAGGGTACTATTTCAGTGACAGAACCTTGATGAACAAAGAGCAATGGCAACCCAAACATTAAAAGGGGATCATTCTCATAACATGCTGCACTCATGCATTTATAGATCATTCATGACACACCTAGTTAGGAGCACTCTGATTCATTTCAATCATAGCATCCTAATTATTGGCATAAACATAGATACATGAAACTGATTCTACAGATCATGTCCCTGAGGGATGGTATAGCAACATCGATGAATTCACAGATCTTATCTCCCTAAGCAGTAGTGGAGCAGATCGAAGACGAAGGGCCTTAACCCCCTAAGTAGTAGGGTAACGGCTAAATTTACAAATCTTATCACCCTAAGCAGTAAGGAAATAAATCGAAGGCGATAGACCTTAAACCCCTAAGCAGCAGGGTAACAAGCTAAATTTACAGATCTTGTCTCCCTAAGCAGTAGTAGAGCAAATCGAAGACGAAGGGCCTTAACCCCCTAAGCAGTAGGGTAACAGGCTGAAAATTACAAATCTTGTCTCCCTAAGCAGTAGTGGAGCAAATCGAAGACGAAGGGACTTAACCCCCTATGCAGTAGGGTAATAGGCTAAAAATTACAGATCTCGTCTCCCTAAGCAGTAGTGGAAATAGATCGAAGGTGATGGGCCTTAAACCCCTAAGTAGTAGGGTAACAAGCTAAATTTACAGATCTTACCCCCTAAACAGTAGGGAAACAGATTGAAGGCGATGGGCCTTAAACCCCTATGCAGAAGGGTAACAGGATAGCAGATCTTCTTAAAGTTTCAGCGGAGTAGATTTAAGTCACTAGTCTTGTTTCCCTGAAGCTGCAGTGGAGCAGACTGAAGATAACAGGTCTTATCTACCTAAAGTTGCAGTGAGGTAAATTAAAGTAACAAGTCCTATACCTCTGAAGTTGCATAAAGTGGATCGAAGCAACAAGACGCAGCGGACTGCAAACGAGACTAGCCAAAGAAGAGAAACACTGAAGAAGTCAAGACCCGGTGAGACCGAGCAAATTTGGCCCTTTTTAAGTCTTTACTCCATTCTCGTTACACGACAATGAGCAAAAAGGGCAGCTGTACCGGCTCAAATTTGACCAGGCCTAATAAACCAACATCAAACCAACACCCATTACAGCCCTAGTCCAAACAAATCAAAACCAAGACCCAATGCCTAACCCTAGCCCAGTTAGCCCAATACCCAAAATCAGAAAAAAATAAACAAACCCTAGGTGCACCGCACCTAGGGACTTTTGACCAGCCGACGCCTGCAGCACCGCTCTTGTCACATCCACCGCCCGTGTACCTACAAGAAGAACAGAGCAATCAATTAAGAAGCAAGTTGTAAAGAAATATGGCTATAAAAAAGCCAAGCAAAAATCGATTGTAGGGTCGGCAACTCTTGATATATACAAAAAACATTCGATCTTTTTAAGCAAAGAAAACAACAACTCTAGCGATATCAAAGTAAGAAAATAGAATCGAATCAAACCCAAAAACCTCAGAAGTCAAAACTGAAGGCCTAAGGTGACTTTTTTTTTTCTTTTTTTCGTTTCTATTTCATGGCCGGATCTACTCCTTCCATATTCATATATGCATAAATATATAATATGAAGAAAGAAAAAATAAACACATCTTAAAACGAAAAAAAAGGAAGATTTTTACCTCCGACCACCGTACACTACAGTGCGCGGTGGCGAGAGAGGCGACATGAAGGGCGATGGCGGTTCACGAGTCCCGCGGACCAAGGCACCTGCAGAGAGAAACAAAAGAAGAAAGAATTTTTTTTTGAAAAAGAAAATGAAAAGTGAAATTTTTTAAAAAGAATCTGCCTTAAATAGCCGATCAAGACGACGTCGTTTTGGTCGGCCTTCTTAATGCCAAAACGACGTCGTTTCGCCATAGTCTGACCCGCTCCGACCCGCCTGTGCCCAGGATCCGCGTGTTTTTAGACTGAGGGTCTATTTGCACCCTCAGTCTTTCCGCTTTTGAGGTTGGCTTCAATATGGTCCTATTTAAGCTTCTTTAATATTTTTAAATTTGGCCACTTTGCTTTTGTTTTTGTTGCAATTTGGTCCCAGGACCATTGAACGACCAAACACACGAACGACGCCGTTTATGGGCAGGGATTAATTTCCTATTTGGTCCCCATATATCTGCACGCGATTCATTTTTGCCCTTCATTCCGCATTTCTCTGTTTTTATTTTAAAATCTATACTTAAACCTTTTTTTTCATAATTTAGTCCCATTTCTTTGTTATTTCCGATATCTCAATTAAATTAATTAATCTAAGATATTATTATTATCATTGTTACTGTTTTTATTTTTATTACTATCATCATCATTATTTTTTTTTCATGTATATATTATTATTATTATTATTATTAATAGTCTTATTATTACTATTATTTTTATTCCTTTTATTGTTGTTTATTATCAATATATTATTATTATTATTATTATTATTATTATTATTATTATTATTATTATTATTATTATTATTATTATTATTATTATTTACATGTTATTATCTCTCTTTCTCTCTTTTTATTATTACGTTATTATTACTATTATTACTATTTTTATTGCTAGTATCATTGTTATTTTATTATCATTATCATTTTTGTAATTATTATTACTATTATATTTTTATTTTTATTTAACATACTATTATTACTATTTTTTCTTATTAATATTATTACCATTATATTTACTATCATGATTATTAGTACTATTATTATTATTATTACCCTTGGTATTATTTTTATTATTTTTATTTTTATTACTATTACTACTATTATTATACCGAATATTTATTTACGACTAGTTTTTTTTATTTCATTTTTTTATTATTTATTTTTTCAAATACTATTAGCTTATTTATTATTTCTCTCTTCTTTTAGCTTATTCGTTTATTTATTTTATTTTGCTTTCATCATTATCATTCACGTTTGCGTTTACGTTCATTCTGTTATGTTCGTTAATACTAAGATTTGTATTCGTTTATGCATTCTTTATCTTATTATTACAAACTTATGTTGTATTAACATTTTCTCGGCGAAAATAACTTTTTCATAAAAAAGCAATACTCCGTATTTGGAATTTTGAGAAAATCGTGCCCTAACTTACTGGGTTTCGATTTTTCTCATTTAACCTAAATAACAGAATACTCTTTTAAATTGCAATACGAGTTTTGAAAAATGCTTATTCTCGGAGATACGAGGTGTTGTGCCCTAACTTACCAGGTATGACATTTTGTTACCTCGAAATAAGATTTTCCGCAAGTAAAGGCAATATTCGGTGTTTGGAAATTCGGGGAAACGTGCCCTAACTTACTGGGCTTTGATTTCCCTCGTTTACCCTAACTAACCGAATATCTTTTTGAAAAGTAGTTAAATACACTGATTTTTTAAGTAAAAGGCAAGCTCATTCTTAAAAGTTCGAGATGTTGTGTCCTAACTCACTGGATATGACATTTTGTTGCTTCGAGACGAGAAAGTCTTTAACGTTCGAATGTATTTTTTACAAAAATAAGGATCGTATTTCAAAGTCTTTCAAGTTTTTAATTTTTGACACTAAGACACTAATTAATTAACTAGGTACCAATTTTTGGGCATTACGAGGGTGCTAATCCTTCCCCGTGCGTAACCGACTCCCGAACCCATCTTTTAAATTTCGTGGACCAAAATCGTTGTTTAAATAAATCAAACAATTTATTAGAAACAACCACGTGTACGACGTGACCCGATCACACCTTAACAAAAAGGATTGGTGGTGACTCCCATTCTTTCGTTTCTGTTTCCAAAGTCGATCTCGTTTTTTAAAAAAAATGGTTCCGACAGGTATCAGAACTTCCGGGTTGTTCATCTCAATCACAATAATGGCATATTTGAAATATAAAATTCTATTGTTGGGTCGCCACACCAGATTCGCGTTGTGGCAGATAAATATGCAGACAGTTCTTACGCAAATGGACTTAGATGATGCCCTGCTATGGATAGATAAAATGCCTTCGACATTGATGGAGTAAGAGAAGAGGCGTAGCAAAAGGCGTTAACATAGTTATATCTGTATTTGTCTGATGAAATTTTGCAGGATGTGATGAAGAAGAAGACAATTGCTGCATTATTGAAGAGGTTGGAGCAAATATGCATGCTGAAAACTCTAACCAGCAAGCTGCATATAAAATAGCATCTTTATACTCATCGTTTGGGGGAAGGTGCGTTTGTGCACGAACACTTAATAACGTTTAAAGAATCTGTGCACGAACACTTAATAATGTTTAAAGAAATTCTCTCAAATTTAGAGGCCTTGGAGGTTTAGTATGATAAGGAAAATCTAAGGTTGATTCTACTTTATTCGTTGCCCCGCCTTATTCAACCTTTAGAGACACAATTTTATATAGCCTCGAGTCTCTCACATTTGATGAGGTTTATGAGTCTTTAACCTCGTATGATAAGATAAAGCATTTTGTGGTTAAACCCGACTCTCAAGGAGAGGGTCTTATTGTTCGTGGGAGTCAAGATCAGAATGGTAATGATGATCGTGGAAGGACATAGGAACAGAATCATCGCGGGAAATCTAAGGGAAGATCGAAGTCTTCAAACAGAGGTAAAACTTGTAACTTTTGTAAGAAGAAATGACAAATTAAATCTGGTTGTTTTAAGCAGCAAAATAAGATCAAAAGGGAGGCTGCGAATCAAAAGAGCAAGCAACCAGAAAAATTTGGTGAAGCTGATGTTGTAGAAGACTACAATGACGGTGAACTTCTAGTCACTTCTGTCAACAATTCTAAAGTAAGTGAGGAGTGGATCCTCAATTCGGGCTGCACCTTTCACATGAGTCCCAATCGGGATTGGTTTACAACTTACGAAATAGTGTCTGAAGGAATTATTTTGATGGGAAATAATGTTTTGTTTCAAATCACATATGTTAGAACAATTAAGTTCAGATGTTTGATGGAGTTGTCAGAACAGTTAGTGACGTACGATATATTCCAGAATTGAAAAGAAATTTGATTTCGTTGAGTACTCTTGATTCAAAAGGGTACAAATACACAGTTGAAAGTAGGGTTTTGAAGATCTTCAAAGATTCCCTCATTGTGATGAAAGGGCGGAGAAAGACTTCCAAATTATATGTTTTGCAAGGTTCTACTGTTACTAGTGATGCAGCTATCGCTTCCTCTTCCTTGTCAGATGATGATATTACTAGACTTTGGTATATGCGCCTAGGGCATATAAGTGAGAATGACATAGCAAAATTGAGCAAAAGTGGACTTCTTGATGGACAAGGAATTTACAAACTGAAGTTTTGTGAGCATTACATTTTTGGGAAGCAAAAAAGAGTTCAATTCACCTGAGGAGTCCATAATACGAAGGAAATGTTGGAGTATATTCATTCTGATCTGTGGGGGTCATCTAGAGTGCCTTCGAGAGGTAGAGCTAATTATATGCTAACACTTATTGATGATTTTTCCAGAAAAGTTTGGGTGTTTTTCCTGCGTTTTTCCTGAAGCAGAAAAGCGATGTGTTTTTTTCATTTAAATCTTGAAAAACTATGATTGAAAAAAAAAACGAAAAAATAAATAAAACACCTTTGTACAGACAATGGCTTAGAGTTTTGTTCTAATGAGTTTAATGAACTATGGAAGTCAGAAGGGATTGTGAAACACTTGACAGTTCGTCATACTCCACAGCAAAATGGCATTGTAGAATGAATCAACAAAATGATCATGGAGAAATTTTGATGTATGTTGTCGAATATCAATTTCCCAAAGTCGTTTTGGTCCAAAGTACCCTCTACTACACGTTTTTTGATCTACCGATCTCCATCCGTTGCCATTGAGAAAAAGACTCCGCAAGAAGTATGGTCTTGTAATCCTACTGATTATTCTGATTTAAAGATCTTTAGGTGTCATATGTATGCTCATGTTGATAATGGAAAATTAGAATTGAGATCCATTAAATGTGTTTTTCTTAGTTATAAAGTTGGCGTAAAAGGATATAAGTTATGTTGTCCTAAAAATAGAAAAGTTGTGATTAGAAGAGATGTTTTTTTATAAAACTACTATGCTACCTAACTTATCTCTTAAAGACTCTTCCAATAAAGAACAACAAAAGCAAGTGGAACATCATATTAATCCAGAATCTACAATAGAGTCGACTCCTCAAGCCAGTACAGAAATTCAAAATAAATTTACTTTTTCACCACAGTACTCTATCACCAAAATCAGAACTAGAAGGGAGATTAAACCTCTAAAGAAGTTTGTTGAAGTTGATCTATTTGCTTATGCTTTAAATGTGGTTGAAGATATAGATACAAACCAAGAGCCATCTAATTATTCTGAGGCGGTTAGCTGTGAAGACTCAAAAAAGTGGATGTTTGCTATGCAAAAGGAGATTGAATCACTCCACAAACACATAACATGAGATATTGTGAAACTTTCTAAAGCCAAAAATGTTGTTGGTTGTAAATGAGTGTTTAAAAATAAAGAGGAGACTCCTGGAGTTGAAGAACCCAAATATAAAACAACGCTTGTTGTAAAGGGTTACAGTCAAATTCCAGGAGTAGACTTCACAGTTGTGTTCTTTCCAGTTGTGAAATATAGTTCGATTCGAGCTTCGCTTGGTATTGTGGCCATGCATGATTTGGAGCTTGAGCAGTTAGATGTAAAAACTACATTTTTGCATGGAGAACTTGAAGAGGATATTTATATGCAACAACTAGAGGGTTTTACAGTCTTAGGAAAAGAGGACTATGTTTGCTTACTGAAAAAGTCCCTTTACAGTTTGAAACAGTCCCCAAAACAGTGGTACAAAAGGTTTCATTCCTTTATGACTTCTCTTGACTTCAAAAGAAGTAGCTTTGATAGTTGTGTTTGCTTTAAGAAAAACAATGATAGTTTTTTTGTGTATCTACTCCTCTATATTGATGACATGTTGATATCAGCGAAAGATAAATGAGAGATAAGAAAGGTCAAAGCCGAATGTAATGACTCAAAATTCACGGGCATCAGAAAAGTGCATTATTGGGCCTCCGTCTTAATAAAATGAATTCGTAAATAATTAATAGAAATATTTATGAGTTTAGTAGTGTGTTTAATCAGGCTTTAATTAGATGAATTTAACTTAATTAGGAGATAGGAAAAAAAGATTAAATTGAATAAAGGGTAAAAGTTTAATTATAGATTAAAGAAAAACTTAAGGGCCTAAATAAGCAATTAGACTAATTGGTTAGAATGAGGCGGTTAATGAGTATACAAATCTTGAGATTTGGTTATCAATTTATTATTATAATTATTATTATGGTTTTTTTATTTAAATATTATTATTATTATTATATTATGAAATAAAATAAATTAAGACAAGTGTCTGGTGATAAGATGATACAAGTGTAATAATGTAAATATATACACTTGTATTATAATTATTTATTTACTTCAAATTTAAGTTAAAAGATATTTATTAATTAAATAATTATATTATAAGATTTTTGTATGATAAATAAATAAAAGAAAGACAAATGGATGGTCATGATAATATACAAATGTAAAAATATTTATATGTACAATTGTGATATATGTATTTGTTATTAAAAAGATATTTATTATAATTATTATTATAGTTCTATATTAAATTATTAAATTATGATTATTATTATTATTAAAATAAATTAAAATGAAGACAATTGTAAATGATTAATGGTACATGTGTAAAATATATATAAATACACTTGTAATAAAATAAAATATTTTCTTATAATTTAAGTAAAAGATATTTATGAATTAAATATTATTATATTATATTATTATTATAATGTATTATTATTATTAATATTATTAACTAATATATATATATGAAATAAAGTAAAATAACAAAAGAAACAAAAAAGGAGAAAAGAAACAGAAGCTTTCTAAATAGGGAGAAAGGAAAGAAGAAAAGAAAAGAAAAGGGAGAAATAGGGATTTTAAAGCTTGGAACTTAAATAGGTAAGTCAATTAAGTCCTGTTCTTTTAATTTTGATGTCTTAGAAGCTTTAAAACAAAGTTTTGTTGAAATTAAGTTGAAGTTTTGGAAGTTCTTAGGTTTTTAAACATAATTCATGTTGAACAAAATGATGAATTAGAGGTTTAATTGATAGAATTTTTAGTTAGAATTGATTAAATGATTAAATTGTAAAAGAAGTTATTAGTTTTACATAGTAAGGACTAAATTGCAATAATTTTAAAATTAGGGTTTTATGATGAAATTTAGATAGTTATGTCTAAGTTTGGTTGAAAATTGAGTAGAAATAAAGTATGAATTGAGATAGAAAAGTAAGTGAATTTAGTTAAGACTAAATTGAAATTAAAGTAGAAATTCAATTTATTAGATAAAAATTAATATTGTATTAATGATTATGAAATTTATCTTAATTTTTTGTAGCCAATATCGCACTTGAGGCATTCGCGAAGAAAGGAAGAGAAAAAAATAGACGAGGAGTAAAAACGAGAAATCACAGTTTGTATTACTATAATTCAAATCTATTTATTATTAATTGTTATATTTTAATTAAAATGCATGGTAAGTAAAATTAGGTAAGCAATTGGGATGATAATATTGATTTGAATGAAATTGATTCAAAAATATTTATGGTTATTGAAATTGAATGTGAACAAATTGGAAATTAAAAGTGATTTGAATTAAGTAATTGAATTATGAATTATGTGAATATTTGAAAGTATATTGATTGGAAACTAAGAGTGATTTGAATTGAATCAAATTGAATTGAATGAAGAAAATATGTGAGTATTTGAAATGTATATTGATTGAAAAGTAATTAGTGATTTGAATTTGATTGGAAAATGAATTAAAAATATGAATTAAATAAAAATGAATTTGCTTATGAATATATGTGAATATGTGAATTGTGAATTTGAATTGTAAGTGAAATTGACCTTGAAAGTGATTTGAATTGTGAATTTGGAGACCCTATTAACTAGTCGGGCTGAGTCAGATATAGTTGGCATGCCATAGGATTGGAAGAGCTCAGGGATACTTCAACCTTGAGTCGATGAGACACTGGGTGTCACTATTTTACTTCGGATAGATTCGATGAGGTACTGGGTACCACTTTGCTTCGGCTCTACCGATGAGACTCTAGGTGTCAACTTTGCTTCGAACTATCCGTTAAGGCACTGGGTGCCAATCTGGTGTGTTTGGTTGGATTCACGTATCCGCCAAAGTCCGAGTCTGTTAATAGGGGTAATTAAATGGAAAGTTAAATCAACTGAATTGAATCGATTGAGCCATTGGAAAGAAATGAGAAAGTAGATTATAAATTGAAAATGTGACTTGAATTTGTGAATGGAATTAAGATGTGAGATTTGAAGCATGAACTTAAGGTTTATGAATTTGCTAAAATATTTAATTATTGATATTGAAATCAGTTGAATAAATGAAATGAGAAAATCAAATGAATTGATCGATTGAACTATTGAAAGTATGAGAAAGTGAAATTATGAATTGAAATGTGAATTGAAATTGAGATATCGAAATAAGAAATGAAAATAGAATGAATTGAAAATAATGAAATAATGTATGAGTTAGTTGAATATAATCTTATGAATTAATTATAATTATTTTTATTGAAAAATGTTGGTTTAAATAATTATTGAAAGACTAATGTTGTAAGGTTTTAGATATGGAATAGAATAAGTTGTTGAATTAGGATATTGAAATGAAATATATGAAATAATGATTTTATGAAATGGTTATTGATGAAATACATAAAATGGATATTGATATAATAAGAAGATATATAAATTAAAATAAAGAAAAGCTATTTAAGATATACATTATTAGAACAAATTTAAAGTTTAAATGCATAAATGATTTATTGAAGGTAAAATAGTGGTAAGATTTAATGTGTATATATATTGTTTTTACCTTAAGTATTTGAATTATAGTAATACTACTGGGTGTATACTTAGCATACGGTTTGTTTCTGTGCACAGATTAGGTACAAAAATTTTGAAGAGTTGAAATTACGAGTCTTCATCTCATCACATCTTCAAGCAACAAGAGGGTACGTTTTAAAATTTTGAATAGAATGGCATGTACTTAGGAGAAATTAAGTATGTCCCAAGTGGTAGTAATGAATTTAAATATAAATTATTTAAATTTATTATTTGTCCGTTTTTATGTTCAAGTATAATAGTAATTGGCCAAGAATTACTTTGGCACCAAATGTAATATTCCTATATCAGGTTCCTTGAGTCAAACATGGTATTGGGGTGTTACACCCAGTCTAGTGAAGAATTTGAGATGAAAGATTTGGGACCAGTAAAGAAAATACTTGGTATGGAGATTCTCAAAGATTTGGGACCAGCAAAGAATTCGTGTCAAGGTGGAGATTGTTAGAATTGAGTGATCCAAATCCTTGTTAAAATACAATACAGTGGTAAAATAAAATAAAAGTAAAATCCATATAGAACTGCACTTCTTTTATTTTATTTTAGAATAAGGTTTTTCAACCTTATTACACTTCATCTATTTGATATTGATTAGAATAAGGTGTTTCAACCTTACTACACTCCTTCTATTAGAATATGGTTTTTCAAGCCTATAAATAGACATAGTCTACTCCTTTTATATTCATTCGAATTCGACATAGTGAATTATCTTCTCCTTTGCCCGTGGTTTTTTTTCCTAAAAGGGTTTCCGTGTAAAAATATGTGTGTTCTTTATTTTTTTTCTTTGCGATACATTATCATGATTGACCTTCTTTTTTTCACAGATTTAATAATGTTAATGTATTGACACTTGAGGCTTGAGTTTATGTATCGATAAATATCTCTCCGGTATCAAAATTTTGACTATTGATTTCGAAAGTATTGAAACTTGGGGTCTAAATACCTACACCCAACTCAAGAGATGCTAAGATTATGACATGAAGAACTGATACTTCAATCTAAAAACGCAAAAAAGAAGTAAAAAAAAGTCAACTAGGAATGTTTTAAAATATTCCAAAACATACGTGACATATAAGTAAATCACGGTCATCATAATCAACTTGTCAAAACATACAAATCTGAGTGCATAAATCATCTAATTCAAAAATTAATCACCCTAGTAAAATGAAAGTAAACTTCAAAAAATTGAATTATATATGCATTATTAACAACCAAAAGTGTCAGTAAAATGTACCAATAAATCACAAGGAATATAATTTACTTTCAACAGAGGATAAGTTAGGAGACTTATTTCAAAATGTTCTAATGCTACTCAATCCAATGACCTTACCTGTTATCTGCATGCATAACTACAAATTCGCACACTAAGCTTTCCTCAAAGCGACTATTTTCTAATAATACCATATACAATTTCTAAATTGTATACATACTATGAAATCAACATCATACATTGGTATTGTTGAACAGAGCACATTCAATAATTCAATATTTACATTATCACATACCATTTATGCATATATAGAAAAAAAAATCTTTAACAATTATCATTTTTACAAGTTATGCTTTAAACATTTTCATTATTGAAATAATTTAGATATTGCAGAGATTCAAATTGTTCATGTCACACCCCAGATTTTAGGGTTAGAAGTTCTGAGCTTTGTAGGTAGGGTTAGTGAGTAGGTTGATCTATTGTGTTTATCTTGCCGTTCTAGTGTTAGAATGAGCCAGCAAGTTCGGTGGCGGGATGTGTTTTAGGTTGCCTTTGGGTTCTGGGTTCGAATCTTTGTGTGTGTTTGAAAGAGTAATTTTATTTTAGATTTATTTTTCTAGTTGTTAAAATATTTATTTATTTTAGCTATTTTTTAATTTTTGAGAATAGAAAATCCCCCCCAAAAGGAGTTGCACGTTCTTTCCCTCTTCTCCACTTTTGTTCTCAGTGACTTTTTAGTTTTTTTTTTCTTTCTTTCTGAAAAGAAAATATTCATTTTCTTTTGACTTTTTGCTTCTTCCATTTTATTGTTATTGTCGTTTGTCAATGGAGTTGTATTCTCGGGTGTTCGTTTTGTAACACCCTTCACCCATATTTA
The DNA here is from genome assembly GCA_025698475.1 of Gossypium anomalum. Classification (NCBI taxonomy): domain Eukaryota; kingdom Viridiplantae; phylum Streptophyta; class Magnoliopsida; order Malvales; family Malvaceae; genus Gossypium; species Gossypium anomalum. The sequence continues at coordinate 74,064,426 of CM046965.1, read as the reverse complement.
ACGCCGAAATAGGGCTATGGAGCATTACGTAACTTATTTCGCAAATAACCATACATTTTCCATTTCAAATATAAAACAAAAACATACATTCATAATGTCCTTAATATGAGCTTATAAGGCCCAAAATATGCATTCGGGGTGGCACGAACTAAACTGATAACTCAAGTCAGAAAACTTAGAAAATTTTTCAAATTACAGGGGACACACGCCCGTGTAGCCTTGTCGTGTGGACATTCGAAATGGGATCACATGGTGTTTCCTAGCCTATGTCCAACACCGTGTAACTCCCTGACTTGGGTCATACGACCAACCACACGCCCGTGTGACCAACCCATGTGCCATTTCGAAATGGCCTCACACGCTCATGTGCCAGGCCGTGTGGTAGGCCGTGCCAAACCTGTAGGGTATACTAACTTATGCCACAGAGCCAATTCACACGCCCGTGTGCTAGGCCGTGTAGAGCATACTGACTTGATTTTTAATTCAACACCAAGGGACACACGACCGTGTAACCTGATCGTGTGTTACAGACGATTGAGATATATCTCGTGTCTCTGCCCGTATGAACAAAAATAGGATATTTACCAAGCCATTTTGCCACCCAAATTTGCATATACCTACACCAAACCAAATGGAACCAAAACATGGCATAAATAGGCATTCATCCAACTTCAACCAAGCATAATTCATGTTAATTCCATACCATTAACCACAATACACACAAGTATCAAATTTGACCACATTCATGCTAAACTCACAATCACAAATCACCTAAATGGCAACTTACAATTATGCATTACTTTACCTAGAAACACAAGCAAACCAAACTTAAATGTCAACCATTTGGCATCCATAATACTGATTCACAACAAGCTTATAATTGGTAATTAAGCACAACATATTAAAAAGCCTTTTTCACATATATACATACATCATCAATATGCCAAAAATACGCCAACTTTTATGGCTATTAACACAACCAAACACACAACATTTACAAGCCAATTTAAATGGTTAAATTCATTACCAAACCATAACCAAAATGACCATACTTCCTATACATGCCATATACCAGATACATAGATTCAAAAGTACCAAAGTGATAGCTTGATAGTGTGATGAGTCTCCGATGATTGTCGAATTTGAGCTAGCTTTGATTTCACTATAAAACACAAAAAAATAAACAATGTAAGCTATAAAGCTTAGTAAGTTCGTATAGCATTAAACTCAACTGACCATATATGCACAATTTAAGCAATTTAAACATAACATAACATATCTCATGATGATTCACAAACCTATCACATTTTCATTCACCAAGTTAGTTATGAATTTCATAAATTTCCTAATTTTAAAGCTTGTACCGTTGAATCATTCGAAATACTATCGAATACTCAAGAATCTTGCACCCTAAGTGCCACATACATAGCCGAAGCTATCTTAATCTCGTATCACATATAATGCTCACTCTCGAGCTATCAACAGGTCTGCTCCCACAAGCTGACGGTCATGATGAAGCTACACGGTGTTACTCACACAAGCTGAAGAGAATCTGCAACACATGCTGGATAACTCAGCCACCGGTAGGACGTACGAACCAGCACCCAAATAACATAACCCCTAATGACATGTCATTTGTATATTAATCTATTCTTAAGGTTCAACCGGGATTTCATATTTGTCGAATCATCGTTGAATATGTCTGTAAGGCTGTATTCACAATTTATGCAATATCAAAGAATTTAAAACACAAATATAACAATACTTAATACATACAAATTTACCTTGATCGCTAAAACGACGGAATAAATCTAGTAGTCCGATACTTTGTTTTTCCCCAAATCTAAATCCGAATTTCACTTTTCTTGATCTATATGTAATCAAATTTAACTAATTCAATTATCATTCTATTCAATTTATCCCAAAAGTACACATTAAAGAAATTTTACACTTTTGCCCCTAATATTTCAACATTTTTACAATTTAGTCCTTATCTCATAAAAATACAAATTCATGAAATTCAACTTATACCCATGCTAGCCAAATTTCAATTAAGTCCCTAGTAGTCCATATTTTTCATTTATTTCACAACTTAACCATAAAATTTACATATTTCACAATTTAATCCCTAATTGACAATTTTGTCAAAAATCATTTTACAAATGTTGTTTATCTAATAACAAGCATGCATTTTCTATCATCAATCATCAAAATACACCAACATCCATCAATGCTAAAACCCTAAACCTTTAACAATTTTGCAAAATAGTCCCTGGGTTAGCTAGACTAAGTTGCAACGATCTCAAAAACATAAAAATCATTAAAAACGGGACAAAATTTACTCAAGCATCCAAGTGACCGAACCCTAGCAAGCTCTCAAGAATATTTCTTTCTTCTATTTTCGGTGGAGGAAAGCATGCAAGAAGATTGTAACAACCCAATTTCAGTGAAATCGGAACAGTGGTTTCAGGACCACAAATTCGATTCGAAAATAAAGTTATTTTTATTTTATTACATGGTCTGTAATATGCTAGGAATGTCATATGAAAATTTTGATAATAAAATTGTATCAATTTAGTGCTTAATTACAGGATGGACTACATCGCATAAAATGTAAAAGTTAAACTTTAGTAGCTAGAAGGATTAAATAGCTATGGAATTCAAAACATGAGGTCCTTATATGGTAATTAGATCATTAAAGAAAAATATGTTGATATTTTGGTGACTTATCCATGGAAATTTAAAAAAGGGCAAGGACTAAATTAGAATTTGAAATAATTTGATTAATTAAAAAGATGAAAAAAGAAAATATCATCTTATTTACTCATATTCTTCCCCAAAGATACATGGAAACCCTAGGAGAGAGAAGAAACTTTCATGGCTTAATTGGGTTTTTAGTAATTTTGATATGTTTGAAACAGTGATAGCTTAATCTATCTATTTGGAGGATCAATTTGAAAAGTTATCAATGTATGGAAATTAGGTTATGGATGAATATGCTAAAAATTTAAAATTTATGGTAGAAAATGAAAGGTTTTTGATAGATAAACAACTTTTACAAAGTGGTTTTTGACGAAACATGATTTAGGGACTAAAATATAAAGTTGTGAAAATTGATGAAAATTTTTGAAATTTATAGAAAATATGTGCTGTAAATTATATATTGAAATTTTGGTTAGGCTTGGAATAGGGAGTAAATTGTATAAATTTCATTTTTCGAGCCTAGGGACGAAATTGAAATTTATGGAAAGCTAGGGGCAAAATGGTAATTTTTCCTAGGATGTAAATTGAGTCCAAATGAATATGAAATGTGTGAAATTGATGATTAAAGTTATTTATATAGATCCAGACAACTCAAATTCGAGGTTAGATCGAGGAAAAGAAAATGTTTCGAATTAGTAGGTACGCGAACCAGTGTCGAGGTAAGTTCGTGTAACTTAATCGAGAATGTAAATATGTTAACTTGAATGTTTTGATTATATGCAATATGATTTATATTTATGTGAATATTATAACTATGTGAAATGATTACATGTTGGAAAATGTTGGAAAAAGGGCAAAGTCTCGTTTGAATATTGAATTTCGATGGATAAATGTGATTGCCTTATAAAATGAGGTCCTGCATTTGTTGCTAACGGGATTTAGCTCAGATGAGTAATCCTGTTGATCTCATTATAGAAACAATTTAGCCCAGACAAGTAATCCTGATATAATCCCTCTCGAGCATACATTACAATTAGGGTTTAGCTTAGACTGGTAATCCTAATTGAGCTCTTCTGAGCATACGTTACATAAAGGATTTAGCCTGGACTGGTAATCTTGTAATACGCTATGTGGCTCGAAAGTGTGTTTTTTTATTAAGAGCTTTAATGGGTACTCTTGGATAAGAATTGACGTGTTATTGAATTGTACATCTTGAGTGTACTGCTTGAGTATCCATCGAAATTTCAATGATTCAACTGACAAAACTCTTAGCATGGTGAGAGAATTATGAGATGAAGTGATAATGACTTGAAAGAATATTGTATGATGAGCTCATCCATGCTTACTTGATGTATATGAAATTTTTGTGACTAACATGTTTGATTGAATGCATGTGTTTAGGCAATTTTGCCAAATGGATGGAAAACATGATATTCTATGCTTAGATTTAATAAACGGGATTGGTAAGTTTAGCTTCCGTTATACGAACTTACTAAGCATGTAATGCTTACTCTGTTTTATTTTTCCCTATTTTATAGTGCTCGGAAGCTCGCGAGGGTTGGAGATCATTAGAGCATCATCACATTATCCACTAGCTTATTTTGGGTATATATAGTAAAATCATTTTGGTATAATTGCATGTATAGGCTAACTTAGCCATAGATGGCTTAAATATGTGGTTTGTAATCTAGCCATTGGAATGGCTAATAATGGTTGTTTTTTGTTTACTTGTAATGTCATACTATGGTAGCTATATACATGTTAAGTGGTTGTTCAAATTATGCCTATCATATGAAATATACCATGGTAAGATTATAAACATGTATGCATGTAATGATATGCCATGTTGAATGATAGAGTTTGCTTAATTTAAATGCTTGAAATGGTTGGTATTTGGATGTGACTTTAAGTGCAGGTCATTGGTGTGATTTTGGGTGAAAAATGAAGTTAGAAATGGTTTTATTTTGCCCACACAGGTAGACACACGGGCATGTGTCTAGACTGTGTGTGACACATGGCCTGGTACATGGGCGTGAGGTTAGACCGTGTGTCCCTTGCACCTTAAATTCGAGAAAATAGAATGCTCAGAATTGAGCACACGGGCAGAGACACAGGGGTTTGTCTCAGTCGTGTGTGCTACACGGCCTAGAACACGGGCATGTGTCTCAGCCGTGTGTGCTACACGGCCTAGAACACGGGCGTGTGTCTTGGTCGTGTGAAACCTGCACCTAATTTCGAAAGAATTTAATTAACCACACAGCCTAGCACACGGGCGTGTGGCATGGCCGTGTGCACAAGTTAGAGAGTTACACGAGGTTGGACACAGCCTGTAGCACGGGCGTGTCCCAGGGTCACAGGGTGTGTGAGCCCTATAACTTAGAAAATTTTTGAAATGTCGTAAAAAAATTTTAGAGTTTCTGATTAAGTCCTGATTCAATTCTAATGCTTATATTGGGCCTCGAGGGTCCATTTAAGGGACGTTTTGAATAATTTCATAAAATTAATAGTGATTAACATGATTTATCTGTAAATGTTCTGAAAGTTTCGGTAATACTTCGTAGCTCTGTTTCGGCGACGGATACGAGTTAGGGGTGTTACAAAAATGACCACTTTGTTTTCTATAATTTACTTAAGGTAATTTATTAATTTACCTATTTAACCTTAATTATAAACTATTAAAATTCACTTAAACCATGTACATAAATGTCCACTAACATTTAAAATGGTATAATTGCAACATAAATCCCTTAACTATTTCATTTCATAGCTATTTAGTACCCTTAGCTATTAGAACATTACTTTTGCACTTTACGCGATTTAGTCTTTTTTATCAAATTAAACACTCAAACAATAAAATTTCTTAACGAAATTTTCACAAAATCATATTATCATGCTGTAGACATTAAAAGAATAATACAATAATTATTTTGACTTCGGATTTGTGTTCCCAAAACCACTAACGCTATTTGACTAAAAACAGGCTGTGACAACTCTTCCCCCTTAGGAATTTTCGTCCTCGAAAGTCTTACCAAAAAAGAGGTTAGGGTACTATTTTCTCATAGCTTCCTCAGGTTCTCACGTAGTTTCTTCAACCCCGTGACGTTGCCACAAAAATTTTACCAAAGCTATGCTATTATTTCTCAATTTTTTAACCTTTCGAGCTAGAATTTTGATCAGTTCTTCGTTATACGACATATCAGATTGAATTTCAATCTCTGTCGGAGAAATTATATGCGATAGATTTCATCTATATTGACACAACATCAATATGTGAAACACATTGTGGATCTTTTCTAACTCTGACAGTAAAGCTAGCCAATATGCCACTGGTCATATTCTTTCGATAATCTCATATGGCCTGATAAATTGTAGACTTGCCTTTGTGACCAAATCAAAGAGTCTTTTTCCATAGGGATACTTTAAAAAATACTTTTTCGCCGATTTGAAATTCAATGTCTTTACGTTTCAAATCTGCATATGATTTCTGCCGATCTAAAGCTACTTTTAAATTGTCGCAAATTACATTCACTTTCTCTTCAGTCTCCCTAATCAAATCAACCCCGTGAATCTTTTTCTCACTAAGCTCAATCCAGTATAATGGAGTTAGGCATTTGCAACCATACAATACTTTATAAGGTGCCATCTTTATGTTCGACTGAAAGTTGTTATTATACGCGAATTCAACCAATGAAAAATATTTCTCCCAGTTACCTTCAAACTCTAAAACACAACAACGAAGCATTTGTTTGAGAATCTAGATTATTCTCTCAGACTGACTATCGATTTGCAGATGAAAAGTAGTACTAAAATGTAACCACGTACCTAAAGCTTCTTGCAATTTCTTCCGAAATCGCGATGCAAACCTCGGGTCTCTATTTGAAATAATAGAAACTGGCACCCTGTGCAATCTAACTATCTCAGAGACGTACAACTCAACCAATCTATCAAACGAATAGTTTGTACGTACTGGAATGAAATGTGCAGACTTCGTTAGTCAATGAATGACAACCATAATAGCATTTTTCTTTTTTGGATACAAGGGCAAACCCGATACAAAATCCATTGTCACTCTATCCCATTTCCACTCTGATATCATCACAAGATGTAGTAACCTCGAAGCACTTGATGTTTGACTTTAACTTGTTGACGAACCAAGCATCTCGACATAAACTCTGAAATGTCTCGTTTCATGCCTGACCACTAATACAATTGTTTCAAATCATTATACATTTTTGTAATCCTCGGATGTACGGATAAACAATCATTGTGTGCTTCGTGTAAAATTTTCTAAATGAGCTTGGAATTCTTTGGTATAAAAATTCTATCTCTGAACATTAAACAATCATCGGATCCGATCTGATAGTTTGAATTAGTAGTAGACTCGCATTGCACTCTTTTAGCTTGCAACTCGTTGTCACACTTTTGAGCTTCATAAATTTGCTGAAGAAATAAAGGTTTAGCTTTGAATTCAGCCAAAATCAAACAATCATCAGACAAAGTTAACTGCTTATTCATCACTTACAAAGCAAATAAAGATTTTCTACTTAGAGCATCCGCGACTACGTTTGCTTTTCCCGGATGATAATCAATCACTTATTCATAGTCTTTCAGCAGGTCAAGCCATCTCTATTGTCACAAATTCAAATCTTTTCGAGTCATTAAATACTTTAAGCTCTTATGATTAGTAAAGATATGGCACTTTTCACCGTATAAATGATGTCGCCAAATTTTCAATACAAATACAATAGCGGCCAACTCTAAATCGTACGTTGGATAATTCTTTTCATGCAGCTTCAATTGTCTAAAGGCATAAGGTATCACTTTACCCTCTTGCATCAAAACACAGCCCAAACCGTTAACAATGCGTTGAAAATCATAAACCCTTTACCCGACTCAGGTTGAACCAAAACTGGTGCTTTAGTTAACAATGCTTTCAACTGTTCAAAACTCTATTGACATTTCTCTGACCACTCAAATTTCACATCTTTTTGTAGCAATCTAGTTATCGGTGAAACAATCATCGAGAATCCTTTTACAAAACGCCGATAATAGCCAGCTAATTCCAGAAAGCTTCTGACTTTGAACACATTTCTTAGTGGTTTCCAGTCAACAATGGCAAAAATCTTGCTAGGATCAACTCGTATGCCTTCCTCCGAAATAATATGTCCCAAAAATCCAACCTCTCAGAGCCAAAACTCGCATTTGTTGAATTTAGTGAACAGTTGCTTATCTCTTAAGGTTTGTAGCACAATTCTCAAATGTTCAGCATGCTCAGACTCATCTCATGAATAGATCAAAATGTCGTTAATGAATACAACAACAAATATATTTAAATATGGTCTAAAGATCCAATTCATCAAATCCATAAAAACTGTAGGAGCATTAGTTAATCCGAAAGGCATAACTAGAAATTTGTAATGCCTGTACATTATTTTGAACGTAATTTTTGACACATTTGAATCCTTCACTCGCAACTGATAATAGCTAGATCTTAGATTGATCTTTGAAAACACTGTTGCTCCTTTCATCTGATCGAATAAATCATCAATTCTTGACAAAGGATACTTATTCTTTATCATAACCTTATTGAGCTGATGATAATCGATACACAATCTCATTGACTCGTCTTTCTTCTTTTCAAACAACACTGGTGCACCTTAGGGAAAAAACTAGGTCGTACAAAACCTCTATCTGTTAACTCTTGCAACTGAGCTTTCAATTCTTTCAATTCTGTCAGAGTCATTCTGTACGGAGCTATAGATATCGGTGATGTTCTTAGTAGTAATTCAATGGCAAACTCAACCTCCCTGATCGATGGCAACCTAGGTAACTCTTCTGGAAATACATCCTGATATTCGCAGACTACTGGCACTGATTCAATATTTGATTCAGACACTTTTGTATCCAGTACATAAGTAAGATAAGCATCACAAACTTTTCTCACATATCTCTGAGCTAACATCAATGAAATCACAACATGTAATCCACTCAACTCATCTGATTCAATTTGAAGGATTTTACTATCCTAACATTTCAATTCAATAGTCTTTTATCAACAATTCACAACAGTATCATGCAGCGTCAACCAATCCATACCCAGAATTACATCGAATTCATAACATCAGATTTGTCAAAAAATAGTAACCCCGAGTCATTAAAGGACAGTTCTTCCAAACTTTATCAACTAGGACATATTTGCCTAAAGGGTTTGATACTTTAATCACAAACTCAGTAGACTCAACAGGCAAGCTCTTACTAGACACTAAGTTCATATGGATATATGAATGAGTCGGTCCAAGATCAATCAATGCAACTACATTAGTGTCATAGAGAGAAAACGTACCAGTGATAACATCTAGTGACGATGCATCTTCGCGAGCATGAATAGCATAAGCTCTAATTGGTGCTCTAGCCTTAGATCTCACACTAGAGTCCTTTGTCGCTCCCTTGATACTGGTCACATTTCTCGTATCTGTAACACCCTAAACCCAGCCTGGATGTTATGGCCGAATCTGACGTGTCACACACAGTTTGAAAATCTGTGTTTTGTCTTATTATCTAAAAACTGACTATTGATGGCTAACCAGAGTGAATGGAGGCTAAGCACCAGGCAGGTAACCGAAACAGTGGAGGTGAGCCATGAAGGCTGCTTAAGTACCAAGCTTTGTTTGGATCCAATCCTAGACATGCCCACAACCATTGCCACACTTTGGTAAACCGGTTGAAATTTCCTTAAAGTGGTTATCTTTGTTATACCCATTATGTGCGTCGTTGTGTTACTTTGAAAATAGGTATCACTTTGAAAACGCATCCTAAGTCTAGCCCATTTTGATTATTATCAGAAAATATAGAGTTATTTTAAAGATAATCCCAAATAAATAGTTAAAATGGCCTTATTACAACCCAAATATAAATAATATTAAAAGTGAAGATAAACTAAAAGAAAAACTGTTTATTCCTTGAAAAGTCCAAACGTGATCATCATGGCCACCCCAAATCCCCTCCGGCTCTAAGTCCCCATATCAAGGCTCACCTGCAAAGATTAGAAAGAAAGGGAGGGTGAGTTTGGAAAACTCGATGCAACAGCAGCCCTTGAGCCCAAGTCAATATCAGCCTACTAGGCCTAAGCCCAAATTTAGTTACCACATATACTGGGCCGAAGCCTTTATTTGCTCATATACTGGGCCGAAGCATTTATTTGCTCATATACTGGGCCGAAGCCTTTTCATTATTCATATCACTGGGCCGAAGCCTTTTTCCATTATTCATATCACTGAGCCAAAGCCTTTACATTATTCATATCACTGGGCCGAAGCCTTTACTGTAAACGGTATGGCCCATAGGCCCATTTCAATATCACATGTAATATTAATGCATGAATGCAACCCATTTGGGGAGACTACTCAACCACCATCCGCTATTCTCCACCCGTACCAACTAAGCTCTCCATATGGGGAATAACTCAACCCACCCAACCAAACTCTCCACTGGCAGCTTAGCTGCTTAATCATATAACTGGAGGCCTAGCCTCTTTTAATAACTGGGGCAAAAGCCCTTTTCGGTAAACTGGGGCATAAGCCCTTTTGCACTTCCTCCATCCATATATAAAAACCCATTTAATGCATATAATGAATATATCATGTATATCTCATACATATCATGTGTATATCGTACATACCATGTGCTCATCATACATATCATGTTCATATCATGTGTATATCATATTTATCATGCGCATATCATACCGATCATGTATTTCAAAATCTCCTATATCAATTCATAACTAAACCCTAGGGGTATAATGGACATTTTTACCTAGGGGCAAAATAGTCATTTTCACAAGGGTATTTTCGTAATTTTACCAAATACTAGAGTTTCCATGCTTATTATCAGTTACCAACTATTCATTTGTTTGAACAGCATTTCTGGCCCATTTTTAGCAAAACCGAGTTATTGGGCCAAAAACCCCTAACGGGCCCTACATAGCCGACTTAGTCATCTAGGCCCATTTATCTTAAATTCCATAATGGTACTATCAGTCCCAACGTGCGATTTAACAGGTTTTCATTTTCTACCGAATTTACCCAAATGGGCCCAAAAGCCCACTGGGCCCGATTTTAGCCCCTCGAGGCCTAACTTACCGTAACGCAAAAAATTGTGCCATTACCTGCTTCAACGATCCCGTTCATCAAACTTAGCGTGTCTGCCTAACCTATGAGCTTTCGCATCCTCACAAGTTCTTGAGATGCCAGAATTTCGGCATTTCGGCTTTTCGGCAAATATCGAGTTAAGCTACGAAAGAAGGTTCGTTACACACCTGTTTTGTGACGTTCGCTAACAAAGTCTCCCACGAAAACCTACAATTAATCACCATCATTCTTGGTTTACAGTTCATGCTTAATCAAACCCAACATCCACCTTACCATATTCGGCCAAAGAACCCCTAATAGCCATAGATCACTTACCTTCGCAAGGTCCGATGGTTCGATCCAAGTTTATCCAAACCGATACTCCAAGCCTTGCTGCTCCTCCAAAAATTGTCTATATCAGCAACATACATTCACAATCAAATCCGTCAACCACACAGTCCAACTCAGTCACTTGCCCACAAGGGCAAAACAATCATTTAACACCCTAAGGGTAAAATGGTAATTTTACCCATAAGGGTATCTCGGTAATTCTACCCTATAGGGGTATTTCGGTAATTCTAACCTATAGGGGTATTTCGGTAATTCTACCCTACAGGGGTATTTCGGTAACTCTACAAACCAGGGGTATTTTGGTAATTTTGTAAACCAGGAGTATTGTGGTAATTTTGTAAATTGGTAAAACGGTAATTCTATAAATCGGGGGTACTTTGGTAATTTTACAAGTCGAGGGTATTTCAGTAATTTGGTGAACTAAAGTATTCTAAATAAGGATAACAATACGAATGGGACTAAAGCCCTCTCTCGGCCCAAATGGGCCCACATGCTCGTGTGGCCCTTTTAGCCCAAATCTAGCCACAGATACGAGATTCACCTAGCCTAGTCTAATATTTACAACACAATGAAACAACTTATCCAATTGGGCCCACATGGCCCCTTTCGGCCCATCGCGGCCCGAAGTAGCCATCCTATAGCTAGAGTAGTGAGAAATACACACCTGATAGGAGAATGGAGTTAATCCATGCTTTGAGCACTCTTAGCCGACGCCCAACCCAAACGAGCACGCCATAAAGCGAAAGGGATCAGCCAAGAAAGGTAAATTTACTCTCCTCATAGTTCTCTCTATTTAAAGCCAGCTTCACATCCACTCTTATGTTAGCTTCCCGATGTGGGATCCCTCCATTATCAGAGTTTAAATTCAACACCAACTCTTGCCGCCCCCTGTTAGCAAAATAAATGTTCTTTGCTTGCCATGAGTTTCGAACCCTGAACCTCCTTGCCAACTCCATGACGCCACCTTCCTGCCTCTTATGTGGCGCTACTTTGCCACTAGACCACAAGGCTTTTTGTGTCACAACTTCTCCAACAATATTCTTAAGGCCTACCTACTACACCCAAGGTTTGATTCACCTTAAACCAAAATTTTTGCTAGAGTCTAGGTTTGAACCCAAGACTTCTCCAACACTTCTTAGCACACTTAACCACTAAAACAAGCCTTCATTAATGAAATTTACATACACAATGAAATATTATAAACTGCCTTCAACCGCTCCCATGCTCAAGGCCCAAAACTTCTAGGCCCAAATTCAGGGTGTTACAACTTACCTCCCTTAAAGAAATTTCGTCCCCGAAATTTCCATCTAACAGGGTAGTCATGTAACATTTACCCACTACGCTACCGCTGCACACTCTGATCCTACTATCACTATCACACTTCAACTAGAACTTAAACATCTCATACATACAACACTTATTTACTGAAAGTAGACACATTTGGGGCTACTCCAAATACACCCTTAAAAACCTCTGCTCTATTTGCCCGGAGTCGTTCAAAGATGGATCCTCTAATCATTGTCCCGGTGCTAGCTCCAGCAACTCTTTCTAAAACCCTTAACATGGCTTGGGACAAAGCATCATCCCCCGCAGCCTGATCATAAGACCTAGTTTCTGTTGCCTGTGGCACGGATGCCTCCTCAACTGGCCTATGCCCTGAGGATGAAGATTCAGCTTGCACCTTTCCGCGACCACATCCGCGGCCTCGTCCACGTGTTCCTCTTGTACTCATATCGACTTATCTGATTACGAATTTTATGATATTAGTATAATTGTTTATTACGAGACGTCTTATGGAAACAGTTCAAGGATTATTTTCGCATCGTCGTAGCCTAGCTACAGTCTCGGTATTCTAGAGTTTTACAGCTCTACCCTATCTAAGTATCATAGTAGGTCTCGAGTTCTATTCATAGCATCACATCATTATCACATAATGTAAAGAGAATGTACTTACAGACTTGGTGCCGGGGATTCAGTGCGCCACTTCTTTATCAGTCTATTTAAAACTCAAAAACCATGTTTTTGATCACCAAAAATAGAAATTTAAAAAATTTTGATTTGAAAACACCTTTATTTTGAAACTCTTGATTTTAACCCCGTTTAAAAATAGAAAAAACTTGAACCATTTTAACATATATACCTTGTAAAACATCTTTGAAAAAACTTCCCAATACCATTTCTAAAAATACCCTTCTTAGGCCTAATTTTTCGAAAAAAAATTTTGGACCCGATCCACAGCCTCTGATACCACTAAATGTAACACCCCAAACTCGGCCTGGACGTTATGGCCGAATCTGACGTGTCACACACAGCTTTAAAATCTATGTTTTATTTTATTATCTAAAAACCGACTATTGATGGCTAACCAGAGTGAATGGAGGCTGAGCACCAGGTAGGTAACCGAAATAGAGGAGGTGAGCCATGAAGGCTGCTTAAGTACCAAGCTCTTGTTTGGATCCAATCTTAGACATGCCCACAACCATTGCCACACTTTGGTAAACTGGTTGAAATTTCCTTAAAGTGGTTATCTTTGTTATACCCATTATGTGCGTCATTGTGTTACTTTGAAAACAGGTATCACTTTGAAAACACGTCCTAAGTCTAGCCCATTTTGATTATTATCAGAAAATATAGAGTTATTTTAAAGATAATCCCAAAAAAATAGTTAAAATGGCCTTATTACAACCCAAATATAAATAATATTAAAAGTGAAGATAAACTCAAACAAAAACCGTTTATTCATTGAAAATTCCAAACGTGATCATCATGGCCACCCCCAAATCCCCTCTGGCTCCAAGTCCCCATATCAAGGCTCACCTGTAAAGATTAGAAAGAAAGGGGGGTGAGTTTGGAAAACTCAGTGTGCAACAAGCCCCCTTCAGAGCCCAAGTCAATATCAGCCTACTAGGCCTAAGCCCAAATTCAATTACCACATATACTGGGCCGAAGCCTTTATTTGTTCATATACTGGGCCGAAGCCTTTTCATTATTCATATCACTAGGCCGAAGCCTTTTTCCATTATTCATATCACTGGGCCAAAGCTTTTACATTATTCATATCACTGGGCCGAAGCTTTTACTGTAAACGGTATGGCCCATAGGCCCATTTCAATATCACATGTAATATTAATGCATGAATGCAACCCATTTGGGGAGATTACTCAACCCACCATCCGCTACTCTCCACCCGTACCAACCAAGCTCTCCATGTGGGGAATAACTCAACCCACCCAACCAAACTCTCTACTGGCAGCTTAGCTGCTTAATCATATAACTAGAGGCCTAGCCTCTTTTAATAACTGGGGCCAAAGCCCTTTTCGGTAAACTGGGGCATAAGCCCTTTTGCACTTCCTCCATCCATATATAAAAACCCAGCCCAATGCATATAATGAATATATCATGTATATCTCATACATATCATGTGCATATCGTACATACCATGTGCTCATCATACATATCATGTTCATATCATGTGTATATCATATTTATCATGCGCATATCATACCGATCATGTATTTCAAAATCTCCTATATCAATTCATAACAAAAGCCTAGGGGTATAATGGACATTTTTACCTAGGGGCAAAATAGTCATTTTCACAAGGGTATTTTCAGAATTTTACCAAATACTAGGGTTTCCATGCTCATTATCAGTTACCAACTATTCATTTGTTTGAACAGCATTTCTGGCCCATTTTAGCAAAACCGAGTTATTGGGCCAAAAGCCCTTAACGGGCCCCACATAGTCGACTTTGTCATCTAGGCCCATTTATCTTAAATTCCATAATGGTACTATCAGTCCCAACGTGCGATTTAACAGGTTTTCATTTTCTA
Organism: Gossypium anomalum; assembly: GCA_025698475.1. Lineage (NCBI taxonomy): Eukaryota > Viridiplantae > Streptophyta > Magnoliopsida > Malvales > Malvaceae > Gossypium > Gossypium anomalum. Next base: position 74,049,410 of record CM046965.1, on the reverse strand, counting down.
CCGAATTTACCCAAATGGGCCCGAAAGCCCACTGGGCCCTATTTTAGCCCCTCGAGGCCTAACTTACCGTAACGCAGAAAATTGTGCCATTACCTGCTTCAACGATCCCGATCATCAAACTTAGCGTGTCTACCTAACCTATGAGCTTTCGCATGCTCACAAGTCCATGAGATGCCAGAATTTCAGCATTTCGGCTTTTCGGCAAATATCGAGTTAAGCTACGGAAAAAGGTTCGTTACACACCTGTTTTGTGACGTTCGCTAACAAAGTCTCCCACGACAACCTACAATTAATCACCATCATTCTTAGTTTACAATTCATGCTTAATCAAACCCAACATCCACCTTACCATATTCGGCCAAAGAACCCCTAATAGCCATGATCACTTACCTTCGCAAGGTCCGATGGTTCGATCCAAGTTTATCCAAACCGATACTCCAAGCCTTGCTGCTCCTCCAAAATTGTCTATATCACCAACATACATTCACAATCAAATCCGTCAACCACACAGTCCAACTCAGTCACTTGCCCACAAGGGCAAAACAGTCATTTAACACCTTAAGGGTAAAATGGTAATTTTACCCATAAGGGTATCTCGGTAATTCTACCCTATAGGGGTATTTCGGTAATTCTAACCTATAGGGGTATTTCGGTAATTCTACCCTACAGGGGTATTTTGGTAACTCTACAAACCAGGGGTATTTTGGTAATTTTGTAAACCAGGGGTATTGTGGTAATTTTGTAAATTGGTAAAACGGTAATTCTATAAATCGGGGGTACTTTGGTAATTTTACAAGTCGTGGGTATTTCAGTAATTTGGTGAACTAAAGTATTCTAAACAGGGATAACAATACGAATGGGACTAAAGCCCTCTCTCGGCCCAAATGGGCCCACATGCTCGTGTGGCCCTTTTAGCCCAAATCTAGCCACAGATACGAGATTCACCTAGCCTAGTCCAATATTTACTACACAATGAAACAACTTATCCAATTGGGCCCACATGGCCCCTTTCGGCCCATCGCGGCCCGAAGTAGCCATCCTATAGCTAGAGTAGTGAGAAATACACACTTGATAGGAGAATGGAGTTAATCCATGCTTTGAGCACTCTTAGTAGACGCCCAACCCAAACAAGCACGCCATAAAGCGAAAGGGATCAGCCAAGAAAGGTACATTTACTCTCCTCATGGTTCTCTCTATTTAAAGCCAGCTTCACATCCACTCTTATGTTAGCTTCCCGATGTGGGATCCCTCCATCATCAGAGTTTAAATTCAACACCAACTCTTGCTGCCCCCTGTTAGCAAAATAAATGCTCGTTGCTTGCCATGAGTTTCGAACCCTGGACCTCCTTGCTAACTCCATGACGCCACCTTCCTGCCTCTTATGTGGCGCTACTTTGCCACTAGACCACAAGGCTTTTTGTGTCACAACTTCTCCAACAATATTCTTAAGGCCTACCTACTACACCCAGGGTTTGATTCACCTTAAACCAAAATTTTTGCTAGAGTCCAGGTTTGAACCCAAGACTTCTCCAACACTTCTCAGCACACTTAACCACTAAAACAAGCCTTCATTAATGAAATTTACATACATAATAAAATATTATAAACTGCCTTCAACCGCTCCCATGCTTAAGGCCCAAATCTTCTAGGCCCAAATTCAGGGTGTTACAGTATTTCTAGGTGGCCTCCCTCTAGTAGCCGTGTTGCTTGGTCTTGCATTCTGAAATTTATCTCTTTCAGCTAATTCAGGGCAATCTCGAATAAAGTGATCTAACGAACCACATTTGAAACAAGCATTGTTATTCATCCAGCAATCTCCAAAATGTCGTCGACCACATTGTTGACACTAGGGTTTATTATTTTCCACACTACCGACACTCGATACTGATGTAGCTTGAGCTTTAGGGCTCGAGTATTACTTTCCACGATCTTCATTTGGATATCCGATTGAAGCATTCGAACGAGTGTACAAATCCCATGATTTCTTTGACGAAGATTGATAGGGTTTATTCTTCGATCTTTTTCTTGAATCTCTAGCCTCTAATTCAACTTTTTTTTCTTTACTAAGTTCTTCGGCTTTGCAAGCTCGAACAACTAACACAACAAATTCTTTTAATTTCAAAATCCCGACTAGCAATCTGATGAATTCGTTCAATCCGTCTTCAAATCTCTTACACATAATCGCCTTAGTTGAAACACATTCTCGAGCATACTTACTGAGTCTCACAAACTCTCGCTCATACTCAGTCACAGACATACGACCCTGTTTCAACTCTAGAAACTCTTTGTTTTTTTAGTCGATAAACCTCTGGCTGATGTATTTCTTTCTGAACTAGGTTTGGAAGAATTCCCAGGTTACTCGTTCTCTCTGTACTACAGATACCAAAGTGTTCCACCACTGATACGCAATGTCCCTTAGAAGTGATACAACACATTTTACACATTCAGCTGGTGTGCAAGAAAGTTCATCAAATACCCGAATCGTATTTTCAAGCCAATACTCGGCTCTCTTAGGATTATCATCAACAATAGCTCTGAACTCTTTAGCCCCGTATTTTTGAATTTTATCAACTAGTGGCTTATTCAATCGTAGAGGTTCCAAACCTTGAGGAGCTAAGGGAACCAGTTGGGGATTAGGTGGGGGTGGAGGTTGCTGGGCAGCCAGATTAGTTCGGACATACTCAGTAAACCACTCATTCACCATCTAGAATAAGGCTTTCTTGGCCTCTCCTCCCTAACTATGATACGGGTCTCGACTCAGATTGTGCTACCCCATAAACGGAGGCTGGCACATTACCTTCTACATCATTAGCTACAGCTTGATTGGGATCCATTTACTATATGAAAACCCATTTTAAACTGTCAGAAGATATCATACTATCAAAGGTTATATATGGCATGTATAGCTAGACTCTCACACATTCTACGTTAGTCCGAGAATCGACTAAACCCTAGCATTGGTACTAATAAATGTTACACCCTTCATACGTATTCAATGCCAGAATAAGGTTACGGAGCATTACCAAACTTATTTTGCAAATAACCTTACGTTTCACATACATTTTCCATTTCAAATATAAAACATTCACATACATTCATAATGTTCCTAATACGAGCCTATGAGGCCCAAAACATGCATTCGGGGAGGTTCGGGACTAAACCGATAACTCAAGAAAATTTCAAAAAACTTAAATTTTTTTTTCAAATTACGAGGGACACACGCCTGTATGGCCCTGCCGTGTGTCTCACATAGCCAAAGACATGCCCGTGTTACAAGCTGTGTAGACATTCGAAAAGGAATCACATAACCGTGTCCTAGCTCATGTCTGACCTCGTGTAACTCCCTGACTTGGGTCATACGACCAACCACACGCCTGTGTGACCAGCCTGTATGCCCTTTCGAAATGGCTCACACACCTGTGTGCCAAGCCGTGTGGTAGGCTGTGCCAAACCTATAGGGTATATAGACTTATGCCACACGGTCAAGTCACACGCCCGTGTGGTAGGCCATGTGGAGCATACTGACTTGATTTTTAATTCAACACCAAGGGACACACGGCTGTGTAACCTGACCATGTGTCATACATGGTTGAGACACACGCCCGTGTCTCTACCCGTGTGGACAAAAATAGGCTATTTACCAAGCCATTTTGCCACCCAAATTTGTATATACCTACACCGAACCAAATGACACCAAAATATGGCATAAATAGGCATTCATCCCACTTTAACCAAGCATAATTCATGTTAATTCCATACCATTAACCACAATACACACAAGTATCAAATTTGACCATTTCATTCATGCTAAACTCACAATCATAAATCATCTGAATGGCAACTTACAATTATGTTTTACTTTACCTAGAAGCACAAGCAAACCAAACTTAAATGTCAACCATTTTGCATCCATAATACTAATGCACAACAAGCCTATAATGGGCAATTAAGCATAACATATTAAAGAGCCTTTTTCACATATATACATCATAAATATGCCAAAAATAAGCCAACTCTTATGGCTATTAACACAACCAAAAACACAACATTTACAAGCCAATTTAAATGGTTAAATTCATTACCAGACCATAAAAAAAATGACCATACTTTCTATACATGCCATATACTAAAAACATAGATTCAAAAGTACCAAAGTGATATCTTGATAGTGTGATGAGGTCTTCGACGATTGTCGAATCCGAGCTAGCTTTTATTTCACTATAAAACACGAAAAAATAAACAATGTAAGCTATAAAGCTTAGTAAGTTCGTATAGCATTAAACTCAACTTGCCATATATGCACAATTTAAGCAATTTAAACATAACATAACATATCTCATGATGATTCACAAACCTATCACATTTTCATTCACCAAGTTAGTTATGAATTTCATAAATATCCTCATTTCAAAGCTCGTACGGTTTATGTACATACCTATACCATCTCATACCAAATTTAAACTCAACCATATCTCTGATATACCCATTGAACCATTCAGAATACTATCGGATGCTCGAGAATCTCACACCCTAAGTGCCACATACAGAGTCGAAGCTATCTCAATCTTGTATCACATATAATGCTCACTCTCGAGCTATCAACGGGTCTGGTCACATAAGCTGACGGTCATGACGTAGCTACACGATGCTACTCACACAAGCTGATCAGTAGGACGTATGAACCAACACCCAAATCACATAACCCCTAATGGCATGTCGTTTGTATCCTAATCTATTCCTAAGGTTCAATTGGGATTTCATGTTTGCCGAATCATCGTCGAATATGTCTGCAAGGTCGTATTCACAATTTATACAATATCAAAGCATTTAAAACACAAATATAAAAATGCTTATTATATACGAACTTACCTCAATTGCTAAAATGGCAGAATAAATTGACTAGTTTAATACTTTATTTTTCCCCCGATCTAAATCCGGATTTCGCTTTTCTTGATCTATATGTAATTAAATTTAACTAATTCAATTATCATTCTATTCAACTAGCCCAAAATACACATTAAAGCAAATTTATACTTTTGCCCCTAATATTTCAATATTTTCACAATTTAGTCCTTATATTATAAAAATCCAAATTCATGTAATTCAACTTATACCCACGTTAGCCGAATTTCAATTTAGTCCCTAGCAGTCCATATTTTTCATTTATTTCACAATTTAACCACAAAATTTACACATTCCATAATTTAATCCCCAATTGACAATTTGTCAAAAATTATTTTACAAATGTTGTTTATCTAATAACAAGCATGCATTTTCTATCATCAAACATCAAAATACACCAACATTTATCAATGGAAAAAACCTAAAATTTTAACAATTTTGCAAAATAGTCTCTAGGCTAGCTAGACTAAGTGCAACGCTCTAAAAAACATAGAAATCATAAAAAACGAAACAAAATTTACTCACCAATTAAGCATCCAAGTGACCAAACCCTAGCAAGCTCTCATGAATATTTATTTTTTCTATTTTCAGTGGAGGAAAGCATGAAAGAAGATGACCACTTTGTTTTCTATAATTTACTTAAGTTAATTTATTAATTTACCTATTTGACCTTAATTATAAACTTTCAAAATTAACTTAAACCATGTACATTAATGTCCAATAACATTTAAAATGGTATAATTAAAACATAAATCCCTTAACTATTTCATTTCATAGATATTTAGTACCCTTAGCTATTAGAACATTACTTTTGCACTTTACGCGATTTAGTCCTTTTTATCAAATTAAACACTTAAACGATAAAATTTCTTAACGAAATTTTCAAAAAAATCATATTATCATGCTATAGACATTAAAATAATAATAAAATAATTATTTTTACTTTGGATTTGTGGTCCCGAAACCACTGTTCTGATTTGACTAAAAACGGGTTGTTACACGTTTAATCAGAAAAAAAGAAGGTTTCTGAATCGGCTTGGTGGAGCGAGTTAAATGGTTCTAGGTGCTCATTTTTCCATCTAAGGTGTCTGTTCGAAAACTCCTCTGTTTTGTTATTGAATTATTGTTTGGATTCTGCAGAATTCGACAAATTCTGAGTGTTTCAGAGATTGATAAATCACTGTACTATTTTGCTGTTATTTTGCATAGAAAACTATATAATTTGGTATATTTCTGAGTTGTCAATGGTTGGGAAACATTTTGACAGCAAAAACACATTTTACAAGCTATTTTAAGGTGGTTTCGTGACCACACAGGCGTGTGCCACACTCAAACTGTCCACATAGCTGTGTGCATTTGAGAAATTAGGGATTTGGGTGAATTTTGGTGTAACATGGCTAGCCACACGGTTTTTTGGCTGATTTAGGGATTTTTAGTTGATATTCACATGGGCATGTGTTCTGGACACATGGTCGTGTCCTATGGGCACACGGGCATGTGAGACTTTCACACGATCGTGTTTGGCCTGCACTTTATTTTAGTCAATTTGGATAGAGAGTTACACGGGTTGTCCACACGACCATATTCTTGGGTCACATGGGTGTGTGTCATAGTCACACGGCTGTGTGCTTCCTTTCACATGGGTGTGTGCTCTTTCACATGGATGTGTAAACCCCTGCACGGCCTAGGCACTTTCACACGGCTAGGGCACATGACTGTGTGGCCCTATTTCTTAAATTTTTGTTCTGTGTCAAATTTTGACTTGTTTGTGTTCCTGTGTGTTCTGACCCTCAACTAGGCCTTAGTAAGGGTGGTTGGGACTCGATTTTGGCCCGGACTTATGCGTTAGTTATAATGATAACACTAATTTAATGATTTACTTAAGTTTTAAGTGATGTTACCTAGTAGTTAAGTACCGTTATAACTAATTCTGAATCTGGTCGATTGAATATGTACACCTCTGATTCTATCTGATTGATGTGTGACTGCTTGTAAGTTGTGTACATTGTTTCTGTAAGTCTGTTGGCGATCTGTTTGCATACATACACTTGCATAAAAATTTTAGGTTTGGTTGTGAAGAGAAGAAAGTCTGATTTAATTTGACAGTTTCAGCTGTAATACATCTGTACAGCATTTACCGCATTATACTATACATATATCAGCTCAGCTGTATATTGTCATTTGAGTGACTTATTTCCATATATGTGATGTGTAGAGTGGATAAGCCTTTCGAGGTCCTATGTGGTGTGCCTGGTTAGTTGGGCATTAGCTCATATGTGGTGTACAGGGTGGTCAAAGAGGTGTTTGGTTGGTGGGGTAGGTTGTTTTTGACTTGTTGCATTCATATGCATCTGATTATATGTCTTAATATATGTGTAAGATTATGTGAGTGTTGAGGTGTTAAAGATATGGTACTTGTAAGTGAAGTGTTTTTGTTAATACACGTTTTGGTATGTTTTGGTAACGACATGTTGTTTAGTTTAGCGGCTGAGTTTTTTGTGTATGATTGTGTTCACATTCTGGTAGCGGATTGTTTGTCATAACTCTCTATTTTCCATTTTCTATTACTTTTTGGACTCACATTGAGCTTGTGTAGCTCACCTCCTTAGTATTTCTCCTTTCAGGTACTCTCGCGTTCTGAAGTTGGACTTGGCATGCTGGAGGTCTTGGAGTGATAGGTTTTTAAACAAGCTAATAAGTCTCCTTTTCAATTCTTATTTTGTTATGCTATTTTGGACTGTAAGTAATTATAAGAACTGTGGTATAATTCTATTTTGGGTTTTCATAAATGGCTTTTGTATTGAATTTTTGAAGTTGCGAAATTTTAGTTCTGTATGATTTTGACGTAACTTAAATTTTCTGTTTTAAATTCTAAATGGTTACATGATTTAGTACGAATCAAGCAAACTGCATTTGAAATGAGATTTCCACAAATCGTTTTTAAACTACTTTAGATCACTTCGGTGATCAATGTAACCTTTGGGATTTAGTCTAAACTTCTAAGCTGAATTTTAGGGTGTCAGGTGAAGTGGTGTCTAAGGTAGCGGGTACTCCTTCAACCACCAAGTGCAAAATAGTAAATATATAAAACACAAGGGAATATTTACGCAATTTAGTTCCACTACGTTTGTAGAGTCTAGCTCAAAGAGAAATATCCATTCTCTTCAAAAATTATACAAAGTGAACCCACTCAGTCACACCGTATGATTATTTCCCTCACCCTTGTACTTTTAAGGACTTGATACTCTCACCACTAAATTCGCCCATTCTGAATTTAGCAAGTAAAACCATAACACAAGATTTTACTAACAAAATAACAGTCATACAATAATATTCTCACAATAATAGGTTAAGTGCCTCAAACTCTCAGTACACTTATTTATACAAGTTTCTAAATTATATAGATTTAATATCAAGACTTGCTTACATATGAAGATCCATATAAACAAAAATAATACATTATAATAACACATAATGTAAATATGGACTCTCGGTAACTCATCCAACAAAATCACGATCTAATCCAAAGTCCACGATCCAAGAGATATTCTTGAGTAATTTCGAATCAACCCAATCACCAATATAACATTCCCCAAGTAATATGATATTCCATAATGGGCCAGATATCAAGCATATAATCAAAATAGCCCAAATAAGTAATTCAATGAATTGCCAACACCTTAAATATGGAAACTGCCTCCATACAGGTTTGGTGGACATGGAGTGGGCACTCCCTCCAGCACCAAATTGCCATTTTCATACTTTTCAACATTAATTCCTTCGGAAATTTGTTGAAAGAAACACACAATGTAGGAAGCTTGAATGATCAATCACAATAAGCTCCCCATTAGCATATTCCCATTAAGTTATCTAGACATAGAAAATAATTAAGCAATTAACCATCAATGCTATAATAGAGTAGCATCATTAACTAATGAACAAAAATTCTAATCAAATTATGTAAGCAATCAAATAATGCATCAAAGTAACACAAACCCATAGCAGAAATACTTCTAAGTTCATCATCATCAAAATAGCAGAAATATAGTAGAAATCATAAACTTATCATCATACAGTTATCCATCAATAAAAGTAATAAAGAAAAATTGGAAAAAGTTCAAAAAACATTCTCTCCCTCAAAATAACATTCCCCATCAACTACAGCAGTAGAGCAACAATAATTTAATCTCCCTCTTCAACTAATTCTTTTCCCCCCTTTTGTTCGACAAATATGCGAAACAATTCTGCACCATCAGAAGAAGCTTAGAGATCATTAATAAGGGCTTTCTATCGATCTATCATCTTTTTCACAGCCTTAGCTTCTGCCTTCAGCTTGTTACAATACTTTTAATAGAAGTCAATCGAGGCTCCTCTTAATAATATAACTTATTATATATATAAGGTATTTTATTAATTTATCAACTGGACTAATGTCCAATTAACTTATGACACCAAAAACTTAAATATAAATATAGATATATAATATTTTATTTTTTTATCAAGTGACATTTTATGATATGTTAACTGTATGTAAACTTTATATAATATCAAATATGAATATTTTATATTTATACAAAATTATAAACATAATTCATGTTACATTAATCATTTATATGCTAGTATCTTTTTCCCATTTTCTTATTGTTTCATATTTTGTATAATTTTTAAATATTTGTTATATTGTATTCATTTATACTATTAATAAAATCTTTGATTGAATTGGTATCATGAGTTAATCAGATACTAATTTAATTAGAAAATGACTAATTTACGCTATTATTAAAATGACTATTATTATTATTTTAATAACTTTTTTTTAGTTTTCATACTTATATGTTTTTAAAATTAAAAAAAAATTAAAATTAACCTATGTAAAAATTAAACTCATATTTAATGAATTTATGAATAAATTCTTTTATCATTACATCATTATCAAAACACCAAAGAGTCTTTGGCTGTCAATTTTCCCCTTCATAAAATTTGTATGTATCAAACAGGAACAACATATTAGTACGAGAAAAAGAACAACAACATATAATTTAATAAAAAAATTCTTCAACCATTCAATTGGTTGTGTCAGTGAGTCTGTCTCTACTCTCCCAATTTTGTGGTCAATGTTCATTGCAGATTTATTTTAGAAGAAGCTTATTTATTATTTGACTCGTTAAATGTACCTGTTTTTTAAAATTAGTATCTAATTTTTTTATTAAAATATTATAGTTTGTTACACTTTTTTTACTTTTGTTGTTAGCAACGTTAAAAGAACAACAATTAATCAAAAGATATCATGTATTCTCATTAATTGTTAATGTGATTGTTAATGTTGATCACATTAAACGGGTGTTGACTAAACATTGATTGGACAAAAAATTTTAATATATATATATATAAATATAAATTGTTAAAATCATTAAAAATGTATAACAATTGTAAAAATTAAAATAATTAACAAGTTTCAAAAATTATTTAAAATTATAAAAAATTAATAAAAATTGAAAGACCATTAAATAATTGTAAATAATTATTAAAAACTTGTATAAATTATTTAAATATTATGAAAATTATAAATAATTATTAAAAATGTAAAAATAATGTTTAAACTGATGTAAAACTTTATCTATCAGGATCTATCATATCAAATAATTAGTGAACAAAAACTAGATGTGAAAGCTATTGATATGTTGAAATCTTTGAATCTTGTAGTTTTGATATTCTAAATTAGAACAAAATGTTTTAGAGAAGATGTCTCTCTTTTTATTATTTATTTATTTTTAAGATGGAACATTAGAAAGATTACACCATGCGTAATTTGGGACCATAAGCTTAAGATGTAACATTTTCACATTACCTTAATTTCTAATTAGCCCGTCATTAATGATCAATTAGTTACTTGAGTAACTATACATACTTGATCTATACTTTATTACATAGCTGAAGCCCAATTAGTTATAGTAATATTAGGTTGGTTTTATTTTGGGTTAACCTTTTTATGATAGAAACTAATAACATGTAAGTAGTCTTATTATATATCTTGCGTCTATATTATCCAACATGTGACATTTGTGTAACACTCAAGCTCGGCCTAGACATTATGGCCAAATCTTGAGGAATTACATAAACTCGTTTTAAACGTAGATTTTGAGCTAGAAAAACGTGTGTTTCATCAATATTAATTTTGACAAATCTCTCACAAGTTTTTAGGAAGATACTCGTTAAAGTTATTTATTTTACAGAAAGCACTTATTTGATTACTTAATCTTTGTAGCGGAAATTTCAGAGTTTTAGTTTTGAAAAAAAAGATTCTAATTTGATAAACTGTATAATTTTGCAGCTTACGATAAAAAATATCAAAATCCGAAAGAACAAACTAAACCGAAAGTAAAATCCAAAATAGTTTTATAGTCCAAAAAGTCCAAGAATAGTTTAGAAACATAAATCATCTCATTTTATTAACTGAGAATCCAATCTAAGCTCCCGTATGTCGCCCGATCCTAAATTTACTGATTATATGAGAAGATAAAAATATAGGGTGAGCTAACAAAGCTCAATGTACAACTCAGCCCTCATGTATATAACATATATCAGATTCTCAAATAGAATTCCATAATTGAACAGACATAGATGGCATGGCAATTTTACGTAATGCAACATAATAGACAGATCGGATACTAATGGCATGGCATATCAGGCGATGCAACATATTTCACATATCAAATACAGATCCTACTCCCATCCGCTACTCACCATATTCGTCCATCCCTACACACCATTTAGGGTAATAAATATCCATCCAACCCTACACACTAAATAACTGATCGTATGTCTACAAAAATGTGCAGCCAAGGTGCCAAAAATAATGCAGTAATCCTCCAGAATCAGAAAATGTGGTCAAGCCACCAGAATTGCAGTCAAGCTACCAGAACAAATATGCGGTTAAACCACTAGATAAGACAGATCATTAAACTACCAATACTTCCTCTGTCACATAATTATTCCACTTCAATGCACGTGCTGAAACATAATACATACTCAAATGCTTATAGATGAATCTAACATATCAGAAACATTCTAACAAACTTCTCAGATTTACAGATCCGATGTAGAATTTATACTACATACATGCTTTAAGATGTTACACATGCAATACTAGTACCACAGATTTCATATGTCGAAATCACACATATCACATAATAGGCCCTACAAAGTAGCTAACCTTGAAACGCACCTCAAACAAAGTCCTAACTAAGTTTTACTAAAAATGGGCCCACACGCCAGTGTAGTCCACCTAGCCTGCCTGGCCTAGCCTGTGTGGCGTCGATAGTAAGCTTTTCAGCTTCGTGTCGATCACTAATTTTATGGAATTAGAGTTAAACACCTGACTATTTTTTGAAATGTTGTCACAACAGTAGCACCAAAGTTTGTAAACAACAATTACCACTCAAACAATAAATAAGATTGCACAACTGTAACACCCCTAACTGTATCCGCCATCGGAACAAGGTTTCAAAGCACTACTGAAACTTTCAGAACATTTTATAGATAATTCTTATAATCTACTATTTATTTACCGAGATCATTCAAAACGTCCCTTAATTGGACCTTTGAGGCCTAATATGAGTATTAGAGTCGAGTCGGGACTTAATCGAGACCTCTAAATTTTTTTCGCCAAATTTCAAAATTTTTCGCCAAATTTCAAAATTTTTCCAAGGTGCAAGGCTCACACGCCCGTGTGACCTTGGGACACGCCCATGCTAGGGGCCATGTTCGAGCCCGTGTAACTCTTTAACTTACATACATAGCCATGCCACATACGCATGTGCTAGGCCGTATGGTTAATTTATTCAAATTGAAATTAGGTGTAGGTTTTACACAGCCAAGACACACGCTCGTGTGCTCAATTCTGAGCATTCTGTTTCTCAAAATTAAGGTGCAAGATACACATGGCCTAACCACATGCCCATTTTACCAGGTCGTGTGTCACACACAGTCTAAACACACGCCTGTGTATCTGTCCGTGTGGACAAAATAAAGCCATTTCTAACTTCATTTCTCACCCAAAATTTCACCCAACACTTGCACTTGAAACACATATCCAATACCAACCAATCCAAGCATTCAAAATAGACAATTCCATTATTCATCATGGCATACCATTACATACATATGTGTTTGTAAACTTACCTTGATTTAACTTAGACAATAGCAACATTTGATCACATGTACTCAACTTAACACATATGTATATATACCATAATAACATACTTAGAAATACCAAAATGAACCATTACTAGCCATTCCAATGGCTAGGTTACAAAACATAATTTCACTATATATACCCAAAATAGCTAGTTGATAGTGTGATGATGCTCTAATGATCTTCCAACCTTTACAAGCTTCCGAGCACTATAAAACAGGGGAAAAATAAATGGAGTAAGCATTACATGTTTAGTAAGTTCGTATAACGGAAACTAAACTTACCAATCCTGTTTATTAAATCTAATCATACAATATCATATGTTCCATCCATTTGGCTAAATTACCTAAACACATACATTCAATCAAACATGTTAGTCACCAAAATCTTCATATCAATCAAGTAACATAGATGAGCTCATCATGCAATACTCTTTCAAGATATTATCATTTCATCTCAAAATTCTCATGCCATGTTAAGAGTTATATGTCCATTGAATCATTGAATTCTAATGGATGCTCAAGTAGTACACTCGAAGAGTACGATTCAATAATCCGTCAATTTCTTATTCAAGGGTACCCATTAGGGCACTTAACTAAGAAACACTCTCTCGAGCCACATATCATATAACAGGATTACCAGTCCAGGCTAAATCCTTCTTATAACATATGCTCAAAGGAGCTAGATTAGGATTACCAGTCCAGGTTAAACCTTAATCATAACGTATGCTCGAGAGGTATTATATCAAGATTACCCATCCAGGCTAAATCCTTTTTATAACAAGGTCAATGGGATTACTTGTCCGAACTAAATCTTGTTTGCAACAAATGCAAGACCTTATTCATTTCGGGGAAAGTGCATATATTCATCAGAAATAAATGTTCAATCGGGACTTAACCCTTTTTCACCATATCAAGCATATATTAATTTTCTCATTATAGCATTCAAGTAATGTAATGTACATCAATATAAGTCACATTCCATACATACAACATTCAATTCAAACATATTACATGCCCGATTAAGTTACGCGAACTTACCTCGACACTTGTTTGCGTTAGAAATCTACTAATCTGAAACCTTCTCTTTTCCTCGATCTAACCTCGAATTAGTGTTGTCCGGATCTGTATAAATGAATTTAACCATCAACTTCACACATTCTATATTTAAATGGACTCAATTTACGTCCTAGGTAAAATTACCATTTTGCCCCTAACTTTTCCATAAATTTTGATTTCGTCCCTAGGCTCGGAAAATGAAACTTGTGCAATTTATCCCTATTCCAAGCCTAACCAAAGCCCCATTACATAATTTACATCACATATACTCATAAAAAATCAAAATTTTTCTTCAAATTTTACAACTTTACATTTTAGTCCTTAAATCGTGTTTTCATCAAAACTCATTTTGTAAAAGTTGTTTATCTATCAATAATCTTTCATTTTCTACCATAAATTTATAATTCCAGCATATACATCCATGACCCATTTTCCATACTTTGATAACATTTCAAATTAATGCCTCAAATAGATAGATTAGACTATCTCGATTTCAAAAATATCAAAATTACTAAAAACGGGACAAGGAAACTTACCCAATTAGGCCTTGAAAGTTTCTTTTCTCTCACCTAGAGTTTCCATGTGTTTTAGGTTGAAGATGACATAAAATAAGATGATATATTTTATCATCTTTTTAATTAATTAAGTATTTTACAATTTCCAATTTAGTCCTTGCCTTTTTCTATATTTCCATGGATGAGTCACCAGGAAAAATCTATATACTTTTCTTAATGGTAAATTTACCATATAAGGACCTCTAGTTTTGAACTCCATAGCTATTTAATCCTTATAGCTACTAGAATTCAACTTTCGTATTTTATGCGATTTAGTTCTTCTCGTAATTAAACACTTAATCGATAAAATTTTCGTATCAAGATTTTCACATGTCATATCTATTATAATACGAACCATATAATAACATAAAAATAAATTATATTTTTAGGTCAGATTTGTGGTCCCGGAACCACTGTTCCGATTCTACTAAAAAATGAGCTGTTACAACTCTCCCCCCTTTAGGGATTTTCGTCCTCGAAAATCTTACCAGTAAAAAGATTCAAGTATTGTTTCCTTATAGTATCCTCCGGCTCCCAAGTAGCTTTTTCAATTCCATGTCGTTGCCAAAGAACTTTTACTAAAGCTACCTTTTTACTTCTTAGCTCTTTTGTTTCCCGAGCTAAGATTTTGATTGGTTCTTCACTATATGTCATATAAGGCTGAATCTCTACCTCTGTCGGAGAGATAACATGTGAAGGATTGGATCGATACCACTGTAGCATAGACACATGAAAAACATTATGAATCCGATCAAGCTCTGGTGGTAAAGCTAACCAATATGCAACTGGTCCAATTCTTTCTATAATCTCATATAGTCCAATGAATCGTGGACTCATTTTTCCTTTGCGTCCAAATTGTAGAACTTTCTTCCAAGGTGAAACTTTCAAGAATACTTTTTCACCGACTTGAAATTCTATTTCTTTTCGTTTCAAATTAGCGTAGGACTTTTGACAATCAGAGGCTGTTTTCAAACTGTCTCGAACTACTTTCACTTTTTCTTCGGTCTCTCGAACCAAGTCAACTCTGTGTAACTTTTTCTCACTGAGTTCTGGCTAATACAATGGACTTCTACATTTACGACCATACAAGGCTTCATACGGTGCCATTTTGATACTAGACTGATAACTGTTACTATAAGCAAATTCAACCGAAGGCAAATACTTTTCCTAGTTACTTTCAAACTCAAGTGTACAACATTGAAGCATATCTTCCAAGATCTGTACTACCCGTTCAGATTGACCATCTGTCTGGGGATAAAATGCAGTACTAAAGTGTAACTGAGTACCCAGAGCTTCTTACAATTTGCTCCAGAATCGAGATGTAAACTGAGGATCTCTATCTAAAATAATAGAGACAGGCACTCCATGCAATTTGACAATCTCAGAAACGCATAATTTAACCAATTTATCTAGGGAATAATCCATATGTACCGGAATAAAGTGTGCAGACTTTGTCAACCCATTAACAATTACCCAAATGATATCTTTCTTCTTTGGAGACAAGGGTAATCCCATTACAAAGTCCATAGTAATTCTTTCCCATTTCCATTCCGGTATCGTAATTGCCTGTAATAGTCCAGAAGGCGACTGATGTTTTAGCTTTTACTTGCTGACATATCAAACACTTCGATATGATCTCAGAAATATCTCGTTTCATTGCCGGCCACCAATACATCTTTTTCAAATCATTATACATTTACTTACTACCAGGATGTATAGACATGTTACCATTGTGAGCTTCATTGAAAATCTTTTGTACTAGTTCTGAACCTTTCAGTACACATACTCTGCCTCTGAATAACAAAAAATCATCCGTCCCAATCTGAAATTCTGAGTCAGGAGTCAATTCACTTTGTATTCGATTTGCTTGCAACTTACTATCATTTTTCTGAGCTTCAGAAATTAGTTGCAAAAAAGTTGGTCTAGTTTTTAACTTAGCTATGATTGAACCATCATCAGACGTCAATAATCGGGTATTCATTACTCACAGAGTATACAGGGATTTTCTGCTCAAAGCATCTACCACTACGTTGGCCTTTCCCGGATAGTATTCAATAACAAGATCATAATCTTTCAACAATTCAAGCCACCTTCGCTGTCTCAAATTTAAGTCTTTTTTGACATCAAATATTTCAAACTTTTATGATCAGTGAATATGTGGCATTTTTCACTAAACAAGTAATTCCACTAGATTTTCAATGCGAACACAATTGTTGCCAATTCGAGATAATGTGTCAGATAGTTCTTTTCATGTGGCTTTAGCTGTCTTGAAGCACAGGCTACTACTTTACCTTCTTGCATCAAGACACAGGCTAAACCATTCAATAACGCATCACTGTAAACTGTAAATTCCTTACCCAATTCTGGCTGAACTAACACTGGTGCTTCTGTCAATAAAGCTTTTAATCTATCAAAACTTTACTGGTATTTATCAGTCCACTCGAACTTTACATCTTTCTATAGCAAATGAGTCATCGGAGAAGCTATCATTGAAAAACTTTTTACAAATTTCCAATAATAACCAGCTAGTTCCAAAGAACTTCAAACTTCAGACACATTCTTCGGTGGCTTCCAATTAACAATGGCTGAAATTTTATTCAGGTCTGCTCTGACACCTTCAGTAGATACTATATGCCCAAGAAAACTAACTTCCCGTAACCAAAATTCACATTCACTGAATTTAGCATACAATTGTTTCTCTTGCAGAGTTTGCAACACTATTCTCAAATGCTCAGCATGCTCTTTTTCATCTCAAGAGTAAACCAAAATATCATCTATAAACACCACCACAAACCTATCCAAATACGGGCTGAAAATTCTGTTCATCAAATCCACAAACATTGCTATTGCATTTGTCAAGCAGAATAGCATCACAAGAAACTCATAGTGTCCAAACCTGGTTTTAAAAGTTGTCTTTGGGACATCCAATTCTTTTACCCGGAGTTGATAGTAACCAGAACGAAGATCAATCTTCAAAAATACAGTGGCACATTTTAACTGGTCAAACAATTCATCAATACGAGGCAATGGATACTTGTTCTTTATTGTAACTTTGTTGAGCTATCTGTAATCAATGCCCAGCCTCAACGATCCATCTTTCTTCTTTACAAAAAGAATCGGTGCACCCCAAGGTGAGAAACTAGGTCGAGCAAAACTTCTGTAAATCAACTCTTGCAATCAGTACTTTCACTCTTTTCAATTCAATGAGGAGCCATTCATAGGTGCTATAGATATAGGTGTTGTACCCGGAACAAGATCTATAGAGAATTCCACTTCTCAATCTGGTGGTAAACCAGGTAATTCTTCTGGGAATACATCAGGAAATTCACATACAATCGGCACTGACTGAATCTTTAAGTCAGATACTTTACTATCCAACACATACATAAGATAAGCATCATATCCCTTTCTAACATATTTTTGTGCTGATATTGCTGAAATCACATTAGGTAATCCATCTAGTTTATTAGATTCAAAATGAAGTAATTCACGATTCTCACATTTCAATACAATATATTTCTGCTTACAATTCACCACTGCATCATATCGGGTTAACCAATCCATTCCCAAGATCATATCAAATTCATCAAATGGCAATAACATTAAGCTAGCCGGAAAGCAATAACCTTTTACCATCATCGGATAGTTCTTACAAACTTTATCTGCCATAACACACTGATCCAGGGGGTTTGAAACTTTAACCATAAATTTAGTGAATTCAACAGGTAAATTTTTAACAGACACTAGGTTCGTGCATATGTATGAATGTGTGGAACCAGGATTAATCAATGCAGTAATACCAGTATCAAGTAGAGAAAATGTACCAGTAATGACGTCTGGTACATAAGCATCTTCTCTAGCAAGAATAACATATGTCCTTGCAAGTGCTCGTGCTTTAGATCTAACTGTTGTATCCTTGGTAATACCTCGAATACCACCAACATTACCGAGGTGACGGGGTGGTCTGCTCTCGTAACAGGATTATTAGGCTTTGGAGCTGGTTCTATTTCTTTTTCAACTCTTTCGGGACAATCCCTGAGAAAATGGTCAAGTGAACCACATCTGAAACAAGCTTCACTTCTAGACCGACATTCCTCATGATGAAATTTGTTACAATGTTTACATTTCAGTTTGGGATTACCAACATTACCCACACTGATCATAGATGGAGATAAAGACCTCAGGTTAGAACGCTGAAAGCCCCGTTCTCTTCTAGAATATCCCGTAGAGGTGGTAACATGGTCATAATACTTCTTTAATTTCTTAGAAGCAAATGATTGTGACTTACTCATAGCTCTTTTCCCAGAAACCCAAGTCTCTCTTTCAGCTTGTCTCTTTTCTTTAATCAATTCCTCCGCTTTGTGTGCTTGATCGGCTAACACTGCAAAATTAATAACTTGATATCCTCATTTAAACCATCTTCAAAGCATTTACACATCTCAGCCTCGATCAGAACCCATTCTCGGGCATATTTGCTCAGCCAAATAAATTCTCATTCATACTCAGACACAGTCATATTTCCTTTTTTAAGCTTTAAAAATTCTTTCTTTTTCTAATTCATAAATCTCTGACTAACATAATTCTTCCTGAATTTATCTTAGAAGAATTCCCATGTAGCATTCTCTCTCGGTACCACTGAAGTTATGGTATTCCACCAATGATAAGTTGTATCTTTTAGTAGAGATACTGCACATTTCAGACATTCAGCGGACGTACAAGATAATTCATAAAAAACCCGGATAGTATTTTCTAGCCAAAATTCAACCTTTTTTCAGATCATCATCTGTAGTAGCTCTAAATTCTTCTGCCCTATGCTTACAAATTTTATCTATCAGAGCCTTACCAGTTCTAACAGGTTCAGCACCCTATGGTACCTCAGGAATCAATTGGAGAACAGGTGGGGGAGGTCGTTGTACAATAGGGTTTGTTCTTAGGTACTGTGTAAACCATTCATTCATCATTTGAAAGAAAGCTTGTTTTGCCTCCTCATTTCGGCCCTCAGACACAGGCCTTTCACTACCAATCGTAGATGCAACTCTTTGAACTGAAGTTGAAGCATTGCTCTCAGCGTCCTTGGATTCAGCTCTAGCTCGGTTGGATGACATTACTGTAACACCCCTAACCCGTATCCGTCGTCAGAATAGGGTTATGAGGCATTACCGAACAAATCACAACATACGACATACATTTCTCAAACATAAATCCATTATCACTTAAATATCAATCAAACAATATTACATCGTCCCTTATAATGCTCTATGAGACCTTAAAACATGCTTGAAATAGGTTTGGGACTAAACTAATAACATTTGAAAACTTTGGGAAACTTATAAAAATTTCATGCTTACAGGGATCACACGCTCGTGTGAACAGGCCGTGTGCCTCACACGGCCACCAGACACACCCGTGTTACAAGCCGTGTTGAAATAGGGCATACATACTGACTTGCAACACATGGCCGGAGACACGCCCATGTGCCATGGCCGTGTAAAATCTGGAGGGTATACTGACTTAGTCACACGGCCGATCACACGCCCATGTGCTAGCCCGTGTGCCACACACGACCAGTAGATATGTTCGTGTGTCTAAGCCGTGTAACTCACTGACTTGTTTTAACTAAGTTACAATAGGCACACGGTCGAGTCACACGCCCGTGTGCTCAACCGTGTGGGGCAAAATTAGGCTTGATTTAAGCCAAGTTTCTCACCCACTTCAAGCATACCTAAACCACAACTTTTCATACCATTTCAATATACTTATAGGCAACCAAAACATGCCAATTCATATACAAATCATGCCATTTCATCTTCAACCATTTCACTACTCAAATCATAACTATAAACATACCAAAACAATATGTCATTACTAACAATTTCACCTATATTTCCTATGCATTTTTCTCATCACTTTATCAACTAATTCATACCATAAAATATGCCAATTCATCATCCCTATATCATTCCAAATCAACCATGATATATTACTGGTAATTAATCAAGACAATTAACCACTTAGCCATCACAATAACCATTCCAAACATGTCAAAACACAAGGCCATATATACATCACATATCACTTACCAAAATCATAAATTAAGCAAATTTAAATGGCCAAATACACACCAACATTTAAATCATATACAAGCCAAATCTCATGGCTATATCATAACTCAAAACATATCATCATATCACTAGCCTATACATGCCCTATGCCATATGTACAAAACATCAAAAGTACCAACAAGTTGATCGATAGTGTGACGACGTTCTTGATGATCCCTGAGTCCGAGCTAGCTTCGATTATCTATAAAACAGGAAAAGAACACACAAAGTAAGCTTTAAAAGCTTAGTAAGCCATATACAAATAAAATTACCATACGAATCAACATCATTTCCATCAATAGGCAATCTATGAGTAAGCACATATAAGCTCACAAACCTTTCCCAATGTATACATATTCAATACCATAAATGAATTCATCAAATACTTCCCTTTTTAATACTTGTATGAATCTCATACATATCTGAGTCACTTAACTCATTCATAAATTCTTCCTCGACTTGACTTTTGCCCGTTGAACCTTTTGGAATTGCTAAGGATACTCAGAAATCACATATAGCTCGTACAATGCCATATCCCAGATATAGTCTTACATGAAATCAAATAATGATGCCAATGTCCCAGACATGGTCTCACATAATCACATAATGATGCCAATGTCCCAGATATGGTCTCACACATAATCACATCTCGATAATCCTAATGTCATAACATTCGTATCCTATATTATTCCAAAGGTTCGTACGGGACTTTGGGATATTGTAACCTTCTCCATTCTTGCTCGTATTTAATAATTCAACATTCATAGAAATTCAATGACAATTAAACATATATAATTCAATTTAAAGACATTTATTTGCATATGAACTTGTATTCGGGATAAACGGAATGGATCGACTATTCGATAACCTTTGATTTTCCCCGATCTAAATCCAATTTCTTTCGTTCATGATCTATATACATTAAAAATTAACTCATTTATTCATCTAATCATTCAATTCAGTCCACAAACAGATATTTGGGCATTTTTATATTTTAGCCCCTAAAGTTTTACATTTTCATAATTTAGTCCCTATTTCACAAATACACAAAATTCATGAAATTTCATTAAACCCAAGCCTAGCCAAATTTCATATAGGTCCCTAGTAGCCCAGCACTTTAATTTATTTCACATTTCAACCCCTCAAGTTACACTTTTCACAATTAAATCCCTCAAATGCATTTTTAACTAAAATCACTTAACAAAATTTGTGTAACTATCAAAAAATATTCATTTTTCGTCATCAAACATTCAAAAGCTCAAGTATTCATCAATGACACTTTACAAAATCATTAAAAACTTCAAAAATTAAGGCATGGGCTAGCTAGTATACAAAGTAACGATCTCAAAAACGTAAAAATCATTAAAAATTGAGCTAAAATCACATACCAATTGATCGCTCAAAGTGCCAAACCCTAGATGAACATGGAAGCTTTATTTTCTCTTCAATAATCGGTTATAGATGAAGAAATAAAGATGATTATAGTTTTTGTTTTATTTATTTTAGTTAAATAACTAAATTATGTCAAATTCCACTATCAATGGTTTAATAACATCATAAGGACCCTTCATTTAATAAACCATAGCAATTAAGCACTTTAAACAAGTAGAATGCAACTTTTACATTTTACGCGATTTAGTCATTTTTCAAATTAAGCGTTCAAATGTTAAAATTATTTCACGAAACTTTTACATACACATAGTCACATGCTAAGCACCAAAAATAATATTAAAATAATTTTTTGACCTCAAATTTGTGGTTCTGAAACCACGATTCTGATTTAGCTAAAATCGGGCTGTTACAATTACTATATGAAAAATACATTTAAAATGATCAGGAGTCATCACACTATCATAATTTATATAATGGCATGTATAGATAAACTCATGTTTGCTACGTAAAATTCGAGAGCTGGCTAAACCATAGCTTTGATACTACTAAATGTAACACCCCTAACCCGTATCCGCTATCGGAACAGGGTTTCAAAGCATCACCAAAACATTTAAAACATTTTACAGATAATTCTTATAATCTACTATTCATTTACCAAGATCATTCAAAACGTCCCTTAATTGGACCCTCGAGGCTCAATACGAGCATTAGAGTTGAGTCGGGACTTAATCGAGACCTCTAAAAATTTTTTGCAAAATTTCAAAACTTTTCCAAGGTGCAGGGCTCACACGCCTGTGTGGTCCGAGGGACAGGCCCGTGTGACTCTGGGACACGCCCATGCTAGGGGCTGTGTTTGAGCCCGTGGAACTCTCTAACTTGCATACACGGCAATGCCACACGCCTATGTGCTAGGCCGTGTGGTTAATTTATTCAATTCGAAATTAGGTGCAGGTTTTATATGGCCAAGACACACGCCCGTGTTCTAGGCCGTATGGCAGACACGGCTGAGACACACGCCTATTTCTCTGCTCATGTACTCAATTCTGAGCATTCTGTTTCTCAAAATTAAGGTACAGGGGACACACGGCCTAACCACATGCCCATGTGTCACACATGGTCTAGAAACACGCCTGTGTATCTGCCCGTGTGGACAAAATGAAGCCATTTCTAGCTTCATTTCTCACCCAAAATTTCACCCAAGACCTATACTTGAAACACACATCCAATACCAACCAATCCAAGCATTCAAAATAGACAATTCCATCATTCATCATGGCATACCATTACATACATATGTGTTTGTAAACTTACTATGGTCTAACTTAGACAATAACAACATTTGATCACATGTACTCAACTTAACACATATGTATATATATTGTAACACCCTATCCTGTACCCGTCGCCCGACTAGGGTAAAGAGGCATTACCGGACACATCAAAAACATCATAGCATCATGGTTATTAATCAAGATCAAGTCCCTTATGTTAGGTCAAAGAGACCTTAAATATGCTTTAGAAATGGGTCAGGATTAAACCGAGCACATACAAAATTTCCAAAACTTAAACATTTTTCTAAGTTTTAAAGGTGACACGCCCATGTAAACAGGCATGTGCCTCACACGGCATTAGACACGCCCGCGTGTCTAAACCATGGCAAAACAGGGCATACATACTGACTTAACCAGACGGCCACAAGACACGCTCGTGTACCTTGGCCGTGGTCGAAACTGACTTGGGTCACACGGTCGACCACACGTCCGTGTGTCTAGCCCGTGTACCCTTCGAAATGGCCACACACGCCTATGTACCAAGGTTGTGTGCCTCGCACGGCCACCAGACACACCCATGTGTCTAGGCCAAGCTCGAGATTAACTTGAATAGCTAAATTACAACAGACACACGGTCGAGACACATACCCGTACGCTCAACCGTGTTGGGTGAAATTAGGCTTGGTTTAAGCCACAATTTCCACCTATCTCAAGCACTCTAAAACCACAACATTTTAGCATCATTTACATGCATTCATAGGCAATAAAATCAACCAATTTGTATATATATTCATACCATTCAATTACCATCCAATTCACTAATCAATTTCTCAACCAAAACATACCTAGTCAATGTACTAAAACAATCACAACTTACATAGTTTCAAAAGTATAATCTCATCATCTTATCACCTATTTCATACCATAAATTTTACCACCTCAACATTTCACAATTAAACCATTATATTATCAAAGACATAAATTAGGCCAACTTAAAAGACCATACATATTAACATTTATTAGCCAAATCTCATGGCTAATATTCACAACACAAAACATACCAAAATACCTCTAGCCTATAGATGCCATATACCTTATATACAACTTTCAAAAATGTACCAAAATAGATGTCCGATAGTGTGAGTGAGTCACTGACGATCCCTGAATCAGAGCTAGCTTTATAAAACTATAAAACAGAGAACATTTCACACGGTAAGCTTTAAAGCTTAGTAAGTTCGTACCAAATATAATCAACAGTTTATGAAATATAAAATATCAACTAATAAACACTTAGTAGTTCTCAAATCATCTATCAATTCTATTCCGTCACAATTAATATGTTCATACTAATTCATCAAGCTTCATACACATAGTATTATCTACCACATAGGTATCGTACATACCTGATCTTTCCCGTATTTACTCATTTTCATTCTCACCTCTCGTTTGAATACATTAATTCATTCAATAGTCTTTTCGCACCTGAAGAGCTTGCACACTTAGTGCATTAATACTTAGCCGAAGCTGTTACAATCTCGCACACTTAGTGCCATCTTAAATAACTGAAACTATCTCGATATCCCACACTTAGTGCCTTGTACAACCAAAGCTACTCCAATTCACACACTTAGTGCTATATATAGCCGAAGCTATTTTGAATCGCACACTTAGTGCCAAACACAATCGATTTATCATCGTGTTCAAACCATAATCAAATAATATAATTTACGTATTATCAAAACAAATAAACTTAATTTGTAGCATCATTTATCACTTACAAACTCACTTCGTACTTGGATTTGACAATTCGGATCGTTTATTCGATAATCTTTGATTTCCCTCGATCTAAATCTGAATTCCTCTTTTCTTAATTTTAATCACCAATTCTCCTAGTCGAACCCTAAGCTTGAATTTTCTTCTTTTTCTTTTGATAATTTCAGCTAATAAGGATGAATAAATCATCCATTAAGATAATTTCAGCTAATAAGGATGAATAAATCATCCATTAACTTATTTTCTTTTATTATAACACATATTGATATTAATACTTTATTTACCATTTTGTCCTTCATTAATAAACATTCAAAACATTAACATATAAGGTCATTATTGTCCACTTACCATATAAATGGCATATTAACAACATAAGGACTTCTCATTTAAAGAGACACAACAAATAGGCACACTTAACATATGGCAATTAACTTTTACATTTTACGCGATTAGGTCCTTTTATCAAATTAATTACACAATTGATAAAATTAACACACGAAACTTTCACACATACTTAAACACATACTGTAAACACGGAAAATAATATTAAAATATTTTTTTATTCGGATTTGTGGTCCCCAAATCACTATTCTGACTAGGGTCTAAATTGGGCTGTTACAATCTCCGCCCTTAGGGATTTTCGTCCCCGAAAATCTTACCAGGGAATAGGTTTGGATATTATTTTCTTATAGCATCCTCGGGTTCCCATGTGGCTTCTTCAACCTCGTACTGATGCCACAATACTTTCACCAATGCAATTTTCTTATTTCTCAACTCTTTGATCTCACGAGCTAGGTATTGGTTCTTCATCATAAGACATATCAAAATGAATTTCAACCTTGGTAGGGGAAATGACATGCGAAGGATGTGATCTGTATCTTCATAGCATCGATACATGGAATACATTGTGAATCTTTTCCAATTCTGATGGCAACAACAATTTATAAGCAACTGGCCCGATATGCTCGATAATCTCATACGACCCGATGAACCTCGAACTTAATTTGACTTTTCTGCTGAATCGGAGTAGTTTCTTCCACAGAGAGACTTTCAAAAATACTTTTTCACCGATCTGAAACTTAATATCTTTTCTTTTTAAATCCACATACGATTTCTGATGATCCACAGCTGCTTTCAAACTATCTCGTATTACTTTCACTTTTTCTTCTGTTTCTCTGACCAAATCAACCCTGTGTATCTTATTCTCACTGAGCTCAGTCCAATACAAAGGTGTTCGACATTTGCGACCATACAGAGCCTCGTAAGGAGCCATTTTGATACTCAATTGAAAGCTATTATTATATGCAAATTCAATCAATGGCAAGTATCGTTCCCACGTACCTTCAAACTCAAGAATGCAACATCTCAACATATCCTCGAGTATCTGAAAAATTGATAAACCATAATTTATACATATTTTTATCCCTCGCTTAACACGTTTATGAATGATTTCTCCTTAGATTTGGTGAATTTGATGCTCTTAATCCTTTAAATTCATGTTTTGTACTTAAGTGAGCATAGGAGAACAAAAAGAACGAGAAACGGGCTGACAGGGGAAAACAACACGGCCTAGACTTCCTCATACGGGCAGAACACACGCCCATGTCAAGCTAACAAGCTCGACCACGGCCCAAATCAATCTCAGCACGGGCGTGTTGATCTAACAGGCTCGACCACGGCCTAAAGTAATCGCACACGAGCGTGTCCCTGCCGAGCCCTAGCTAAGTTCCATTTCAAAAAAGGGCAAGTTTGAGGGCTTTTAGGCATTCTAAAGCCTATTTAAACACCCTAGAGGAAGACTAAAAGGGAGACAGAGAATAAGGAGTAAGGAATTACTCCAAGGAAGCCGATTGATCCATCTCAGAAGCCAGATTCATCATCAAGACTAAAGATCTCTCCTCAATTTCCCTTCAGGAGTTTTGGGTTTTCTTTATGTTTTGTACTCTTTATTATTCTGAGATGTTTTCTTATTTAATTATGAACTAAAACTCCTAAATACCTAAGGGGGATGAAACCTAAGACGAGTCTTAATATTATTTTCTGAATCGTATGATAAATATTTGACTTGTTCTTAATTATGTGTTCTTAATTCTTGTTTTGGTATTTTAGGATATCGATTCAAGTTAATGCTCTTAGTTGGAGGATGAATAGTCCCTGGCTAAGAGTGACTTTGTCTTAATTAAGCGGAGTTGATTGCGCGCCTAGAGATAGGGTGACAGGATTTTGCCGAATTAAGGTGAAACCTAATAAGGGGATCCATAGATCGAGTTAATGCAACCTTAGGGTGTTAATTAGAGAAAAGTCTCAATTATTCAACCTAGGGATTAGACGTTATTAGTCTTGAATAGGGATAATAACATAACTTAGGGATCTCTACGGAACATGAATAAATCGTCTGGTTCGGAGCCAGAATAACAAGTAAAGTCTAGGTGGATTTTTCCTTAGGTATTGTCCTAAATCAATCATTTTTCCCAAAAGTAATTCCCCAATTCTATTTTCTGCAACTTCTTAATTTAGTTAATTAGTTAGTTAAAACAAACCCCTTTATTCTTAGGCTAGATAATAAAAAGACAGTCATTACTAGTACTTTTAGTCCTTTGGGTTTGACAATTCGGTCTTGCTAAAGCTATACTACTGTTCGATAGGTACACTTGCCTACATCGTGATAGTATTTAGTTCCAAGAACGATTAATTATAAATTTATAAACCTTATCACGAAAAATCACGATCAAGTTTTTGGCGCCGTTGCCGGGGACTAAAATATTAGGAACACTCAATTTTTATTACTTTAGCCATTTATTTTTCTTGCAATTTAATTTAATTTTTATTTTTATTTTTATTTACTAATTTTGTTTTTCTTTTTTCTAGCAAGTTCTTGTAGTTTATGACTAGAAGAAACCTGTCGGGACCACTGCTTTTTGACAAAGAGATCGATCGCACAGTTCGTAGAAACCGACGAGAAATAAGGCGAAGCCTAAGATACACAGAGGAAGAGCAAGAGGACGATATCTCAACTACAACCGATGAGATGGCTGAAAATCAAGACAATCAGCTACCTCTAGCAATACCTGCTGAATTAGCAAATCAGAATCCTGCTCCTCGTACTATGTATGATATGCTAAACCTAATTTAACAGGAACTAAGTCAAGTATAGTTAGGCCTACTATTGCTGCAAATAATTTTGAACTGAAACCTAACACAATTCAAATGATATAGCAATTTGTTCAGTTTGATGGTTTGCAAGATGAGAATCCCAACACTCATTTGACGAATTTTCTAGAAATCTACGATACTTTTAAAATTAATGGTGTCTCTGGTGAAGCCATTCATCTTTGGTTATTCCCTTTTTCACTGAGGAACAAGGCTAAACAATGGTTGAACTCGTTACCATGAAGGTCCATCACTACTTGGGAACAAATGACCGCAACTTTTTTATTAAAGTATTTTCCGCCGGCTAAAACGGCTAAGTTATGTAATGATATCTCTTTTTTTGTGCAGATGGATTTAGAAACACTTTACGATGCATGGGAGAGATACAAGAACCTACTGCGAAGGTGCCCACACCATGGGTTACCTCTATGGCTACAAGTTCAAATGTCTACAATGGTGTGAATCCCTCAACAAGACAGATGATTGACGCAGCCGCTAGTGGAACCATCAACAACAAAACACCTGAAGAGGCTTACGAATTTATTGAGGAAATGTCACTGAATAACTATCAGTGGCAAGTCATGAGGACTAAGCCAACTAAAATAGTAGGCGTTTATAATGTCGACTCGGTTACTATGCTGTCAAATCAGGTAGAACTTCTAAATAAAAAGATTGATAGTTTACTTGGTTCTACGCAGGTTCATCCAGTAATGTAACGTGAAGCGAGTGGAGGTGGATCGAATAATCCAGAATATCAACCCTATGGCCACAACATAGAGAACGAGCAATTAAATTATATGGGTAATAATCCTCAATCTCAAAATAATCCTTACAGTAATACCTATAACGCAGGTTGGAGGAATCACCCAAACTTCTCATGGGGAAGTCAAGGAAATCAGAGACCACCACCACACCTAGGCTTCCAACAACCACCTTACCAACAAGAGAAAAAGCCGAACCTTGAGGAGATGCTGTCCAAATTTATCGCGCTGTCAGAAACTCGTTTACAGAATACCGAGACAGCACTTAAAAATCAACAAGCATCAATCCAAAGGCTCGAAACTCAGATAGGCCAGCTATCCAAACTAATTTTTGAATGACCACAAGGTAGCTTGCTAAGTAATACTGAACATAACCCAAGGGAACAGCTCAATTCAATTAATGTTCAAGATGAATAAGGATTCGTTGAACCTGAGCCGGAACCAAGGCAAGAAACTATGGTGAGCAAAGGTAAATGTGAGGTCAGTCATAATGAAAACAAAACGATGAATGTATAATATAAACCTCATGTGCCATACCCTAACGCGACAAGGAAAGACCATTCAGACGAACAATTTCGTAAATTCCTTAAACTTTTGAAAAAATTACATATTCACTTACCGTTTATTGAAGCTCTATCGCAAATGCCAAATGCAATGAAATTTTTAAAGGAGCTTTTAGGAAACAAATGGAAATTGGACGAAGCGTCGCATGTGGAACTAAACGCAGTTTGCTCAGCTATTCTACAAAATAAGCTACCCAACAAATTAAAAGATCCAGGGAGTTTTACAATTCCTTGCTTAATTGGTAGTTTAGATGTTAATAATGCATTAGCTGATTTAGGGGCTAGTATCAATCTCATGCCTTACAAAATGTTTAAACAACTAGGTCTTGGGAAACCCAAATAGACTAGGATGAGTATTCAATTAGCAAATAAAACTATAAGATTTCCTAGGGGTATTATTGAAGATATGCTAGTTAAAATCGAGAAATTTATATTTCCCATTGACTTCATTGTTCTAGACATAAAGGAGGACAACAACGCCCCTTTGATTTTAGGGAGGCCCTTTTTAGCAACTGCTAAAACAATTATTGATGTTGGCACAGGTGAGCTCACACTTCGTGTTGGAGACAAAATAATCACCCTTCAAAGTTGTAATTTTGGCAACACATCGAAAATTGATGGTGATCATATAAACAATTCTGATAAAACTGACAATACGGTGCATTCTACTTTGCAGAAAATGAGTGCGAAAGATGTACATGAACCATGTTCAAGCAATAATAGAGGACATATCCATGAAGAATGAAGGCTGCAAATAGAGGAGCTAGATGAATGGGGAACACATAAACCGAGAACACATGATAAACCAAAACAATGACAGAACAAGCTTGATACCTCTCCAAATCAACTTAAGGTTGGAGATAAAGTCTTACTAGATGTCGCAGATCCTCACATTGTCATTGCCAGCCCGAATGAAGA
Organism: Gossypium anomalum; assembly: GCA_025698475.1. NCBI lineage: Eukaryota > Viridiplantae > Streptophyta > Magnoliopsida > Malvales > Malvaceae > Gossypium > Gossypium anomalum. Next base: position 74,018,773 of record CM046965.1, on the reverse strand, counting down.
AATCTCTCTTACAGTACTTAGTATTTTCCCATTCGGTATAGTCGAGGTCAGTCATCCCAAGTTTGGCACTTTTAAGGTAAACAACACCCGTCTAAAACCTTATTTTGATGAGATCGATAGCAGGAATGAGGAGTATGAACTCCTCGAACCACCATGACCATTCAACAGAGAGGTAAGTCGAGCTTAGACTATAAATAAGCACTTCTCGGGAGGTAACCTGTACTAACTTCTTTAAATTTTAATTTTTAACACCTAACTTACTAACGGAGCTCTTGAAAACAGGTTCACCATAGAGACACGGTCAAGCACACAGGCGTGTTTAGAACCATGTGAAAACAGGGCAAAGATTTCCCCAAAACACGAGCTAGATAAATCGCCACGATCATGCGACATGGCCGTGGACGAACCTACCAAAACAACACGGGCGTGCGATACGCCCATGCCTTAGAACTGTGGGTGAAACTGAGAAACTAACACGGGCGTACGACACGCCAGTGTCTAGTACCCCATGGTCGAACCTGTCAAGTTAACCCAGGCGTGGGCTAGCATACACGGGCGTGGGAGAGACGAACGAAGCTAGACACGGTCGTACGACACGGTCGTGGGACACGGCCGTGTGCAATAACACACCCAAGGCACACGGGCGTGGGGCGAATGTCAGGCACACTGAAATTAGGAAAAACGCAAAACACACGGGCTGAAATTGGGGAACACGGGCGCGTCCCCTGGCCGTGTGGCCCAAAATCTATAAATACCCTGCACTATTTATTGTCTTCTTCACTCAAAAACCCTAACCCTAGTCGCTGCAATCCCACACGGCCTCCTTGCCACGCCCGTGCGCTGCCTCCAACACTATTTTTGACATTCATTCTTCCCTCTCTATCGTTTGTGCACTATTTTCTTGTCTATTTTACTGATTTCTAAGGCTATTTATCATAATAATATACAATTTTTCATGTTACTTCCATATTTTTATCACTCAAATGCTATATTTAGAATAGTTATTATCTTTCCCTTGTTAAAGTTCTTACTCATTACATGATTTCTCTACTACATTTGACTAGTTTTAAGTGAATATTCATGATTTCTCATGCCTTTTATGTTGACTTTTTTGTTCATCCATACAATATTCTTTGCCAGTTTTTTTTTAGTTATTCATGCTACTATCATGTAATGCCACAAAAGTATGCTTTAAAATGAATTAGTTTAGTTAGATTTGTTAAGTGTTGTGGCTGAAATTATTTACGATTTTTTTACCTTGACCAGGACGAATTAATGGTTTTGACTGCAAGTTCACCATGTCGTCTTCACGAAAGAAAGCTTCTGTCCCCGCCTCAAAGAAAAGGAAGGGAGCGTCATCTTCCTCAGGCCCTACCACTAAAATTTGCCACCCTTGCCTACAGTTCCCCAACGGGCCCCAAGAAGAACTTTTCCAAATACTATGGGCCCAACCTTTAACTGCGGGCCGCTACATCGACTAGGCTATGGTAGAACAAGTTCAGCTGGCTGATGCAATTTTGGCTCTCCTAACTACCGATCCTTGGGAGCTTTTTTTTGGGATCATCGAGCCGACATACTTAGAGCTCACGATGGAACTGTGCTCGACATTCCATCTTCAGACCGTCATAACTAACCATGATGATCCCGGCACGGTCCAATTTAGACTTGGCAGTCTAGTACGCCAATTGAGCATCCCAGAGTTTGGTGCAACACTAGGCCTTTACACAGAGGAGTTCCAAATGGAGAACAATCTCGATATCTTAACCACCACATCCATTATTCTCCCTCAAAGTGCTGGAACGCCCTCATGCCACGTTCGGCCGGCTACGACCCCAGTCGTTCCAAGACATCATCTCTCCCTCTGTCCTTAAGGTATCTACATTTTGTTTTATCTCACACTTTGACAGGGCGGAGAGAGAGCACCGGCGACGTCACTACCCACGACGTCTACTACTTATGGTGTATGTCGCACGGGCACGTCCTCGACCTCGCCTACTTTATAGCCCTTGCCATTCGCCACTAGATAGAGTGAGATCGAAGGGGGTCATCTCTATTGGCCCCTATGTGACTCGACCGGCACGATACTTTGGACTCCTCGACACCGCGACCTAGGAATCATCCCTTACCCTCATCGGCCAGATGTCTCCACAAGACATCTCGAGCATGCTTAGCATGAGGATGATCGAGAGGCACTGAGGAACCTACCCTCCCCAATATCGTCTTGCCCAATCTACTAAGGAGGAGGCTCTAGAGGACATTACACCACGCTCGTATCGTTCAGTTCATGCAGTGGCTTCATATGCTGACATATCTGAGCGCCTTAACCAATTCGAGCAGCAGTGTTTTCAAAGATTTGATAACATTGATGCTACTCTCCAGCAGGTCTGTCAGCACTTCCACATCTCATCGCCACCACCATCTCGCGAATCATTCGGCGATGATGATGTTTAATTTAACTTTAGCTTTATTTTTATTTTTATTTTTATTTTATGTTTTTTTTATTAAGTTCGCTTTTAACTTTTAAATATTATTTCCTTTTTGTTACTATCTTATATATTAGGTTTACAAATTAATTTTTAATCTCGGCTATTTCTTTATGAGTAATTATTCTTCCTAATATCCCCTAAAAAGTTCTTGATTTTCTCACAGTTATAAAGAGCTCCAAAGCTCACAATCACTTAGGAACTTCAAACTCCATTGGAAAAGGTTCTCCACAACTGCCATGCTCTACTCAATAACGGGATATACTATTCTTTTGGCAGAGCACTTGTGGCACCCAACCTCTACCACCACCAGAGTATCCTCCTCCACCCTACACAACTCCAAACTAGGGAGTTCATTTATTTAACACTCAGGAAGTTTCAATTCTCTCCCTATCTTATGATTTTATATTTTTCTATATATCTATCTTTGTACATTGAGGGCAATGTATGTCTTAAGTGTGGGGGGTAATCATTTCACTATCAGAAAAAACCCTAAATGTTGCCTTGTTCTCTTGTAAATCTCTCATATCATGTTTAGAATGAATTTTGATTGATTTATGATTTTTATTGATATATCTTGAATTAAAACATAGGCATTCATGCATTGATTATTTAAACTTTAAGATATTAGAAAATTAAGCATGATAAGTTGATTTTTAAGAATCTAAAATCTTAGGTTGTTTCCCCAAGTCTAGGTATTATCTTGAATTGAATTCCCCAAGTTTAAACATCAAAAAGCCATAATTTTTGTGAGATTATTGAGCCTATAAAATCATCTATTAATTCTTTCATGCTCACTTTTATTATTGCTTTGAGTGTGTCAATATCGAATTGTTATTCTAGAACTTGCTTGATTATGCATGTCAAGACCACACTGTCTGATTTGATATGTCAAAATGATAAAGGCACTTAGGATTAACCCACTCATGTCATGAAAAGCCTACTTCTACGATTAACCCTTAGTAAACCCCTTTGAGCCTAGCAAGCCATTCCTTGTATTACCCTTAATATTAACCCTTAACCCATTATTGTTGGAATCCCCTAAATTAATTTAATCCCTATTTTTGTCGAGATTTGATTTGAATAAATTGCTTAGCTATGTCTTGTTCTTAATAGTTAATTTATGTTATTTTACTTGTTCTTAAAAAAATACATGTATACATATTAGTAGTGATCTTTTGTTTGTAAGCTTCAGTATTCAAATTCAATAGTCTGAGAAGAAGCTCTGTTGTACGCAAGTGATGATTAAATATTTTTCTAGTTAAATAATTTTTCAAGTCAATCTTGATTCTAACCTTTTCTTTCAGCTTGTGACCACACCCCCCTAACCAAGCCTCGTTACAACCCTCTAAAGACCTTTTAATTGATGTATCATCTTAAATTATAGTGGTGGAGATTTGATTTTCATGCAAGCTTATGCTAATAACTTTTCATATTGACTGATGACTGCTGATTTCATTACCCTTAAAACACTTCAAGTGATTTGAATGAATCTTTAAGTGAGGATGTTAAACTTTGTGAGATTTCAAATCGATGGTAACTATTTAGATGAGGGGAGATGTCTAAATTTTTCGTGATTAAAAACTCAACTTGGAATGTTTGAAGCTTTAATGTTCTTTTAGTTAAATTCTCAATGTATGATTACTTATGGATTAGTGGAGATGTCATTGATAGGAATTATAAGTTGAGAAAAATTCTTAATTATGAATTGAGGATTTTGCTTGAGGACAAGCAAACGCTTAAGTGTGGGGGTATTTGATAAACCGTAATTTATACATATTTTTATCCCTCGCTTAACACGTTTATGAATGGTTTCTTCTTAGATTTGGTGAATTTGATGCTCCTAATCCTTTAATTTCATGTTTTATACTTAGGTGAGCATAGGAGAATGAAAAGAATACGAAACGGGACAAAAATGAAGAAAACGGGCCGACAGGGGAAAACAACACGGCCTGGACTTCCTCACACAGGCAGAACACACGCCCGTGTCAAGCTAACAGGCTCGACCACGACCCAAATCAATCTCAGCACGGGTGTGTTGATCTAACAGGCTCGACCACGACCTGAAGTAATCGCACACAGGCGTGTCCCTACCGAGCCATAGCTAATTTCCATTTGGAAAGGGCAAGTTTAAGGGCTTTTAGGCATTCTAAAGCTTATTTAAACACCCTAGAGGAAGACTAAAAGGGAAACGGAGAATAGGGAGTAAGGAATTACTCCAAGAAAGTCGATTGATCCATCTTAGAAGCTGGATTCATCATCAAGACTGAAGATCTCTCCTCAATTTCCCTTCAGGAGTTTTGGGTTTTCTTTATGTTTTGTATTCTTTATTATTCTAAGATGTTTTCTTATTTAGTTATGCGCTAAAACCCCTAAATACCTAAGGGGAATAAAACCTAAGACGAGTCTTGTTATTATTTTTTGAATCGTATGATAAATATTTGACTTGTTCTTAATTATGTGATCTTAATTCTTGTTTTGGTATTTCAGGATATCGATTCAAGTTAATGCTCTTAGTTGGAGGATGAATAGTCCTTGGCTAAGAGTGACTTTCTCGTAATTAAGCGGAGTTGATTGCACGCCTAGATATAGGGTGACAAGATTTTTTCGGATAAGGGTGAAACCTTATAAAGGGATCCATGGATCGAGTTAATGCAACCTTAGGGTGTTAATTAGAGAAAAGTCTCAATTATTCAACCTAGGGATTAGACGTTATTTGTCTTGAATAGGGATAATAACATAACTTAGGGATCTCTATGGAACAAGTTAAATGAATAAATCGTCCGGTTCGGAGCTAGAATAACAAGTAAAGTCTAGGTGGATTTTCCCTTAGGTATTGCCCTAAATCAATCATTTTTCCCAAAAGTAATTCCCCAATTCTATTTTCTGTAACTTCTTAATTTAGTTAATTAGTTAGTTAAAACAAACCCCTTTATTCTTAGGCTAGATAATAAAAAGACGGTCATTACTAGTACTTTTAGTCCTTTGAGGTCAACAATCCGGTCTTGCTAAGTTATACTACTGTTCGATAGGTACACTTGCCTACATCGTGATAATAGTTAGTTTCAAGAATGATTAATTATAAATTTATAAAACTTATCACAGAAAATCACGATCAATAATCCTCTCAGATTGACTATCGGGCTGTGGATGAAAAGCAGTACTGAAACACCTAATGCATCTTGTAGTTTCTTCCAAAATCGTGATGTGAACCTCGGATCTCTATCCGAAATAATAGAAATAGGCACTTCCAGTACAACTCAGCAAGTTTACCTAGTGAATAATCTATGCGTATTGGAATGAAATGAGCCAATTTAGTCAATCTATCAACAACTACCCAAATTACATCTTTCTTACAGAGGTAAACCTGATACAAAATCCATTGTAATTCTATCCCATTTCCACTCTAGAATCATAATCGGTTGTAACAAACCGGATGGCACCTGATGTTCAACTTTAACTTGTTGACATATCAAACATTTCGGAACAAAGTCAGAGATATCTCTTTTCATTCCAGACCACCAGTAATGCTGTTTCAGATCATTATACATTTTCGTACTAACCGGATGTATAGATAACCGACTACTATGAGCTTTTTTCAAAATCATTTGAATTAACTCAGAATTTCTCGAAACACAAATCTGATCTCGGAATCTCAAATAATCATCATTATCAACTCAGAATTTAGAATCAGAATCCAAATCACACTGAGCTTGTTTTGCTATTATCTCATTATCAACCTTTTGAGCATCAACAATTTGCTGTAAGAACAAAGGTTTCACTTTCAATTATGCTAAAACCAAACCATCATCAGACAAAGCTAAATGAACATTCATGGCACGTAATGCAAATAATGATTTTTGACTCAAAGCATTAGCAACAACATTGGCTTTCCCCAGATGGTAGTCAATCACTAACTCGTAATCTTTTAACAACCCTAACATCTTCGCTGTCGTAAATTTAGGTTTTTCTGAGTCATCAAATATTTTAAGCTTTTGTGATCAGAATAAATGTGACATTTCTCACCAAACAGATAGTGGCTCCAAATTTTCAATGCAAATGCAATCGCAGCCAGTTCAAGGTCATGGGTCGGATAGTTCTTTTCGTGAGGCTTTAACTGTCTCGAAGCATAAGCTATGACTTTGCCTTCCTGATCAAAACACAACCTAAACCATTCAAAGATGCATCGCTATAGATCACAAATTCTTTACCCAATTCAGGCTAAACTAACACCGGAGCTTCGGTTAATAGAGCTTTTAACTGATCAAAACTTTTCTGACACTTTTCAAACCATTCAAATTTCACATCTTTTTGAAGCAATTTTGTAAACGGGGTCACAATCATAGAAAAGCCTTTTACGAACCGTCAGTAATAACCATCAAGTCCCAGAAAACTACGGACTTCAAAAATATTTCTCGGAGGTTTCCATTCCAAAATAGCTGAAGTCTTGCTCGAATCAACCCGGATACTAGATACCGACACAACATGTCCTAGGAAACTGACTTCTCATAACCAGAATTCACATTTGGTAAACTTCGCATACAATTGCTTATCTCGCAAAGTTTGTAACACTATTCTCAAATGTTCGGCATGTTCAGTTTCATCATATGAATAAATCAAAATGTCATCAATGAATACAACAACAAATCAATCTAAACACGGTCTAAAAATTTTGTTCATCAAATCCATAAATACAGTAGGTGCATTTGTTAATCTGAAAGGCATAACTAGAAACTCATAGTGTCCGTACCTCATTTTGAATGTAGTTTTCAGAATATCTGAATCTTTTACTCTCAACTGATAGTATCCCGATCTCAGATCTATCTTTGAAAACACGGTAGCTCCTTCTAACTTATCAAACAAATCATCAATCCAGGGCAAAGGATATTTGTTCTTGATAGTCACTTTGTTCAACTGACGATAATCAATGCACATTCTCATCGTGTCATCTTTCTTTTTCACAAACAAAACTGGTATACCCCAGGGAGAATAACTCAGTCGTGCGAAGCCTCTATCTGTCAATTCTTGCAACTGAGCTTTCAACTCTTTTAATTTAATCAGTGTCATTCCATACAGAGCTATCGATATCAAAGTTGTTCCAGGCACTAACTCAATACCAAATTCAACCTCTCGGATCAGTGGTAAACTCGGTAACACATTTGAATATTCACAAACAACTGGCATTGATTCAATCTTCTTTTCAGTCACTTTCGTGTCTAGCACATAAGCTAAATAAGCTTCACAACCTTTTCCCACTTATTTCTGAGCTAACATCATTGAAATCATAGCTGGCAATCCATTCAAAACATCTGATTTAATTCAAATAATCTCATTACTCTGACATCTCAAATCAATCATCTTTCATTTGCAATTTACAACAACATCATGCAACGTTAACCAGTCCATACCCAGGATTATGTCAAACTCGTCAAATGGTAACAACATCAAATTGGTCGGAAAGCAATTACCCCGAATCATCAATGGACAATTCTTGTACACTTTATCAACCAAAACCCACTTGCTTAAGGGATTCGATACTCTAATTACAAATTCAGTAGACTCTATAGGCAAAGTCTTACTAGATACTAAATTCATACATATATACGAATGAGTAGACCCTGGATCTATCAATGCAATAACTTTAGTATCATAGAGAGTAAAAGTACCGGTAATAACATCTGGAAATGATGCTTCTTCTTATGCTTAAATAGTGTAAACTCGGGTAGGTGCTCTAGCATCAATCTCACTATAGTGTCTCGCATTACACCTCTACCACCACTCGCATTTCCCGTGTTTCTCAGTGGTCTACCTCTATTTTCAGTGTTAGTTGGCCTTATGTTCTGAGCATTATCTTTTTCAGCTAACTCTGGGCAATCTTTTATAAAGTGGTCTCGTGAACCACAACTGTAACAAGCTCGGTTATTACTTTTTCCCCAGCAATCTCCAAAATGCCATCTTCCAAATTGTTTACACTCAGGCTTTTCATCCTTTGAATCACCAACACTCGATACCGATGTGGCTTGAGCTTTAGGATTAGTGTATTGCTTCCTGCGATTTCTATTCTGATATCCCGTTGGAGCTGTCGATCGATTAAAGTAATCTCTTGATTTCTTCGACTAGGGATGATAAGATTTATTCATTGATCTCTTTCTCGAATCTCTAGCCTTTGAATTAGCTTTTCTCTTTTCTTTGTTGAAATCCTCGGCTTTACAGGCCCTCTCAACCAATACTACGAATTCTTTCAATTCAAGTATGCTAATAGTTTTATGTCTTCGCTCAATCCATCGACAAATATTTTACACATGATCTCTTTAGTAGACACATATTCCTGGGCATATTTGTTTAAACGTACAAATTCTCTTTCATACTCGATAACGGCCATCCGGCCTTGTTTCAATTCTAGAAACTCTTTATTTTTTTAATCGAGGAATCTTTGGCTTATGTACCTTTTTCAGAATTTGATTTGAAAGAATTCCCAGGTAACTCGTTCCCTAGGAGCCACCGATGTCAACGTTTTTCACCAATGATAAGCATTATATCCAAGTAAAGATACTACGCATTTAATACATTCATCAGGAGTACAGGACAACTCATCGAATACTCGGATAGTGTTCTCAAGCCAGAACTCAGCCCTCTCGGCATCATCATCAATCGTAGCCCGAAGCTATTTAGCCCTGTGTTTACGAATCATATCAACGGGTGGCTTACTCAGTCGAATCAAATCTACTATTGGTGGCACAACCGGGACTTGTTGAGGAATAGGTGGGGCTGGAGGTTGTTGAGCAGCCAAATTCATTCGTACGAATTTCGTGAACCACTCAATCATCATTTTGAAGAAGGCTTGCTTAGCCTTTCCTCCCTGGCTACTAGATATCGGCCTAGATTTGGCTGGCACTACCCCTTGAGCAGTAGCGGGCATATTACTCTCAACATCATCAGCTATCACTAGTTTGGAGGTTCTAGAACTGACCAAACCATAGCTCTGATACCAATAAAATGTTAGACCCTTATCTTATATTCGTCGCCGGACTAGGGTAAAGAGGCATTACCGGACACATTGAAACATTTCGCATTCATTTCATAAACATCATAGCATCATGGTTATACATCAAGATTAAGTCCCTTATGTTAGGTCAACGAGACCTCAAATATTCTTTAGAAAGGGGTCAGGACTAAACCGAGCACATACAAATTTTTCAAAACTTAAACATTTTTCTAAGTTTTAAAGGTCACACACCCGTGTGAACAAGCCATGTGACTCACACGGCATTAGACATGTAACACCCCTTACCCGTATCTAACGTCGAAACAGGGTACAAGGTATTACCAAACCTGAGTACTTGTAATCATTTAAAACCGAGACACAAAATTTCATCAATTTTAAACTTTTCAAACATATTCAAGACTATCTACATTAAATGACTTTATACAATAGAGACCTTCAAATAACATAGGTCAGTATTTTAGGCCAACTCCTACCAACTTAATAACAATTAAATGAGTCCCCATACATGCCAAAGACTTAAAAATACTTTAAAACCTTTATATATGGATCAATAGTTTGATAGTGTGATTTAACCTCCGGCGACCTCCAACTCGAGCTAACATCTGTGACACTATAGGAAAAAGGAAAGGAAGGGAGTAAGCATTATAGCTTAGTGAGTAAATATGTAAATATTAATAAACAATACATTATCATACATTAAACAAAGTCACAATATGCTCTTGGAATATTACCATCACAAACATACATATTTTCACTATTATAATTATAAACAGGTTCAACATAAGCCGTCTAGCAGAGTACCAGCAGCTAAATTATTTATTTTTGGAGCTACATAACTCCAAATTACAAACCACTAATTTTCCTTGAAACTAGATTTGTGTATATTTTTACCATAAAACTTTCAGAATTTTTGTTCTAGCCAATTAGTACAGTTTATTCATTGAAACTACCCTGTTTCACTGCTCAACTGCCCTGACCACTCTTCACTACAAATAAATTTTCTCTTCATACAGAACTCATATTATGTTATTGTTTATTTTATTTGAAACTACACTCATTAAGGATTTCAAAAATACAAATTATATCCCATAATTATTTTTGTACAATTTTTAATTATTTTTTCAAATTCAGAACAGGGGATCACATAGTCATTCTGAACCAGTCTCACAGAAACTTAAATATCTAAGAATATAGAATTCCTTTGCTTTCTCTGTTTCTTTTATATGAAAATATACTCATTAGGCTTTAATTGGATATCTCATTCAGTCTCTGATTCAATTTCTACTATTTTTGGTAAATTTTTATATTCACATCACTGCAACTATCCAGAACAGTTTTATTGTCAATTTTGATCTTTCACACTTCAATTGTATTCATCACCTACCCATAACAATCTTTCCAATTTCCAATCACATATCGAGCATATTGCTCATGAGTTACACACATATATGCTTACACTTATCATCACAAAGTCATACACAATTTCATTAAATCAATTTCCCAGTTGAACGCTTTGGAATAATAACAGATACGCGATGGTATCGCACACAACCCACCTTTAAAATCGAAGCTCTCTTGTACACATAGTCGCCTTCACTTAGCACCACTCATGTGACCTAGCTCGATTGTACACATAATTTTGGCTCTCTTATACACATGGTGAACACTTACTACCACCCATGTGACCTAGCCACTTTATCTCGTAGCTCTCTTGTTCAAATGGTGTCCTTCACCTGGAACCACACATGCAACCTAGCTACATTTATCTCGTAGCTCTCTTGTCTACATGGTGTACACATAGTATCACCCATTCGACCTAGCTACACACCATCTGTATCTTTCGATTCCGAAGGTTCAAACGGGAAGTATCTCACTTTCTAATACTTTATTCCATTCTTCCAATAGTCAATTATAATTCAAAAATCAGCTACAATATATACAATATGCTGAAATATAAAAACGTAATAAAGATAATGTATTATTTACATACAAACTTACATACTTTCTCATTTCCATGTCGAATTAATATTGAACATTTAAATCATCATAATTATACTCACTTTCAACACCTCGGCAATCATAGTAAATATATAAATTTTACATTGAAACATGCATAAATTAATGCTTATTATACATATGAACTTACCTCGAGACTAAAACGGCCATTTTACCAACTTTCCCGATTTTCAATTTTTCTCCCATTCCAGGTTCAAATCTCTTTTTTCAGGATTTTAAACATCATATTTTACTTATCTAATTAATGTACTATTCAAAACAGTCCTTAACGCAAACTTTGGAAAAATTACAATTTTGCCCCTAAACTTTTGCATATTTACACTTTTGCCCCTATGCTCGGGAATTAAACTTCATCCCTTATTATTATGTTTTATGACATGCTGATAATTTTTCCCTTCTATGGCAACATCAAATTCTCACTCTAACACATATTTATGAACAATAACAACTTTTACCGATTAAGCCGTTTTACTCATTTTTGCTTAAAACCGCTTAGCAAAAGTTGTTTAACATAACTTCAGCCTTCATATTCTACCATAAAACATCAAAATAAGCACATTTCACCTATGGGTATTTTTCCAAATATGAACTCTAGCTTAAATTATTGCTAGAATAAGCTTAATCAAGTTACTAGGATTCTAAAAACGTAAAGAACTTGAAAAACGGGGCTAGAACGGACTTACTGTTGAGCTTGGAAAGCTTGAGAACCCTAGCCATGGCTTCCCCCGTGCTAATTTCGGCCTCCATGAGAAAGATGAGTCAATTTTGGCTTTATTTTCCCTTTTTATTTCTTTTAATTACCAAATGACTAAAATGCCCTTAAGGCTTTTCTTTAAAATTTTGTCCTATTCATGCCCATTTTTGTCCAAACGAAATATAATGGTCTAATTAACATTTAAGGACCTCCTCTTTAAAACCCCATTTCAATCAAGTATTTGTAACACCCCGAACCCGGCCTAGACGTTATGACCGGATCTGATGTGCCACATCGAAGTGTTCAAAACATTCCGTATTACTTAGTTTCGAAAACTTAATCGATGTTTAAAAAGTTACTTTTCATGGTAGGTTAAAGTGAATAGAAGCTGTGCACCAGGTAGGAAACCGAAAAAGAGGAGGTGAGTCCGTCGGACTGCTTAAGTACCAAGCTCCCTTGGATCCAATCCTAGACATGCACACCGCCATTGCCACACTCTAACATCTCGTATAATTTTGAGAAAAACCATTTTGGTTAAGTCCATCTTAAGAAAAATGTTTAAGTTTGAAAACGTTTGCCTAGCGGAAGCCTTACTTGTAATCACTTAATGTTTTTGAAAATGCGTCCTAGAGCTAATCCATTTCAATAGTTATCTCGGTTCATTTTTATCATAATAAAATAAAAATAAAACAAAACCATAAAATAATTAAGCGGCCTTATTACATTTTAAAAAACCCAAAACCATAAACAAAAATAAAAGGATGTCCAGTTCATCAGAAAGAAACCAAGTTTGCGAAAACAAGTGGCCACTCTGAATCCCTCACAGCTCCAAGCCCACTATGGTTGGGGGTTACCTGCAAAGATGAAAATGGAGGGGTGAGTTTGGGGAAACTCAGTGTGTAAATTATCCCAACCATAGCCTAAATCAGTTCAAACCACAGAAATGGAATAAGTTGGCCTTAGCCTGCAATGTATTTCGAATATAGCCCATAGGCCCGAATGCATCGTAATGGATATATCATGCTTATGCAGAAACCCAACCCATATCCAATCGTATACACCCCCATACCATCCTTTCACCATGTGGAGAGACTACTCGACCCACCCAATCGCTACACGCCACAGAAATATGCAGCATTGCTGCCAGATACAGAAAATGTGACAGAGTCACGGATATCTGAGATATTTGTGGCGAGCCACTAGAATGTAGATATATATGTGGCGAGCCATTAGAACAGATAATTTGTGGCATAGCCACCAGGACGCTTCCTCCATAATATAACCTATGTCCCCATGCAACAGATATTCATTCATGGCATACATCATACAGATTTAAATCATCATGCTTTTCAGACAAAATTAACCCTAGGGGTATAAAGGTCATTTTGCATACATAGGGGTATAATGGTAATTTTGCATACATAGGGGTATTCTAGTAAATCTAACTATTTCTAAGGTTTTCATGCATATCGTAGCCATTACGTATAACCAGAAACACTTACCGAGCGTTCTTACCGAATTGGGCCCGTTGGCCCATTAACCCAATTTTGGCCCATTAAGCCCAAAATATCAAAACGCACGAAATCGCGCGTACTGCAGTTTTATCACTTTCAATTACCAGTAATATTTATCCATATATCTTGAGAGCATTCGCACACTCGCAAATGCCCAAAATACTGGCTTTTCGGCATTTTGGCTTTTTGGCTTTTACCGATCTAGTCTATGAGAGGGTGTCAGTTACACACCTGTTTTTCGACGAAACGCTAACGAGATATCCCCCACGATTGACCTTGTTGATCTTTAACTATTAGATCTAGATCTCGACCGCTTTGAACTTGTTGATCTTGCTAGCCTCCAAATAGGTCTTGATCGCTAGCCTTCGATGCGCATATAAAAAAACCGAATGAAAAATACTTAATTTTAATCTTGGAAAAACTCGATAGTCTCCCTAAAGTATTTAGGGGTTTTCTGCTTATCCTCGAATTACTAAATAAAGAAAAATAAGATCTGAATTCTTACCACCAAAGACGTTCTTGTCAGAAGCGCTTCCAACACTTTTCAAATCATAGATCCACTGTGAATCTATCTCAATCGCAAGTAGGAAGTAGATCTAAAAGTTAATTCCCGAATCAATAAAGTATGGATATTTCGGATTTTAGTATAATGAAAAAGAGAAAATAGAAAAATAGAAAAGAGGAGATGACAGTACAGATTCGGCTTTGAAGGAAATTAAAGAAGAAATAGATGAGATAAAAGAAAAGAAAGAAAAGAAGAGTAGAAGAAGATACGTTCGGTTATTAGCGATGAAGGAAAGATGAACAAAAAGGGAATAATTCATAAAAGCCAAAATTAAAAGAACAAATACGGTACTTAATGCTTATTAAAAATTCTTTCTAATTTCAAATTCCCTTGCTTTGCTCCATGAATTAAGCATTTGAAATTCATCCAACCGCCTAGAAGCCTTATCCACCGTTTGACCAGCTTTCAAATATCTTTGCTCGGGAAGAGTTTTGGTCCAACTCTACTACTCTCCCACACGCATGCAGCAAAAAGATGAAGGAAAGATGAACAAAAAGGGAATAATTCATAAAAGCCAAAATTAAAAGAACAAATACGGTACTTAATGCTTATTAAAAATTCTTTCTAATTTCAAATTCCCTTGCTTTGCTCCATGAATTAAGCATTTGAAATTCATCCAACCGCCTAGCAGACCTTATCCACCGTTTGACCGCTTCACCGCTTTGCTCGGGAAGAGTTTTGGTGCAACTCTACTACTCTCCCACACGCATGCAGCAAAAAGACAAACCCTCTTGCGCGTAACACTGCTCGAACTTGGGACCTCCAGGTTGCCCAAAGACGTTGTTGCCATCGACGCGCGCATTTGTTTTCGGTAAAATACTATCACATTTTATCTTAAAGGTTACCTGCTGAAGTCCCGTTCATTTTAAAAATATAACATTAAAACATACCTTCACCTGGACTCGAACCCGTACCCTTGTGAAACTCCCAGCACCCTACTGCCACTATGCCATAAGCCCTTTTCGTGTTAATTATACTCGCAACTCCTCTTAACCCTTATTCTAGCCGCGATCTGCATATTAAAAAAAAAACACTCAAATTGCACACGCCGTGCCTTGAACCCAGGCTCCTCCCACGCCTCCTAGCGCCCTTAGCCATGGGCGGATGCCTGCTTGTGCTAAAACACACGACCTAATTTATTAATGAAGCCTCTTGCCTGATTCCCTTAAGAGGCCAAATTAAAACAATTTTTTTTTCCTAGAGTTTAACACCAAAACAACAATACTTTTATAAATATATATATATATATATATATATATATATTTTCCAATCTAATAATAATAATTATAATAATAATAATTTTTTTTATAAATATATCTAATAATAAAAATTTCAAATATCAATAATGCAGTAAATAATAATAAAAATTTTCAAATATACATACAGTAATATTTTCTAAGGATAATAATTTTATCTCATAATACTAATTAAAATTTCGTAAAAATTTAAAATATCCATAATAATAACTATAGTAAAAATTTTCTACTAGTAATTTAATTCAAAATTTTTTTCTTAAACGATAATATTTAAAACTTCTTAATTATTCAGGTTTTCTTCTATCCGAATCCCAGACTCAAAGCCCAACTCTTCTAGGCCCCAAAAATCGGAGCGTTACAGTACTTATGAATTAGAACACATATTTTGCAACTTTTGCAATTTAGTCCTAAAAGTCCAATTAAGCACTTTATTAGTAAAATTTCTTAACGATATTTTTACACAATATTCTAATCAATAAATAAACCTTAAAAATTAATCAGAATAAATTTTTTGACTTCGAATTCGTAGTTCTAAAACCATCGTTCCGTTTAGGCCTTAAATCGAGCTGTTACAGCAACTTCTGCAAATAAGCTCTAATAGGCAAATTAAACATGCAATCTATAGAGTTTCTTATCAATACTCTAACACATGCATCTAATCACTCGGTAAATCATAAAAATTAATCGAAATAAACTTTTCTATCTTAGATTTGTGGTTTCACAACCACTATTCCATTTAGGCCCTATTTTGAGCTGTTACATTTCTCCCCCCTTTAGGGATTTTCGTCCCTGAAAATCTTACTGGTAAAAAGATTCAATATCTTTTCTCAAAATTTCTTAAACATCTCCAAACAAATTTTCTTCAAACCAGTACTTTCAAAATCACCCCACTATCAAATTGAAATCCAATATAACTAAGTTTCAACTCTGTATGACCTCTATATTAATCGTGTTAGAACACCGGTGCCTCCAAGGCGTAGCGAAAAATTAAAAAAAACCGACGATCCAAACCAAGGATCCATGTGTAAGGAATGAATCGGGGTGATAAAAAGGTTTCGAAATTACCAAAACTTCAATCTGAGTAGACAGCGACGCCTAGGCAACATGAATGCTGAACCACTATCAAACCAAGCCGCAACCTTTTCCGATGTCAGCCTCTACGTAGTCCACCCGATTGACAATGAACGGTAAAAATCCCAGAAAACTATTTTCAGAGAGTATTTTGCTAAACGACTGCTAGACCACCTTGCATATTTTCGGGCTAGTTTTTATATATACTTTTTAGGGTTTTTACCCTTGCTATATATAACTCCCTCTTAATTGGTATATATTTATAACGAATTTTAATTCATTAAAATTAATCCGAACATAATAATTATCATTCAAATAAATATAATAATGTTTAACTGAAAAATTATAATTACATTAATTATAATAAAGATTTCGGTAAACTATATTTATTTAAACTTATATACGAACTAAATTCATATATCAATAAAATCATGTTCTGATTATGTGTACAACATCCTTGTACATATAGTATGTTCAACAATTTGATTGCCCAATTAAATCAATTCTATAATTAATTTAATTCATGTGACAACCAAGCAATATATCAACTATGTTTTACCTTTTTCATTTCAACCATAGGGTGCGACCCTATAGGTTCTTGTAACGTTAGCAGTAATATGAGAACGATTCTAAAGTTACAAACAATGAGTGGCATCTAGCAATGCATCTATGCTACCTAAGTTACAAGAAGTCATGATTCGACATAACCTTTTGTGATTAACCTTTCATGCATTAATCCTTAAGTCCTATATCTTTGGAATGGACACAAGTCATGGAATAGTCACACTTGCATAGTCCATACCATGTTTCTTGACACCTTGAGTAGACTATGATACACAAATAAGTATGACATCTCATATCAACTTATTTGAGCATGGTCATGCATTTCTAGCCTCACTCAATCAAGTGGCCTGAGATATTACTCCCATTATGTAGGAGGGACTTATCCTATATTGATCAACTATATCCCTCAACATAGATTGTGGTATATCCAACATCAGTCTTTATAGAACAACTAGTTACGGTGTTTGTTTGACTGTATCAAAATATACAACTCACGATGTTGGGATAAAGATGATCTCAAGTATGAGGATCATATACATATTAATCACTATGAGTAATGTTGTGACAATTACATAATAATCCAAAAAACATAATCATAGCGGGTCGGTCCAATATGTTGTTCTCTAACACACATATTCATGCATTGATTCTGACACTCCATATCAATGACAACTCTTTATCATCAATCAACTACATGTTAGTCTTAATGCATTATTATTGTCCTAGCCAACAATAATACTTGACTAAGGATCTTTTAAGAATAATCATATTATTCTCAGGAAATTATTATAAAACAGTTTATTTATCCACACAGAAAAGAAACTGAAACAATAATGGCAACGCCTTATATTAATAAACATGATAAAACAAGTATGTTATTACAACCATCTCGTGATTGATCTTTGGGCATACTCTTTCAAATCGGAACCTGTTTCCAATTCCCATATTTGCTTTCACTATTTTTTTAACCAAAAACTCTGCATTCAGCTATTAATACAGCTCAATCATTATTTTTCTGTCTAATTCTATCATTACTAATTCCACATTATCTCATTCACAATCAAAATTTATTTTTAAAAAATATCTAGCAATCATATACTTTAAGCATCATACCTGGATGAGTTAATTAACTAAGTCTAATCTTTCTTTAGCTGTAACATTTCAAAATTCAGAAAATCTTCATATTAACCAGACATCTTTTTTGCAACTGAGTTCATTTATTAAACCATTCTCAAATGCTATCACATTGTCAAGCAATCTTATTGGAAGGGGGTGAGGCTATAACACTTCTAACTTGCCTCTTATATATTCATGCATATAACTTAACACTTATCAATATATATATAATTTGCTTCAAATAACTCAACATGCATATTCATTTTACACAACCCTTCTAGCATCTTATACAAACAAATACACTTATACATGTGTTCATAATTCTCAAATAGAATTACTCATAACATTCATTTAATTTCACAAGTTACACTCATAGCATCACACAATTGCCAATCAACATGAACACTTATCATAATATAAACTTTCCCTTCATCTTATCTTTCATATTCCAAGAGAAATTCTTATTCACAACTCATTCATTATCACATAAACATCATGAACCAATATTCTTTCCTTTTACTAGTCTCATTTCATCTTAATATTATCACAGTTATACAATTCACTTTAGACAGACTTACACACATATTCATATCTTAAAACAAATGCACTCAAACATACATTCCACGAATTTAGTAAATCTATTTATAACATTCGCTTAGTCAAATAAATTAGACACATAATATCATGTCAATGTCAAACGAACATAGATGAGTTTATAACGATGTAAACTTTTGTTTCTTTTCACTTTTCTATATTTCTCCACTTATGTCTATTTCATTTTACACTTGATCTCACACATATCATCACAAGTCACCAAGATCAATTTTTAAGTACACCAATATATCCACCAAATTATATGAACTTACTTAACCCCTTTTTACACTGTCAATGGTAGCTCGGTTGGAAAATATTTCTGTCTCAACAGAACTATTTCATCGGGATCGGGAGGCATTACACTATCACAGGTAGTAATATGGCATGTATAGCTTAACTCTTACACATGCTAGGTTAGTCCGAGAACTGACTAAACCTGGCTCTGATACCACTAAATGTAACACCCCTTACCCGTATCTGACGTCGAAACAGGTTACGAGGTATTACCGGACTTGAGTACTTGTAATCATTTAAAACTGAGACACAAAATTTCATCAATTTTAAACTTTTCAAACATATTCAAGACTATCTACATTAAATGACTTTATACAATAGAGACCTTCAAATAACATAGGTCAGTATTTTAGGCCAACTCTTACCAACTTAATAACAATTAAATGAGTCCCCATAATGCCAAAGACTTAAAAATACTTTAAAACCTTTATATATGGATCAATAGTTTGATAGTGTGATTTAACCTCCGGCGACCTCCAACTCGAGCTAACATCTGTGACACTATAGGAAAAAGGAAAGGAAGGGAGTAAGCATTATAGCTTGGTAAGTAAATATGTAAATATTAATAAACAATACATTATCATACATTAAACAAAACCACAATATTTTCCCGGAATATTACCATCACAAACACACATATTTTCACTATTACAATTATAAACAGGTTCAAGATAAGCTGTCTAGCAGAGTACCAGCAGCTAAATTATTTATTTCTGGAGCTACATAACTCTAAATTACAAACCGTTAATTTTCCTTGAAACTAGATTCACGTATATTTTTGCCATAAAATTTTCAAAATTTTTGTTCTAGGCAATTAGTACAGTTTATTCATTGAAATTACCCTGTTTCACTGCTCAACTGCCCTAACCACTCTTCACTACAAATAAATTTTCTCTTCGTACAGAACTCATATTATGTTATAGTTTATTTTATTTGAAACTAAACTCATTAAGGATTTCAAACATACAAATTATATCCCATAATTATTTTTGTAAAATTTTTAATGATTTTTCAAATTCAGAACAGGGGATCACGTAGTCATTTTGAACCAGTCTCACAGAAACTTAAATATCTCAGAATATAGAATTCCTTTGCTTGCTCTGTTTGTTTTATATGAAAATAGACTCATTAGGATTTAATTGGATATCTCATTCAGTCTCTGATTCAATTTCTAATATTTTTGGTAAATTTTTAGATTCACATCACTGCAACTATCCAGAACAGTTTTATTGTCAATTTTGATCTTTCACACTTCAATTGTATTCATCACCTACCCATAACAATCTTTCCAATTTCCAATCACATATCGAGCATATTGCTCATGAGTTACACACATATATACTTACACTTATCATCACAAAGTGATACACAATTTCATTAAATCAATTTCCCAGTTGAACGCTTCGGAATAATAACAGATACGCGATGGTATCGCACACAGCCCAGCTTTAAAATCGAAGCTATCTTGTACACATAGTGGCCTTCACTTAGCACCACTCATGTGACCTAGCTCGATTGTACACATAATTTTGGCTCTCTTGTACACATGGTGGACACTTAGTACCACCCATGTGACCTAGCCACTTTATCTCGTAGCTCTCTTGTTCACATGGTGTCCTTCACCTGTAACTACACATGCAACCTAGCTACATTTATCTCGTAGCTCTCTTGTCTACATGGTGTACACATAGTATCACCCATGCGACCTAGCTATACACCATCTGTATCTTTCAATTTCGAAGGTTCAAACGGGAAGTATCTCACTCTAATACTTTATTCCATTCTTCCAATAGTCAATTATAATTCAAAAATCAGCTACAATACATACAATATGCTGAAATATAAAAACGTAATAAAGATAATGTATTATTTACATACAAACTTACATACTTTCTCATTTCCATGTCGAATTAATATTGAACATTTAAATCATCATAATTATACTTACTTTCAACACCTCGGCAATCATAGTAAATATATAAATTTTACATTGAAACATGCATAAATTAATGCTATTATACATATGAACTTACCTCGAGACTAAAACGGCCATTTTACCAACTTTCCCGATTTTTGATTTTTCTCCCATTCCAGGTTCAAATCTCTTTTTTCGGGATCTAAAACATCATATTTTACTTATTTAATTAATGTACTATTCAAAACAGTCCTTAACTCAAACTTTGGAAAAATTACAATTTTGCCCCTAAACTTTTGCATATTTACACTTTTGCCCCTATGCTCGAGAATTAAACTTCATCCCTTATTATTATGTTTTATGACATGCTAATCATTTTCCCCTTCTATGGCAACATCAAATTCTCACTCTAACACATAGTTATGAACAATAACAACTTTTATCGATTAAGCCGTTTTACTTATTTTTGCTTAAAACCGCTTAGCAAAAGTTGTTTAACATAATTTCAGCCTTCATATTCTACCATAAAACATCAAAATAAACACATTTCACCTATGGGTATTTTTCCAAATATGAACCCTAGCTTAAATTATTGCTAGAATAAGCTTAATCAAGTTACCGAGATTCCAAAAATGTAAAGAACTTGAAAAACGGGGCTAGAACGGACTTACTATTGAGCTTGGAAAGTTTGAAAACCCTAGCCATGGCTTCCCCCGTGCAAATTTCGGCCTCCATGAGAAAGATGAGTCAATTTTGGCTTTATTTTCCCTTTTTATTTCTTTTAATTACCAAATGACTAAAATACCCTTAAGGCTTTTCTTTAAAATTTTGTCCTATTCATGCCCATTTTTGTCCAAACAAAATATAATGGTCTAATTGACATTTAAGGACCTCCTCTTTAAAATCCCATTTCAATCAAGTACTTATGAATTAGAACACATATTTTGCAACTTTTGCAATTTAGTCCTAAAAGTCCAATTAAGCACTTTATCAGTAAAATTTCTTAACGATATTTTTACACAATATTTTAATCAATAAATAAACCTTAAAAATTAATCGGAATAAATTTTTTGACTTCAAATTCAGGGTTCTAAAACCATCGTTCCGTTTACGCCCTAAATCGAGCTGTTACAGCAACTTCTGCAAATAAGCTCTAATAGGCAATTTAAACATGCAATCTATAAAATTTCTTATCAATACTCTAACACATGCATCTAATCACTCGGTAAATCATAAAAATTAATCGGAATAAACTTTTCTATCTCAAAATTGTGGTTTCACAACCACTATTCCATTTAGGCCCTATTTCGAGCTGTTACAAGACACGCCCGTGTGTCTAAACCATGGCAAAACAGGGCATACATATTGACTTAACCAGACGGCCACAAGACACGCCCGTGTACCTTGGCCATGGTCAAAACTGACTTGGGTCACACGGCCGACCACACGCCCGTGTGTCTAGCATGTGTACCCTTCAAAATGGCCACATACACCCATGTACCAAGGCTTTGTGCCTCGCACGGCCACCAGACACGCCCTTGTTTCTAGGTTGTGCTCGAGACTGACTTGAATAGCTAAATTACAACAGACATACGGTCGAGACACACGCCCGTGTGCTCAACTGTGTGGGGTGAAATTAGGCTTGGTTTAAGCCACAATTTCCACCTATCTCAAGCACTCCAAAACCACAACATTTTAACATCATTTGCATACATTCATAGGCAACAAAATCAACCAATTTGTATATATATTCATACCATTCAATTACCATCCAATTCACTACTCATTTTCTCAGCCAAAACATACCTAGTCAATGTACTAAAATAATCACAACTTACATAAGTTTCAAAAGTATAATCTCATCATCTTATCACCTATTTTTTACCACAAATTTTACCACCTCAACATTTCACAATTAAACCATTATATAAGAAATATATATACATCATGTAACTTACTTATCAAACACATCATTTAGGCCAACTTAAAAGACCATACATATTAACATTTATTAGCCAAATCTCATGGCTAATATTTACAACACAAAACATACCAAAATACCTCTAGCCTATAGATGCCATATATCATATATACAACTCTCAAAATGGTGCCAAAATAGATGTCCGATAGTGTAAGTGAGTCGCTGACGATCCCTGAATCCGAGCTAGCTTTATAACATTATAAAATAGAGAACATTTCACATAGTAAGCTTTAAAGCTAAGTAAGTTCATACCAAATATAATCAACAGTTTATGAAATATAAAACATCAACTAATAAAAACTTAGTAGTTCTCAAATCATCAATCAATTCTATTCCATCACAATTAATATGTTCATACTAATTCATCAAGCTTCATACACATAGTATTATCTACCACATATGTATTGTACATACCTGATCTTTCCCTTATTTATTCATTTTCATTCTCACCTCTCGTTTGAATACATTAATTCATTCGAAAGTCTTTCTGCACCTTAAGAGC
Source organism: Gossypium anomalum (assembly GCA_025698475.1). NCBI lineage: Eukaryota > Viridiplantae > Streptophyta > Magnoliopsida > Malvales > Malvaceae > Gossypium > Gossypium anomalum. Next base: position 73,995,202 of record CM046965.1, on the reverse strand, counting down.
TTGCACACTTAGTGCATTAATAATTAGCCGAAACTATTACGATCTCGCACACTTAGTGCCATATTAAATAACTAAAATTATCTCGGTATCGCACACTTAGTGCCCCGTACAACCAAAGCTACTCCAATTCACACACTTAGTGCTATTTATAGCCAAAACTATTTTAAATCGCACACTTAATGCCAAACACAGTCGATTTATCATCGTGTTCAAACCATAATCAAATATATACAATTTACGTATTATCAAAACAAATAAAATTAATTTGTAGCATTATTTATCACTTACGAACTCACTTTGTACTTGAATTTGACAATTCAGATAGTTTATTTGATAATATTCGATTTCCCTCGATCTAAATCCGAATTCCTCTTTTCTTGATCTTAATCACCAATTCTCCTAGCCGAACCATAAGCTTGAATTTTCTTCTTTTTCTTTTGATAATTTTGGCTAATAAGGATGAATAAATCATCCATAACTTATTTCCTTTTATTATAACATATATTAATATTAATACATTATTTTCCATTTTGCCCTTCATTAATAAACATTCAAAACATTAAGATATAAGGTCATTATTGTCCACTTCCATATAAATGGCATATTAACAACATAAGGACTTCTCATGTAAAGAGACATAACAAATAGGCACACTTAACATATGACAATCAACTTTTACATTTTACGCGATTAGGTCCTTTTATCAAATTAATTACATAATTGATAAAATTAACACACGAAACTTTCACACATACTGTAAACACGGAAAGTAATATTAAAATATTTTTCTAATTCAGATTTGTGGTCCCGAAACCACTATTCTGACTAGGGTCTAAACTGGGCTGTTACAACTCTCCCCCCTTAGGGATTTTGTCCCCGAAAATCTTACCAGTGAATAGGTTTGGATATTGTTTTCTCATAGCATCCTCGGGTTCCCACGTGGCTTCTTCAACCCTGTGTTGATGCCACAATACTTTCACCAATGCAATTTTCTTATTTCTCAACTCTTTGATCTCACGAGTTAAAAGCTAGGAAATTTAGAGAGGCCTTATTACAAAATTAAAAAAACCAAACTGAAATTGTGAAATAATTAAAAAATATCCAAATAGTAGTAATCATGTGGCCACTTTCGAGTCCCTCGCGGCTCCAAATCGTCTAAGTTTGGGGATTACCTATACATTTAGAAGAAAGGGTGAGTTTACGAAAACTCAGTGTGTAATCTTTTATCACCAAAGCAATAAACAATGCATGCAAGATGCTGATGCAGGCACGAGCCCTATTCAAGATAGAGCAAATGCGGGCTTTAGCCCTATATAGTAGCGAGTGGGCCTCGCCCAATCTGATGTCGATGCGATGTAATGCAATTATGTATCCCACCCAAATCCAACCGGTACACCACCCGTACCAACCAACACACCATGTGGGGATATAAATAGACCCACCCAGCCAGGAAACCAATATCGCAGCAAAGCTGCTAGTAATAATAATGCAGCATAGCTGCCAGAAACAATAAATGTGGCAGAGCCACCAGTATTAGTAAATGTGACAATCACCAGTACAGTGCTTCCTCCATATCAAAATCCCAACCCGATGCAGTATGTTATGTCATAATCATTACGTGTATGCACAATCATACTCAGTACAATCATATAAGTAAATCATAGGCACATCAGTCATACGAAATCATATAAGTAAATCATAAGCACATCAGTCATACGAAACATAAGGGCATACTCATCATTTTACCATACACGGGCATTACGGTCATTTTACCCTACATGGGTATTACTGTCATTTTACAAATCAGGGGTATTTCAGTGATTTTACAAAATGAGGGTATTTTAGTAATTTTACAAACTCAGGGTATTTCGATAATTTTTCAAATCGGGGGTATTTCAGTAATTTTACAAATCGAAAGTATTTCGATAATTTTGCAAATCGAGGGTATTTTAGTAATTTTACAAATTAGGGGTATTTCAGTAATTTTGCAAACCAAGGGTAATTCAATAATTTTACAAGCCGGGGGTATTTTGACAATTTTACAAATTAGGGGTATTTTAGTAATTTTACAAACTAAGGGTATTTCGATAATTTTGCAAACGGGGGGTCTTAACGACCCAACAGATAGTCCACCGTCGCCTCGAACGACTTAAGTAACCTAAACAGACATAACGGTGTAAGTGGGCCTAAGGCTCATTACTCGGCCCAAGTGGGCCCACACAATCGTGTGGCCCATTTACCCCTAAAACAGCCACAGCTATGCGAACGTCAAAGTCCAAACAACACTTACCACATCACATACATTTATCCGTGTGGGGCCTATTTCGGCCCAACGAGGCCCAGAACGGCCTATGCCATGTACACAACATGACAACCCAAGTATTTCCCACCTAACAATTATATTTAGACATGCGGGCCCATCAGGCCCATTCGGCCCATTTTGGCTCTAATGGCCCAAGTCCAAGAGAGTGCTAGTGGTGGCCTCTACAGCATATCGCCCATGTTTTGTGGACTCGGTTCACCATATATGCGATCGCACGCGCGTGTGGCATCATACGCCATGTTTTCAGTTTTTTGACATTTTGCCGATTTACGATTATGGCAGTGTTTGTACACATATATTTTCGGCCTTTACGCCTATTACCACTTACAGAGTACGGATACACAACTTTTTCAACCACTTGCGAAACTCCAAAAGCACCAACCTTGATAGACAAGAATATAGCCTTTAACCCTAAAATCGCTTGGCTGGACTCCCACAGATATTGATTGACAACTAACTGCATAACAACAGATCTCGTTAAAGGGTTGATTAAAGATGTGGTTTACACCCATCAACATTAACTTGAGCAAGACAGAGAAAAACTTACCGTATCCCATAGAACCAAATACCGACTCAAAGGGCAGCACACGTGAGTGGAGTATTACGTTTGATCTAAGAGAGTAAACCGAAGAAAGATCATCGGTGAGGAAGGATAATAGCAACAATAATCATAGAAGGGAAGACCGCAAAGTAACAAGAAAACAACCCAATTACTTACCACCAGTATTCTGCTTGATCCCAAAGAGAAGGGGTAATGATAGATTCGGTCAACAAGAAATAGATGTAGTATCCAGCCAAGCGCAACAGAGATGAAATGACGAGATGAAAGTATGAGAAGGTCAATGCTATAATCGGCTTATTAGAGTTTTATGAATAAAGAGAAGGTGTGAGGAAAAGACAAGGTACTCGGCTATTTCTTAAGAATAGAGGGATGGTATTTGATCAAGAAAGAATAACAGTAGCAGAGAGGTGTTAAGTTCGGCCAAAAAAGATTGAGAGAAGAAAAAGGAAAAATGGGATATTAGAGAGAGGCAATATTCGACCAATGGCTTAGGAAAAGAAGAGGAAAAGAGAGTAGTGTGATTCGTTAAAAAGAACTTACTCTAATCAAATCTCGAAAAAGCACAAAAGGTTCCTTGTGAAATCGGCAGTAGGGAGAAAAGAAGCCAGAATGCCAAAAAGAACAAAACTCATTCTCACATTGCTGAAAATGCACCAAATGAGTTTCCCTAGTTGAATTTTCACATAGAAGTTGCACAATTTGGCTACAACACTCCTCTCCTCCAAATCCCTTGAAAATCTCCTCAAATTTCTCCCATTATCTCTCATTGATATCCTCCATAACAACCTCCAAGACCCTTTCAATCTCTCACCCAATAGAGTTCGAAACCACCTTAAACTCCTACCACCACATGCTAGCAAAATAAATATCCTTTTTCCCTGCAATGGGATTCGAACCCAAGCCCCCCTCAATAGCTCTACATGCCACTTGCCTCCTTACCATAAGCTCTTTTGTGTCACATTTTTTCCTCAATAAATTATAAGGTTTATAGGCCAAAGTCTAGGTTCCTTTAAAAGAAAAACCAAAATAAATTGCAAGAGCCAAGACTTGAACCTAGGCTCCCTTGCAACCTTAATGACGCCACAACCACTAGACCACATGCTTTCTTGTGTCATTTTTTTAACACAATAATTTAAAAGGCCTACTTCCAAGCATCCAGGGTTTTATTCACTTAAAATTTAAATTCTGCTAAAGCCCAGGTTTGAACCCATGACTTCTCCAACACTCCCAAATATGCCAAAATACTTAGCCACTAAAGCCAACATGCAATTTGTGATATTTCTCGCACACATAAACTTTTATGTGTTCCCCCGCTCAAGGCCCATTCCTTCTAGGCCCAAATTTGGGGAGTTACAAAAATAAACGGGTTAAGCATTACATGCTTAGTAAGTTTGTATAACGGAAACTAAACTTACCAATCCTATTTATTAAATCTAAGCATACAATATCATGTGTTCCATCCATTTAGCTAAATTGCCTAAACATATACATTCAATCAAACATGTTAGTACCAAAATCTTCATATCAATCAAGTAACATATGAGCTCATCATGCAATACTCTTTCAAGACATTATCATTTCATCACAAAATTCTCATGCCATGTTAAGAGTTATATGTCCATTGAATCATTGAATTCCGATGGATGCTCAAGTAGTACACTCGAAGTGTATGATTCAATAATTCGTCAAATTCTTACTCAAGGGTACCCATTAGGGCACTTAACCAAGAAACACTCTCTTGACCCACATATCGTATAACAGGATTACCAGTCCAGGCTAAATCCTTTATATAACGTATGCTTAGAGGAGCTCGATTAGGATTACTAGTCTAGGATAAACCCTAATCATAACGTATGCACGAGAGGTATTATATCAGGATTACCCGTCCGGGTAAATCCTTTTATAACAAGGTCAATAGGATTACTCATCTGAGCTAAATCCGGTTTGCAACAAATGCAGGACCTTATTCATTTCGGGAAAAGCGCATATATTCATCGAAAATCAATGTTCAATCATGACTTAACCCTTTTTCACCATATCAAGCATATATTAATTTTCCCATTATAGCATTCAAGTAATGTACATCAATATAAGTCACATTCTGTACATACAACATTCAATTCAAACATATTACATGCCTGATTAAGTTACATGAACTTACCTCGACACTTGTTCGCGTTAGAAATCTACTAACTGAAACCTTCTCTTTTCCTCGATCTAACCTCGAATTAGTGTTGTTCGGATCTGTATAAATGAATTTGACCATCAATTTCACACATTTCATATTTAAATGGATTCAATTTACGTCCTAGGAAAAATTACCATTTTGCCCTTAACTTTTCCATAAATTTCGATGTTGTCCCTAGGCTCAAAAAATGAAACTTGTGCAATTTACTCCCTATTCCAAGCCTAACCAAAGCCCCATTACAAAATTTACAGCACATGTACTCATAAATATTCAGAATTTTTCATCAAATTTTACAATTTTACATTTTAGTCCCTAAATCATGTTTCATTAAAAATCACTTTGTAAAAGTTGTTTATCTATCAATAATCTTTCATTTTCTACCATAAATTTCTAATTTCCAGCATATACATCCATGACCCATTTTCCATACTTTGATAACTTTTCAAATTAATGCCTCAAATAGATAGATTAAACTATAAATAGATAGATTAAACTATCCCGATTTCGAAAATATCAAAATTACTAAAAACGGGACATGGAAACTTCCCAATTAGGCCTTGAAAGTTTCTTTTCTCTCACCTGGGGTTTCCATGTGTTTTAGGTTGAAGATGACATAAAATAATATGATATCTTTTATCGTCTTTTTAATTAATTAAGTATTTTGCTATTGCCAATTTAGTCCTTGCCCTTTTTCTATATTTTCATGGATAAGTCACTAAGAAAAATTTACATAATTTTCTTAATGGTCTAATTACCATATAAGGACCTTTAGTTTTAAATTCCATAGCTATTTAATCCTTAGCTACTAGAATTCAACTTTCGCGTTTTATGCCATTTAGTCCTTCTTATAATTAAACACTTAATAGATAAAATTTTCATATCAAGATTTTTACATGTCATATCTATCATAATACAGACCATATAATAACAGAAAAATATATTATATTTTTGGGTCAAATTTGTGGTCCCGATACCACTGTTTCGATTCTACTGAAAAATAGGTTGTTACAACAACAATCAGATTAAAATTTTTGATCCTTACTCAATTAGAGCATTTGACCAAAAGAATCGCTCTAACGATTCAACCCCTAAACTAAGGTATTTAGACACTTACCGAATGCTAAGTCAGTTACTGAAGCACTTCAAATTATCAGAGGAGTATTTGTCGCACAATTTTCACCTAAATAGATTTAAAACAATTAAACTGAAACCTCACAAACCAACCCATATGCTTTTCATAATATTAATTAAAATAATATAAACAAAAAGATACTTACTAACTAAATGTCGTACTAAATCAAAACACCTTAATCACGTACAACCCACACGAAGGAAACATAATAGAATGCTGACAAAGGATCAACAAATATGAAAATTGGAATTAAGCAAAGAAGCAAATAATAGCAGAAGCAAAACTACAAAAGAGATTTTGTGGCAAAGGAATGAAAGAAAACAAAAAATCAAAAGCAGAAGAAAATGGGAGGAAAAGAAGAAAACATAAAAGAAAGAACAGAAAAATTTTGTGTAACACCCCTAACCCATATCCGTCGCTAGACTAGGGTTAAAAGGCATTACCAGACCTTTCATAACATATTACAAACATATCACACACATAGCTTACAAAATATCAAATCACATTTACTCATATTCACTATGTCCCTTAAATTGGTCTACGAAACCTTAAACATGCTTTGGAGAACATTCAGGACTAAAGCGATCTCGTATAAAATTTATCAAAACTTAACTTTTTTTTCTAAGTTACAGAGGTCACACACCTGTGTGAACAGGCCGTGTACCTCACACGGCATTAGACATGCCCGTATGTCTAGGTCGTGGCAAAACAGGGCATACATACTGACTTATCCATACGGCCGAGGACACACCCGTATGCCAGGCCATGTGAAATCTAAGGGGGGTTATTGACTTGGGTCACACGGCCGACCACACGCCCATGTGCCAGCCCGTGTGCCACACACGGCCAATAGACATGCCCGTGTGTCTAGGCCGTGTCAAAACTGTAGGGTATACTGACTTTAAATTGAAGGGTATCCCAAGGGACACACGGTCGTGTAACATGACTGTATGTCGTGCACAGCTGAGACACACGCCGGTGTCTCTACCCGTGTGACAAAAATAGGCCATTTGCAAAGCCAATTTGCCACCCTAATCTTAAGCACACAAAGTAACCAAATTTGGTACCATTTCATCACTATATATGCATTCAAAACATGCAATTTCATACATTTCATGCCATTTATAAATATATATCATCTCTTTTTCACTGCTCAATTACACAATCAAAAACATGCCAAATAAAATTGATACTTTAACTAATATCCACATTTAAACACAACCCAAATCATCATACATTTACTAAACCAAAATGGCATTCAAACTTTATTTTAAATTATACCAAAACTTACCATTTTAATACCAAATTATACCAAGATGGCCATTCACACAAGACCATATATATACATCAATTATATCATTTTTCCATCACATAGTCTATACCAAAACCAATTCCATAGTCTCAATCATATTCATGCCATATCACATGGAAAGAAATACACATAACACATATCATAACATTACTAGCCTATACATGCCATACATTAATATTTACAACTTCAAAAGTACCAAAATATCTTTCAAGAGTGTGATGATGATCCTTAACGATCCCCGAGCTCACGGTAGCTTCAATAATCTATAAAATAATGAAAAATACACACAAAGTATAATCTATAATCCTTGACGTGGATGGATCGGATTAAGGGTAAACAGTTAGAGGGATGAGTCACTGGGTCTTCGTTTTTGACAGGCTGAGAGTGAGGATTTTGTGATTTTAGACTGAATAGTGAAGGGGTACTCTGTTTTCGTGGGAGAATCTGTGTACCGAAGGATACTGATTTGAGGCAGTCTATACCGCGGAGGCGCATAGTAGTCCTTATGCTATGCATCCTGGTGGGACTAAGATCTACCGAGACCTTCGTGAGTTATATTGGTGGACGGGTCTTAAGCGTGAGGTTACCGACTTCGTGAGTAAATGTCTGACTTGCCAACAGGTTAACGCTGAACATCAGTTACCTTTAGGGTTGTTTCAGCCAGTTAAAATTCCACTTTGGAAGTGACAGAGAGTGACTATGGACTTCGTTAGTGGGCTACCCTTAACGCCTACTAAGAAGGATTCAGTATGGGTCATCATGGATCGGTTGACCAAATCTGCCCATTTCATACCAGTTCGTACTGATTACGCTTTGCAGAAGTTGGCTAAGCTGTATGTGTTTGAGATAGTGAGATTGCATGGGGTACTAGTTTCCATAATATCTGATAGGGATCTTCGCTTCACGTCTCGGTTTTGAAAGAAGTTGTATAAAGCTCTATGTACAAGGTTGGACTTCAGTACTGCGTTTCATCCTCAGATAGATGGTTAATTAGAGAGGGTGATTCAGATACTGGAGGACATGTTAAGGAGTTGTGTGATTGATTTTTGAGGCAGTTGGGAGGACTACTTGCCGCTAGCAGAGTTTGCTTATAACAATAGCTACCAGTCTAGCATACAGATGGCTCCTTACGAGGCATTATATGGTCGTAGGTGTCGTACTCCCTCATGTTAAACTGAGTTGGGCGAGCGGCGTGTTCTACGCCTTAAGCTGGTTTTTGATACCGAGGATAAAGTTAAACTAATCCGGGATTGACTGAAGGAGGAATCAGACAGACAAAAGTCGTATGCAAATTTGAAGCGTAAAGAGATTGAGTATTCTATGGGGGACTTCGTTTTCCTTAAGGTCTGGCCATGGAAGAAGGTACTGAGGTGTCGATGTAAGGCCAAGTTCAGCCCTAGATTTATTAGGCCTTACTGCATACTAAAACATGTGGGAATGTTGCCTATCAACTAGAGTTGTAACACCTCAAACCCGGCCTAGATGTTATGACCAAATCTATGATGTCACATTGAAGTGTTTTTCGAAAAAACATAACTCCATTGAATAATTTGTTTTATATTAAAAACCTCTTTGTTGTCTTAACGCAAATTTAGGATATCTTATTCTTTGTTAAAACCCAGGTCGATTTAGCAAAATATTAATCATGTTAGATTGTCATTACACTTAATAACAATGTTTGTTGTGGAAGCTTTTATAATATGTTGTGTGAACGTGGTGTTTTGAAAAGCATTTATCTTTTTGAAAATCTACGGCCTACTACTAATAGATATGAATCAAGTAAATAAATCCAAAATTAAAATAAAAACTTAAAGAGGCCTTATTACAAAACAAATACCCAAATTAAAATACTTATAAATTAAAGGTTAAAAATAAAAGAAATTACGGTTGTGTGGCCCCCATCGAGTCCCTCGCAGCACCGATCCGCCTAAAGATTACCTACGCAGAAAAGTAGAAGAGTGAGTTTAAAAAAACTCAATTTGTAATCCCTTAACAATAGTTAGTCATACAGAAGGCAATTACAGTATGGACCTAAGCCAGTTTCAGTAACAGACCGGTATCAGTTAGGGCCTTAGCCCATTATAGTATCAATATCAATATGGGCTTTAGCCCAATTCAGTAGTGGTCACAGTACAGATATGCTATCAGAAATCCTACCCAACGAGCCTCTGCACACCACTTTGTCCAGCCCTACACACTATGTGGGGATAAAATCAACCCACCCATCCCTACACACCAAAAATAGCACCGGCTGCGGCACTAAACAGTATTTGTAGCAACGCTGCTAGTACAGTACACTTTATCTAAATATAGTAAACCATCCCCAAGCAATATGTCGTGTCATAATATCATACGTGTATGCAACAATGTCATGCTCGAATACAGTCATACATATCATAGGGGCATATTAGTCATTTACCTTATAGGGGTATAACAGTTATTTCATCAAATTAGGGTCTGGGTATACTTACCGACCCAACAGTAGGTCCAAAGTTGTCTCAAGCGACCCGTGGAACCCTAGCAATCAAATAATGAGAATAGGCCCAATGCCCATAATGTAGGCCCAAATGACCGTATGGCCCACTAAGCCTAAAAATGGCCTTGGCCGTGTGATTTACACAGTCTGGCGCATTAATCTCCATATTTTCGCGTGATTTACCCGTGTGGGGCCCACGAGCCTGTGGGGCCCACACGACCCATTTCTGCTAACCATGGCCCATATCAACCTCAAACCATGAAAGCGCTCGTGGCTGGCCTTAACGATCTTACGCCTACGCTTAGGCTTTCAAGTTACCACACGAGCGAGTGCACGCTCGTGTAGTGTCGATAGTCACTTATTTCAGCTTTTGCCGATTTACAAGTATAGCAGTATGGTTACACACCTATTTGTGAAAACAAGCAAAACTAGCCCACGAGTACTCCAACCTATATTCAATCACAAGCTTTGGTTAGCCGCATCGTAATCGAATTATCAAAACTCCCATCAAAACACTTATCCAAAAGATTACCTATCACCTGTTTAGATCGGTCGATTGTTGCTTGCCCACCTAACCCGCTACAAGAGACTAATCACTAGGCTTTAGGGGTTACCTGCATTCCAACCACACCTTATCAACCATCAAGCGAACGAACCGTTTGCACTAGATGAATAATCACTTACTGAAAATGCAGAGTCCAGATTAGAAGAAAAGGATAACTGACCTACACCCACACAAGAGCCAAAAGTACACAGGATGATAGAGGCAAATGCCACAACACACCCCTAGTAATAACGATAGCAAAAGGAGAAACAAGGGAGTGTAACGACCAATATAGGAAAAGAAGAGAAAATCTGAAAGGATTAGAAGCAAAGTAGGGACTTACCTATCAGTATTCGGCCAACACATGCCTGTTGGAGGGAAAGAAGAAGAATAGATGAGGAAAAATGACAGAGAACAAGTAAAAAGACAAAAGGAATTGCACAAACTGAAAAACAGAGAGGGAGAGAAAAGCAATATTCGGCCAAGGTATCGTAAGAATAAGCAAGGATGAAAGCTACTGCCAAACTCCCTAGCACTATCGGCCTCCAAAGAAAAAAATAAGAACCAAGATAGGGCAACACGGAAAGATCCTGAATTATCAATAGCAATATTCGACCACCCAAAATCCAGAGTGAAAGGAACCCTATATCAATTGATAGAAACCAAAAAAGAGGAGAGGGAGCAACCAAAGCTGAATTCTTGTGTGCCCACAATTCAGTTTCAGCACAACTCTACCTCTCCCCTCAACTCCCCACGATTTTTTCCCTAAATCCCTCCTAAAATCCTTCCATCAATATCTCCTCAATCACCAATTCAAACTCCACTCAACTCAGCAGAGGTTCGGTCAACCTTAACTACTTACATGGCAAGAGCAACAAAATAAAACACCCCACTGCCTTCACCAGGATTTGAACCTCAGTCCTTTGGCATAAATAACATGCCACTTATGCCCTAGCCAGCAGGTTCTTTATGCCATGCTTCACCTATTTTTATTTAAAAGTTTACTGACTAGAGACAAGTTTTAATCCTTAAAAAAAACAAATTTTTTTTGCACACGCCCAGGCTTGAACCTAAGGTTTCTCAAACACTTTCCAGAGCACTTAACCACTGAATCAGATACACAGTTGTGTCACTTTCTTGCACAACTAAATATGTATGTGCAGCCTTCTGATTGTTCCCATTCTCAAGACCTAATACTTCTAGGCCCAAATTCAGGGTGTTACAAGAGTTACCTCCAGAGTTAGACCGGATTCACGATGTGTTCCATGTCTCTATGTTGAGACGCTATTGCTGTGATCCAATGTATGTTATTTCGATTGAGGAGATTGAGGTTCGACCAGATCTGACTTTCTAGGATATTGGATCTTGATGTAAAGGTTTTAAGGAAGAAGTCTATCCCACTGGTTAAGGTACTTTGGTGTAATCACAGCTTTGAGGAGGCCACGTGGGAACCTGAGAAGGTGATGCGACAACAATACCCTCATCTGTTCTGATCAGGAAAATTTTGAGGCTGAAATTTTCTTTTAGGGGGTAGAGTTGTAACGCCCTAAAAATCCTTATGCTTATTATTTGTAAGTTGAGACACAAGTGTGTGTCTAGTTCAGTGGTTAAGTGTCCTGGGAAGTGTCTGAGAAGTCATGGCTTCAAGCCTTGGCTGGTGCAAAAGTTTTATTTTTAATATGAATAAACCCTGTCTTTAGTCAGTAGGCTTTTAAATAAATGTGGGTATTTTATGTTAGAAAGAGGCCTGCTGGTCTAGAGGATAGTTGCCGTGTTATGGTTCTATGAGGTCTGAGGTTGAGTGCTAATAGGTGCATTGAGGTGTTTTATTTTACTGCTGGGGCCGTGGGAGTGTTAGGGTTTAATCGAAACACTAACGTGTTTGAATAGAATTTAAATTAGGTGGTTGAGGGAGGAGTGGTCAGTTTGAGTGTTTAGAAGAGGAATTGTGGGATTTTGAATGAGTGGGAGAGTAGTGTCGAATTTGAACTCTTGCTTTGTGAAATTCGACTGTGGTTGGTATTTGCTGCTGATTCTTCGGCTTTTGTTTTTGTTTTTCTCTGCTGGGAGGCTGATTTTGCTTAGGACTTCGGGGATCATTTGGTTTTATCGTTTTTTTTTTTTTACTTTGCTTTTCCTATAATCCTCTTGTCTACCGATTCTTTTTCTCCTCTACCTCTCCAAGCTTTGGCCGAATATTGCTAGGGTTCATACGAGCATTATCTACTTTTGTGTTTTCGACTTTGTTCTTCCTTTAGGCTATCGCCCTTGTTAGCCGATTCTCTTTTATTCTTCTCCTACACTAGCAATCGGTTTCTTCCTCCTTTCTAGTACCCAAACCTTTGACCTCTGCCTATTAAATCTTTTTTTATTCTTTGGCCGATTCTTCCCCCTCTCTTTATTCTTTTAGCATTTGTCAAGTTTCCCCTCTCCTTATCTTACTTCGTTAGGGCCGAATATCTTCTTGTCTGGTAGCCGAACCTTGCCTTATCTCCATCAATCTCTCCCTCTCCTTCATTGTCAAATCTCTTATTTGTTGTGTTACTCTCAGTTTCTTGAGCGTTGGGCTTGCGTTCCTAGGTGTAGGTCGATTGCTTCCTTTTTCCATCTTTGGTTTTACGGTTTTGGTAATTTTGTATGCGTTTGATTCAAGCTATTTGTTTGAGCATTATTGGGTAATAGAATTCAGTTGTAATGCAGTTAGTCGCCAAGGAGCGTGTAATCAACCTTTTTCAGCGATTTAAATGGGTTGAGCCATATTCGTTCTATTAAGGCAACTGACAATCTACCTTTTGGATAAGTAAATATAAGAGGCGTCATTATCGTGAAGGGACTAATGGTGTGTTATGTTTGACTATAGGTTAGAATGCTCAAGAGTGGTGTGCCCACTTTTATAAATAAGGTGCGTAACTACAAACCCAACTTTGGACATTGGTAAAACCCGGAGATAATGAACGGCGATACTACACGACTGTGCGCTCGCTCATATGCTAATCCGTGTGAATAAACATGGGCACATGATCGTCGAGGCCAACAATGGGCGAAATCATGGGTCAAGCTGAACTGGGCCGTGTGGGCTCCACGAGTATGCGGGCCCTACACGGGTAAACCACACGGACGTGTGGAGAATATTGGGCCAGGTTGTGTAATCCACACGACTAAGGCCATTTCTAGGCTATGTGGGCGACGCGGGTGTGTTGGCCCATATGGGCCCGCAATATGGGCCTTGGGCCTATTTTCACTGTAGGACTGTTAAGGTTGCATGGGTCACGTGAAACGACTGTGGATCTACTGTTGGGTCAGTAAGTGTACCTGGACCCCTAATTGATAAAATGATTGTTATGCCCTATGAGATGTATGGTTATATTTGAGCATGCCATTTTTAACATATTGAATATATGTAATATATTATTACTTGACATGACATGATGCATGATATGTTGCATGGGGATGGGTTTTATTATGATTGGAGGAAGTGTACTATGCTGGTAGCTCTGCTGCAAATATTGTTTAGTGCCGCAACCAGTACTACTTAGAGGCAAGGATGGGTGGATTTATTATATCCCCACATGGAATGGAGGGTTGGACGGAGATGGAGTGTAGAGGCTAGCTGGGTAAGATCTTTTGATTGTATATATGTACAGTACTGTCACTGAGATGGGCTCTGGCCCAAACTGATACTGATATTGTAATTGGGCTAAGGCCCTGACTTAGACTGAACCATTACTGAACTGGGCTTAGGCCCATATTGTATATGCTCACTACTTGTTTATTTGATATGGGATTACACACGAAGTTTCCATAACTCACCCATCTGTTTAACTATGCAGGTAATCCCTAGTCTTAGGCGGATCGGTGCTGCGAGGGACTCAAAAATGGCCACACTACCGCACATGCTTCCACATTTGATTTGTAATGCCCCAAATTTGGGCCTAGAAGGAATGGGCCTTGAGCATGGGGATAGTTAGAAAACTGCACATAAAAATTTTTATGCGCAGGGAAGTGGCACAATGGAGTCTTTGGCTTAGTGGTTGTGTACTCTGGAAGTGTCTGGGAAGTCATGGGTTCAAGTCCTGGCTTTCACAAAAATTTTGGTTTTTAAGGATAAAACCCCTATCTTTGGTCAGTAGGGTTATAAATAAAATCTAGTAAGGTATGGCATAAAAAGCCTGCTGGTCTGGTGGATAGTGGCGTGTTGTGCTTCTAAGGAGGTTGGGGGTTCGAGTCACTCTTTGCAAAAAAGAGTATTTATTTTACTTCTTTGCTGCTTGAGAAGTGGAGTTTGACTAGAACTCTGAGGTTAAATTGGTCATGAGAGTTTGAATGGGATGTTGGAGTGTTTCATGGAGAGAATTGTGGAGGGATAAAGGGAGAAATATTGGGAGGAAATAGTGGAGATTGTGGTGTGGGGGTAGTTGTGCCGAATTTGAAGTCTTGTGGAGGGAGTTAGTGCCGTTTGAGGACTCTAGATGCATGAGAAAATTCAGCTATAGGCTTTTAGGGTGCCGACTTGGTGTTAGCTAGCCTTAAGTCATTTTCGTTTCAATACCTCGGGTTGGCAATTTTACTTCTTTTGTTTTATTTTGGCTCTCGTCGAAGACTTCTAAAAACCTCTCAGCCTTTTGTTGTTTTTCTTTGGCCAAATACCTGAAGTGACATCTTACTTTTCATCTTTCTTTCTTCTTTATCCCCTCTTCTCTAAAGCCGAATACTCCTCTTCCCGATTTTATTCTTCCCTCCTCTGTTCTTTGGCAAGCCGAATCTTTCCCTCTCATTCTTTGTTGGCTAAATATCATAAGTAGTGTTCACTTCTTCTCCTCTATTCTCCAGACCGATTACCCTCTGTCTTTGAGTAGTCAAAATTATCAAGGACTAGTTATTTTCTCCCTTCTCTTCTTATCTTTCCCTTGGCCGATTCTTGTTGAAGTGCTGTCGAAATTCCTTTGATTTGTTGGGTAAGTGTTCTATGGTTTGTTTTCCCCCTTAGCCGAGTCTCAGTTGGTTTCTTCTCAAAGGTTCAGCTTTTGGCATCTCTTAGGCCGAGTGTGTGCTTTCTCTTTTTCCAACCATGGGGTAGTAATCATTTAACACCTTTTTAATTCCTTGTTCGTGCGATTGTTATTAGGGGTTCGATTTCTGTAATCAGGGTGCTTAGCTGATTGCCTTGTCCCTGCAAGTGGTACATTCTCTATTGGTAAGTACTTTAATCCTAAATACAATTAAATGGGGTTATGGAGTTTAATTTTTTGGTTAACTGTTCGTGTAAAGGTTTAAGCTTTGGGAAGAATACGCGAATTTTAGGAGAGAGAGGGGTTCTACAATAGTGCGTTCGGTAAGTTGCGATGGTTCGGTTAAAGTTCCTGCAATGCTTTAGTTTTTGGATTAACCCTAAATATGACCGATGGTGGGGTTGTGGTTGATCATAGGTTCACGTTTCAAAAGTGGTTCGGTTGCAACTCCATAATAGGTGTGTATTCACACACTGAATAGACTGTAGATCGGCAATAGCCAAAAAGCTGAAATGCCGAAAAGTCAAAAAGCCGAAAGAATGGCCGTTTGGCCACATGGGTGTGTGAGCGCACATGTGGTAAGCCAAGCCCACGAATCATGGGCGTAAGATTGTAGAGGCCGCCGTGGGCGTTTTCATAGGCTAATGCTGTTTTGGGCCTCGATGGGTCTCGATTGGCCATGTGGGCCCAATGGGCTCGTGGGCTCTATACGAATAAATTCTGTGGTACGTTGTAATTACTGGATTAGGCTATTTAGTTCGCATGGCTGTGGTAATTTTTGGGCTTGATGGGCCACGCAGGCATGTGGGTGTAACAGTCCGATTTTGACCCTAGTAGGAATAGTGGTTTCGAGACCATAAATTTGAGTTAGGAAAATATTTTAATATTATTTTTCATGCCTACTATAAGTGAATTGACATGTGTAAAAATTTCGTGTGAAAATTTAACTGTTTGTGTGCTTAAATTGTAAAAAGGACCAAATTGCGTAAAATGTAAAAGCTGTGTGCTAGATGTTAAAAGTGCCTATTTGACTTGGCTTTATAATTGTGAGGTCCTTATATGGTTATTTGACCATTGGAAGTTTGAATAGACAAAAAGGGGCATGTGTTAGGTGATTTTATAATGGTTTAATGAAAGGGCAAAATGGCCATTTAGATTTTATGTTAATTAATAATTAAACAAAGCATGAGATTGTTCATTATTTTCTCCATGCTTGCCGAATATTGAAGAACAAAAGAAAAGAAAAAAAGAACATTAGGGTTCGGCCTTGGTTTGGCTTGATTAAGGTATGTGTTTTGTTCAGTTTTTGATAATTTCTATATTTTTGTAACCGTGGCTTCGCATACTATCAAACCCATGCCTCAATTTCTGATTTTTATGATGATTTTGAAATGTGCCATTGATGAAACTGTGAGCTTTATGATGTTAGTTGATGAATTATGAGAGCTTGATGTTGGGTTAACATGTTTTGTCTTTGGATTTTTGATGAAATTGAGTAATTTGGGCTAATTTGTAAAAATGTTATTTTGAGGGACTAAAATATGAAATAAATGAAATGTATGGACTTGTATGAGAACTATGACAATTCAGTTAAGCATGTGTATAAGTAAATTTTGTGTATTTTGCGATTTTGTGAATTAAGGACTAAAGTGTCAAAATGTGAAAGTGTGAGGGCTATTTTGCAAAATACCCTAATTGTGTGTATATGGATTGGTTTGAATGATTTGGTGAATAAATGGGTTAATTTTGCATACATATAGATCAAGAAAAGAGGAATTCAGACTTAGATCGAGGGAAGTCGCAGATTATACAGTAAACGATTCTAGTCGACAAATTTCGAGTATGAGGTAAGTTCGTACTTAAAGCATGATGTTAAAGTATATTTTGATGTTTTGATTATATATAGATTGTATATGTCTGGTTTGGATGAATACGATGATGAATCAATGGTATTTCGCACTAAGTGTGCAATTTAAACTAGCTTCGACTATATGAGGCACTAAGTGTGCGATACTGACTTAGCTTCGGTTAATTGAGATGGCACTAAGTGTACGAAATCATTCTAGCTTTGGCTAACCTTTAAAGCACTAAGTGTGCGAATGTCTAAAGTACGAATGATTTATGGGAAGTCTTAAAATATTCAAACGAGAGGTGAGAATGAAAATGAATATGTACGGGAGATTCAGGTATGTATTATACCTAAGTGGTAGATGATACTATGTATGTGAAGTTCATTGAGTTGGTACGATCATATGGATTGAAAATGTGTAAATACTTATGAGTTGATGTTTTATGTTTTATATACTGTTGATGATTTGAGTACGAGCTTACTAAGCTTTTGAAAGCTTACTTTGTGTGTGTTTGCATTGTTTTATGGATATCGAAGCTACTACAAGCTCGGGGATCGTCAAGGATCATTACCACACTACCGAACCTCATTTTGGTACTTTTGAAAATGTATATTTTGAAGTATGGCATGTATAGGCTAGTAGTTGTGGAAGTATGTTTTTTGATATATATACTTAGCCATGTGATTTGGCTAATTTGTGTTTGAAATCATTGTTGATAATGGCTTATGGTATGAGATGTTAATTTGCAATTGTGGTATGTTTTTAGTTGGATAAAGGAGATGATAAGTTTTGGTAAGTTTAACTTAAGATTGAATGATGTATAGAAGGAAATGTTTTAGTATGATCTTATCTTATGTTGGCATGAAATGGTAAGGTCTATGAGTAGGAAAATGGTTGATATTGTTATGATATGAATGATGAATGTTTTGGCACAAAAATTGGCTGAAATGGTGGTGCATAAATGCTTATTTCTTTGCTTGTAGGTTGGCCCAAAATTGGGTGGCAAATTGCCTTTTCAAATGGCCTATTTTTGTCCACACGGCAGAGACACGGGCGTGTGTCTCAGCCGTGTGTCTATGTTGCACGGTTGTGTGTCCTCTGGGGTACCCTACAATTGTAAGTTAGGCCCGAGCATGGCTAAAGCAGACAGGCGTGTGGCTAGCCGAGTGGCCCAAGTCAGACTCGACCACAGCCAAGGCATACTGGCGTGTCTTGTAGCCGTGTGGGCATGGCAGTAGCTATGCCCTATTTTGCCACAGCTTAGACACACGGGTGTGTGACCTTTTAAAACTTGAAAATTTTTATAAGTTCTGAAACTTTTATATGTTGTCAATTTGGTCCTGAATGCATGTTTAAGTATTGTATACTCGATTTTTTGATCTTAATGAATATGAACAAATGAGAATTACTACAATGAGATGATATTTGATATTTGATTATTTTGGATTGTGTTATGGATTAAGTAGTGCTACTTAACCTATTCCGGAGACGGATACGGGTTAAGGATGTTACATTTTATTGGTATCAGAGCTATAGTTTAGTCGGTTCTAGGACTACCATAGCTTATGTGAGTCTAGCTATACATGCCATATTTATGAACTGCGATAGTGTAATGAATCCTGGCATTGAAATGTGCTTTTATATAGCAAATGAATCCCGAAAGAGCTATAGCAGACGATGTTGAAAGCAATGCGCCTGCTCCCGCGCAAGGGATGGTGCAAGCTGATTCTCGACTGGCTACGAGTAGCTGTGATGGTGAGGCTAAATAAGCCTTCTATCAAATGATGAATGATTGGTTCACCCAATACATTAGAACCAATCCGATTGTACAACAACCTTCACCCCCAGTTAATTCTTCTCAAACTCCTGCTATGCCACCAGTGAATCTGATACAGTTAAATAGACCACTAGTTGATAAGATTAGAAAATATAGGGCTGAAAAGTTCCGAGCTACAAGTGATGATGTTGAAAAAGTCGAGTTCTGGTTAGAGAACACAATAAAAGTGTTTGATGAGTTGTCTTTGAGTCCAGAAGAATGCATAAAATGTGTTGTTTCCCTTCTGAGAGATACGGTGTACCATTGGTTGAAGACTTTGACATCTGTGGTTCTGAGTGAACGAGTTACATGGGATTTCTTCCAAGCTAAATTCTGAAAGAAATATATCAGTCAGACATTTATTGATCAGAAATGTAAAGAGTTTCTTGAGCTTAAACAAGGCCGTATGTCTGTCATCGAACACGAATGAGAATTTATAAGGTTGAGTCAGTATGCCCATGAATTTGTATCTTCAGAAGCTATAATGTGCAAAAGATTTGAAGATGGTCTGAACGAGGATATTCGTTTGCTAGTTGGGATTCTGGAAATAAAAGAATTCGTTAAACTTGTTGAACGAGCATGTAAAGCTAAAGATCTTGGAAAAGAGAAAAGAAAAGTTGATTTTAAAGCTAGAGAGGTACGAAAGAGATCATCGGCCAAATCATTTCAATCTGGGTCAAAGAAATTTATAGATAACAGTAGCCATTCAAAGACTAGCGTGGGACGTTCTAACAGAGATCGTGCTAGATCGCAATCAAATTTCAAATCTTCAGCTACGTCTGTTGCCAGTGTTAATAATGCAAAGAATGAAAAGCCTGAGTGCGATCAATGTGGAAGACGACATTTCGGTGAATGCTGGGGAACAAGTAATAACCAAACCTGTTATAGTTGTGGTTCAAGAAATCATTTTATAAAAGATTACCAAGATTTAGCTGAGAAAGATAATGTTCAGAATCCGAGGCTGAGTGGTAACGCTTCTCATGGTAGACCTCTCAGAAATTCAAAAAATGTAAATGGTGGTCAAAGAGGAACGAAAGACACAGCCGTTAGATCTGAGGCTCATGCACCTGCCAGAGCTTATGCTATCCAAGCTCGCGAGGAAGCTTCATCGCTAGATGTGATTACGGGTACATTTACTCTCTATGATATTTTTGTGATTGCTTTGATAGATCCTGGATCAACACGTTGGTATATATGTGTGAATTTAGTGAATAGTAAGACTTTTCCTGTAGAGTCTACTGAATTTATAATTAGAGTTTCGAACCTCCTAGGTAGATGTGTTCTGGTTGATAAAGTATGCAAGAATTTTTCGTTAATGTTTAGAGATAATTGTTTTCCATCTGATTTGATGTTATTACATGTCGATGAGTTTGATATAATTCTGGGTATGGATTGGTTAACTTTGCATGATGCTTTGGTGAACTGCAAACGGAAAACTACTAATTTGAGATGCAAGAATGATGAAATAGTTAGAATTGAATCTAGTGATTTGAATGGATTGCGTGCTGTAATATCTTCGGGAAAGCTTTAAGTATTGTGAGAAAGGGTTGTGAAGCTTATTTTGTATATGTGATTGATTCGAGAGTGTCAGAAAAGAAAGTTGAATCTGTGCCTATTGTCTGTGAGTTCCCTGATGTGTTTCCTGAAGAACTTCCGGGATTACCTCCTATTAGAGAGGTAGAATTTGGCATTGAATTGGTACCTGGTACTACTCCTATTTCGATAGCTCCGTACAGAATGGCTCCGATCGAATTAAAAGAATTAAAGTCTTAGTTGCAAGAGTTGACCGATCGAGGGTTTACTAGATCGAGTTTCTCACATTGGGGTGCTCCGGTGCTATTTGTGAAAAAGAAAGATGGTACAGTGAGAATGTGTATAGATTATCGTCAGTTGAACAAAGTGACTATTAAGAATAAGTATCCTCTACCCCGAATTGATGATTTGTTTGATTAGTTAAAAGGAGCTATTGTGTTTTTGAAAATAGATTTGAGATCAGGCTATTATCAGTTACGAGTGAAAGACTCAGACATTTCGAAAACTGCTTTCAGAACGAGGTACAACCACTATGAATTCTTAGTTATGCCTTTTGGATTAACTAACACACCTGCTATCTTTATGGATTTGATGAATAGAATTTTCAGACTGTATTTAGATCAATTTGTTGTTGTATTCACCGATGACATATTGATTTATTCATGTGATGAATCTAAACATGCCGAGCATCTGAGAATAGTGTTACAGACTTTGCGAGATAAATAGTTGTATGCGAAGTTCAGCCAATGTGAGTTCTGGTTGCGAGAAGTTGGGTTTTTGGGTCATATTGTATCAGCATCTGGTATCCAAGATGATCCGAGTAAAAGTTTAGCTATTTTGGATTGGAAACCTCCGAGGAATATTTCTGAAGTCCGTAGTTTTCTGGGACTTGCTGGTTACTATAGAATATTCGTGAAAGGTTTTTCGATGATTGCGACTCCATTGACAAAACCGCTACAGAAAGATGTGAAGTTTAAATGGTCTGAAAAGTGTTAGGATAATTTTGATCAGTTGAAGACCTTGCTGACTAAAGCTCCTGTATTGGTACAACCTGAATCGGGTAAAGAATTTTTTATTTACAGCGATGCTTCGTTGATCGGTCTGGGATGTGTTTTAATGCAAAAAAGAAAAGTCATTGCTTATGCCTCGAGGTAGTTGAAGCAGCACGAAAAGAACTATCCGATACACGATCTGGAGTTAGTTGCGATTGTGTTTGCTCTAAAGATTTGGCTCCACTACCTATTTGGTAAGAAACGACACGTTATTCTGATCATAAGAGTTTGAAGTATTTGATGACTCAAAAAGATCTGAATCTGTGACAGAGAAGATGGTTAGAACTGCTAAAAGACTATGAACTTGTGATTGATTATCATCCGGGAAAAGCAAATGTTGTTGCTGATACTTTGAGTCGAAAATCATTATTTGCTCTGCATAGGATGAATGCTTATTTGGTTCTGTCCGATGATGGTTCAGTTTTAGCTGAATTAAAAGCGAGGCCTTTGTTCTTACAGCAGATTATTGAAGCTCAGAAGATTAATAATGAGATTCTAGCTAAACGAGCTCAGTGTGATGTAGAGACTGGTTCAGAATTCAAAGTTGATAGAGATGATTGTTTAAGATTATGAGATCAAATTTATGTTTCGAGAAATCTAGAGTTAATTCAGATGATTTTAAATGAAGCTCATAATAGTCGGTTATTTCTACATCTGGGTAGTACGAAAATGTATAATGATCTGAAGCAACATTATTGGTGGTCTGGAATGAAAAGAGATATCTCTAATTTTGTTTCTAAATGTTTGATCTGTCACCATGTTAAAGCTGAACATCAGGTGCCATCGGGGTTGTTACAATCGATTATGGTTCCGGAGTGGAAATAAGATCGAGTGACCATGGATTTTATTTCGGGTTTGCCCCTGTCTCCGAGAAAGAAAGATGTAATTTGGGTTGTAGTTGATCGATTGACGAAATCAGCACATTTTATTCCGATTCAATCCGATTACTCACATGATAAATTAGCTGAGTTATACATTTCTGATATCGTGAAATTGCATTGTGTGCCATTGTCTATAGTGTCAGACAGAGATCTGAGATTTACATCACGATTCTAGAAGAGGTTGCAAGATGCTCTAGGTACTAAATTTCACTTTAGTACTGCTTTTCATTCGCAAACAGACGGTCAATCCAAGCGGATTATTCACATACTCGAGGATATGTTGAGATGTTGCATTCCTGATTTTGAAGGTAAGTGGGAACAATATTTACCTTTGGTTGAGTTCACGTATAATAACAGTTTTTAGTTGAGCATTAAAATGGCACCATACGAAGCTTTATATGGTCGCAAATGTCGTACACCTTTGTATTGGACTGAGCTCAGCGAAAATAAGATTCATGGGGTTGATTTGATAAAAGAAACTGAACAAAAAGTAAAAGTGATTTGAGGTAGTTTGAAAGCACTTCTGATCGTTAAAAATCATATGTGGATTTGAAAAGAAAAGACATTGAGTTTGAGATCGGCGATAAAGTATTTTTGAAAGTATCTCCGTGGAAGAAAGTGCTTCGATTTGGTAGAAAAGGCAAATTGAGTCCGAGATTCATCGGACCGTATGAAATTATCGAGCGTATTGGGCCAGTAGTGTAACACCCCTTACCCAAGATTGTTGCCAAAATCGAGCACGAGGCATTACTAAACTTAATCTATCACTTAAATAATTTTAAGATCTTTATTTAAACTTTTCGGAATATGCTGTTATTCTGCGTTGTAGTCGCTTAAAAATTCATATCTTGAGTTTCAAAACTCAAAATTTAGATCCGTAAATTTTTCCTGAAACTAGACTCATATATATATCCACTAATTTTTTTTCTAGAATTTTTGACTTAGCGAGTTAGTACAGTTTATTAGTTAAAGTTACCCCTGTTTTAGAATTTGACTGCACTGACCTCTACTTACTACGAACCACTTTTATCCCTATACAAAATTAATATAACTATACCGTTTGTTTCTATTAAAACTAGATTAAATAAGGATTCTAACCATATAAATTACACCACCTAATTACTTTTTTACAATTTATGGTGAATTTCCAAAATTTGAAACAGGGGATCTAGAAATTTCTCTGACCCTGTTTCACTAAAACTCAGATATCTCATAAAATATAATTTCTTTACCTGTTTTTCTTATTCCATAAGAAAATAGACATAATAGGCTTTAATTTCATATATTATTCATCTTAAAAATATGTTTATACAATTTTTAGTGATTTTTCAAAGTCACGTCATTTCTGTTGTTTGAATCTGTTTTTAGGTTACTTTCACATTTTTCATAACTTTCATGTGATAACCACCATTCAATCATACATATTAATAAACATGCATATCATCGGCTATTTTTATTAGCTAATCTCTAGCAAGTATTTATACATCGCTTCATTGTTCATATTATACTAAAAGTAACTAAGTTTCTATACATGCCATACACAAAACAAAACGCCTAATTATACCGAGTTATTTCTTTGATAGTGTGATCGGCCTCCGACGTTTCCTTCGATCCCCGAGTAGCTAGATAAGTACTATAAGAAGAAGAAAATAAAGAGATTAAGCACTAGGCTTAGTAAGCTTACAAGTAATTAAATCACAACATTCAACATAATGGATAATTATGCATAATATCATCTAACATCATAAATTTCTTTACTTCTCAATTTCTATCTTCTTCTTTATTTCCTTACCTTCTTTCTTATCCGACCTTTCCTTTTCATAAATATAATCTACTTTTCCTTTGCTGTTAATTCACTTTGTAATCTAACTCGCACTCCCACCCCGCTGAACCACTCGGAATACTAAGGATATTAGGGTCGTTTTTGTCTATCAATATCTCGCCAATGCCATGTCTTCGACATGGACTTACATGAATTATTCCTGCCTCCAATGCCATATATATAATATGGGCTTACATGGCTCATTCCCTGTCTCCAAAGCCATATATCCGATATGGACTTACATGGCTCATTTCTATCCTCATCTGTCCGTCTCACAACCCCAATATCTTAACATTCCTAAGGTTCAAACGGGCTTCCTAATACTTTTTCTCTCACACTTCGCTTTAATTCGACTTTAAATATTCTCATAAAATAAGTATATAAATGCTGAAATTGACAATAATAATGTAAAATAAAAGAATATTGCATTTATTTCATCAGAAACTTACCTCGATACAAAATGTGACTAAACTTTACAATTTAGTCCTTTACTTTTTCTTTCCCCGATCTACTCCTCGAATTTCGCTCTTCTTGATCTATAATAGCAAATTTAACTTATTTAATATCAAAATTTATCAAAACAGTCCTTTACTCAAACTTTGCAGAAATTACATTTTTGCCCCTAAACTTTTGCATATTTACACTTTTGCCCCAAAGCTCATAAATTAAACTTCAGCCTATTTTCTTATGTTTTATGACATGCTGGTTATTTTTCCCTTCTATGGCAGCATCAAATTCATACTCTAACATGCACTTATGACTATTAGGTTTTTTACCGATTAAGTCCTTTTACTCGTTTTTGCTTAAAACCGAGTAGTACAAGTTGTCTAACATAATTTAAGACCTCATATTCTATCATAAAACATCAAAATAAACACTTTTCACCTATGGGTATTTTTCCAAATATGAACTCTAACTTAAATTATTGCTAGCATAAGCTTTATCGAGCTACCGGGACTCCGAAAACGTAAAGAACATTAAAAACGGGGCTTGAAATCACTTACTAAGGAGCTTGAAAGCTTGAAACAAACCCTAGCTATGGAGAACCCTTGAATCTTCGTCCTAATGAAGAAGATGGACAAAAATTGGCTTTTAATTTTGTTTTTAATTCATTTTAATAACTAAATGACCAAAATGCCCTTACTACTAAACTTTCCAAAAATTCCTTCCATGTCCTAATTTTGTCCATGAACTTAAAATTGGTCAAATTGCTATTTAAGACCTCCTAATTAATATTTCAATTCAATTTCATACTAAAAACTTCTAGAATGCAAATTTTGCAACTTATTCGATTTAGTCCCTACTTTCAATTTAAACACTTTAGGCATAGAATTTCATCACGAAATTTTCACACAATCATGCAATTATATCATGAACCTCAAAATAATAATAAAATAAAATTTTCTACCTCGGATTTGTGGTTTCGCAACCACTATTCCGTTTAGGCCCTATTTCGGGATGTTACATTTCTCCCCCCTTTAGGGATTTTCGTCCTCGAAAATCTTACCTGTGAAAAGATTTGGGTACCTTTTTCGCATAGCCTCTTCGGGTTCCCATGTAGCCTCGTCTACCCCATGCCTATTCCATAGTACTTTCACAAGTACAATACTCTTGTTCCTTAATTGCTTTACCTCTCGAGCTAGAATCTTTACTGGTTCTTCACCGTAAGTCATGTCCGGTCAAATCTCAACCTCTGTCCGAGAAATTACATGTGACGGATCTCGAACGATAACGACGTGAGCGTGAGACACATGAAATACATTATGAATCTTCTCTAACTCAATCGGCAAGGCTAACCGATATGCTAATGGTCCGACTCTCTCAATCACTTCAAACGGTCCAATAAAACGTGGACTTAGTTTGCCTTTCTTGCCAAATCGAGAACTTTCTTCCACGGGATACTTTCAAAAAACTTTGTCACCAACTTGATACTCAATCCCTTTTCTCTTCAAATCAGCATATGACTTTTGTCCATGCGAAAGGTCGCTTTTAAGCAATCTCTCGATGATTTTTACTTTCTCTTCTGTTTCCTTAACTAGATCAACCCTCAGAATCTGATTTTCCTTAAGCTCCGCCCAATACAAAGGTGTGCGACATTTATGTCCATACAAAGCTTCATAAGGTGCCATCTTCAAACTCGATCGATAACTATTATTGTAGGCAAACTCTACTAATGGTAAATATTTTTCCCAACCGCCTTGAAATTCCAATACACAACATCTAAGCATATCTTCAAGTACTGAATAACTCTCTCGATCGACCGTCGGTTTGAGGATGGAAAGTCAGACTAAAACTCAACTGCACCTAAAGCCTCTTGTAACTTCTTCCGTAACCGTGAAGTAAATCTTGGATCTCTGTCAAAATGATCGATAATGGCACTCCATGTAGTCTAACTATCTCTCAAATATATAACTCACCAACTTGTCAAGTGAGTAATCCATACGGATTGGGATAAAATGAGCCACTTAGTTAGCTTATCAATCACAACCTATATTGCATCTTTCTTTTTCAAGTGTTAACGGCAACCTGTCACAAAATCCATAGTAACTCGTCCCATTTCCATTCCTAACTAGCAGCACAGTTGCAATAATCCCGAGGGTACCTGATGTTCGGCTTTTACTGTTGACAAATCAAGCATCTAGAAACAAACTCAAATGTCTCTTTTCATTCCTACCCACCAATACAATTTCTTCAAATCGTTATACATTTTTGTAATCTGGATGAATAGATAAAGAACGCTATGTGTTTCTCAGAAAATCTTTCGAATAAGCTCATCATTCTTTGGTACACAAATTCTGTCTCTAAACATCAAACGACCATCGAACCAATCCGTAAATCGATTCTATGCCCGACTCGCATTAAACTCTTTTTTTAGCTTGTAACTCATTATCATCTTTTTAAGCTTCACAAATCTCTTCAAGAAATACCGGTTTAGCTCTAAATTCAGCTAAAATAGAACCATCATTTGACATGGCTAAATTGGTATTCAAAGCTCGCAATGTAAATAAAAGTTTCTGCTTAGAGCATCAAAGAACTACATTTGCCTTACTCCGGTGATAATCAATCACTAACTCGTAATCTTTAAGCAATTCCAACCATCTTCTTTGCCTCAAATTCAATTCTTTTTGAGTCATCAAGTATTTCAAGCTTTTATGATCGGTAAATATTCTGCACCTTTCACCATACAAATGATGTCTCCAAATCTTCAACGCAAAAATAATGGCAAATAGCTCTAAATCATGTGTCTGATAGTTCTTCTCATGTGGTTTTAACTGCCTAGAGGCATAAGCAATTACCTTCCTTCCCGCATAAGTACACAACCAAGTCCATTCATGGACGATCACTGTAAATCACAAACTCCTTACTGGTTCTCGTTGTACTAAAACAGAGCTTTAGTCAATAATGTTTTTAACTTGTCAAAACTCATGTTGACACTTCTCACCCATTCAAACTTGATATCCTTTCGTAGTAATCTTGTCACGGGTAGCTATCATGGAAAATCCCTCTACAAATCGTCTATAATATCCGGCAAGACCAAGAAAACTTCTAACTTCTGATACATTTTTAGGAGGCTTCCAATCCACAATAGCTGAAATCTTGCTTGGATCAACCTTAATACCTTCACACGAGACAATATGTCCAAGAAAACCAACTTCTCGTAACTGTAATTCACTTTTGTTTGAACTTGGCATACAACCGATTATCTCTCGAGAATCAGAAATCGTTTCTCAAATGCTCGCATGCTCGGTCCTCATCATGAGAATAAATCAAGATATCATCAATGAACACAACTACAAACTTATCCAAGTACGGTCTGAAAATTCGGTTCATTAAGTCCATAAAAATGGCAGGAGCATTAGTCAAGCCAAATGGCATCACAAGGAACTCATAATGACCATACCTAGTCCGAAAGCGCTCTTCGGGACATCCGACTCTTTAACTCATGGCTCGATAGTATCCGGATCTCAAATCTATCTTGGAGAATACAGAGAGCTCCCTTCAATTGATCAAACAAATCATCAATTCTAGGCAATGGATACTTGTTCTTTATCATTACCTTGTTAAGTTGCCGATAATCTATGCACAAACCGCATCGATCCGCTCTTTTTTTCACAAATAGCACTGGTGCACCCCATGGTGAACTACTGGTCTTACAAATCCTTTATCTGTTAATTCTCAGAATCGAGCTTTCAATTCTTTCAATTCCAACGAGCCATTCTATAAGGAGCAATAGAAATGGGCGTGGTACTTGGAATCAACTCAATACCAAACTCAACTTCTCTAACAGAGGTAAGCCTGGTAGTTCTTCCGAAAACACATCGGAAACTCACATACCACAAAAGCACTCGACTCAATTTTTAATTCGGTTTTTAGTGTTCAACACAAAAGCAAGATAAGCTTCATACCCTTTTCTCAAACATTTCTCGAGCGCACATAACGAAATTATAGGAAATGAACTATCTCGACTCTTCCGAATTAACCCAAGAATTTCACCATTTTCACACTTCAACTCAATGAATTTCTTTCTACAATTTACTATCACATCATGTGTAGTCACCAATCCATACCAAGAATCACATCAAACTCATCAAATGGCAATAGCATGAGATCGTACTGGAAAACAAGAACCTCTAATCATCGAAGGACAATTTCTACATACTTTATCTACTAATACATGCTTGCCTAATGGGTTCGATACTTTGATCACAAATTCAGTAGATTCTATAGGCATACTTATACTAGACATCAATTTCATACAAACATAAGAATGAGTCGAACCCGATCAATCGTGAGCCATGACATTAATATTATGTAGAGAAAATGTACCCATAATCACATCGGGGAGGATGCCTCTTCGCGTGCACGAAATAGCATAAGTCCTTGCAGGGCTCTAGCATCCGGTCTCACAATCGAATCTCTAGAGGTACCTCACATTACGCTTACTCTCTGGCTGCCTCGGTGGTCCGCCTCTAGTAGGAGCATTTCCGCATCTAGCACTCAGACATTTCTTCTCGGCTAGCCATTTCGGACATTCTCGCACAAAATGATCTCGAGCACCACATTTATAGCAAACATTTTCGCCGCCCGACAAGGACCATAATGAAGTCTACCACACCGTGGGACACCTCGATCTACCCTATCTCGACATTACCTACACTCGCAATGAGGTGGTCCGAGCCTTCTGATCTTTAAATCTGCTACCTCTATTCTCGACTAGCTTGCTCACGAAAAGCTAGATCCGTAGAAAACTCTTTGGGCCTCTTGGATGTAGCCCAAAATGACCTACTCATCTGTCTCTTCTTTGTATCTTGTGTCTCTGTCTCAACTTTACCTTTTCTTTTTAACAACTCCTCTCTTACAGTGCTCTCTCAACTAAAATAACGAGCTCTTTTATTTCTAGAACACCCACCGACACTGGGATATCATCATTTAACCCATCCTCAAACCTTTTACACATGATAGCCTCTGTGGACACACATTCTTGAGCATATTTACTATCGAGCCCGACAAATTCACGCTCATAATCGCCACCGTCATATTGCCTTGTTTCAATTCCAGAATTCTTTTCTCTTCTCGTCAATAAACCTCTGATCGATGTACTTTTACGAAATTCCTCCCGAAAGAAATCCCAAGTGACCCTCTCCTTTGGTACAACCGATATAAGTGTCTTCCACCTTGTAGTAGGTCGAGTCTCTAAGAAGTGATACTACACATTTCATACATTCCTCGGGTGTAAAAGATAGTTCACAAAGACTCGATAGTATTTTCTAACCAAAATTCTCGCTTCTTCTCGCATCATCATCTTTTGTCGCCGAAACTCTTCTCGCCTTGTTTCTGATTCTATCAATCGGTGGCTTTTCTCTTATCACCGCACTGTGGATCGGGAAGCTTGAGCTACATGGGTAGCCTGAGAATCATGAGGGGTGGAGGTCTAATCGCTGGATTCGCATTTAATGAACTCGGTAAACCAATCATTCAAAGCTTGGAAGAGAGCTTCTAGAGCCACTCCTCCCGATCAACTGTTTCGCCTATTCTCCGATGGCGCCGCCCTTCAGCGGGAGCAGCGCATTACTTTCTACATCATCATCACCAGCTCACTCGGGATCCATTACTATAAAACAAAATATTTAAAATCGCTGTGAGTCGCCACACTATCAAAATACAGTATGGCATGTATAGCTAGAATTTTACTCACACTAACTGCTCCGAGAACCGACTAAACCTCTGGCTCTCGATATCAATAAATGTAACACCCTTACCCGATATTGTTGCCAAAATCGAGCACGAGGCATTACTAAACTTAATCTATCACTTAAATAATTTTAAGATCTTTATTTAAACTTTTCGGAATATGCTGTTATTCTGCGTTGTAGTCGCTTAAAAATTCATATCTTGAGTTTCGAAACTCAAAATTTAGATCCGTAAATTTTTCCTGAAACTAGACTCATATATATATCCACTAATTTTTTTTCTAGAATTTTTGACTTAGCGAATTAGTACAGTTTATTAGTTAAAGTTACCCCTGTTTCAGAATTTGACTGCACTGACCTCTACTTACTACGAACCACTTTTATCCCTATAAAAAATTAATATAACTATACCGTTTGTTTCTATTAAAACTAGATTAAATAAGGATTCTAACCATATAAATTACACAACCTAATTACCTTTTTACAATTTATGGTGAATTTCCAAAATTTGAAACAGGGGATCTAGAAATTTCTCTGACCCTGTTTCACTAAAACTCAGATATCTCATAAAATATAATTTCTTTACCTGTTTTGCTTATTCCATAAGAAAATAGACATAATAGGCTTTAATTTCATATATTATTCATCTTAAAAATATGTTTATACAATTTTTAGTGATTTTTCAAAGTCACGTCATTTCTGTTGTTTGAATCTGTTTTTAGGTTACTTTCACATTTTTCATAACTTTCATGTGATAACCACCATTCAATCATACATATTAATAAACATGCATATCATCGGCTATTTTTATTAGCTAATCTCTAGCAAGTATTTATACATCGTTCATTGTTCATATTATACTAAAAGTAACTAAGTTTCTATACATGCCATACACAAAACAAAACGTCTAATTATACCGAGTTATTTCTTTGATAGTGTGATCGGCCTCCGACGTTTCCTTCGATCCCCGAGTAGCTAGATAAGTACTATAAGAAGAAGAAAATAAAGAGATTAAGCACTAGGCTTAGTAAGCTTACAAGTAATTAAATCACAACATTCAACATAATGGATAATTATGCATAATATCATCTAACATCATAAATTTCTTTACTTCTCAATTTCTATCTTCTTCTTTATTTCCTTACCTTCTTTCTTATCCGACCTTTCCTTTTCATAAATATAATCTACTTTTCCTTTGCTGTTAATTCACTGTAATCTAACTCGCACTGCACCCGTTGAACCACTCGGAATACTAAGGATATTAGGT
This sequence comes from Gossypium anomalum, assembly GCA_025698475.1. Taxonomy (NCBI): domain Eukaryota; kingdom Viridiplantae; phylum Streptophyta; class Magnoliopsida; order Malvales; family Malvaceae; genus Gossypium; species Gossypium anomalum. Next base: position 73,963,244 of record CM046965.1, on the reverse strand, counting down.
CGCTTTTGTCTATCAATATCTCGCTAATGCCATGTCTTCGACATGGACTTACATGAATTATTCCTGTCTCCAATGCCATATATATAATATGGGCTTACATGGCTCATTCCTGTCTCCAAAGCCATATATCCGATATGGACTTACATGGCTCATTTCTATCTGTCTGTCTCCGTCCACAACCCCAATATCTTAACATTCCTAAGGTTCAAACGGGGCTTCCTAATACTTTTTCTCTCATCACTTCGCTTTAATTCGACTTTAAATATTCTCATAAAATAAGTATATAAATGCTGAAATTGACAATAATAATGTAAAATAAAAGAATATTGCATTTATTTATCATAAACTTACCTCGATACAAAATGTGACTAAACTTTACAATTTAGTCCTTTACTTTTCTCTTTTCCCGATCTACTCCCGAATTTCACTCTTCTTGATCTATAATAGCAAATTTAACTTATTTAATATCAAAATTTATCAAAACAGTCCTTTACTCAAACTTTGCAGAAATTACATTTTGCCCCTAAACTTTTGCATATTTACACTTTTGCCCCAAAGCTCATAAATTAAACTTCAGCCTATTTTCTTATGTTTTATGACATGCTGGTTATTTTTCCCTTCTATGGCAGCATCAAATTCATACTCTAACATGCACTTATGACTATTAGGTTTTTTACTGATTAAGTCCTTTTACTCGCTTTTTGCTTAAAACCGAGTAGTACAAGTTGTCTAACATAATTTAAGACCTCATATTCTATCATAAAACATCAAAATAAACACTTTTCACCTATGGGTATTTTTCCAAATATGAACTCTAACTTAAATTATTGCTAGCATAAGCTTTATCGAGCTCACGGGACTCAAAAACGTAAAGAACATTAAAACGGGGCTTGAAATCACTTACTATGGAGCTTGAAAGCTTGAAACAAACCCTAGCTATGGAGAACCCTTGAATTTTCGTCCTAATGAAGAAGATGGACAAAAATTGGCTTTTAATTTTGTTTTTAATTCATTTTAATAACTAAATGACCAAAATGCCCTTACTACTAAACTTTCCAAAAATTCCTTCCATGTCCTAATTTTGTCCATGAACTTAAAATTGGTCAAGTTGCTATTTAAGACCTCCTAATTAATATTTCAATTCAATTTCATACTAAAAACTTCTAGAATGCAAATTTTGCAACTTATTCGATTTAGTCCCTACTTTCAATTTAAACACTTTAGGCATAGAATTTCATCACGAAATTTTCACACAATCATGCAATTATATCATGAACCTCAAAATAATAATAAAATAAAATTTTCTACCTCAGATTTGTGGTTTCGCAACCACTATTCCGTTTAGGCCCTATTTCGGGATGTTACAAGTAGCATATAGATTGTTATTGCCACCAGAGCTAGAAAAGATTCATAATGTGTTTCATGTATCGATGCTTCGACGATACAGATTTGATGCTTCACATGTGATTCCTCCGTCTGACATAGAAATTCAATCTGATATGACTTACGAAGAAAAGCCAATCCATATCTTAGCTCGAGAGGTTAAAGAGTTACGAAATAAGAAAATTTCATTAGTTAAAGTGATGTGGCATATACACGGTATCGAATAAGCGATGTAGGAGCCTGAGAATACTATGAGACAGCAATATCCGAATTTGTTTAACGTTAAGATTTTCGGGAACGAAAATCCCTAAGGAGGGAGAATTGTAACAGTTCGATTTTGACCGTAATCAGAATAGTGGTTTTGGGACCACAAATCTGAGTTAGAAAAATATTTTAATATTATTTTTCGTGCCTACTATAAGTGAATTGACATGTGTGAAAATTTCGTGTGAAAATTTAACTGTTTGTGTGCTTAAATTGCAAAAAGGACCAAATCGCGTAAAATGTAAAAGCTGTGTGCTAGATGTTAAAATCGCCTATTTGACTTGGCTTTATAATTGTGAGGTCCTTATGTGGTTATCTGAACTTTGGAAGTTTGAATAGACAAAAAGGGGCATGTGTTAGGTGAATTTATAATGGTTTAATAAAAGGGCAAAATGGCCATTTAGATTTTATGTTAATTAATAAATAAACAAAGCATGAAATTGTGTATTATTTTCTCCATGCTTGCCGAATATTGAAGAACAAAAGAAAAGAAAAAAAGAACATTAGGGTTTGGCCTTAGTTTGGCTTGATTAAGGTATGTGTTTTGTTCAGTTTTGATAATTTCTACGTTTTTGTAATCTCTGCTTCGTACTTAAAGCATGATGTTAAAGTGTGTGATACCAAATATGTCTGGTTTGGATGAATACGATGATGAATCAATAGTATTTGGCACTGTGTGTGCAATTTAAACTAGCTTCGGTTATATAAGGCACTAAGTGTGTGATACCAACTTAGCTTTGGTTAATTGAGATGGCACTAAATGTGCGGAATCATTCTAGCTTCAGCTAACCTATACAGCACTATGTGTGCCGATGTCTAAAGTACGAATAATTTACGGGAAGTCTTAAAATATTCAAACGAGAGGTAAGAATAAAAATGAATAAGTACGGGAAATTCAGGTATGTATTATACCTAAGTGGTAGATGATACTATGTATGTGAAGTTCATTGAATTGGTACAATCATATGGATTGAAAATCTGTAAATACTTATGAGTGGATGTTTTATGTTTTATATATTGTTGATGATTTTAGTACGAGCTTACTAACCTTTCGAAAGCTTACTTTGTGTGTTTTTGTATTGTTTTATAGATATCGAAGCTACTGCAAGCTCAGGGATTGTCAAGGATTGTTACCACACTATCGAACCTCATGGGTACTTTTGAAAATGTATATTTTGACATATGGTATGTATAGGCTAGTAGTTGTGGAAATATGTTTTGTGATGTATATACTTAGCCATGTGATTTGGCTAATTTGTGTTTGAACTCATAGTTGATAATGGCTTATGGTATGTGATGTTAATTTGCAATTGTGGTATGTTTTTAGACGGATAAAAGAGATGGTAAGTTCTGGTAAGTTTAACTTGAGATTGAATGACGTATGGAAGGAAATATTTTAGTATGATCTTATCTTATGTTGCCATGAAATGGTAAGGTTTATGAGTACGAAAATGGCTGATATTGTTATGATATGAATGATGAATGTTTTGGCACAAAAATTGGTTGAAATGGTGGTGCATAAATGCTTGTTTCTTTGCTTGTAGGTTGACCCAAATTTGAGTGGCAAATTGGCTATTCAAATGGCCTATTTTTGTCCACACGGGCAGAGACACGGGTGTGTCTCAGCCGTGTATGACACACGGATATGTTGCACGGTTGTGTGTCCCTTGGGGTACCTTACAATTGTAAGTCAAGCCCGAGCACAACTAAAGCACACGGGCATGTGGCTAGCCATGTGGCCCAAGTCAAACTCGACCATGGCTAAGGCACACGGGCGTGTCTTGTAGTCGTGTGGGCAAGGCAGTAGCTATGCCCTATTTTGCCACAGCTTAGACACACGGGCGTGTCTCCTCACACGGCCTGTTCATACGGGTGTGTGACCTTTTAAAACTTGAAAATTTTTATAAGTTTTGCAACTTTTATATGTTGTCAATTTAGTCCTAAATGCATGTTTAAGTATTGTATACTCGTTTTTATGGTCTTAATGAATGTGAACAAATGAGAATTACTGCAATAAGATGATATTTGATATTCGATTACTCTGGATTGTGTTATGGATTAAGTAGTGCCTCCTAACCTATTCCGGTAACGGATATAGGTTAGGTGTGTTACAGTGGGCCCACTTAGATCGCATGATTGGCCTTGGGCCCATTTACACTATTAGAACCATTAAGGTTACACGAGTCACTCAAGGTGACTGTAGACCTTTCTGATGGGTCGATAAGAGTACCTAGACCCAAAGCAGCTAAAGTGACCAAAATACCCTTATAGGGTAAAATGACTATTTTACCCCTCGAGGGTAAACGACTGATTTATGCCATGATTTGACTGTTCTTTCTGAGCATGACATTCTGCATATATGTATGATTTATGACATGACATTTTGCATGGGGATGGGTTTATATATTTTGGAGGAAGAGTACTATACTGATATGGCCGCACGCGTCGCACAAGACGATTGTGGACCTAAGGTTGCACGGGTCACACAAGACGACTGTGGACCTACTATTGGCTTAAAGCCTATTTCTAGCAACATTGCTGCGATATTTAAGGCTTCGTGCCACTATTGATGGTTTTGTGCCACTATTGATGGCTTTGTGCTGCTACTGATGGCTTTATGTCGCTATTGATGGCTTTGTGCCACTATTGATGGCTTTGTACCGCTATTGATAGCTTCGTGCCGCTACTCATGACTTTGTGCCATATACTGATACCGGCGACTTTTTATCGTATTATCACACTCGGCGCCTTTGCCGGGACATTATTACCGCCACACTCTCTTTGATAATCGTGTGTGTGTTCTTTGGGTGGGTTGACTTTGTCCCCACATAGTGTGTTGGTGGTACGAAGTGGTCTGTTGGCTCGTCTGGGTTGGATTGCATTATTGTACTCTATTGTTACTGCATTAGGCTAAGGCCCATACTGTTACTGTTACCATAATGGGCTCAGGCCCAGATTGTTACTGATCTAGGCTTAGGCCCAGACTGTGTTGATCATTTTTTGTTTGATAATGGGAATACACACTGTGTTTTCGTAAACTCACCCTATTTTTTTAACTATTCAGGTAATCCTTAGGTGGGTCAGTGTTGCAAGGTACTTGGAGATAGCCACACTATAGCTCCTCTTTTATTTTATTTAGCGTTTAAAGCTATTAGATTTCATTTTTGGTTTTAAGTTATGTGATAAGGCCTCTCTACTTTTCTAGCTTTTAATTTGGGTTTTTTATTTATTATGATTTATATCTGTTAGAAGTAAAACGTGGTTTTCTAAAGCGATAACTATTTTCAAAACACTATGTTTCAGCAACACTGTTGAAATGCTTTTGCAACAAACAATATTTTAAAAGTAATAACAACTTAAAATGAATAACGAATAGCTAGAATGATTTGTGTTTTAACGAATAGGCTTTAAATTTCCAAATGGGTTTTCAACAGCTAGAGCAAGTTTTCGAAAAGCACTCCAATGTGACTCTGCCAAATTCGGTCATAACGTCTAAGCTGGGTTTGGGGTGTTACATTTAGTGCTATCAGAGTCAGGGTGCAAAACTCGGCTGTGGATTTGGGTTTCTTCTAAAACTTTGAAATTCTAAAAGACTGTTTTGACATTATATGAACTATTTTGAAAGGTTATACTGAATGTGTGGTACACCGAGTCTCCGCGTCGATTCTATAAGTCATTCTGAAACTGTTGCTTGTTTGCACTGAAATGCTGTAAATAGAAATATTGTGATTTCTTTAGGTGCTAGACTGTATTGAAACACTCTAGTTAGAGTAAACTGAAACGCTAGAATTTAGATTTTGTATTTATTCTGTGTGTGTTCTGGAAATGTAGATTTTTTAAGTTAGTGACAGTACTGATATGGATTTCGAAGGTAACCAAGGTTGCAAGGGGCTGCTTGCTTCACCAGATCATGAGATTGTTCAGGAGACGGAGGTCAAGGTAAGATCGCCAACTTCGAGTAGTGATAACCCGAAGCTTGGTACTAAGGCACTGACTTGGTTAGTAAGGGAGGTGCTAGAGGAAGTGTTTGAAGCCAGAGTTAAGGAGATTGGTGAAATGCTTCAGGATGGGTGCTTGGATTATAAGAGGAAGAGAGATCACAGTTCTCTAGGGCTGAAGCCTTGTTCTATGAAACATGTTAAAACGTGTCCGAACTTGCCGGCTTGCGAGCATTGTAAAAGGTATCATTCAGGTGAATGCCGGAGGAAGTCAACAGCATGTCTCAGATGCGAATCGAAGGAGCATCGAGTTCGAGATTGCCAAGTCACTTTTAAGTCAGGTATGTTTTATTTGGGTGTGACGATTGGGATATAGAAATTGTATGTGGGTGATATCTATCTGCTCCAATGATTAGATGTTTTGGGTATGTGTAAGAGGTTTCAAGTTCAAGTTAAAGTGTGTAAGTGTTGTTGGGATCAGAGTGCACAGCGAGAGCATAGTGGTGTAGTTTCGGTTGTGCAACTGTTTTGATAGAAGGAAATTTTGAGGGCAAAATTTCTTTAAGGAGGGGTGAATTGTAATGCCCCGAATTTAGGCTTAGAAGGAATGGGCCTTGAGCATAGGGATAGTTAAGAAGCTGCACATAAAAATTTTTATGTGTAGGGAAGTGGCACAATGGAGTGTTTGGCTTAGTGGTTGTGTGCTCTGGAAGTGTCTGGGAAGTCATGGTTCAAGTCCTGGCTTCCACAAAAATTTTGGTTTTTAAGGATAAAACCCCTATCTTTGGTCAGTAGGGTTATAAATAAAATCTAGTAAGGTATGGCATAAAAAGCCTGTTGGTCTGGTGAATAGTAGCGTGTTGTGCTTCTAAGGAGGTTGGGGTGCACAAAAGAGTATTTATTTTACTTCTTTGCTGCTTGAAAAGTGGAGTCTGACTAGAACTCTAAGGTTGAATTGGTCATGAGAGTTTGAATGGGATGTTAGAGTGTTTCATGGAGAGAATTGTGGAGGGATAAAGGGAGAAATATTTGGAGGAAATAGTGGAGATTGTGGTGTGGGGGTAGTTGTGCCAAATTTGAAGTATTGTGGAGGGAGTTAGTGTCGTTTGAGGACTCTAAATGCATGAGGAAATTTGACTATAGGCTTTTAGGGTGCTGATTTGGTTTTATCTAGCCTTCGGTCATTTTCGTTTCAATACCTCAGGTTGGCAATTTTACTTCTTTTGTTTTGTTTTGGCTCTAGTCGTAGACTTTTGAAAACCTCTCAGCCTTTTGTTGTTTTTCTTTGGCCGAACACCTGAAGTGACATATTACTTTTCATCTTTCTTTCTTCTTTGTCCCCTCTTCTCTAAAGCCGAATACTCCTCTTCCCGATTTCATTCTTCCTTCCTTTGTTCTTTGGCAAGCCGAATCTTTCCCTCTCTTTCTTTGTTGGTCGAATATCCTAAGTAGTGTTCACTTCTTCTTTTCTATTCTCTAAACTGATTACCCTCTGTTTTTGAGTAGCCAAAATTGTCAGGCACTAGTTATTTTCTCCCTTCTCTTCTTATCTTTCCTTTAGTCGATTTTTACTGAAGTGCTGCCGAAATTCTTTTAATTTGTTAGGTAAGTGTTCTATGGTTTGCTTTCCCCCTTAACCAAATCTCAGTTGGTTTCTTCTCAAATATTTGTCTTTTGGTATCTCTTAGGCCGAGTGTTTGCTTTCTCATTTTCCTACCATGGGGTAGTAATCATTTAACACCTTTTTAATTCCTTGTTTGTGTGATTGTTATTAGGGGCTCGATTTCTGTAATCAGAGTGCTTAGACGATTGCCCTGTCCCTGCAAGTGGTACCTTCTCTATTGGTAAGTACTTTAATCCTAGATACAATTAAGTGGGGTTATGGAGTTTGATGTTTTGGTTAACTGTTCATGTAAAGGTTGAAGCTTTGGGAAGAACACGCGGATTTTAGGAGCAAGAGGGGTTCTACAACAGTGCGTTTGGTAAGTTGCGATTGTTCGATTAAAGTTCCTACAATGTTTTGGTTTTTGGATTAACCGTAAATATGACTGATGGTGGATTTGTGGTTGATCATAGGTTCTCGTTTTAGAAGTGGTTCGGTTGCAACTCCATAACAGGTGTGTATTCACACACTGAATAGACTGTAGATCGGCAATAGCCGAAAAGCCGAAATACCGAAAAGCTGAAAAGCCAAAAGAATGGCATTTTGACCACATGGGTGTACGATCACACATGTGGTAAGCCAAGCCCACGAATCATGGGCGTAAGACTGTAGAAGCCACCATGGGTGTTCTCATGGGCTCAGGCTGTTTTGGGCCTTAATTGGCCGAAATGGGTCGTGTGGGCCCAATGGGCTCGTGGGCTCGTGGGCTCCACACGGATAAATTTTATGGTACGTTGTAAGTACTGGATTGGGATATGTAGTTCGCATGGCTATGGTAATTTTTGGGCTTCATGGGCCACGCGGGCATGTGGGCCCACTTGGATCGTATGATTGGCCTTGGGCCCATTTACACTATTAGAACCGTTAGGGTTCCACGATTCGTTCGAGGTGACTGTAGACCTTTCTGATGGGTCGATAAGAGTACCTAGACCCAAAGCAGGTAAAATGACCAAAATACCCCTATAGGGTAAAATGACTATTTTACCCCTCGAGGGTAAACGACTGATTTAGGCCATGATTTAACTGTTCTTTCTGAGTATGACATTCTGCATATATGTATGATTTATGACATGACATTTTGCATGGGGATGGGTTTATATATTTTGGAGGAAGAGTACTGTACTGATATGGTCGCACAGGTCGCATGAGACGACTGTGGACCTAAGGTTGCCCGGGTCGCACAAGGTGACTGTGGACCTACTATTGGCTTAAAGCCTATTACTGGCAGCATTGCTGCGATATTTAAGGCTTCGTGCCACTACTGATGGCTTTGTGCCGCTACTGATGGCTTTGTGCCGCTACTGATGGCTTTGTGCCCCTATTGATGGCTTTGTACCGCTATTGATGGCTTCGTGCCGCTACTCATGACTTTGTGCCATATACTAATACTGGCAGCTTTCCTGCATTACTGTCACTAGCATCTCTGCTGCGATACTGGTGTGTTGGCCGGGTGGGTCAACTTTGTCCCCACATGGTGTGTTGGTGGTACGGAGTGGTGTGTTGGCTCATTTGGGTTGGGTTGCATTGTTGTATTGTATTGTTACTGCATTGGGCTAAGGCCCACACTGTTACTGTTACCGTAATGGGCACAATCCCAGACTTTTACTGATCTGGGCTTAGGCCCAGACTGTGTTGAGCACTGTTTGTTTGATAATGGGATTACAGACTGATTTTTCGTAAACTCACCCATTTGTTTTAACTGTTTAGGTAATCCTTAGGTGGGTCAGTGCTACGAGGGACTCAGAGATGGCCACACAACTGCTCATGTTTTCCTTTATTTGGCGTTTATAGCTATTAGATTCCGTTTTTGGTTTTAAGTTATGTGATAAGGGCTTTCTAATTTTGTAGATTTTAATTTGGATTTTTTATTTATTATGATTTATAGTTGTTAGAAGTAGAACGCAGTTTTCCAAAGCGATAACTATTTTCAAAACACTACGTTTTCGCAACACTGTTGAAATGCTTTCGTAACAAACAATGTTTTAAAAGTAATGACGACTTAAAATAAATAGCGAATAGCTAGAATGATTCGTGTTTTAAAGAAGAGGCTTTAAATTTCCAAATGGGTTTTCAACAGCTAGAGCAAGTTTTCGAAAAGCACTCTAATATGACTGTAACACCCTGAATTTGGGCCTAGAAGTTTTGGGCCTTGAGCATGGCAGCGGTTCAAGGTAGCTTGTAATATTTTGTTGTGCATGTAAATTTAGTTAATAAAGGCTTGTTTTAGTGGTTAATTGTGTTGAGAAGTGTTGGAGGAGTCCTGGGTTCAAACCTAGACTCTAGCAAAAATTTTGGTTTAAGGTGAATCAAACCCTGGGTGCAGTAGGTAGGCCTTAAGAATATTGTTAGAGAAATTGTGCCACAAAAAGCCTTGTGGTCTGGTGGCAAACTAGCGCCACATAAGAGGCAGGAAGGTGGAGTCATAGATTAGGCAAGGAGGTCCAGGGTTCGAAACTCATGGCAATCAAAGAGCATTTATTTTGCTAACAGGGGCGGCAAGAGTTGGTGTTGAATTTAAACTCTGATGATGGAGGGATCCCACATCGGGAAGCTAACATAAGAGTGGATGTGAAGCTGGCTTTAAATAGAGAGAACCATGAGGAGAGTAAAGGTACCTTTCTTGGTTGATCCCTTTCGCTTTATGGCGTGCTCGTTTGGGGTGGGCGTCGTCTAAGAGTGCTCGAAGCGCGGATTAACTCCAGTCTCCTATTAGGTGTATATTGCTCACTACTCTGGCTGTAGGATGGCTACTTCGGGCCGCGATAGGCCGAAAGGGGCCCTGTGGGCCCAATGGGCCTACGGGCCCAATTGGATAAGTTGTTTGATTGTGTAGTAAATATTGGACTAGGCTAGGTGAATCTCATATCTGTAGCTAGATTTGGGCTAAAAGGGCCACACAAGCGTATGGGCCTATTTGGGCCGAAAAAGGGCTTTAGGACCATTCGTATTGTTATCCCTAGTTAGAATACTTTAGTTTACCAAATTACTGAAATACCCTCGACTTGTAAAATTACCAAAGTACCCCGATTTGATTCACACCGCTACCCTCGATTTACAAAACTATTGAAATACCCCTGTAGGGTAGAATTACCGAAATACCCTTGTAGGGTAAAAATACCGAAATTCCCCTGTAGGGTAGAATTACAGAGATACCCTTGTAGGGTAAAATTACCATTTTGCCCCTAGGGTATTAAATGACCGTTTTGCCCATGTGGGCAAGTGACTGACTTGGACTGTGTGGTTGACGGGTTTGATTGTGAAAATATGTTGGTGATATGGATGACTTGACTGTGGTTGTTTGATTCAAATATGGGCATGATATTCTGTTTCTGTATACGTATGCCATGACATATTATTTCTGTTGCATGGGACATGGGTTATATTGATGGAAGAAGCGTTCTGGCAGCCTCGCTGCAATCTGGTGGCCTCGCCACATATATCTATTCCGGTGACTTCGTCACAATATCTGGCAGCCTCGCTGCAATCTGGTGGCTTTGCCACATATATCTGTTCTGGTGACTTCGTCACAATATCTGGCAGCCTCGCTGCAATCTGGTGGCCTCGCCACATATATCTATTCTGGTGACTTCGTCACAATATCTAGCAGCCTCACTGTAATTTCTATGGTGTGTAGCGGTTGGGTGGGTCGAGTATTCTCTCCATATGGTGTAAGGTTGGTACAGGGGTGTATACGGATGGATTGGGTTGGGTTTGCATTCACATTCTGATTCTGATTCTGTTACCTGATACTGATTATGATTCTGTCACCTAACTCTGATTCTGATTCTGATTCTGATTCTGTCACTTGATTATAATTCTCATTTTGATTTTAGCTCTGATAATGTTTCTTATTCTGTAATGGGCTAAGGCCCATCTGGTACTCTCTGTTATAATGGGCTAAGGCCCAATTGATACCGAAACTGTAAGTAGGGCTGAGGCCAGACTTTTAATTCTTTTATATGACTGACTGTTCCTTTTATAAAGTAGGGGATTACACACTGAGTTTTTGTAAACTCACCTTGTTTATTAACCTTTCAGGTAATTTCCAGCCTTAGACGGATCGGACCTGCGAGGGGCTCGGAGGGAGCTACACACACTATTTAAGTTACAGTTTTGATTATTGCTTTAAAAATGTTTTTATGTGAGTTGTAGTAAAGCTATTGTAATTTTTTGGATTTCTAATTTGGAATTTTATTTATAATTGCTAGTATTAGAACACAGTTTTCCAAAGCAACTACTGTTTTCAAAACATCACGTATCCGTAATTGTTTTAAATTAAGCTTCCGCAACTGCCAAGATTTTTACAAAGTTGTTAAGAATGTTATTCAGCTGAGGTTTTCTAACAAGGTTTAAAAAGGGTATAATTTTTTAATTATTAAGAGGGGTTTTTAATGGAAACATGGCTTTTGAAAAACACTTCAATGTGACATGCCAGATTCGAGCTAAACTTTCAGGCCGAGTTTGGGGTGTTACAGTGACTCCGCCAGATTCAGCCATAACGTCTAGGCCGGGTTTGGGGTGTTACATGATTAATAAGTTGTAAGTAATTTTATTTTGGGTATTTTTACTGTAATAAGGCCTTTATGGATTTTTAATTTAATTTGGGTTTTTATTTTATTTGATTCATAACTGCTAGCAGTAGGGTAAGACGCGAGTTTTCAAAAAGATAAATGCTTTTCAAAAATACCACTAATGCGTATCCTGTTTTAAGAGCTTCTGCAAGAAATAACATTTTAAAGATTTAACGACGTCTTAGTATGATTAACTTTTTGCCAAATGGCTTACATTTTGAAAATGAACGAGACATCCTAAAATCATTGTTAAGATCACAAAGAGGTTAAATATAAAATGGGTTTTTCAACAATATCTCACTTTACGAAAAACACTTCAATGTGACATAGCCAGATTCGGCCGTAACATTCAGACTGGGTTTGGGGTGTTACAAATTAGATCAAGCTCCCAAGTTTGAATCCCTTCTGTTGCAAAATAACTTTATTTTGCAAAAATCCTTCATTTTCCCTATTTTTATGCCTCCCATACCTAGTAAACTTAGGTATAAATATTAATTTTATTTATCTTTGTCAGCCTTTAGCCATTTTACTTTCACCCTAGCTGCCCCCCCTCTTCCTCTCCTCTTTTATCTTCAAATTTTATTTTCTTTTCCCTTGTATGCCACCGTCCAAACCAACAAGATCCACCATCCCTTTTCCCTTCCTTCTAGCAAGTGTAAGTATAATTTTTTTTTCGTTTTTTTGACGAATCTTTCAGGAAAATACTTATTTTTCCAGATCTAGAATTAGGGTGATTTTTAATTATTTTCTTGGTTATTTTTCAGCCTACAAAAGTGATTAAAATTAGCTTTCAAATTAGCCCTGATTTGCAACCATTGGTGGTGGTGTGTCGAGCCTAAAAACACCAAAAGGGGGCTGCTATTTTTGTAAATTTTATAATATTTTTCCAAAAATTTTTTGGTCTCATAAACCCCTTTCTAATTAGCCTTTAATCATATATGACTTAGGGAATTCGATCTTGATCATTCGACAACTTAGATCTAAAAATTCGAGAAGCATAAGTGCGATTTGTTGTGGGTTAATGCGTAGTTTTGACTTAAATATTGGAGAATTTGTTAATTGATTGGATTAAGGTTTTTAATTATTGAATAGCTACTTATTTTTCAGTATTTAATTGATTTATGTGCTGACTTAAACACCCTGAGCCAATAGTGAAGCCTTTAGACGTTTACGCGTACATTTCACGTTAAATCAATGTAAGTAACTTAGTCACTTTGGATCTGGAATTTTTATGGAAACATTGATTCAATTAAATTATTATGAGTATGTTCTAAGGTTGGCTTGGACAATGACCTAACTTAATAAATTCTTATTTATTTTAATTTAGGTTCGATTTAAGGTTTTAAGGAGAAATCGTGTGCTTCGCAAGTAGTGTTGCTATAGTGCTAAAATAAGGTGTGGGTCTCCTAACTTGTTAATTTGAGTATTGTAATAATATTTTAAATGTTATAAATGTTGATTAAGCTTTTTGGTCAGGCTTAGTTAAATGACTAAATGAATGTTTGAAAGTGGCTAAATCAGGTATGTTACTAGCTTTAACAAAATGGAATGTTTGCAAAGTTGCATAATTGACTGAATGGTTGACATGAATGGTTTGTTAATGTAATGTATGATTGGTTGTATGAATATCATGTATTAATTTGAAAAAATATTGTAACACCCCTTACCTTCATCGATCGTCAGATTTGAGTAATAAGATGCTAGGATAAATTTTAACAATCATTATATATATATACACTTTACAAAACAAAATCATAATACTTAATCATCGAATCACATAAACATATTGAAAAATTGAAATCTACATGAACCTAATTGAGAGATTTAAGCATGAAAAAGGATTGACATGGAAAATTTCAAAGTTTAAAGGTTAATATTAAAATCCATAGTTGGTATCGATACCAAATCAATACCTTTTCGAAAATCGATACCAAAATTCAATTATGTTTTCTTGGCAAAACAAGGGTACCGATATTTATTTTATGGTATCAATGTTTTATGAAAAAGTATCGATACTTAAATAATAATTGGTATTATTTTAGCATTCTGCTTGTTTTAAAACTGTTCATTTGGTTAAGTATCGACATCAGATGTAAAAATATCGATACTTGAGTTCGTAAATGGTAAAAACTACTTTATAAAAGATGCACTTATGCTCAAAACTTTCCTAAACTCAAATAACATACCTAAACATAAATAGAGGCATGCAAATCATCATTTAAACATCTTAATCCTTGTACAACTCAATTCAACACATCAAAATCTAAGCCAAATATATATATCCTTAAAATCAACAAACCTAACAATCAACCATTAAGCCATTAAGGTACTTCAACATGAACAACTAAGCATTCAATTTTGTTTATAAATTATACACCAAAGCATTATCATCTATTGAGATCAAACCATATATTAACTATCATTCTAACAACTATGAATTAACCAAAAAAAAAAAACTCATCTAGCATAACAACACCTCAACTATTTAATCATCATTGCATATCACCAAATTACTTTAGCAAGACATATTCAAAATGATAATTCCTATCAGCACACATATATACACAATACTTACAAACTTAGAAACTCAAATACCATTAAGATACAAAATGAGTAGTACATATATATAACATCCTAGGTACATGCCAAGATCAAAAGAACTTTCACCGACAGTTGAGTTCGGAATGGTCATTAGATGCTAAGTAGACTATTGAACCGATAAGTACCTAACCTGGGCACAAAAAAAACCCGTACGTTGAGTATAACTCAGTGGTATTTCATAATCTGAACATAATCGTAAAATAGAATACATTTATATGCTCAATTTAAAATAAATGATGCTATGCAATATTATCTCAATCATAGTCCAGTTCATTTCATGCTTAATTAAACATCATTCCTTAAATATATATCCATTCACTACTTTAGTTTCCAATTCACATTTTATTCCATATTTCATTCCATTCTATCACATTCGCTATTCAATAGCATTGTCATTTTCAAATCATTAGCATCTCAAGTCATTATCTCAAGTTAACTGTTTACTTCCCCTTTCAATGTGATTCAAACTCAGACTCAGATACACGGATCCAACCAACACCCCTAAGTTTGACACCTAACCTGATGGATAAACTGTAGGAATGAATTATGCCCTGCGTTGGCGGGTAAAATCGACGAATGGGGTGCCCAGCACTCCTAAAATGTAGTAAAAAATCCCTGAACTCTTCATATCCTATGACATGCCAATTATACCTGACCCTACCCGAATAGTTAATATGGTAACAATGTTCTCAATTCAATTTGTAATCCCATTTCATATCATGAATCATCCATTCAATCATTCATTCATATACATAACCAACCATCTCATTTTCATATCAAATCCAATATCACATACAATATACATTATTTTTACAACTATCCAATTTAATGCTTTGTCTCTAATAATCATTCAATCGTTTCATCTCTTTTCAATTCAAATTCACATATCATGATATTATTTCAAAGGAATAACTGACCTTATATATATACTTACCAAACAATGCACTGTATTAAAGCAGCATTTTAAATAGTTTGGATTATAGAAACACAACCGTAAATGTCGAGCTATTGTCGTCATGTAACAACCCGTTTTTAGACAAATCAGAACAATAATTTTGAGACCACAAGTATGAAGTCAAAATATTTATTTTATTATTATTTTAATGTGTACAGTATGATATTATGTTAGTGTGAAAATTTCATTAAGAAATTTTATCGCTTGATTGGTCAACTTGATAAAAATGACTAAATCACATAAAGCATAAAACTTGAGTTCTAATAGCTAAAGGTGTCTAATAGCTATAGAACCTTAAATTTAAGGTCCTTATGTTGTAATTAGACCATTTTAATTGTGAGTGGACAAAGATGGGCATGCATTACATGATTGTAATGAATTATAGTTAAGGTTAAAATGGTAAATGATAATTAATAAGTAAAATTAAATAAAAAAATGAAATATTTCTTTCATTCATCTTTCTGGAACCGAAAAATAGGGCTAAGGGAAGCCATTTTTGGTTTTCAAGCATTCGGTCACTTCATTGCCTAATTGTAAGTCCGTTTTTGCTCGGTTTTTAGTGATTTTTATGTTTTTGTGATTGTTGCAACTTGTACTAGCTAGCCCAGGGACTATTTTGGAAAACTGTTAAAGATTTTGAATGATGCCATTGATGAATAGATGTGTATTTTGAAGTTTCTTGATAGATTATGAATGCTTTTTGATAGATATACATGTTTTGTTAAGTTATTTTTAGTGAAAATGCAAAATAGGGATTAAATTAAGAAATGTTGAAACTTTATGGTTAAAATGTGAAATAAATGAAAAATATGGGCTGCTAGGGGCATAATGGTAATTTGGCTAAGCATGGGTGTTTTGAAATTTGCATGAATTTGTGATTTTGTGTAATAAGGACTAAATTGGAAAAAATGTGAAAGTTTAGGGGAAAATGTGTAAAATAGCCCTAATGTATATTTTGGATTGAATTGAATAAATAGATGGTTAAATAAGTTAATTTTGAATATATTTAGATCAAGAAAAGTGGAATCCGGATCTAGATCGGGGAAAAACTAAAGTTATCGACTAATCGACTTATTTTATTGTTTCAACATTCGAGGTAAGTTCGTATGTGATAAATTTCATTATAATTATATTTTAGATGCTTTGATATACTATAAGTTGTGAATACGAGACTTCGGATAAGTTTGACATTTAACTCGATGATAATTCGACATTTGAAATCCCGGTTGAACCTTAGGAATAGTTTAGGATACTAGTGACATGTCATTAGAGGATACATTTTGTTGGCTTTAGGCCATGATATTAGCACTTCGGGTGTGAGATATATCGATTTGGGTTCGGGCCATGAATATCTACTAATTTGGCTTCGGGCCATGATATCAGTAATTCAAATATAAGTTACCTTGATTTGGCTTCGGGCCATGGTATAGGTACTTATCGTGTGAGACCATTGAGTATCTGACTTCTATTCCAAATGGTTCAACAGGTAAACAAAAGACATGGATGAGTATGAGGTTAATGTTAAATGATATAGGTATGTACATGAATTATATAAGTTTCAAATCGAAGAAACTTGTGAAAGTAGTGTATAAGCTCACAATTGAGTATTTGAAAGGTTTGTTAGATAATGTAAGCTACATGTTGGTGTATTCAAATTATTAAATTATATTTATGTGATGGCATTAAGTTTATTTCAGACGAGCTTACTAAGCTTTATAGCTTACTTTGTTTATTTTTCCCATGTTTTATAGTGTTATTAAAGCTAGCTCAGATACGGGGATCTTCAGAGATCGCTTCACACTATCCACCTATCTCTCGGTACCTATGAACTTGGTATTTTAAGTATATGGCATGTATAGGGACTTTGATCTTTTTGGCTATGACTTGATAATGATTTTGGCCATATGCATTGGCATTGCAAATGTTTATGTTCTGGCCATTTGGGGTTTAATTTGGTATGGTTGAATCATGAATTGATATATGTGTTTATGCTTTGTGATGTATTGTATGATGGTTAGGTGATGCTTGATGGATATAGATTTTATAAGTGTTCAATTGGTTGATTTGTGGACATCGGTATGCTTGTGAAATTAGGCCAAATAATGCATATCAGAATTTGGTCATCTTGATGTTTGAAGTAATTGGTAATTGGTATTTTTTGAATAAGTAAAACAAGAGTTTATAAGCTTGTTGGCTGTTAGTATTGGAAGTGGTATGATTTAGCCTTGATTGTGGTTAAAATAGATGTTCTTTTATGCTATAAATGGATACCATTTGGGTTGTGTAGGTACATACAAATTTGCGTGGCAAAATGGCTTGGTAAATAGCTTATTTTTCTCCACACGGGCGTATGTCTTAGCCGTGTGTGACACATGGTTATGTTACATGACCGTGTGTCCCCTGGTGTGTAATAGTCCAATTTTGATCCTAATCGAAATAGTGGTTTCGGGACCACAAATTCGAGTAAAAAAATGTTAAAAATTATTTTTCGTGTTTATAATGTGTGAATTAGCATGTGTGAAAGTTTCATCTGGAAATTTGAATGTTTGTATGCTTAATTTTGAAAAAGGACTTAATCGCGTAAATTGTAAAAGTTGTCTGCTACTTGTTAAAAGTGCTTATTTGACTTGGCTTTATAAATGGAAGGTCCTTATTATGTTATTAGCCATTTGTTCATGCTATTCCACCGAAAATACAAAGAAAAAGAAAGGAGAAAACTCACCTAGGGTTCGACACTTTGAATTGGTGAATTAGGTATGTGTTTTGCTCGGTTTTTGATTATTTCTATGTTTTTGTAATCGTTGCTTCGTATACTATCAAACCCATGCCTCAATTTCTGATTTTGGTAATGATTTTGAAATGTTCCATTGATGACAATATGAGCTTTGTGATGTTAGTTGATGAATTATGAAAGCTTGATGTTGGCTTTAAATGTTTTGTCTTTGAATTTTTGATGAAATTGAGTAATTTGGGCTAAATTATAAAAATGTTATTTTGAGGGACTAAAATGTGAAATAAATGAAATGTATGGATTTGTATGAGAGCTAGGAGAATTCGAATAAGCATTTGTAAATTAGGGACTAAAGTGTCAAAATGTAAAAATGTGAGGACTAATTTACAAAATGCCCTAAATATGTGTCTATGGATTGTTTTGAATGATTTGGTGAATAAAAAGGTTAATTTTGAATACATATAGATCAAGAAAAGAGGTATTAGGATTTAGACCGAGGGAAATCAAAGATTATAGAGTAGACGATCGAGTAGACAATTCCGAGTACGAGGTAAGTTCGTATGTAGAACATGATGTTATAAATATATGTTGTTGTTTTGATTATGCATGGATGTATATATATATATATATATATAATTGAGTTGGACAAATTCAATGGTATACCAATGGTATTTGGCACTAAGTGTACGAGTTAATTTAACTTCGACTATATGAGGCACTAAGTGTGCGATATCAAAATAGCTTCGGTTAATTGAGATGGCATTAAGTGTGTGGAATTATTATAGCTTCAGATGATCTTATAAGCACTAAGTGTGCGGATGATTGAAGCATTGGTGATCTTTGGAAAGTCTTAAAATATCCGAACAAGAGGTGAGAATGAAAACGAATGAATAAGGGAATGTCAGGTAGGTATAATACCTATGTGGTAGATGGTAAAATGCATAAAAAGTTTATTGAATTGATATAAACATATGGATGATGTTGGCATGGACATGTTGGATGAGTTGAGAATTTTATAAGTATTTATGTATTGATGTTTCATATTTTATGTACAGTTTATGTTTCTGGTACAAGCTTACTAAGCTTTTGAAAGCTTACTTTATGTGTGTTTGCATTGTTTATAGATATTGAAGCTACTACAAGCTTAGAGATCATTAAGGATCATTACCACACTATCGAACCTCATTTTGGTACTTTTGAAAATGTATATTTTTGAAGTATGGCATGTATAGGCTAGCGGTTGTGGGATTATGTTTTGTGATGTATATACCTAGCCATTTGATTTGGCTAGTTGGTGTTTAAACTCATAGTTGATAATGGCTTATGGTATGTGATGTTAATATGCAATTGTGGTATGTTTTAGTTGGAAAGTTTTAGTAAGTTTAGCTTGAGATTGAATGATGTATGGAAGGAAATGTTTTGGCATGATCTTATCTTATGTTGACATGAATTGGTAAGGCTTATGAGTAGGAAAATGGTTGATATTGTTATGATATAAATGATGAATGTTTTGGTACAAAAATTGGTTGAAATGGTGGTGCAAATATGCTTGTTTCTTTATTTATAGGTTGACTCAAATTGGGGTGGCAAATTGGCTGTACAAATGGTCTATTTTTTTCCACATGGGCAGAGACACGGGTTTGTGTCTCAGCCGTGTACGACACACGGCTATGTTGCACGGCCGTATGTCCCCTGGAGTACCCTACAATTGTATTTCAGACTCGAGCACGGCCAAAGCACACGGACGTGTGGCTAGCCGTGTGGCCCAAGTTAGGCTCGACCACAACCAATGCACACGGGCGTGTCTTGTAGCCGTGTGGGCAAGTCAGTAGCTATGCCCTGTTTTGCCACGGCTTAGACACAGGGGCATGTCTAAGGCAATGTGAGGTACACAACCTATTCACACGGGCGTGTGACCTTTTAAATGTTGAAAATTTTTATATGTTATTGATTTCATCCTAGATGCATAAATTAGACCTTGAATGTTCAATTAAAGTTTGTTTTGAACCTGAATGAATGGTACTTCATTTGATGGGGATGTTAATCGATATTTGATGTTCTGTTCTGAGTTACGAGTTCGGTAATGCCTCTTAACCTATTCCGGTGACAGTTAAGGGTTAGGGGTGTTACATGGTGTGATTTTAGAAATCAAGTTAGTATGCCCCACACGGCCTCACACACATGCATGTGACCTGGCCGTATGGCATAAGTCAGTATACCCTACAGGTTTGGCATAGCCTAGCTCACGGTTTGGTGCACAGGCGTGTATGGTCATTTTTAGGGCACACGAGCTAGCCACACAGGCGTGTGTGTTGGCCATGTGACTCAACTCAGAGAGTTACACGGGGTCAAACACTGGTTGGGACAAGGCCATGGGCCTCATTTCAAATGTCCACATGGCCTGTGACACGGGCCTATCTGGTGGCCATGTGAGACACACGGCCTGGCCCCACGGGTGTGTGTACCCTGTTTTGAGGAAAATTTTCAAATTTTTGTGAAAGTTTCTTAAGTTATTGGTTTAATCCCGAACCACTCCCAAAGCATGTTTAGGGCCTAGTAGGCTCGTAATAGGGACAAAGTGATTGAGATTGAATGATGATTGTATGAATTGATTAAAAGTATGTGAAAAGTATTTATAAATGTGTTGTAGCTTCGGTAATGCTCCGTAACCCTATTCCAACGTTGAATACGGGTGAAGGGTGTTACATGTCAACCTTGTCTTTTCTTTTCTTTCTCGAGGATTTCGTGATGACGTTAGCTATAGAATGAAACAATTAAAATAAATTAAAAATACACAACCCAATTCACATTTAATTTCAAAATTTATTCTACTTTTGTATAAAATTCAATTTAGTCCCCGAAACCGGAAGTAATAAAATTCCCACACTTAACCCCTAAAATATTCCATAGTCCCTATAGAACATCTCAATTCTCAATTACACCCTTAATTTCAAATCTTGCACTAAATAGTCCTTTTTGCATAAAATTAACAATTGAATTTACAAAATAGTCCTATTTAATTCCAAGCTTAAAGTCTATCAAAGTAACACCAAGAACTTAAATTTCTCTACAACGACAACTTTCGTTAACAATTATAAAAATTCTAACACAAGTAAGCTAGCTCATTATCTTGGGGTTCCAAAAACATAAAATTTATGTAAAAATGACCAAAATTTACGAGCTTTAAAAATTAGAACCTATTGTCGAATGCTCATTTCTTTCTTCCCAATTTTGACATGCAAGGCAAAGTTGAAGGTATGTTTCTCTTTCTCCCAACTTTGCCATCTTAGTTGTAATTTTTTGTGCTTTATTATTATTATTATTTTCTCTTTACTCATATTATTTCATTAAAATTTTATCATATAAGTAACAACTAAAATCATGCTACCGTCCACTAAAATAAAGTGATGGTTTAATTATTTAATGAGTCCCTTGATTATAAATTACTTATGATTTAATTATACTTCAACTTTTAATACTTATGCAATTTAGTCCCAGTACTTAAAATAAGCTCTAAATCAACGAAATTACCTAACCTAAAATTGATTCTCTACTAAAGTAACTCTATAAATTTTTAATACAAATATTTACTAATTCAATTTATAAAAAATGGGGTTTCAAAATTACACTTTTCGGTACCAATGACTTTTGGGCCTTTACATCTATATTGAATGCATTAGGTCTTTGTTGGGTAAAATGCCATGAAAAGTACTGAATGAAAAATTGCTATACATGCACTGGAAAATTTCCTAAAGTGTTAACAGATGATGGTATGATAAAATGTCACCGTGTTGATGGTGAAATTGAACGATTGATAGGTGAACGTTATAATAAGGGCATGTAATTTATGCTTCTAAAAGAAAACGTATGAAGCGCGAATTTGATTGAAATTTGTATGACATATCGTATGTGCATGGGGTGGGATATTATGGTTGACGGAGGAGTTTGTGGAGTAACGACGTCATATTAAGTCCGCATATATGTTGTTAGTGTACTGCACTAGAGTAATGTGGAGAATGACGATTATATCGCATTTTATGTTAAATGGCAATATAACTACATTATGTACTATTATGGTTTAACCACATTGAGCGTTGCTCGCAATCTTTGGAGTTTAGCAGATGAGTTATGGGGAACTCGTGGTGTGTAGTAGATGTTATAGGTAGGATTTCATTTTGCATTATGATATGTCCTCGACGTTTATGAATAATTATACTTATGATATGTATGTGTTGTGAATGTAATACTGGTGAATGATATTTGCCTGTATTATTGAATGTTCTTATTGGTTTGACTCACACTAAGCTTGTTAGGTTATCTAATAGTTTCAACCTTCTCATGTAACGAATGTGACTAGGATCGGACATGGCATGCAGACAAACGATGGACTTCAGACTTTTTTTTATTTTGTTTGGGTTTTAATTAAATTTACTTGGTTTTTGGACTGTAAAGATATTTTAACTGTGGTTGGGTTTTTCTTTCTGCTTTAGGGATTTTCATGCATGTATTCTTGACATATATATTTGGATTTTTTATTATAGGATTATCTGAAAATGGTCAAAGCATGATAGTGGGCTTAAATAAATAAATAATTAATACTAAATTTTCTACTGCGATAAAAGATAATAATTTTTTTATAGGAACGTTAAGTTAACTATTTTCTAAACCACACTAATGCTAATAACATTACTTAAGAATGGTATATCTAATTAATGGATGTTTTCCAAAAATTACAAAGACAAATTGCAGTTTTCCCTTAAAGCGAGGGTACTTAAGGTTTTCAAAGAACGATAAGGTAGTAGTGTCGCATAGGTAACTAGTGTGATCTCCACGATCCGACCATAACGTCTAGGTTGGGTTTGGGAGGTTACGTTTAGTGGTTTTAGAGCCTAGGTTCAAAACCTCAGACTGTGTGACACCCCTAACTCGTATCCATCACCGGACTAGGGTTAAAGGCATTACCGGACAAATCGGAACATTTAACATTCATTTCATAAACATTATAGCACCAGAGATCAAACATCAATATTAAGTCCCTTACATAGGTTATCTAGACTGTAACACCCCATACTCGGCCTAGACGTTATGGCCGAATCTAGCGATGACACATTGAAGTGTTTTTCAAAATCTAAGACTTGTCATTTTAAAACCCTTTTTTTAACTAGCCTCTTCGTATAGGTTGGAAAGCCAATTTAAAGTCTTATTGCTCTTTATAATGTGGTTGTACTTTTTAAAGGTTGCTTTTAATAAAACGTTATTAATTTTGAAAACGGTTTGTTATTCGCGGAAGCTTTGAAAATGAGTTACGTATTTGTGGTGGTTTTGAAAACGTTTGACTTTTTGAAAACTCGCGTTTTTTTCCCTACTACTAGCAGTTGTAAATCACAAATAAATATGAGTAAAATACAAAATCAAAAATAACCCAAGAGGCCTTATTACATAATACAAAACCCAAAATAAACCTCAATGATAATATTAAAAATTAACTAAGTCGAGTGGCGACCACTGAGTCCTCCGTCCCCTCGATTCGTCTAAGTCTGGGAATTTCCTGCACAGTTAACAGATGGGTGAGTTTGCAAAAAATCAGTGTGTGAAATCCCATAATAGCAATCAATCAAAGTAAATGCAATTTGGGCCTAAGCCATTTCAATTTCAGTTAGGGCCTTAGCCCTTAGTAATAATGATGAGCGATTTGGGCTCAGAGCCCATCTCGAAAACTTGATGTCGGTGGGGCAATGAAGCCCACTACAATGATCGATACAATATGTAATAAAAATCCTACCCAATCCAAATTTACACACACCATCTCCGTACTAGCCCTACACACCATGTGGGGATAAAATCGACCCACCCATCCCTACACACCAAGTAGCACCGGTTGCGACACTAAAACAATATTTGTAGCAGAGCTGCCAGTAATAGGCTTACAGCCTTTTAGAACACTTCCTCCAAAATCATATATCCCACCCCATGCAATGCAACATAATATAAATGTATATATAGTAAAAATGGCATGCTCAAACAATCATACATCACATAAGGGTATATCAGTCATTTACAAAAAAAAGAGTCCCGGTACGCTTACTGGCCCAATAGTAGGTCCACAGTCATCTTAGGCGACCCGTGCAACCTTAACAGTCAATTGGTGGTAACGGGCCCACAGCCCATATTATGGGCCCATGTGGCCGCACGCTCGTATGGCCTACATAACCCAGAAATGGCCCTAGCCGTATGGTTCACACAGCCTGGCCCAACATTTGCCACACTTTTGTGTGATTTTTCCATGAGGGCCCACAGGCCCATTTGGCTTACATGGCCCAGGTCTGCCTAAAATGGCCCAATATCAATCCGGCCCATGACAACGCTCATGGCCATCTCATCGACCACACGGCCATGTTTCGTTACACGACCTACCACACGGGCGACCACACGCCCATGTGGTGTCGACAACCCACTTTTTGGCTTTTTGGCTTTATGGCTTTTCGACTTTTGCCATTTAACATCTAATGGTAGTGTTACACACACTTGCTCATGTAAATGTGCGAGTAGCCTACGAGCACCAATCCTACATTCAATCAAGGTATTCTATTAGTCAATTGACAATAAGGTAAACCACCTACCTCTATGCAATCCCAACTTATCATAATACCTCTCTTTGATTGAACAAAAGTGACTTAGTCCTATTAAACCGCTAACTAAAATCGACCACACGCTCTTTGTCGATTATCTGCGTTACCAGCGACATCCATTAGTTATGATTGCTAGAACTCGCGAGTCGGATCAACATATACTAGATAAAAAGGCATAAAACCCCATCATAGGGAAAGTAACATTCGGTCAAAACTACAAACATGTTTACCTTTGATCGAGTGATGAAGGAAAGGTTTTGACTGCTTTAGTATCGCTTACAACTCCTACACTCCTCGAGAATCTAGAAACCAATGAACACTACACAAGAAAAGGGGAATGACATTCAACAATAACAAAAGAAGTAATCGGCTTTAATAGTGCAAAAGATGGGAGCCTTGGTAAACATTGAGAGAGATCAAGAAAGAGTCGAGTGCTTATCGATTTGCCAGAGACTACTTGCAAAAACTAAACTAAAACAGAGAGATATAGAATTTGGACAAAGTATCCAAATAAGAAAAGAGGGAAGAAAAATGTATTCGATCAAAGAGGTGATCAATTTAGTCAGGCAGAAGAATGAGAGATTCAATCAAGACTAAGACTAAAAACCGAAAGGGTGAGAGAGAGAAAAGAAAGGAGGTTATTCAGCCAAAAAAGGTATCTAGGGAAAACAGTTTTCAAAGAGTAGAAGGAGAAGAAAAACAACCGAGATAGTCCCAAAATGAAAGTACCCAAAAGCAGTAGCTAGAAACAACCGATACCGAAAGACTTCCTAGCACAAATTGGCTTCAGAAAACAAAGAGTGAGCAAAACTACAATTTGGGGAAATCCCAAAATGAAATGACCAATTACAAATACATAGCCAAATTTTACCCCAAAATAAATCCCCAATTTCGTTATGCCTTTCATACACTAAACACCTCCCCCAACATCCCTACACAACAGAAACAATAAGTGCCAGAGTTCAAACCCGATAAGACTCTTCTCCAAATTCGAACTTGCTTAATTTTCTCCTTAATTTTCTCCCATCCATCTCTTCAAATTCGGCTAACAACAACCCCATTCAAATCTGTTCAAACTCTTGGTGTTTCAGTCAAACACATCTTCCTCCCAAGGCCACCAGCAAAAATAATCTCCATTTGCACAAGCAAGGATTCAAACCTCAGACCACTAGCACACTTCACACGTCACTATCCACTAGACCAGCAGACCCATTCTATCATGTTTTTACCAAAATAAACTTATAACCCTACTGGCCAAAGATAAGGGTTTTATCCTTAAAAAGCAAAATTTTGTGGAAGCCAAGGCTTGAACCCATGACTTCCCATACACTTCCAGAGCACACAACCACTAAGCCAAACATGCATTTGTGTCACTTTCTTGCACAACTAAATATTTATGTGCAGTATCCTAACTACACCCACACTCAAGACCTAATACTTCTAGGCCCAAACTTCGGGGTATTACAAAGACCTTAAACATGCATTAGAAAGGGGACGGGACTAAACCAAACATGCATTAGAATAAGCTCTGGCAGGTGCTCGGGCTTCAGATCTCACAAAGTGTCTTTAATCATTCTCTGACTACCACTCACATTACTCGTGTTTCTGGGTGGTCTACCTTTAGCTGTAGTGTTACTCGGCCTCGTATTCTTTACTGTATCTTATTTGGCCAACTCAGGACATTCACAGATAAAATGATTTAATGATCCACATTTGAAACAAGCCCGATCATTCAATCTATAATTGTTGGGATGTCATTTACCGTAATGTTTGCACTCAGGTTGATTTGGTCTGACATTTCCAACACTAGCTATTGAAGTAGCTTTTGAACTCACAGGTGGCCTTTCTCAGTCTCATCTAGAATAACCCGTAGTAGCCTTTGAACGAGTAAAATCATCTCAGAACCTCTTTGATGCTGACTGATATGACTTACTCGATGATCTTTTTTGTACCTCTCTAACTTTCAAGTCAGCTTTTCTTTTCTCTTTCCCGAGTTTCTCAACTTTACATGCTCGTTCGACAAGCACAACAAACTCTTTTATTTCTAGAATCCTGACTAACAAGCGAATATTTTCATTCAAACCATCTTCAAATATCTTGCACATAATTGTTTCGATCGAAACACATTCTCTGACATATTGACTTAGTCTCACTAATTCTCGTTCATAGTTCGTAACAGACATACGACCCTATATCAACTCAAGAAACTCTTTGTGTTTCTGATCTATGAATCTCTGACTAGTGTATTTCTTTCTAAACTTAGTCTAAAAGAACTCCCAAGTGACTCGTTCTTTCGGAACCATAGACATTAACGTTTTCCAGCAATGATACGCCGTATCTCTCAAAAGTGAAACAACACATTTAATACATTCATCAGGAGTACATGACATTTCATCAAACACTCGTATCATATTCTCGAGCCAGAATTCAGCTCTCTCAGCATCATCATCAGTAGTAGCACGAAACTCTTCAACCCCTAATCGTCGATTTTCCTGTGATAAGTTTTATAAATTTATATTGAATCATTCTTGAAACTAACTATTATCACGATGTAGGCAAGTGTACCTATCGAACAGTAGTATAGTTTTAGCAAGACCGGATTGTCGAACCCAAAGGAATAGGAGTACTAGTAATGACTGTCTTCTTATTTTCTAGCCGTAGAAAAGATATTTGTTTTAACTGACTAGTTAATTAAACTAAGAACTTACAAAAAATAGAATTTGGGAAATTACTTTTGGGGGAAGCGATTGATTGAAACAATACCTAAGGAAAAATCCACCTAGACTTTTACTTATTTTTCTGGCTCTGAACTGGATGATTTATTCATTTAACTTGTTCCATAGAAATCCCTAATGTATATTATTATTCCTCTCGAGACTAACAACGACTAATCCCTAGGTTGAATAACCAAGAGTTATCTCTAGTTAACACCCTAAGGTTGTATTAACTCAATCTATGGATTCCCTTATTAGGTTTTACCCTAATCTGACAAAATCTAGTCACCCTATCTCTAGGTGCGCACTCAACTCCGCTTAATTACGATAAAGTTACTCTTAGTCAGGGTCTATTCCTCCTCCAACTAAGAGTAGCAACTTGAAGTGATATCCTGAAATACCAAAACAAGAATTAAGAACACATAATTAAGAACGAGTCAAATATTTATCATAAGAAATAATAACAAGGTTTCGTCATAGGTTTTATCCCCCTTAGGTATTTAAGGGTTTAGTTCATAACTAAACAAGAAAACATCTCAGAATAATAATAGATACAAAACATAAAGAAAGCCCAAAACTTCTGAGGGGAAATTAAGGAGAGATCTTCAGTCTTGATAGTGGCTCCGGCTTCTGAGATGGATCAATCGACTTCATTGGAGTAATTCCTTACTCCCTATTCTCCATCTCCCTTTTCTTCCTCTTCTACGGTGTATTTATAGGCTTTGGAATGCCTTAGAACCCTCAAAAGTGGCCTTTTTCGAATTGGACTTAACTTGGGCTTGGCAGGGACACACCCGTGTGACATGCCCGTGTACGATAACTTCAGGCCGCGTTCGAGGTACACAGCTATGTGTTATACCCGTGTGAATCGTGCTTCAATTCTGCCAAATTGACACGGCCGTGTGATCTGCCCGTGTGAAGAGGTCCAGGCCATGTTGATTTCGTGCTTTAACCCATTATCTCCGTTTTCGGCCCGTTTCTCATTCCTTTCGTTCTCGTATGCCTACCTGAGAATAAAACATGAAATTAAGGCATTAGGAGCATCAAATTCACCAAATCTGAGGAGAAATCATTCATAAAATGCGTTAATCATGGGTTATAAATATGTATAAATTACGGTTTATCAAATACCCCTACACTTAAGCGTTTTCTTGTCCTCAAGCGAAATCCTTGGATCACAGTTAAAATTTCTTTTTTTCTCAACTTATAATTCCAATCAATATTATCTCAAATCATCTCATAAGTAATCATACATTGAGAATTCAACTAAAAGAACATTAGAGCTTCAAACATTCTAAATTGAGTATTTTAATCATGAAAAACTTCCCTAGGTGGTTATCATTGATTTGGAGCCTCACAGAGTTTAAAATCCTCACTAAAGATCCATTGAAATCAATCGAAGTGTTTAAGGACAATGAAATTAGCACTCATCTGTTAATATGAAAAGTTATTACCATAGGCTTGCATAAAAATCAAATCTCCACCACTATAAATCGAGATGATACATCAATCCAAAGGTCTTTAAAGGGTTGTAACGATGCTTAGTTAGGGGGTGTGGTCACAAGCTGAAAGAAAGGGTTAGAATCGAGATTGACTTGAAAAATTACTTAACTAGAAAAAATATTAAATCATCGCTTGCATACAACAAAGCTTTCTTCTTTGACTATGGAATGAGACTTACAAGCAAAAGATAACTATTGATTTACATACATGGTTTTTTTTTTTAAGAACAAGTCAAATATCATAGATTACTATTAAGAACAAGACATAATTAAGCAATTTATTCAAATCAATTCTCGACAAAAATTGGGGATCAAATTAATTTAAGGGGATTTTAACAATAATGGGTTAATGGTTAATATCGAGGGTGGTACAAGGAATGGCTTGTTAGGCTCAAAGGGGTTTACTAAGGCTTAGTCGTAGAGGTAGGCTTTTCATGGCATGAGTGTGTTAATCCTAAGTGCCTCTATCATCTTGATATATCAAATCAAATAGTGTGGTCTTGACATGCATAACAGGCAAGTTCTAGAATAACAATTCAATATTGGCACATTCAAAGCAATAATAAAAGTGAGCATGAAAGAATTAATAAATGCTCAAATGGCTCAAAAATCTCACAAAAATTATGGCTTTTTGATGTTTCAATCTGTGGGATTCAATTCAAGATAATACCCAAATTTGGGGAAACAACCTAAAATTTTAAATTCTTAAAATTCAACTTATCATGCTTGATTTTCTAGTGTCTTAAAGTTTAACAATCAATGCATGAATGCCTATGTTTTAATTCAAGATATATCAATCAAAATTATTAGTCAATCAAAATTCATCATAAAAATGGTATGAGAGATTCACAAGAGAACAAAGCAATATTCAGAGATTTTTAGATAATGAAATAATTACCCCCCAACACTTAAGATGTACATTTCCCTCAATGTACAAGGTTAGATATATGGAAAAATATAAAATCTTAAGAGAGGGAGAGAATTGAAACTTCCTAAGTGTTGGAATGAATGAATTCCCTAGTTTAGCGAAAGCGAGAATTAACAATAGAACTGAAGGTAAGGCTTAATTCGGAGGAAGAAATAACCTGATAATAATCATAAAGGTAAGCCGCGTGAATCAATTAAAAATGAACTAAGAATAACAATAGAAATAAGAAAAATAGTCTAATTTTGTAGGTGGCAAGGTTGCCTCACACGCCCGTGTGGGTCGTGTCCAGCCCGTGTTTGTCGCGAGTTGAAAGTTCGTCATACGGATTTGAGACACGCCCGTGTGTCTTGGCTGTATGGCTTTATGATCGTAATGCATGACCGTGTGCGATGTGGCTTGCTTCACCCACGCCCGTGTACCTATGCATACGCTTGTGTTGTTTTGGCAGTGTCGCCCACGGGTGATAGGCACGGGCGTGTCGCACACCCGGACTAGCTTCTCGTTTCGACCACGGTCCTAAGGCACGGGCGTGTCGCATGACCGTGTTGTTTTGGCAGGTTCGCCCACGGCCATGTCCCACGGTCGTGGTAGTTTATCGTCGCCCGTGTTTTGGGAAATCTTGCCCTGTTTCCACACGGTCTTACACACGCCGTGTGCTTGGCCGTGTGAGTTTTATGGTCCTGTGTTCAAAGATTCAGTTAGTGGTCTAAATATTAAGAATTTTGAAATTTAAATAAAATTTAAATAAATGAAAACTGTTAGTATTCGGGTTTCCTCCCGAGAAGTGCTTATTTATAGTCTAAGCTCGACTTACCTCTTTGTTGAATGGTCAAGGTAGTTTAAGGAGTTCGTACTCCTCATTCCGGCTATCATTCTTATCAAAAAAAGCTTTAGCCGGGAATTGTTTACCTTAAAAGTGCCGAACTTGGGATGACTTACCTCCATTGTATCGAATGGGAAAATATTAAGTGCCGTAAGAGGGGTTTCTTCATCCAGGTTGGGAGTGACAATGTGAGGGTCTGCGACATCTAATAAGACTTGATCTCCAACCTTAAGTTGATTTGGAGAGGTATCGAGCTTATTTTGGTGTAGTTTCAGTTTATCGAGTGTTCTCGGTTTATGTGCTCACCATTCATCTAGCTCCTCTATCTGTAGCCTTCGTTCTTCATGAATGGGCCCTCTATTGTTGTTGGAACATGGCTCATGTACTTCTTTCAAACTTAATTTCTGCACAGTGGATTGTGTCATATTATCAGTTTTAGTAGGATGGTATGGATCATTACCTTCCATATTCGATGTGATGCTAGAATTACGAGCTTCAAGGGTGATCGTTTCGTCTCCCACGCAAAGTGTAAGTTCTCCTGTGCCAACATCAATAATTGTTTTAGTAGTTGCTAAAAAGGGCCTCCCTAAAATCAAAGAGGTGTTGGTCTCCTCCATTATGTCTAAAACAACGAAACCAACGGGAAATATGAATTTATCCACTTTCACTAGTACATCTTCAATAATACCCCTAAGAAATCTTATGGTTTTATCTGCCAGTTGAATGCTCATCGTAGTTTGTTTGGGTTTCCTAAGACCTAGTTGCTTAAACATTTTGTAAGGCATGACATTGATACTTGCCCCTAAATCAGCTAATGCATTATTCACATCTAAACTACCAATTAAGTAAGGAATTGTAAAACTCCCTAGATCCTTCAATTTGTTGGGTAGCTTATTCTATAGAATAGCTGAGCAAACTGCGTTTAGCTCCACCTGTGACTCTTCGTCCAACTTCTGCTTATTTGCTTGAAGCTCACTTAAAAATTTCATTGCATTTGGCATCTGTGACAAAGCTTCAATAAATGGTAAGTTGATATGTAATTTTTTTCAAAAGTTTAAGGAATTTACAGAATTGTTCATCTGAGCAGTCTTTCCTTGTCGCATTAGGGTATGACACACGAGGTTTATATTCTTCATTCACCAATTTGTTATGACTTACCTCACTTTTACCTTTGCTTATCACAGTTTCTTGCATCAATTCTGGCTTAGGCTCAACGAATCCTTCTTTATCTTGAGTACTAATTACGTTGAGTTGTTCCTTTGGGTTCGGTTCAGTGTTACTTGGAAAGCTACCTTGTGGTCGTTTAGAAATTAATTTGGATAGCTGACCTATCTAAGTTTTGAGTCCTTGAATTGATGCTTGTTGATTTTTGAGTGCTGTCTTGGTATTCTGGAAATGAGTTTCTGACACCAAGATGAATTTGGATAGCATCTCCTCAAGGTTTGGCTTCTTTTCTTATTGATAAGGTGGCTGTTGAAAACCCTAAGGATTCTGTGGCCTTTGATTTCCTTGACCGCCCCAAGAGAGATTTGGGTGGTTCTTCCAACCTGCATTATAAGTATTACTATATGGGTTATTTTGAGATCTAAAATTATTGTTAACCATATAGTTGACTTGTTCCTCTTTAGTTGTAGGATTGAATGGCGGGTTTTCCGTGAGCACACCTCCTCCACTTGAATCACACCTCATCGCTGGATGTATCTGTGTAGAACCAAGTAAACCATCAATTTTCTTATTCAGAAGTTCTACCTGATTTGACAACATAGTGACCGAATCAACGTTATAAACACCTGCTATTTTTGTTGGCTTAGTCCTCATGACTTGCCACTGATAGTTATTCAGTGACATCTCTTCAATAAATTCAGAAGCCTTTTCAGGTGTTTTGTTATTGATGGTCCCACCAGCAGCTGCATCAATCATTTGTCTTGTTGAAGGGTTCACACCGTTGTAGAATGTTTGAACTTGTAGCCATAGAGCTAATCCATGGTGTGGGCACCTTCGCAAAAGGTCCTTGTATCTCTCCCATGCATCGTAAAGAGTTACTAAATCCATCTGCACAAAAGAAGAGATATCATTACGCAACTTAGCTATTTTTACTGGTGAAAAATATTTTAATAGAAATTTTTCGGTCATTTGTTCCCAACTGGTAATGGACCCTCGTGGTAGTGAGTTCAACCACTGTTTAGCTTTGTTCCTTAGTGAAAAAGGGAATAACTGAAGGCGAATGGCATCATCAGAAACGCCATTAATTTTGAAAGTGTCGCACAGTTCTAGGAAATTCGCTAAGTGAGTGTTGGGGCTCTCATCTGAATCGTGTTAAGTTTCAGTTCAAAATTATTTGCAGCAATAGCAGGCCTAACTATACTTGACTTAGTTCCTGTAAAATTAGGTTTAGCATAATCATACATAGTACGAGGAGCAGGATTCCAATTTGCTAATTCAGCAGGTATGGCTAGAGGTAGCGGATTGTCTTAATTTTCAGCCATCTCCTCGGTTGTAGTTGAGATATCGTCCTCTTGCTCTTCCTCTGTGTATCTTAAGCTGCACCTGATTTCTCATCAGTTTCAACGAGCTGTACGATCAATTTCCTCGTCAAAAAGAAATGGTCCTGACGAGTTTCTTCTAGTCATAAACTATAAGAACCTGCTAGGAGAAAAAGAAATAAAATTAGTAAAGTAAAAATTAAAGTTAAATTACAAGAAAATAAATTGCTAAAGTAATAAAAATTGAGCGTTCCTAATATCTTAGTCCCCGTCAACGGTGCCAAAAACTTGATCGTCGATTTTCCTGTGATAAGTTTTATAAATTTATATTGAACCGTTCTTGAAACTAACTATTATCATGACGTAGGCAAGTGTAGCTATCGAACAGTAGTATAGTTTTAGCAAGACCGGATTGTCAAACCCAAAGGACTAAGAGTACTAGTAACGACTGTCTTCTTATTATCTAGCCGTAGAAAAGAGATTTGTTTTAACTGACTAATTAATTAAACTAAGAACTTGCAGAAAATAGAATTTGGGAAATTACTTTTGGGGGAAGCGATTGATTAAAACAATACCTAAGGAAAAATCCACCTAGACTTTTACTTGTTATTCTGGCTCCGAACCGGACGATTTATTCATTTAACTTGTTCCGTAGGAATCCGTAATGTATATTATTATCCCTCTCAAGACTAACAACGTCTAATCCCTAGGTTGAATAACCGAGAGTTATCTCTAATTAACACCCAAAGGTTGCATTAACTCGATCTATGGATTCCCTTATTAGGTTTCACCCTAATCCGGCAAAATCTTGTCACCCTCTCTCTAGGCACGCAATCAACTCCGCTTAATTACGACAAAGTTACTCTTAGTCAGGGTCTATTCCTCCTCCAACTAAGAGGAGTAACTTGAAGTGATATCCTGAAATACCAATACAAGAATTAAGAACACATAATTAAGAACAAGTCAAATATTTATCATACGATTCAGAAATAATAACAAGGTTTCGTCATAGGTTTCATCCCCCTTAGGTATTTAGGGGTTTAGTTCATAACTAAACAAGAAAACATCTCAGAATAATAATAGAGACAAAACACAAAGAAAACCTAAAACTCCTGAAGGGGAAATTAAGGAGAGATCTTCAGTCTTGATAGTGGCTCCGGCTTCTGATATGGATCAATTGACTTCCTTGGAGTAATTCCTTACTCCCTATTCTCCATATCCCTTTTCTTCCTCTTCTAGGGTGTATTTATAGGCTTTGGAATGCCTTAGAACCCTCAAAAGTGGCCTTTTCCAAATTAGACTTAACTTGGGCTCGGCAGGGACACACCCGTGTGTAATAAGTTCAGGCCGTGTTTGAGGTACACAGCCGTGTGTTATACCCATGTGAATCGTGCTTCAATTCTACCAAATTGACACGGCCGTGTGATCTGCCCGTGTGAAGAGGTCCAGGCCGTGTTGATTTTGTGCTTTTGCCCATTTTCTCTATTTTTGGCCTATTTCTCGTTCCTTTCATTCTCCTATGCCTACCTGAGAATAAAACATGAAATTAAGGCATTAAGAGCGTCGAATTCACCAAATCTAAGAAGAAATCATTCATAAAATGCGTTAAGCATGGGTTATAAATATGTATAAATTATGGTTTATCAACCCCATATTTTCTAATTTTGTGAATCAGAGGCTTGCTCAATTGAATCAGATTCATAGCTTGTGACATGACAGGGACTTGTGGAGGACTAGATGGGAGTGAAGGTTGTGGAGCAGCCGAATTAGTTCTAATATACTGAGTGAACCACTCATTCATCAC
Source organism: Gossypium anomalum (assembly GCA_025698475.1). Taxonomy (NCBI): domain Eukaryota; kingdom Viridiplantae; phylum Streptophyta; class Magnoliopsida; order Malvales; family Malvaceae; genus Gossypium; species Gossypium anomalum. The sequence continues at coordinate 73,928,255 of CM046965.1, read as the reverse complement.
TTCGAAGAAGGCTTGCTTAGCCTCTCCCTCATGGCTACTCGTAATCGACCTAGAATCAGCCGACGCTGCCCCTTGAGCGAAAGCAGGCATATTACTTTCCACATCACCAGCTATGGCTCGATCGGGATCTATTTACTATACGAAAACACATTATAACTATCAGAAAACATCATACTATCGCAGTTTATATATATGGCATGTATAGCTGGACTCTCACTTGCTACGTTAGTCCTAGAATCGACTAAACCTGGCTCTGATACCAATTAAATGTAACAACCCTAACCTGTATCTGTTGCTGAAATAGGGTTATGAGGTATTACCGAATAATACATCTCATTCCCATAGATTTATACATTCATTATCATAATCCATTCACAAGCATTCACATTGTCCCTTATAATACTCTACTAGACCTTTAAACACGCTTAAGAGTGGTTCGGGACTAAACAGATCACATATAAAAGCTTTCAAACACTTAGAAAAATTTCATGAAATCATAGGTGACACGTCTGTGTGAATAGGCCGTGTGCCTTACATGGTTACTAGACACGCCCGTCTCATAGGTCGTGTGAAAATAGGGCATACATACTGAATTAGGTCACACGATCGACCACACGCCCATGTGTCTAGTCCGTGTACCCTTTGAAATGGCCACATACACCCATGTGCCAAGGCTGTGTGCCTCACACGGCCACCAGACATGCCCATGTGTCTCAGCTGTGCTCCAGACTGACTTGAATTTCTAATTATTCTCCAAGGGACACATGGCTATGTAATATGACAATGTGTCGTACATGGCTGAGACACACGTCCATGTCTCTGTCCGTATAAACAAAAATAGGCCATTTGAAAAGCCAATTTGCCACCATTTCCGCAAGCATACATAGCAACCAAAATAGCACCATTTAAGTACAGCTTTAAGCAAACAAAAATATGCCAATTCATACTCATATAATTCCATCTATTCACAACCATTTAAAACACTCAATTCCATATGCAAAACATACCAAATAATTATGCCAAAGCTATCACAATTTACCTAATTCCAAATGCATTAGCACATCAATTAACAACTAACCAAAATAACCAACACATAACCACACCAAAGAAGCCAACATATAAGTCATTATATACATCGCATATATAACACTTACCAAACACAATTTAAGCCAACTTTAATGGTAATACATACCAACATTTACAAGCCAAATCTCATGGCTAATATCATAGTTCAAAACATACCAAAATGACACTAGCCTATACATGCCATATACCATATATACAAAGCTCGAAAAGTACCAACAAGTAGTCGATGGTGTGATGATGGTTCTCGATGATCCTCGATGTCTAAGCTAGCTTCGATGATCTATAAAACATAGAAAGAACACATAAAGTAAGCTTTAAAAGCTTAGTAAGCCATATACAAATAAAGTCATCATATGAACATTTGCATATCAATTCAAATATGTTAAGCATAACAAATCATATATAAATTCACAAACCTTTCACCTTGAACACATATTCTACATCTTAATCAAATTCATCTTTTACTTCACCTTTCAATACTTATACGTACTTGAGTCATTTAACTCATACACACATTCTTTCTTAACTTGACTTTGTCCGTTGAATCATTCGGAATCGTTAAGGATACTCAAAAATCACATAAGCTCATACAATGTTATATCCTAGATATGGTCTTACATGTTAACACATATCAATGCCCCTATCCCAGATAGAGTCTTACACGAAATCGATTTAACGATGTCAGTGTCCCAAACATGGTCCTATATGTAATCTCAATGTAACACCCCAGACCCAGCCTAGAAGGTATGACTGGATCCGACGTGCCATATCGAAGCGTTCAAAATGTTTGTTGGTTTAGGAAACTATCTTAGTGTTTTAAAAGATACTTCCATTATAGGCTAAAGTGAATGGAAGCTGTACACTAGGTAGGAAACCGGAAAAGAGGAGGTAAGTCCATCAGACTGCTTAAGTACCAAGCTCTCTTCGGATCCAATCCTAGACATGCACACCGCTATTGCCATACTCTAACATCACGTATATTTTTAAGAAACCCATTTGATTAAGTCCATTTTAGAAAAGTGATTAATTTTTGAAAATAATTTGCTTAGCGGAAGCCTTACTTGTAATCGTGTTATTTTGAAATCAATTATTATTTTGGAAAACGCGCTCTAGAGCTAATCAATTTCGATAGTTAAATAAAACATTTCCATCATAATATAATATAAATCAAAACCATAAAAAAATAATTAAGCGGCCTTATTACATTTAAAAATCCAAAACCGTAAATGAAAATAAAAGGACGTCCAGTTCATCAGAAAGGAACCGAATTTACAGAAACATGTGGCCACTCTGAATCCCTCACAACTCTAAGTCCTCTATGGTTGGGGATTACCTGCGTGGAGGAAAATAATGGGGTGAGTTTGGGAAAACTCAGTGTGTAAATAAACCCAACCATATCCTATATCAGCTTAAACCGCAGAAACATAATAAATTGGCCTCAGCCCAGAACATATTTCAGAATAAAGCCCATAGGCCCATAGCAGATCAGAATAAATATTTCATGTTTATGCAGAAACCCAACCCAAATCCAACCATATACACCCCCATACCATCCTTTCACCATGTGGGGAGACTACTCGACCCACCCAACCGCTACACGCCACAGAAATATGTAGCATGGCTGCCAGAACCGATAATGTGACAGAGTCACCAGAAACAGATAATTGTGGCAGAGCCACCAGAATAGATATGTATATGTGGCAGAGCCACCAGATCAGATAATTTGTGGCATAGCCACCAGGACGCTTCCTCCATAATATAACCCATGTCCCCATGCAATAGATATTGATTCATGGCATACATCATACAGATTTAAATCATCATGCTTTTCAGACAAAATTAACCCTAGAGGTATAAAGGTCATTTTACACCTAGGGGTATCATGGTAATTTTCCATACCTACGGGTATTCTAGTAATTTAACTATTTTAGGGTTTTCATGCATATTTCTACCATTTGCGTACAATCAGAAACACTTACCACGCATACTTACTGAATTGGCCCGTTGGCCTATTTTCTCAATTTTTGGCCCAATAAGCCCCAGAATATCAATAATGCACGAAATCGCGTGTACTATAGTTTTATCATTTCAGATTACCAGAAATATTAACCCATTTATCTTACGAGCATTCGCACACTCGCAAGTTCCCAAAATACCGGCTTTTCGGTATTTCAGCTTTTGCCGATCTAGTCTATGAAAGGGTGTCAGTTACTCACCTGTTTTATGACGATTCGTTGATGAGATCCACGTACGAACTGCCTACATTTATATTACTACCACATTAATTCTAACTACTGAAATGAACTACATATTAACCCTTACCATATTCGGCCAACCGCACCTTAGGCACTAATGATCCTACCTTTGTTGAAAGTAGTGACTAGATCAAGATCTGATCGTTCCACTTGTCCAAGCCCTTGTTCAGCAGCCTCTAAATCACACTATTATCAAAATTGAACAGTTATCACAACCCCTTAGGGCTACAAGTCCAAATCGACAGCCTCCCTAACTTTTAGGGATTTCGGCTTTTCCTAAAATACGAAATATAGGTTGGGTCTAAAGGACTTACCACCGGTTCCTTCGGTCACTGATTCCAATGAGTTTCTACTCGATTCCGATGTAGATCTAAGCCCTCAGATGATAACAAAATTTGATCCTTCAGTGACTTTTAGAATTCGACTATGTCCTTATGGCTATGCGTTTTCGGCTTTTTGTAACAGTGAAGAAAAGATGGAATAGTAGGGTTTTGCTGTGGTCTTGTCGACAGAAACTTGAGGTTTAGAGGATGAGAGAATCGGTCAGGAATGATGAAAAGAGGTAAGGTTTTGGTTATAAGAAATCGGTACGAAAGGGATCAAGTTTTTGGGATTTCGGGATTTGAGGCAATCGGCTATAGGCTTAAAAATAATGGAAGGAAAGTGATGTTGAGTAGAGTGATATGAGGATTCGGCTATGGAGGGAAAGAAGAAGAAAAGAAAAGCAAATGGAGAGAAAAAGAAAAGAAAAAGAGAGGGGAAGGATGATCAGAAAACGGCTCACTTACCCCCTAATGCCGAATTTATACTGGCACTAACCCTAGCCGAATTTTTCCCTCTACAGAAAACCTTGGCCGGCCAACTCTTGCTTCTCAAGAGTCCACCATTCGGCCAACTCTGCTCTCCCTATTCATCTTCTAAATTCTCTCCCTTATCCCCTCCTTGCTCAATCTCTTGAGCAACTCAAACTCATTCTGACAGACTTTTAGTTGAATTCCATTACTTCCCTTTTCTGTACATAAAAATTATTCCCTTAATTTGCTGTCATTGTGACTTGAACCTTAGTTCTCCCTAGCATCCACACGCCACTTCTAAAGCTCCTTACTGGCGTCACTTAGCCAACTCTCCACAGGCTTCTTTGTGTTGCATTTTTCACCATTAATACATAAAAGGCCAGTTAACCAGAACCCCACTTTCTTATGGATTTAAAATTAATTAAAATTATCGGGTTTTAACTTAAGCTTGGGCCTTCTAGGGGCCCACTAATATACTTAAACCTACGCCAAGCAGAAAGAACACAAAAATTTAAATTTCACCAAGATTCACAGAATTCCCGAAAATTGGGGCGTTACACTCAATACAATAGCAATGTCCCAGACATGGTCTTACATGTAATCACATCTCGGTAACCTAATGTCATGACATTCATATCCTATACTATTCTTAAGATTCATATGGGACTTTCAGATGTCGTAACTCCGTCGATTCATGCTCGTATTTGCTTACTCGATATGCATAGAAATTTAATGATAATAAAACATATATAATCCAATTCAACGACATTTATTTGCATATGAACCTACCTTGTATGAAAACGAACGGACCGAAACTACTATTTAACAACTTTTGGCTTCCCCTGATCCAAATCTGATTTCTTCCTTTCATGATCTAAATTAATAAAAATTTAACTTATTTAATTATATATTCATTCAATTTTATCCAAAAACACAAAAATGGGCATTTTGCATTTTAGCCCCTATCTTTTCACATTTTTACAATTTAGTCCCTATTTCAAAACAACACCAAATACTCAAAATTTCATTTCACCCATGTTTGGCCGAATATTCCTGAGGTCCCTAACAGCCCATTAATTTCATATTTTGACCCCAAATTTTCAAATTTCACAATTTAATCCTTTTATCAAAAATTACTTAATTAAACATAATAATCTATCAACAAATATTTATTTTTCATCATCAAACAGCAAAAAAATTAAGCTATGATCAATGGAAAATCATGAATACATCAACAAATTCAAAAATTCAAGCATGGGCTAGCTAGTATCCGTAGTAACAATATCAAAAACGTAAGAATCATCAAAAACCAAGCTCAAAACTTACCTAAATCAAGCTCCCAAGTGTGCCGAACCTTAAAGCCTTCAAATGTTTTCTTTTTCTTTCAGTTTTGGCCAAAAATAAGATGAACATGCATGGTGTTTACTTTATGTTTTATTTTATTAACATTTAGTAATCATTTACCAAATTAAGCTTTATAATTTAATTATAAAACCATATAATGCATGACATTATCGTCCATTAACTTTAATACTGGCCTAATTTCATTTTAAGGACTTAAAAATTAATAAACCATAGCAAATTAGTACTTTAACAAATAGAATTCCACTTTACATTTTACGCGATTAAGTCATTTTTCTCAAAATGAGCTATTAAACGATAAAATTTACTCACGAAATTTTCACGCATATATAATTACATGCTGCAAACACATAAAATAATATTAAAATAATTTTTTTGACCTCAGATTTGTTGTTCTGAAACCACTGTTCTGATTTAGCTAAAACTGGGCTATTACACGTGGAGCCAACTCGTGGTAGTAAGAGCCATAGGGGCGACCTCCAATGGCTCTAGCTGAGTCATCTACATCTCAAAAGCCTAAACAGAATGTTGAGCCTAATGAGGCCATGAGTGAACCTACTACTAAGGGTGGAAATAGGGGTAATAGGAATTATGATAGTGAATTTTTTTAACACAGGCCTTGTTAAAGGCCTTATAGAGGGTCATTCAGCCCCCAGTTGGAGCTGTTAGTCTTGGGACAATTATTGAGAGGCTCTACTTTAGTGGGGTAGAGTTTGTAACACCCCAAACTCGGCCTAGAAGTTAGGCCCGAATCTAGCATGTCACATTGAAGTGTTTATTTAAACCATGTTTTCATTAAAAACCCTTCTTATTTAAAAAAAAATCTTGAGTAAAATCCTAGTTACGTTAGTTTAAATTTAAAACGTGGTACATTGAAAATTTATTAATTTTATTCCTAAAATTCCTTTTTTGGTTGCGGAAGCTAACTTTAGAAGTAACTGTTTTACAAAAACGTGATGTTTAAAATTTAAGTCGCTAAACCATTTCGAAAATGTTGCAGAAACGTAGTGTTTGAAAATAGTTACTGTTTTGGAAAACCATGTCTTACTTCTAACAGATATTAAACATACTAAATAAATTTCCCAAATAAAAAGTTAAGAAAATAAAGAGGCCTTATTACAACCCAAATCAAAAACCAAAATGCTAACTAAATAAACAAAATAGTAAAACATGTGCAGTTGTAGGGTCATCTCAGAGTCCCTCTGCGACACCGATCCACCTAACGCTAGGGATTACCTGCACAGTTAATAAACGGGGAAAGTTTACGAAAGCTCAGTGTGTAATCCCCTTACTAGAGTAACAATCAGTATACTGAAATAGAAACAGTCTGGGCTAGAGCCCTTTAACCATAACAGTACAGTCCAGTTTAGAGTATATGTGGGCTAAAGCCCATTACAATATCATTTGGGTCACGGCCCATAATAGAATCAATTGGGCCTAGCCCATCTTAGTAACAAAACTGGATGTGTGAATGCATGGATGCATGCTATCCCATCCAACCCCTGCACTTGCCTCTATCCAACCCTGCACTACCTGTGGGGAATAACTCACCCACGCCATCCCTACACTTACAATGTTAGCACCGGTTGCAGCACTAACTGAAATCGTAGCAAAGCTATTAGTATATATACGGCTTTAAGCCTTCAGCAGCGGTATTATAATTGGCACAAAGCCATCGGTAGCTATAACAAGTTCGACACATAGCCATCAGCGACGGTAATATAACCGGCACACAGCCATGGGTAAATATGATCGACACAGAGTCATCAATAAATATGATAGGCACAAAGCCATAATCAACATAGCACAGAGCCATATTTAGGTTGGCACAGAGCCATAATCAGATTAACTGACACTAAGCCCTCCATCGGTCCACAGTCGTCTCGTGTGACCTGTGCGACCTTAACAGATCAATACTGGATCCACAGTCGTCTCATGCGACCCATGCGATCCTATCAAAACTTCCTCCGTATCAATGTCCCAACCCCATACAATATGTCGTGTATGTCATGCTCAATCATCACACGTGTATGCAAAATAGCCATGCTCAGTAACAATCATTTAAACATATATTAAAAGCATATCAGTCGCACAACCACAGTCAAGTTAGTTAAAACACAGTCATACGATCACAGTCAAACCGGTCAAATTCACTGTCTAAGTCGGTTATTTACCCACAATGGCAAAATAGTCATTTTACCCTACAAGGGTATTTCGATAATTTTACACTACAAGGGTATTTTGGTAATTTTATAAATCGGTGTTTTAACGACCCAATAGATGGTCCACCGTTGCCTCGAGTGACTTAAGTAACCTAAACAGACATAACAGTATAAGTGGGCCTAAGGCCCATTACTTGGGCCCACACACTCGTGTGGCCCATTTAGCCTAGAAACAGCCACAGCTATGCGAACATCACATTCCAAACAACACTTACCACATCACATACATTTATCCATGTGGGGCTCACACGACCCATTTAAGCCAACGAGGCCCAGAACAACCCAAGAACATGGGAGCGCTCGTGGTGGCCTCTACAGTCTAACACCCATGTTCGTGGGCTCGGTTCACCACACGTGTGATCACACGCCCATGTGGCATCATACGCCATATTTTTAGCTTTTTGGCATTTTGCTGATCTACAGTCATAGCAGTGTAAACAACACATACTTTTGGCTATCAAACGATTATCGATACTACATACAAATACACATACTTTTGGCTATCAAACGATTATCGATACTACATACAAATACACATACTTTCGGCTTTTCAACCGATCATTAAACATAGCATATGGTTACACACCTGATCATGTAGAGTACTAAAAATTCACGACCGCCAAAACCTATATTCAAACATAACATTCAGTTAAACACTAATCAAATAGTGTTAGAAAAACTCTTAACAACCACTTAACCGAAAGATCAACTACCACTTGCCTTGAGTAGATCGGCCGACTGCGATTTGCCTACCTAATCCAAAGTTTGGTGCCGTCACCCTTCCGCATCCTGGCAGAAAGTCTCGGATCGCCTACACCTTATGCTGCTTAAACTTGAAAGTAGAGGCTATGCGCTCAATCTCAACCGGCACCCTTGCCATCACTTTACCACTAGCACCTCCTTTTCCCATCTAAAGTTCGATTAGCAGAGGTTGCTTACCAAATTGAAAACAGAAATGGAAAGAGAGTGAAATGGGGTTTGAGAGGGAAAAGAATTTAAGAAAAAAACTAGATTTAACCAGAGGTGTTTAGGAGAAAAGGAATAAGATATTCAGCTTTAGAGAGAAAGAGGAGAAAGGGAAGTAAATGGAAAGGAAGAAAACAATAATCGGTTGCGTCAATGGTTTGAGAGACTTGGGAGTATTCGACTACCAAGGAGAAGAATAGAAAGAGATATCGAAGAAGGGGAAGATGAATAGGTTCGGCAAGCTGTGAAGGGAAAGAATCGGTCACTAGAAAAAGAAAAAGAAAATAGAATACTTGAGTGGCACCCACCAATTCTGCTAAAAGGGAGAAAAACAAAAAAAATGCATCCAGAAAATTGAGACACAAAAAAAAAAGAGAAGAACCCGAGAAATGGCACAAAAGAATTCGGCTCCTATTAAACAAGAGGTCCTATGACCGAATTTGCCAAGATGGGGAGTCCCACATTCAGCCAACTCAAACACTCCCCTCATCCTTCCAAAATTTTCTCCTACAAACACTCTACATACCGATTTGAATTACTTAAACCTCGTTCACCCATTCTGCTAGCAACAACTTATTCAAACCTTATTCAAACTCTTCTAGAAACCTACTTGATTTACTCCCAACAACCTTATCCAAGATCAAGTCAACAACCACCTCAGGAGAGTTTTAATCCAACTCTACCTCTCTCACTTCATGGAAATAAAATAAAATCCCTTTACATTCCATGCGTTTTGAACTCAAGATCCTTTTCCACCATAATAACGCCACAACCACTAGATTACCAACTTATCTGGTGTCATGACTTCACCAACAATAATTTTTTAGGCCCACTTACTTACATCCAAGGTTTTATTCACCTGCAATCAAATTAGGTTTGAACCCAAGACTTCTCCAATACTTCTCGAGACCCTTAACCACTAAAGCAGACATACTTTTGTGTTATTCACTTGCACAACTAAATTTCAACTCCTCCGATACATGAAGCTCATTTCTTCTAGGCCTAAAATTCGGGGCGTTACAGAGTTGTTCACGGGTATTGTTGGAACTACCCCTACAGTGGCTGAGTATTGGATGGAGATCACTGAACATGTATTGAACGATCTAGACTGCATACTTGAGAGGAAACTTAAAGGGTGTTGTATTCTTGTTGAAGGACGAGGCATATAGTGGTGGTAATCAATGGTTAGGGGTACGCTACCAGAGCGTATTGATTGGAATTATTTTCAAGATGCCTTTCAAGGTAAGTTTGTGGGTTTGCACTATGCTGAGGCTCGACGTTTGGAGTTCATATAGCTTAAACAAGGTGACATGACAATTTCTAAATATGAGGCGGAGTTTTTAAGTTTAAGAAGCTATGCATCTAGCATAGGGGGGTCAGAACATGAACACAATTTTCATTTTCAAGAGGGTTTAAGGTAGGATCTTAAGGTGCAAATAGCTCCACAAAAAAAGCATGTATTTGAGGCCCTGGTCGAGCAGACCCAAATTATTGAAAAGGTTAAGTGCATGGAGTACTAGAAAAATGAGAAATAGAAAGATCAGTATAGGAGAGAAAACTGGGAAACAAAAAGATCAGCCAGCAGAGCCCAAACCCACGACTTGGTAAGTAGGCCAAAGAGGCTAGGCCACCACAAAATAGGAAGTAGTGGGTTCTAGAGAGGGGTAGATTTAGGTATACTAGTTTTGTGAGAGACGCCATTTGAGAGAGTGTTAGAGAAGAATGTGCTTGTTTGGTTTGTGGCTCGATGGAGCACAAAATTAAGGATTGTCGTCACTGGAATGATCAGATGCAAGCTCTAGTTTAGAATCAGGGTCTAGTTAGGGGTCAAAATCAGAGGGTTATGTAGGTGTTCAGAGGGGCTGTAATTAAAACAAAAATGAGAATGGTAATCAGAGATAGAGAGCACTAGCAAAGGGTGCGAATCCGGTAGAGGCTAGAGAACCTTGCTTTGGTTTATGCGACTAGATGCTGAGAAGAAAGAGATGCGACTGATGTCATTATATGTACCTTCACTATCTATTCAATGTCTTATTTTGCATTAATTGATATAGGATCTACCTATTCATATATTGTTTGTGGTATGGCTGTAAAATTGGGGATTGGGGTAGAGAAAATTGAAAACACTGTTACTGTGGTTAGCCCTTTAGGATCATCTATACTTGTAAATAAAGTATATAGGATATGCCCTTTAGAAATTCAAGAGGAGATTTTTTTTTGTCGACTCAACGGAATTTCCTTTCAATGAATTTGATATGATTTTGGGAATGGACTAGTTTGTTGAACACTAAGTCCACTTGGATTGTGCACTTAGAAAGGTAACTTTAATGTCTGAGTCTAGAAAGAAGGTTGTTATGGTTATAGAACGTCGAAACTATTTCTCCCATGTGATCTTTGCTATGGTAGAAGAGAAGATGGTTCAAAAGGGGTGTGAAGTGTTTCTGGCTTACGTGCAGGATACGAGCATAGTTGATCCTTCTATAGATAATATTCATACAATAAGTGAATTTCCTGATGTTTTTCTCGAGGAACTACTAGGTTTGCCTCTGTATCGGTAAGTAGAATTTGGTATCGAGTTGTAGCCAAAATGACACCGATTTCTATTACTCCTACCACATGGAAACTAAAGAAATTAAAGAGTTAAAAGTTTAGTTGCAAGAATGTTGGATAGGATTTTCATTAGACCTAGTGTTTCACCATGGGCTGCACTGATGTTGTTCGTGAAGAAAAGAATGGTACACTTTTGTTATGCATCGATTACAGACAGTTGAACAAGCTAACCATAAAGAATAAATATTCTTTTCCAAGGATTAATGATCTATTCAATCAGTTTAGAGGTGCAATTGTCTTTTCTAAACTTGACTTGAGACCTAGATTTCCCAAAAATGCTTTTAGGAATCGTTATGAACATTACGAGTTCCTTGTCATGTCCTTTTGACTGACTAATGCACCGACTGCATTTATGGACCTTGTGAATTGTGTCTTTCAGCCTTTCTTAGATCAACTCATCATTGTGTTTATTAATGGCATCTTGATTTATTCAATGACAAAATCTAAGCATGATGAGCATCTAAGGGTGGTCCTACAAGTACTTTTTGAAAAGAAAATGTTCACCAAACTCAGCAAGTGTGAATTCTGGTTTAAGAAAGTTATGTTTTTGGGTTATGTGGTATCAACTGAGGGTATCCATATGGATCCTAAAAAGGTAGAGGCTATCTTGGATTGGAAGGAAACAAAGAGTGTATCAGAAATTCAGAGTTTTCTGGATCTTGATAGGTATTATCAAAGGTTTGTTAAGGGTTTTTCCTTGATAGCAACCACATTGACTAAGCTATTGAGGAAGAATACTCCATTAAGTGGGAAAAATAATTGCAGGCCAATTTTGAAAAATTAAAATCCGTGTTGATTGAAGCTCCCATTTTAATTTAGCCAAAATCCGATAAATGGATTATGTTGTTTACAGTGATGCTTCTCATGTTGAGCTTGGGTGTGTTGTAATCCAATATGGCAAAGTAGTAGCTTATGCTTTAGACAACTTAGGTCATATGAGTGCAATTATTCTACTCATGATTTGAAGTTGGAAGCTATTATTTTTTCTCTTAAAATCTTAAGACACTACTTATACAGTGAAAAGTGTATTATTTACATAGATCACCAGAGTCTCAATATCTCCTTACCTAGAAGGAGCTTAATTTGAGCTAGTTCTTATGGATTGAATTATTAAGAGACTATGATTCTACGATTGAGTATCACTCTAGAAAAGAAAACATAGTGACCGATGCTTTGAGTAGAAGGGAAATGTTTGAACTAAGGGTTATTTGCTCGCTTGAGTCTGTTTGACGATGGGGGTATCCCAATTGAGTTGCAATTAAAGCCTGTTTAGATTCAGCAAATCAAAGATAAGCAGAGTTTAGATGGATCTTTAGCACCTCGGTTTAAACAGGTTAAGGATGGGTTGAATGAGGATTTTGGGATTAATTTTGATGGGATTTTATGCTTCAGAGGTAGATACTATGTACCTAATGATCAAAGTTTGAGACAATCTATACTTCAAGAAGCACATAGCACAACCCTTATGCTATACATCTTGGAAGTATTAAAATGTACCGTGACTTAAAATAAGTGTATTGGTAGCTGAGTTTTAAATAATAACGGAGTTGGGTCGAAATGTTTGACTTGTCAATAAGTTAAGGCTAAGCATAAGTTTTCATCGAGGTTATTACAGCCGATTCGTATTCTGCAATGCAAGTGGGAAAGAGTAACAGTGGACTTTGTGAGTGGGTTACCCTTAACACTTACTAAGAAAGATTCGATTTTAGTCATAGTGGATAGATTGACCAAGTCCACCCATTTTATTCCTGTCTGCACTGATTATTCTCTTTCAAAGCTAGCTAAGCTTTACATTTTGGAGATAGAGACACTGCGCGGTGTGCCAATGTCAATTATCTCAGACTAGGATCCCCGCTTTACATCTTAGTTCTAAAAGAAGTTGCATGAGGCTTTGGGTACTCATTTGGACTTTAGCACGTCTTTTCATCTGCAGTCTAATGGTCAGTCAGAGAGGGTGATCCAAATTCTAGAAGATATGTTGAGAAGCTATGTGATTGACTTTCAAGGTATTTGGGAAGAGCATCTACCAATAATGGAGTTTGCTTATAATAATAGCTTCTTTTCAAGTATCCAAATGACACCTTACGAGGCTCTTTACAATCATAAGTGTTGTTCTCCTTTGTGTTGGGTTGAGTTGGGTGAGAAGAAGTGTAATACCCCTAACCCGTATCCGTCGCCGAAAAAGGGTTACGAGGTATTATCAAGCAAAACACAACATCAGGACAATCATGGATACACAAAGAAATTGATCATTTAATACACTGCATTTGAACATATACTAAATCAAACCAAATATTACAGGTTACATATAAATTAAATAACATTCAACCATAATCGTTGTCAAATGGCCAGATATAAGCATATGGATTAAAACATCTCATTACTCATTACTTAAGACCAAACATACATGCAACTTTATTATAAACTTTATCTAAACCAACTTACTTATTAAAAGCCTAAGTTACTATTCATATGGTCATTTACTAAAACTTTAGCCGAGTATATATATAACATGCTAAATACATATGCCTTATATAATATCAACTTCCATTTTGCTCTATCACTTTATACACATAAAATATCTCCAATAACCAAACCAAATAATCAAACATACTATTATAACTTTCATACCAACATACCATATATATATATATATATATATATATAGTTCAATACATAATAATTATTCATCCAACATTTTTAGCATACCAAAACTGAATTTTAACATGCTATTATCACTTATCAAAAAAAAATAACAAAAGTCATATTCAAAACTAATTCAATAATCACATATCCAGCTATATATATATATATATATATATATATATATATATATATCCATATAACCAAAATAATCCAACTTTAATATCAAATATTTATCACACCAATTATCTAACATTCATCGAAAATTAATTCACCTATTTGCCAAATCAAATCATGGTAATTTCACAAGCTATTCTTTACACCTAAAATCATATTTACAATCAATGATCAAAAACATACAAATATTATTCATATCTACTTCATTACATAACCGAATATCCATACTTCAAATCATAGCCATTTACTTAATATGTTCCACTTATATATTAAACATATAACTCAACAAAATATCCAACTACAATTTCACATCGTACTAATGATACCAAACACATATACTTTGGCATAATTTCATCAACATTAACATATATATATATAATCATAGCTCACATATAAACATTTATAATGGCCAAAACAATAAAGCACAAATCGAGTATATCCATAGTATAGTCAAACTTAAAAACCAAACTTAACATAATTAAATCAGCCATTTTGGTACAAAGAACAACTAAAAAGAACACTTATTTCATATGCTTATTACTATGCTTAAAATTACATATTAAAACATCACATGTATACCATGAAACATAATTCCCACATTAGATCTAAACATAAACGAATATACATAAATAAGACCACATATAATCAATCAAAACAGTTAAATAACATATCCATTACTTGCCATTTAGCTCTCGAACATAATAAGCCAATGTTGATTCAAATATATATCCATTATTTTATCTCAATACTAAGCCAAAATTTACCATCATTCACCATCCAAATTATACCACATTTCATACTTCCAAAATGAACTAACTATTAAACTGATTATACCTTATACTTACCATTTTTATTTCCAAATTATTTAACTAAACATCACAAACATATAGACCAAAGGAACATGTGTACAAAAATATAATTATCTCATTTGAAATTGCTAGATCATCAATTAACCAATTAATCAAGTCAAACCGTATAGCCTAATACCAACTCACATAGCAAAACCTTAACTAAACATATCAACCAAATTCACATATATTTATCTATGTATAAACCATAACCTGACCACCAAAACCACAACCAAACATAACTATAATTTGATCAAAACATAAAATCCAAACTTAACAAAATAATAAGCCATTTTTGCATGGCTCAAAATTACATAGCAAATAAAATATATATATAAACATAAGCTAGCCTATACATGCCATAGGTTTAAGTTCAACTTTATAAAAATACCGAAGCAGTCGATAGTGTGATAGACTTTACTGATGATCCCCGAGCTCATAGCTAGACTCCAAAATCTATAAAACAGAGACAAACATAAACACACACAGTAAGTTATCATAGCTTAGTAAGTCATAAACAATAATAATCAAATAAACATTAGTATTAAATCAATTAAACCAAATCGAATAATCTTTAATCAGTTACACATTTTTCATGTTTGAAACTCATATACCATCACATGAACAATATCTAATTCCGAATACACATATGTTCATAAGCATATATAATTCTTACTTTCATAATGTATATTTTGTATGTTATCTTTCAAGTCATTTAACTTAACACATACCTGACATTTTAGCTCGATTTCACATTTGATCTTAGCTTGATATTGCCTATTGAACCATTCGAAATTGAATAGGATACTCGGATAATCACACATATCGTACAATGCCAACATCCCAGACGTGGTCTTACATGTAATCACATATCGATGCCTCTATCCCAGACAGGGTCTTACTCACACACATATAACAGAATTACATATCGATGCCAATGTATTAAACGTGGTTTTACTCGCACACATATAATAGAATCACGTATCGATGCCAACGTATTAAACGTGGTCTTACTCGCACACATATATCGATGCTATGGTCTTACTCGCACATCACATATCGGAATCCTATGTCATGACATATGTATCCTAGCTATTCCTAAGGTTCATATGGGTCTTTCGGATGTCATACCTCCGTCGAAACGAAATTTGTAAATATAGCTTCCTAGCATAAACACATCCGGCTAACAACATATATACTTCACATAATTCATTTTAGCATAATAGGCTCTTATTTATATAAAATAAACAACATCTCTTTGCTTATAAACTTACCTCGGACAATAGTAATCAAAACGGGACGACTAATCGACAAATTTAGTTTTCCCTCGATCCAAATTCGATTTCTTTGGTTCTTGATCTAAACATATTAAAATTAAAATCACTCAAATATATTTTCACTCAATTTAGTCCAAAAACACATAAATGGGTAAATTACCATTTTACCCCTAACATTTTACACTTTTTACAATTTAGTCCAAATTGCTCAAAACACAAAACATGCAAAATTTGCACATACCATACTTAGGTCGAATACTACCCATGTTCATAAAAGTCCATACATTTCATTTATTTTACATTTTAGTCCCTCAATTTATCATTTTTACAATTTAGCCCTAAATACTCAAATTCATCAAAAATTCCAATACAAAACATATTAATCCAAAACATATCTTTCATAATTCATCAACTAACATCACAAATATCAATTATTCATCAATGGAATAACCCAAAATATTCATCAAAATCAGAAATTCAAGCATGGGCTTTGTACATTACACTGCAACGATCTAAAAAACATAAAAATTATCAAAAACCGAGCTAGTTGCATACCTTAATCAAGCCAGTCTTTGGCCGAACCCTTAAAGCTTTGTTTTTCTTTCTTTATTTTTTTTATTCAATCATAATAAGGAATATGAAAAAATGTCTTTTAACTTTATGTTTTTTTATATACATATTATTATATATTTTACTAAATTAACCTTTAAACTAAAATATAAAACCATTATGTTATAATGTCACAACTGTCCATCACATTTAACTATGGTAATATTGCAACTTAAATACCTCAATTTAAAAAGACAAAAATAATTTGGCCCTTTCACATTTAACCATCAAATTTTCATTTTACGCGATTAAGCCCTTTTATTAAATCGGACACTCAAACGATAAAATTAAATCATGAAAATTTCACAGATATTAATTCACACATAATAAACACAAAAAATAATTTTTAAATATTTTTTTGACTCAGATTCTTGGTCCCAAAACCACCGTTTCGATTAGGGTCTAAATCGGGCTGTTACAAGAATTTGATGGGTCCAAAGTTGATTTCAGAGACAGAAAATAAAATTTGGTTAATTAAAGATAAGTTGAATGTGATTTCTGACAGACATAAGTGATATGTTAACTTAAAGCGCAAGGACATTGAATTTGATGTAGGAGATTTGGTTTTTCTTATAGTCTTACTATGGAAGAAGGTTCTTAGATTCTGTCGAAATGGGAAGTTAAGCCCTAGGTTCATTTGACCTTATCTAGTGTTTAAAAGAGTTGATCATGTGGCATATCAGATTGAATTGCCTCCTGATTTGGACCAAATTCACGATGTGTTCCATGTCTCAATGTTGAGGCAGTATCGATCTGATCCCTCGCATATTGTTCTAGTTAAGGAGATCAAAGTTTGACCGAATTTAATGTCTAAAGAGAAGCTTGTGCAAATATTGGATTGTGAGGTTAAAATTTTTAAGGAGAAATAAAATTACTTTAGTTAAGGTGCTTTGGAGAAACCACAGTGTCAAAGAAGCTACTTGGGAGCCGAAGGATTCAATTTAGCTTCAGTATCCCCACGGTGTCAAAATTTAACTTAAAAATTTTGTAAAATTATTTCAAAGATGAGTAAATAGCCCAATGGTTAAAAATAAATAAGGTAATTCTATCAAGGTCCCAAGTTTGAATTCCTTCCCTTGCAAAATAGCTTAATTTTGCAGAACCCTCATTTTCCCTATTTTTGTGCTACCTATACCTAGTAAACCTAGGTATAAATATAAATTTTATTTATCGATTTCATCATTTAGCCATTTTCTTATCACCCTAGCCACCCCTTCCTCATCCTCTCCTCTTTTCTCTTCAATTTTTCTTTTCTTTTCCCTTATGTGTCGCCTTCCAAATCACCAAGATCCACCATCCCTTTTTCCTTTTTTTGCAATAATTTTTTGCACCATTCTCCTCTCCTTCTTTTTGCCATTTTACATACTTTTCCAACCTTTAACCCCCAAGAACGATCTCCATTGCTGCCCAAGGAACTCCATTGCCGCCCCTTCGTTGTAGCAAGTGTAAGTTTCATTTTTCTTTTGTTTTCTTGATAAATATTTCAAGAAAATAATCAATTTTTTAGATTTGGAACTGGGGTGATTTTTAATGATTTTATGCCTAATTTTCCAGCCTTTAAAAATTATTTTAATTGGCTTTTAAATCAGCCCCGATTTGCCACCATGAGTGGTGGTGCGTAGAGCCTAAAAGGACCAAAAGGGGTTGTTGTTTTTGTAAATTTTATCATCCTTTTCTAGCAAGTTTTTGGTTCTGTACACCTCATTCTAATAAGCCTTTAATCATATATGACTTAGGGAATTTTGTAACACCACAAACTTGACCTAGATGTTATGGACGGATTGTAGAGGTTACATAATTCGTGAAAACACTAATGCTTAATTTAGTGAAAACCCATTTCTAGCTTAAATAAAACCACTCTTGATAACTTATTGAAAAAAATGTATCAACTTCTGAAAACCATGAGTACTTTGAGGAAAAACCATGTTTAGTAGCTTTTACTAAAAATATATCCAATGTACTTAAACAATTTATGCAATAAAACATTCTAGCTAAATTTCGACAAAATTTGGTAGCAGAAAACCTTTTAACAAAATTTGTTAGTCGCCTTGTTTTAAACATTGATTAAGAACCAAATATTTTGCAAAACAAATACGAAAATGAATTTTTGAAGTCCCAAAAATCTGTAAGAAGTCCATAAAAACACAAGTCCATAACATACTAAACCAAAACTGTGAATATCAAGCTCCACTGTCGCCATCCAGTCCTAAGTCTAAGGATCACTAGAAACGAAACAAACACATGCTTGATCTTTACACCCAGTGTGTGATTTGGCCCACATATCGTGGTAAATATATATGTATCAAAATGTATCATAGCATATTAGATTTCATACCGGAGCAAATCTTATATCATATCATGTCATATCAGACTTCATATCATATTATATCATATCTTATATCATATCATACCATATCCTACCCCCATCCGCTACACACCATCTTCGTCCAACCAATCACACCAATTAGGACTACAATAGTCCATCCATCCAATCATGCCAATATTGTAACAGTCCAGTTTAGACCCTAGTCGGAATAGTAGTTTTGAGACCACAAATCTGAGTCTAAAAAATATTTTAATATTATTTTCTGTGTATTTGATATATGAATTTATATCTGTGAAGTTTTTGTGATTTAATTTGTCTATTTCTGTGTTTAATTATGAAAAAAGACTTAATCGTGTAAACTGCAAAAGTTGCATGCTAATTCTTAAAGTGCCTATTTGGCTTGGCTTTGTAAATGAGAAGTCCTTGTGATGCAATTAGACCATTTTACTAATGCATGGACAAGTATGGACACTAGTGGATAGAATTTTTATTTGTTAATTAAAGGGCAAAACTGAAAAATGGCTTATAATGTATAATTAAATAAAAAATAAACATGAAATGTGTTCATAATGGGTGGTGTTTGCCGAAAATCAAAGGAAAAATAAAAGAAAAAGAGCTTTAGGGTTTCAACACTTGCAAGCATCAATTAGGTATGTGCTTTTGATCCGTTTTTGATAATTTCTACGTTTTTGTGATCGTTGCTTCTTGTTTTTCAAAGCCCATATCTGAATTTCTATTTCTGTTAAAGATTTCATGAAATGCCATTATTGATATTATGAGTTTTTTTATGTTCTTGGATGAATTATGAAGACTTGGTAGATAACTTATAAGTTTTGTCTTTGAATTTTGATGAAATAGAGCTATTAGGCTAATTTGTGAAAATGAGGTTTTGAAGGACTAAATTGTGAATTTAATATGTTAATTGGGCTTGTGTGGAAGCTATGTATATTTGGCTAAACTATAGTCTTGGTGAAATTTGCATATTTGTGATTTTGTGATAAATTTGACTAAATTGTCAGAGTGTGAAAATATAAGGGCTAAAATGCAAAGTTCCCTAAATATGTGTTCATGGATTATTTTAAATGTGTTCGATTTAGTCCCGACCTTTCTTAAATGAATGTTATAGGTCTCGTAGACCATCTTATTGGATGAATTGGGGATGAATGCCTATGTATCAATGTTATATAATATTTGTGATTCTATTTTGTTCTGAAATGTTTTGTCTGTCCGGTGATGCCCCTTACCTATTTCGGCAACGATTACGGGATAGGGGTGTTACATTTTATTGGTATCAGAGCCAGGTTTAGTCAGTTCTAGGACTACCATAGCGTATGTGAGTCTAGCTATACATGCCATATATCTAAAACTGTGATAGTGTGATGAATCCTGACATGCAAATGTGCTTTTATATAGCAATGGATCCTAATAGAGCCGTAGTTGACGATGTTGAGTGTAATGCACCTGCTCCTGCGCAAGGGAAGGTGCAAGATGATTCTCAACCTACTACGAGTAGCCATGATAGCGAGGCTAAACAAGCCTTCTATCAGATGATGAATGATTGGTTCACTCAGTATATTAGAACCAATCCGGCTGTACAACAACCTCCACCCCCGGTTAGTCCTTATCAAATTCCTGTTATGACTTTTGTGAATCCAGTTCAGTCTAGTAAACCACCATTTGATAAGATTAGAAAGTATGGAGCTGAAGAGTTTCGAGCTACAACGGATGATGATGCTGAAAGAGCCAAATTCTGGTTAGAAAATACGATACGGGTGTTTGATAAAATGTCTCTGAATCCTGAGGAGTGTTTAAAATGTGCCATTTCACTCCTAAGAGATACGGCTT
Organism: Gossypium anomalum; assembly: GCA_025698475.1. Classification (NCBI taxonomy): domain Eukaryota; kingdom Viridiplantae; phylum Streptophyta; class Magnoliopsida; order Malvales; family Malvaceae; genus Gossypium; species Gossypium anomalum. The sequence continues at coordinate 73,907,235 of CM046965.1, read as the reverse complement.
ACCATTAGTGGAAAACTTTAATATATGTGGTTTCGAGCGAAAGGGTTACTTGGGATTTCTTCCAAGCTGAATTTTTGAAGAAATACATTAGTCAGAGATTCATTGATCAGAAACGTAAAGAGTTTCTCGAACTTAAACAAGGTTGTATGTCTATTACTGAATAGGAACGAGAATTTGTGAGATTGAGATAGTATGCTCGGAAATGTATATCGACTGAAGCAATAATGTGCAAAAGGTTTGAAGGTGGATTAAATGAAGATGTTTGTCTGTTAGTTGGGATATTAGAGATTAAAGAAATGGTAGTGTTCATTGAGCGAGCTTGTAAAGCGGAAGAATTAAGTAAAGAGAAAAGAAAAGCTAATTCTGAAGCTAGAGATTTTAGAAAGAGATCTTCGGGTAAAGCATTTCAATCTAAGTCAAAGAAATTTTGAAATGATCGAAACCGTTCAAAGACTGATGTAAGATATTCGAATCAAGATCGAGCTAGATTGCATTCGAATTCCAGAGCTCCTGCTACTTCTTTTGCAAGGGTTGGAAATGTCTAATCTGAAAAACCTGAATGTAAGCACTGTGGTAAAAGACATCCGAGAAATTGTAGATTGAATGACTGAGCCTGTTTTCGATGTGGATCTCTGGATCATTTTGTAAGAGATTATTTTGAACCGGCTAAGCAAGAAAATGTACAGAATCCGAGACCGAGTAACACCTCAACTAGAGGTAGACTTTTCAAAAAATGAGAAATACAAGTGGTGGTCAAAGAGCTACTGGAGATACTGCTGTTAGATCTGAGGCCAAAGCACTTGCCAGAGCCTATGATATCCGAGCTCGTGAGGAAGCTTCGTCATTAGACGTGATTATGGGTACTTTTACTCTTTATGATACTTCACTGATTGCATTGATAGACCTTGGATCAACGCGATTAATGAATATTTTAATATTATTTTTTGTGCATTTGATACATGAATTTATATCTGTGAAGTTTCTGTGATTTAATTTGTCTTTTTCTGTGTTTAATTATGAAAAAGGACTTAATCGTGTAAAATGAAAAAGTTGCATGCTAATTCTTAAAGTGCTTATTTGTCTTGGCTTTGTAAATGAGAGGTCCTTATAATGCAATTGGACTATTGTACTAATGCATGGACAAGTATAGACACTAGTGGATAGAATTTTTATTTGTTAATTAAACGGAAAAATTGGAAAATGGCTTATAATGTATAATTAAATAAAAAATAAACATGAAATATGTTCATAATGGATGGTGTTTGCCGAAAATCAAAGGAAAATAAAAGAAAAAGAGCTTTAGGGTTTCAGCACTTGCAAGCATCAATTAGGTATGTGTTTTTGATCGTTTTTGATAATTTTTATGTTTCTGTGATCGTTGCTTCATGTTCTTCAAAGCCCATGTCTGAATTTTTTTTTGTTGCATTGTTGATATTATGAGTTTTGTGATGTTCTTGGATGAATTATGAAAACTTGGTAGATAACTTATAAGTTTTGTCTTTGAATTTTGATGAAATAGAGCTATTGGGCTAATTTGTGAAAATGAGGTTTTGAAGGACTAAATTGTGAATTTAATATGTTAATTGGGCTTGTGTGGAAGCTATGTATATTTGGCTAAACTATAGTCTTGGTGAATTTTGCATATTTGTGATTTTGTGATAAATAGACTAAATTGTCAGAGTGTGAAAATATAAGGACTAAAATGCAAAGTGCCCTAAATATGTGTTCATGGATTATTTTAAATGTATTCAGTTTAGTCCTGACCTTTCTTAAATGAATGTTGTAGGTCTCGTAAACCATCTTATTGGATGAATTGGGGATGAATGCCTATGTATCAATGTTATATAATATCTGTGATTCTATATTGTTCTGAAATGTTCTGTCTGTCCGGTGATGCCACTTACCTATTTTGGCGACGATTACGGGATAGGGGTGTTACAAATATGTGGCGGTATGTCACTCATAAGTATGTAGTTGAGCTGCCTAATAGAAATCGTAGTTTAACCACCATAAGTGCAGTAAAACTGTCATATTTCACTTCCTCCATCATAACATGTCCCAACCCAAATACATAGACATAATCACAATCACAACCTCATAATCCCATACGTATGTATATCATAGTTCGAATGTCATGCATATCTAGATGTATATATAAACATGTTTGTTTTCGAAACATAGCATAGGATCTAGTTTATAGAAAACAAAACTTAACTAGCACACTTCTAAGCTTACCCGTGCATATATATACTGATACTCCACTTTTTCAAGCCTGCATAATGCTTATGGACCCAATTTTAAAGTCCCTTAATCATGCCTTAAAAATGGCCAAAAAGGTCCACACGGCCCAAAAGGCCAGACCTTATGGTCCATATGGTCTACCTATACAGGCTATGTAATCACATACGGTCTACCACACAGCCTGGCACACGGCTATGTGGCGCTGGGTAGTTTAAAAAATAGCCCCTGTTTTACAATTTTCTCAAATTTCAAGTGATATTTTGGGTTAGGTTCACACATCTAATTATTGGAACTCATAAAACCTACATTCATTCAATAAATCATACTAATTAACCATAAAAAATCCACCTAACAATATATCATATTTACCAAAATTCCAATCTCAAAACCAAAATCGAGCTCTTACCACTCGAAGAACAGCGTCTGAACCAAAAGCTACTCCATTAGAGGTAATTGATTCCTACAATCTTCACCTAAACAATCCATAAGAAACACTTAACATAGTAATCTAACACCAAGAACTCTAATCTTGTTCCAGAATAAAAAAAGCTATAAAAAACAAAAAAAATGCCCTGATAGAATTTACACCACACCTTACCCAAAGATCAAAAGATAAACTCCACACACGTACACTGAAGACAAATGGAATGAAAACCAAAACTAATGTGAAAGGAAGCAAGAAAAGAAAACTCATAAAAGCAAACGAAAAAATGAAACAAAAGAGAGGAAAACGTGAAAAGAAAAAGAAAAAAATGGAGAAGATAAAAAAAATCAAAGTGAAGAGAGTGGAGGTTTATAGTTAACTTAACTATAGTATAAGGAAGTATAGGACGATTTGTTGGGAGCAAAAATGGGGAAATTTGAAATTCATTTTCGAAACAAAATAATATTTTGATATTATCACAACCTAGTAGATTATCTAGAGTAAACTAACACCTACTGATATTACTAACCCATGGCCAAGAAACAAAAGGAATTCCCACTTCCCATTCATAGAGATTTGAAAATAGGACCCAAAAGGTAAACTAACACCTTACCACCGAACCAGTAGGCTCTTTCTATCGTAACTTGCACAAAAATAAAAATTAAACCAAAATACTAGGAATAGGAATTGAGCTAAAAATTAAACAAACTTCCAAGAATTAGGATATGAACTTAGAACCTCTCCCATACATACAGAACACATAATCACTGAACCAAATTAAATTTCCTTATCATTATTTAACATTCCATAATTAAAAAATTTTTGGTTCTACAATTTCGATCTTGATCATTCGATAACTCGGATCTGACAATCCGAGAGGCATAAGTGCGATTGGTTGTGGGTTAATGTGTAGTTTCTACTTAACTGTTGGGAAAATTGTTAATTGATTGGATTAAATTTTTTTAATGATTGAATATCAATTTATTTTCAGTATTTAATCATTTTAGGTTCCAAACTAAATGCCCTGAACCAACAATGAAGCCTTTAGATGTCTGCACGTACGTTTTAGGTTGAATCAGTGTAAGTAACTTATTCGCTTTGGATCTGGAATTTTTGTGGAAACAAAAATTTGATTAAATTCTTGTGGGTATGTTATAAGGTTGGTTTGGATAACTACCTAACTCAAAAAATTCCTAATCATTTTACTTTAGGTTCGATTTAAGGTTTTAAGGGGAAATTGTGTGCCCCGCAAGTAGTGCTGCAATAGTGCGAAAATAATGTATGGGTCCTAACTTGTTAATTTGAGTGTTTTAATAATATTCTAAATGTTATAAGCGTTGTTTAAGCTTGATGTTTGGGCTTATTTAAATGACTAACTAAATGTTTTAAAGTGGCTAAATTAGGTACGTTACTAGCCCTAACTAAATGGCATGTTTGCAAAGTTGCATGATTGACTGAATGGCTGATTGATTGGTACTCACATGAATGGTTTGTTAATTTAATGTACGATTGGTTGTTTGTATAGCATGTATTAATTTGGAAACATATATTTAATGCATTAGATCTTTGTTAGGTAAAATCCCATGAAAAAGACTGAATGAAAAACTTTTATACATGCACTAGAAAATTTCCTAATGTGTTAATGAATAATAGTATGGTAAAATGTCACCGTGTCGATTAAATGCTTGATAAGTGAACGTTATAATGAGGGCATGTAAATTATGCTACTAAAAGAAAACGTATGAAACATGCATTTGATTGAACTTTGTATGACATATCAAATGTGCATAGGATGGGATATTGTGGTTGATGGAGGAGGTCCGCGGAGTAACGACAGCATATTAAGTCTGCATATATGTTGTAAGAGCATTACACTAGGAATAATGAGGAGAACAACGATTATATCACATTTTTATGTTAAATGGCAGTATGACTACATTATGTAATATGGTGGTTTAACCAAATCTAGTGTTGCTCGCAATGTTTGGAGTTTGGCAGATGAGTTCTAGGGAACTCGTAGTGTGCAGCGGATGGTATGGGTAGGATTTCATTTTGCATTACGATATGTCCTCGACATTTATGAATGATTATACTTATGATATGTATGTGTTGCAAATGTAATAATGGTGAATGATATTTTCTTGTATGATTGAATGTTCTTATTGGTTTGGCCCACATTAAGCTAGTTAGCGCACCTCATGGTTTCAACCTTCTCAGGTAACGAACGTGACTAGGATTAGACATGGCATGTAGACATATGATGAACTTCAGACATTCTTTTTATTTTGTTTGGGTTTTAATTAAATTTACTCAGTTTTTGGACTGTAAAGCTATTTGAACTGTGGTTGGGTCTTTCTTTCTACTTTTGGGATTTTTATGCATGCATTATATACATAGAGATTTGGTTTTTTTATTAAAGGATTATTTGAAAATGGTCAAAGCATAATATTGGGCTTAAATAATTAATTAATTAATACTAAACTTTCCACTGCGATAAATGATAATAAATTTTTTTTATGGGAGTGTTGAATTAATTATTTTTTAAACTACACTAATGCTAATAACATGACCAAGAATGGTAGATCTAATTGATGAACATTTTCTAAAAATTACAAAGATAAACTACAGTTTTTCCTTAAAGCAAGGGTACTTAAGGTTTTCAACAAATGATAAGGTAGCAGTGTCGCATAGGTGACAAGTGTGATCTCTATGATCCAGCCAAAACATCTAGGCCAAGTTTTGGAGGTTACACACATGAAAATCTAATTAGGAAAAGAACAAAAAATTATGGTGGAATTCTAATTCTATTGAAATTTTGAGGAATAGCATGATATGAAATCTAATTAGGAATGAATTGGTTAAATTATTAGGGTTGGTAAATCCTATGGACGCCACATGCAATTTTCCCAAGTTTTTGCTAAACTTGGATTTCAAAAGAAGGGAGGGAGGTAGGAGGAGGAAGTTTAAACCTTAGCTTCAATGAGAACTATCGTTTTAACCATTGAGCCTGTTGCTCATTCCTTGTTTATTTTTTACGCTTAATCATATATACATATTTTAGGGCATATTTGGCAAAATTACGAAATAAAAAGGAAATGAAGGGGCTTGAACTTGGGTCTCGAGGGGCTCTAGCATTTTAACCATTGAACCCATAGCTAATTTCTTGGTTAATTTAGACACTTAGTTGTACACATTGCTTTCTTTTCGAGAGACTTGCAAAATTCCCAAAATAAAAGAGGATAGAAAGGTTCAAACCTGGGATCATAAGGGAGGGAAGCTAACTTTTAACCATTAGGACTGAAATCTATTTCTTGCTTAATCTTATTTCTTAATTGGATATTTTTATTTCAGGGTGTGACTTTTCCCTAGTTTGTCAAAAATAATAAAATGGGTGGAAGGGACTCAACTTATATTTTTTTTAACTTACACATTTACTCAATTTTTCATTAATTTATTTAACTTATAATTCTTATCACATTCCACTTTAATTTATATATAACAATTAATACTCATAGTCAAGTCTCATTATTAATATTGTAATTCATTTCATCCTTAGTAAACCCTAATAAAATGAATTAGATACATGGAAACCATCCAAAACACTAGAGAGCACAAAAGTGCTTAGCCCTAGGGCATCATATCACATCCCTCTGAAGCAAAAAGCATATATAATCCTTATTGGCATGTAAATTATATCTTACGCTTTCAAGAGACCACAAGACCAAAACATCCACTACAATCTCATACATAATACATGCTTACCAGGCTCACATTTAATTACACTCTAAGTGGAACAATAATGCTCCTTGAGCTATCATATATCAGATCTCATATGTGTGCGTTAAAAAAATATATCACATTCACATTTTTTTTCACATACTATCTATTATAATAGCATCACACAACACAATCCAACTTACTTAGGCATGAGTTTTCAACGCAGCAAGTATAGGAAAGGCTTTCTCTCGAAACTTAGGATGGGGGTTTAGGTTAGGAGACGAAAGAAGAAGATGGTGAAAATTCCTAGTAGAAGACTAATTTCCTAAAAATTGGGCAATTGCCTTTTTGGTCACTCTTTGTTTCTCCCATTTTCCAATTACGTACTAATTGGGCAATTGTCTTTTTGGTAACTTCCTGTTTCTCCCATTTTCCAATTACGTACTAACTCAATTAAAACATACTATTTTCAATTTAAACATGATAATCAAGTTTTGTTTTAGATTAATTAGTAAAATAAAACCTGGTTATATTATTTTAATACTTTAATTAATTATTTTTAACCCTAATTTTGGTTTATGTTTCAAACCCTCGATTTATTTACAAATGCACAAAGATAACCTTATAAATTGGGGCATGACCACTCTCAATTTTTTACAAACTCGATTCTTCTAACCCGATTTTTAAGATGTGACAAGTTACATGATATAAAATTATATTGTACATTGAATAGGGTATAAATGTTTTAATTATAATTTAATTTTTATATTATTAAAATATTTATTAATCTACAATATATCAATTTTTAATATGGTATAGATACTTTAATTACAATTTTAATTTTTTTCTTATTATACTAGAATTACTAAATAAGTTAATATATTTTTATTATGTTCAACCGTTGGAATGATGAATTAAAAAACTAATTAAAATAATTAAAAAATATATTTTTCAAAAAAATTAATTAAAAACTAAATACCTAAAATAACGTGAAAAATAATAAAATTAATCACTACTACATTTGTAACATCTCAAACCCAGTCTAGACGTTAAGGCTAGATTAAGAAGGCTACACTAGCCACCGAAATGGCTAAGTTAAAATGCGTTACTTTTGAAGACCTTAAATAAACTCATGTTAATTAATGCAGTAGAAAAACCATTATTCATGTCATTTTGGAAATCTAGTCACCTTATCGAATTCTTTTTCAAATGCAATGCTACGAAAATTAGGGATAAATGTCAAATTTTACTTAAGCGAAAAATCATGTATTTTCCAGTTGTTATGCTTGAGTAAACCATGCATGCAAAAATATCCAAATGAAAAATTATCAAGCCACAGACTAGAAATAATTAAAAATTACAAACCAAAATCTGTAGAGACTTATTAATATTACTTATTAAAAATAGTCTGAGGTCCAATGTGATTCTCTGTATGTTTGGATCGATCCTAGTTATGAGAATTACCAATAAAGTTAAACACTATGGGGGTTAGCTTATGAAAGCTCAGTGTGAGTCAAAAAATTATTTAAATGGACATAAATATATAATATAGTGAAACATGTTAGAATTAACAGAAGAACATAGAGTCATCATTGGAATTTCATATCATTATATAGCCATTATCTAATCGATGTCAATTGGTGTATGAGTATGGACCATCATTCATTCGAGTAACAATCATTAATTTTGATATCATTCAATACAACAAAGTACAATACGTACATAAATTAATAACATTCTAGTATGTTGTGAGCATGATGCAATGTAAAAAGGTTCCTATCCAAACTATTTGTTACACACCACGAGTTCCCCAGAACTCATCATTCGAACTCCAAAATATTATGGGCTTAAGCCTGTTGTGGATAAAACCACTAATAACAATATGCAACAACTTATGCCAATAATAATGTAGACAAGTTGCTAGTAAAAATGCAATCAATCGTTGTTCCCCTCAGTACTTCAGGTGTAGTCCACTGACTACGTATAAATGTATACTCAATATGTTTCCATTACTCCAGAAAACTCCTTTGTCAATGTAACGCCCCGAATTTTAGGCCTAGAAGAAAGGGACTTCACGTATCGGAGGAATTGGAATTTAGCTATGCAAGTGGATGGCACAATTAAATGTCTGCTTTGGTGGTTAATGGCCCTGAGAAGTGTTGGAGAAATCTTGGGTTCAAACCTTGGCTTTAGCAAAAATTTTGGTTTTAAGTGAATAAAACCCTGGATGCTTGGATGAAGGCCCTTTAAATTATTGTGTTAAAAAAATTACACAAGGAAGTATGTGGTCTAGTGGTTATGGTATCATTAAGGTTGCAAGGGAGCCCGGGTTCAAGTCTTGGCTCTTGCAATTTATTTTACTTTTTGCTCTCAAGTGAATCTAGACGTTGGTATGTAGGGCTTATATTTTATTATGACTGATTGATGACACAAGTGAGCTTATGGCAGGGAGGCAAGTGGCGTGTGAACATGTGAGAAGGGCAAGGGTTCGAATCCCTTGCAAGCAAAATGCAATTATTTTGCTGCATGAGAATGGTAAGTGTTTGAATTGGATTGGAACTCTGAAAGGTTGTTGTGGACTTGGTAAAAGGGTGAAGTTTGAATTAGTCTGGGGTTTGCGTAGGAGTTTTGAATGAACTGGTGCTCACTCTCAAAGTTTCGATTTTTGTATTTTTCTCGGGATTCTTTTGCTTAGTGACCAAAGTTTTGCCTTCCTCCTATTTGGTAGCTGCTTTTCTTTTATTTTTGCTTTCACTCGGTAGCGGTATTGCTTCTTTTTGTCAACCGAATTTGGGTTGGTAGATTATCCTCCTTTTCTTAAACCGAATACTACTCTTTCCCTCACTTGATTTCCTTCAATCGTTTTTTTTTTTTTGCTCATTCTTAGATCGAATACCCTTAGTCTATACTTTTGCAAACCCTATTTTGAATCTAGCTTTGCTTTTGACCTATTACTTCTCCTCTCACTCTTAAAACCTTGTTCTCTTGTGTTGGCCGAATCTTCTAAGGCTTGAGCAATTCTTCTCTTCTTTTTTTTAGGCTGTGTGTCTTTTCTTCTACAAGGGACCTCTTGAGTCGTGGTAGGTGCCTTAAACTTTGTACGTTTTTACGCATGGGGTTGTAGATTCTAATGAATCAACTATTGGTTCTTGTGAAGGTAACAACTTTGGGGAGAATACGCAGTTTTGGGGCTTGAGGCGGTTGTGACTGTGATTGGTAAATAGTAGGTATAGTGATTTGATCAAGCATTTGCAATATTGTGATGTTGGATTAATGGAGTTTTATGACTAATGGTGGGGTGTTGAATCATAAGTGGTTGATCTCGGAGGCGTTCCAAACCATAAGTCTTTAACAGGTGTGTAATCACACCCCTTTGTTTTACTGTAGACCGGCAAGATGTCGAAAAGCCGGAAACATGGCGTATGATGCCACACGAGCGTGAGATCACACATGTGGGGAACCGAACCCATGAAACATAGGCGTACGACGGGTAAGGCCACCCTGAGCGATCTCATGGGCCTGGGCCGAAATGGGCCCAATGGGCTCGTGGGCTCGCGTGGGTATACTTTACTGTTAAGTGGGACGTAAATGGACTTGTCATGTCGCACGCATGACTTAGGTAGTTCTGGGCCTAAATGGGCCGTGTGGGCCCAATGGGCTCTTGGGTTCCACACAGATTAAATCTGTAATTTGTGATAAATGTTGGATTAGGCTATGTAGGTCACATAGCTGTGGCTGAATTTGGGCTAAATAGGCCACACGAGCTTGTGGGCCCACTCGGGCCGGGTAATAGGCCTTAGACCCATTTGCCCGTTATGTCTGTTTAGGTTACTTAAGTCGCTCGAGGAGACAATGGACCTTCGTTTGGGTCGTTAAGACCTCGGTTTGTAAAATTACCATAATACCCTTGTAAGGTAAAATGACCGTAATACCTTTATAGGGTAAAATGACCGTAATACCCTTATAGGGTAAACTACTATAATACCCCTGTAGGGTAAAATGACTATAATACTCCTGTAGGGTAAAATAAGCATAATACCCTTGTGTGGTAAAATGACTAAAATGCCCCTACATGGTAAATGGACTATTTTGCCCCCATGTGAGGTATTTATAAATATGTACAAGTATGACTGTATTTTAGCTTGATATCTAAACTGTAATGGATACATGTATGATTCTATGATATGACATGACATATGGCATGATGCATTGCATGGGGGTGGGTTTTTATATGATTGGAGGAAGTGTACTATCTTGGCAAACTCTCATCAGAAATTACTGATGGCTTTGAGCTCATTATAGTGGCGACTCTGCTTTGCAATTATCATTAGTGTCTTTATAACCGGTGCTATTTTGGAATGTAGGGATGGGTGGGTTGATTATATCCCCACATAGAGTGTAGGGCTGGCATGGAGATGGAGTGTAGAGGTTGGATTGGGTAGGACTTACGTATTGTTTCCCGTTACTGCATTGGTTACTGTTATTGTAATGGGCTAAGGCCCGAATATATATATATATATAACTACTTCTATAAACTGCTTACTATTACTAATATGGGTTTAGGCCCAGAATGTATTCGCTCTCTGTATGTTCGACTGTTTGTTATTATGGGATTACACACTGAGTTTTCGTAAACTCGCCCTTTCTTTTAACTGTGCAGGTAATCCCCAGCCTTAGATGATTTGGACCCGCGAGGGACTCGGAGGTGGCCACACGATTGTAGGGGATCTGTAACTTGACTTTATCTATTTAAATTTCATATTGGGTTTTTGATTATGTAATAAGGCTATTTGGGGGATTTTTAACTTTTATTGGGCTTTTGATTTCGTATTTTAAACTGCTAGAGTAGGAACATCGAGTTTTCAAAATAATAACATTTCAAAGAAAAGCCTGTATTTTTAACCTTATGGTTTTCAACTAGAGAAGCTTCTGCGGTTTTATTCGAATTAGGAAATCAAAGGTAACAAACGTTTTGATAAGTTAATTTCAGACGTAAAAATAGAATTTACCGAGTTTTCTCAAGCAATAAAAACTAAATGGGTTTTAACTTAAAAACAGTTTTCACCAACACATTCAAGTTTTAGAAGGCACTTTGATGTGACACGTCGGATTCGATCATAACATCTAGGTCAGGGTTGGGGTGTTATAGTCAACCACAAAATAACCAGTCCCAATGCACATGCAGTATGTCATACAATCTCATACATCGTCGTAAATCAGTACTTTCACATTTAATTGGCATTTTCAACATATGCCCTCATTTATCAAATACTTTTAGTAAATGGAAATAATATTCCAACTTTCAATTTACTAATAAAATGGTACAATTCAACAATTCACAATTTCATGTTTGTTTACAACTTTTCTTTCTGTGCATGCATAGCAATCTTTCGAACATATCATAACAAATCACTTGTACGAATATATCATGTATAAGCCCTATTTCATTCATAATAATGCTATACATACAATCCAAACATATATCAAATTAACCAACCAATCATGACAATGTCAATCATTCGAACATTTAGTCAAACTACCAACAATGTTGCCATGCCAAATAGTTAAGGCTCGAAACGTACCTAATTCGACGATTTACAAATTCAATTATTTAGATATTAAGCTAAGCCCAATCATTAAGCTAAATCATCAATTTAATCATAATATTTATTATTATCAAACAAGTTATTGAGTTTAGATCACACAACTTATGTACGCTCTTTAGCATCACACTAGTGAATTTTGCGGTTTTCTTAATAAACTTTAATATAGACTTAAATTAAAGTAAATTAAATCAGTATAGAGTTTAATTAATACACCTCTTATATATCTCCTAAACACCCACTTATGGTTTCAATTCAATCATCACAATTCCAACTATTTTTTGAATCAAAACTAGCTAGATTTCTTATATTATTTTGATGCGAATTGTATGCACAAACGTTTTTAGACTTTACTGTTGATTTGGAGTGTTTGGGTCAGCACCTAACACATTTAAATACTGGAAAATCAGTATCTAATCTAAATTAAAATCCTTAATTTAATCAATTCAAAACCTTTCCCCAAAATCTATGTCGAAACAATAAACTATTTTACGATTACCCACACTTACACTTCCCAATTTGTCAGATCTAATTTGTCGATTGATCAAGAATGATTTTACCTAATTAAAATGTGATGAAAGGATGATTAGGAGGGGTTAAAGAACCCAAAATCATGCTAGAAAAAGATTATAAATAAATAAATAAAAAATATCCCCATTTTATTTCCTATAAGCTCGCGCACCACTACTCGTGATGGGCATTAGAGCCGATTTAAAACCACTTTCAAGATCACATAAAAAGCTGGAAAAATAACCATTAAATCTTTAAAAATCCCCCAAATTTTAGATTTAGAATTTTGGGTTTTTAACTTACAAGATTCATCAATAAATTGAAAGAAAATAAGAACTTACACAAGCTAGTTGAAAGGGGCAACAATAGAGTTCTTTTGGGGCATCAATAGAGGTCGATCGTGAGTGCCGAAATTTTTTATTTAAGGCTAGAAATTTTATGATAAATTGACAGCAAGAAGAAAAAAATAATGGTGCAATAACCCATTGCAAAAAGAAGAGAAATTGATGGTGAATCTTGGTGGCTTGGGCGGTGGCACACAAGGGTAGGGAAAATTTAACTTAAAGGCTTAAAAATAAAAGAAAATTTTGTATTTATACATAGTGTAACACCCCAAACCCGACATAGACGTTATGGCCAAAACTGCGATGTCACATTGAAGTATTTTTTGAAAAACATGATTCCATTGAAAAATCTGTTCTCTTATTAAAACCTCTTTGTAATCTTAACGAAAGTTTAGGATATCTTGATCTTTGTTAAAACTCAAATCATTTCAGCAAAATGTTAACCATATTGGATTGTTATTACATTAAAAACAATGTTTGTTGTGAAAGCTTTTAAAATATGTTGCGTAAACGTGGTGTTTTTAGAAAAAAACACTTAACTCTTTAAAAATCTGCGGCCTACTACTAACATATATAAATCAAGTAAATAAATCCCAAATTATAATAAAATCTTAAAGAGGCCTTATTTCAAAACCCAACTTAAATTACTTATAAATTAAAAGATAAAGATGAAAGCAAATGTGGTTGTGTAGCCCCTATCGAGTCCCTCGCAGCACCGATCCGCCTAAGGATTACCTGAGCAGCAAAGCGGAAGAGTGAGTTTAAGAAAACTCAGTGTGTCATCCCTCAACAACAGTCAGTCATACAGAAGGAAATTATATTCTGGGCCTAAGCCCGTTTCAGTAACAGTCTAGTATCAGTTAAGGCCTTAGCCTATTATAGTATTAGTATCAGTGTGGGCCTTAGCCCATTTCAGTAACCCTATCAGAAATGCAATCAGAAATCCTACCCATCCATCCTCTACACTCCACTCCGTCCAGCCCTACACTCTATGTGGGGATAAAATCAACCCACCCATCCCTACACTCTAAAATATAGCACCGGTTGCAGCACGAAATAGTATTTGCAGCAGAGCTGCCAGTACAGTACACTTCCTTCAAATATTATAAACCCGTCCCCATGCAACATATCATAATATTATGCATGTATGCAATATATATATAAAATGGCATGCTCGATTACAGTCGTACATATATAAGGGCGTAATAGTCATTTTACCTTATAGGGACATAATAGTCATTTATCAATTTGGGGTCTAGGTATACTTACTGACCTAACAGTAGGTCCATAGTCATCTCGGGCGACCCGTTCAACATTAACAGTCAAACAGTAAAAATGGGCCCAAGGCTCATAATGAGGTCCATGTGGGCCCACACACCCGTGTGGCCCTCTAAGCCCAAAAATGGCCTTGATCGTGTGAACTACATAGCCTGATCCAATAATCTCCTGGGGCGTTACAACTCTACCCCCTTAAAACAAATTCGGCCGCGAAATTTACCTGGTCTAAATAGATGAGGGTATTATTACCGCATTTCCTCCTCGGGTTCCCACATGGCTTCCTCTGAGCTGTGATTATGCTAAAGTACCTTAACTAGTGGAATAGTCTTCTTCCTTAACACTTTTACATCACGCTCTAGAATTTGAGCTGGTTTTTCCTTGAAAGTTAGATCTGGCCTAACCTCAATCTTCTCAGTCGAGACAACATGTGTGGGATCAGAGTGGTAACGCCTCAGCATGGAGACGTGGAACACATCGTGAATCCGGTCCAACTCTGGAGGTAACTCAAGTTGATAGGCAACTGGTCCTACACGCTTCAGTATGCGGTAAGGCCCAATGAACCTAGGGCTTTGCTTGCCCTTCCGTCCAAACCTCAGTACCCTCTTCCATGGCGAGACCATGAGAAATACTAAGTCCCCCATAGAATACTCAATCTCCTTGCGCTTCAGATCCGCATATGACTTATGTCTGTCAAATGCCGCCTTCAGTCAATCTCGGATCAATCTAACTTTATCCTCAGTATCAGAAATCAATTCAGGGCCCAGAACATTCTGCTCGCCCAATTCAATCCAACATGAAGGAGTACGACATCTACGACCATATACTGCCTCGTATGGTGCCATATGTATGCTAGACTGATAGCTATTGTTATACGCAAACTCAGCTAACAGCAAGTAGTCCTCCCAACTGCCTCAAAAATCTATCACACAACTCTTTAACATGTCCTCCAGTATTTGAATCACCCTATCTGACTAACCATCTACCTGAGGATGGAACGCAATACTAAAGTCTAACCTGGTACCCAGACCTTTATGCAGCTTTTTCCAAAATTGAAACATGAAGCGAGGATCCCTATCGGATATTATGGAAACTGATACCCCATGCAGTCACACTATCTCAGGCACATACAGTTTAGCCAACTTCTGTAGTGAGTAATAAGTACGAATAGGTATGAAATGGGTAGACTTGGTCAATCGATCCACGATGACCCATATTGAATCTTTCTTAGAAGGCATTAGGGGTAGCCCACTGATAAAGTCCATAGTTACTCTCTCCCACTTCCAAAGTGGAATTTTAACTGGCTAAAGCAATTCTGAAGGTAACTGATGTTCAGCCTTAACTTATTGGCAAGTAAGGCATTTACTCACAAAGTTGGTAACTTCATGCTTAAGACCAGGCCACCAATATAACTCACGAAGGTCTCGCTACATCTTATCCCCATCGAGATGCATAGCATAAGGACTACTATGCGCCTCTCGCAGTATAGACTGCCTCAAATCAGTATCCCTCAGTACACAGACTCTTCCACGGAAACATAGTACCCTTTCACTATTTAGTCCAAAATTTGAAGTTTTCCCACTCTCAATCTGTCAGAATTGGGGACCCAGTTACTCATCCTCCAACTGTTTACGCTTAGTCTGCTCAATTCATATTGGTTTAACCTAAAGTTTGGCCAACAGACTACCATCATCAAAAAAGTTGAGATGAGTGAACATTGCCCTCAGATTCGTCATAGCCCAACAACTCAGTGCGTTAGCCACCACATTAGCTTTACCAGGATGGTATTCAATCAAACAGTCATAATCCTTAAGTAGCTCAATCTATCTATGCTGCCTAAGATTTAGCTCCTTCTGAATGAGGAGATACTTGAGGCTCTTGTGATCCGTGTAAATGATACACTTCTCACCGTACAGGTAATGCCTCTAAACTTTTAGTGCGAATACAATTGCAGGCAACTCCAAGTCGTGTGCCGGATAATTCGCGAAATGAGTCTTAAGCTGGTGAGACGCGTATGCCACCACCTTACCGTCTTGCATCAATACACAACCCAAACCAACGTGTGATGCATCGCTGTAGATAGTAAATTCTTTCCCAGGCTCTGGCTGTATTAGGATAGGGGTCTTAGTCAAAACTTTCTTAAGTTTCTCAAAACTTTCTTATTGAGCATCAGTCTAGTTAAACGGCACACCCTTACGCAATAACTTAGTTAGAGGTGCAGCAATCAATGAAAACCCCTCAACAAACTGTCTATAATACCTTGCCAGACCCAGAAAACTTTGGATCTCAGATACCATCCTAGGCGGCTTCCAATCCAGAATAGCTTTAATTTCCTGAGGATCAACCCTAATCCTTTCAGCAGATACTACATGGCCCATAAATGTTACCTTTCGTAACCAAAACTCGCACTTGCTGAACTTAACGTATAGTTGTTTCTCCCTCAAAATCTATAGAACAACTCAGATATGTGCATCGTTATCATCTTCAGTTCTCGAATACAGTAAGATTTCATCTATAAAAACCACTATGAATCGATCTAGATAGGCTAGAACACTCAGTTCATTAGATCCCTAAAAGCCACTGGTGCATTAGCCAGTCCAAACGGCATCACTAGGAACTCGTAATGGCCATAACGAGTCCTAAATGCTATCTTGTAAACATCAGCCTCTTTGACTCTCAGTTGATGATACCCCGATCAGAGATCAATCTTAGAGAAGATCGAAGCTCTTCGAAACTGGTCAAATAAATTGTCTATCCTCAGTAGGGGGTACTTATTCTTAATGGTCAATTTATTCAATTACCGGTAGTCGATTCACATATGCATAGATCCATCCTTCTTTTTTACAAACAGAACTGGTGCTCCCCATGGAAACACACTAGGTCGGATGAACCCTCAATCCAATAATTCTTGAATCTGAGCATTAAGCTCCACTAGCTCCTTCGGTGCCATTCTATAAGGGGCGATAGACACCGGAGCTGTACCAGACAGGAGCTCAATCCCAAACTCAACTTCACGGTTTGGCAGTAACCTAGGCAATTCATCGAGAAAAAATCTAAAAATTCCTTAATTGTTCTGATATCCTTAACAGAAGAAACCTTAGAATTAGAAATACTGATGTAGGCAAGATACGCCTCACAACCCTTTCGTACCAATTTTTCGTTCCTTAGCGTAGAGATCACGTTTGATAAATAATTTTGACGCTCTCCAATTACAACTACCTCATCACCCTCTTTAGTTTTCAGTACCATCCGTTTAGTAGCACAATCCAAGTTCACTTAATGCTTAGCCAGCCAGTCCATGCCCAATATTAAGTCAAATTCTTCAAAAGGGAGTTCCATTAAATCCGCCAAAAAGATCATTCCTTGAACCTCTAAAGGTATATCCTTAAACAGTTTATTCACTCTCACTGACTACCTTAATGGACTCAACACAGTAACCTCACTCGCAGTGTTTTCAACCATTATACCCAAAGTCTCAGATACAGTGCATCCTCTCGACGGCGTGCAGCATAAACTAGTGCTGGTTGCCTCGCCTCAGTACGACCAACACCTCTGCCTGGTGCTCCACGACCACGACCCATACCATTTCCACCTCTGGCCTGACCACAGCCTCTAAGTGACTGCTGAACACCTCTCCGCAGATGAATAGTACCCATACCAGTAGCTTACATCTGATCGGGCCTCCGTGGACAATCTCCGATACGGTGCTCTAATGATCTACGCCTTAAACACGCCCTAATCTATTTCCAGCATTCTCCCTGATGGCGTCTCCCAGTAGCAGTAACAGGAGGCCCAACTCTAATAGGCCCATCAACTCTGGCCTTTTTCTTAGGCCTCTGAAATGAATTTGAGGGCTTTGAATCCCTCTTGTTCTTACCCTTTTCCTTCTCACGGTTCTGGCGCTCAGCGCGCTTCACATCCTTAGTGATCTTCGCATTATCGACTAAAGCAGAAAAATCTCACCCCTCTATGGAGCTATCAAAACCCGCAGACTATGTCTGAGGCCATCCTTGAAACGAACATAGCACTCATATTCAGTTGCCACTATCCCCGAGCATAATGGCTTAATCGCAAGAATTCTGCATCATATTTAGCCACTAATTTATCCCCCTGAGTTAAATTCAAAAACTCTCTCCTCCAAGCATCTACATAGCTAGCACCCATATACTTTCCCTGGGAAGCAGTCTTGAAAAAGCCCCAGGTCAATCGGTCGTGCTGAGTACCCTCTTTCACTGTAAGCCACCACTGATAGGCTTTGTCTCGCAGCAATGACACTGTACCTTTTAGTTTCTGCTCGGGGGTACAGTCGAGGTCGTCCATAACCCTCTCTGTGGCCTCAATCTAATATTCAGCCACGTTAGGGGCAACTCCATAATACATAAAAATCTTAGCCCCATTAGACCAGAGTCATTCCGTAACCGACCTACGGCCCACAGTACCAATATTGGGCCCATCACCCTCTTCAAAATTTGCAACATAGCTTGGGATAGTTCGTCGTCCCCAGCTGAATGATCGTGTGACCTAGTCTCAGTCACAGATAAAGCCGATGCCTTTCTAGCTTCAACATTGGGCATGTGGCCAAATGTTAAAGACCCAACCCGAACACTTCCACGGCCTCCGCTGTAATATCCTGATTTTGGGCCTAGTCGAAATAGTGGTTTTGTGACCACAAAATCCAAGGTAGAAATAATTATTTTATGATTATTTTGAGGTCTATGATATGATTGCATGATTGTGTGAAAATTTCGTGAAGAAATTTTATTCATAAAGTGCTTAAATTGAAATTAGGGACTAAATTGAATAATTTGTAAAACTTGCATTCTAGGAGTTTTTAGTATGAAATTGTTTTGGAATATTAATTAGGAGGTCTTAAATAGCAATTTGACCAATTTCTAAGTCTATGGACAAAAATTGGATATGGATGGAAATTTTGGAAAGTTTAGTAGTAAGGGCATTTTGGTCATTTAGGGGTAAAATGAATTAAAATACAAAATTAAAAGCCAATTTTGCTCATATTCAACCCCATGGCCGAATATAGCAAGGATAAACCATGGATAGGGTTTTTCAAGCTTCCAAGCTCGATTGTAAGTCCGTTCTAGCCCCGTTTTTCAAGTTCTTTACGTTTTTGGAATCCCGGTAACTTGATTAAGCTTATTCTAGCAATAATTTAAGCTAGGGTTCATATTTGGAAAAATACCCATAGGTGAAATGTGTTTATTTTGATTTTTTATGGTATAATATGAAGGCTGAAATTATGTTAAACAACTTTTGCTAAGCGATTTTAAGCAAAAATGAGTAAAACGGCTTAATCGGTAAAAATTGTTATTGTTCATAACTATGTGTTAGAGTGAGAATTTGATGTTGTCATAGAAGGGAAAAATTTCCAGCATGTCATAAAACATAAGAAAATATGCTGAAGTTTAATTTATGAGATTTGGGGCAAAAGTGTAAATATGCGAATGTTTAGAGGCAAAACTGTAATTTTGCCAAAATATGATTTTGGGTTAATTTGAATAATGTGAGCCCTAATTATGCTATATTTTAAATGATAGAGCAAGGAAAACTAAAATTCGGCCTAAAATGGGGAAAATACCAAGTTGTGGACGAAATGGTAAAAGTAGCCATTTTCACATACGAGGTAAGTTCATATGTAAATGTTGGTAACACAGTTATTATTTTAAATGTTTTTATGTTATTTAAATGATATGATAATTATTATAAAATATTATACTCGTGATAATAGTTTGATAATATGTCAAATTATGTGATATACTTGGAAAATGTGAAATATTCTCGAGTATCGGTATCGGCATTCCGTAGAAGATGGTTGAGACACATGATTGGGAAAAAGGTCTCGTTGAACCTTAGGAATGGATTAGGATACAAGTGACATGTCACTGGGAGGTATATACTTAACCCTCGGGTTGAAAACTCAATATAACAACAATATGGTAAGATGATAAATGAAAATGTGATATGAATGTCTCGGTGATGATCATGCAAATGATGTTTATGTTTGCTTATATAGTTGTGTTACTTGCTATTTGCATGTGAACTTACTAAGCATTTGTGCTTACTCCCTCCTTTTCATTCCTTGTAGTGTTGACAAGCTAGCTCAGAAATCGAAAACGGTCGGAGGCACGCTCATACTATCCGTATACCATCTTGGCATAATGGCTTGTATATTTTGAGTATGGCATGTATAGCATTATAATCATTTTGTATATATGGTCTTATGATATGGTTATTGAGTGGTATGGAAATGCTTGGTAATGATTAGCCATTGGAATGGCTAATCATGATCATATTTGGTGTTATGTATGCTAAATTGCTAGCTAATCCATGGGAACCATGAAATGGGTAAAATTTACCATAAAATAGATTCAGACAGCAGTAGTAATGTGAATTTGAAAAATCACTAAAAATAGTAGAAATAGAATTAAATAATGAATAAGTTATGGAATTGAAGCTTGATGAGTCTATTTTCATATGGATGGAGTAAAACAGGTATATGAGTTATATTTTATGAGATGTTTAAATTTTTGTGAAACAGGGCCAGAGTAATTTCTGGATCCCCTGTTCTGACTTTGGAAATTCACCATAAAATTTTCAAAGATAATTAGAAGTCATGATTTATATGTACAGATTCCTTATTGAGTCTGTTTTATTATAAATAAACGGCATAGTCATTGAAACTCTGTACAAGGAGATATCTGATTCGTAATACACAGAGGTCAGAGCAGTCGAACCCTGAAACAGGGGAGACTTTAACTAATAAACTGTACTAATTTGCTTGACCAAAAATTCTATTAAAAAATTACTAAATAGATATATGAGTCTAGTTTTAGAGAAAATTTACGGAATTGGATTTCAAGTTTTGGAACTCGAGATTATAATTTTTAAGCGACTATGACGCAGATTGCTAGCTTGACTGAAAATTTTAAAAATAAATTGTTTGAGCTGTTTAAAGTAATGAATTAAGTCTGTTAACACCTCGTGTTCGACTCCGACGACGGTCTCGGGTACGGGGCGTTGCATTTGGTGGTATCAGAGTAGGTTTAGTCGGTTCTCGGACTAACTTAGCATGCGTAAAAATTTAGCTATACATGCCACTGATCTGTGATAGTGTGATGTCTTCCGACGCATATGAGTACCGTCTTATTTAAACAGGGTACTCTCCAACCGAGCTGCGCTAACCATGTTCAATGTTATGTGAAGGTATTTGAGTAAAATTATGATTATGATAAGTCTCGGTTCAAAAAAGTATGAATAAAAGTTTATGATACATATGTGATAAATATCCATATTTGCTTAATGCTCATATGATGTAGTGTATATGGCTTACTTGATAAGATGAACGGAATAAATAGAAAGTAGTAGAGGTATGAATAAAAGTCATAATATTATGATATGAATGAAAATGTCCTTGTCTTGATTTGGACGTCGAATGTTGATGAATGCTAATGATATATAATTTTTATGAGATAAAGGATTATAATGAAATGAACTTATCTATGTTAAATTGTTGGACTGAATTATATGATTGTAATGACATGTACATGATGCACGAAATGAAAGTTGTGATTGTGATGCAAATATCTATGTTTGTTTGGCCCTATATGATGTCATGAGCATGAATTAATTTAATTAAATGAATGGATAAGTAAAGCTATCTAGAAAACATAGAATGTATGCATAAGTATATTGTCTAAATGGGACAAGAGAGGAAAAGTTGTGTAAGCCAACATGAATGTTGCATTGCTGAATGAATGACATGATTTTGATGATGTTGCTATGATGATGGAAGTTGTGTCATATGTGTATGTATAAGAAAGTCGAGTCGAGGTCCTACAACCTCTCCCCTTACAGAAGTGGTACTTATAATGGAATTTCATGAGATTTGTATTGAATAAGTTTCCACTTGAGAACCCAAAGAGTTCAAAGATAAAATAATTATAAGTATGATCGTGAGATTGAAAATGAGCTGATAAGTAAAGTTAGAGCCAGTAAAGTATCGGATTGACGTAAAGATTATTGGAGTTATGCACTGTCCCAATTAGAGAGGGAATTCTCTTTGGTAAATCGAATTACTCAGTGCAAGGTCGGAAAAAAGTGTAAATCAAATTTATTCAGAACTCGCCTTCTTTAGTGAATGGTTTAATATGAAATTTGTGACGGCAGAACTAGTTGGGGAAATGATATTTGAAATGTGAACTATCTGAGTGTGACAGTTATGACTGGACAGATTTAGCAGTCTCTTTTGAGATGTTCTATGTGTTTACCCGTTCTTAGAAATATTTCTATAGCTATTGATCTTCTGAAGAAATTCTTGTTATATGGGAATGTCTTCTAATTCTGGTGTTGGATGAAAGCATTGGTAGCCTGACTGATTTATAATTTATACTGCTCTATTTCATCGGGTATTCTATTTCATTTCGTCTGATAAGAATTGATGAGAGAATACATATGATATTATAATTCTGTTTCTTCTACTTGATACTTCATCTGATATATATGTATGGGAAGATATATTAATCTTGTTATATTTGATTTTAGTGGGATTAAATGATGTTTTCCTTTGGACTTTCTTTCTTTGCAGAATTATCGGGGTATTCTATATTTTCTCTATGAGTTTGGTTTTTGATTCTTCAGCATAGTATCGTATCTTGGGTTTCTTTATCCTAGATCTTTTTATTCTGGATTTCTTTATTCCGGGTTTCTCTATCTTGGATTTCTTTATTCGGTTTTCTTGTTATCTTTGTTCCATAATTTGTCAATTATGACTCATGTTCGAAGTGCGTTCTTCAGCTCGTAATAATCATGTCAAATATGACTATACTTCTAATTTGATCTTGGTAATGTGGTGATTTTAGTATTGGGATTTTTTCTAATTTACGTGTAAGGATTTGACATCGATGAAAGGCATAGGTGATAAAAGCGCGAGTTTCAGTCGGTATGGTGAATTATTTATTTGAAAGATTTCATGTGACAATTATGTCAGGATTATTTTTCTCAAGTCTGATAATAGAATTTCATTTTTGTACTGATAAAAGAGTAAATAGTCTAAACGAGAAGTGTATATTTATTAGAAAGAGTTGGATATTAGTTAAAGTCACTGCGAATGATAAGGTTTTCATCTTATGAAAGCTGAAAAGTTTATTACATGTTGACAGAGTTCGGATGGATGAGAATATTGGTAACCGAAGCGTCTGAACTAGACTAGTCTACATTGAGCAAAGACTTCCTGACTTTCAGTAATGTACTGTTGTATGAATTGTGATGTGTTTCAAGACAGTGAGGTAATGTGATAGTTTAGAGCATTCAATGTTACATAAAATCTGAGTTGTTAAAGAGGTTAAAGCTGAGCATTGGGATCTATCAAAATTATCCTTGTCAATGTTGATATTGGGATGGAAATGAGAAGGATTATTCTTGAGGCCATATCGAATTATTTCTATGGCAAGAAAGAGGAAAATGTGATGTATCCTATTCTTAAATGTTTGGAGAAATCTATAAATCATATCGGTATTGAATGAATTCCTACTCATCAGATTCATGGAATTTCAGGTCTCTTTGATTGTTGGATTTCTTGGAATTCCGGTCTCCATTAATCAAGTTAAGATCCTGGTTTTATGTCATGATATCATGGGAAACTGAGAAGGGTTGAAAATTTAAGAACAGTTGAGAGTTGAGACTGTAAGCTTTTAGACCATATGAGAAATTAAAGAGATGTATTGGAGGTATAGCCTAAGTGAAAGTTCTTCAGCACCGAATATGAGATTAAAAGTGAAGACCACTTTTCCGGTAAGATTTTCGGGGACGAAAATCCCTAAAAGGGGGGAGAGTTGTAATATCCTGATTTTGGGCCTAGTCGAAATAGTGGTTTCGTGACCACAAAATCCAAGGTAGAAATAATTATTTTATGATTATTTTGAGGTCTATGATATGATTGCATGATTGTGTGAAAATTTCGTGAAGAAATTTTATGCATAAAGTGCTTAAATTGAAATTAGGGACTAAATTGAATAATTTGTAAAACTTGCATTCTAGGAGTTTTTAGTATGAAATTGTTTTGGAATATTAATTAGGAGGTCTTAAATAGCAATTTGACCAATTTCTAAGTCTATGGACAAAAATTGGACATGGATGGAATTTTTGGAAAGTTTAGTAGTAAGGGCATTTTGGTCATTTAGGGGTAAAATGAATAAAAAAACAAAATTAAAAGCCAATTTTGCTCATCTTCAACCCCATGGCCGAATATAGCAAGGATAAACCATGGCTAGGGTTTTTCAAGCTTCCAAGCTCGATTGTAAGTCCATTCTAGCCCCGTTTTTCAAGTTCTTTACGTTTTTGGAATCCCGGTAACTTGATTAAGCTTATTCTAGCAATAATTTAAGCTAGGATTCATATTTGGAAAAATACCCATAGGTGAAATGTGTTTATTTTGATGTTTTATGGTAGAATATGAAGGCTGAAATTATGTTAAACAACTTTTGCTAAGCGATTTTAAGCAAAAATGAGTAAAACGGCTTAATCGGTAAAAATTGTTATTGTTCATAACTATGTGTTAGAGTGAGAATTTGATGTTGTCATAGAAGGGAAAAATGTTCATCATGTCATAAAACATAAGAAAATATGCTGAAGTTTAATTTACGAGCTTTGGGGCAAAAGTGTAAATATGCAAAATTTTAGGGGCAAAACTGTAATTTTTCCAAAATATGATTTTGGGTTAATTTGAATAATGTGAGCCCTAATTAGACTAAATTTTAAATGATAGAGCAAGGAAAACTAAAATTCGGGCTAAAATGGGGAAAATACCAAGTTGTGGACGAAATGGTAAAAGTAGCCATTTTCATATGCGAGGTAAGTTCATATGTAAATGTTGGTAACATAATTATTATTTTAAATGTTTTTATGTTATTTAAATGATATGATAAATATTATGAAATATTATACTCGTGATAATTGTTTGATAATATGTCAAATTATGTGATATACTTGGAAAACGTGAAATACTATCGAGTATTGGTATCGGCATTCCGTAGAAGATGGTTGAGACACATGATTGGGAAAAAGGTCCCGTTGAACCTTAGGAATGGATTAGGATACAAGTGACATGTCACTGGGATATTTGGGCATCCGAACTCGTTGAGTTGAGTCCGAGTTCACTTATGGATGCGAATGTCCTCGTTGAGTTGAGTCCGAGGCATCCGAGCTCGTTGAGTTGAGTCCGAGTTCACTTATGGATGCGAACGCCCGAGCTCATTGAGTTGAGTCCGAGTTCACTTATGGGTGGGTTACATGGTAGCTTGGCTACATATGTGGCACTTATGTGCAAACTTTCCATGTATCCAAATTATATTCCGATGTGTTCAACGGGTAAAATTCTACTCAAATGGAGGAATACTCGAGATGAAAGGGACGTATTGGTAAGTGTTGTGAAATGGATACTTTGAATAGGTATGTACTTAACCCTCAGGTTGCAAACTCGATATAACAACAATATAGTAAGATGATAAATGAAAATGTGATATGAATGTCTCGGTGATGATCATGCAAATGATGTTTATGTTTGCTTATATAGTTGTGTTACTTGCTATTTGCATGTGAATTTACTAAGAATTTGTGCTTACTCCCTCCTTTTCATTCCTTGTAGTGTTGACAAGCCAGCTCGGAAATCGGAAACGGTCGGAGGCACGCTCACACTATCCGTATACCATTTTGGCATAATGGCTTGTATATTTTGAGTATGGCATGTATAGCATTATAATCATTTTGTATATATGGTCTTATGATATGGTTATTGAGTGGTATGGAAATTTTTGGTAATGATTAGCCATTGGAATGGCTAATCATGATCATATTTGGTGTTATGTATGCTAAATTGCTAGCTAATCCATGGGAACCATGAAATGGGTAAAATTTACCATAAAATAGATTCAGATAATGAGAGTGATGTGAATTTGAAAAATCACTAAAAATAGTAGAAATGGAATTAAATAATGAATAAGTTATGGAATTGAAGCTTGATGAGTCTATTTTCATATGGATGGAGCAAAACAGGTATATGATATTTTATGAGATGTTTAAATTTTTGTGAAACAGGGCCAGAGCAATTTCTGGATCCCCTGTTCTGACTTTGGAAATTCACCATAAAATTTTCAAAGATAATTAGAAGTCATTATTTATATGTACAGATTCCTTTTTGAGTCTAGTTTTATTATAAATAAACGGCATAGTCATTGAAACTTTGTACAGGGAGATATCTGATTCGTAATACACAGAGGTCAGAGTAGTCAAACCCTGAAACAGGGGAGACTTTAACTAATAAAATGTACTAATTTGCTTGACTAAAAATTCTATAAAAAAATTAGTAAATAGATATATGAGTCTAGTTTCAGAGAAAATTTACGGAATTGGATTTCAAGTTTCAGAACTCGAGATATGAATTTTTAAGTGACTGTGACGCAGATTACTAGCTTGACTGAAAATTTTAAAAATAAATTGTTTGAGCTGTTTAAAGTAATGAATTAAGTCTGTTAACACCTCGTGTTCGACTCCGGCGACGGTCTCGGGTACAGGGCGTTACATCCGCCGCAGCCTCTTGTACCCCTTCCACGAGTACCTCTGGTGCTCAATATCGAATTACGCTTTATCTATATTAACAGTTTTATGCATTAGTTTACGGTTCCAGTGTTTATTAATGGATGTTTTACGAAAAATAGTATTAGTAATTCAGAGTTTTTGTTTTCGCAGATCGAAATCTTACTACTATTTTAGGTCACCCTAAACATAGTATTTCGATACAGTCTATTGCCTACAGTAGTCTCAGTATATCAATTTGAACAAACAGTAGTTTCAAAGGACTTACAGAATCAGTGCCAGAGACTCAGTGTACCACACATTTAGTAGAACATTTCCAAGTATTTCAAAACATTTCAAACAGTTCTTTTTCAAAATTTCAAATTTAAAAGAAACCCAAATCGACAGTCGAGTTTTGTAACTTGACTCTGATACCACTAAATGTAACACCCTAAACTCGACCTAGACGTTATGGCCGAAACTGCGATGTCACATTGAAGAGCTTTTCAAAAAAAACATGATTCCGTTGAAAAATCTGTTCTCTTATTAAAACCTCTTTGTAATCTTAACGAAAGTTTAGGATATCTTGATCTTTGTTAAAACTCAAATCGTTTCAGCAAAATGTTAACCATATTGGATTGTTATTACACTTAAAATAATGTTTGTTATGGAAGCTTTTAAAATATGTTGCGTAAACGTGGTGTTTTTAGAAAAAAAAATTTAACTCTTTGAAAATCTGCAGCCTACTACTAACATATATAAATCAAGTAAATAAATCCCAAATTATAATAAAATCTTAAAGAGGCCTTTTTACAAAACAAATACGCAACTTAAATTACTTATAAATTAAAAGTTAAAGATGAAAGCAAATGCGGTTGTGTGACCCCCATCGAGTCCCTCGCAGCACCGATCTGCCTAAGGATTACCTGGGCAGAAAAATGGAAGAGTGAGTTTAAGAAAACTCAGTGTGTAATCCCCAACAACGATCGATCATACTGAAGGCAATTCTGATGCAGGCCTAAACCCGTTTCAAGAACAATCCAAAGACGATTAAGGCCTTAGCCCATTCTGATGTCGATATTAGTGTGGGTCTTGCCCATTTTAGTAACAATATCAGAAATGTAATCAGAAATCCTACCCACCCATCCCTACACTCCAAAATATAGCACCGGTTGAGGCACTAAATAGTATTTACAACAGAGCTGCCAGTACAGTACACTTCCTCCAAATATTATAAACCCGTCCCCATGCAACATATCATAATATTATGCATGTATGCAATATATATATAAAATGGCATGCTCGATTACAGTAATACATACATAAGGGCGTAACAGTCATTTTACCTTATAGGGACATAACAGTCATTTATCAATTTGGGGTCTAGGTATACTTACCGACCCAACAGTAGGTCCACAGTCATTTCAGGCAACCCGTGCAACCTTAATAGTCAAACAGTGAAAATGGGCCCAAGGCCCATAATGTGGCCCACGTAGGCCCACACTTCTGTGTGGCCCACTAAGCCAAAAAATGGCCTTGACCATGTAAACTACACAGCCTGGTCCAATAATTTCCACACGTCCATGTGGTTTACCCGTGTGAGGCCCACAGGCCCGTAGGGCCCACACGACTTATTTTGGCCCATCATGGCCCTAATCGGCCTTAGACCATGAAATTGCCCATGGCTGGCCTTAACGATCTTACGCCCACATTTAGGCGTTCAGACTACCACATGAGTGAGTGCACGCTCGTGTAGTGTCGACGGTCACCTATTTCGTCTTTTGCTGACTTACAATTATGGCAATGTGATTACACACCTGATAGGATTCTAGGTTCGTAACCCCTCTTGAGATGAACCGTACCTAAAACAAATGACGAAACCATCACCAGCATTAGTCATGCTTAATACTAAAATAATCCCGAAACAAACTTGTTACCGTCACTTACTTCCACTGTGTTAACCGGTGTAGCCTTACAACTCCATAGGTAAATAAAGTCCAACACGATTAGATGTTGCCAAAATAACATCATTAGAACCTTAACGTAGTTTAATCAAAATGGCCTCATTTCCTAATCAATTGGGCATAACTTCCCCCTTACTAGAAGACTTACCGAGTCCATGTGACAAGAGTTAAGCGTAAGAAGAAGAATAGATTTGGCAGAGAATCAAAAAAGAGGATTGCACTGAAACGGCAACAGAAGAGGGTGTAACGATAGGTACAAAAAAAGAAAAGAAAATCTGAAAGAGCAAAATTCAAGCAGGGACCTACCAAAAACACAAACCCAGACTCAGAGAAAAGAGTAGTCGGCCTACACCCCACATGAAAGCTAGAAGCACTCGCTTTGACCGAGGCAACAATGGAACAGTTACCCCTTCTAATAGAAATCGACAACATAAGAAAAAGGAAAGAAGAGATGAGGATCGGCAATGAAGAACAAGGGAAAGATTGATGGAATAAAAACAATATTTAGCTATAAGGGAAGGAGGTATTCGGCTACACAAAACCGAGTGTGAGCAATGGGAAACCAACAAGAATAATCGAGAGAAGAAAAGTGAGGGAGAGAGGGAAATTCGATCAATCAAATCACAATATTAGAGAGCAAAACCAAAATAGGCCAACCCAAAAAATACCCGAATGGTCACAAGTAATATTTGGATACCAAAAGGGGAGAAAGCCAAACCGAAAAGTAAAGAGAAAGGATAATAGAAGCTAAATTCAGCACCAGAGGCAAAAAGGGTGAGCTAATGTCGATTTTGTCAAAAAGAAACTCCTAATTCGGCAAGACCTCTAAAACAACCCCCACACTTGGCTCTTCCAACCTTTCCCACCTCAACTGAAACTCTTTGAACAAGAATTCAATTTTGGCACAACCTCCCCCCTCTTCCAGAATCCCTCAAATCTCTCCTAAAATCACTCTTAATCTTACTCTCCCTAAATCCCTCTACAACTCACTCCAATCAATCACTCCTCTATCCAAATCCACTATTTTCTCCCACAATTCCTCTATGTCGTCCACTCCCCTCTCAACCACTCAATTTAAATTCCATTCAAACACCTCAATTCCAGTCAACTTAAGACACTTCCATAACACTTACAGCAAAATAAAAATGCTCTTTTTGCATTGCCAAGCCTCGAACCTCAGACCCCAAGAAAAACTCCACACGCCACTTGCCTTTAGACCAACATGCCCCTTTTTTTGTGTTTTATCCACATTTATTGAAGAAGCCTACTGACTAGAGACAAAGTTTATTCAAGTAAAAACAAAATTTTGTACAAGCCAAGACTTGAACCCAGGACTTCACCAAAACTTCTCAGGACACTCAACCACTAAAGCAAGCATGCATTTATGCAACACAACATACAAAATAAATACTTAAATTTTGGGGCGTTACACATAGAGTTCAAGGGTATGGGCAGCATACACATTAAAAAAATAAGAGATTTTGCAAAACTGAACTATTTTGTAAGGGAGAAGATTCAAACTTGAAACCTTAATCTAATTTCCATGCTTTATCATTTATCAATTAACCACTGGGTTATTTCCTTATTTTCAAAATAATTTTACAATATTTATTTTAAAAACAAGGCATGTCACATGCTAGGGTTTGATGCAAAATAATAAAAATGGTGCGAGAGAAGGGATTTGAACTTGGGTTTCAAGGAACATTTCACTAACACTTAGCAAACAAACCAACACCTCTTTTATTTTCTAAAAATGCATAGATAATCTCAAAAATTAGGGCATCACCGCTCTTTCTTGATTCACAAGCTTAATTCCAGTAACCCCTAATTTTTGGGATGTTACAACCTTTTCTCGTGTACATTTTTTTATCAATAATTGTGTAGATATTATGTCATCAGTAATTGTATACATCTTGTATGGAGTAAGATAGTAGATGGAGTTGGCACTCGTTTATACAAACTATTTTTTGATAGATTTTACTACGCCTGTTTCTTTCTATGTCAAATATATATACAAATATATATATGAGATCCTCTGCTCTAATATCATTCGAAATAACATTATTTTGTGATCATTAAATAATGGTGTAGAAAATACTTCAATTCCAAAAAAAACAAAAAAAAAGAAGAAAAAAAAAAGAGAAGATTACTTTAAAATTTATAATAATGAGAAAGAGAATATTCTCCAAGAATATTACAAATTTATGAACACTCATAAAATTCATATAAAATGCTTTGAATGCTTCGAAGAGTATTATTTGGAATCTATCAATACAATAAAAAATAATACTAGATAGCAAACAAATAGAGTAGAATTTGAATCTCAACATCCCCCTTCAACGGAGGTTCAATATCTTCATAAAATACTGGAATAAAAGCAAACTCTTTAAGAATGAGAGCTCTTGATGTAGGAGAAAAAATCTAAAAAAAAAACATTAAAATGATAGTAGAACAAAACAATTATAAAAATCTCAATCTTCATTCAATAGGAAAACAATTAGATTATTTTGAAAATTTAGTAGAAAGCAAGATAATTAAGAAAGAATCTATAAAAGAAATAACTGAAAAAAGTTTCTAAAGAACCAATATTTACACCATACTAAATACCAAAATCTTTCCAAAAACCCCCCAAATGATTTCTTAATAGAATCCAAACTAGACTTGATGCTTTAGAAGGTTACAATTCTAAATTAATGGCCCTAGATACCCAAATGCAAGCCCAACACTTAGTGGACACATTACACCAATCTTCCCAATTCGACTCATGTTATTCCAATGCACAAAAAATTAAAAAATTTTCTTGGCAAGAACCAAAATGATTACATTACCAAAAATCACTGCACTTGACCTTAATGTTGAAGAAAAACCTATGTTCCAAAATAAATATAATGCTAATATTTTTTATGAATGGAATATAAACGAAATGTCTGAATATAAATTCTCGGTTTATTACAAAAAATGACAATGGTATCAAATTATTATAAAACACAAAATCAAAATGGGTTGATTAGTGATCATGCTATAACCAATCTTTTAGTTATTGGATTTACTAGCCAATTAAAAGGATGGTGAGACCATGCATATAACAGCCCGTTTTTAGTCAAATCAGAACAGTAGTTTTGGGACCACAAATATGAGGTCAAAATAATTATTTT
The DNA here is from genome assembly GCA_025698475.1 of Gossypium anomalum. Taxonomy (NCBI): domain Eukaryota; kingdom Viridiplantae; phylum Streptophyta; class Magnoliopsida; order Malvales; family Malvaceae; genus Gossypium; species Gossypium anomalum. The sequence goes on along the minus strand of CM046965.1, from coordinate 73,875,420 downwards.
ATTATTATTTTAAGGTATACAAAATGATAGAATGATTGTGTGAAAATTTCGTTAAGAAATTTTTATCGTTTGAATGCTCAATTTGATAAAAAGGACTAAATCGCGTAAAGTGTAAAACTTGATTTCTATTAGCTAAATGTGTCTAATAGCTATAGAAATTTAATTTGGAGGCCCTTATGTCGTAAATAGACCAATAATTTTATAGTGGATGATAATGGCTTGATAGTGCTGAAAATTGAATTAATTTTTAAGGTTAAATTAGGAAATTAACAAATAAAGGTAATTAAATAAAACAAAAACAAAACAAAGTTTTCATCTTTATTTATTATATCCACCGAAATTCAAGAAGAAGAAAAAGATATTTAGGGTTATTCATTCGGCCATCTCCATTTCTGTAACACCCATAATACTAAGTCTTTTAGTGAAATAGGTTTGTATAGCATACCAATAAAATATAAGTACGTTAACTCACAAATTAATTAAAACAACTAAGTATATTGATTGTCCATGACAAATTATATGCAACATTCATTAGTAGAAGATAACTTTTTTACCAAAATGAATTAAACCATAACTAAACATGACCAAATTAAACTTGGTAGTTAAACCATATTCGCATGGCCGAAATTTACACATACAGGTTTAAACAAAATACATATTAACCTATACATGCCGTAATGTTCACTTGGGTTCAACTAAAAAAAAAAATACCAAAACGTTGCAGGTTGGTGTGATGACTTCGACGATGGTCCCGGGCACACAAAAATGGATCGAAGGAACCTAAATAAGTGACAAATAGACACAACAAATGAGTATATAACTCAGTAAGTCATAAGCATTACACTGCCGTCCATTTATAAAGTATCATGAAAGAAAACAAATATTGCAAGATTAGGTACTCTATCCATACCAACTATGCTATAATTTCACACACTTTTATCATTACACGCTCTCAAATAACCAAGCCCTCATCGACATCTCATATGATATTTTATATGATCTTCGATGCATTTCCACACATCATTTTGGTTTCGTTTAGTTTATACTAATAATAGCATTCCATCTATACCACAATGATCTTATGTTCCTAACTTCAAATATAATCACCACCTAGGTTCGAGACTTACCAAGCTCAGTTCCAAATATAAACATAACGTCTATTCCTTATGAACTCAAAGTATCTACTCATTTCACTGTCCATGATCTACTCGATAAAGTCACACACTTAACGTTAATAATTATTTGAAAATATATAGTAAGTCCGCACACTTAGTGCATAATAATCAGACTCGCACACTTAGTGCTTAATAATCAAACTCGCACACTTAGTGCTTAATAATCAAACTCGCACACTTAGTGCTTAATAATCAAACTCGCACACTTAGTGCCTACCTCATTATCGTAAATGTTTATACCCGCACACTTAGTGCCAAATCAACAACTCAATACATCTCACTTCTTTTATACTCGATAATTTTGTCACTACATGCATTTATATATAATTCCATTCGGCATACATACATAGGTATTATGATTATATAAATCAATACAAAATTTGTGCTTAATAACTTACCTTGTGTTGGGTAAAACGGTTCCAACTCGGCTACTCGATGTTCTTTCCTTTGCCTTTGCTTGATTCTCCTCCTTTAACTTCTTGAGCTAAATCAATAAGTTAACTAGTTTAACCGTCTTGCTGAATATTTATATCAAAATATTAATGATTTCATCTCATAAGAGATACATGACTAATTCTTATCTTCCTACCATGTTTTGAGCTATTCGGCTAATAACTACATGCTATCACCCTACTATCAATAATCCGATCATACATGCATGTATACATTTAATTTGACATTCGGCAACCACTCTTGCTAACTACTCATTTCTAGTCGTTTATATATATAATCCAAAAGTGATATCATGAATGGGCATACATTTATATAGATATATATATATATATATATATATAGCCGAATGTGCAAAACTTAGACTCAACATCACCTATGCTCTTACTTTGATGGCCGAATATGCATATCTATATATGAAATCAACCATTCTCGTTCAAAACATTAGAACTTTAATTAATTCTTACAAATGATCTCAAGGCCGAATGCATTCTTACTTCCAAAGTAACATAGTCTAGGATTTATTTCTTTTCAAAATTCATACTCATAATTCAAATTTAATCAATTAAACCAACATCACTCACTTAATCAATTATAAAGAGTTTAAGTTAATATCACACATGTACCCTTTATGGCCATTTACACATAATCAAATTTAACCTCATCTATATATTAATTCATGTGGCCGAATATACATACTCTTATATAATGTCAATTTCATTTCATTTAACACCTAGTTTCTACCACTTAATCACTTGGCCGGATAGTCCTAAACTAGCAAAACTACACATTTGTTCATACCATAAACACAAAATCATTTATCACCTAAATTTAACTCTCAATAATCAAACACAAACTCTCATTTCCTACCACATTCAACAAAGAAAATTTAAAGCATTTCTTCATATCCATCTCATGGCCGAACACTTCATCAAGATACCAAGATTCATCATTTGCTAACTCACACAAACTCACATCCAATCCCTATTTATAACACATTCACAATCAACCATTTTCATGCTTCATCATCACAACATCAAAACACTAATCAAGGAATACAACATCCATGGCCGAATTTCATTTCTATCAATTAGCAAAAATTTAAACCATAGGCTAGGTAGAATTCAAACTAGCAACTTAAAACATACATGAATTTCAAAGGATGAAATCAAACATACCTCCTCCTAGCTACAAGCATGGCCGAATCTCTTAAACTTTTCTTTCCTTTCTTTTTTTTTTCTTTGTTTTCGACTAAGGAAGAACAAAGATGAACATCTTTCTTTTTTTTTTCTTTATTTTACTAATATTATTATTTTATCAAATATAATTTAAAATTGTATTAAATTCAACTTAGTGGATATCATCATTTCATGGCCGGCCACTAATTGTAAAAAGGAAAAATTGACATGCAAAACCACATTTTTCTATTCATGCACTAATTGATCCTTGTTAAATTATCCTATCACATTCTAAATTGTTTCATATAAGTCCATATTAATAATTTCACATAAAAATGACCAAATTAACGCATGAAACTTTCACACATGCATTTACTCACATCATAACCATGAAATAAAATTTTTAATTATTTATAAAACTCGATTTTGTGGTCCCGAAACCAGTCTCCGACTAGGGTCAAATTAGGGTTGTCACAACTCTCGCCCACTTAAGGAATTTTTTTGTCCCCGAAAATCTTACCCGTGAATAGGTTAGGATATCGATCCTTCATAGTGTCTTCAAGTTCCCAAATAGCTTCTTCAACCCCGTGTTTAACCCACAGTACTTTTACTAATGAAATTTTCTTATTTCGTAATTCTTTTACTTCATGCGCCAGAATACGAACCGGTTCTTCCTCGTAACTCAAATCAGGTTGAATTTTAATTTCTAATAGATTAATTATGTGGGATGGATCAGATCTATAATGTCGAAGCATTGAGACATGAAAAACGTTGTGAATCTTCTCAAGTTCAGGGGGTAAAATCAATCGATATGCAACTGGCCCAATTCGTTCGGATATCTCGTACGGCCCGATGAACCTCGGACTCAATTTGCCTTTACGGCCAAATCTGAGTACCTTTTTCCAAGGTGAAACTTTAAGAAACACCTTGTCTCCAACTTGATATTCAATGTCTTTTCGTTTCAAATTTGCATACGACTTCTGACGATCTGAAGCTGCTTTCAAACTTTCACGGATTATCTTTATTTTCTGCTCAGCATCCTTAATCAAATCAACCCCGAAGATTTTACTCTCACTAAGCTCGGTCTAAAATAACGGTGTACGGTATTTACGACCATACAAAGCCTCATAAGGTGCCATCTCAATGCTTGATTGAAAACAATTGTTGTAAGCAAATTCGACCAAAGGCAGATACTTTTCCCATGAACCACCAAACTCTAGGATACAACATCTCAACATGTCCTCGAGTATTTGAATTATCCGTTCAGATTGACCATCGGTTTGGGGGTGAAAAGCAGTGCTAAAATGCAACTTGGTACCCAAGGCTTCTTGCAATTTCTTCCAAAATCGTGATGTAAACCTCGGGTCCCTATCTGACACAATTGAATTAGGCACTCCATGTAATCGAACGATTTGAGAAACATATAATTTTGCCAATTTATCGAGTGAAAAATTCGTACGGACAGGGATAAAATGAGCGGACTTCGTCAATCTATCTACAATAACCCAGATTGAATCTTTCTTACTTTGAGTCACCGGCAAACCAGATACAAAATCCATAGTGATTCGATCCTATTTCCATTCGGGTATCATGATCGGTTGAAGTAATCCCGAAGGCACTTGATGTTCCGCTTTCACTTGTTGACATATCAAACACTTCGAAACATAGTCAGAAATGTCTCGTTTCATACCAGGCCACCAAAACTGACGTTTTAGATCGTTGTACATTTTTGTACTTCCCGGGTGAACTGACATTCGACTACTATGAGCCTCACCCAAAATCATCGGAATAAATTTCGAGTTTCTTGGAACACATACTCGATTTCTGAACGTCAAGTAATCATTTTCGTCAATCTGAAACTCTGATTCCACATTTGAAACACATTTAGCTCATTTCGCAACCAATTCGTCGTCGACTTTTTGGGATTCAAGTATTTGATGAATCAATAATGGTTTGGCCTCTAATTCTGCTATTATCACATTATCGGATGTAATGGATAAGTGAACGTTCATCGCCCTCGAGGCAAATAGCGATTTACGACTTAAAGCATCAGCAACTACGTTAGGCTTTCCCGGATGATAGTCAATAACAAGCTCATAATCCTTCAACAACTCAAGCCAACGTCTCTGTCGCAGATTCAAATCTCTTTGAGTCATCAGATATTTGAGGCTTTTTTGGTCCGAGTAAACATGACATCTCTCACCGAACAAATAGTGTCTCCATAATTTCAAAGCAAACACAATGGCCGCCAATTCAAGATCATGGGTCGGATAATTTCTTTCATGCGGCTTTAACTGCCTCGACGCGTAAGCCACAACTCGACCTTCTTGGATCAACACACAACCCAGCCTAAGTAATGAAGCATCACTATAGATAACAAACTCTTTTCCGAATTCTGGCTGTACCAACACTGGAGCTTCAGTTAAGCAGGTTTTCAGTCGGTCAAAACTTTTCTGACACTTCTCAAACCACTCAAACTTAACATCTTTTTTAAGTAGTTTCGTCATCGGTGTGGCTATCATCGAGAAACCCTTCACAAACCGTCTGTAGTAACCGGCGAGCCCCAAAAAGCTCCTAACTTCAGTAACATTCCTCGGAGGCTTCCAATCAATTATGGCCGAAACTTTGCTCGGATCAACTCGAATGCCCGATACGGACACCACATGTCCCAAAAAGCTAACTTCTCTTAACTAGAACTCACATTTACTGAATTTCGCGTATAACTGCTTGTCTCGTAAAATCTGTAATATCAATCTCAAGTGCTCGGCATGTTCAGATTCATCACGCGAATAAATTAGGATGTCATCTATAAACACCACCACAAACCGATCAAAATACTGTCTAAATATTCGATTCATCAAGTCCATAAATACCGCAGGGGCGTTAGTGAGTCCAAATGGCATCACTAAGAACTCGTAGTGACCATACCTCATTCTGAAAGCAGTTTTAGGTATATCTGAGTCTCGAACCCGCAACTGATAATAACCCGATCTCAAATCTATCTTTGAGAACACGGAGGCTCCCTTCAGTTGATCAAACAAGTCATCGACACGCGATAACGGATATTTATTCTTTATCGTCACTTTATTCAATTGACGATAATCGATGTACATCCTCATGGTTCCATCCTTCTTTTTCAAAAATAACACTGGTGCACCCCAAGGTGAGAAACTCGGTCGTGCAAAACCTCTATCCGTCAACTCTTGTAACTGAATTTTTAATTCTTTCAATTCTGTTGGTGCCATGCGATATGGGGTGATTGAAATTGGTGTGGTTCCAGGTGCGAGTTCGATGCCGAACTCTACCTCACGAACGGGTGGTAATCCCGGTAACTCCTCAGGGAAAACATCTGAATACTCACTAACCACTGGCACAAATTCAAGCTTCTTTTCTAACTCTTTGTTATCAAGTACGTACGCAAGGTATGCTTCACACCCCTTTTTCACATATTTCTGGGCAGTCATCGAGGATATTATTGCTGTCATTTTGTTCAAGCCAGTAGACTCAACTCGGATTATCTTATTATTTGCGCATCTCAAATCAATGGTCTTTCTTTTGCAATTTACAACTGCATCATGTACGGTTAGCCAATCCATACCGAGGATAACATCAAATTCATCGAACGGCAAGAGCATCAAATCGACCGGAAAATAGGAATCTCAGATTATTAGGGGACATTTCTTACACACTTTGTCGACAAGTACATATCGACCCAGGGGGTTCGACACTCGAATTACAAACTCGATGACTCAACGTGAGTCTCCACCGGATGCTAAAGTTTCACATACATAAGAATGAGTAGAGCCGTGGTCAATCAATGCGAATCACATCGGTGTTAAAAGTGTGAAAGTACCAGTGATAACATCAGGGGAGGATGCCTCCTCTCGCGCGCGGATGGCATAAGCTCTAGCAGGAGCACGAGTCTCAGATCGAACAGCCGTATCAGAAGTCCCTCTCTGACTACCACCCCTACCTCCTATGTTTCTCGATGGTCTACCTCTAGCTGCTGCACCACTCGATCTCGCACCTTGCATCTTATTTTTCCCGTCAGATTCCGTACAATCTCGAATGAAATGATCCCTCGAACCGCATCTATAACAGGCTCTGTTGATAGACTTACCCCAACATTCACCTACATGTCGTCTTCCACATTGTGGACATTCAGGTTTCTCTTGTCGATTATTACCAACACTTGCAACCGAAGTAGCTCGGGAGTCCGTTGATGGTCGCTCCTAATAGAAATCCTCGCAGAGCCTTCTGTTTTATTACTATCATCTCGAATTTCTTTCCAAAGGAAAAGAAGTTTTACCCACCGATCTTTTACGAAAGTCTCGGCTTCAAACTCAGCTTTCTTTTTCTCCTTCCCAAGCTCTTCAGCCTTGCAAGCCCATTCAACTAGTGTTACAAATTCTTTTATTTCTAAAATACCCACCAGTAGCTTTAAATCTTCATTTAATCCTTCTTCGAATCTTTTGCATATGGCAACTTCATCAGCTACACATTCCCGAGCATATCGACTGAGTCTTACAAACTCACGTTTATATTCAGTTACTGTCAAACTACCTTGTTTAAGCTCTAAAAATTCTTTACGCTTTTGATCCATGAATCGTAGACTAATATACTTCTTACGAAATTCCGCCTGGAAAAAGTCCCAAGTAACCCGTTCCCTCGGAACAATAGAAATTAGAGTCCTCCACCAATAGTAGGCCGAGTCCCGTAACAAGGATATGGCACACTTTAGACACTCATCAGGTGTGCAAGACAGCTCTTCAAAGACACGGATGGTGTTATCAAGCCAAACCTCGGCCCTTTCAGCATCATCAGTAGCTATGGCTCAGAATTCTTCGGCCCCATGCTTCCTAATCAAATCCACATGAGGTTTACTCGGCCTCAATGGATCAGTAGTTGCCGGTATTATAGGCACCGTAGGCGAATTATTCAAATTCAGAAATGGTTGAGAAGCCGGGTTAGTTCGAGCATATTGCGCGACCCACTCGTTCATCATGGTAAAGAAGGCTTGCTTAGCCCCATCATTTTGAATATTCGCAGATGATTGAGGTTCAACTGGTGGTGTTCCTTGTGCAGGAGCAGCCGCTACACTCTCAACATCATCCGCTAAGGCTCTCTCTAAATTAGGTTCCATTTACTAATCAAAACAATAATTTCCACTGTCAAAAGTCATCACACTAACATATACCAACATTATGACATGTATAGCTAGACTCATACGCGCTACGGTAGTCCTAGAATCGACTAAACCGTAGCTCTGATACAAATAAAATGTAATACCCATATTACTAAGTCTTTTAGTGAAATAGGTTTGTATATCATACCAATAAAATATAAGTACGTTAACTCACAAATTAATTAAAACAACTAAGTATATTGATTGTCCATGACAAATTATATGCAACATTCATTAGTAGAAGATAACCTTTTTACCAAAATGAATTAAACCATAACTAAACAAGACCAAATTAAACTTGGTAGTTAAACCATATTTGCATGGCCGAAATTTACACATACAGGTTTAAACAAAATACATATTAACCTATACATGCCGTAATGTTCACTTGGGTTCAACTAAAAAAAAATTACCAAAAGATTGCAGGTTGGTGTGATGACTTCGACGATGGTCCCGGGCACACCAAAATGGATCGAAGGAACCTAAATAAGTGACAAATAAACACAACAAATGAGTATATAACTCAGTAAGTCATAAGCATTACACTGCCGTCCATTTATAAAGTATCATGAAAGAAAACAAATATTGCAAGATTAGGTACTCTATCCATACCAACTACGCTATAATTTCACACACTTTTATCATTACACGCTCTCAAATAACCAAGCCCTCATCGACATCTCATATGATATTTTATATGATCTTCGATGCATTTCCACACATCATTTTGGTTTCGTTTAGTTTATACTAATAATAGCATTCCATCTATACCACAATGATCTTATGTTCTTAACTTCAAATATAATCACCACCTAGGTTCGGGACTTACCAAGCTCAGTTCCAAATATAAACATAACGTCTATTCCTTATGAACTCAAAGTATATACTCATTTCACTGTCCATGATCTACTCGATAAAGTCACACACTTAACGTTAATAATTATTCGAAAATATATAGTAAGTTCGCATACTTAGTGCTTAATAATCAGACTCGCACACTTAGTTCTTAATAATCAAACTCGCACACTTAGTGCTTAATAATCAAACTCACACACTTAGTGCCTACCTCATTATCGTAAATGTTTATACCCGCACACTTAGTGCCGAAATCAACAACTCAATACAACTCACTTCTTTTTATACTCAATAATTTTGTCACTACATGCATTTATATATAATTCCATTCGGCATACATACATAGGTATTATGATTATACAAATCAATACAAAATTTGTGCTTAATAACTTACCTTATGTTGGGTAAAACGGTTCCAACTCGGCTACTCGATGTTCTTTCCTTTGCCTTTGCTTGATTCTCCTCCTTTAACTTCTTGAGCTAAATCAATAAGTTAACTAGTTTAACTGCCTTGCTTGAATATTTATATCAAAATATTAATGATTTCATCTCATAAGAGATACATGACTAATTCTTATCTTCCTACCATGTTTTGAGCTATTCGGCTAATAACTACATGCTATCACCCTACTATCAATAATCCGATCATACATGCATGTATACATTTAATTTGGCATTCGGCAACCACTCTTGCTAACTACTCATTTCTAGTCGTTTATATATATATATAATCCAAAAGTGATATCATGAATGGGCATACATTTATATAGATATATATATATATAGCCGAATGTGCAGAACTTAGACTCAACATCACCTATGCTCTTACTTTGATGGCCAAATATGCATATCTATATATGAAATCAACCATTCTTGTTCAAAACATTAGAACTTTAATTAATTCTTACAAATGATCTCAAGGCCGAATGCATTCTTACTTCCAAAGGAACATAGTCTAGGATTTATTTCATTTCAAGATTCATACTCAGAATTCAAATTTAATCAATTAAACCAACATCACTCACTTAATCAATTATAAAGAGTTTAAGTTAATATCACACATGTACCCTTTATGGCCATTTACACATAATCAAATTTAACCTCATCTATATATTAATTCATGTGGCCAAATATACATACTCTTATATAATGTCAATTTCATTTCATTTAACACCTAGTTTCTACCACTTAATCACTTGGCCGAAGAGTCCTAAACTAGCAAAAATACACATTTGTTCATACCATAAACACAAAATCATTTATCACCTAAATTTAACTCTAAATAATCAAACACAAACTCTCATTTCCTACCACATTCAACAAATCCATCTCATGGCCGAACACTTCATCAAGATACCAAGATTCATCATTTGCTAACTCACACAAACTCACATCCAATCCCTATTTATAACACATTCACAATCAACCATTTTCATGCTTCATCATCACAACATCAAAACACTAATCAAGGAATACAACATCCATGGCCGAATTTCATTTCTATCAATTAGCAAAAATTTAAACCATGGGCTAGGTAGAATTCAAACTAGCAACTTAAAACATACATGAATTTCAAAGGATGAAATCAAACATACCTCCTCCTAGCTACAAGCATGGCCGAATCTCTTAAACTTTTCTTTCCTTTCTTTTTTTTTTTCTTTGTTTTCGGCTAAGGAAGAACAAAGATGAACATCTTTCTTTTTTTTTTCTTTATTTTACTAATATTATTATTTTATCAAATATAATTTAAAATTGTATTAAATACAACTTAGTGGATATCATCATTTCATGGCCGGCCACTAATTGTAAAAATGAAAAATTGACATGCAAAACCACATTTTTCTATTCATGCACTAATTGATCCTTGTTAAATTATCCTATCACATTCTAAATTGCTTCATATAAGTCCATATTAATAATTTCACATAAAAATGACCAAATTAACGCATGAAACTTTCACACATGCATTTACTCACATCATAACCATGAAATAAAATTTTTAATTATTTATAAGACTCAGTTTTGTGGTCCTGAAACCACTCTCCGACTAGGGTCAAATTAGGGTTGCCACAATTTCTTCAAATTAGGTATGAATTTTGTCCTGTTTTTAATGATTTTTATGTTTTTGAGATCGTTGCAGCTTAATATAGCTAGCCCTAGGACTAATTTTGCAAAAATGTTAAAGGTTTAGAGTTTTTCCATTGATGAATTTACATGTATTTTTATTTTTGATGATAGAAAATGTATGCTTGTTGTTAGATAAACAACATTTGTAAAGTGATTTTTGGTAAAATTGTCAATTAGGAATTAAATTGAGAAATGTGGAAATTTTGGGGTAGAAATGTGAAATAAATGAAAAATATGGGCTGATATGGTAATAAGGGAAAATTGGCTAACATGGGTAGGGACCTAATTGCATGAATTTGTATTTTTATGAGCTCAGGACTAAATTGTAAAGAAATTGAAATATTAGAGGCAAAATTGTAAAGTTGCCATAATGTGATTTTTGGGCTAAATTGAATAGACTAATAATTAAATGAGTTAAATTTGATATTATATAGATCAAGAAAAATGAAGTTCAGATCTAGATTGGGGGAAAAACACAGTATCAGCCTAGTCGGTTCATTTCGTCGTTTTTGTGAATCGAGGTAAGTTCGTATGATAATAAGCATTATTATATTGTGTTTTAAATACTTTATGATTGAATTAATTATGTATACGACCTTACGGATATGTTCGACGAAGATTTGGTAATGTGAAATCCTGGTTGAACCTTAGGAATAGATTAACTAATTAAATTAAAGTTCTTACTTTGGCCCAATTATCGATTAGAAGATTTAGCTTGTATGAATCAATATTGGTTATACAAATGACATTTCATTAAGGGTTATGTGATTTGGGTGTTGGTTCGTACGTCCTACCGGTGGCTGAGTTATCTAGCATATGTTGGGATTCTCGTCAGCTTGTGTGAGCAGCATCGTGTAGCTACGACATGACCGTTAGCTTGTGTGAGCAAACCCATTGATAGCTTGAAAGTGAGCATTATATAAGAGATGAGATTAAGATAGATTCGGCTATGTTTTGCCCGTGTGGAAGGGCAACACGCCAATGTGGCCATTATGACATCGCCGTGCTGATGGCCCGTGTAACACACACGGCCTAAGCACCTAGGGACACACTCGTGTCCCATGCCTGTGTGAATTAAATTCCATATTTGAACCTATAGGGGTTTTCACACTGCTTGACACACACCTGTGTCTATGGCCCGTGTCCCTCACACGACCATGACACGCCCGTGTCCTAGCCCGTGTCTAAAAACCTTGACATTCTATTTCTGACGTCAGCAACAAATTAGGGGCACCTGGCCAAGGCACACGCCTGTGGCCAGAGGTTGTGTCCTCCACACAGCTGAGACACATGGTCGTTTCTCTACCCGTGTGTTTACTACCATGCATACTAACTTGAATTGTTTACGTGCAGGGGACAAACGGCCAAACAACATGCCTATGTGACACACGGCCTAGACACACACCCGTGTGTCTACCCGTGTGGACAATATAAGGCTATTTACAAGCCCTATGCCACCTTGAAACACAATTTAATACCAATCAACACATCAAAGTCTAACTTAGTATGATTTCTCAACCAAAAACCATAGCTAAGGCCTATATACATTTCATGAATTCAATCATGCCAACAATCTCACATTCATAAAAGACTATCTTGCATTCATAATGACTTACAATATTAGCCATTTTCATGGCCTTATACAAAATGAGTCAAATGCTAAGACAAGCCAACACCTTTGGCCCCAAAACAATGTAACACCAGAATAAAATCAATAGTTCCTATACACGCCATAATCAAAATAATAAAACTAGCTATACCAAGTGCTTCAAGGATAGTGTGGCTGGCTTCTCCGATGTAGACAATGATCCTCGAACTACTTTGGCAGCACTATAAGAAAAGGGAAAGGAAAGAGGGTAAGCATGGGAGCTTAGTAAGTACATATATGCTAATAATTGTAATTAGAAACACATTCATCAAACAATGGTTTAACATACTTAAATGATATATCATTTTAACCTCACTATCTTGCTCTACACTTCTTTTATTCATACTTACTACATCTCATCACATACTAAATTCCTCATTCGAGAATTTAGTACACATACCTGTAATTACCCATAAAATAACTCAAGTTCATTCTCTCTACTGAGACCTCATTAGAAGTATCGCCAATCCATTCATCGAGTTACCCATTGGACACTCAGAAGTACCAATGAATACATGGATAGTTTAATCCAAGTACTATACAAGTAGCCAAAGCTACTTTGTACTTTGTAATACTTGAATATTTTAGCCACTCACGGGCCTTTTTACTAAGTTAGCACCCAAACCCCATAGCTCTATCATGCAATGCCTGCTCATTGAGCTACTCACGGGTCTACACATAAAGTCAGTACCCGGACCCACATTACATATTTCACTTATCTCATGAACTCAGACTCAACTCATGAGTTCAGAATACTCAATGTCTTATGACTTACCTTTTGTATCCTATACTATTTCAGAGGTTCGATGGAATCTCATATCTAACCTGACATTGTCGCACTTGTTCATATCGTACGTTACTCTTATATCGCATTATTTATACTTTCATGGTATCGTGTAAAATTTTGATACATGATAAAAATAAAACATTTAAAAGTAAGCTACAATGACACGTTATTTACATATGTACTTACCTTGGTACAAAATGATAGGAACGAGCCGAATCCTCGTAAACTTTCTTCTTCCCTCGATCAAGACCTGAATCACGTTTCTTTTGATCTGAAATATTGAAAATTAGCTTATTTAATACACAAATCATTCAATTTAACTTAAGACTCATACTTTGGTCAAATGACCGTTTTGCCCTTAAACTTCGTAAAAATTACAATTTTACTCCTAGGCCCGAAAATCAATTTTTATTGAATTTCATTATTAGCCAAGCCTAACTGAATCCATTCTATAACTATAGCATCTTACAATTCTCATTATTTCACATGTTTATCACCTATTTTATAGCTTATACTAAATGGTCCTTAGTTAGGGTTTCCATGAAAACTACTTCACAAAAGTTGTTTATCTCACAACCATGGTTCATTTTCTTCTATAAAATTTCAGAAAACAACATGAACACTCTCATGGTAAAACCCTATACTTTCAACTATTTTGCAAAATAGTCCCCTCATATGCAAGCTCATGCTACAAGGGTTCTAAAACTGCAAAAATCATCAAGAAAAATCATCAAAATCACTTACTTGTAGAGAGACTAAGTGACTGAAATTTCAAGCTTTTAAAACCCTCTAATGGCTGCTATTTTCGACGAAAAAATGGAGAAGAAAGATGACCCCTTTGATTTTTATTTTAATATTAAATTTGCTAATGTCATCAAATACTAACCCTAACCCTCTTTTGACTTGTTGACCATATTTGTCTCCTATGGCCAGCTATGCTCCTCAAAAGGGTCTAATTTCTGCTTAAAGACCTCCAATTTAAGTTCTCTAGCCATTTGACACCCTTAACTAACAAAGTAGGACTTTTTCACTTTATGCGATTTAGTCCTTTTTCGCAATTAAGCTCACAAATGCTAAAATTAATTCACCAAAATTTTCATGCACCTTTATAAACATGCCAACACACATAAAATAATATTAAAAATAGTTTCTCTGACCTCAAGTCAGTGGTTCTGAAACTACTATTTTGACTAGGCCCAAAATCGGGCTGTTACAATTCTCCCCTCTTAGGGATTTTCGTCCCCAAAAATCTTACCTGTGAATAAGTTCGGGTATTGATCTTTCATAGTCTTCTCGGTTTCCTATATGGCCTCTTCGACTCCATGTCTCTTTCATAACACTTTCACAAGGGGGATTCTCTTATTCCTTAATCGCTTAACTTTTCGAGCTAGAATCTTAACAGTTTCCTCCCCATAAGAGATGTCCGACCTAATCTCCACTTCAGTCAGAGAAATCACATGTGAAGGATCAGATCAGTATCGGCGTAACATGGACACATGGAACACGTCGTGGATCTTTTCCAATTCTGATGGTAAGGCTGACCAATAAGCTACCGATCCTATTTTTTCAATCACCTCATAAGGTCCGATAAAATGCGGACTCAATTTAGCCTTTTTACCAAATCTGAGAATAGTTTTCCAAGGAGACACTTTCAAAAATACTTTGTCGTCGACCTAAAATTTGATTTCCTTTCGTTTCAAATCCGCGTAGGACTTTTGTCTATCTAAAGCAGCCTTTAAACAATCACGAATCACCTTAACATTTTCTTCAGTCTCTTTTACTAAGTCGACCCCGTGAATCTGACTCTCTCTAAGCTTAGTCCAATATAAGGGTGTTCGACACTTACGCCAATACAAAGCCTCATAGGGCGCCATATTCAAACTCGACTGTTAACTATTGTTGTAGGCGAATTTGATTAGCAGTAGATACTTTTCCCAACTACCTTGGAATTCCAAAACACAACAACGTAACATATCCTCAAGGATCTGAATTACTCTCTCCGACTGACCGTCGATTTGCGGATGGAAAGCTGTGCTAAAATTGAACTTTGTCCCCAAAGCTTCTTGCAACTTCTTGCAACTTCTTTCAAAACCTCGAAGTACACCTTAGGTTCCTATCAGAAATAATCAATAAGGGCACTCCATGAAGCCTCACAATCTCAGAAATGTACAAGTCGGCTAGCTTATCAAGTGAGAAGTCTGTTCGCACCAGGATAAAGTGAGCCGAATTTGTCAGTCGATCAACCACAACCTATACGTCATCTTTCTTCCTCGGAGTTATCGGTAAACTCGTCACAAAATCCATAGTAATCCAATCCCACTTCCACTCGGGGACCATGATAGGTTGAAGTAAACCTGAAGGTACTTGGTGTTCAGCTTTTACTTGTTGGCACACTAAGCATTTTGATACAAACTCTGAAATGTCTCTTTTCATACCCGGCCACCAATACATTTTCTTTAAATCATTGTACATTTTCGTACTTTCGAGGTGTACCGACAAACAACCACGATGTGCCTCAATTAAAATTTTCTGAATCAACTCGGTATCCTTAGGAACACAAATCCTATCACAGAACTTCAAGCAACCATTGGAATCAATCTGAAAATCCAATTCAACTCCTGATTCATACTGAGTTCTCTTGGCTAGCAATTCATTGTCACTCATTTGAACTTCACAAATTTCTTAGAGAAAGGTCAGTCTATAACTCAGCTAGAATCGAACCATTCTCTGACAAGTCCAATTGGGCGTTCATTGCTCTCAATGCAAATAATGATTTTCTACTCAGTGCATCTGCGACCACATTCGCCTTACCCGGATGGTAGTCGATAATCAACTCATAATCTTTTAATAGTTCCAACCACCTTCATTGTCTCAAATTTAAATCCTTCTGAGTTAACAAATACTTAAGACTTTTATGGTCACTGTATACATGGCATATCTCTTCGAACAAATAATGCCACCAGATCTTCAAGGCAAACACTATGGCGGCCAACTCTAGGTCATGTGTCGGATAATTCTTCTCATGAGGTTTCAATTGTCTCGAGGCATAAGCTATAAACTTGCCTTCTTGCATAAGTACGCAGTCCAAGCCATTTAGAGAAGCATCGTTATAAATCACGAACTCTTTTCCTGATTCCGGTTGCACTAATACTGAAGCCTCAGTCAACAACTTCTTCAACTTCTCGAAACTCTGTTGACACTTATCCGACCATTCAAACTTAATTTCTTTTTGCAGTAACCTCGTCATGGGAGTAGCAATCACAGAGAAGTCCTTTAAAAACCACCTATAATAACCAGCCAAATCCAAAAAGCTTTTAACCTCGGTCACATTCTTTGGTGGTTTCCATTCAACAATAGCAGAAACCTTGCTGGGGTCAACCCTAATGCCATCAATCGAGATGATGTGACCCAAAAATTTGACTTTTCGAAGCCAAAACTCACTCTTGCTAAACTTGGCATACAACTGATTGTCTCTCAGAGTCTGCAGAACGGTTCTCAAGTGCTCGGCATGACCTACCTCATCTTTAGAATAGATTAGGATATCATCGATAAATACAACCACAAACTTATCTAAATATGGCCTAAATATTCTATTCATTAAATCCATAAATACGGCAGGAGCATTTGTTAAGCCAAAAGGCATGACGAAGAACTCGTAGTGGCCATACATCATCCTAAAAGCAGTCTTAGGCATATCTGACTCTTTAACTCTCAGTTGATAGTAGCCGGATCTTAAGTCTATCTTAGAGAACCATGCTACTCCTTTCAATTGATCAAACAAGTCGTCAATCCGCGGCAACAGATATTTATTCTTGATTGTCATTTTATTTAACTGTCGGTAATCTATGCACAACCTCAAGGATCCATCTTTCTTTTTCACAAATAGTAATGGAGCACCCTACGGTGAAAAGCTTGGTCTCACAGAACCTTTTTCGGTCAACTTTTGCAATTGTGACTTTAGTTCTTTCAACTCAGTTGGAGCCATTCTATACGGGGCAATCAAAATAGGCATTGTCCCTCGCATTAGCTTTATACCAAATTCTACTTCTCTATTAGGGGGTAACCTGGGCCATTCTTCCGGAAATACATTCGTATATTCACATACAACTAGTACTGTCTCAACTTTCAACTTAGACCCCTTAGCATTCATTATAAAAGCCAAATAAGCTTCACAACCTTTCTTCAAACATTTTCGGGTAGACGTTGAGGATATCACAATAGGTAAATTCTCTGGTTCATCTGATTTAATCCAAAGAGTTTCACCATTTTCACATTTCAATTTAATAACCTTTTGTCTACAATTTACGACAGCATCATGGACTGTCAACCAATCCATACCCTGTAAAACCCCTATAACCTGTATCCGTCGCCGGAATGGGTTATGAAGTGTTACCAACCCAAAATACCACATTTGTACAATCACATTGATATAAGAACATTAACTTTTATATGCATTCAAAAACTTTATACAAACATTCAAAAGATGCCATATTCGCATGGCCCACATACAACATCTCAAAAATACCATTCACTTAAGTCTATTCTATACATGCCATACTAGCTTCAAAACATAGTAATACCAAAATGATAGATAGTGTGACGAGTTGCTGACGATCCCTTTCCGAGCAGGTGACTGGAGTCAACAATCTATAAAACAGAGAAACGTAACAAACGGAGTAAGCTTTCATAAGCTTAGTAAGTTTTAAGCAATGCAACAAATAAACTCAATTATACATCGATTATTCAATTTCTCAAGAGGTCATTTTCTAGATTTATTACCATTTGGCCGAATATACACAAGAATATAATGCATAATTAGCATTCTTATTTCACTTAATCTGAATTCATATAGCATAAATAAATCGAATATTTTCACATACTTTCACACCTTGACCGAAAGGATCATGATCATAGATATAGTTATAACATTTATTCACATATGTATCACATTATACACTTATGATTCAATTCAAATCAAACTCACATTTAAGTACATAATACGTACCTGGCCAACTTATCATATTGAATGTATTCATTTGTCATTCTAATACGAGGTATCTTAGTTTTAGACTTTTATCAAATCACCGGCATTCAAGCTGCTAGGTTTAAAGAAAAAACCCAAATTTATTCACCGGCATTTCGCCTGCTAGGCTCGAAGCCCGATATCATTTCATCGGTATTATAGCCTGCTAGGTTTAAAACCCGAATTCATTCACTGGCATCTCACCTGCTAGGCTCAAAGGCCCGAATAGTATCTGTACGGTATTCAAATCAACAAGTTTCATATAACACAATCACACCAAATTAGGTACTAGCATCATTCAAATATATCATCTTACATTTTATTCACATTTATCTCATTTCATCACTCACATTTATCATTTGATAGTTTACACGTAATACCTTACTCATATTCATTTAACACTATCATTTGATCATAAAAGCATATCACCTTTTACTTCCATTACAAATGCCATTCGGCCATATACTTATATGACAGGTAATACTTAATTCTCATAATCTATCATGTCATTATCGAATATTATTTATATTTAACTACTTAAAACTTACCTCGAATATTTTCAAACAGTCTCAGATTGGCTATTCAACTACTTTCTCTTTTCCCTTGTCCAGCCTTGGTTCTCTATGCTCTTGAGCTAATTCAAACAAAATTTAACTTATTAAAGTCCATCATGCTAGCTTATGGCCGAACATGACAAGAAATTTAATAGGCCATTTAGCTACTTTTAGCTCAAATACAAAATGGTCATACACATTTTTTTTAATCACATTAAGTAATTTAATGCAATTTATCTAACATTTTCTCATGTACACCTTTATGACCGAATACATATATCAAATAAGTAACTTGCCTTAACTTATAACTCACATAGCCTAAGTACATATAACCCTAATGACGAAATATGTACATTGCCAAAATTCCTATGACTTAACCTATAGCCTTCATAACCGAATTTTCATTATATACTTAGTTCATATACACAAACACAAAACTCATAAGGCTTATCAAATTTTCATATACATGTCTTTACCATATAGCCGAATATATATATAGCTCATCAAATAGGTATTTATTTACATTTCCCTTTTAACATATATTGATCAACTAGTCCATGCATTAGCCTTTGACACATTCGGTCATTAAAGCAATAACCTATTTAACATTCAAGCATTATACCAAAATTTCTCCCAAGGCCAAATTCATCTACAACCTTTAGTACATATACAAAGTTTATATTAATTTATACACACACCATTAACCTAGTATCAATTAACCAAGTACTTTAAAAATTTTCTTTAACTAAGTAACTTATCCGGAAATAATAAAGGCAAATTTAACAAGCTTAACTAAGGATAAGTTAACTAAGTAACTTATCCGGAAATATTAAGGGCAAATTTAACAAGCTTTAAATTCAACTTATAATTTGAGCATAACGTATCAAGGCATCCACACTAATTTAGTATCCAAACATCCATAGCCGAATACACATATTCTTTCATTCATTCTTAACAAAATTCTATAAAGCTTAAATCTCCATTTCATCATTTTAAAACGCAACATTACTCAATGTTATCTAAATTCACATTCGGCAACTACACATACACACACCTTCTCATCTAATGCACCTATATGAACATTTAACTAGCTTAAACTTCACTCATCTACAATTTCTCATTAAAACCTAAAGACAGCAACCAAATCCCTTCAATTTCTTTCATTGCCGAATGCTCACAACATAACAAATTTTCAAATTTTAAACATGGGTTAACCAAGAAATATTTTGACCATGCTAATTTCACAAGAATTTCAAGAAAAAATACCTGAACATACCTTTGAATCATGAAGTAAATGACCGAATGTTGCTTGAGTTTCTTTTCCTCTCCTAATTTCGGCTATGAATAACAAAGATGAACAAGCTTTGTCCTTTCCCTCATTTTGTTATTTTATTTATCTTTATTTTATGATAATAAAGCCATTAAATTTATTAATGCTAATTTAAAATGCATATTTTATTTATCACCATCATTATGGCCGGCCACTACACATTAAAGTGGGAATTTTGACATGCAAATCCACCTATTTTACACCATAAATTATTTGGCCACTATAAATTAACCTATCGCATTTTCAAAAATTTTCACATAAGTCCTATTTAATAATTTCACATACAAATGACAAGATCAAAGCATGAAATTTTCACACATGCACTTTCACATATAATAAACACAGAACATAACATTTAATTATTTTTGTGAGTCAGTTTTGTGGTCCCAAAACCACTTTTCGACTAGGGTCAAATTAGGGTTGTCACAACTCTCCCCCCTAAGGAATTTTCGTCCCCGAAAATCTTACCAGCTAAAATGTTAGGATAACGTTCTTTCATTGAGTCCTCTGGCTCCCAAGTCGCTTCTTCAACCCCGTGTTTGAGCCACAGTACTTTCACTAACGAGATTTTCTTATTTCATAGTTATTTTACTTCACGAGCAAAAATACGAACTGGTTCCTGTTCATAACTCAAATCAGACTGAATTTCAATTTCTGATGGATTAATCACATGAGAAGGATCGGATCTGTACTGACGGAGCATTGAAACATGAAAAACATTGTAGATCTTTTCAAGTTCAGGTGGCAAAAGTAGTTTATAAGCAACCGGCCCAATCCGTTCTGAAATCTCGTATGGTCCGATAAATCTCGGGCTCAATTTGCCGTTACGGCAAAATCTGAGTACCTTTTTCCACGCTGAAACTTTAAGAAACACTTTGTCTCCAACTTGATACTCAATATATTTCCATTTTAAGTCTACATACGATTTCTGACGATCTAATGCTACTTTCAAACTTTCACGGATTACTTTTACTTTCTGTTCGACCTCTTTAATCAAATCAACTCTGTAAATCTTATTCTCACTGAGTTCGGTCCAAAACAAAGGTGTACAACATTTACGATCGTACAAAGCCTCGTAAGGTACCATCTTGATGCTCGATTGAAAACTATTGTTATATGCAAATTCAACCAAAGCCAAATATCGTTCCCATGAGGCACTAAACTCAAGAATGCAACATCTTAACATATCCTTGAGTATCTGAATAATTCTCTTGGACTAACCATCGGTCTGGGGATGAAAAGCGGTACTAAAATGCAACTTAGTACCCAATGCTTCTTGTAATTTCTTCCAAAACCGCAAAGTGAATCTTGGATCTCTATCCGACACAATAGAAGTAGGTACCCCGTGTAACTTTACAATCTGAGAAACATACAATTCGGCTAACTTATCAAGTGGATAATCCGTACGTATGGGAATAAAATGAGCCGACTTTGTCAATCTATCAACAACAACCCAGATCACATCTTTCTTGCGTGGTGATGATGGCAACCCAGATACAAAATCCATCGTGACTCGATCCCACTTCCATTCGGGTATCATGATCGGCTGAAGTAATCCCGAAGGCACTTGATGTTCCGCTTTCACTTGTTAACATATCAAACACATCAAAACAAAGTCATAAATATCTCGTTTCATACCATGCCACCAATACTGACGTTTCAGATCGTTGTACATTTTCGTACTACCTGGGTGAACTGACATTCGGCTGCTATAAGCCTCGCTCAAAATCATCGGAATAAGCTCTGAATTTCTTGAAACACATAATCGATTTTGAACCTCAAACAGTCATTACTATCAATTAAAAATTCTGAATCCTCTATCGAAACACATAGTGCTCGTTTTGCAACTAATTCATTATCAACTTTTAACGATTTTGCTTTTAACTCCACTACTAACACATCATCAATGGACACAGACAGGTGCACATTCATTGCTCCCAAAACAAACAGTGATTTACGGATTAAAGCATCAGCAACCACGTTAGCCTTTCCTGGATGATAATCAATGACAAGCTCGTAATCTTTCAATAATTCTAGCCAACGTCTTTGTCTCAAATTCAAATCTCTCTGAGTCATCAAGTACTTGAGGCTTTTGTGATTAGAATACACATGGCATTTTTCCCCGAACAAGTAGTGGCACCAAATTTTTAAAGCGAAAACGATAGCAGCTAACTCGAGATCATGAGTCGGATAGTTTTTCTCGTGAGGCTTCAATTGTCTCGAAGCGTACGCTACTACTCTACCCTCTTGCATCAATACACAGCCCAAAACATTCAGAGACGCATCACTGTAGATCACAAATTCTTTACCGGATTCTGGCTGAACTAACACTGGAGCTTCGGTCAAAAGAGTTTTCAATTGATCAAAACTTTTCTGGCACTTTTCTGACCACTCAAATTTGATATCTTTCTGAAGCAACTTTGTCATCGGTGTTGCTATCATTGAGAAACCTTTCACAAACCATCTGTAGTACCCGGCAAGTCCCAAAAAACTTCAAACTTTCGAAACATTTCTCGGAGGCCTCCAATCAAGTATAGCTGAAATTTTACTAGGATCAACTCGGATACCTGATGCGGATACAACATGCCCCAAAAAGCTGACTTCCCTTAACTAGAACTCACATTTATTGAACTTCACATATAACTGCTTGTCTCGTAAAATCTGCAATACTAATTTCAAGTGTTCGGCATGCTTGGTTTCATCGTGTGAATAGATCAAAATGTCATCTATAAACACGACTACAAACTGATCCAAATACTGTCTGAAAATCTGATTCATTAGATCCATAAAAATAGCAGGGGCTTTAATGAGCCCAAACGGCATCACTAGGAACTCATAGTGCCCATACCTCATTCTGAAAGTAGTTTTAGGCACGTCAGAGTCTCTAACTCGCAGCTGATAATAACCCGATCTCAAGTCTATCTTTGTAAATACTGAGGCTCCTTTCAGTTGATCAAACAAATCGTCTATTCGCGGCAACGGATATTTATTCTTTATCGTTACCTTATTAAGCTGATGATAATCAATGCACATTCTCATGGTTCCGTCTTTCTTTTTCACAAACAGCACTGGTGCACCCTAGGGAGAAAAACTCGATCAAGCAAAACCTCTATCTGTCAACTCTTGCAACTGAAATTTCAATTATTTTAGTTCGGTTGGTGCCATACGATGCAGAGCTATCGAAATAGGTGTGGTCCCTGGCACTAGTTCAATACCAAACTCTACCTCCCGAACAGGTGGTAATCTAGGTAATTCCTCAGGGAATACATCCGGAAACTCACAAACCACTGGCACTGCCTCAAGTTTCTTTTCTGACTCTTTACTATCCAGTACATACGCAAGATAAGCTTCACACCCCTTTTTTACATATTTCTGAGCTAACATCGAAGATATTACTACCGGTAATCCATTTAAATCTGTAGACTCAACTCGGATTATCAAGTCATTCGAACATCTCAAGTCAATTGTCTTTCGCTTGCAGTTCACTACCGCATCATGCACAGTTTACCAATCCATACCGAGAATGATGTCAAACTCGTCAAATGGTAATAGCATTAGATCAGCCGAAAATCAAGAATCTTTGATCATCAGGGGACATTTCTTACACACTTTATCAACTAGCACATAACGGCCCAAAGGATTCGACACCCGAATCACAAACTCAGTAGACTCAACAGGTAGAGTCTTGCTGGATGCCAAAGTTTCACACACATACGAATGAGTAGAACCAGGATCAATCAAAGCAATAACATCAGTATCAAAAAGAGTGAAAGTACCGGTAATAACATCTGGCGAAGAAGCATCCTCGCGTGCGCGTGTAGCATAGGCTCTGGAAGGAGCACGAGCCTCAGAACGTACAGCCATATCTTTGGTCCCTCTCTGATTTCCACTAGCATTACCCGCATGTCTAGGTGGTCTACCTCGTGTTGTAGTGTTACTAAGTCTCCCACTCGGATCAGTATTCTGCTCATCTAATTTCGGACAGTCTTTGATACAGTGATCAGCTGATCCACACTTGAAACAAGAGCAATCATGAAATCTATAGCTTCCTGAATGCCATTTACCACAATGCTTGCACTCAGATCTGTCCTGACGATTATTGCCAACACTGGCAATAGAGATGGCCCGCGTACTCACTGGGGGTCAATCACGGTCCCGTCTGGAAAAACCCAAAGTATTCTTAGATCGGCCTGAGTCATCTCTAAATTTCTTCGATGACTGATGAAAGGATTTTCCCGAAGATCTTTTGCGGAACTCCCTAGCTCCATCATCAGCTTTTTTTTTCTCTTTACCGAGCTCTTCGGCTTTACAAGCTCGCTCGACAAGCACTACAAACTCTTTGATTTCCAAAATACCCACCAACAGTTTGATGTCTTCATTCAACCCGTCCTCGAAGTGTTTACACTTGATAGCCTCAGACAAGACACATTCCCGAGCATATCTACTAAGTCTGACAAACTTTCACTCGTAATCGGTAACTGTCATAGAACCCTGTTTAAGCTCGAGAAATTTCTTCCATTTCTGATCAATGAATATTTGACTAATATATTCCACCAATAGTAGGCAGAATCACGTAATAGAGATATAGCACATTTTAAGCACTCATCGGGTGTGCACGATAATTCATCAAACACGCGAATGGTATTATCGAGCCAAAACTCAGCCTACTCGATATCATCACTGTCAATAGCCTTGAACTCAATAGCCCCGTGTTTTTGAATTCTATCAATCGGGGACTTGCTCAACTTCAACGGGTGAACTACAGGAGGTACCACAGGTGTAGGGGTTGTATTAGTCAGGGGTGGGGGATATGAAACAGCCAGATTAGTTCGAACATATTAAGTAAACCAATCGCTCATAATAGCATAGAAGGCTTGTTTAGCCTTATCATTTTGATTACTAGCATTTGGTTGAGAGTCCAACAGTGCTGTCCCGAGCACGGGAGCAGGCGCTACACTCTCTACGTCGTCAGCTACTGCTCGATTGGGATCAGAATTCATTACTATACGAAAAAAAACACATTTCAACTGTTAAAAATCATCACACTATCATATTAATACTTTATGGCATGTGTAGCTAGACTCACACACGCTACATTAGTCCCAGAATCGACTAAACTGTAGCTCTGATACCAATAAAATGTAACACCCCTATAACCCGTATCCATCGCTAGAATGGGTTTTGAACTGTTACCAACCCAAAATACCACATTTGTACAATCACATTGATATAAGAACATTAACTTTTATATGTATTCAAAAACTTTATACAAACATTCAAAAGATGCCATATTCGCATGGCCCATATACAACATCTCAAAAATACCATTCACTTAAGTCTATTCTATACATGCCATACTAGCTTCAAAACATAGTAATACCAAAATGATAGATAGTGTGATGAGTTGCTGACGATCCCTTTCCGAGCAGGTGACTGGAGTCAACAATCTATAAAATAGAGAAACGTAACAAACGGAGTAAGCTTTCATAAGCTTAGTAAGTTTTAAGCAATGCAACAAATAAACTCAATTATACATCGATTATTCAATTTCTCAAGAGGTCATTTTCTAGATATATTACCATTTGGTCAAATATACACAAGCACATAATGCACAATTAGCATTCTTATTTCACTTAATCTGAATTCATATAGCATAAATAAATCAATATTTTCACATACTTTCACACCTTGACCGAAGGTATCATGATCATAGATATAGTTATAACATTTATTTACATATTTATCACATTATACACTTATGATTCAATTCAAATCAAACTCACATTTAAGTACATAATACGTACATGGCCAACTTATCGTATTGAATGTATTCATTTGTCATTCTAACATGAGGTATCTTAGTTTTAGACTTTTATCAAATCACCAGCATTCAGCCTGCTAGGTTTAAAAAAAAACCCGAATTCATTCACCGGCATTTCGCTTGCTAGGCTCGAAGCCCGATATCATTTCACCGGCATTATAGCCTGCTAGGTTTAAAAGCTGAATTTATTCACCGGCATTTCGCCTGCTAGGCTCGAAGCCCGATATCATTTCATTGGCATTATAGCCTGCTAGGTTTAAAACCCGAATTCATTCACTGGCATCTCGCCTGCTAGGCTCAAAAGCCCGAATAGTATCTATACGATATTCAAATCAACAAGTTTCATATAACACAATCACACCAAATTAGGTACCAGCATCATTCGAATATACCATCCTACATTTTATTCACTTTTATTTCATTTCATCACTCACATTTATCATTTGATAGTTTACACGTAATACCTTACTCATATTCATCTAACACTATCATTTGATCATAAAAGCATATCACTTTTTACTTCCATTACAAATGCCATTCGGCCATATACTTATATGACAAGTTATACTTAATTCTTATAATCTATCATGTCATTATCGAATATTATTTATATTTAACTACTTAAAACCTACCTCGAATATTTTCAAACAGTCTCTGATCGGCTATTCAACTACTTTCTCTTTTCCCCTGTCCAACCTTGGTTCTCTATGCTCTTGAGCTAATTCAAACAAAATTTAACTTATTAAAGTCCCATCATGCTAGCTTATGGTCGAATATGCAAAGAAATTTAATAGGCCATTTAGCTACTTTTAGCTCAAATACAAAATGGTCATACACTTTTTTTAATCACATTAAACAATTTAATACAATTTATTTAACATTTTCTCATGTACACCTTTATGACCAAATACATATATCAAATAAGTAACTTGCCTTAACTCATAACTCACATGGCCTAAGTACATATAACCCTAATGACCAAATATGTACATTACCAAAATTCCTATGACTTAACCTATAACCTTCACAATCTAATTTTCATTGTATACTTAGTTCACATACACAAACACAAAACTCATAAGGCTTATCAAATTTTCATATACATATCTTTACCATATAGCCGAATATATATATATATAGCCCATCAAATAGGTATTTATTTATGTTTCCCTTTTAACACATATTGATCAACTAGTCTATGCATTAGCCTTTGACACATTCGGTCATTAAAGCAATAACCTATTTAACATTCAAGCATTTTATACCAATATTTCTCCCAAGGCCAAATTCATCTACAACCTTTAGTACATAAACAAAGTTTATATTAATTTATACACACACCATTAACCTAGTATCAATTAACCAAGTACTTTAAAAATTTTCTTTAACTAAGTAACTTTCCAGAAATAATAAAGGCAAATTTAACAAGCTTAACTAAGTACCGTGTCCGAAAATAATAAGGGCAAATTTAACAAGCTTAACTAAGTAACTTATCCGAAAATATTAAGGGCAAATTTAACAAGCTTTAAATTCAACTTATAATTTGAGCATAACGTATCAAGGCATCCACACTAATTTATTATCCAAACATCTATAGCCGAATACACATATTCTTTCATTCATTCTTAACAAAATTCTATCAAGCTTAAATCTCCATTTCATCATTTTAAAACGCAACATTACTCAATGTTATCTAAATTCACATTCGGCAACTACACATACACACACCTTCTCATCTAATGCACCTATATGAACATTTAACTAGCTCAAACTTCACTCGTCCATAATTTCTCATTAATACCTAAAGACAACAACCAAATCCCTTCAATTTCTTCCATGGCCGTATGCTCACAACACAACAGATTTTCAAAATTTAAACATGGGTTAACTAAGAAATGTTTTGACCATGCTAATTTCACAAGAATTTCAAGAAAAAATACATGAACATATCTTTGAATCATGTAGTAAATGACCGAATGTTGCTTGAGTTTCTTTTCCTCTCCTAATTTCAGCTATGAAAAACAAAGATGAACAAGCTTTGTCCTTTTCCTCATTTTGTTATTTTATTTATCTTTATTTTATGATAATAAAGCCATTAAATTTATTTATCACCATCATTATGGCTGGCCACTACATATTAAAGTGGGAATTTTGACATGCAAATCCACCTATTTTACACCATAAATTATTTGGCCACTACAAATTAACCTATCGTATTTTCAAAAATTTTCACATAAGTCCTATTTAATAATTCCACATACAAATGACAAGATCAAAGCATGAAATTTTCACGCATGCACTTTCACATATAATAAACACAGAACATAACATTTAATTATTTTTGTGACTCAGTTTTGTGGTCCCAAAACCACTTTTTGACTAGGGTCAAATTAGGGCTGTCAGAACCACATTAAAAATAGGATCCATCGTTTATTCTACATTTGCCGAAATAATTTCTACCACAATGTTGGCACTCTGGTCCAGAAGACCTAACGTTATCCACACTAGCCACTGATGTACCTCGAGATTTAGAACCCAAATCTTACTTCTTACGATCTCTATATGAGTGTCTGACTGACACATAATAACGAGAATAAATGTCTCTGGATTTCTTAGACTGAGATGGAAATGACTTGCTTGAATGTCTCTTCCTTGCATCTCTAGTCTTTGCCTCGATTTTCTTCTTCTCCTTAATCAATTCTTTGGCCTTACAAGCCTGATTAATGACCACCACAAACTCCTTCAACTCAAGGACACCCACTGACAATCTGATATCCTCATTAAGCCCATCTTCAAACCTTCGACACATCTTAGACTCGGAGGACACACACTCCCGAGCATATTTACTAAGTCGGTGTAACTCCCTTTTATATTCAGTAACCGTCAAATGGCCTTGTTTCAAGTCAAGAAACTCCTTATATTTTTTATCCATGAATCTCCCACTAATATATTTCTTCCAGAATTAATCTTGGAAGAATTCCCATGTAACCCTCTCGTGAGGTACCACTAAAACTAATGTCTTCCACCAGTGGTATGCCGAGTCCCTTAACAAGGATATGGCACACTTCAAGCATTCTTTAAACATACAAGATAATTTATCGAATACCTTGATGGTATTCTCAAGCCAGAATTCTACTCTTTCGAGAACATCATCTTTATTAGCACGAAACTCCTCGGCTTCATGCTTCTGGATCTTGTCCACTAGGGGTCTGTTCAGTCTCACAAAATCTA
Organism: Gossypium anomalum; assembly: GCA_025698475.1. Classification (NCBI taxonomy): domain Eukaryota; kingdom Viridiplantae; phylum Streptophyta; class Magnoliopsida; order Malvales; family Malvaceae; genus Gossypium; species Gossypium anomalum. The sequence goes on along the minus strand of CM046965.1, from coordinate 73,846,056 downwards.
TACCCTGAGGTGCTATAGGGACAAGTTGAGGAATACGTAAAGGTGGTCGAGGTTAAGCATTCAAGTTCGATCCGATAAACTCCGTGTACCATTCATTCATTATGTGGAGAAAGGCTTTTCGAGCCTCTTCTCCCCCTCATTGACTAATCGAGAGAGGTCGATTATTGGATGGCACCGCCCCTTCAGCAGGAGCCGGTGCATTACACTCTACATCGTCCGCCATAGTTCGATTGGGATCAGTTATTATAAGAAAACATGATAACAAAATCAGAAGCCATCACACTACTACAATTTATTTATGCCATGTATAGCTAGACTCGTACACACGCTAGGTTAGTCTGAGAACTGACTAAACCATAGCTCTGATACCACTAAATGTAACACCTCACACCCGAGACCTCACGCCAGAACGAGATACCACACTTAACCATATGCGTACAAACATTTCGATGTCATAAAGGCTCGGTCAAATTAAAACTTTTTCAAACTTTGTCTAAAGCTTCTTATTATGAGCCTATAATGTCCAAAACATCTCTTGGAAACTACTCAGGGACAAATCGAGTCCTTAAACTGACATAATAAAAATGACCTTTGAAACAGGGCACACGCCCATGTGGAAGGGCAACACGCCAGTGTGGCCACTATAACATGGTCATGCTGATGGCCCGTGTGACACACTCGGCCTAAGCACCTAGGGACATGCCCATGTCCCATGCTCATGTGAATTAAATTCAATATTCAAACCTACAGGGGTTTTCACATGGCCTGACACACGCCCGTGTCTATGGCTTGTGTCCCTCACACGGTCATGACACTCCCGTGTCCTAGCCCATGTCTAAAAACCTTGACATTTTGTTTCTAACGTCAGCAACCAATTAGGGGCACATGACCAAGGCACACGCCCGTGACCAGATGCCGTGTCCTCCACACGGCTGAGACACATGGCCGTGTCTCTGCCCTTGTGTTACTACCATGTATACTGACTTAAAATTTTACTTGTAGGGGACACAGGGCCGAACAACACGCCCATGTGGCTGGCTGTGTGTCACATACGGCCTAGACACACGCCCGTATATCTACCTGTGTGGACAATATAAGGCTATTTACCAAGCCCTATGCCACCCTGAATCACAATTTAATACCAATCAACACATCGAAGTCTAACTTAATATGATTTCTCAACCAACAACCATAGCTAAGGCCTATATACATTTCATGAATTCAATCATGCCAACAATCTCACATTCATAAAAGACTATCTTGCATTCATAGTGACTTACAATATTAGCCATTTTCATGGCCTTATAAAAAATGAGTCAAATGCTAAGACAAGCCGACAGCTTTGGCTCCAAAATAATGTGACACCAATATAAAATCAAAAGTTCCTATACTTGCCATAATCAAAATAATAAAACTAGCTATACAAAGTGCTTCAAGGATAGTGTCGTAGGCTTCTCTGATGTAGACAACGACCCTCGAACTACTTTGGCTGCACTATAAGAAAAGGGAAAGGAAAAGGGTAAGCATGAGAGTTTAGTAAGTACATATATACAAATAAGTGTAATTAGAAACACATTCATCAAACAATGGCTTAACATACTTAAATGATATATCATTTTAACCTCACTATCTGGCTCTACACTTCTTTTATGCATACTTACTCCATCTCATCACATACTAAAGTCCTCATTCGAGAGTTTAGTACACATACTTGTAATTACTCGTAAAATAACTCAAGCTCATTATCTCTACTGACATACCTCATTGGAAGTATCGCCAATCTATTCATCGAGTTATCCATTAGACACTCGGAAGTACCAATGAATACACGGATAGTTTACTTCTAAGTACTATACAAGTAGCCAAAGCTACTTCGTATTTTGTAATACTTTTATATTTGAGCCACTCACGGGCCTTTTTACTAAGTCAGTACCCGGACCCCATAGCTCTATCATGTAATGCCTGCTCATTGAGCTACTCACAGGTCTCCACACAAAGTCAGTACCTAGACCCACATTACATATTTCACTTATCTCATGAACTCAGACTCAACTCATGAGCTCAGACCACTTAATTTCTTATGACTTACCTTTCGTATCCTATACTATTTCTGAGGTTTAACGGAATCTCATATCGAACCTGACGTTGTCGCACTTGTTCATATCGTACGTTACTCTTATATTGCATTATTTATACTTTCATGGTATCGAGTAAAATTTTGATACATGATAAAAATAAAACATTTAAAAGTAAGCTACAATGACACGTTATTTAGATATGTACTTACCTCGGTACAAAATGATGGGAATGAGCCTAATCCTCGTAAACTTTGTTCTTCCCTCGATCAAGACCCAAATCACGTTTCTCTTGATCTAAAATATTGAAAATTAGCTTATTTAATACACAAATCATTCAATTCAACTTAAGACTCATACTTTGGTCAAATGATCGTTTTGCCCTTAAACTTCATAAAAATTACGATTTTACTCTTAGGCCCGAAAATTAATTTTTATCAAATTTCCTTATTAGCCAAGCCTAACCGAACCCATTTTATAACTATAGCATCTCACAATTCTCATTATTTCACATATTTATCACCTATTTCGTAGCTTATACTAAATGGTCCTTAGTTAGGGTTTCCATGAAAACTACTTCACAAAAGTTGTTTATCTCAAAACTATGGTTCATTTGCTTCCATAAAATTTCAAAAAACAACATGAACACTCTCATGGTAAAACCCTAGACTTTCAACTATTTTGCAAAATAGTCTCCTCATATGAAAGCTCATGCTACAAGGGTTCTAAAAGTGCAAAAATCATCAAGAAAAATTATCAAAATCACTTACTTGTAGAGAAACTAAGTGGCTAAAATTTCAAGCTTTCAAAACCCTCTAATGGCTGCTATTTTTGGTGGAAAATTTAATATTCAATTTGTTAATGTCATCAAATCCCAACCCTAGCCCTCTTTTGACTTTTTAACCATATTTGTCTCCTATGGCTGGCCATGCTCCTCAAAAGGGTCTAATTTCTCCTTAAAGACCTCCAATTTAGGTTCTCTAGCTATTTGACACTCTTAGCTAACAAAATAGGACTTTTTCACTTTATGCGATTTAGTCTTTTTTCGCAAATAAGCTCACAAACGCTAAAATTAATTTACCAAAATTTTCATGCACCTTTATAAACATGCCAACACACATAAAATAATATTAAAAATAATTTCTCTGACCTCGAGTTAGTGGTTCTGAAACCACTATTTTGACTAGGCCTAAAATCGGGCTGTTAGATGTTCAATGGGTATTACGAAGATATGAAACAGTGAGAAATAGATACGTATCAGTACAGGTATGTACGGAAACTACATGAGCATTGATCCTATGAAAGTTGTGATTTCATGATTATTTATGTAATTGATTATATGTTAACCTTATGATTTAATGATTTTGTTGTATATTATGTTTATACTACTTGAATTATGAATGAATGGTGAGCTTTACTTATTAACTATACGAGCTTACTAAGCTTTATAGCTTACTCTGTTTACTTTTTCGTGTTTTATAGTATTTATCGAAGCTAGCTCGGATTGCGAATTGTCAGAGATCTCATCACACTATCAAGCTATCACTTTGGTACTTTTGCACTTATGTATTTGGTTATATGGCATGTATAGGAGTTATGGTCATTTTGGTATATGTTAGTAATGGATTTAGCCATTTGAGTTGGCTTGTAAATGATGAATGGTTGTTATGTGTATAGCCATGTGTGTTGGCTTATTTTGGCATGTTTGGTGATGTATGTATATATGTAAAAAAGGCCTTTTGATGTGTTGTGTATAATTGTCATTTAATTGCTTGTTGTGAATTGGTATTTGGAGCATCAAGTGGTTGAATTTGATATTGGTATGCTTGTGGTTTTAGGCATGAAAATGTATGTATGAATTTAATCATTTAGGTAAAATTTTGAATGTGAAATTGGCATGTTTTGCATAGGCAAGTTATGATGTTATGAGCATTATAGTTCTTGGTATGGAAATAGCATGAATTAGACTTGATTGGGTTTGGTTGGAATGCCTATTTATGCCATTTTATGTGCCATTTGGATTTTATAGGTGAATGTAAATCTGGGTGAGAAAGATGGCTTGGTAAATAGCCTATTTTTGTCCACACAGGGAGAGACACGGGTGTGTGTCTCAGCTATGTGTGACACACAGTCAGGTGACACGGCCGTGTGTCCCCTGATGTTTAATTAGAAATCAAGTCAGTATGCTCCACATAGCACAGTACACGAGCGTGTGACTTGGCCATGTGGCATAAAACTATATACCCTACAGGTTTGGCACAACCTAGCATACGGCCTGGCATACGGGCGTGTGAGGCCATTTCATAGGGTACACGGGCTAGTCACAAGGGCATGTGGTTGGCTGTGTGACCCAAGTCAAGGAGTTACATGGGGTTGGACATAGGCTGGGACACTGCCATGTGATCCCATTTCGAATGTCCACACTGGTGTGTCTTTGGCCGTGTGAGACACATGGCTGGGCCACATGGGCGTGTGTCCCCTGTATTTGTAAAATTTTCTAAGTGTTCCAGAAATTTCCTGAGATGTTGATTTAGTTTCAAACCACTCCTGATGCATGATTTGGGCCTCGTAGGCTCGTATTAGAGACATTATGAATGATTGTGAATGATTTTTATTTGGAATGCAAGTTTATATGAGAAATGTATTTTCGTTATTGTAATAAGTTCGGTAATGCTCCATAACCCTATTTCAATGATGGATACAGGTTAGGGGTGTTGCAATGCACTCATTAAAACCCAACAAAAAGAAATTCTAAAAGCAATAAGAAAGAATGATAAGGAAAAATATCTTAGATGAAAAATGAAGATAAGTTCAAGATGCGATTGCAACTTTAATTTTCTCAATATCTAAACACTTTATAGCAGATCATTCTCATCTTAAATATAAAATTTCAACATTATTATCAAATTTTAAATGCACAAAATTAAGAAATTTTAAATGGTATAAAGGTGTCTTTATGACCAGAGTTATGCAAAGGTCTTATAATCAACAACCATTCTGGACAGAAAAATTTCTAACAGGACTTCCTACTTTATTACGAGAAAAAGTTAGAAATCAAATTAAGGAGAACTGAAAAGGTATTATTCCTTATGGAAAACTTACATATGGTGAACTACTTACTTTTGTAATAATTTTTTTTAATTAATAAAACTTTTCAAGTGAATTGATTTAGTTTAGTGGTTAAGTGTTGTGTTTGTGTGTGTGAGGTCCTGTGTTCAAATCTCTTCCCTTGAATATTTGTTATTTTTGCTCCAACCCTTGACTTTGAATATCTAGTTTATATATTATTTTTGTTGAACTATTGACTAGAATAAGCCTATTGGTTCAGTGGTAAGGCTTTAGCTTACCGACAGGTTCTTGTTCGAATCCCGTGCATGCAAAGCGAAAATATTTTTGCTATTTCCTATCTGTGCTGCCCATGTGGTAAGAGTTGGGTTGAATTTGAACTTTAGAGAAAAATCTAATAAGATAATTAACCATATTTAGTTGGGGGAATATGGATAGTTTTTTTTTTTTAGAATTGAAATTATCCCAAAAATCTCTTCTACAACCGTCCACTCTCTTCCCACTCTTCTTATTTGTTCTCTTTTCACGTTTGCTTACTATTAAAAATTTCTCTGATTTCTTTCTCTTTGTTTTTCCAAATTTTATCTTTTTTCTTGCTTGTTATTTTCTTTACCGTCCTAATTTTGATGGATGGTGTTTTTTTTCCTTGTGTTAGTGTGGTCGTGTGTGGTAAAATTGTCGGGTAAGAGTCTGGCCTTTTTTGTTAGTGTTGTAGTACTTCTTGTCATTAAGTTTCTTATGGTGTTGGAATAATCTTTCAAGTGGTTAATGCTTCCCAGTCTAATCATCTTAATGTATTGTTAGGAGAAGATCGTGAGATGCGAGATTTACCTCCAACGAATTAGAGGATTTGTTGGGCTACTATTCTGTTGGGTAAGTGATTAACACTATTGATTAGGGGTGATTCATTTGTTAGGGCCAAACATTTAGCATTTACCAAATTAGTGACTTGGAATTTAGCACATCATTGATAATTCACTTTTTATGAATGTCATGTTAGGTTCTGGAACTCCTGCTACTATGTAGGCATTGCGAAACAATTAGGTATGTACCTTTTGTCCCGAAGAATAGCGAACAGCGCGAAACTGAAAAACATTCTGTCAACGCCACAGAGGCATTTGGCCCATTATCCCAGACATGGTCTTACACGCAATCACAATACAATGCCAATGTCCCAGACATGGTCTTACTTGTAATCACAACTCGATAACCTAATGTAATGACATTCATATCTTATGCTATTCCTAAGGTTCGTACGAGACTTTCAGATGTCGTAGCCTTGTCAATTCTTACTTGTAATTGTTCATTTAACATTTATAACATTTCAGTGATAAATATACACATAAAATTTAAATTAAAGGCATTCATTTGTATATGAACTTACCTCATACGGACACGAACGGACCGGAACGACTATTCAACTGCTTTCGATTTCCCCCGATCTAATTCCGTTTTCTTTTGGTTCTTGATTTAAATAAATTCAGATTTCACTAATTTAATCACATATTTAATCAATTCAATCCAAAAATACACAATTAGGCCTTTTTATACTTTGGCCCTTATGTTTTCACACTTTAACATTTTAGTCCTTATTTCACAAAACACAAAATATACATAATTTCCTTATGCACATGCTTGGCCGAATATTCCCTTAGTTCATATAAGCCCATATCTTTCATTTATTTCACATTTTGACCCCTCTATTTGCAAATTTCACAATTTAGTCCTATTTAGGCATTTTCGTCAAAAATCACTTTATAAAATATGAAAATCTAACATCAAATATTCATATTTCGCCATTAAACATCCAACTGCTCAAGCACTTATCAACGACACTTCACTAAATCATCAACAATTTCAAAAATTAAAACATGGGCTAGCTAGAACACGAAGCAACTATCATAAAAACGTAGAAATCATTAAAAATCGAGAAAAATACATACCTCAATCAAGCTATAGAAGTGTTGAAATTCAAAAGCTTCAAACCCTATCTCCCTTTTCTAATTTTCGGTTGAGAAAGATGATAATTAAGCATGATTTTGATTTTTTCTTTTACTTATTATATGTTAATTTACTAAATTACACATTTAACCTTAGTTATATAACATGAAAACTAAATAATACATGTCCATAATGGTCCACTCAAGCTATTAATGGTCTAATTACAACATAAGGACCTCCCATTTAATAAACCAAAGAAATTTGGCACTTTTAACTTATAGCATGCTACTTTTGCATTTTACGTAATTAAGTCCTTTTTCTCAAATTGAGTTATTAAACGATAACATTAGCTCACAAAATTTTCACACATACATATTCACATGCTATAAACACCAAAAATAAGTATTAAAAAAATTTTACAACCTCGAATTTGTGGTTCCAAAACCACTATTCTAATTTAGCTAAAACCAGGCTATTACAACTCTCCCCACTTAGGAATTTTCGTCCCCGAAAATCTTACCAGCGAATAGGTTTAGATATTGTTTTCTCATAGCATCCTCAGATTCCCACGTAGCTTCTTCAACCCCCTGTCGGTGCCATAAGACTTTTACTAATGAAATTCTCTTATTTCTTAATTCTTTAACCTCGTAATCTAAAATTTTGATCGGTTCTTCTTCGTATGTCATATCAGACTGAATCTCAATCTCAGACGGGGAAATCACATGCGAGGGATCGGATCGATATCATCAAATCATCGATACATGAAATACATTATGAATCTTTTCTAACTCAAGTGGCAATGACAATTTATAAGCAACCGGCCTAGTACGCTCGATTATCTCATACGGCCCGATGAATCTCGAACTTAACTTGCCTTTTCTGCCAAATCTAAGTATTTTCTTCCATGAAGACACTTTCAAAAATAATCGATCCCCAATCTGAAACTCAATATCTTTTCATTTCAAATCTGCGTAGGGTTTCTGACGATTTGACGCTGCTTTCAAATTTTCACGAATCACTTTCACTTTCTATTCAGTCTCTCTAATCAAATCGACCCCGTGAATCTTATTCTCGCTGAGCTCAGTCAAATTTGCGACCGTATAGAGCTTTATGCGGTGCCATTTTAATACTCGATTGGAAACTATTGTTATACGTGAATTTAATCAATGGTAAATACTTTTCCCACGTATCTTCTAATTCAGAAATGCAACATCTTAACATATCCTCAAGTATCTGAATAATCCGCCCGGCTTGGCCATCTTTTTGCTGATGAAAAGCAATACTAAAGTGTAGCTTTGTACCTAGTGCATCTTGCAATTTCCTCCAGAAAAGCGATGTAAATCTTGAATATCTATCTGAAACAATAGAGATAGGTACTCCATGCAATCTCACAACCTCTTAAATATACAACTCAGCAAGCTTGTCAAGCGAATAGTTTGTACGTGCAGCAATGAAATGAGTTGATTTTTTCAACCGGTCAACAACAACCCATATTGCCTCTTTCTTACTCGGAGACAAGGGCAAACCTGAAACAAAATCTATAGTGATTATGTCCCATTTCCACTCGGGAATCATAATCAGCTGCAGTAAACTAGATGGTACGTGATGCTCAGCTTTGATTTGTTGACAGATTAAACATTTTGAAACAAATTCAGAGATATCACACTTCATACTTCCCAGATGAACAGGCAAACGACCTCTATATGCTTCGTTCAAAATCATCTGAATCAACTCTAAATTTCTCGAAACACATATTCGGCCTCTAAATCTTAAACAATCATTTGAATTAACTTGAAACTCTAAATTAGGATTTGAATCACATTGAGCTTGTTTTGCTAACATTTCATTATCAAATTTCTGAGCTTTACAAATCTGATATAAAAATAACAGTCTCGCTTTTAACTCAGCTACAAATGATCTATCATTAGACAAAGTCAGCTAAGTATTCATTGCACATAGGGCAAACAAAGATTTCTAACTTAAAGCATCAGCAACAACATTGGCTTTCCCCGGATGGTAGTCAATCACCAGCTCGTAATCTTTTAACAACTCCAACCATATTCGCTGTCATAAATTCAGATCTTTCTTAGTCATCAAATATTTTAAGCTTTTGTGATCAAAATAGATGTGACATTTCTCACCGAACAGATAATGGTGCCAAATCTTCAATGCATACACAATAGCTGCCAATTCCATATCGTGTGTCAGATAATTCTTCTCATGCGGCTTTAACTGTCTCGAGGCATAAGCTATGACTTTGCCTTCCTGCATTAAAACATAGCCCAGACTATTCAACGATGCATCACTATAGATTACGAATTCTTTACCCGACTCTGGCTGAACTAACACTGGAGCTTCGGTCAACAAATCTTCCAACTGATCAAAAGTTTTCTGGTATTTATCTGACTACTCAAACTTAATATCTTTCTAGAGTAGTCTCATAAACGGAGTTGCAATCATGGAGAAACCTTTTATGAATAGTCTGTAATAACCAGTGAGTCTCAAAAAACTTTAAACTTCAGATACATTTCTCGGAGGCTTCCAATCCAATATTACCGAAATCTTACTCGAATCTACTTGAATACCCAATGCTGACACAATATGTCCCAGAAAACCAACTTCGCGCAACCAGAATTCACATTTACTGAACTTTGCATATAATTGTTTATCACACAGATTCTGTAATACAATTCTCAAATGCTCAGCATGTTCAGTTTCATCTTTCAAATAAATCAAGATGTCATCAATAAACATAACAACAAATCGATCCAAGTACGGTCTAAAGATCTGATTCATTAAGTCTATTAAAATAGCAGGTGCGTTTGTTAGTTCAAAAGGCATAACCAAAAACTCATAACTGATAGTAACCTGATCTCAAATCTATCTTTGAAAATACTGTAGCCCCTTTCAACTGATCAAACAAATCGTCTATTCTTGGTAGAGGATATTTATTCTCGATAGTCGATGCATATTCTCATAGTTCCGTCTTTATTTCACAAACAAAACCAGTGCACCCCAGGGAAAATAACTCGGTCATGTGAAACCTCTATCTGTCAATTCTTGCAACTAAGCTTTCAACTTTTTTAATTCAGTCGGTGCCATTCTATACGGAGCTATCAATATCGAAGTTGTTCCTGGCACTAGCTCAATACCAAATTCAACTTTCCTGATCGGTGGTAAACCCGGTAACTCTTCAGGAAACACATCCAGATGTTCACACGCAACTGGTAGTAATTCAATCTTCCTTTCAATCACTTTAGTGTACAACACATAAGCAAAGTAAGCTTTACAGCTCTTTCTCACATATTTTCGAGCTAATATCGAAGAAATTACTGCCAACAAGCCATTCTAATCATTAGACTCAATACGAATTATATTACCATTCTGACATCTCAGATCTATCGTCTTTCATTTGCAGTTCAATATCGCATCATGTAGTGTTAACCAAACCATACCCAGAATTATATCAAATTCGTCGAATGGCAACAACATCAGATTGGCCAAAAAATAGAAATCTCGAATCATCAACGGATAGTTCTTGCATACTTTATCAATCAAGACACATCTGCCTAAGGGGTTCAATACTCTAATCACAAATTTAGTAGACTCTACAGGGAAAGTCTTACTGGATACTAAAGTTTCACATACATAAGAATGAGTTGATCATGGATCTATCAATGCAATTACAGTAGTATCATAGAGAGTGAAAATACTGGTAATAACATCAAGAGACGAAGCTTCTTCACGAGCATGAATGGCATAAACTCTGGGAGGTGTGCAGGCTTCAGATCTCACAGCCGTGTCTTTAGTCATTCTCTGACTACCACTCATATTACCTGTGTTTCTGGGTGGTTTAACTCTAGATGTAGTGTTATTTGGCTTCGTATTCTGTATTGTATCTTCCTTAGCCAACTCAGGACATTCACGAATAAAATGATCTAATGATCCACATTTGAAACAAGCCCGATCATTCAATCTGTGATTGTCAAGATGTTGTTTACCGCAATGTTTGCACTCAGGTTGATTTGGTCTAACATTTCCAACACTAGCTACTGAAGTAGCCTTTGAACTCACAGATGGCTTCTCTTGGTCTCGTCTAGAGTAGCCCGCAGTAGCGTTTGAACGACTAAAATCATCTCGAAACTTCTCTAATGCCGACTGAAATGACTTACTCGATGATCTTTTGCGTACCTCTCTAGCTTTCAAGTCAGCTTTTCTTTTCTCTTTCCCTAGTTCCTCAGCTTTACGCGCTCGTTCGACAAGCACAACAAACTCTTTTATTTCCAGAATCCAAACTAACAAGCGAATATCTTCATTAAAACCATCTTTAGATCTCCTGCAGATAATTGATTCGGTCGAAACATATTGTAACACCCTGAATTTTCGGGCGTAAAAGTGTTGGACCTTGTGCATGGAAGCCGCTAAGAGACTGCACATAAAAGTTTATGTGTGCAAGAAATATCACAAATAAAATGTTTGCTCTATTGGTTAAGTAATTTAGGATATTTGGGAGTGTTTTAGAAGTCTTGGGCTCAAATTTGGGCTTTAGCAAAATTTTTAGTTTTCCTCTTAAATGAATTCTGGCTTTAGCAGGTAAGTCTTATATTTAATTGTGGTTAAAATGTGTCACAAATAAGCTTGTGGTGCTGTGGTAAGCGACGTGTGGTAGTTGCTTAAGGTCTCAGGTTTAAGTTTTGGTAACATAAAAAGGGTATTTATTTTGCTACTCTTGCCATATGAGAAGCAGAAGTGGAATGAAACTCTGCAAGGTGGAATTTGAATTGGGAAAAGAGTAGATGGTGGAGTAAATCAAGGAGGAGATTAAGGAGGATTTTTAGGAGGGATAGGGGGAGAAAATTAAGGGATTTTTTTATGAGGGGAAGATTGTGGACGTTGGTGGACATCAACCACTCAGGAATTCAGCTTAGTAGGGGGAGTGTGATCTCCATTTCAGGTTTTTGGCTACTCTTTATTCTGAAGTCGAATGTAGTGTTGATTTTTGGGTATTTTCTTTTGTTTTGTGCTTTGTTTCACTTTTTTTGGTTTCCTTGTTACCATTTTGCTCTTAACTCTCCGTCTCCAATCAACATTTTTGGTTGTTCTCCCTCTAGCCGGTTATGCCATTCTCTCCTCTTTCGTTTCTCTTTTGCTCCATTTTTGCTTTTAGTGTTTGATTACCCATACTTCTCCTCTCGGTTAGCCCTAAAACTATTTTTCTTTTCTTTTGATCTCTTGCCGAATAACCTTTATCATCTCCTTTTTTCTTGTCATCCTTTCACCATTAATATTCGTGCCGTTATCACATTGCTCTCTCCCTACTTCTGCTTTCAATTTTTACAGTTGATCTTTGGTCAATTGGTGAGTTGTTTAATTTCTATTCTTTTTATTATCATCTCTTTCTTTAAGTATCTAGGCCAAATACTGTTTCCCTAACTCTCCTTTTTTTCAAGTTTCTTTTCTCTTTTCACTTTTGGGAGTAGTCGAATCTTCCATCTCAGGGGTGGATGTTCCTTTTTGTGCCTTGGTGTAAGGGCATACTCTGGTAGGCCGATTAGTGGTATCTTTTCACTTTTGGTCAACATTTCAGTAAGTGTTATACAGTTGGTGCAAGCCTTTGATCGTTCAGTAAATGAATTCGATTGTTAAAGTCTCAGTTGTATTACAGGATATCTCTAAAGGGGGTCTGTAGACTATCTCTTGTAAAAGATTAAGTGTGAGATTTGTAGGCGATTGACCAAGGTAGGTGATTAGAACCTCTTCCTTAAGTGGGATAGAGAGGGAGTGTTAAAATCCTATTGTTAGGAGACTTATGGTATATCTTAACTGAATCAGGGTTTGCAGCTTGTAGATCTTAACATAGTTTTCGCAACAAGTGTGTATTCCACACTGATTGGACTATAGATCGGCAAAAGTCGAAAAGCCAAAAAGCTAAAATATGGCGTTTGATGCCACACGAGCGTGCGATTGTGCGTGTGGTGATTCGAGCCTACAAATCTTGGGTGTAGGACTGTAAAGGCCATTATGGGCCTCGATAGGCCGAAATGAGCCATGTAGGCCCAATAGGCTCGTGGGCCCCATACGGATAAAATCTACAATTTATTGTAAATGTTGGATTGGGCTGTGTTGTTCGCATAGCCGTGCCTAAATTTAGGCTAAATGGGCCATACGAGCATGTGGGCCCACTTGGGCTGAGTAATGGGCCTTGGGCCTATTTGCACTGTCATGACCAATTAGATTACATAAGTCACTTGAGGCGACTGTAGACCTTCTGAGAGGTCAGTAAATGATCGTAATACCTATGTAGGGTAAATTATCGAAATACCCTTGTAGGGTAAATTACTGAAATACCCTTATAGGGTAAAATGACTGTTTTACCCTTATTAAGTAAAAATGACCAATATACCCCTAGAGGTAGAATGACTATGTAATTTGTGTTAAGTATGATTGATGTGCTTATGATATGTATGTAAATGACTGTTCTGAGCATGGCCATACTACAAACATGTGTAATGAGTGAGCATGACATTCTGCATACACGACATATTGCATGGGGTTGGGATACTATTATGGAGGAAGATTTTGTACTGAGGGCTTTTTGCCTATTATTCTGATTATGGCTTTGTGCCAATATGCTATTGAAGGCTTTGCGCCGATATGTTATTGATGGCTTTGTGCCGGTATGTTACTGATGGCTTTGTGCCACCACTGAAATCTTTGTGCCGCTATTGATGGCTTTGTACCGCTACTGATGGCTTCGTGACGCTATTCATGGCTGTGTGCCATATACTGATACTTCGAGTTTCTTTTGTATTCACGATCTCGTAGCTTTGTTGCTATATTATTCTTGCGGCTATCTTTGCGATCATCGTGTGTTGGCTGGGTGGGTCGACTTGGTCCCCACATGGTGTGTTGGTGGTACGGAGTGGTGTGTTGGTTGGATTGGGTTGGGTTGCATAACTGTACTATATTATTACTGCATTAGGCTAAGGTCCACACTGCTATCATATTGTAATGGGCTCGTGCCCGCATCATTCTTCGATATAGGCTTAGGCCCGCATCGCATCATTTACTATTTATTAATTTTTTTGGGATTACACACTGAGTTTTCGTAAACTCACCCAATTGTTCTAACTGTTCAGGTAATCCTTAGGTGGATCAATGCTGCGAGGGACTCAGAGATGCTCCTATTTTCTTTTATTTGGCGTCTAATTGCTATTAGATTTCATTTTGGGTTTTAAATTATGCAATAAGGCCTTTCTATTTCCTAGCTTTTAAGTTGGGATTTTTGTTTATTATGATTTATATCTGTTAGAAGTAGAACGCGGTTTTCCTAAACGATAACTATTTTCAAAACACCACTTTTTCGCAACATTTTTGAAATGCTTCCATAACAAACAATGTTTTTAAAGTATTAACAATTTAACATGAATAACAGATAGCTATTCTGATTTGAGATCTAACATAGAGGTTTTAAATTTCCAAACGGGTTTTCATTAACAAGAGCAAGTTTTTGAAAAGCACTCCAATGTGGCACCACCAGATTCGGCCATAATGTCTAGGCCAGGTTTGGGGTGTTACACATATTCTCGTGCATATTGACTTAATCTCACAAAATCTCATTCGTATTCTGTAGCAAACATACGACCCTATTTCAGCTCAAGAAACTCTTTGTGTTTCTGATCTATAAATTTCTGACTGATGTATTTCTTTCTAAACTCATTTTGAAAGAACTCCCATGTGACTCGTTCTTTCGGAACCACAAATATTAATGTTTTCCACCAATGATACGCTGTATCTCTCAAAAGTGAAACAGCACATTTAAGACATTCATCAAGAGTACATGACATCTCATCAAACACTCGTATCGTATTCTCGAGTTAGAACTCAGCTCTCTCAGCATCATCATTGGTAGTAGCACGAAACTCTTCAGCCCTATATTTTCTAATTCTATCAACCGGAGGCTTACTAATTGATTCAGATTCATAGCTTGTGGCATAACAGGGACTTGTGGAGAATTAGGCAGGGGTGAAGGTTGTGGAGTAGCAGAATTAGTTCTAATATATTGCGTGAACCACTCATTCATTATCTGAAAGAAGGCTTGTTAAGCCTCTCCCTCGTGGCAACTTAAAATAGGCCTAGAATTGACCGGTGCTACCCCTTGAGCTAGAGCGGGTGCATTACTTTCTACATCATCGGCTACAGCTCAATCGGGATCCATTTACTATAAGAAAACACATTTTAACTGTCAGGAATCATCACACTATCACAGTTTATATATATATGGAATCTATAGCTAGACTCTCACTCGCTACGTTAGTCCTAGAATCGACTAAACCGTAGCTCTAATACAAATAAATGTAACACCCCTAACCATGTTCGTAGTCAGATTAAGTTTAAGAGGTATTACCGATCAAACACGACATTTAACTAACATTTCAGAACTAAATAAACATTCATTATCAAATAACATACATTCACATACACAATGTCCCTTAAATAGGTCTGTGGGACCTATAAACATGCTTACAAAAGGTTAGGGACTAAACCAGTCACATGTAAAAATTTCTGAAAACTTAGAAAATTTCATACATTGATGGGTCACACGCCCGTGTGAACAGGCCGTGTGCCTCACACGGTTACCAGACACGTCCGTGTGAAAATAAGGCATACATACTGACTTGGGCTACATAGTCGACCACACGCCCGTGTGTCTATCCTGTGTACCCTTTGAAATGGCCACACTCGCCCATGTGCCAAGGCTGTGTGCCTCACACGGCCACCAGACACGCCCATGTGCCTAGGCCGTGCTCGAGACTGACTTGAATTTCTAGTTATTCTCCAGGGGACACACGCCCGTGTCTGGTGGCCGTGTGAGGCACACAGCCTTGGCACATGGGCGAGTGTGGCCATTTCAAAGGGTACACAGGATAAACACACGGGCATGTGGTTGATCGTGTAACCCAAGTCAGTATGTATGCCTTGTTTTCACACGGCCTGGGACACAGGCTTGTCTGGTAACCGTGTGAGGCACACAGCCTGTTCACACGGGTATGTGACCCATGAATGTATGAAATTTTTACATGTTCAGTTTAGTCTCGAACCTTTTGTAAGCATGTTTATAAGTCTCGTAGACCTATTTAAGGGACATTGTGTATGTGAATGCATGTTATTCAATAATGAATGTTTATTGAGTTATGAAATATCGGTAATACCTCTTATGTAACACCCTAATTTTTGGGATTTTCGTAATTTTTGAGAATTTAGTAAAAGTTTTAGATTTTGGTACTTGGTTGTGAAATTCATAATTGGAGTATGTAAATGGGTCCATGAAAGGCCCATGTGTTGACCAAAACTGGTAGAATTTTTAAATTTTGGACTTAAGGAGTTAGGGGCATTGGATATGTGCCCTTATTAAAAGATGTTGATAAAATGTAACACAAGAGAGCCGCTGGCAAAGTGGCTAAGTGACCCCACTAAAGAGCTAAGAAAGTGGCGTGTAAGTGGTTGAGGGAGGGCCAAGGTTTGATTCACTAAGCTGGCAACTGTGTTGCTATTTTTATGTCTTGAGTATGTAGAAGTTTGAAGTCGAATGGGACTCTGTTGAAGAGAGTTTGAATCAGTCAAATTCTTGAATTAAGGAGTGATAAGGGGAGAAACTTTGGGGATTGGAAGGGTGGCTTAGAGTTGGCCGAATGGAAGGAATTAGAGATGAGAAAATGGCTGAGGGGTTTTAGGTTGGTATTTCGGCATTAGGGGTTTTTTTTGTTGTGCCGTTTTCCCTTATTTTAACATCAGAGGATTAATTCTTTTCTTCCTTTTCTTCTCTAGTCGAAATCATCATTCTTTCAATCCATCTTTCTTTCTTTTCTTTTCCAAAACCAAACAACTACTTCTTTCCTTCTCATCACCCTTGCCGAATAGCCACAAGTGCCGAAACTTGTGAAGATTGCTTGTGCCGATTGCATTTAGACCAGCATCTTTCCTGTTCTTTTTATATGTGGTGACCGATCCTTTCATCTGGTAAGTACTCGTTCTCCAAGTTGATTCAATAGTATAGATATTAAGAAAAGTCGAAACCTCCTATAGCTTAGGAAGGTTATCGATTTGAGGTATAGGCCTTACTGGGACTTTTCGTTTGACTTTTATGGTTGGTGTAGTGAAATAGATAACTTTGGAGGAGCAGCATGGCTTGGAGTATCAGTTTTGGATAAGCTTGGATCGAATCATCAGACCCTGTGAAGGTAAGTGATCTATGGCTATTAAGGGTTCTTTGGCCGACTATGGTAAGGTGGACTTTGGGTTTGATTAGCATGAACTGTAAATTAAGAATGGTGGTGTTTAATTGTAGGTTGTCATGGGAGACTTTGTTAGCGAACGTCACAAAACAGGTGTGTAACAACCCTCGTAGTAGGTTAGGCTAATATTCGCTGAAAAGTCGAAATGCTAAAATTCTGGCGTTTCGGGAACGTGAGATTTTAGATGTGGTTTTAGATGCGATAAATACAATATGATCGGTGTTTGGATCGATGGAACAGGTAAGTGAGCAATTTTTTGCGCGATGGTAAAATGGGCCTCAATGGGCCAAAATTGGGCCCAATGGGCTACCGGGCCCATTTGGGTAAAATTGAATAAAAATGGAACTTGGAAAAGTTACATGTTAACACGGTTTGTACTATTGTAAAATTTGGGTTAAGTGGGCTTAATGGGCTAAATCGGCATTCGTAGGGCCACTAGGGGTTTTGGGCCCAAAAGCCCGAGCTTGATAAAGTGCGTTAAAATCATTATTTTAACACTTGGAAATGTTAATAATTGTTAATGAACATGGAAAACCCATGATATTTGGTAAAATTACAAAATTACCCTTATAATATGAAAAATGACTATTTTGCCCCTAGATAAGAATGACTATTATACCCCTAAGGTTTAATTATGAATGTGATGCATGAGATATTGGTATGACATGATATGCACATGGTATGTTATGAGATGCACATGATATGCTATGATATATTCATTATATGCATGGGTTGGGTTTTTTATCAATGGAGGAAGTGCAAAAAGGACTCTACCCCAGTTATTAAATGAGGTTAGGCCTCCAGTTATATGATAAAGCAGCTATGCTGCTAGTGGAGAGTTTGGTTGGGTGGGTTGAGTTATTCCCCACATCGAGAGCTTGGCTGGTACGGGTGGAGAGTAACGGATGGTGCGTTGAGTAGTCTCCCCAAAAGGGCTTGCATACATCCATTGATATTACATGTGTTATTGAAATTGGCCTATGGGCCATACCGTTCATAGTAAAGGCTTCAGCCCAGTGATATGATTTATGAAAAGGCTTCAACCCAGTAACCATTAAACGAAAGGCTTCGGCCCAGAATATGTCGAGACTGAATTTGGGCTTAGGCCCAGTATGCTGATATTAGTTTGGGCTCCGAAAGGGGCTTGTTGCACACTGAGTTTCCAAACTCACCCCCTTTCTTAACCTTGCAGGTAAGCCTTGATGTGGAGACTTAGAGCCGGAGGGGATTCAGAGTGGCCGTGGTGATCACTTTTGAACTTTGCATAAGTAATCAGTTTTTTATTAGTTTCATCTTAACTATTATTATTACTTGGTTTTGGGTTGTAATAAGGCCATTAAAATTATTTTTTTTGGAATTATTTTATTTTATAACTCTATATTTTTCTGATAATAATTTAAAATGGGCTAGACTTAGGACGCGTTTTCAAAATGATACTTGTTTTTAAAATAACGCAACGATACAATTAATCAGTTTATCAAAACATCTACTTAAATGAATTCCAACTCGATTTTCTCACAAAACCTAATCTCACTCCGAAGTGTGGCAATGGTTGTGGGCATGTCTAGGATTGGATCCAATCAAGAGCTTGGTACTTAAGCAGCCTTCATGGCTCACCTCCTCTGTTTCGGATACCTACCTGATGCACAGCTTCTATTCACTTTGTTAACTTAGCAAAGACTATCTTTTAAAACACTAAAAAGGGCATTGAAAGAGGCTTGGGTTTTCTTAAAAACTTTAGTGTGACACGTCAGATTCGACCATAACGTCTGGGCTGGGTTTGGGGTATTACATTTAGTGGTATTAGAGCCAGGTTGCAACAACTCGGCTGTGGGTTTTTAAACGGATTTAAAATCAAGAATTTCAAAAACAAGGGTATTTTAAATCAATTTTTAAGAATTTCTATTTTCTGTAACCAAATACAAGTTTTTAAGTTTTAAATGGTTTGAAGAAAGAAGTGGCACACTGAATCCCTGGCACCAAGTCTGTAAGTATACTTTCTTCAAACCATTGAGACCCTACTATGATACTTTAGATAGGGTAGAGCTGTAAAATAGTAACATTGAGACTGTAGCTAGGCTATGACATTTCAAAAACAATCCTTGAACTACTATATTTCCATAAGACATCTTGTAATAAACAACTGAAATATTAAACTAATGTTGTAACACTCCTAATCCCGTATCCGTCACCGGAAGGATTTAAGAAGTATTACCAAACAAGTAGATAATTCCATTTGAATACCAATAGACAATGAGTCATCGTAAGTTAATAATTATCTCGATTCCTTCATAAGTTCCATTCGATCAAAATATTTAAAACATTAATTATATATTAACTACACATACATACTAACTAGATGGAACTTATATAATAACTTAACAAGCCATTTTCGCATGGCTATATATATATACACATCACCAAAAAGATACGTATTTAACATCAAAAGTCAATCCTATACATGCCACTTTTAAAGTTCAACTACAAGGTACCAAATGGGCTTAGATAGTGTGGATGACTTTGTCTTTGAAATCCCCGAGATCGATAGCTAACGAACGAGATCTATAAAACAGAGAATTTAAACGACAGAGTAAGAATTTCGATGTTTAGTAAGTTTAAGTAATGAAATCATTTACAACTAAAACATAACATTCATAAGATAAATAAATACATAAGCATAAAACTCCATGATCATGTTACCTCACACTTCAATCATTATATTCATACGCACAGAGTCAAATCAGACTAAATTTCATTTAAGTCAACAATTTCGTACTTCGAATAAGCTAAATATTTCATAAAACCCTAAGATCCAACCCGGAGTTCACTAATCCATTTAACGAATACATTTAAAACCAAATCAACCTTTACAATGTATATATATATATATGAAACATACCTTATCATCTTAGAATTTCGAGCGCACTTATTTGGAATTATTACAGCCGTACCACAATTTCTAAATAAGCACGAATGTCTTCGGGACTTAGCCCGGATGTAGCAACTAGCACGAATGCCTTCAGGACTTAGCCCGGATATAACAACTAGCACGTATGCCTTCGGGACTTAGCCCAGATATAACGACCAGCATAAATGCCTTTGGGGATTGACCCGGATATAACACTCACACAAGGCCCATGGGTCTTAGCGATTTAAAATCCCGATTTATCATGTACATGTCTTATCATCATAACACATCGGTATTTCATTCACATTACTAGAACACAAGCACAACAAGCTTAATAACCATTCCACTTTCGGTTCAATAGACACATATAAGGGCACGATTTCGATTTGCCATTCAACACAATTTCAATAACTATTCAATTATAAATCATGAGTACAAGCTATTTATCTCACTACATAAATCATGTAGAACCATTATGTCATAGACTAATTTTTATGCTTAAATATAATCATGATTTATCAACTCATAAACTAAGTTCCAATACTCAAAGACTTACCTCGGATATACTTGAACGGTTGCGGAGTGGCTACTCGGCTACTTTCTCTTTCCCCTTATCTGAAATTGCCCCCCTATGCTCTTGAGCTTAAATTCAACAAATTTAAACTAGTCATTAATCGATTATTAAAGTCTTACTTTCAGAATGTAATACATATAGATTCGGCTTTCACACATATAGATTATAGTAAGCTTTATAAAAATTGATAATTAATTCATTAACAAATTTTCTTTAATGCTTACAAGATAATTACAATTTCCCTATAAGCTAATTTCCTGAGCAACAGTCAGTAAAGTATTTATAATTGGAGTTACGAAACTCCAAATTGATTGCCGTAAATTTTTCTTGACAGAAGACTCATTTATCTATTATCCATAAAATTTTTATAATTTTTAGTTTAGCCCAACAATACCAGATTTTTCTTAAAGTTCACCTTGTTTCACTGCTTGACTAAACTGACCACTCTTCACTACGAATCAAATTTCTCATTGTACAGAATTCAAAATATGTTCTCACTTATTTCATTTGAAACTAGACTCATTAAGGAGTCTAAGCATATAAAATTTATTCTACGACCATTTTTATACATTTTATAGTGATTTTATAAAAACAGAATAGAGGATCTAGAAGTCATTGTGACTCTGTCCCACATTACTTCAAATATCTCATGATTGGTAATTCTTTTACTTTCATGGTTTCTACTATAGAAAACTAGACTCATCAAGCTTCAATTACATAATTTAGTCAGCATCTAATTCAACTCCTACAATTTATGGTGATTTTCTAAAATCACCTTACTGCTGCTGTCCCAAGTAGATTATCACTAATTTACTCCATGCATTTATATTACCCTAGTGCTATACATTCAAATCTATATAACCGATTGTACATGTATCCATGGTGTATATGTATTTTATGACTACATCCTTAATATAAGTCTAATATAAACTTTGCCCTTTTATATTCGGCCATCTCAAAACATAGCTACGCACATGATATACACTTACTCGTATACCAAAGATATACTTAACCTTAATGAAACAAAACACATTACTTAGTCACTTAAACTAATCATAACCCACATACGACATTGATCACTTAATAAAATAAAAATCATATTTACCAATACACTTCTAATCATTATTATTTATCACCTTATGTAATGTTAGCAAAATGGATTAATTACACATCAATATACCATCATAGTCGAACATAATGTTTTCACCCATGCCTCAACATTATTCACATTCTATTTCTTGCATTATTCAAAATCATACTATTGGAGTTCATGTATAATACCGAACCTCTAGACATTCAAACTTTTACCTTTTCTTTTCAAATCATCTAAATGATAATACTCACCTTCTAGTATTTAAACACAAAACATTTGTGCAAATAACTAAGCAAATCCAATTTCAAAGCTATTACACATATAAATACTATCAAATTAAATTCTTACTAGTTCAAACTTCTCTCATCAACATTTATTCATCTAAGCATAAAGAAAGTGATCATATCTCTTCATTATCAACTATGACCGAATGCTTCCTTCACCATCCAAATCCAAAATTTCAACATGGGCTAAACAAAGAACTTAGTAACTAACTTAAAATAAGCTAAAATTTCAAAATTTAACATGAATTACTAACCTTCTTTTGAGCTTAAGATGACCGAATGCTATATCCCCTTTCTTCTTTAACATTCATTCCTAAGGGAGAAGATGAAGACCAATATTTTTGTTTTTCTTTTGCTTTTCTATTACTCTTTCTTATTTTACTAAATTTCTTTATTTCATAAATTAAACCATTATCATAAAATTTTATTAAACAATACATATTTTGCTTGCCATCATTAACATGGCCGGCCACTACCACTAAAGTGGGATATTAGACATGCAAACGCATTTATTTACACTATCTATTATTTGGCCACTACAAAATGACCTACCATATTTCAAAATATCTCATATAAGTCCTATTTAATAAATTTCACATGAAAATGACAAAATTATAGCATGAAACTTTCACACATACTTTTACACATATAATAGGCATAGAATGTAACGGTTAATTATTTTTGTGTCTCGGTTTTGTGGTCCCAAAACCACTTTTCGACTAGGGTCAATTTAGGGTTGTTACAACTCTCCCCCACATAAAGAATTTTCGTCCCCGAAAATCTTACCAGTGAATAAGTTAGGATATCGCTCTTTCATAGAGTTCTCGGGTTCCCAAGTAGCTTCTTCCATCCCGTGTTTGAGCCATAATACCTTTACTAACAGAACCTTTTTGTTTCGTAACTCTTTTACTTTGCGAGCTAGGATACGAATCGGTTCTTCTTCATAACTCAAAACGGACTGAATTTCAACCTCTGTTGGATTTATTATGTGCGACCGATCGGATCTACACCGTCGAAGCATCGAGACATGAAAAACGTTGTGAATCTTTTCAAATTCAGGGGGTAATATCAATCTATATGCGACTGGTCCAATTCGTTCAGATACTTCATACGGCCCGATGAACCTCGGACTCAATTTGCCTTTACGACCAAATCTGAGCATTTTTTTCCAAGGTGAAACTTTAAGAATAACTTTGTCTCCGACCTGATACTCGATGTCCTTCCGTTTTAAATCCGCATACGACTTCTGACGATCTGAAGCTGCTTTCAGACTTTCACGGATTACTTTTACTTTCTGTTCAAAGATCTTTAATCAAATCAACCCCAAAATTTTACTATCACTGAGCTCAGTCCAAAACAACGGTGTACGGCATTTACGACCATACAAAGCTTCGTAAGGTGCCATCTTAATGCTAGATTGAAAACTATTGTTATAGGCAAATTCGATCAAAGGTAAATACCGTTCCCACGAACCACTAAACTCAAGAATGCAACATCTCAACATATCTTCGAGTATCTGAATTATCCGCTCAGATTGGCCATCAGTCTGAGGATGAAAAGCGGTGCTAAAATGCAGCTTGGTACCCAAGGCTTCTTGTAATTTCTTCCAAAATCGCGATGTGAATCTCGGATCTCTATCTGATACAATAGAAATAGGTACTCCATGTAACCTTACAATCTGAGATACATACATTTCAGCTAGCTTGTCAAGGGAATAATCCGTACGTACAGGAATAAAATGAGCTGACTTCGTCAGTCTATCAACAACAACCCAGATCGCATCTTTCTTGCTTGATGACAATGGCAACCCTGATACAAAATCCATCGTGACTCGATCCCACTTCAATTCTGGTATCATGATCGGTTGAAGTAATCCTGAGGGTACTTGGTGTTCCGCTTTTACTTGTTGACATATCAAGCACTTCAAAACAAACTCAGAAATGTCTCTTTTTATACTACGCCACCAAAACTGACGTTTCAGGTCGTTGTACATTTTCGTACTCCCCCGGTGAATTGACATTCGGCTACAGTGAGCTTCGTTCAGAATCATCGAAATAAGTTCTGAATTTCTTGGAACGCACAATCGACTTCTGAGCCTCAAACAATCGTCATCATCTATTTGAAATTCAGATTCCATATTCGAAACACACTCAGCCCATTTTGCCACCAATTCATCATCGACTTTCTGAGCTTCACAAATTTCATAAATCAACAATGGTTTGGCCCTTAATTCTGCTACTAACACATTATCAGATAAAACAGACAGGTGTACATTCATCGCTCGTAAAGCAAACAGTGATTTACGACTTAAAGCATCCGCAACCACATTAGCCTTACCCAAGTGATAATCAATGACAAGCTCATAATCTTTTAAGAACTCAAGCCAACGTCTTTGTCGCAGATTCAAATCTCTTTGAGTCATCAAATATTTGAGACTTTTGTGATCCGAATAAATATGGCACTTCTCACCAAACAAGTAATGACGCCATATTTTTAAAGCAAAAACAATGGCAGCTAGCTCGAGATCATGAGTTGGATAGTTTTTCTCATGCGGCTTCAAATGTCTTGAGGCATAAGCTACCACCCGACCTTCTTGCATCAATACACAACCCAGCCCAAGCAAGGATGCATCACTGTAAATGACAAATTCTTTACCGGATACAGGTTGTACTAATACTGGGGCTTCAGTCAAATAAGTTTTCAATTGATCAAAACTTTTCTGACATTTCTCTGACCAATCAAACTTAACATCTTTCTGAAGTAATCTCGTCATTGGTATGGCTACCATCGAGAAACCTTTTACAAAGCGTCTGTAGTAACCGGCAAGTCCCAAAAAGCTCCAGATTTCAGTAATATTCCTTGGGGGCTTCCAATCAAGTATGGCTGAAATTTTGCTCGGATCAACTCTAATACCCGATGCATATACCACGTGTCCCAAAAAGCTAACTTCTCTTAACAAGAATTCACATTTACTGAACTTAGCATACAACTGTTTATCCCGTAAAATCTGCAACACTAATCTCAGGTGCTCGGCATGTTCGGTTTCGTCGCGTGAATAAATCAAGATGTCGTCTATAAACACAACCACAAATTGGTCCAAATATTGTCTGAAAATTCGATTCATCAGATCCATAAATACCGCAGGGGCATTAGTAAGTCCAAATGGTATCACTAAGAACTCGTAGTGACCGTATCTCGTTCTGAAAGCAGTTTTGGGTATATCTGAGTCTCGAACTCGTAGTTGATAATAACCCGATCTCAAATCTATCTTTGAAAACACTGAGGCTCCCTTCAACTGATCAAACAAATCATCAATACGTGGTAACGGATATTTATTCTTTATGGTCACTTTATTCAATTGACGATAGTCGATGCACATTCTCAAGGTTCCGTCCTTCTTCTTTACAAACAAAACTGGTGCACCCCAAGGTGAAAAACTCGGTCGAGCAAAACCTCTATCCGTCAACTCTTTCAACTGAGTTTTCAATTCTTTCAATTCCGTTGGTGCCATACGATACGGAGCCATTGAAATTGGTGTGGTACCAGGTACTAGTTCAATGCCGAATTCAACTTCTCGAACGGGTGGTAATCCTGGTAACTCCTCGGGAAAAACATCCGAATACTCACAAACCATCGCACCGATTCAAGCTTCTTTTCGGTTCCTTACTATCAAGTACGTACGCAAGATATGCCTCACACCCCTTTTTAACAAATTTTTAGGCCAGCATCGAAGATATAACTACTGGCAACCCGCTCATATCAGTAGACTCAACCTGGATTATCTCGTTGTTTGCGCATCTCAAATCAATAGTCTTTCTTTTGCAATTCACAACTGCATCATGGACGGTCAACCAATCCATACCGAGGATAACATCAAATTCATCAAATGGTAAAAGCATCAAATCGGTAGAAAAATAGGAACCTCGGATTTCAAGGGGACATTTCTTACACACCTTATTAACAAATGCATAATGACCCAAGGGATTTGACACTCGGATTACGAACTCAGTAGACTCGATAGGTAGAGTCTTACTGGATGCTAAGGTCTCACATACATATGAATGAGTAGAACTGGGGTCTATCAAAGCAATCACATTAGTATCAAAGAGAGTAAAAGTACCCGTAATAACATCTGGCGAAGAAGTATCCTCGCGTGCGCGTTTAGCATAAGCTCTAGCTGGAGCACGAGCCTCAGATCTGGTTGTAGCATCTCTAGATCCTCTCTGACCACCGCTAACATTCCCCGCATTTCTAGATGGTCTACCTCGAGCAGTAGTAGCACCCGGTTTCCCACTCTGCTTTACATTCTGCTCAAAAAGTCTCGGGCAATCCTTGATAAAGTGGTCAGCTGATCCACACTTATAGCAAGAGCGGTCATGGAATCTACAACTCCCCGAATGCCATTTACCACAATACTGACACTCTGTCCTATCCCAACGATCATTTCCCACACTGGCAACCGAAGTGACTCGCGTATTCACAGGGGGTCGATCACGATCTCGTCTGGAAAAACCCGAAGTGTCTTTGGATCGGCCAGAATCATCTCTAAATTTCTTCGATGACTGTTGAAAGGGCTTTCCCGAAGATCTCTTACGAAACTCCTTACCGAGCTCTTCGGCTTTGCAAGCTCGCTCGACAAGTACTACGAACTCTCTGATCTCTAAAATGCCAACATACAACTTTATATCTTCATTCAAACCATCTTCAAAACGTTTACACATTACGACACGAAGAAATGCATTCTCGAGCGCATCTGGCTAAGCCTCATAAACTTTCGTTCATAATCGATGAATCATGGAACCTTGTTTAAGTTCAAGAAATTCTTTTGTTTTTGATCAATGAATCTCTGGTGATATACTTTTTTCCGAACTCGGTTTGGAAAAACTCCCAAGTTACCCGCTCCCGGGCACAACAGAAATCAACGTATTCCACCAATAGTAGGCGTAATCACGTAGCAAAGAGATAGTACACTTTAGGCATTCCTCGGTGTGCAAGATAGTTCATCAAGTACCGGATAGTGTTGTCCAACCAAAATTCAACTTGCTCGGCATCATCATGTATCAGTAGCTTTAAATTCGATAGCCCTGTTTTCGGATTCTGTCAATCGGGGCTTGTTTAACCTCATCCGTCGATTCTGGGAGGTACCACGAGTCTGCGGGGATGTATTAGTCGGGAGTGGGGTTGTGGAACAGCGCATTAGTTCGAATGTATTGGTTAAACCAATCATTCATCACATTATAAAAGGCTTGTCTAGCCTCATCATTTTGATTGCTCGCAACAGGTTGAGAGTCCATCGGCGCCGTCTCGTGCGCGGGAGCAGGCGCTACACTCTCCACATCGTCAGCTACCGCTCAATTAGGATCGGGATCTATTACTAACAAAAACACACATTTTAAACTATCAGAAATCATCACACTATCGTATTAACACTTAATGGCATGTATAGTTAGACTCACACATGCTACGGTAGTCCTAGAATCGACTAAACCGTAGCTCTGATACCAATAAAATGTAACACTCCTAATCCCGTATCCATCACCGGAAGGATTTAAGAAGTATTACCAAACAAGTAGATAATTCCATTTGAATACCAATAGACAATGAGTCATCGTAAGTTAATAATTATCTCGATTCCTTCATAAGTTCCATTCGATCAAAATATTTAAAACATTAATTATATATCAACTACACATACATACTAACTAGATGGAACTTATATAATAACTTAACAAGCCATTTTCGCATAGCTATATATATATATACACATCACCAAAAAAATACGTATTTAACATCAAAAGTCAATCCTATACATGCCACTTTTAAAGTTCAACTACAAGGTACCAAATGGGCTTAGATAGTGTGGATTACTTTGTCTTTGAAATCCCCGAGATCGATAGCTAACGAACGAGATCTATAAAACAGAGAATTTAAACGACAGAGTAAGCATTTCGATGCTTAGTAAGTTTAAGTAATGAAATCATTTACAACTAAAACATAACATTCATAAGATAAATAAATACATAAGCATAAAACTCCATGATCATGTTACCTCACACTTCAATCATTATATTCATACGCACAGAGTCAAATCAGACTAAATTTCATTTAAGTCAACAATTTCAGACTTGAATAAGCTAAATATTTCATAAAACCCTAAGATCCAACCCGAGTTCACTAATCCATTTAACGAATACATTTAAAACCAAATCAACCTTTACAATGTATATATA
Source organism: Gossypium anomalum (assembly GCA_025698475.1). Taxonomy (NCBI): domain Eukaryota; kingdom Viridiplantae; phylum Streptophyta; class Magnoliopsida; order Malvales; family Malvaceae; genus Gossypium; species Gossypium anomalum. The sequence goes on along the minus strand of CM046965.1, from coordinate 73,817,590 downwards.
TATATGAAACATACCTTATCATCTTAGAATTTCGAGCGCACTTATTTGGAATTATTACAAAGTATCCACAATTTCTAAATCAAAGACGAATGTCTTTGGGACTTAGCCCCGATGTAGCAACTAGCACGAATGCCTTCGGGACTTAGCCCGATATAACAACTAGCACGTATGCCTTCGGACTTAGCCCGATATAACGACCAGCATAAATGCCTTCGAGATTGACCCGATATAACACTCACACAAGGCTCATGGTCTTAGCCCTGCTTAAAATCCCAATTTATCATGCACATATCTTATCATCATAACACATCGGTATTTCATTCACATTACTAGAACACAAGCACAACAAGCTTAATAACCATTCCACTTTCGGTTCAATAGACACATATAAGGGCACGATTTCGATTTGCCATTCAACACAATTTCAATAACTATTCAATTAGAAATCATGAGTACAAGCTATTTATCTCACTACATAAATCAAGTAGAACCATTATGTCATAGACTAATTGTTATGCTTAAATATGATCATGATTTATCAACTCATAAACTAAGTTCCAATACTCGAAGACTTACCTCGGATATACTTGAACGATTGCGGAGTGGCTACTCGGCTACTTTCTCTTTCCCCTTATCTGAAATTGCCCCCCTATGCTCTTGAGCTTAAGTTCAACAAATTTAAACTAGTCATTAATCGATTATTAAAGTCTTACTTTCAGAATGTAATACATATAGATTCGGCTTTCACACATATAGATTATAGTAAGCTTTATAAAAATTGATAATTAATTCATTAACAAATTTTCTTTAATGCTTACAATATAATTACAATTTCCTATAAGCTAATTTCCGAGCAACAGTCAAGTAAAGTATTTATAATTGGAGTTACTGAAACTCCAAATTGATTGTCAATAAATTTTTCTTGACAGAAGACTCATTTATCTATTATCCATAAAATTTTTATAATTTTTAGTTTAGCCCAACAATACCAGATTTTTCTTAAAGTTCACCTTGTTTCACTGCTTGACTAAACTGACCACTCTTCACTACGAATCAAATTTCTCATTGTACAGAATTCAAAATATGTTCTCACTTATTTCATTTGAAACTAGACTCATTAAGGAGTCTAAGCATATAAAATTTATTCTAAGACCATTTTTATACATTTTATAGTGATTTTATAAAAACAGAACAGAGGATCTAGAAGTTAGTTAATATTTCGAGATCATGGACAGGTCAAAGGGTTAAGGTGTGGCAACGGGTATATGCATGTCCTTAGTTAATATTTTGCGATCATGGACAGGTCAAAGGGTTAAGGTGTGGCAATGGGTATATGTATGTCTAGGATTGGATCTGGGGAGATCTTGGTACTTAAGCGGTCTTAATGACCCACCTTCTCTTCTTTGGAATCCTACCTGGTGCATAGTATTTGCTCACCTTAGCTTGCGGAACTTGTTAACGAGCCAAGGTAAGTGGAAACCATAATTAAAGGGAAATTACCGAAATGGCCCTAAGGGCAAAAATGACCAAAATACCCCTAGGTGTTGAATGTAAGTTTGTAACACCCTAAACCCGGCATGGACGTTATGGCCGAATCTGACGTGTCGCACGTATTTTAAAAATCCAAGTTTCGTTTTATTATCTAAAAACCGCCTAATGCTGGCTAACCAAAGTGAATGGAGGCTGGGCACCAAGTAGGTATCCGAAACAGAGGAGGTGAGCCATGAAAGCTGCTTAAATACCAAGCTCCCGAATAGATCCAATCCTAGACATGCCCACAACCATTGCCACACTTTGGTAAACGAGTTGTAATCTTCTTCAAGTGGTTATCTTTGTTATACCACTTATGTGTGACGCTGTGTTATTTTATAAATAGGTATCATTTTGAAAACACGTCCTAAGTCTAGCCCATTTTATTTGTTATCAGCCAATTTAAACAACATAATCCAGAAAAGAAAAGAAATAAAGTTAAAGTTAAAATGGCCTTATTACAACCCGAAAATAGATGATAAATAAAGTAACCTTAGTGAAAATCCATTACTTATTCAAAAGCCCAAAAACGATCACCGTGGCCACTCTGAATCCCCCTCCGGCTCCAAGTCCCCAAGTCAAGGCTCACCTGTAAAGAATAGAAAGAAAGGGGTGAGTTTGGAAACTCAGTATGCAATAAGCCCCTTTCAGAGCCCAAAACAATATCAGCTTACTGGGCCTAAGCCCAAATTTAATTATCACATAAACTGGACCAAAGCCTTTTCATTATTCATAACACTAGGCCGAAGCCTTTTTTCCATATTCATGTCACTGGGCTGAAGCCTTTTTCATTATTCATATTTCATAATACTGGGCCATAGCCTTTACAGAAATCGGTATGGCCCATAGGCCCATTTCAATATCACATGTAATATTAATGCATGAATGCAAGCCCATTTGGGGAGACTACTCAACCCACCATCCGCTACTCTCCACCCGTACCAACCAAGCTCTCCATGTGGGGAATAACTCAACCCACCCAACCAAACTCTCCACCGGCATAGATAGTCGCTTTCATATAACCGAGGCCTAGCCTCTTTTAATAATCAGGGCATAAGCCCTTTTAATAATCAGGGCATAAGCCCATTTCGATGGCGGGGCATAAGCCCTTTTGCACTTCCTCCATCCATGTATAAAACCCAACCCAAATGCATATAATGAATTTATCATGTATATCTCATAAATATCATGTGCATACCATACATGTCATGTGCATATCATACATTTTATGTGCATATCATACATTTCATGTGCATATCATACATATCATGTGCATATCATATATACCACTTTTATCAAATCCCATGTGTATACTTTATAATTAACCCTAGGGGTATAATGGTCATTTTTACCTAGGGGCAAAATAGTCATTTTCATATTACAAGGGTATTTTCGTAATTCTACCAAATACTAGGGTTTCCATGCTCATTATCAATTACTATAGCTTATAGGATCAAACGGTGAATCTGGCCCACTTTTTCCGATTGGCCCGAAAACCTAATGGGCCCTACCTCGACCTCTCGAGGCCCAACTTACCGAATATGCCAAAAATCACATTCTTACCGTTTCCATCATTTTTGTTCCTCAACTCATCGACTCACACTAACTAGTGAGCGTTCGCTTACTCACAAGTCCTCGAATTGCCAGAATTTCGGCATTTCGGTTTTTCGGCATTTATCGCTTTAAGCTATGAAAAAGGGTTTGTTACACACCTGTTTGGCGATATTCCTCCACGAGATCTCCTGCACGATTTCTCCTATAATCCACCATTAATAAATCAACTTCCATTAATGACCCAAAACACTAACCAACTTACATTAATACTTACACATTCGGCCACCATCCAAAATAGCCTTAAAAATCTTACCTTGCCGATACTGATTGACTAGATCTAGCCACTCCAGAGATTCAAACCGACTCAAGTCGTCACTATGCCTTGCTGCTCCTTCACTATAGAAATCATAAAATTATTAAAAGAAGAAACCCATAAGCCTAAACCCATATTCGGCCACCTCCCTAAACAAGAGGGGTTTCGGCCCTTGTTAACAGCCATAAAAGAGATCGCTTAAAGTTTGAGCACTTACCACAGTCTCCTCTTCTTGAATCCGTCAATGCCTAGAAGATAAGGGAATTGATCATCGACAAGTAAGAAAAAGAAGGAAAATGGTTGTTGGTCAACAAAAATCGGCACCACCTTGACTTCACAATTTTTAGCTTTTCGCGGTATTACGGCAGAAGTAGAGATGAAGGAACGATTTAATGGATGAAGGGAGGGAAAAAGTGGGCTAGTTTGGAAGAAGAAGAAGAAAGAAAATATGGAAGAAGAGATGGTAGATTCGGCTGTCAGAGAAAAAGAGAGAACAACTAGCCAAAAGGGAAAAACGGCACAACTAATCCCTAGGTGCCGAAATACTAACCTAATAACCCTTGCCGAAATCCCCTCTCCAGCTCCCTATATTCGGCCAACTCCTATCCTCATATCAAATCCCTAAAAACTCTCCCCTTATCACTCCTTAAATCATGCATTTGACCGAATCCAAACTCTCCTTTAGCAGAATCCACTTGGACTCCAACACTTACCCTTCCTGCACTTAAAAATAAATGCATCCATTTGCCAACACAGGGAATCGATCCCCTGCCTTCCCAAACCACTTACACGCCACCCTTATAGCTCCCTAATGGCGTCACTTAACCACTTTACTAGAGGCTCATTTGTGATGCATTTTACCCATAACTCTATATAAGGGCCACCTAGCCAGAACCCCTAACTCTTAAATCCAAAATTCAAAAATTCAATCAGGTTTTGACCAACACATGGGCCTTCCATAAGCCCATTTACCTACTCAAAATATTAATTACCATCCAACTACAAAATTTTAAAAACTTTACCAAAATATTGAGAACCGCGAATAAATCCGAAAATCAGGATGTTACAACTCTACCCTCCTTAAAGAAATTTCGGCCTCGAAATTTTACCTTATTCGAAAAGTTGAGGGTACTGTTGACGCATCGCCTCCTCAGTCTCCCAAGTAGCTTCCTCTTTGCCATGGTTTCTCCAAAGTACTTTCACTAATGGAACTGACTTCCTTCTCAACACCTTGACGTTACGATCAAGTATTTGCACAGGTTCCTCTTCGAAAGTCAAATCCGATCAGACCTCGATTTACGCAGAATCGCGGGATATGAGTTGGGTCAGATCGATACCGCCTCAGCATGGATACATGGAAAACGTCGTGGATACGATGCAGTTCTGGTGGTAATTCCAGCTGATAAGCCACTGGTCCAATCCGCTTAACAATTCGGTAAGGCCCAATAAACCGTGGGCTCAACTTACCCTTCTTACCAAATCTCAAAATCTTCTTCCAAGGTGAAACTTTCAAAAAGACCATGTCCCCCACAGCATATTCTACGTCCTTACGTTTCAGATCAGCGTAAGACTTTTGTCGATCCGTTGCCTCCTTTAACCGATTCCTAATCACCTTAATCTTGTCCTCGATGATCGCCACCAACTCGCCCCAAGTACTTGCCTATCCCCCAATTCTGTCCAACAAGTAGGCGAACGACATCTTCGCCCATATAGTGCCTCATAAGGAGCCATCTGAATACTTTCTTGGTAACTGTTGTTATACGCGAATTCTGCCAACGGTAAATAATCCTCCCAGCTGCCCCTAAACTCAATAACACAACCTCTCAACATGTCTTCCAAAATCTGAATAATCCTTTCTGACTATCCATCTGTTTGAGGGTGGAAAGCCGTACTGAAATCTAATTGCGTTCCCAACACTTCATGCAACTTCTGCCAAAATCGAGATGTAAACCTTGGGTCTCGGTCAGAAATTATTGACGCCGGCACCCCATGCAACCGTACTATCTCTGCCACATATAACTTGGCCAACTTTTGGAGTGAGTAATCGGTTCGAACAGGTATGAAATGAGCAGACTTCGTCAGCTTATCCATAATTACCCAAACCGAGTCCTTCTTAGATGGTGTCAATGGCAACCCACTTACAAAGTCCATGGTTACCCTTTCCCACTTCCAAAGTGGTATCTTTTTCTTGTCAGTAACAATCCACGAAGCCGTTGATGCTCCGCCTTTACTTGTTGACACGTTAAACATTTTCTCACAAATTCAGTCACTTCTCGCTTAAGCCCAGGCCACCAATATAGCTCTCGCAAGTCGCGATACAACTTGCTTCCTCCTGGATGCATCGCACAAGGTCCACCATGCGCCTCTTTTAAAATCATCATCCTCAAATCAGAGTCCTTCGGTATACACATTCTTCCTCGAAAACAAAGAACCCCATCGCTATTTAGTCCAAAGTCTGAGTTCTCGCCTTTCTCAACTTGCTGAAACCGAGAAACCAATGACTTATCCATCAACTATTGCCTCTTAATCTGCTCTACCCAAGTCGGTCTCACTTGCAACTCTGCCAAAAAGCTTCCATCATCATACAAGCTTAAGCGAGCAAACATCGCCTTCAACTCTGCCACAGTTCTACGACTCAACGCATCAGCCACAACATTTGCCTTGCCTAGATGATATTCAATCGAACAGTCATAGTCTTTTAACAGCTCGATCCACCTTCGTTGTCTAAGATTCAGCTCTTTTTGAGTCAGCAAGTACTTAAGACTCTTATGATCCGTGTAAATAATGCATCTCTCTCCATACAAGTAGTGCCTCCATATCTTAAGTGCGAAAATCACCGCTGCCAACTCCAAGTCATGAGTAGGATAATTCAGCTCATGAGGCTTAAGTTGTCATGAAGCATAAGCGACCACTTTGCCCTCTTGCATCAATACGCAGCCCAAACTTACACGTGATGCATCACTGTACATAATGAAATCTTTGCCAGATTCTGGCTGAATCAACACCGGTGCCTCAGTCAGAACTTTCTTTAACTTTCAAAAGCCTCTTGCTACTTATTCGTCCAAACGAACGGTGCTCCCTTCCTTATAAGTTTCGTTAATAACGCTGCCAACACAGAAAATCCTTCCACAAACCTTCTATAATATCCTGCCAACCCCGTAAAAGCTTGAATTTACATTACCGACCTCGGTGGCTTCCACTCCAAGATCGCCTCAATCTTCCTAGGGTCAACCTTAATCCCTTCTGCAGACACAACATGCCCTAAGAAGGTTACTTCATTCAGCCAAAACTCGCACTTACTAAACTTTGCATAAAGTTACTTTTCCCTTAACACTTGTAGCACAATCCGCAAATGCTCATCATGCTTCTCTTCTGTTTGCGAGTACTCCAAGATATCATCAATAAAAACAACAACAAACTGATCCAAGTATGGCTGAAACACTCGATTCATCAAATCCATGAATGCTGCCGGTGCGTTAGTCAAGCCAAAGGGCATAACCAAAAACTCGTAATGACCATATCGAGTTCTGAATGCCGTCTTATGGATATCCTCCTCTTTGACCCTCAACTGATGATATCCTGACCGGAGGTCAATCTTGGAGAACACTGAAGCTCCTTTCAGTTGATCAAATAGATCATCGATCCTTGGTAACGGATACTTGTTCTTGATTGTCAGTTTGTTCAATTGGCGATAATCAATACACATTCGCATGGTCCCATCTTTCTTCTTTACGAACAATACTGGGGCACCCCATGGAGAAATACTGGGTCTTATAAACCCTCTGTCCAACAGTTCTTGAATCTGAGCTTTCAGTTCTACCAACTCTTTTGGTGCCATCCTATAAGGTGCAATGGACACCGGAGCCGTTCCAGGCAACAAGTCGATTCCAAACTCGACTTCTCTGTTCGGAGGTAGTCCAGGAAGTTCCTCTGGAAATACATCTTGAAACTCTTTAATGGTCCTAACTGACTCCACGGTCATCCCTGCCAGTTTAGCTTGACTCACAAATGCCAAAAATGCCTCACAACCTTTCCGAATCCACTTCTCTGCCCTTAAAGCCGAAACAACATTAGACAAGTAATTCCTTCGCTCCCCAATAACCATTATCTCCTCATCTTTAACAGTTCTTAGCACCATCCTCTTATCCACACAATCCAGCGTCACCCTATGCTTAGTCAGCCAGTCCATCCCCAAAATAAGATCAAACTCCCGAAATGGTAGCTCCATCAAATCCCCTACAAATATCTCACATTGCGTCTCTAAAGGCACTTCCTTGAAGAGTTTATCCACCCTAACCGAGTGTCCCAAAGGGCTTATTACCGACACCCCACTCATAGACTCTTCAGGAGGCACACCCAAAGCCCCGGATACATCACAAGCAACATACGAGTGGGTAGAACCCACATTAATCAAAGCAGTATAAGGCTTGCTATGAATGAGGAACGTACCAGTTATAACATCAGGAGCGTCACCTTCCTGACCACGTCGTGCAGCATAAACCAACGCCGGCTGTCGAGCCTCAGCTTGTCCAGCACCCCTGCCAGATGCCCCACGTCCTCGTCCATTACCATTGCCACCTCTACCTTGCCCACGGCCCCTCTGTGGTGGTGGTCCCCCTCGCTGCGGTTGAACTCCTCTTTGCTCCGCAGCTTGATCCTGAGCTGCTCTCCGAGGACACTCTCTAAACTTATGTTCTTTGGACCCACATCGAAAACACGCTCCAGTACGCTTCCAACATTCCCCCATATGTACTCTGCCACAGTCCTTGCAAACCTGCGGTTTATAAGTATTTCCCGGAGCTGGCTCCTCCACTCTAACTCTTTTAACATCTCTATTTGCGGTCCTGCAGTCTCAGAATCTTTTACGAATGCTGGTCGATCCTCTCACGATTTTGCCGTTCAGTCTGTTTTACTTCCTCGGCTATCTTAGCCTTCTCCACTAGTGCAGCGAAATCACGCTCCCTCTGTGGAGCTATCAATACTCTAAGCTCATCGCGGAGACCATCCTCGAATCGAACGCTGCGCTCATACTCAGTAGCAACTATACCGCCAGCATATCGACTCAGCCTTAAGAATTCTGACTCATACTCCGTAACAGTCCTATTACCTTGAGCCAGATTCAAAAATTCCTTTCGGCGGGCATCCACATAACTCGCTCCAACATATCTCCCCTTAAAAGCAGATTTGAACAGCTCCCAAGTCACACGTTCGATCGGGGTACTCTCCCTACGATGATCCACCAGCTTGGTATGCCTCATCTCTTAGCGGTGACACGGCTCCTTCGACTTTTGCTCCACCGAGCAATCGAGGTCGTCTAAAATCCGTTACGTCGCCTCTAACCAATACTCGTACGTTCGGGCTACCCGGCACACGCCCCTAAAAACCTGCGCTCAGTTGCCGAGTCGCTCGGAGATGGATCCTGCATTTCTTGTCGGTGCTAGCTCCAAAGAACCCTTTCCATGACCCTTAACATTGCTTGGGACAAAGCATCGTCCCCATGCACCGATCATATGACCCGGTCTCGATTGTCTATGGCACAAATGTCTCTTCAGCTGACCTATGCCTTGAGGATGAAGATTCAGCTTGCGCTCTTCCGCGACCGCGTCCACGTCCGCGGCCTCGTCCACGCGTTCCCCTTGTACTCATATCGAATTTTTTGATTACGAATTTTATGGTATTAGTCAATTATTTCAGTTTCTTTTTAAGAGATGTCTTATGGAAATATGATAATTCAGGGATTTGTTTTCGCAGCGAAGTAGCCTAGCTACAGTCTCAATCCTCTTTGTTTTCTGATTCTACCCTAACTCTGATATCATAGTAGGGCTTCAGTTTTATCCTTAACATTTTATCAACTTTACCAACATAAAAGTAAGGGTACTTACAGACTTGGTGCCGGGGATTCAGTGCGCCACTTCTTTATCAGTTCATTTAAAACTCAAAAACCATGTTTTTGATCACCGAGAATAGAAATTTAAAAATTTTGATTTGAAAACACCTTTATTTTGAAACTCTTAATTTTAACCCTGTTTAAAAAAATAGAAAAACTTGAACATCTTTGAAAAACTTACCATTTCCAAAAATACCCTTCTTAGGCCTAAGTTTTCAAAAAATTTTTGAACCTGATCCACAGCCGAGTTGTTGCAACTTGGCTCTGATACCACTAAATGTAACACCCCAAACCCGGCCTGGACGTTATGGCTGAATCTGACGTGTCGCACGTATTTTAAAAATCCAAGTTTCGTTTTATTGTCTAAAAACCGCCAAATGCTGGCTAACCAAAGTGAATGGAGGCTGGGCACCAGGTAGGTATCCGAAACAGAGGAGGTGAGCCATGAAGGCTGCTTAAATACCAAGCTCCCAAATAGATCCAATCTTAGACATGCCCACAACCATTGCCACACTTTGGTAAACGAGTTGTAATCTTCTTCAAGTGGTTATCTTTGTTATACCACTTATGTGTGACGCTGTGTTATTTTATAAATAGGTATCATTTTGAAAACACGTCCTAAGTCTAGCCCATTTTATTTGTTATCAGCCAATTTAAACAACATAATCCAGAAAAGAAAAGAAATAAAGTTAAAGTTAAAATGGCCTTATTACAACCCGAAAATAGATGATAAATAAAGTAACCTTAGTGAAAATCCATTACTTATTCAAAAGCCCAAAAACGATCACCGTGGCCACTCTGAATCCCCCTCCGACTCCAAGTCCCCAAGTCAAGGCTCACCTGTAAAGAATAGAAAGAAAGGGGTGAGTTTGGAAACTCAGTGTGCAATAAGCCCTTCGAGCCCAAAACAATATCGACTTCTTCGGGCCTAAGCCCAAATTTAATTATCACATAAACTGGACCGAAGCCTTTTCATTATTCATAACACTAGGCCGAAGCCTTTTTGCCATATTCATGTCACTGGGCCGAAGCCTTTTTCATTATTCATATTTCATAATCTTGGGCGTAGCCTTTACAGAATCTCGGTATGGCCCATAGGCCCATTTCAATATCACATGTAATATTAATGCATGAATGCAAGCCCATTTGGGGAGACTACTCAACCCACCATCCGCTACTCTCCACCCGTACCAACCAAGCTCTCCATGTGGGGAATAACTCAACCCACCCAACCAAACTCTCCACTTGGCGGATAGTTTGCTTTATCATATAACTGGAGGCCTAGCCTCTTTTAATAACTGGGGCATAAGCCCTTTTAATAACTGGGGCATAAGCCCATTTCGGTAAACTGGGGCATAAGCCCTTTTGCACTTCCTCCATCTATATATAAAACCCAACCCAAATGCATATAATGAATTTATCACGTATATCTCATAAATATCATGTGCATACCATACATGTCATGTGCATATCATACATTTTATGTGCATATCATACATTTCATGTGCATATCATACATACCACTTTTATCAAATCCCATGTGTATACTTTATAATTAACTCTAGGGGTATAATGGTCATTTTTACCTAGGGGCAAAATAGTCATTTTCATATTACAAGGGTATTTTCGTAATTCTACCAAATACTAGGGTTTCCATGCTCATTATCAATTACTATAGCTCATAGGATCAAACGGTGAATCTGGCCCACTTTTTTCGATTGGCCCGAAAACCCAATGGGCCCTACCTCGACCTCTCGAGGCCCAACTTACCGAATATGCCAAAAATCACATTCTTACCGGTTGTAACAAGGCCTTTCCTCTGGCTAATATTTCAAATCAGGATTATTATCATTTTTATGCTTTATATTTAATTAGAAGTAGAACATGGTTTCCTAAACAATAATTGTTTTTTAAAATACTAAATTTCCGCAACTCAATTTTTAATGACGAGTTTTCATAAAATCATATGTTCTAAATAAAGCTTCCACAACTGAAAAGAGATTTTACAAAGTAATTAAGGTTTTTCATTTTAAGGAAGTGTTTCTAATTAAAACAAGGTTTTTGATAAAACACTTCAATGTGACACGCCAGATTCGGCTATAACGTCTAGGCCGGGTTTGGGGTGTTACAAGCAAACCTAAAAAAGAATAAGAAACAACTAAGTAAACTAAAACTAACAAATTTAAATAGATAATAACATTAAAATTTCACCAAATTGCTGATCCCTGATAGCAGTGCCAAAAACTTGTCGCGTGTGAATATGTAATGCGAATGTGCAAGTATACATGTCGAATCAAGTAATAAAGTGATAAGTGAGGTCATCTCCACAGGGATCAGAACGGATTAAACTGGTTTAGTTATCACTATGAACTGTACTAATTAAGTTATAGGAAAATGAAAAGAATAACAATTTGGTAAGGAATATTAATGTATGAAATATTAAGATCAACTACTGAATAAATTGTTGTGGCAAGTCTACGAGACAAAGTTGGGAGGATTTATATTCTTAAAAGGGAAGGTTGGAATTACTCAAATTATATCTTTATAACATAATAATGCCATGGCAAAACCTTAACCAAATTATTGTTCAGAGTATAACTACTGTAGTCTACTTCGTTTGAGAGCTTGACTTTAAGCTACCATTCCAAGACTTTCTATGTCTACAGGTCTCAAGAACGATACTTACCACTATCCTTCCTTTCTCTGTATAGAAAGTAACTTTATGTCTAGAGTGCTACAAGTATTCATTTGATCACTCACTTGTATCATTCGATTACAATCCAACTCACTTAACATTTTCAGAATTAAATCAAGTCTAAGAATATACCATGCATTCATCTATGTCTGAAGATTGCATGCATGTATTTAAGATGACCCAGATTGAATGAAATAGTAGATCTACTCAAGATAATATCATGTCCATTAAAAGTAATAAAAATTCATCCAATAATTCCAACTTGATAAGATTAGCTCATGGGTTGGGAATTAAAATACAAAATATCAACATCATCATCCATAGTTTAAAAATCAAAGAAATCAATTAATAGAATGAAGGTAGAATTGCAGGAAGCTTTCGCCACTTCAGCTTTAACTCCAATGCTACCAAGTCATGCAAGACCCAAGGTTGAATGCGTCGTCCCCTTCCTTGCATCTCTGCTCTCTTCTTAAGCTGTTACCCTTTTGCCTTTTTCTTCAAAATTTCCATAAAATTTTTCTGGAGAGAAAAACTCCTCTTCTTCTCTTTCTCTTTCTCCATTTGTAGGGTAGGTCCCCCTCTCTCAGCATACACATTTGCTCCATCTTTTTCAGATGAATTTATTTGTTACATGTACAGCTAGCTGAGAGTGATGAGGACTGACTGCATGTCAACATCTTCCTAGAATTGCCATGGCATTTTTGTTGCCAATCTATCCAACCTTTTGCCATGGCAATATTTCACTTCTTTCATTCCTTTCCTCATTTTTCTTATTTTATTTGTCCTTCCGACACCTGCTGCCTACAACAACCAATTCATTTCTTCCCAACAATAAAATTAACATATTATGACATTCAAGGCACAATCCAAGCTTTATTATGCAATATTCTAATAATAACCTAGAAATGCAAATATATCTACTTAAGCACAGGCAATTCATCGGGTTTAGAGGCTTGAGATATAACTCGTTTCAAGAGTTATCAAGGTTTTGTATGGGGCTACAAAAGCATGAGTTCGATACATAAAAATATATAGGTAAGCTTAAGAGGTATGTTGAGTTGGATATGTTACCACTAAACCATATGCTATGCTATGACTTGTATGAACATATGTGAGTATGTATGCCATATGATTTATGATGTTTGATGTAACAGCCCATTTTCAGTGAGATCGAAACAGTAGTTTTGGGACCACAAATTCGAGCCAAAAATAAAATTTTATTTTATTTAATTTTATGGTTGGTATCATGATAGGAAGGTCATATGAAAATTTTGATATGAAAATTTTACCGATTGTGTGTTTAATTAGGGAAAGGACTAAATTGCATAAAATGCAAAAGTTGGGCTCTAGTAGCTATAAGTATCAAATAGCAATGGAATTCAAAAATTAAGGTCCTTATATGGTAATTAGACCATTAAAGAGTAGTTAGTAGATATTTTAATAACTCATCCATGGAAAAATTAGAAAAGGGTAGGGACTAAATGGGAATCAATAAAATTAATAGATGGTAATTAATTAAAAATAAAAAAATCATCTATTTTCATATCATCTTTCCTAATTTTTCTATGGAAACCCTAGGAGAGAGGAAGAAAACTTTTAAATCTTAAGAAGGTATGAAATCAAGTCTCATTTTTAGTCATTTCTATATTTTTGGAATCGGGATAGTCTAATCTTTCTATTTAGGGGATTTATTTGAAAAGTTATCAAGGTATGAAATTTGGGTTATGGATGAATATTCTGAAAATTAGAAATTTATGGTAGAAAATGAAAAGTTATTAATAGATAAACAACTTTTACAAAGCAATTTTTGATGAAAACTTGATTTAGAGGCTAAAATGAAAAAGTGGTAAAACCCACGGAAAATTCTGAAATTTGTGAATTGTATGTGCTGTAAATGTAGTATATAAATTTCGACTAGGCTTGGAAAAAGAGTTAAATTTCATGAATTTCATTTTCTGAGCCTAGGGACGAAATTAGAATTTTTAAAAAGGATAGGGGCAAAATGGTAATTTTGTCAAGGATGTAAAAGAATGAAAATGTATATGAAATATGATAGATTAATAGTTAAATTTACCCATATAGATCCAGAAAAACCAACCACAAAACTATATCGAGGAAATCAAAAGGTTTTTGATTAGTTGAAATTCAAATACGAACCATTTTCAAGGTAAGTTCGTGTAACTTAAATATGTATGTTAATATTCTTGAATTGGATTGTATGATTGTATTGAAATGTATGACATGATATACATAATGAAATAGTCATAAGTTGTGAAACATGGACAAATTGTCATGTTCTGGTTGAATGTTGAATTTCAATGGATTAAGGTGATTACTCGAATAAGAATAATACTGCATATGTTGCAGATAAAATTTAGCCTGGACGGGTTATTCTAATGTAAGCCCTCTTGAGCTTATGTTGTAGATTGGATTTAGCCAGGACGGGTAATCCAAATTAAGCTCTCTAGAGCATATGCTACGAATAGGATTTAGCCTGGACTGGTACTCCTGCTGTAAAACGTATGGCTCAAGAGTGTGCCTTTTTATTTTGTACCCTAATGGGTACTTTTGCACATAAGTATATTACCCGAATATCCATCGAAATTTCAATAGGTCAACAGAAAAGACTCTTGAAGTGTGGAAAGGCGAAATTAATGGAAGCTGGTAATGTGATAAGCTCATCTATGTTTACTTGATTCTTATACGAGGTTATGTGATTAACTTGTTTGATTAAGTGTTTGTCTTTAGGTAAACTCATCCAAAATTCATGGAAAGTATGAATATGTATGCTTGTATTGATAAATATGATTGGTAAGTTTATTTTCTGTTATACGAACTTAGTAATCATAAAATGCTTACTCCGTTTAATTTTCCCTTTTTTTTTAGTGGTCAAAGCTCGCGAAGGTTGGAAGTCAGTCGAAGCAATCATTACACTATCCACTATCCCATTTTGGTATACATAGAAATCTCATTTTGGTATAATGGCATGTATAAGCTTATTTGGCCAATGATGGCTTGTAATTGTTGTTTTGTAATCTAGCCATTAGAGTGGCTAGTGATGGTTTAAGTTTGGCTATTTTTGAAGTAATATTTTGCTAATCACATAAGTGCGTATTATGTGTTAGTTTGTTGGAATAATGTTAGCATATAAGTTTCTGTTAAGAGTAAGTTTATATCCTTTGATGTATAAGATAATACCACATGATTGATGGCATAGTTTGATTAGTACGGATATATTGGATGAACCAATCATTCATCATTTGATAGAAGGCTTGTTTAGCCTCTTCATCATGGCTAATTGTAGCCGGTCTAGAATCGGATGGCACTGTCCCTTGCGCAGGAGCAGGCGCATTGCTTTCGACATTGTCTGTTATGGCTCATTCGAAATCCGTTTGCTATATAAAAACACATTTTCATTGTTAGGATTTATCACACTATCGCAGTTCATAAATATGGAATGAATAGCTAGACTCACATACACTATTGTAGTACTAGAACCGACTAAACCATAGCTCTGATACTAATAAAATGTAACACCCCTAACTCGTATCCATCACCAAATTAGGGTTAAAGGTGTTACTAGACAAACTGAAACATTTTACACACAATTCATATACATTTTCCACAATCATAGTCAAACATTATCATAAAGTCCCTTATATAGGTTATCGAGACCTTAAAAAAATATAGAAAGGGGTCGGGACTAAACCGAACTCATATAATTTTTTTTTCAAAACTTATACATTTTTCAAAGTTGTACAGGTCACACGCTCGTGTGAACAGGCCGTGTGCCTCACACGGTATTATACACACCCGTGTGTCTAAGCCGTGGCAAAACAAGGCATACATACTAACTTGTCCACACGGTTGAAGACATGAATGTGTGCCTTGGCCGTAGTCGAGACTGACTTTAAATTGTAGGACTACCTTAGGGGACACACGGCTTTGTGGCATAATCATGTGTCACACACAACTGAGACACACGCCCATGTCTCTACCCTTGTGGAAAAAACAGGCTATTTGCAAAACCAATTTGCCACCTAATAAACTGTAATTTATACATATTTTTATCCCATGCTTAACACATTTATGAATGATTTCTCCTTATAATTTCTCCTTATATTTGGTGAATTTGATGCTCATAATCCTTTAATTTCATATTTTATACTTAGGTGAGCATAGGAGAGCCAAAAGAACAAGAAACAGGCCAAAAACGGAGAAAATGGGCCAACGTGGGAAAACAACACGGCCTGGACTTCCTCACACGGGCAGAATACATGCTCGTCCCATTTTAACAGGCTCGAACATGGCCTAAAACAACCTCAGTATGGGCGTGTTGATCCCTCAGACTTGACCACGGCTTGAAGTAATCGCACACGGGCGTGTCATACGGGCGTGTCCCTACTGAGCCCTAGTTAAGTTCTATTCGAAAAAGGGTGTGTTTGAGGGCTTTTAGGAATTCTAAAGCATATTTGAACACCCTAGAGGAGGACTAAAGGAGAGACGGAGAGGAGGGAGCAAGGAATTACTCCAAGAAAGCTGATTGATCCATCTCAAAAGCCGGATTCATCATCAAGACTGAAGATCTCTCCTCAATTTCCCATCAGAAGTTTTGGGTTTTCTTTATGTTTTGTATTTATTATTCTTCTGAGATGTTTTCCTATTTAGTTATGAACTAAACCCCTAAATACCTAAAGGGAATAAAACCTAAGACGAATCTTGTTATTATTTTCTAAATTGTATGATAAATATTTAACTTGTTCCTAATTATGTGTTCTTAATTCTTGTTTCAATATTTCAGGATATTGATTCAAGTTAATGCTCTCATTTGGAGGATGAAAGTCCCTTTCTAAGAGTAACTTTGTCATAATTAAGCAGAGTTGATTGCGCGCCTAGAGATAGGGTGACAAGATTTTGCCAGATTAGGGTGAAACCTAATAAGGGGATCCATATATCGAGTTAATGCAACCTTAGGGTGTTAATTAGAAAGAGATTTCAATTATTAAACCTGGGGTTAGACGTTATTAGTATTGAATAGGGATAATAACATAACTCAGGGATTGCTACGGAACAAGTTAAATGAGTAAATCATCCAATTCGAAGTCAAAACAACAAGTGAAGTCTAGGTGGATTTTTCCTTGGGTGTTGCCTTAAATCAATCGTTTTTCCAAAAGTAATTCCCCACTTCTATTTTTTTTTTGATTTCTCAGTTTAGTTAATTATTTAATTAAAACAAACCCTTTTATTTTTAGGCTAGATAATAAAAAGACAGTTAATACTAGTACTTTTAGTTCTTTTGGATTCGACAATCCAGTCTTGCTAAAGCTAAACTACTGTTCGATAGGTACACTTGCCTACGTCGTGATAATAGTTACTTTCAAGAACGATTAATTATAAATTTATAAAACTTATCACAAAAAATCACGATTAAGTTTTTGGCACCGTTGCCGGGGAACTAAGATATTAGGAACACTCGATTTTTATTACTTTAGCCATTTACTTTTACTGCAATTTAAATTTTTGTTTAGTTTTCGTTACTAAATTTTCTTTTTCTTTTTCTGGCAGGTTCTTATAGTTTATAACTAGAAAAAACTCATCAGGACCATTACTTTTTGACGAAGAAATCGATCGCACAGACCGACGAAAAATAAGGCGAAGCCTAAGATACACAGAAGGAGAGCAAGAGGAAGATATTCCAAATACAACCAAGGAGATGGCCGAAAATCAGGAAAATTCGGCACTTTTAAGGTAAACAATACCCGCCTAAAACCTTATTTTGATGAGATTGATAGCAGGAACGAGGAGTGTAAACTCCTTGAACCACCATGACCATTCAATGGAGAGGTAAGTCGAGCTTAGACTATAAATAAGCACTTATCGGGAGGCAACCCGAGCACTAACGGTATTAACTTCTTTAAATTTTAGTATTCAACACTTAACCTACTAACTGAGCTCTTGAATACAGTTACGGCCAGGCACACGGGCGTGCTTTAGACTGTGCAAAAATAGGGCAAGGATTTTTCCCAAACATGGGCTGCAATAAATGGCCACGGCTGTACAACATGGTCGTCGGTGATCCAGCCAAAACAACATAGGCGTGCGACACGCTTGCGTCTTAGAACCGTGGTTGAACCTGAGAAAATAGCACTGGCGTGCGACACACCCGTGTCTAGCACCCCGTGGTCGAACTTGTCAAACTAACACGGGCATGGGCCCTCATACACGGGCGTGGGAGAAGTGAACGAACCCAGACACGGCCATGTGCATCAACACGCCCAAGGAACACGGGCGTGGGCTGTATGTCAGAGGCGCCAAAATTTAAAAAAACGCGAAACACACGGGCTAAAATTAGGGCACACGGGCGTGTCCCCTGGTCGTGTGCCCCAAAATCTATAAAAACCCCTCATTATTCATCATCTTCCTCACCTAAAATTCCTAACCCTAGCTGCTACAACTTCACACGGCCTCCCTGCCACGCCCCTGTGCCGCTTCCAACTCCATCTTTGACGCCCAAACTCCTCTTTTTAGCGTTTGTTTGCTCTTTTCTCTTTAATTTTACTTATTTCTAATGCTATTTATCATAATAATCTTCATTTATCTCACACTATTTCCATTTTTCTATCATTCAAATTTCATTTTTAGATTAGTTATTATTTATTCCATGTGAATTTTTTTATTATTTCATGATTTATCAAGCCCTATTTACCTATTCTAAGTCAATATTCATAGTTCTCACTTGCTTATTATTCTTTTCTATTATAATTCATGCATTGTGATACATTCATGCTGTTTACATTTCCATAGAGTTCTTTTCCATTTGGATATTCATACTAATGGCACAACATTATGCCACAAAATTTATTGTTTTGGTTAGGTTTATTAGTGTTAGTAGTTGTGGCTGAAATTATTTATGACTTTCTTCTTTTTGAATTTGTTTACATTTTACCTGGTCCATTCATCAAGACAGAATAATGGTTTTGCCTGCAGGTATACCATGTCATCTTCACGTGGAAAGAAAGCCGTCGTCCCCGCTTCAAAGAAAAGGAAGGGAGCGTCATCTTCCTCGGGTCCTACCACTGAAATTCACCACCCCTTCCTATTGTTTCCCATTGGACCTCAAGAAAAACTCTATCAAATACTTTGGGCCCGACCTTTAGTTGCAGGCCGCTGCATCGAGTGGGCCGCAGTAGAACAAGTCCAACTGGCTAATGCGAATCGGGCCCTCCTCACCACCGAACCTTGAGAGCTTTTCTTTGAGATCATCCAGCCGATGTATGTCGAGCTCACGATGGACCATGCTCAACGTTCCATCTTCAGACTGTGATGACCAACTACGATGATCCCAGCACTGTCCAATTTTGCCTCAGCGGATTAGTCCGCCAGTTAAGTGTCCCTGAATTTGGTATTGCATTGGGCTTATACACGGAGGAGTTCATGGAGGAGAATGACCTCCACGCTCTCAACCACCATATTTATCATTCTCCTTCATGGTGCTGGGACGCGTTAGTACCACGTTCGGCCACCTACGACCCCAGTCGCTCCAAGGCATCAGCTCTCCCTCCATCCCTAAGGTACTTACATTCTATCTTAGCTCACACTCTGACAGGGAGGCGAGAGAGCACTGGCGTCGTCAACACTCACGACGTCTACTTCTTATGGTGTATGTCGCACGGGCACATCTTTGACCTCACCTATTTCATCGCCCTTGCCATTCACTATCAGATGGAGTGACATCGGAAGGGGCTCATCTCTATTGGTCCCTACATGACTCAACTGGCTCAGCACTTTGGGCTCCTCAACACAGCGGCACAAGAATCTCCCTTACCCTCATTGGCCAGATGTCTCCATAAGGCATCTCGAGCATGCTAAGTATGAGGATGATTGAAAAGCGCTGTGGAACCTACCCTCCTCAATATCGTCTCGCCCAATCAACCGAGGAGGAGGCTCCTGAGGATATTACTGATGATGTCCCTCCATAACACGAGGACCCACAGTCTTAGTCACCACCCTCCTATCGGCCAGTTCATACGGCGGCTTCATATTCTGACATCTCTTAGCACCTCACTCGATTTGAGCAGCAGTGTTTTTAGCAATTTGATAACATTGATGCTACTCTACAGTAGATTTGTCAACACCTCCACATCTCATCGCCACCACCACCTCGCGAACCATCTGGTGATGATGATGTTTAAATATTTTATTTTACATTATCTTTATTTTTATTTTTATTTCTATTTATCAATGTTATTATTATTTTCACTTTTAACTTTTCATTTTATTTCCTTTTTACTACTATTTTATTTTTAGGATTTATAAACAAATTTTATTCTCGGCTATTTCATTATGAGTAATTATTCTTCTCTATATTCCTAAAAAGTTCTTGATTTTATCACAGTTATAAAGAGCTACAAAGCTCACAATTACTTAGGAACCTCAAAATCCACTGGAAAAGGTTCTCCACGACTGCCATGCCCTACTCGACCACGAGATATAATATTTTTTTGGCGCAGCACTTGTGGAACCCAACCTTTACCACCACCGGAGTATCCTCCTCAACTCTACATATCTCCAAACTAGGGAGTTCATTCATTTAACATTCAGAAAGTTTCACTTCTCTCCCTATCTTATGACATTTTATCTGCAATTTCCACTAACTTTATCTTTGTACATTGAGGGCAATGTACATCTTAAGTGTGGGAGGGTAAATTATATCACTATCAGAAAAATCCCTGAATTTTGTCTTGTTCTCTTGTGAATATTTCATATCATTTTTAGGATGAATTTTGATTAATTTATGATTTTATTGATATATCTTGAATTAAAACATAGGTATTCATGCATTGATTATTTAAACTTTAAGACATCAGAGAATTAAGCATGATAAGTTGATTTTTGAGAATTTAAAAATTTAGGTTGTTTTCCCAAGTTTAGGTATTACCTTGAATTGAAGTCCACAGTTTTGAATATCAAAAAGCCATAATTTTTGTGAGATTTTGAGCCTTTGAGAGCATCTATTATTTCTTTCATGCTCATTTTTATTGTTGCTTTAAGTGTGTCAATATTGAATTGTTATTCTAGAACTTGCTTGATTATGCATGTCAAGACCACACCATTTGATTTGATATGTCAAGATGATAGAGGCACTTAGGATTAACCCACTTATGCCATGAAAAGCCTACCTCCACGATTAACCCTTAGTAAACCCCTTTGAGCATAGCAAGCCATTCCTTGTATTACCCTTAATATTAACCTTTAACTCATTTTGTTGAAATCCCCTCAATTAATTTGATCCCTATTCTTGTCGAGATTTGATTTGAATAAATTGCTTCGCTATGTCTTATTCTTAATAGTTAGTCTGTTATTTAACTTGTTCTTAAAAAAAAACATACACATTTACATATTAGTAGTGATCTTTTATTTTTGAGCTTAAGTATTTAAATTCCATATTCTGATAATAAGATCTATTGTACGTAAGTGATGATTAAATATTTTTCTAGTTAAGTAATTTTTCTATTCAATCTCAATTCTAACCTTTTCCTTTAGCTTGTGACCACACCCCCAAACCAAGCCTCGTTACAACCCTCTAAAGACCTTTTGATTGATGTATCATCTCAATTTATAGCGGCAGAGATTTGATTTTCATGCAAGCCTATGGTAATAACTTTTCATATTTAATGTTGAGTGCTACATTCATTATCCTTAAACACTTCGAGTGATTTAAGTGAAGCTTTAGTGAGGATGTTAAACTCTATGAGATTTTGAATGAAAGGTGATTATTTAAATAAGGGGAAATGCCTATATTTTTCATGATTAAATGCTCAACTTGGAATGTTTGAAACTTTAATGTTCTTCTAGTTGAATTCTCAATGTATGATTACTTATGGATTAGTTTGAGATATTATTGATAGGAATTATAAGTTGATAAAAAACAATTCTTAATTGTGAATTGAGGATTTTGCTTGAGGAAAAGCAAACGCTTAAGTGTGGGGGTATTTGATAAACCGTAATTCATACATATTTTTATCCCATGCTTAACACATTTATGAATGATTTCTCCTTAGTTTGGTGAATTTGATGCTCCTAATCCTTTAATTTCATATTTTATACTTAGGTGAGCATAGGAGAGTGAAAAGAACAAGAAACGGGCCAAAAATGGAGAAAATGGGCCGACGTAGGAAAACAACACGATCTGGACTTCCTCACACGAGCAGAACACACGCCTGTGCCATTCTAACAGGCTCGAACACGGCTTAAAACAACTTTAGCACGGGCGTCTTGATCTCTCAGCCTTGACCACGGCCTAAATTAATCACACACGGGCGTGTTACAAGGGCGTGTCCTTGTCGAGCCCTAGTTAAGTTCTATTCGAAAAAGGGCGAGTTTGAGAGCTTTTAGGCATTCTAAATCCTATTTAAACACCCTAGAGGAGGACTAAAGGAGAGACGGAGAGGAGGGAGCAAGGAATTACTCCAAGAAAGCCGATTGATCCATCTCAAAAGTCGGATTCATCATCAAGACTGAAGATCTCTCCTCAATTTCCCTTTAGGAGTTTTGGGTTTTCTTTATGTTTTGTATTCATTATTCTTCTGAGATGTTTTCCTATTTAGTTATGAACTAAGCCCCCTAAATACCTAAGAGGAATGAAACTTAAGACGAATCTTGTTATTATTTTTTGAATTATATGATAAATATTTAACTTGTTCTTAATTATGTGTTCTTAATTCTTGTTTCGATATTTCAGGATATTGATTCAAGTTAATGCTCTTATTTAGAGGATGAATAGTCCCTTTCTAAGAGTAACTTTGTCATAATTAAGCGGAGTTGATTGCGCGCCTAGAGATAGGGTGACAAGATTTTGCCGAATTAGGGTGAAACCTAATAAGGGGATCCATATATCGAGTTAATGCAACCTTAGGGTGTTAATTAGAAAGAGATTTCAATTATTCAACCTAGGGTTAGACGTTATTAGTCTTGAATAGGGATAATAACATACTCAGGGATTTCTACGGAACAAGTTAAATGAATAAATCATCCGATTCAGAGTAAAAATAACAAGTGAAGTCTAGGTGGATTTTTCCTTGGGTATTGTCTTAAATCAATCGTTTTTCCAAAAGTAAATCCCCACTTCTATTTTCTGTGATTTCTTAGTTTAGTTAATTAATTAATTAAAACAAACCCTTTTATTTTTAGGCTAGATAATAAAAAGATAGTTAATACTAGTACTTTTAGTTCCATTGGGTTTGAAAATCCGGTCTTGCTAAAGCTAAACTACTGTTTGATAGGTACACTTGCCTACGTCGTGATAATAGTTAGTTTCAAGAATGATTAATTATAAATTTATAAAACTTATCATGAAAAATCACGATCACCACCCATTTTGGGTCATCCCTACAAATATAAAACCAAGCATATTTCATACTAATTTCTAGCCATTTCATACACCAAAACATACACCATTCATGCCATATCATAAACAACCAAATCCATACTTATATCCATACCAAAATCATGCCAAATCAATATTCAAAGTCATACCATGAACTTACCAATTCTTCAAGTAAGCATCTATCATAAACTTACCAAATTAACCATTACTATAGGCCATTCAAAAGCACATCACATTGGCAATATTGCATCACATAATTCATACTCAAAAACTCATTCATATACATCATTAAAACCAAGCCATATCATATGGCTAGGTATACACATTTCAAAACCTAATTACATTCTTCTAGCCTATACATGCCATAATCCAATATTTACACTTTTAAAATGTACCAAAATAGAGTTTGATAGTGTGGTGATAATCCTCGACGATCCTCGAGCTTCCAGTAGCTTTGATATCTATAAAACAGTTGAAAAACACACAGAGTAAGCTTTCAAAAGCTTAGTAAGCCATATACAAATAAACTTATCATTCAAAACATGAAAGCATCATCAAATTACATATACTCCATGGCCAAATACTATCTCAAACGACTTAATTCATATACATTTCACATATTCCCAAATAATTTACACGTATAGCATATTTTCTCAAACTTATAACACATATCATCACTTGTACATATACTTACCTTTTATTCTCAAACATAGTATACATTTCGAACGTACCTGAATCGGATACACATATCATATAATCATTTGTTTCTTAGAATGCCCATTGAACCATTTCGAATCATAAGGATACGCAGATAGCTCAGAAAGCCCGTACAATGCCAACATCCCAGACATGGTCTTACATGTAATCAAATATCGATGCCACTATCCCAAACAGGGTCTTACACGAAATCAAATACGATGCCAATGTCCCAAACATGGTCTTACACGTAAATCATAAGTCGATGCCAACGTCCCAGATACGAAAACACATATTGAATCCTATGTCATGACATATGTATCCTAACTATTCCTATGGTTCATACGGGGATTTTCGGATGTCGAAACTTTGTCATTACTTTCTCGGATATTCCATTCTCAACACATATAATCATTCAACATTTTTTATAAGCATATAATCAATAGTAATTCAATTCAAAATACATTTATTTGTATATCGACTTACCTCATACGGATTTAAACGAATGGAGTCGACTATTCAACGACTTTCGACTTCCCCCGATCTAATTTCGTTTTCTTTTGTTCTTGATCTAAATCAATTCAAGTTTAACTTATTCAAACTCATATTCATTCAAATCAATCCAAAAACACATATTTAGGGCATTTTACAAATTAGCCCTCACATTTACACATTTTAACACTTTAGTCCTTAATTCACAAAATCACAAAATACACATAATTTTCATATACCCATGTTAGGCCGAATTCTCATAGTATTCATATAAGTCCATATGTCCCATTGATTTCACATTTTAGTCCCTCAAAATCTCATTTTTACAATTTAGCCAAAATTACTCAAATTTATCAAAAACTCAAAGACAAAACTTACTAATCTAACACATATCTCCCATTTACTATCATCAAACTTCATAAAGCTTACATTATCAACAATGGCATAACCCAAAATCATCAACAAAATTAGAAATTAGGGCATGGGCTTGATAGATTACTAGCAACGATTACAAAAATGTAGAAATTATCAAAAACCAATCAAAAAGACATACCTAATTGATGCTTGCAAATGCCAAATGTTCAAAGCTCAAGAACCCTAATTTCTTTCTTCAATTTTCGACAAGGATGATGATAATAACACCAAATTCATGTTTTTATTTTATTAATTACTTAATAATACATCATTTACCATTTTACCCATCATTAAAATCATTCAAAACAATAACATATAAGGCTATAATTGTCCACTTACCATGTAAATTGCATAATAACAACATAAAGACCTCACATTTAAAGAGACACATCAAATAGGCACTTTAACTTAGAAGGCTACTTTTACATTTTACGCGATTAGGTCCTTTCATCAAATTGAGCACACAAAAGATTAAATTTTCATACAAAATTTTCGCACATACTAATTCACATATAATAAGCACAAAAATAATATTAAAATATTTTTCTAATTGTGGTCCCGAAACCACTATTCTGACTTGGGTTTAAACCGGGTTGTTACATCAGCTGTGTGGTTGACAAGGACTTGGATACTGGCGTGTTATACGGCCGTGTGAAAATTGTACCTAAATTTCGAAAACAAAATTCGTCACACAGCCTAGCACACGGGCGTGTGACTTGGCTATTGAATCTATTTGAACTTCAAGGGATAATCGAGTGAACAATGTCAATAATCTGTCAATTCATCATCATACATGCTCTTTCAAGACATGGCCAGTAAGCTCATAATGAGCTGATAACGGTAAGCTTTATTGAGCTGAAAACAGGAAGCTCTATTGAGCTAAACAGTAAGCTCTTTCGAGCTGAATTAGTAAGCTTATACGAGCTGAATTAGTAAGCTCATACAAGCTATGGTGAGTCCGCAACAAATGCAGGAGCTTGACCATTTCGGTAAGTATAGTAACACGCCACTCGTATCCAATGAATTCTTATAGTTCAACTAAAGCTCGGTAACAGATTCAATATATCAACAAAGTGTTCATATCTCAAAAATTTTGTTATAAACATTCAATTCAACCATTGCAAGTATAGTATAGTTCGATTCTAATTATACGAACTTACCTCGAGTTGCTCAGATGAAAACTAGCGTCTACTTATCTACTTTTTATTTCCCTCGATCTAATTCTGATATTTGCTTATCTTGATCTATATGATATCAAATTAACTCATCCAAACCTTCATTCAATTCAATTTAGCCTAAAACATTCATTTTTGGCCAAATTATGAATTTACCACTAGACTTTTGACTACTTTTCAATTTAGTCTTTTATACACAAAATAGCAAATTTATGCAATTTACCCTTAACCCATGTATAGCCAAATTTTCTATATGCTACTAGCAGCCCAAAACTTTCATTATATCACACTTTTAACTACTACTTTTTACAATTTCACAATTTAGTCCCTATTTTGCATTTTTGTCAAAAATCACTTTACAAACTAGTAAAACTATCATCAAACCTCCAAAATCTATCATTTGATAACAAATAACTCAAGTATTCAACAATGGCACTTTTCAAAATCTATAACTGTTTCAAAAATGAAAGTACGGGCTAGCTAGATTAAGCTGCAACGAGCTAAAAAACGTAAAAATCATTAAAAACCGAGTCAAAACCATACCTTAATTGCTCCCTCAAGCTTGGTCGAATTTCTAGCCCTAAAATGGCTGATTTTTCTTTCTCAAAATCGGTTTGGAAGATGAATGAATAATGTAAATTTTATTTGTTTTATTATTATTAACATAATTGATATTTTACCAAAATAACCTTAATTAACTTTAACAATTTCAAATTTACCAAGCTAACAACTTCCA
Source organism: Gossypium anomalum (assembly GCA_025698475.1). Classification (NCBI taxonomy): domain Eukaryota; kingdom Viridiplantae; phylum Streptophyta; class Magnoliopsida; order Malvales; family Malvaceae; genus Gossypium; species Gossypium anomalum. Next base: position 73,790,712 of record CM046965.1, on the reverse strand, counting down.
CTAACCCTTAATAAGGTCTATTTGACATGCAAGGACTCCCAAATTTTAAACTATAGCCATATAATACCTTTAAACAATAGTAGTCAACTTTTACGCGTTACGCGATTTAGTCTTTTTTACCGAATTAAGCATTTAAACTGTAAAATTTCTTTACGAAACTTTCACATAAATAATCTGTCATGCTGTAAACCTTATTAAAATAATAAAATAAATATTCTGACTTTGGATTTGTGGTCCTAAAACTACTATTTCGATTTGACCTAAAAACGGGTTGTTACAACTCTCCTCCCCTTAGGGATTTTCGTCCCTGAATATCTTACTGGTAAAGAGGTTAGAGTACTATTTTTGCATAGCTTCATCGGGTTCCCACGTAGCTTCCTCAATCCCTTATTTATGCCAAAGAATTTTTACAAGTGCTATACGTTTATTTCTCAATTCTTTGATCTCTCGAGACATAATCCTGATCGGTTCTTCGTTATATGATAAATCTGACTGTATCTCAACATCAACGGGAGAAATCACATGTGACGGATCCGATCTATACCGAGTAGCATTGAAATATGAAAAACATTATGTATCTTTTCTAGTTCTGACGATAATGCAAGTTGATAGGCTACAGGTCCTATTCTTTCAACAATCTCATACCGCCCGATAAATCGTGGACTTAACTTTCCTTTACGACCAAATCAAAGAAACTTTTTCCACGGTGACACTTTTAGAAACACTTTGCCTTCGACTTGAAATTCAATCTTTCTACATTTCAAATCTGCATAAGATTTCTATCGATCTGAAGCTGCTTTTAAACTATCTTGGATCATTTTCACTTTTGCTTCTGTTTCTTTGATTATTTCAACCCCATGAATCTTTTTCTCACTCAATTCAGTCTAGTATAATGGTGCTCGACACTTCTGACCATACAAAGCTTCGTATGGTGCCATCTTTATACTCATTTGAAAACTGTTGCTATACGCAAACTCAATCAGAGGCAAATATTTCTCCCAGTTACTTTCAAACTCGAGAATGCAACAACGCAACATATCTTCAAGTATCTGCATAACTCTTTCGGACTGACCGTCTGCCTAGGGATGAAAAGCTGTGCTAAAATTCAATTTCGTACCAAGAGCTTCTTGTAATTTCTTCAAAAATCTTGATGTAAATCTCGGATCTCTATCAAAGATAATAGACAGTGGTACACCATGCAATCGTATGGTTTAATACAAATACAATTCTGCTAGTCTATCCAAAGAGTAATCTGTACGTACAGTATGAAATGAGTAGATTTTGTTAGTTGATCAATGACAACCCAGATAGCATTTTTCTTTTTCGGAGTTAGGGGTAGTCCCAACACGAAATCTATAGTGACTCTATCCCATCTCCACTCAAGAATCAATACAGGCTACAGTAAACCAGATAGTACTTGATGTTCAGCTTTCACTTGTTGACAAATCAAACATTTTGATACAAACTTCAAGATACCCCGTTTCATTCCTGATCACCAATACTACTGTTTCAAATCATTATACATCTTGGTACTACCCGGATGAACAGAAAAGCGACAACTGTGTGCTTCATGCAAAATTTTCTGAATAATTTCTGTATTTTTCGGTGCAAAAATTCTATTTCAAAACATTAAACAATCATCAGTCCCAATATGAAATTCTAAATCAGAGATAGACTCACATTGAATTCGTTTGGCTTGCAGTCCATGATCATTCTTTTGAGCTTCACAAATTTGTTGCAGAAATATCGGTTTAGCTTTCAATTAAGCTAAAATAGATCTATCATCAGATATCATCAACTGATATTCAAGGCTCGTAACGCAAACAATGATTTTCAGCTTAAGGCATCAATAACTACATTAACTTTACCTGGGCGATAATCAATCACAAAGTCATAATCTTTTAATAACTCAAGCCATCTTCATTGCCGTAAATTTAAATATTTCAAGCTCTTATGGTCCGTAAAAATGTGGCATTTTTCACCATACAAGTAGTGTCACCAAATCTTTAATGAAAATACAATCGCAGCCAGTTCTAAATCATGCGTCGGATAATTCTTTTCATGCGGTTTTAGCTGTCGGGAAGCATAAGCTATAACTTTTCCTTCTTGCATTAAAACACAGCCTAATCCGTTCAGCGATGCATCACTATAAATCACAAATTCCTTACCCGATTCAGGTTGAACCAACACTAGTGCTTCTGTTAACAGCGCTTTCAACTGTTCAAAACTCTATTGACACTTTTCTGACCATTCAAACTTCACATCTTTCTATAGTAGTATAGTCATTAGTATTGTAATCATTGAGAAGCCTTTCACAAATCTTCGATAATAGCCCGCTAAGCCCAAAAAGCTACGAACTTTAGATACGTTTCTCAGAGGCTTCCAGTCAACAATGGTAAAAATTTTGCTTCATCAACTCTAATACCGTCGATTGAAACAATATGTCCTAGAAATCCAACCTCTTTGAGTCAGAACCCACATTTATTGAACTTTTCAAATAACTGCTTATCATGAAGAGTTTGTAACACAATTCTCAAGTGTTCGGCATGCTCAAATTCATCTCGTGAATAGATCAGAATATCGTCAACGAATACCACAAAAAAATTGTCTAAATACTACCTGAATATACCATTCATCAAGTCCATAAAAATGGCAGGAGCATTATTTAAACCGAAAGGCATAACAAAGACTTCATAATGGCCATACCTTGTTCTAAAAGCGGTTTTTGGTGCATCTGACTCTTTAACTCGCAACTGATAGTAACCTGATCTCAGATCAATTTTTAAAAATACCACAGCCCCTTTCAACTGATCAAAGAAGTCATCAATCCGCGAGAGAGGGTATTTATTCTTTATAGTCACTTTATTCAACTGTCTATAGTCAATATACATGTGCATAGAGCCATCTTTCTTTTTCACAGAAAGTACTGGTGCACTCCAAGGAGAATAACTCGGTTGTACAAAACCTCTGTCTAACAAGTCTTGCAACTGAGCTTTCAGATTTTTTAATTCTATTGGAGCCATTCTATATGGAGCTGTCAATGTCGAAGTTGTTCCCAGTATTAACTCAATACCAAATTCAACTTCTCTGATCGGCGATAATCTCAGTAATTCTTCTAAAAATACATTCGGGAACTCACAAACAACAGTACTGATTCAATCTTTGATTCTGACACCTTTGTATCCAATATATAGGCAAGATATGCATCATAGCCTTTTCTCAAGTATTTCTAAGCTAGCATAGATGATATTACGGTAGGTAATTCATTCGAATCATTAGACTCAATTCGAAGGACATCACCATTTTGACATTTCAATTCAACAGTCTTCTATCTACAATTCACAACTGCATCATGCATATTCAGCCAGTCTATACTCAGAATCACATCAAACTCATCAAACAGTAGAAGCATCAAATCAGCCCAAAAAAAGTAACCCTGAATCATTAGAGGACAATTCTTACAAATTTTATCAACTAAAACAAACTTGCCTAAGGGGTTCGATACTTTAAAAACAAATTCTCTAGACTCAACATGTAAACTCTTTTTAAATACTAATTTCATATAGATATATGAATGGGTTGATCCAGGATCTATCAACGCAACTATATCAGTATCAAAAAGAGAAGTACCAATAATAACGTCTGGTGATGATGCTTCCTCTCGTGTACGTATAGCATAAGCCCTGGTAGGTTGCTCATGCCTTAGATCTCACAGTTGAATCTCTTATAGAACCTCGATTACCACTCACGTTTTCGGTGTTTCGGGGCGGTCTCCCTCTAGCAGCCGTGTCACCTGTTTTCACTGGTTGTTCTCTTTTAGCTGTGAACTTTTCGGGAAAATCACAGAGAAAATGATCCAAAGATCCACATTTAATCACTAATCTACATTTATCGTAATGTCACTTATTGCAATGTTTACATTTAGATGTAGCATTTCTAGCACTTCCCGCACTGACCACAGATGTTGCCTGAGCTTTTGAAACTGATTGTCTCACATTTCTATCTTTGATAGAAATTCCTGCAGAAGTTGTAGAAAGAGGGTGATTTTCTTTAAATTTCTTTGATGTTGATTGATGTGATTTACCCGTAAATCTTTTTCTAGACTCTCTAAACTCAGAATCAGCTTTTCTTTTCTTTTTACAAAGATATTCAGCCTTACAGGCTTTATTAAACAAAACAAAAAACTCTTTTAACTCAAGAAATCCCACTAACATTTTGATTTCTTCATTTAATCCATCCTCAAATCGTTTACACATAATAGCCTTAGACGATACACATTCACGGGCATATTTGCTGAGTCATACAAACTCTCATTCATATTTTGTAACTAACATATGGCCCTACTTCAATTCAAGGAATTCTTTTCTCTTCTGATCAATGAATCTTTGACTAATGTATTTCTTTCTAAATTCAACTTGGAAGAAATCCCAAGTGACTCACTCTGATAAAACGACAGATATCAAGGTATTCCACCATTGATATGCAATGTCTCTCAATAATGATACCCCGCATTTCATACATTCTTTGGGTGTGCAGGATAATTTATCGAATACCCAAATCGTGTTATCGAGCCAAAATTTAACCTTTTCAGGGTCATCATTAGCATTAGCTCTAAAATCTTTAACCCTATGTTTCCGTATTCTATCAAAAGGTGCTTTATTCAATCGCAGAAGATCGACACCTTGAGGAATTATTGGAATCGGTTGGGGAACAGGTGGGGCTAGAGGTTGCGGAACAACCGGGTTCGTATGTATATACAGTGTGAACCATTCATTTAATATCTGAAAGAAGGCTTCTTTAGCCTCACCCCCATGACTACTCATCATAAGTCTAGATTCAGTAGGCGCTGCTCCTTGAGCAGGAGCTACTGCGTTACTTTCTACGTCTTCTATTACAGCTCATTCAAGATCCATTACTATATAAAAACATATTCAATAACGTCAGGAGTCATCACACTATCACAGTTTTATATATGGCATGTATAGCTAGACCCAAATACGCCACGTTAGTCCTAGAACTGACTAAACCGCAGCTCTAATACCAATAAAATGTAACACCCCTAACCCGTAACCATCGCCAGAATAGGTTAAGAGGCATTACCGGACTTGCCATTCAGTTCAGAACAATTACATATCAAATATCATCACATTACAATAAATGTCATTCATTCACATTTATTATGAACTTAAAATCGATCATACAATACTTAAAACATGCATTAGGGACCAAATTGGTAACATATAAAAGTTTCAAAAACTTAGAAAATTTTCAAATTTTAAAAGGTCACACGCCCGTGTGAATAGGCCATATGCCTCACAAGGCTTTAGACACGTCCGTATGTCTAAGTTGTGGCAAAACAAGGTGTACATTCTGACTTATCTACACAGTCAAAAGACACGCCTGTGTGCCAGGCCGTGTAAAAATTAAGGAAGCTACTGACTTGGCCACACGGCCGACCACCTGCCCATGTGCCAGCTCGTGTGCCACATACGACCATTAGACACGCTCGTGTCTAGGCCGTGTGTACCGCCCTAAATTTTAGGCCTAAAAAAAATGGGCTTCATGTATCAGAGGAATTAGAATTTAGTTGTTCAAGTGAATGACACAATTAAATGTCTGCTCAAGTGGTTAAGGGTCCTGAGAGAAGTTGGAACAATCATGGGTTCAAACCTGGTCTTTAGCAAAAATCTTGATTTTAAGTGAATAAAACCTTGGATGCTTGGAAGTAGGCCTTTTAAATTATTGTGTTAAATAAATGACACAAGGAAGCATGTGGTCTAGTGGTTGTGACGTCATTAAGGTTGCAAGGGAGCCTGGGTTCAAGTCTTGGCTCTTGCAAAAGTATGGTTTTTAAGGGATGAACTATGGCTTTGGCATGTCGGCTTTATAAGTAATTGTGGATGTTTTATGACACAGAAAGAACATGTGGTGGAGTGGCAAGGTGACTTGTTGTGTAACTGTGAGGTTTGAGGTTCAAGTCTTAGGATGCGCAATGGAGTATTTATTTTACTGTTTGAGCTGTGTAGGAGGTGGAGTTGGATTGGAACTCTATGGTTGAATTGGTCATAAGAATTTAAATTGAATTTGAATGGGAAGTTGGAGTGATTTGTTGAGGAAATCAAGGAGAGGATTATAGAGGGATTTTAGGAGGGAAAAGGGGAGTTTGAGTTGTAGAAGGCTGATGCCGAATTTGCTAAGGGAATTGAGAGTGTTCAGTTTTGGTCATTATGGCTTTGGGGAGAGTTTTCTTTTGATGATTTGTTTTATCTAGTGTCGAAATCAATCTTGGTCATTTAGGGTATTTCGTTTGTGTTATTTTTACTCTCTTCTTGATTTCTTTTTGGTTTTCATTCTGCCGAAACCCCTGTTGGTCGAGTGCCAAAATTTTGTGTTGCTTTTCCTAAGTTTTTTTTCTTTCCTGTGTTCCAATCTTTACCGAAGTACCTTTCTCCTAGTTCTCCCTTCTACATTTTTCTTTGGCCGAATAGTGATAAACCCTTACTTTGGTTTCTTTTGGTTTTCTTCTAGCCGATTACTTCCTTTTCTATTCTTTTCTTCTCTCATTTCTTCTTTCTAGATCGATTACTCACGGTCTTTTTCCCCTCCCTAATTCTTGACCGATGGTTCTGTACTCTGCTGTTAGTGTTGAGATTTCGGTTTTGCAAGAATTTCTATAAATCGGTGGGTATGCTTATGTTTCTCTATTGTTTTGATATACGCCTTTCAATCTGTTCTTTTTATCTCTTTTTGAAAGCCAAAGTTTATTCTCCCTATATTCTCCGATTGCGTTTTTCACTTCAACTCCATGATGTGATTTGGGTTCTAGGTATTTCAGTTGGGTAAAAGGGTGCAAGCATTTTGGAAGCAATCAATTCTTTCTCTCATTATTCAATTAAGGTGAGATGTTACTTTAGTTTTGAGGTATTAGCCGAATATTCCCTATGTCTCTGTGAGATTAATTTTTGTGGGTTAAGCCATATAGATGATTAATCCTGTTTATTAAAGATCTGTGTTCATACTATAGATAATCGGCAAGAGCGTGTGATCTTTTATAGTCAGCAATTTTGGAGGACTAATATGCCCTCATTCGGTCAAGGTAAGTAGGAGTATTGATTTGGGGATTTAGTGTTCATGAACACTAATAGTTGAAGGACTGATGGTATGTGGGAATGATTGTAGGTTAGGTGCTTGCGGAACTTGGAGTGGTTGCGTAACAGGTGTGTATGTACATGATCGCGTGATTCGTAACAAGTAATAAATATTTATAATAAAGATCAAACCTAGACTAACTACTATCACGAAAAAAAGGCAAGCGCACCTATCAAACAATAGTATAGTAATGCCAAGACCGGGATATCGTACCCAAAGGAACCAAAAGTACTAGTAATAACTATCTTTTTATTATTTAACCTAGGAATAAAAGGGTTTGTTTATTAAACTAATTATCTAAACTAATTAACCAATTTAATTAAAGCGAAGAGAAAATTTGGAAAAAGACTTGAAGAGAAGCAATTAATAAAGATGACACCCAAGGAGGAATCCACCTAGATTTCACTTGTTATCTGACTCTGAACTAGACGATTTATTCACTTAACTTGATCTGTGAGACTCCCTAACCTACATTATTATCTTTTTCGAGACTAATAACGCCTAACCCTCAGTTGAATTAATTGAAATCTCTTTCTAATTAAAACCCCTAAGGAAGCAGTAAATCGATATATGGACTCCCATATTAGGTTTCACCCTAATCTAGCAAAATTTCGTAACCCTATCTCTAGGCGTTCGATCAACTCCGCTTAATTATGCCATATCTACTTTTAGGAAGGGTCTATTCCTCCTCTGCATAAGCATATTAAATCTTGAGTCAATACCCGGAATATTAACTCAAGCATTAGAAACACATAATTAAGAACAAATCAGGTATTTATCATATAGTGCAGATAATAATAACAAGATCCATCATAGGTTTCATCCCCCTTAGGTATCTAAGGGGTTTAGTTCATAATGAAATAAGAGTACATCTCAAAAGTATAAAAATAACAAAACATAAAGAAAACTCTAAAACTCCTGAAGGGATTCTGAGAGAGATCTTCAGTCTTGGAGTAGCTCTGACTTTTTGAGATGGATCATCTGGCTTCCTTCAAGTAATTCCTGGCGTGTGGTTCTCTATTCTAGAAAATTTCTAAAAGCCCCCTTAGTAGGTCATACTTAGGGTGTTTATATAGGCTTTGGATTGGTTTTCTTCTTCCCTAAGTATCCTTTTTCTGTGTAGAATACAACTCTTTGAAAAAGGGAAATGCCTGTTTGCCACGACCGTGTGATGTGTTTGCCAGGCTGTATTTATTTTCTTAAATTTCACACAACCGTGTAGGTCAATGGCCAGGCCGTGTGAATCATGAAATCCTTGGATGACACCCTCGACAGACACGGGCGTGTGAGCAGCCCGTGTGGCAAGGCTTAGGCCGTGTGATCTTCTTGATTTGGTAATTTTTGTCTCTTTTAAGCTTGTTTTTGGCTCCTTTTGACTCTTGGTGCTCTCTTGAGTACAAAACATGAAATAACCGGATTAAGAGCACCAAAATCAACAAATCTAATAGTAAATATCCATAACTATGCTAAGTATTTGGGTTAACAATATGTATAATTTGGCGTTTATCAAATACACCCACACTTAAACATTTGCTTGTCCTCAAGCAAAACTCTCATTTACTGCTAGAATTCATTCCTTTCAATCACATAATCATTACCGATAATATTACAAATTATTCCACAGAGAATCACACAGTGAGAATTCAACCATAGGGGCATTAAAAACCTCAAACAATCTCCTTCCTCTAAGTAATTAACTTTAGTCCTAAATATACAAGAGATGACATCCTCACTAAGGATTCACTCAAATCACTCAAAGTGTTTAAGGTTCAAAATTAAGCACTCGATTATCTAACATGAGATGTTATCACTATAGGCTTGCATGAAAATCAAATCTCCACCACTTGTAAATGATATGATACACTAATTAAAAGGTCTTTGCATGGTTGTAACAGGGTTTAGGTTATAGGTATGGATACAAGCTAAAAAAACAAAGGTTAGAATTGAGATGATTTCAATATATCACCCCACTATCAAAAACTTAATTACTGAATGACAACAAATATCTAGAACTACATTACATGAGCTTTCTTTTCATGACAACTTTAGCTTGCGAAGAATTACAATAATAAAACTGAGGTTAGCTTTTTTTTTTTTAAGAACAAATCAAGTCAATACAATATAAAAGTTATACTCCATGATTCAGTAACAAAAAAGGGTCAAATTAAGTAAGAGGATTTCAATAATAATGGGTTAATAATGAGGGTTAATTAATAAAAAAGGGTTAGTAGGCTCAAAGGGGGTTTACTAAGGGTTTAATTATGTGGGAAGGCTTTTTATGGAGTAAGTGGGTTAAATCCTAAGTGCCTTTATCATCTCAGTATATCAAATCATACGTGTGATCTCGACATGTATAATCGAAGCAAGTTCTAGAATAACAGTTCAATGTTGACACACTCAAACCACAAAAGAAGTGAGCAAGAAAGAAAGCTATATGCTCAAAAAAGCTCAAAAATCTCACCAAAAATTTGGGTTTTTGATGTTAAGATTTCAAGATAATACCTCAATTCAGGAAAATACTCTAAAAATTTTAGTTCTCAAAATATCAACTTATCATGCTTGATTCTTTAAGGTCCTACAATCAAATAATCATGCATAATTCCCTTGGTCTAATTCATGACATATCAACGATAATTATAGATTAATCAGAATTCATTTTATCAATATTATGAGAAAATCACTTAAGCACAAGACCATATTCAGGGATTTGAGAATAATGCAAAAAGTTAGGTTTCATGTTTATGTTCACCCCCCTACACTTAAGATATACATTGCCCTCAATGTACAAAGATAGACTATTCAAAATAAAGAAAATCATAAGAGGGAAGGAGGTGAAACTCCCTGTTATATGGGTGCAGAGCTTGATTTTGAGGCTGTAGTGTTTAGGGAAAGTAGTAGCTACCGTTGTTCTTAGCTAGATGAAAAAATTGGGTCATTGAACATGGCATTAATTTTGTATTGTTCCCTGTTTGTTTCCTCATTCCGTAAAATATTCCTAGCAGCTTGCTTGGAAATCTGTAGAATCATGAAGAGCTTATTAAGAGTTGGTGTGGAAGAAAGTGTAGTGGGATTACTTGTTAGAAATACTAAAAAAAAAATAAAGTAAAATTTACTAATATAGATATGTATTTCATGAGAAAATAATAAAATTGAAATGAAATTAAAAATTAAGAATAAAAATAATGATAATGATAAAAATAAAGATAAAAATAAAAAGATAGGAGGATTCAATGATCCTCGTCAGTGGGGGACTCAGGTGGTGGTGCTGGAGTGGCTACTATCCCACGCCTGTGTGTCTTGGGCGTGTGTGGTACACGGTCATATCGCACGGTTGTTCTTAGCTTCGTTCGCTTCTCCCACGCCCGTGTATCGTTGTCCATGGTTTAATGGCACGCCCGTGTTAGAGAAACAGAATCGAGCCTTACCCCTGGCACGCCCGTGTTTTTCCATTCCCATGCATGTGTTCATCTATCAACCTCAACCATGACCATGTTACACGACCTTGGGGATTTATTGTATCTCGTGTTTTGGGGAAATCTTTGACCTATTTCCACACACCCAGATCGCACACCACGACCGTGCTCGCACAATGCGTCTTTCTTCTTCTCTCTTTTTGCCACGGCTTTAGGCACACTCGTGTGGGTGGCCGTGTAAGGGTTATAGATCTGCGTTCAGAGATTCAGTTAGTGGTCTAAAAAAATCTTGTAATTTTAATGAAACTTAAATAAATAAAAGTTGTTAGTACTCGGGTTACCTCCTAAGAAGCGCTTGTTTATAGTCTAAGCTCAACTTTCCCTTATAGATGTATTCAGGGAGGTTCGTGGAGTCGTAGCTCTTCTCCATCGTCTTTAAAATTCTCACCATTATAAAGTTTGAGACGATGACCGTTTACCTTGAAAGTTCCTTGTGATGGATGACTTACCTCTACTGTGCTATATGGAAAAATACTGAGTACCGTAAGAGGAATCTCCTCATTTGGTGTGGTAGTGACAATGTGGGGATCTGTGGCATCTAGTAAGACTTTATCGCCTACCTTAAGTTGATTAGGAGAGGTATCAGACTTGTTTTGGCAAAGTTTCGGTTTATCACATGTTCTCAGTTTGTATTCTCGCCATTCGTCTAGCTCCTCTATCCGTAGCCTTCGTTCTTCATGGACGTCTTTGTTCTCTTCATGATAGTAGCGTACTGTCTCTGTTGTCTTGGTTCGAGGAGGTTCCTGCAAGGACGATTGAATATTAGTTTTATCATCGATAGGTTTTATAGCATTATCCTCAATCTTAGAGGTTTTGACTGAGTCGCGTGCTTGAAGTGTTACTGCGTCGTCACCTGCACGAAGTGTTAGCTCTCCTGTGCCTACATTAATAATTGTTCTGGCAGTTGCTAAAAAGGGTCATCCTAAAATTAAAGGTACCTCGTTATCCTCATCCATATGTAGGATGACAAAGTCTACTGGGTAGATAAACTTATCAATTTTAACGAGAACATCTTCAATAATACCCTTAGGAAATCTAACTATTTTGTCAGCCAATTGTATGCTCATCCTAGTCTGTTTGGGTTTACCGAGACCTAGTCATTTAAACATTTTATAAGGCATAACATTTATACTTGACCCTAAATCAGCTAAAGCATTATTCACAGATAAACTACCAATTAAGCAAGGAATTGTAAAACTCCCTGGATCTTTCAATTTGTTAGGTAGCTTATTCTTTAGAATAGCTGAGCAGACTGCATTGAGTTCCACGTGCGATGACTCGTCCAACTTCAGCTTGTTTGCTAAAAGCTCTCTTAAAAATTTCATTGCATTTGGCATCTGTAACAGAGCTTCAATAAGCGGTAAGTTAATATGTAATTTTTTCTAAAGTTTAAAAAATTTACAGAATTGTTCATCTGAGCAGCCTTTCCTTGTTGCATTAGGGTATGGCACACGAGGTTTGTATTCTGCATTTACTGTTTTATTATTACTTACCTCACCATCGCTTTTGCTTTCCACATTCTCTTGCCTCAGTTCTGGCTCAATCTCAACGCATCTTTCTTGAGCATCAATTGCATTGAGCTGTTCCCTTGGGTTTGGTTTAGTATTACTTGGCAAACCAACTTATGGTCGTTCAGAAATTAATTTGGATAGTTGGCCTATCTGAGTTTCGAGTCCTTGAATTGGTGCTTGTGGATTTTTGAGTGTTGTCTTAGTATTCTTTAAGCGAGATTTTGACGTCGAGATAAATTTGGATAGCATCTCTTCAAGGTTTGATTTCTTCTCTTGTTGATAAGGTGGCTGTTGAAAACCTTGAGGATTCTGTGGCCTTTGATTCTGTTGACCACCCTAAGAGAAGTTTAGGTGGTTCTTCCAACCTATATTATAAGTGTTACTATAGGGGTTATTCTGAGATCTAAAATTATTGTTACCCATATAGTTGACTTGTTCCTCTTTGGTTGTAAGATTGAATGGTGGGTATTCTGTATGCGCACCTCCTCCACTTGAGCCACACCTCATTACTGGATGTACCTGAGTAGAACCAAGTAAACATTCAATTTTCTTATTTAGAAGTTCTACCTGATTGGAGAGCATGGTGACCGAATCGATGTTATAAACGCAGGCTGTTTTTGTTGGCTTTGTCCTCATAACTTGCCACTGATAGTTATTCAGTGACATCTCTTCTATAAATTCATAGGCATATTCTGGTGTCTTATTGTTGATGGTTCTGCCAGCAGCTGCGTAAATCATTTGTCTTGTCGAGGGATTCACACCATTGTAGAACGTTTGAACTTGCAGCCATAGAGGTAACCCATGGTGAGGGCACCTTCTCAATAGATCCTTGTATCTCTCCCATGCATCGTAAAGTGTCTCTAAGTCCATCTACACAAAAAAAGAAATATCATTACGCAACTTAGTTATTTTTGTCGGTGGAAAATATTTTAATAGAAGTTTTTCGGTTATTTGCTCCCAAGTGGTAATGGGTCCTCGTGGTAGTGAGTTCAACCACTGTTTAGCTTTATTCCTCAGTGAAAAAGGGAATAACCAAAGGTGAATGGCATCATCAGAAATGCCATTAATTTTGAAAGTGTCGCACAGTTCCAGGAAATTTGCCAAGTGCGTGTTCGGGTTCTCATCCTGCAAACCATCAAACTGAACAAATTGTTCGTGTTAGGTTTCAGTTCAAAATTGTTAGCAGCAATAGTAGGTCTAACTATACTTGACTCAGTTCCTGTAAAATTAGGTTTAGCATAATCATACATAGTATGAGGAGCAGGATTCTGATTTGCTAATTCAGCGGGTATGGCTGGCGGTAGCGGATTGTCTTGATTTTCTGCCATCTCTTCAGTAGTAGTTGAGATATCGTCCTCTTGCTCTTCCTCTATGAATCTTAAGCTGCGCCTGATTTCTCTTTAGTTTCTACGAGCTGTACAATCAATTTCCTCATCAAAAAGCAACGGTCCTGACGGGTTTCTTCTAGTCATACACTACAAGAAACTATCAGGAGAAAGAAGAAGAAAGTTAGTAAAATAAAAAATAGAAATAGAGTTAAATTGCAAGAAAAATAAATGGCTAAAGTAATAAAAATTAAGTGTTCCTAATATTTCAGTTCCCATTAGGCCCATTCGATCAATTGAGGCCCAAGTCCATGAGAGCACTCGTGGTGGCCTCTACAGTCTTACGCCCATGATCCGTGGGCTTGGCTTACCACATGTGCCATGGCCGTGTGATACTTAGCTGGCTACTGACTTAAGCCCATGGCTATATGACATGCCCATGTGTCTTAACGGTGTGATCTTAAGAGGTTATTGCTAAATATACACGGCCACAAGGCACGCCCGTGGTCTCTGGCCGTATGGCACAATGTAGGCTTGGTTTAAGCCAATTTGCCACCCATTTTTAAGTCATTCCTACAAGCAATAATAAACAACATTCATGCCAAAATTTTCTGCCAATACAATGCTCAAAACATGTTTCATTATAACTAAATCATCATCATTCAATAACCTATTCAAATCCATACCAAAACACATTAAAAATCTTATTATATCAACATGCCAAAATGCTCATTTCATAACTCAAATATGGCACCTTCTAACTCATGTTTAAACTTACCATTTCTTCAATTTGGCATATTTCAAAAATGACCACGACATACAAGGCCATATAAACATTACAAGCATACACAATTTGGCAACACAAACCTTTTACGAAAACTAAGCACAAACATACCATTTGCTAGCCAACTCTCATGGCATAACATATATACATACCAAAGCTTAAAACATAAACATTCTAGCCTATACATGCCATACTTAAAAATATTTACACTTTCAAAAGTACCAAAATGAGTTTGACAGCATGGTGACAATCCTCGACTATCCCCGAGCCTTCAGTAGCTACAATAACTGTAAAATAGACAAAAATCACACAGGGTAAGCTACAAAGAGCTTAGTAAGCCAAATACAACTACCTTAGCTGTTAAAGCATATAAATTAAAGTCAATAGCAAGAATTCACAACCATCTCGTAGAGTATTTCATTATTTCAAAGAAACAAAGTCTTTCTTATTCAAGAATCTAGTACGATACAAACGTACCTGTATAATTTATACATTTCATATATTCATTTCCATATCTCGTACTCTATCATCAGATAGTTCAGAAACGATATAGATATTCATAGACGGGGTACAATGTCGACGTCCTAGACGTGGTCTTACATGTAATTCGGTATCGATGCCTCTGTCCCAGGCAGGGTCTTACACAAAATCTCAAATCGAGGCCTGTGTCCCAGACACGGTCTTACATAATATCACAGATAAATGTCAACGTTCTTTTAGAAACGTACAGAGCTTTTCAGATAATAGCACATTATCAAAGTTTACTCTAAATTTGTTCATCAGGCTCTCAAGGCCGTCCAATACAGATTACAGTTTATATACACAGAATTTAGCTAATTTAACATGTAATTGTAATTTGACTTACCTCGTATGAATTTCGGACGGAAACAAGTCGACTATTCAACTATTTTGGACTTCCCTCGATCTAAGTCTGATTTTCCTTGTTCTTGATCTAAAACAATTCAAATTCAACCATTCAATCATTCATTCATTCATTTCATTCAAAGTAATCCATGAACACATATTTAGGGCACTTTGCATTTTAGCCCTTACATTTTCACACTTTGACAATTTAGTCCATTTTCACAAAATCACAAATATGCAAAATCCACCAAGACTATAGCTTGGCCGAATATACATAGCTTCCATACAAGCTCAAATAACATATTTAATTCATAATTTAGTTCCTCAAAACCTTATTTTCACAAATTAGCCCAAATAGCTCTATTCCATCGAAAATTCAAGAACAAAACATGATAATCTCACATATATCTTTCACAATCCATATAAAAACATTACAAAGCTCATTCAAGCATTAATGGCACATTTCATAATCTTCAACAGAAATAGAAATTCAAACATGGGTTTTGAAGAACACGAGGCAATGATCATAGAAACGTAGAAATTATCAAAAACGGACCAAAGTACATACCTTAATCAACCAAATCAATGACTGAACCCTAGGATGGTCTTCTTCTTTCTATTTTCTTTGATTTTCGGCAAAAAAAATGTGTTTATGGCCATTTTCATGTTTTGTTTTATGTATATTAACTTAATAACTCATTTACCATTTTACCCATGCATTATAAACCTTTAAAACATTAATAACAAGGCCATTAATTTCCACTCATATACTCAATGGTAAAATAACAACATAAGGACCTCTCCTTTAATAAGCCAAGTAAAATTTATACATTAAACATGTAGCATGCTAATTTTACCTTTTATACGATTTAGTCCTTTTTGTAAAATCGAGCACAGAAACAGACAAATTAAATCACAGAAACTTTGCAGATATAAATTCACATATCATAGACATAGAAAATAATATTAAAATATTTTTTAGACTCAGATTGGTGGTCCCGAGGTCACTATTCTGACTAGGGTCTAAACTGAACTATTACAATTGATTTATTTGAGTGAATGCATATGTTTAGATAACTTATTAAAAATACAGGTAGAAAGAATATTCATGTATAATTATTTGAATGATTACGATTGGCAAGCTCGTATAACTTAAGTAAATGTGTTAAATTGTTTGGATAGATTTATATGATTGTAATGACATGCATATGATGATGTACGAAATCAAAGGTTCGATTGTAATGTATATTCATCCATGTTTGTTGGCCCTCATATGATATGATGTGCTTGATATGTTTAATTAAGTGAATGTGACGAGAAAAGTTATCCAAAATTCATAGAATGTGTGCATAAGTGAACTTGAGTGAATAAGATAATCAAAAAATTGTGAAATACAAATATGAACGATAATTTTCCTAAAATGAATGACATGATTGTGATGGTGTCGCTATGATGATGAAATTTGTGTCATATACATATGTATATGTGAGTCGAGTCAGAGGCCCTACGACCTCACCCCCTTACCAGAGTGGTGTTTTGTAATGGAATTTCATGAGATTTGCACTGAATAAACTCACAAGTGTGAAACCAAAGTGTTCAGTGAGGGAATAACTATAAACATGATTAGAGATTGAGAATGAGTTGATAAGTAAGCTAGAGCTAGAAAAGTCTTAGGTTGACATAAAGATTATTTGAGATATGCGTTGCCATAGTTAGAGAAGAAATTTACTTTGGTAAACCGAATTACTCAGGTACAAGGTCAAGAAAATGTAATGATTGTGACCTTCTCAGAACTAATCTTCTTTAATGAAAAGGATAATATGGGATTTATGATGACAAAAATAGTTGGAGAAATAATATTTGAAATATGAGATGTCTGAGTTTGGTAATTACAGTGAACAGTTGATGACTACCTCTCTTGATATATTCTAAAAGATCATTGTTCTCGGAAGTGTTATAGTAGCTATCTATCTTCTGATGAAATTCTTATTATATGAGAATCCTATCTGATCTAAATGTCAGACGAAGGCATTGTCGGTCTGACCGGTTTATAATCTGTTTTGCTCTACTTCTCTCTACTTCTCTCTGGTATTCTGTTATATTCTTTCTGTTGGGAACTTATGAGAAAATGCATATAATGCTATGATTCTATTTCTTTTAATTGTAGCATTTGATTCCAGTGGGATGAAATGATGTTTTCTTCTGGACTTTTTTCTCTGATGAATTATCGAGGTCTTTCATGTTTTCTTAAGAGTTTATTTTTGGTCTTTCGATATAGTATCGTGTCTTGGGATTTCTCTATCCTGGATTTCTTTACTTGGCTTTCTTGTTATCTTTGTTCCATAATCTGTCAATTATGACTCATGTTCAAAGTGTGTTCTTTAACTTGTGATAATCATGTCAAGTGTGACTATACTCCTGATTTGATCATGGTAATGCGGTGATTTTAGTATTTGGATTTCTCTAATTTTTGTGTAAGGATTTAACATCGGCAAAGGCATAAATGGTGAAATTTTGAATTTCAATTGGTATGATGGATCTCTTTTCTCAAGTAAGTTAATCAAAGCTAATGTCTTCAATTGAGATATATTGGTTATTTGAGCTAATGCCAGTGAAATGGTCTTTGATTAGCATGATGAGTGAATTCTGAATGATTGTATGATAAAATTTTTGTCTTATGAAAGTCGAATGGCTTATTCCATGTTAGCAAAACTTGGACAGATGAGAATATTGTTAACCGAAGCATTTGAACTGGTCTAGTATGCACTTAGGCAGAGACTTCTCAAGTTTCAGTGATACACTGTTGTATGAATCGTGATGTGTTTTAAGAAAATAAGATAATGGGATAGCTTAGACCTTTCGATGGTACAAAAAGATCTGAATTGTTGATGGGGTTAGAGCCGAGCATCAGGTTTTACCGGAGCCATATTCTCCAATGCTGATATTAGAATAAAAATGAAAAAGGATTATTCTCGAGGTCGTATCAGAATTATTCCTGTCTTGGAAAGAGGAAAAATGTGATGTAGCTTATTGTTAAATGTTTGACGAGATCTGTGAATCATGCCAGTATGTACTGAATTCCCGCTCATCAGATTAATGAGACTTCGTGTCTTTATGATTGTCAGATTTCTTGGAATACTAGTTTCCATTAATCGGACTGTGTGAAATTTGAGAGTATAAGGTCAAGACGAACTAACTAGTCTTACTATTCGAATTTAAAAAGATTCAAGTATATGTGTATATGTGACATGATGACATAGATCAAACTTTTGTGTATATGAATTCTTAGATAGAGGTTGAAATTCAGCCGAGGTGTAGTATAGCAATGAATCGCTTATGAGATTAAGATGAGAAAGTAAAGAGATAAGTATTAGAGGCACAGTTCAGTGAAATTTCTTTAGCGATGATTATGGGAAAGAGAAATTTATGTGAATACCAAAACCACTTTTCCGATAAGATTTTTGAGAACGAAAATCCCTAAGGGGGAGAATTGTAACACCTTGATTTTGGGCCTAGTCGGAACAGTGGTTTCGAAACCACTCTTTCAAGGCTAGATAAATTACTTTTAATATTATTTTATGTGTTATAACATTATTATATGAGTGCATGAAAATTTTGGTGAATTAATTTTAGCGTTTGTGAGCTTAATTGCGAGAAAGGACTAAATCGCATAAAGGGAAAAAGTTTTGTTTTACTATCCAAATATGTTAAATAGCTAGAGAACCAAAATAGGAGGTATTTAAAGACCAAATAGACTTTTAAGAAAGGCTTGGCCGGCCATAGAGACAAAAAAGAATAGAAAAGTCAAAATTAGGTGGAGTTGGTAGCTTATTTTAACTAGAAATAAAATAAAATAAAGAAAAAGAGATATTATTTTTTCTTCTTCCTTCCTCCACTAAAAATACCAGCATAATAGGGGTTTTGAGAGCTCAAAATTTCAGCAACTTCCATCCCTTGCAAGTAAGTGATTTTGATGATCATTTATGTTGATTTTTGTGTTTTTGGGACCCTAGTAGCATGAGCTAACTAAAGGGGGGACTATTTTGCAAAATGGTTGAAAGTCTAGGGTTTTCCCATGAGAAAATTTATGTTTTTTGTTGAATTTTTATGGAAGAAAATGAGTCTTGGTTGTGTAATAAACAACTTTTGTGAAAGGATTTTCATGAAAACACCTAAAAGGACCATTTTGTGAAGTTTATAAAATAGGTTGTAAATGTGTGAAATAATTGAAATTGTGGGCTGCTTCTAGTATAAAAAGAATTCAGCTAGGCTTGGTTAGTGAGAAAATTAGATGGAAATCAATTTTCGAGCCTAGGCATAAAATCGTAATTTTGTGAAAGTCTAGGGGCAAAATGGTCATTTGGCCAAAGTATAAATTATGGAATGTATTGGTTAATAAGATGATTAAAGTAGTGAATTTTATCATTATAGATCAATCAAACTGAGATTCAGGCTTAAATCGAAAAGTACGATGTTATAGACTAAAATGGAGTAATTAGCTAGAATTGCATTCGAGGTAAGTCCGTGTGACTAAATAAGCATGTTATTCATGCTATTGTTAATGTACTTGAAATTTATTTTGCCATGATTGTATTGAATTATATGTTAATAATATTTATGAAATGACTAAATACATTGAAAATTTGATGGAATATGATATTCTATTGAAACGAGTAAGCTGTGTGTAAATAATGCAACTATATTTTTATTGTGTGTGATTGAATTGTTATAGCGTAAATTGTTTGACTGTGAATATGAGTATGTATGATGAGAATTGATGTAGTAGAAACTCCCGATTGAACCTTAGGAATAGATCGAATACCCATGCCATGAGATTAGGTGATATGTGTGCTTGTGTAAGACATGTCTTGGACATGCATCGGCCACATTTTGAGAGCCTGTATAAGACCATGTCTAGGACATGGCATCAGCATTGAGACAAGAGCTAGTGTAAGACCATGTCTGGGACATGGCATCGGCCTCGAGATGTAAGCCAGTGTAAGAAAATGTCTGGGACATAGCGTCGACTATGAGATGTATCAGTATAAGACCATGTCAGGGACATGGCATCAGCACGAATGGAGGTGTCAGTGTAAGACCATGTCTGGGACATGGCATCAGCACGGATATGTGAGAGCCAGTGTAAGACCATGTCTGGACATGGCATCAGCTTGATTGGTGAGCCAGTGTAAAACCATGTCTAGGACATAGCATCGGTATTCTACCCTATGTTTGGGGCTTATCAAATATCCTTTATTTTTCTAAACGGTTCAACGTAGAGATTTACAGTTTAAGCTAAATGAGAAAGGTTGTGACCAGGTTGTGAGTGGTACATGTATCTACTTGAAACATATGAGATGTGAGCTCGAAATATGCTATATGAATTGTATTGGATAGTGATGAGTAAGTTGTGCTTATGTCCATTTATGTATTACGAACAAACTATGAAATATTTTGAGCATGTTGAAGAGGTACAGATATGTTCTCGAAGCTCAATTATTATTACGACCATGAAATGATGCATCTTTGGTAAGGATACAAATAAGTAAGCTACGCCTATGAGAATGAAATATTGATAACCTTGTGATTATGTTTCTATGCTTATGATGTACCAATATGTATTTTTACCATGATGTTTAAATTGGTTTGTAAAGTTGTTATAAGCTTAGTTACCATTATTTTACACTAAACAGTTTTGGACAGCAGTAGTCCAAATTGGAAAATACACCAAAAATAGTGGAAAGAGGGTTAAAGATTGAATGAGATATGAAATTAAAGCTAATCGAGTCTAGTTTCTTATAAAGGAAACGATGAAAGCAAAAGAATTTCATATTATGAGATATTTGAATTTGTGTGAAATAGAGTCAGAACAATTTTGAAATCCCCTTTTTTGATTTGAGAAAGTCATTGAAAATTGTACAAAAATATTTATGGGTTATAATTTATATTTTTAGAATTCTTAATGAGTCTATTTTTAAGATAAATAGACAGGAACATCATCCAAGGCCCGTACTATGAGATAATTAATTTTTAGTAAAGAGGGGTTAGAACTGTCGAATAGCAAAAAATAGGCAACTTTAAAGAATAAAATGTACTTATTGGCTAGACCAAAAATTGTAAACATTTTATGGTAAGAAGATATATGAGTCTAGTTTTAGGGAAAATTTTCTGATCTTTATTTTGTGTTCCGTAGCTCCAGATATAAATAATTTAGTGACTATGACGTGAGAAAATAGCTTGACCTGGACACAAATAAAAGTACAAATATGGTTGTCTTACCTTGAGAAGCAAGTTAATAAATTGCTTATTATTTTCATACGGTCTTACTAAGCTATAAAGCTTACTTCCTTCTTTTCTTTTCTTTTTAGTGTTGACAGGTTAGCTTGGGGTTGGAGATCGTCAGAGGCAGCATCACACTATCAAGCCATCGCCTTTGAAGTATTGACCTATATATGTTAAGTATTTTTGTGTAAGTGGCATGTTTAGGGACTTTGTAACGCCCCAAAAATATAGGGTCTGTAATTTGCATGATTTGGCATAAATTCCATGTTTACTTTAATGGCTCGGTGATTTGGGTGTGTTTGGGAGTGTCTGGGAAGTCCTGGGTTCAAGCTCCGTCTTCTGCAAAATTTTTATTTTTGTTCTTAAAAGAATCTGGGTACTGGCACATGGGCTTTATAAATAAATGTGATAGATTTATGTCACAAATGAGCTTGTGGCCTAGTGGTGGTAGGCGTGACATGGTTATTGTGAGAGCTTGGGTTTGAATCCCATGGAATGTAAAGGGATATTTATTTTATTTCTTTGTGGTGAGAGAGTTGGAGTTTGACTGAAACTCTGCTGGATGAGGTTTGAATTTGTTAAGAAGGAGAGAATCAGGGGATGTGGTTGGTAGTTGGGTGATATGGAGGAGAATTAGGAGAATGAAATCAAGGAATTCAAAACTTAGAGAGTTGTAGCCGATTGGGGAAGCTTGTGTATGCAAATTCGGCTAGGAGTCTCTTATGTGTGTATTTTGGCATTTTGAGAGCGTTTTGGGGTATTTTTCTTTGTGCCAATTTCAAGTTTTGGTGTTGTGACACTTAGTTTCGGTTTTTCCTAAGTGTCAAATTTTTCTATTTTCTCTTCTCTTGCGATTTCATACTTTACCTTGGTGACCAAATTGCTTGTGGGCATTTTCTTTACTTTATTTCTTTAAGCAGAACCTTGTCTTTTTCCTCCTCTCAATCTTAATTCTTCATTAGGCGGAACCTTTGTGCCTCTTCTCTCATATTCAAGTCGACTATACTTTTCTTTCTTTCTTTCTCTTTGTTCAAGTTTCGATGGTGGTGGTTCTAACCATTCGTTTCGGATTGCAATCTTTGACTCTCTGTGTGATATGAGGTTCGTTGAGTCCTAGGTGTCCCGAGGGGTTTATTAGAAGTACTAAAGCTTTCAGAACATCTTTGTTGATTTCGATCTAAGCTAATCCTGTTCTCAATTATTTGGTTCAACTGGAGATGGATGTGGTTATGCTGTATTGTGGCCGAATGCTTGTTTCCTAATCTAGGGGTTGTGCCTTTTGGATTCGTGCTTATCAACCCTTGGGTTAGGCAGTCGTAACTAATAGACGACTCTTTTATCGCAGTTAATCAACGAGGAAGGGTGATCGATTCTAGCCAACTATCGTAGAGGAGTAGCGGTATTTTCTCAACCAATATGAGCAAGGATTGACAATTTAGGGGTAAAACTGATTATTCATCCTATTGGGTGTAAAGCTGATATGTTTATCTTGGCTGATTATAAGTTCGGAGAGCGTGGATCTTAGCTAGTTTTCGCAAAAAGGTGTGTATTCATACCACTATGTTACTGTGAATCGGCAAAAGCCGAAAATCTGAAAAGTCTAAACTTCGGCACCTGAGGCCTCACGAGCGAGCGAACGCTTGTGTGGTAAACTGAGCCCACAAATAATGGGCGACAGACTGTAGAGGCCGCCACGAGCGTTCTCGTGGGCTTAGGCCGTTATAGGCCACATTGGGTCGTGTGGGTCCAATTGACTCGTGGGCCCCACACGGATAAAATTTACAGTAAGTGGAAAATAATGGAGTGGGCTATGGTGAACGCATAGTCGCGACTGAATTTGGACTAAATGGGCCACACAAGCATGTGGGCCCACTTAGGTCGAGTAATGGGCCTTAGGCCCATTTACACTGTTTTGGCCATATAGGGTTATCTAAGTCGTTAGAGACGACTGTAAACCTTTTGAAGGGTCATTATCTATACCGAGACCCCAAAATTAGTTAAATGATCAAAATACCCCTGAAAGGTAAAATTACTATTTTACCCCGAACCGACGAAATGACCATTATACCCCTAATGGTAGGTTAATTGATGTGTGTATGACATTTATATGACTGGTTTTGAGTATGACATACTGCATACACGTAATATTTATGACACGACATACTGCATAGGGTTGGGTTACTGATTTGGAGGGGCTTTGCCACGTTTAGTGTTATTAGCAGCCTTGTTGCGTTACTGTTAGCAGCTTTGCTGTAATATTGGTGTGTTGGCTGGGTGGGTCGATTTAATCCCCACATAGTGTGTTGGTTTGTACGGGAGGTGTGTTGGCTGGATTGGGGTAGGTTACATGACTACACTGTACTGATACTGAACCGGGCTTAGGCCCACACCGTTACTATATAGGGCTAAAGCCCAGACTATTCAGTAACTAAATAGCGCTGCGTGATTTGATCGCTCAGTATGTACGCCATCTTGTCATTGTTTGGGGATTACACACTGAGTTTTCGTAAACTCACACCTTTCTTTTAATTGTACAGGTAATCCCCAGCCTTAGATAATTTGGACCTGCGAGGGACTCGAAGGTCACCATACGATCGCGAATGATTTGCTTATGACTTTATTTATTTAAAGATCTTATATTTGGGTTTACTTATGTAATAAGGCCATTTGTGGGTTTTAATTTTTAATTGGGTGCTAGTCTAGGTAAAGACGAGTTTTTAAAACAATTACTATTTTCTAAAACACGTGTTTTAAGCTTCATTGACTTAAAAAGCTTTCGCGTATTTAAATCAATTTAATATAACACTGATGGTTAATAAGGTAAACATTTTGACGAGAACTTCTGTTAAATAATAATAAAAGGATTTAAATTCAGAAACGAATTTTTACCGAAAAAATTAATTCCCAAAAAACACTTCGATGTGACACATCAGATTCGGCCATAACGTCTAGGCTGGGTATGGGGTGTTACAGACTTAGTTTTTATGTTAGCCGTTATTATGATTAGCAAAGGTATTGGCTTACTTTAGGTTACATATATATGGCCATGAGATGTGGCTCATAGTGATTATGGTTTGTAAATCTATCTATCCATGCTAAGTTCTAGTGCTTGTGATGTGATTATGCTTGTAAGGCATGCATGATTAGTATTAAGACATATGTGCATGATGAATGTTTTATGACCAAATCTAAATGGTCATGGCCATGAATTGATTGTGTAATATGGAAATAAAGATATGAAGGATTAAGGGTAACTTAAAGGCTTGGAAAATAGCCTAAGTGTTGGCTGCACCGGCTGAGACACGGCCGTGTGTCTCAACCGTGTGGGGGACATGGCCTTAGCACACGGGTGTGTGGCTTGGCATGTGGTTCAATTCATTTGGTTGACATCATAGTCAGAGAGTTACACGGCCTGAGCCCACACGGCCGTGGGACCTTATGTCTTAAAAAAAATTTTCTAAGTTTTTCCAAAACTTTCCAAAGTTCTCGGTTTAGTCCCAAACTGCCTTTAATACATGTTTAGGGCTTCGTAGGGCCGTGTATGGGACATTATGTAAGTTTGTGAAAAGTTTTGAATTAAAAGAAATTTTGTAGCCCAGTTTTTACGTGTTTGTGAATGATTTAGCCCAGTAATGCCTCGTACCCTGTCCCGACATCGGACACAGGTAAGGGGTGTTATAGATTTCTTCGTGAAGTAGTAAAGTATCATTGGAATGAGCCGCATTTATTCCAGGTATGCAATGACAACATTACATTGTGTTCTAGAAAAAGAGATACTTTTAATCCTGAAACACTGTCATGATGCTCCTTACGGAGGTTATTTCAGTGGCATGCGAACTACTGCTAAGGTTCTCCAATTAGGATTCTACTAGCCTTCATTATTCAAAGACGCCCATAATTTTGTGAATCAATGCGATAGGTGTCAGTGCACAGGTTCTATATCCTGACGCAATAAAATGTTACAGTAGCCAATTAAGGAGGTTAAATTGTACAATGTTTGGGGTATGAATTTTAGAGGACCATTTTCAAGTTCATTTGGAAATATTTATATATTAGTAGCTGTTGACTACATCTTGAAGTGGGTTGCAGCTATTGTAGTCCTAAAGGATGACGCAACGACAGTGCTTAAAGTTTTTCACAAGCATATACTAACCCGCTTTGGCACACCAAAGGCATCGATTGGTGATCAGGGTACATACTTTCATTGCAACCAAGTGGCAGCTGCACTAAAAAGATATGGAGTCAATCATAGAATGGCCACTACTTATCATCCGCAAACAAATGGACAAGCCGAAGTGTCGAATCGACAACTTAAAAACATTCTTGAGAAGGTTGTGAATCCTTCGAGGAAAGATCGGTCTTTCTGACTGGATCACGCTTTATGGGCATTGCGGACAACATACAAAACTCTATTAGGGATGTCGTCATATCAAATTATTTTTGGGAAAGTATGTCACTTGCCAATTGAACTGGAACACAAAGCAATCTGGGGAATTAAGCAAGTGAATATGGACTATGAAGCTGCAGGAAAGAAAAGGTTATTGTATATCACTAAACTAAAGGAGATTAGGAGAAATGCCTACGAAAATGCTACAATTTATAAGGAACAGACAAAACGATGGCAAGACAGAATTATTTTGCAATGACAATTTATCGCGGGCCAACAAGTTTTATTATTCAATTCTAGACTGAAACTGCACCCGGGTAAATTGCGCTCTCGTTGATCTGGACCTTTCGAAGTTGTCAAAATATTTCTGCATGGTGTAGTCACAATCAAAGATTTAAATGATGGACACCAATTCAAAGTGAATGGCCAACGATTGAAACATTATCTTGGGAATACTGATCACAAGCAGGCACACACCATTAAATTGGTCGAAAAATTTTAATTCTTATGAAATTTATTATATAATTTTATTTTTATTTCATTTTTGTTTCTATTCAAGTTTGTTTTATTTTTTATTTTATTTATTTATTTCTATTTTTGTAGAATAATTAGGTGCCATTGTCGACACATTAGGGCTTTATTGTCAATGCAGTTCATACTATTGTACTACCACTTCTAACTCAGCATGAATGAGGGCAGATCAGAAATTTCATATCCCACCATTTGATCAAAAGTCACCTAGTCATCTGATTTGTCTGAGCAAGCGCAATTCCCACTAGATGTGATTATTCTCGCCAGCTTTATTTCCCTTTAAAAAATCACGTATTTCCATCTTCTTCTTTCACTCACTATAAACCTCTCTTCACTTTGCCGACTATAAAACACCCAAGCTGTCATTTTTATTCACTTTCTCTTCCCCAAGTTCGTAACTTTACACCTTTAACCCATCTTCACCCACAAAACAAGAAAAATATGGCAAGAATGAGAGGATCAGTCAAGAAAGCCGCCAAGCCTATTAAGAACACTCATCCTCTGCAACTGCAGTTCGTGAGTCAGAATCCTCCATGTCAACAGAAAAAAAGGAGCCGATAATGCTGGGGCAGCACGAAAAACTAAAGAGCAACCCGAAGACTGTGCGAATCCCAAAAGAAGAAAAGAAAGTGCATGTAACAACCCATTTTTGGTGAGATCGGAACAGTGGTTTCAGGACCACAAATCTGAGCAAAAAAATTAAAATTTTATTTTATTTTATGGTTAGCATGATTGAATGTTGATTGCAATTGAATGTTGATTGTATGATTTAATTGAATCTATGAAAATAGTATAGTTATATGTGTTTTTAGTCCGATAATGCTCTGTAACCCTATTTCGGCATTGAATACGGGTGAGGGGTGTTACATACTATATGATTGATGTCAAATTTCTTGTGAATATAATGTTGGATTGGTAGATGTATGCTTGTGTGTTTTAGTGCAGGAAATGGTAAATTTGGGTGACAAATGAAGCTAGAAAGTGGCTTCATTTTGTCCATACGGGCAAACACACGCGCGTGTGTCTTAGCCGTGTGTATCCCATGGGCGTGTGGTCTGGCCGTGTGTCCCCTATATGTTAAAAATGCAAAATATGCTCAGAAATGGGCACATGGGTAGAGACACGGGCGTGTTACACGGCCATGTGAAACCTGCACCTAATTCGAATTAAATTAATTAACCACACGGCCTAGTACACGGGTGTGTGACTTTTCCGTGTGATCTCAATTTGTTCATGGGTTACAAGTCAGAGAGTTACATGGGGTCAGGACACGGGCGTGTGTGACCACACAGCCTGCCCAAATGGGCGTGTCCCATATTCACACGAGCGTGTGACCCACATATGGTGGAAAATTTTCTAAGTTTTGTAAAATTTCTAAGAGTTCTCAGTTTAGTCTCGAACTACTTCTAAAGCACGTTTTGAGCCTCGTAGGCTCGTATTAGGGACTTTATGATTGATTACAATGGTTGTAATTTGGACGCAAATTTATGGTTCAGA
Organism: Gossypium anomalum; assembly: GCA_025698475.1. Classification (NCBI taxonomy): domain Eukaryota; kingdom Viridiplantae; phylum Streptophyta; class Magnoliopsida; order Malvales; family Malvaceae; genus Gossypium; species Gossypium anomalum. Next base: position 73,762,909 of record CM046965.1, on the reverse strand, counting down.
ATTGTACAATTACTTGTGATGTGAGTCTGGTAATGCCTCGCACCCTGTTTTGGCGTCGAATATGGGTAAGAGGTGTAACATTTAGTGGTATCAGAGCTACGATTTAGTCGATTCTCAGACTAACGTAGCAAGTACGAGTCTAGCTATACATGCCATTATATAAATTATGATAGTGTGATATCTCCTGACCACTTTTAAATGTATTTTCATATAGTAATGTCTTCCAATCAAGCTAAAGTCGAGACTAAGGAAGCTGAAAGCACTGCTCAAGCTTTCGTGCAGTGAGCTGCATCTAGTGGTAGTAGAAGGCCCAAATCTGAGGGTTGAAGTGAGGCGGGAAAAGTAGCCTTCTTAGTGAATACAGAAGAACAAATCCCGTTGTTCAACGACCTTCCCCACCTGGTTAACAACATGATGAAACGCTACAGGATGCTAAACCTGTTAGAACTAGTAAAGCTCCAGTAGATAAAATCAGAAAACATGGGGCAGAAGAATTTAGGGCCACGACCGATGGCGATCTAGAGAGGACCAATTTCTTGCTGGAAAATACTATTCTAGTTCTAAATAAGGTGTCATGTACACCAGCCGAGTGTCTGAAATGTGCGGTATCTTTGTTGAAAGACACGGCCTACCTTTGGTGGAAAAACATATCTTCCGTGGTACCTAGGGAAAATATTACATGGGAATTTTTCCAAGCAGAGTTTAAAAAGAAGTATATTAGTCAGAGATTATTAGACCAAAAAAAGAAGGAATTTCTAGAGCTCAAATAGAGGAATATGACAATGTCTGAGTATAAACGGGAATTTGTTAGATTGAGCAAGTATGCTAGTGAATGGGTTCAGACTGAAGCTGAAATATGCAAACGATTTGAAGAAGGACTAAACGAAGATATCAAGATGTTAATTGGAATTCTAGAATTAAGAGAATTTATGGTATTGGCTGAACGGGCACATAAGGCTGAGGAATTAAGCAAAGAAAAGAGACAAACAAAATAGGAAACTCGATTTACGAGCAAAAGATTTATGAGCAAGGTGCAATAATCCACTTCAAAGAAATCAAAGAATTATCACGATCGTTTCGCTATATCAAGGGAGTATTTGGGTAAGGAACGAAGTTCTAAACACACCAACCCGAGGTCTCCGTCTCCCTTAACAACCAATGTTGGGAGTGTAGGAAACCCCAAACCTCGATGTAATGTCTGTAATGAGTTCCACTTTGGAGAGTGCCGGATGAGAAGTGGAGCTTGCTTCTAGTGTGGTTCTCTTGACCATTTTCTTAAAGATTGTTCGGAAAGGGGTGAAAAAGACATTGAATAGACCCCGAAGCCGAGTAATCCTATCTCGAGGGGTAAATTTCCACTGTCTACTGGAAATACCGGTGGTAGGCATAGTGCTGCAAAAGATTCAACAGCTAAATTAGATGCTCGAGCTCTGGCAATGACATATGCAATATGTACAAGGGAAAATGCCTGGTTCCACGCATTCATATATATGCATGAAATTTGTATCTAATAAAAATATGGTTGTTGAATTCACCGAATTTGTGGTTAAAGTTTCAAATCCCTTGGGTCAGCATGTTATGGTGGATAAAATTTTTAAAAATTGTCCATTGATGATAGAGGGTTACTGTTTTCAGGCTAATTTGATGTTGTTACCCTTTGATGAATTTGATGTAATATTGGGAATGAAAGATTATAATCTTGTTATCGATTACCATCCGGGAAAGCTAGTGTAGTGGAAGATGCATTGAGCCAGAAATCCTTGTTTGCCTTACGGGCATTGAACACTCAGTTATCTTTATCTGATGATGGTTTACTCATAGCTGAGTTGAAAGTTAAACTGACATTTTTGCAATAGATCTCTGAAGCTCAGAAAAATGATAGTAAGTTGCAAGCAAAACAGAAACAAAGTGAATCGACTTTTAACTCCGAATTTTAGATCGAGACCGATGGTTGTTTATTATTCAGAGGTAGAGTATGCATATCGAAAAGTTCAAAACTAGTACAAAAGATTTTGAATGAAGCTCATAATGGTAACATGTCTATCCATCCTGGTAGTAATAAGATGTATAGTGACTTGAAAATAATGTACTGGTGGCCGGGAACAAAACAGGATATTCCAAAATTTGTATCGAAGCGTTTGATATGTCAGCAAGTGAAGGCTGAACACCAAGAACCTTCGAGATTATTGCAGCCAATTACAATACCGAAATGGAAATGGGAAAGAGTTACTATGAATTTTGTAACGGGATTACCACTATCACTGAAAAAGAAAGATGTTGTCTGGGTAATTGTCGATCGTTTAATGAAGTCGTCACACTTTATCCCTGTACCTATGGATTTTTCATTAGATAGATTGGCTGAATTATTTGTCTCTGAGATTGTAAGGCTACACGGAGCACAGATCTCGATTATCTAAGATAGAGACCCTCGGTTTACATCTCGATTTTAGAGTAAGTTGCATGAACCTATGGGCACTCATTTACACTTTAGTACTGTGTTCCATCCTCAAACAGATGGCCAATCTGAACGTGTGATACAGATTGTAGAGGACATGCTTCGGTGTTATGTACTTGAATTTGGAGGTAACTGGGAAAAATACTTGCTTTTGATTGAATTTGCTTACAATAATAGTTATTAGTCCAGTATTAAAATGGTGTTGTATGAGGCTCTGTATGGTCAAAAAGTGTAGAACTCCATTGTATTGGACAGAGTTAAGTAAGAAAAAGATACATGGAGTTGACTTGATTCGAGAGACCGAAAAAAAGGTAAAGGTAATTCGAGACAGTTTGAAAGTAGCATCTGATTGTACAGAGTCCTACACTAATTTGAAATGAAAAGTAATAGAATTTCAAATTGGTGACAAGGTATTCCTGAAAGTGTTTCCTTGGGAGAAAGTTCTCCGGTTTGGATGCAAAGGAAAACTGAGTCCACAATTCATCGGGCCATATAAGATTATTGAAAGAATTGGGCCTGTTGCCTATCGGTTAGCGTTACCTCTGGAGCTTAATAAATTTCATAATGTGTCATGTGTCCATGTTACGATGATATCAATCAGATCCTTCACATGTTATTACTCCAATAGAAGTTAAGATTTAGCCTAAGATGACTTACGATGAGGAGCCGATTAAAATACTGGAATATGAGATGAAAGAGATAAGAAATAAAAAGATGGTTTTGTTAAAAGTCCTCTGGAAATGACATGCAATATAAGAAGCTACCTAGGAGCCTGAGAATACCATGAGGAAGCAATACCCTAACCTCTTCACTTGTAAGAACATTCGAGGACGAAAATTTCTACTGGGGAGAGCTATAACAACCCATTTTCGATGATATTGGAACAATGGTTTCGGGACCACAAATCTGAGCCAAAAATTTAAAATTTTAGTTTATTTTATTTTATTGTTGGCATCAGGATAGGAAGGTCACATGAAAATTTCGATGTGAAAATTTTATCGATTGTGTGGTTAATTAGGTAAAGGACTAAATTGCATAAAATACAAAAGTTAGGTTCTAGCAGCTATAGGTATCAAATAGCTATGGAATTCAAAACTTAATGTCCTTATATGGTAATTAGACCAATGAAGGGTAGTTAGTAGATATATTAATGACTTATCCATGGAATAATTTGAAATAGCTAGGGACTAAATATGAAATCACTAAAATTAAGAAATGACAAATAATTAAAAAGAATTGTCATCTTTTCTATTCATCTTCATCCTTAAAATTTTTATGGAAACCCTAGGAGAGAGGATGAAAACTTTTCAAGCTCAATAAGGTATGAAATCAAGTCCTGTTTTTAATTATTTTTATATTTTTGGAATTAGGATAACCTAATTTCACTATTTAGGGAATTAATTTGAAAAGTTATCAAGGTATAAAATTTGGATCATGGATGAATATGCTGAAAATTAGAAATTTATAGTAGAAAATGAAAGTTTGTTCATAGATAAACAACTTTTACAAAGCAATTTTTGATGATAACTTGATTTAAGGACTAAAATGAAAAGGTGGTAAGCCCATAAAAAATTCTAAAATTTGTGAGATGTATGTGCTGTAAATGTAGTAAATGAATATCGGCTAGGCTTGGAAAGAGGGTTAAATTTCAAGAATTTCATTTTTTGAGCCTAGAGATAAAATCAGAATTTTTGAAAAGAATAGGGGCAAAATGGTATTTTTTTTCCTAGGACGTAATAGAACACAAATGTGATTGAAATGTGATAGATTAATAGTTAAATTTATCCATATAGGTCCGGAAAAACCAATCGCAAAATTAGATCGAGAAAAGCAAAAGGTTTTGGATTAGTAGAAACTCAGAAACGAATCATTTTCAAGGTAAGTTCGTGTAACTTAAAATTGTATGTTAATACATTTCAATTGAATTGTATGGTTTTGATGTTATGTATGAGATGATACATATACATATTGATATAGTTTTAAGTTGTGTAATATGGAAAAATTATCGAGTCTCAGTCAAATGTTGAATTTTGATGGGTCGAAAATAATAGTACATATGTTGCAAATAGAATTTAACCCGAACAGGTAATTTTAATGCAAGCCCTCTTGAGTTAGGTTATAAATTAGATTTAGCCCGGACGGGTAATCCATTAGGTTATAAATTAGATTTAGCCCGGACGGGTAATCCATTTTAAGCTCTTTAGAGCATGTGCTACGGATAGGATTTAGCCTAGACTGGTAATCCTACGGTAAAATGTATGACTCAAGGGTGTACCTTTTTATGATGTACCCCAATGTGTACTTTTGCACATGTGTATATTACGGGAACATCCATCGAGATTTCAATAGCTCGACGGAAAAGATTCTTGAAGAAGTGGAAAGGTGAAATTAATGGAAGCTTGTAATGTGATGAGCTCATCTATGTTTATTTGATATTTATATGAAATTATGTGACTAATTTGTTTGAATAAGTGCATGTTGTTAGGTAACTTACTCAAAATTGATGGAATATGTATATATGTGTGCTTGTGTTAATAAATAAGACTTGTAATTTTATTTTCCGTTATATGAACTTACTAAGATAAAATGCTTACTCTATTTATTTTTCCCTGTTTTATAGTGCTCAAAGCTCGCGATGGTTGGAAGTCGATCGGAGCAGTCACCACACTATCCACTATATCATTTTGGTATAACTAGAAATCTCATTTTGGGTATAATGGCATGTATAAGCTTAATTGGCCAATAATGGCTTGTAATGGTAGTTTTGTGACCTAGCCATTGGAGTGGCTAGTGACGGTCTAAGTTTGGCTATTTTAAAGTGATGTTTTGATAATTATATAAGTGCTTATTATGTGTTGGTTTGATGAGATTGTGTTAGCATATGAGTTTACGACATGAATAAGTTATATATATTGATGTATGAGATAATACTATATGATTGATGTCAAATTTCTTGTGAATATGATGTTAGATTGGTGGATGTATGCTTGTGTGTTTTAGTGCAGGAAAATGTAAATTTGGGTAACAAATGAGGCTAGGAAATGGCCTCATTTTGTCCACACGGGCAGACACACAGGCATGTGTCTTGGTTGTCTGTGACACACGGCCTGTCCCATGGGAGTGTGGTCTGGCCGTATGTCCCCTGCAACTTAAAAATACAAAACAGAATGCTCAGAAATGGGCACACGGGTAGAGACATGGGCGTGTGTCTCAGTCGTGTGGTTGACACGACCTTGGACATAGGCGTGTTACATGGCCGTGTGAAACCTGCACCTAATTTAAATTAAATTAATTAACCACATGGCCTAGCACACGGGCGTATAACTTGGACGTGTAATCTCAATCTCTTCATAACTTACAAGTCAGAGAGTTACACAGGGTCAGGACACGGGCGTGGGTGACCACACGACCTACCCAGATGGTCGTGTCCCATATTCACACGAGCGTTTGACCCATGTATGGTGGAAAATTTTCTAAGTTCTGTAAAATTTCTAAAAGTTCTCGGTTTAGTCCCGAACTACTTCCAAAGCACGTTTTGAGCCTCGTAGGCTTGTATTAGGGACTTTATGATTAATTACAAATGATTTTAATTTGGACGCAAATTTATGGTTAGGAATTGTACGATTGCTTGTGATGTGAGTCCTGTAATGCCTTGTACCCTGTTCCAGTGTCAAATACGGGTAAGGGTGTTACAGCGCACCAAAGACAAAAAGTGCAAGAAGGAGAAGAAAAAGAGGAGAATGAAGAAACATCGTGCAGCCATATTAATGGCTGAGGAAAACTGAGTTAGTTTATTTTAAGTTTTAGCTATAGTCTTCATGCATTGCATGTAGCTATAATTTTCATTTTTGTCAGTGAACATTGTCGTTGCATTTTTATTGTCATCGCATTTTAATCTTAGTGCATTGGGAACAATGCGAACTTTAAGTTTGGGGGGATGCATATGGGGTTTGGAAATACACCCACATTTCAAATTTTTTTAATGAAACATGCAAGGTTTATTTGTGGTTAATGAAAATGTGTTCAAAATTTTTGTTACATTCGATGCTTAATTCTTGAATCATGTGAACTATTAATGAATGAGTCAAATAAATTTGACTAAATGTTGTATCTTCAATTTTTTTATTAATGATTTAGGTTGCAATAGTAATGGATGACTAGTAGCATTCCTTGAATCTTAAATGAATATGCCTTTTAAAACTAGTCATATGTATATGTAGTTATGAATAAGAGACACTCCAAAGTGGGTGTATTGTGAAATGTTAAAGGGGGAACACTCCAATGTAAGTGTTAGAAAAATGAATCTGGCCAAAGGCTGTCACTGCTCGAGCGTGTTTCGGTGCAGTTACGTACTCCTGGGGGTTTGTTGCACTGCATCGTTACTTCCTAGGAACAAGGGTACAGTAGTTCAATGATATCTCATATTCACACAAAAAAAATATAAAATATATATATACAATAAATGTTGTATTGGTATATAGAATTTAAGATTTGAAGCATGATGTTGGTTTTGATGAAGATGCAATCTTAGTCATACATACTTATGTATTGTTGATGCAATATTCTATCATCTGAATGTGAATCACTCATTGGAATTTTAGGTGATTAAAGTTGCTAGAATGATCATTTACCTTAGTGAATTATTCTATAGCCTTGCCAGTTTCTGTTTTACTTGAGGAAAAGTAAAAACTCAAGTTTGGGGGTGTGATAATACTAGAAAGAACATATGTTTTCTCCCTACTTATTGGTTAAATTGTTCCCTTTTAGTTATCCTTAGTGTATATTTTACTATTTTCAGCTTGGTAATTTACATTTTATGACTCAGTGGATCTTACCTTATTTTCCCTCAATTTTACCATATTTTGGTGCAGATGTCGTTGCATGAGTAATTTCAGATTGCGCCCAGAATTGTCGCCACACCTGAGAGCTGTCTAGATAGGAACAAAAATACGCAAGTTGTCAGTCTGGTACAACTAACTTGTGCGTACAAAGGCAGCAGGATTCTAATTGAAGAATACCTGGGCTATTTGGGGAAAATATATAAATATTCATATAAAAAAAATAGAGAGAGCTTTTTGGATAATCTTCTTCAACTTACCACTTGAAGCTTTTGGCTATGGCGACTTAATCTCCAACGGGTGAACCGACATGAAAAGGATGCAGACTAGCTCTTGATGATAAGCCCTGAGTGCGACACAGGCAGGAATAGACAAATCCAACTCGAGTTATCTAGGAATAGTATTCTCCACTTGTTTCTTTTATTTTTGTTTTCTAAACGTTAGTGATTACTTTCTATTTCATGTTAGTTGGAAGTACACATGATTTCTAGGTTAAATTTTATTTTACTCAATCTTTGTTCTATGGTTTAATCTTTGGGTTTCAATGTTTTTAGCATAGAAGTGTTATTGTGGTCACTGACACTGGAAGGTGCAGTGACAGTTCAAGCTATCAAGCATGACAACGGAAGTTGCTTGAGGATTAGAGGAATTTAATCCATTTGTTCTTAATAGAGTTCCATTTCCAGGATCAGAAGGTAGGGTTAATGTGCATGTTTAAATCTTATATTAAATATAGAAGTTAAGCTTAGTAAGATATTCATTGCAGTTTAATGCATCGAAAATCACCTATACCTTTTGCCTTGTGAGCACTTAGCATTCTGTTGAATATTCAGGTCGGGGATCCCAGTTTCTCACTATCATATTTTATCTTATTATTTTCAAGTTATTGTTTCGACAACTACTCTCACAATTTATCTGATTTTATCTATCTATTGCATTGACATTAATAGACAAAAGACAACCATCCTCATGGGATCGATATCTGACAGACTCATTTTTGTCTACTATACTTGCATCAACAATGTACGCTTGCACATTATTGCTATGATGTTAAACAACTGGTCAATTATGAAAATCAAATTTAATTTACATAAAACATTCATGTACGAATTTTGTTTGGTAAAAACTTACGGTTAAGTTTGCAGCAAAAAAACCATAAAACTTATTATTTGTAAAACCGAGATTCAATTTAGTTATCTTAAGATAAGTGTCTTTAACCCATCATAAAATGTTCAAAACTTAAACAAACCCAAAATAAAGTCTGAAATGTCCAAAAATAAACAATATAACAAAATCCATGAAACTAAACCCAAATGTGAAACCCGAGCTCTAGAATCACCATCCAATCCTAAGTTAAAGGATTACTTGAAATGAAACAAACAAAATGTGAGCTTAAAGCCCAGCGTATGATTTGGCCCAAAATCACAATGCATATGAACACCATAATCGAATCAATTTTTGACAAAAATCATAACATTTCTTATCATATCGAATTTTTATGCAAATGATATCTTATCATATTATACAGATCATATCATTTTTTACCACAGCTTATCATATCACATCGCAAAGTTACTTATCATATTGTGTGATGTCATATCGTATCAAATCATATCATAGCATGTCCTACCCCCATCTGCTGCACATAATCTCCAACCAACCAATCACACCATAAAGGACTATGTGAGTCCGTCCCTCCAATCACTGCCAATTGTGGCATGTGCCATCACATATTTGTAGCTAAGCTGCCATACATATAATTTACGATCTAGCTACCATGTTTGTAATGTGAACTACCATATACACTTCCTCCATCATAACATAACCCACCCCATACATATTAGACATCCCATGCTTACACACATATTTTGTGTTGATCATATCGTAACATATAATTTAATTATAACTTATCTTACTTGTTATACCTTAAAAAGCTCATTCATACGAAATTACGTACTAAAACATACAGTTTTTTGGCCAAATTCAATATCTTTGGATCCAAATTTTGAGTCCCTCAAACAGCCCCTATCGGGCCCCAAAATTGCCCCTAAAAACCTAGCCCATGTGGTCCATATGATTTACACAGTTTCACATGGCCGTGTGCTCCAAACAGCCAAGCCACACGAGCTGTAAGAATTCACACGGCCATGTAGTCACAGGGAAGTTTCGAAACAGACCTTGTTTTTGGAATTTTATAAAATTTTGTATGAGTTTCTGCATTGCTTTTACACACCTGTTCGTAGACATGATTAACCACGCTCCTAGAACTTTAAGAAACCTATATTCGTTCATCAATTGAAATGAATTAACCTACAGTATCCAAGCAATATAACCTCCTTAAACCAAATTTTCAACCCCCAAAACAAAATTCAATTACTTACTTCCTCGTAACAACACCAAAAAATCAAACCTACTCTGCTATAAGTTAGGATTTTCACACCTTTTGCCTAATTAAACATCACAAAAATTACTAATCAAAACATCAACTAAATGTAACGCCTCGAAATTGGGCCTAGAAGTATTGGACCTTGAGCGTGGGAGCGGTTAAGGAGACTGCTCATAAATATTCTAGTTAAGTAAGAAAGTGACACAAATTTCATGTTTGCTTTATTGGCTAAGTGATTTGGGTGTGTTTGGGAGCATTTGAGAAGCCTGGGTTCAAGTCTGGCTTTTGCAAAAATTTTAGTTTTTCCCCTTAGGTGAACCTTGGCTTTAGCTTGTAGGCCTTATAAATATTTATGGGTATAATGTGACACAAAAAGCCTTGTGGCTTGGTGGCAAGTGGCGTGACTTGGTAACTGAGAGAATTTAGGATCAAATCCCATGGAATACAAGGTGTATTTATTTTATTGCCATGAGGTGAGAGAGGTAGAGTTTGATTGAAATTCTACTGAAGTGGTTGTGGACTTGCTTATGAGAGTTTGAATAGAGTTTGAATGGGATGTTGGAGTGATTTGTGGAGAGAATCATGGAGAGATATTAGGAGGAAATCAAGGACTTTGGGTTGGGGAGAAGAGTTGTGCCGTATGGGGGTTTTGGGCACTCATACATTCGGCTATCAGGGGTTTTTTTCTGCGTTTTGGGTAGCCATTTGTTGCTGGGGACCTTGGCTTCGATTTTTCCCTGCTTGGGTATTCTTTCTCTCTAAAGTCAAAATTATCTTTTCGTTTTAAGGTGTTTTTATTGTGAGGTTGTTTCGGTTTTGCACTCTTCTTTACTCTGATTGGTTGAATCTCTGCAGTTTTCCTTCTTTTCCAATACTGGCCAAATACATCCCTCAAGCACTGTCAAGATTGCTGCCCTTCTGTTCTCCATTTTTTCCTTTTTCCCCTCTTGTTATTTCCACTGCATCTTGGCCAATTTTTCTAGGATGCTCTCTCTCCCTCCTTGCGATTCTACTCTTTCTTTTCGATTTTTCTCCAATAGCTAATTGTCCCCCTGCCTTTCTCTATTTTCTTCGGTTTCTCTGCTATTGGGTACTCTTGGTCGATTATTACTGAGCCCTATGGTGAGGGTTGATTAACTCAATTTCTACAAGAGTTCTTGACAAAAGGTATGTGTGTTGTATTGTCTTCTATTAGTTCAGCCTGTTTTCCCTCATTTTGTTTCTTAAAAGCCGAATACCCCCTTTCTCATTGCGCTTTGATGATCGATTGTTGGTTTCTTATGTGATCATTGGGTTTCTAGATTCTCACAGTAAGTGGTGGAGTGCAAGTATTTTGGAGGCAGTCAAAACCTTTTTCCTCACTGTTCTATAAAGGTAATACGATACCTTGTTTTGGAGTTGATGATCATAGATTTAAGCCACACCTATGAACGGTCCTGTTTAATAAGATCTATGGTTTATGTAGTTATCCAGCGAGAAGCGTGTGATTGTTTTAGTCATCGATCTATGTGTATTTAGCCACACTACTTTCGGTCAAGGTAAGTGGAAGTACTGATTTGGGGATGTAGTGTTTATGAACACTAACAAATGAAGGACTGACTGTATGTGGAATTGAATGTAGGTTGGGCGTTTGAGGAACTTGGAGCGGTTGCATAAATAGGTGTGTAACTGTGCACCAAAATCTGTTACTGTCAAAAAGCCAAAAAAGGTGTGTAACCACACCCTTCCTTATTGTAAATCGGCAAAAGTCAAAAAGCCAAAATGCCGAGGTGCCGAAACTTTGACATTTCAGGCCTTACGAGCGTGTAATCGCTTGTGGGTAAAATCGATCCCACAAATCATGGGTGATAAACTGTAAAGGCCACCACGAGCGTTTCCGTGGACTTGGGCCATTATGGGCCACGTTGTGCCAAAATAGGTCGTGTGGGCCCAATGGGCTCGTGGGCCTTACATAGATTAAATCCACGGTAAGTGATAAATATTGGATTGGGCTATGTAGGTCACATAGCCGTAGTTGAATTTGGGCTAAATGGGCCACACGAGCGCGTGGGCCATTTACACTGTTATGATCATTTAGGTTATTTGTGTAACTCGAGGTGACTGTAAACCTTCAGAGAGGTCATTATCTGAGCTAAAACCCCAAAATAGGTAAAATAACCGTAATACCCCTGTAGGGTAAAATGACTGTAATACCCCTGTATGGTAAAATGACGATTATGCCCTTTTGTTTTGTATGACTGATGTGCTTATGATTTACATATATGATTGTACTAAGTATGACTTTGCATACATGTAATATTTATGACATGGCATTTTGCATGGGGTTAGGGACTAATTTGGAGGAAGTTCTGTACTAGTGGTTTTGCCACGTATTCTGATTCTAGTGGCTCCGCCACGTTTTCTGTTATTAGCAGCTTCCCTGCGTTGTTGGTGTGTTGGCTAGGCCAGTCGATTTATATCACCACATGGTGTGTTGGTTGGTACGGGTGGTTTGCTGGCTAGATCTGGGTGGGATGCATAATTGCATTACACTGTACTCATACTGTATTGGGTTTCGGCCCACTCTGCTACTGTATAGGCCTAAAGCCCAGACTGCTCTGTTACTGAATAAGGCTACGGCCCAGACTATTTTGCATATTCTGATTTTTATTGTCTGTTAGAGGATTACACACTGAGTTTTCATAAACTCACCCTTTCTTTTTAACTGTACAAGTAATCCCCAGCCTAAGATGATTTGGTGCTACGAGGGACTTGAAGGAGGCCACACGACTGCTTTGTCTTGCATTAGACTTTATTTAATTTAAATTTCACGTTTGGGTTTTTTATTTTGTAATAAGGCTGTTTGTGGGTTTCAATTTTTAATTGGGACTTGTACTATATATTTTTAAACTGCTAGTCTAGGTAGAGACGAGTTTTTAAAATAATTAATGTTTTCTAAAACACGCATTTTAAACTTCATCGACTTAAAAAGCTTCTGTGTTTTTAAATCAATTTAATATAACATTGATGGTTAATAAGGTAAACTTTTGACTAAAACCTTTGTTAAATATTAATAAAATAATTTAAATTCAATAACGTATTTTTACCGAAAAGATCAGTTTTCGAAAAACACTTCGATGTGACACGCCAGATTCGGCCATAACGTTTAGGCCGGGTTTAGGGGTGTTACAATTAAGTTATACAAATATAAACCCTCCTTGTTGAAGAACCGAATTAAAACTAACATATTAAAGAAAAACAATAGGATGAGCAACCAACTAAACTTCCACAGCAATCGTAGTAATCCATGCAAGAAACAAACTAAATAGTTGGCAATGTTCAAGCAATAGCAAAGGAGAAAGAAACCCATAATAACAAAACAAAAGAAAAAGAAACCACCCAAAAGAGGGGTAAAGAAAATAGGTAGAACAAAGGAAAGAAACCAAGCAAGGGAAGATGGTAGAACGTGCAAGTGAGAGGGGTAAACGGTTATGGATAAGAGAGAATTTAGGGATTCTTAAAATTATAATAAAAAAATTAAATCAAATAACAAGGTTAATTCTAATCCAAATCCCACCCACCAAATTTAATAGAGTTTAAATTAAACTCAATAACTAATAAGAGCCTAAGCAAAAAGATTCCCTATTTACACAACACAAGATTTGAACTCAAGACCATTGACTAAACTAAAGCCTTGTCACTAAACCACTAGGCTCATTATTGTCATAAATTGACGAAAAATAAAAGATAAGCTCTGGACTCAGACTTAATATTAAGCTAAAATTTAGGAGAAAAATCCATAACCAATGAGTCAAACATGGAATCCAAAGCACACATCCTAAACATTTAACCATCATACCAAATCAAATTTATGGACAATCATACACATTCAAAAATCACAAATTTGGGAAGCTACACTATGGGTTCACATATTTATTCAAAGAGCTCGCATACTTATTCCTATATAGTTTTGCATATAGGGTTAAAATCTAGGGTTTGAGAGTATTTTGTTTGAAAAATTCTCTAGGCTAAAATCTAAGGTTTGTGAAACTTGGTTATTTATAAACTATTTTCCCCTAATTGCAATAGTATTAGGAATTATTTTAAAATTGGAGTTAATTTAATTTAAGGACTAAATTAAAAAAATAGTTTTTGACTTGGCTAGTTTTAAAATTTTGGCACTTTTATGGGGCAAAAATAAGGAAATAAAATATTTTGGTTGAATATCCACAAGGGTTTTTGAAATTGGGACATAAGGACAAGCTAAGGCTTTACCACTAAACCAAAAAACTCATTATTTTCAATCTTTTAACAAAAATAACTTTCAAGACATTATAAGTTTTCTTACCTTATGCTAAATAAAAATCTAAATTTTATTCCTATTTTTTCTAAGTCTATTTTTCAGATGTGACAAATCTCCCTCCTTTAAAGAAATTCATCCTCGAATTTTAACTTACCTTAACCAAACAAGTGAAGATATTTTTTACTAATCAAGTCCTTGTGTTCCCACGTCACTTCTTTGGTTCCATGGCTTTGCCACATAACCTTAACTAGAGGAATTTGTTTATTTCTAAGAGCTTTAACCTCTATGTCTATAATACAAATTGGCTCTTCCTCAAAAGGTAAGTCTGGTCAAAGCTCGATCTCTTTGATAGGGATGATATGGGAAGAACCAGAATGATAGCGTCATAACATTGACACATGGAACACACTATGGATTCGATTTAACTTAGGAGGTAGTTCAAGTTGATAAGCTACTGTGTGATTCACTTCTATACTCTGTAAGGACCGATGAATCGAGGACTTAATTTTCCTTTTGTTTCGAACCTTAGAACCTTTTTCTATAGCTAGACCTTTAAGAAGACTTGTTCACTAACTTAGAATTCAATATAATTTCTCTTTAGGTCGGCATAGGACTTTTTTCGATATTAGGTTGTTTTTAATATTTCTTGAATTAGTCGAAATTTATCTTCTATTTCTTGAACTGATTTAGGACTCATTATTTTTCTCTCTTTCGATTTTGTCCAACGTAAGGGTGTACGACACTTTCTCCCATAAAGTGCTTCGTATGGTTCCATCTTTATGCTTGTTTGGTAACTATTATTGTAAGCAAACTCGACAAGTAGTAGAAATTCCTCCTAGTTGCCTCGGAAGTTAATCACACAACTTCTCAACATGTCTTCTAGAATTTAAATGTTCTTTCGGTTTGCACATCAATTTGTGGGTGGAATGTTGTGCTAAAGTCAAGTTTCATTCCTAATGCCTAGTGTTACTGATCTGTCATAATTCGGTATAGTAGATTAAACTAGTTTTCGCATTTAGGAGCTTGAAAATAAGCATTTTAGTTAAGTTTTAATTACGTTTTCATAAGTTTAGTTCAATTCAATAAAGTGTTTAATTTGAGTCTTTTATTGACCTTAGGGGTTAAATGAGGCCTAAAGGTGATATAATATACTTTGTGAGTGTGTAAGAGACCATTAGAAGGCGTACTAACTCGATAATGGTTATTATGTTGCAACACGGGCCATTGCATGTCGCAACATTGGGAGTAAAATAGAAAAATGCCAAAACTGCCTTCGGCGTTGCGACACACCCCTGAAGATGAGCATACTGCCCTCAATGTTACGATACAGGACCTGGTGTATTGCGACATCACCTCTTTATGGGAAATAATTACGAGCCAGGGGCGTTTTGGTCTACACCATCAAATGTTAAGGACGAGGATAGCAGCAAACCTAGGGTTAAGGACGACGACCACTTTAAAGTCTATAAATAGGATCATTTGACACATGTTATAGGCAGCTTTCATCTTGTATAATTTTCTCTTTAGATTTATTTCTTAGTTTCTCCCTTTTCTTACGTTTTAGATTTTATTTCAGTTCTTGTTATTTACTTTTGTAGGGAGATCAAATTTGTGAAACACAATCAACTATGTGAGGATTTAAAGCTTAATTCTAAATACAAATCAGACATCTTCTAAACTTTATTCTCTTCAATTATTCTTCATGTTTATTCTTTCTATCAAGTTTATATTGTTGATTTGATCCATGAGGAGCTAATGCTCCTACGGAGGATTAGCCAGTGGAAGTATGATTAATTAATTGTTATGATTAATTAATTGTTATGATTAATTAATTTTTTGTAGGGGTTTCTCAATAAGTCAGCTGTTCATGAAAGGAAGAACCTAAACCCTAGGCTTGACAACCCTAGGAAGTCAAAGGTAGGAATTAACCCAAATTTGGTATGGCCTATCCATGAACACCTTAACCTTGAATCGGTCTAGATTGTGAGGTCGAGAGATAAGTAGTTCATGTTGACTCGTTATTATAGTAGAAGATCAGAAGACCCTATTGGGATATCGACTATTGATTGATCGAGAAAACCTAAAGTGACAGTTGATTATGAGAACTTTTTACACTTTGATTTCTGGTGTTTTATTTATTTCTTTACGTTATTTTATTATTATTAGTAAAACTGTTCTTTTTATACTTCGTAATATAATCCAATTAAAGTACGAATTAGATATATTCATGTTTAGGTTAGATTTAATTTAATGCTCGCCTCCATTGGGTACGATCCTCGGAGTACTCACCTACTCCGTTGTAACTATATTATAACCTGACCCGTACACTTGTGGATACTACTTTTTATATCTTTTGTGCAAGGTTTCTACTCTAGACGATAGTACATCTGGAGAGGATTAAGTTGTTCGTGTTGTTGCCAGGGAGCCAATGTCACTAATTTAATTCTAATTTTTGCATGTTGATAGAATAGTTACGAAATATTTAGATAGATACAATTTTAGTTTATTTATTTATTTGTTAACCTTACTAACACTTCTCTACTCTTCAAGAAATGTTAGTGAACATTCTCGTCATACCCGCAACAATAACTACAGAAATTAGTTTGGCATAAACCATGGATAACTCAATTACATATGGTTGGATGATGAATTAGAATATGATAATGACATCTATGAATAAGGAGTCTATGAAGAATGAGAGATCCAGGAGAACCAATGATTACTAATGCTTGAACACAAAACTGAAAACTGGATGAAGAGAAGAACTCACCTGAGCACACTTGTGAGAGGGGGAACCTTCAAAAAGCCAACTAATCCTAACTATGAAAGAGTATCCAGGCGGGTTAGGAGAATAACATCACAAGAAGTTATAAAACTAGTTGAGGAAATGGTAAGCGAACAAAAGAATCAATCGAGAGTTAGGTTCACTTTGCCAACGATAATAAGTTTTATCAATAAGAACAGCGCACAAAGTCAAGACATTACGAATCGATCTCAACTATTGGAAACTTGTGAAAACAAAGGAAAAACATGCAATTTTGGGGGATATACTCAACCTGAATGTCTTTTGCAAGACATTAATCTTTAATCAGACACCCTAAAAGTTCAATGATTTAGGGATCTTCTAGATGCTGACAAAGGTTGAACAAGTATACATTGATAGGATTTATGCTCACAAGGCTGGCATCAATCAAACAGTATTATTGGAAATAATACAAATCAATCAAGCATGGAAACAAGGTCGAAGGAGCCACCAATCATTTGATTACTACAAAAATCACCTGATAGACTTATACCCCAATATGTAGAAAAACCCAAAAACTTCTAAAATCAGAACTCAAATTATGTGGTACAAAATGACACACTAAACAAGAAGTTCAAGGTAACTCCCATAATACAAATCTTGTTAGATACATTATTTGAAAAATTTATGCATAAAAATCATGAACAACAAACCCCAAATCTATCGTGGAACAAAAACTATAAAAAAAGGTTAGGGTGGTTGTGTTACTATTTGATTGTAAAAATGACTACTTATGATTTGCGGAAAGAATTGTCAATGATTAGTGTAAGTCGAAAGGTTAAACTTAGAGAGCGAGATAAATAAAGAAGAGTAGAATGGCATGAGGGGTGCTGCACCAATACTGACAAAACAAAATACTAGAAGTGCCCAAGTGCATATTAACCGAGTTGACAGACGAGTCCGGTAGCAAAATCTGACATTTTGATTTAACCTTAACCTATTGTACAATTTTATACCTTTAGCTAACCATTAATTAAAATTTTATAGGAACATCAAAAATAGGTCGAACACGAGCCAGAAGCACTCTGAAAATCAGATAATTTGAAAAAAAAAGAATAAAAACATCGGTGTTGTAACACAACACCTCTGTGTCGCAACACCGCATCTAGAACCAGAGAATTAAAGAGATAACCTTGACGTCGCAACATAGCATCTCTGTGTGGCAACACAAAAGACAAGCTACCCAGGTTTTCAAAATTTCAAGGTGTGTCGTGACATCGAACCCCAATGTCGCTACATTAGAATACTGATAGGGGCATCGTGACATGAAACCCTTGTGTCGCAATATCATTGCAGTTTTTTATAGGGTTGACTTGACCCATTTGCGTAACATGATGGCATAACAATTATTTTACCAAATTATTAACCCTAAAATCTTTAATTTTAACTTAAAAACACTTTCACTTAACTATTAAACCCCTCTCAACTACTAAAACCTCTATAATCTTCTCCATTTTTGAAACCCTTTTTTCACTCCAAACTCTAAACTACTCAACCCTCCATTGTGATTTCTAAGCCTAGATTTTGGAGAAACATCATCAAGCACATGGAGGAGAGGCAGAAATAATTGCAGGGAGGTCAAGGCTAAGTATATCTTTACTCTTTTTACTATTCTATTGATTTTTTATTACTTTTCTTGAATTTCTTAAAAGTTGAACATTAGAAAATACCTCCTAGAAGAAATATAAAAGCGACAGTCCAAGAAACTCCAGTAGCTTTGGACCTTGAGAAATTTGAGAACCCGAATGCCGAGAAGTATTTTCTTGAGTTACAAGGAAGACCACTTATACAAGAGCAAGGGTTCGAACCCTCCCTGGTTCTTTGCAAGGAGATATAGACTTTAGTCAGGTACCATAGTTGGGAGCGATTCTACATCACTCCTAAAGAAAATGCAGTTATACCTATAGCGCAAGAATTATACGCCTCCTTTAGATTAGAAAATGAAAAAAATTTAATGTGAAAGCTGGGATACTGTAACAGTGAGTGGAAAGGAAGTACCAATTACCCTTAGAGAGATATGTGAGTTTTATGACGTCCCTTATTATGATGAGGACTTCCTTGATAGCACTAATTTGAATACATTCGAGAACATACAAATGGAAGATGTCATCAAGTATTTAACTTAGGGTAAAGATATATGGAAATATAGGTCAGATACAAATTTACCAACTAATTTCAATCAATTAATAATGTTTCAAGTAGCAAAAATGTGAATACAGTTCATAGGCACTAGAATTGCACCCACATTAAATGTTTCTAACATTAATACTTTTCGAGCTATTCTGTTGTATGGCATTTTGCAACGCAAAAAAATATGTATGGGCATGTTGATTTACCATGAAATGAGGGGATGTGCAAATAGCCAAAAATTCAGAATCTTCTTTTCCCACTTGGTGACGAAACTGTGTCAGAGGGCAAAAGTTCTAATGAGCAAAAATTAACAGTTCATGAAGCTAACAAGAAGTATAATTGGAGATTTATTGTATACACAATATGTTGTGCTTCAAAGAAAGCAAAGTATGAATTGGAATCAAAGGAGGAAAAACAAGATGGATGTTTTGGTTTCACTCAAACAAAAAGAGGAACCGAAAGCTTGAAGAAGGGTAAGTGGAAGCACGGATAAGTTCAACCAAACACAGACACATTATGGACCTAAAGTGGAGGAGGCAACCTCAAAGGAGGAGGGTGAACAAGACCTCCTGAGAGATGAAGACGGCTAAGAGGTGACATTCCAGCCATAATATTCTACACCGAAAAGGCTTATCATCCAAAGTTCAACCCACAATGCACCTTCGACGGGTAGGAGCGCCCACCAAAGATATGGCACGGGAAAAGGGAAAGTATTGATGGAAAATAGGCATTCATTTTATTTTAATGATTCTAATGAAGATTGAAACTGAATTTTAATTTTTGTATTAAAATACTATGCTAATTTTTTGGATGATTTTTAATTTTTTGTTTTTAAATTTTCTATGTAGCAACCCCATATGCAAGAAACACAATGATTTTGAGCTTTTAGTGATTAAAAGAGGAAGCACCCACCAATTGCCTATGACACTATCACAGCCAATCGGGGTAACTTCTTTCCTTATCTTTTATAGGGCTACACATTGAGGACAATGTGTTATATAAAGCATAGAGGTAACAAAGAAATTTTGTTTTAAATTTTTATGTTTTTCTTTGATTTTCCTTGTCATTGTGCTTGAGCCTGTAGAAATAGAAATGATTGGTTAGGAGCAAGTACATAGGTTGATTGTATTCATGGTAAATTTGGCATGATGATAGGTGGTTTTAATTTTATTATTATTAGAGTATTAAGTTCTATATATTACACTATAAATAGGTATTAAGCAATTGAATGTACCAAATGATATAGACAATACAGGGAAACGAGAATGCTAGTATGAATGATAAATTATTGAATTTTTTATTCTTTTATTGAATAAACTTGTGAATATTGAGATACCTAAAGATGACCTAAGGCATTGTTTGGTATCCACCTAGAGCCAAAAAAAACTAACCCTATTTATTCATCTTTTGTACCTATTTTGAGCCAGAAAACCATTCTTGATGAACCTCTATACAAAACCCAAGCTAAAAATGATAATGAAACATAGAGCAATAGAACTGATCAGTGGAGTATAGTGATTATAAGTTATCTTATAAGAGTGATCTATCGTAATTCGGTGTAGCAGATTAAACTAATTTTTGCACTTTAAGAGCATGAAGACAAGTATTTTATTAATTTTAATTATGTTTTCTTAAAGTTTCCATTTAGTTAATAAAATGTGAAAATTGAGTCTTTTATTGACCCTAGGGGCCGAATGAGGCCTAAAGGTGAGTTGATGAACTGTATAAGTGTGTAGGAGACTACTAGAAGGTGTAATAGACAAGTGTTTTATTAATTTTAATTATGTTTTCATAAAGTTTCTCTGTCGCAACAGAATGCCCAATGTCACAACATAGGGTGCAGAATGGATAAATCACGAAACAACCTTTTAGGTCGCGACACAGACTAATGGTGTCGCAACATACCCGAAAGATATCACAGGAGGAGTACACTGACTACTATGTACCAAAACAAGTCCTGGTGTGTCGCGACATTGATTCTGGATGGAAGATAAACATGAAACAGCGGCATTTTGGTCTACACAATCAAACTTAAAGCTCAGGAATGTCAACTAACCTAGGGTTAAGGACAACGGCCACCAATAATCTATAAATAGGCCGCTTTGGCACATGTTATAGGACCATTCATTGAATGTAGAATTAGTCTTTTAATTTTAGTTTAGTTCCCTTTCTTTCTTAGGTTTTTAGAATTTATTTTCAGTTGTTCTTTGTCTTCATGATATTTGATTTGAGGAGATCGTCAAACTTTATGGATATGCAATCAATTCTTAATACAATCAGGCTCTTTCGTAAACTCTATATTAGCAATTTATTTAACATGTTTGCTCTTTATATTGATCTTATATTATCTATGGAATCCATTAGGAACTAATCCCTTTTATGGAGGTATGATCTATTAACTATTTTGTAAGGTCACTCAACAGATTAGCTATTTGGGAAAGGAAAAATGTGAAACAAACCCTAGGCATGGCAACTCTGAGAAGTCATCAATGTGGGAATTAACACAAAATTGGTATGGCCCACCCATGAACACCTTCACCCCAAACCAGTCCGAACTTTGAGGTCAAAAGATGAGTAGTCCTTGCTGACTTGTTATGTTAGTGAAAGATCTGAAGACCCTAAGGTAACGACTAGTTAATTGACGAGGAACCCGAACAGGCAATTGATAGAGAGTACCAAAGCAAGCTAATCACCCATAACCAAGATTTGATTTACTCTACTTTTTAGTCTCTTGAATTTTTATCTTCTTATGTTATTTTATTTTTATCATTCTGAAAACCTTTTATTTATGTTTATTCGTAATATAGTTTCTTTAAAATACTAACTAGATCTATTAGTGTTAGGTTAGAATTAATTTAGTACTCGCCTCCCTTGGGTATGATCCTCAGAATAGTTACCAAGTATTTTGTTGTAACAAACTATCTTACACCTTGACTCGTGTACTTGCAGAAACTCCCTCAATTCCATATATTTTATAGCAGTATTCACACTTTGGATGTTAGTACGTCCAGAGGCAGTCAAGGTACAAGAAGGAAAATTCAAAAAGAAAATGAGTAGAGAAAGGACGTGAAAAAGAAGGAAAAGTGACAAAGTCACAACTATAGAAAATCTCATTTATTATTGCACAAAATATCGTGAGCCAACCGTAATTACTATATAATGCTCAAATATCCTATAGAGGAGAAATAACTCGATATTGGTCACTATGTTGCAATACAGCGCATTGGGTGTTGCAACATAGGGAGCAAAATAGAATAATGCCAAGACTACCTTCGATGTTGTAACACAAAATGAGAGTGTCATGACACACCCCTGAAGATACCATGAAGATGAGCATACTAGCCCCGATGTCACGACATAGGACCTGGTGTGTCGCTATATCACCTCTGTATAGAAAATAACTGAGTTAAAGGCATTTTGGTCCACACAATAAAATGTTAAGCACGAGGATGACAGCTAACCTAGAGTTAAGAATGACGGCCATTCTAAAGTCTATAAATGGGCTCATTTAACTCATGTTACAGACAGCTTTCATATTGTATAATTATCTCCTTAGATTTAGTCTTTAGTTTTTCCCTTTTCTTAAGCTTTAAATTTTATTTTAGTTCTTATTATTTGTTATTGTAGGGAGATTAAATTTGCTAAACACAATCAAACTCTGTGAGGATTCGACGCTTAATTCCAAATAGAAATCAAGCTTTTTCTAATCTTTATTCTCTTGAATTATTCTTCATGTTTAATCTTTCTATCGAGTTTATATTTTTTTTTTTTAGATCCATGAGGAACTAATCCTCTTGTGGGATATTAGCGAGTAGACGTATGATTGATTAACCTTTTTATAAGGGTTTCGGAATGAATCAACTATTCAGGAAAGGAAGAATCTAAACCCTAGGCCTAACAACCTTAGGAAGTCATTAAGGTAGGAATTAACCCAAATTTGGTATGGCCTATCCGTGAACACCTTAACCCTGAACCTATAACACCTCTAACCCGTATCCATCGCCAGAATAGGGCTATGAGGTATTACTGATCAATCACAACACAAAAGCATACATTTAACATACATTAAGTATTTCCATATAAACATCAATCATACATAACCACATTGTCCCTTAAGAGGGCCTACAAACATATGCAAACTTTGGAAAACTTAGAAAATTTTCAAATATATAAGGTTCACACGCTAGTGTGAACAGGCCGTGTGCCTCACATGGCCACCGGACACGCCCGTGTAACAGACTGTGTGAAAACAGGGCATACATACTAACTTGTACCACACGGTCGACCACAAGCCCATGTGTCAAACTCGTGTACCTTTCGAAATGGCCACACACACCAATATGCCAAGGCTGTGTGCCCCACACGGCCATCAGACACGCACATGTGCCTAGGCCATGCACAAGACTGACTTAAACTTGATGGGCTACCTCAAAGGACACACGACCGTGTATCATGACCATGTATCGCACGCGGCTGAGCCACACGCCCATGTCTCTACCTGTGTGGACAAAAATAGGTCATTTGCAAAGCCAAATTGCCACCCTTTCCACATGCACACATAGCAACCAAAATAGCACCATTTCAATACATCTTTAAGCAACCAAAATCACACAATTTAGACTCATATCATGCCATTTATTCACAACCATTTCAACCTCTCAATTTCCATATTCAAATATACTAAATCATTAAGCCAAAATCATCACAACTTATATAGCTATTAAATGTATTAACTCATTATCTTATCACCTATTTTATATCACAAAACATATCATTTCAACATCCTATACTCAAGCTACAACATATCATCTTTCAAGTATTAACTCACCAAATAACAAATAGATACTTGAGCAACCAAATCAACATAGCAAGTATGTCACAACATAAGGTAATACATACATCACATATATCACTTGTCAACACATATAAATCAAGCCAACTTAAATGGCCATACATACCAACATTTACAAGCCAAATCTCATGGCTAATATTATAACCCAAAACATACCAAGATGACACTAGCCTATACATGCCATATACCATATATACAAACCTCCCAAAGTACCAACAAGATGATCGATAGTGTGATAACATTTCCAGACGATCCTCGAGTTTGAGCTAGCTTCGATAATCTATAAAACATGGAAAGAACACACAAAGTAAGATTTAAAAGCTTAGTAAGCCATATACAAATAATTTCATCACATGAATATTTGTATAGCAATTCAAATATGCTAAACATAACTAATCACACACAAGTTCACAAAATACATGTTCAATATCATAATCAAATTCATCATTTACTTCACTTCTCGATACTCATATGAATCTCGTACGTCTCGTACGTACCTGAGTCACTTAGCTCATTCACATAATCTTTCTCAACTTGACTTTGCCCATTGAACTGTTCGGAATCATTAAGGATACTCAGCAAACATATATAGCTCATACAATGCCATATCCCAGATATGGTCTTACCTGTTATCACATATCGATGCCACTGTCCCAGATAAGGTCTTACACGAAATTGATTAACGATGCCAATGTCCCAGGCATGGTCTTACACGTAATCTCAATACAATTCCAATGTCCCAGACATGGTCTTACATGTAATCATATCTCGATAACCTAATGTCATGACATTCGTATCCTATGCTATTCCTAAGGTTTGTACGGCAATTTCGGATATTGTAACTCTGTCAATTCTTGGTCATATGTACTCGTTCAACATTTATAACATTTCCATGACACATGTAATTCAATTTAAAGAAAATTTATTTGCATATGAACTTACCTCGTATTCAGGATAAACGGACTGAATCCACTAATCGTCAACTTTCAATTTTCCCCGATCTAAATCCATTTTCTTTCGTTATTGATCTATATACATTCAAAATCAACTGTTTTATTCATCAACACATTCAATTTAGTCCACAAACACATATTTAGGCATTTTTATACTTTAGCCCTAAACTTTCACATTTCTTACAATTTAGTCCCTATTTCACAAACACACAAAATTCAACAATTTCAATTACACCCAAGCTAGCCAAATTTTTATAGACTCTAAAATAGCCCATATTTGTAAACATTTCACACATTTAACTGCACTTTTTACACTTTTCACACTTTAATCCCTAATTAATATTTTTGTCAAAAATCACTTAACAAAACTTGTATATCTATCATTAAACCTTCATAATCTATCATTAACCATCACAAAGCTCATAAATTCAACAATGGCACTTCAAAAAATCATCAACAATCACAAAAACATAGAAATCATCGAAAACGGAACAAAAACGGACCTTCAATTGAGCATCAATATGGCTGAACCCTAAAACATGAAAATGTCCTCTTCTTTCTTCTATTTTTGGTTCAAAAAGATGAGAATATAAGCTTTAAATTGTTTTTTCTTTTATTTATTCTAACTTACTAATTACTTTACCATTTTACCCTTGATTAATAAATCATTTAATCATCAAATATAAGACCATTTATGTCCATCTCCACTAACAATGGTCTATTTACAACATAAGGACTTCACATTTAATAAGCCATAGCAAATATACACCTTTATCATATAGAATGCAACTTTTTCATTTTACGCGATTAAGTCCTTTTTTTCAAATTAAAACGATAAAATTAGCTCACGAAATTTTCACACATATATATTCACATGATGTAAACACTAAAAATAATATTAAAATAATTTTACAATCCCGAATTTGTGGTTTCAAAACCACTGTTCTGATTTAGCCAAAATCGAGCTGTTATAGAACCGGTCTTGACTGTGAGGTCGAGAGATAGGTAGTTCTTACCAACTTGTTATTCTAGTAGTAGATCAGAAGATCCTGCTAGGATATCGACCAGTTGATTGAACGAGAAAACCTAAAGTGATAGTTGATTATGACTACTGAAGCGAGCTAATCACCCATGACCAGATTTGATATATTTTACTCTTTGATTTCTTGGTTTTATTTATTTATTTATTTATTTATTTATTATAGTTACCAAAACCGTTCTTTTTATTCTTCGTAATATAATCTAAATAAAGTAATAAATAGATCTATTCATGTTTATGTTAGAATTAATTTAGTGCTTGCCTCCCTTGGGTACGATCCTCAAACTATATTAGAACCTAGCATGTACACTTGCAGATATCGCTTTTTATATCTTTTGTATAGGGTTTCTACTCTAAACGTTACTACATCCGGAGGCATTCAGTAACTTCTTCCAAAACCTCAAAGTGAAATGAGGATCTCAATACGATATAAATGAAACTGGTACTACATGTAATGTAACAATCTCTACAAGGTATAACTTTACAAATTTCGCTAAAGGGTAATCTTTTCGAACTAGAATGTAGTAGTCTGATTTGGTGAGTCAATCCACAATCAACCATATCGAGTCCTTCTTAGTAGGAGTTAGAGGTAACCCACTTATGAAATCTGTTGTTCTTCTTTCCCACTTCCATTTTGGAATCGTAATTGGTTGAAGTAATCCCGACGAAAATTGATATTCAACTTTTACTTGCTAACATGTCAAGCACATTACCACACAATCTGACACGTCTCTTTTTAATCCTGGCAACCAATATAATTCTTTCAAGCCGTAGTACACTTTATTACTTTCAAGATGCATAGAGTATGGGCTATTATGGACTTCCTAAAGTATCTTCTGTTTATATTTTAGATTGTTTGGGACACAAAATCTCTTCCTGAAACAAAGAACTCCTTTTTCATTGATTGAAAAGCACTCTATCGATCCATCTTTCACCCTTTTCATGTGCGGAAAGAACTCAACATCCATAAGTTGTTTGATTTTTATTTCTTCCTCTAAGGTTGGTTTAACTTGCAATTTGACAAGGATGCCTCTATCATTGTAAAGGCTCAATCTCGCAAACATTGCCTTTAGTTTCACTTTTGGTTTTCTACCTAGGGCGTCTACTACAACATTTGTTTTTCCTTGATGGTATTCCATTGTGCAATCATAGTCTTTGAGTGCTCAATCTATCTCATATGCCTTAAATTGAGTTCTTTTTTAGTTAGAAGATAGTTTAAGCTTCTGTGATCTGTATAAATCATGCACTTTTCTCCATAAAGATAATGCCTCCAAATTTTAAATGCAAAGACCACCGTGGCTAACTCTAGGTTATGTGCAGGGTAATTGCACTCATGAGTCTTAATTTGCCTTGAAGCATAAGTGACCACTTTTCCTTCTTGCATTAAAACGCAACCGAGTCCCTCATGTAATGCACCAATGTAAATAACATATTCTTTTCCTGATTCGAGTTGAATTAGAATTGGTGCTTGAGTTAGAACTAATTTCATGCTTGAGTTAGAACTGATTTCAACTCCTCAAAACTTCTTTATTGCTCTTCAATTCACTTAAAAGCCATGTTTTTCCTTAGCAACTTAGCGAAGAAGGTAACCACTATGGAAACACCCTCGACAAACCTTCAATAGTATCCTGCTAAGCCTAGAAAACTCTGAATTTCCAAGACATTCTTTGGTTGCTTCCATACTAGGATTGCTTCTATCTTTTTTGGATCTACTTGGATTCCCTTGGGAGACACAATGTGACCTAAAAACATAACTTCCTTAAGCTAAAATCTGCACTTGCTAAATTTTTTGAAAAGTATCTTTTATTGTAAACTTTGTAACATGATCCTTAAATGTTCATCGTGTTCCACTTCAAATTTTGAGTACACCAAAATGTCATCAATAAAGACTACAAAAATTTGGTCAATGAAAAATTGAAACACGTAGTTCATGAGGTCTATGAATGTTGTTGGCGTGTCCATTAATCCAAAAGCCGTGAGTAAAAACTCATAGTGTCCATAATGAGTTCTAAAGGTTGTTTTGTGAACATTTACCTCTTTCACCTTCAATTCATAATATCCCAACCTTAGATAGATTTTGGAAAACATAGAGGCACCTTGGAATTGATCAAATACGTCATCTATCCTTGGTAAAGGATATTTATTTTTCATGCTTAAATTGTTTAGTTGTCGATAATCAATGAAATGTCTGAGTGATCCATCTTTCTTTTTCGTGAACAACATTGGTGTTGTAACACCCCTAACCTGTATTCATTGCCGAAATAGGGTTACAGAGCATTACCGAATTAATTACTTAAACAAACATACATTTCTCATACTTTTTTCATATCTAATAAAATGCATTCACAATCAATCATATTGTCCCTAATACAAGCCTACGAGGCCCAAATCATGCATTAAAAGTGGTTCGGGACTAAACTGATAACTCAGGAAATTTTTGGAAAACTTAGAAAATTTTTCAAAATACAGGGGACACACGCCCATGTGGCTCGACCGTGTGTCTCACAAGGTGAAAGACACGCCCGTGTCACAGGCCGTGGGGGTATTTGAAATGGGATCACATGGCCGTGTCCCAGCCCGTGTCCTACCCCGTGTAACTTTCTGACTTGGGTCACACGGCTAACCACACGCCCGTATGACTAGCCCGTGTACCCTTCGAAATGGTCTCACAGGCTCGTGTGCCAGGCTATGTGCTAGGCTGTGCCAAAATTGTAGAGTATACTGACTTATGCCACACAGCCAAGTCACACGCCCGTGTGCTGAGTTATTTTTCATACACGGCTGAGACACACGCCCATGTGGATAAAAATAGGCTATTTTCTAAACCATCTTTATAACCCAATCTTGCATTCACTTACACAAACCAAATTGCATATAACCACATCTTCAAATGGCATTTAAACTCTTCTAAACCAAGTTCAATTCATGCTATATCAATAACACCAATCACAAGACACACAAGTATCATAATTTTCCATTCAATTTCATACCAATTTCATATTCACAAATCACCTATATGGTCACTTTCAATTATGCATTATTTTATCTAAAACCACAAGCATACCAATATCAAGTTTCAACCATTTGGTACTCAAATACCAATTCACAACAAGCATTAACTTAGTAATTACAACCACATAACAAAAGACTATTTGCACATACACATATATATATACATCACTAAGCATGCCAAAATAAGCCAATTCATATGGCTAAACACAAAACCAAAACATACTTCATTTACAAGCCAAATCAATTGACTAAATCCATTATAAACATATAAACCATATCAACCACAACACCTATACATTCCATATAACCCAAATACATAAGTTCAAAAGTACCAAAACAACAGCTGGATAGTGTGATGGGATCTTTGACAACTCCCAATCTGAGCAAGCTTTGAAACCACTATAAAACACGAAAAAGTAAATAGAGTAAGCTATAAAGCTTAGTAAGCTCGTATGCTTAATAAGTAAAGCTTACCATTCAACTACAACTCAAGTACTTAAACATCACATAATGCAATTCAATTTACATCCAAAACTTAACACATATTCAAGCCAAATGTTAAACATGAATTCCATCTATTTCCTCGATTCAATGATTGTATAGTTCACATACATACCTGTACTAACTCGTATCAATTTCATACTCTTCCAATTCATCGATATACCCGTTGAACCATTTGGGATAATATCGTGTGGCAGCCCAAATTAGACCCTAGTCGGAATGTGGTTCAGGACCGCAAAACCGAGTCATAAAAATTTAATTAAAATTTAACTGCATATGTTCTATGTGTGATAGTGTATGTGTGCAAATTTGATGTTTTAATTTAGTCTAAGAAATGTGAATTTTCATAAAAGGACTTAGTTGAGAAACTTAGAAAATTTTGATAGGTAAATTGTAAGGATTAAATAATTACAAAGTGTGAAAGCTTGGGTTTGCATGTCAAATTTGCCAAAAATTCAAGTAGTGGCCGGCCAAGTAATGATGCTTCTTCCACTAAGTTGAATTTATTATAATTTATATTAGCTAATGGTTAAAATAAACTAAATAAAATAAATTAATTAATAGGAAAAGATGAATAAAAGAAGAAAGGAGAGAGAGAGAGTATTTATCTTCTTCCTCTTGCAAATGTCGTAACCTAGGAAAAAGAAGGAGGAAATTCTCAAGGATATTCGGCCATCCTAAGGGTTGATTAAAGTAGGGTTCATGTTAATTCTATTAAACTTTATGAAAATCTAGTTAGTATTCCATGTCTTATTATAACTCACATGTTGATATTCTACTTAATTAGGTGACTAAATGGGTATACGGTTAGATGGGGTAAATGCTAAGAGAATGGTGCTTTTGATATTGTGAATGGAAATAGTAGAAAGGTGAAAGAAAATTTAGCTAGATATATATATATATATGTGGATTTATATGATGATATAAATAGATGTGAAGCTATGCTAGTTTAGGAGAATTCGGTCAAAGTGTTCATGAGATGAAACTATGTGTTTAAATGAAATAAAAATGATATTATATTTGACATTGTATATTCGGCCATCTAATTAAGTACATAGGTGATGTTGAATTTGATCTTGCACATTCGACTATATAGGTATACACATTGTGATATTATCTTTGATTTATATAATCCACCAAATGAGTGATGTTAGCTTATAAGTTGAGTTTGATTCATGATCATGTATATTTGAATGTAAACATCTTTGAGATAATGTTAATTTGGGAAGTGATAATGCATTCGGCCTTGAGGCATTAGATGAATATTTGTTGAAGTTTTAATGTCTTGAACAATTACGGTTGTAAAATGTAGTGAAAATCATTAGACTATATATGTGAGTAATTAGCAAAGATGGTTGCCGTATATATATACAAATATATATGTGTTTATATATGTGTGTAATAGAAGTATTGATTGGACTATTGTTAATAAAGTGATATTAGGTGGTTGATAGCCGAATAGCTTAATAGCATAAGGTAGAAAGATCAAAATTTTTACCATGTGGTTCTTGTGATATAAAATCGTTAATATTATTGGATATAAATAACTAGCAAGGCGATTAAACTAGTTAATCTATTTATGTCAAGCTCAAGAACTTAAAGGAGGGGAATCAAGCAAGGGCAAAGCGAAGAGCATCGAGTAGCCAATTAGAATCATTTTATTCAAAACGAGGTAAGTCCATAAGCAATTGTAAGGTTGATTCATTTATACATAAATGGTATTAGCGTATCATGAAAGAATTTCTTTTGTTAGCTATTCTTTTGGAGTGATATATATTTATATATGTGGCCGTATATGCTATTTGAATTAAATAAATTGCCTTACTATAATGAAATAACATTGGCACTAAGTGTGCGGATTTGAATGGCACTATATGTGCGGAAATTGAATGGCATTATGTGTGCTGAACTGAATGTCAATACATGAGTGAATTTCCAAGGCACTATGTGTGCGGTTTAGCATGGCACTAAGTGTGCGGTTTAGCATGGCACTAAGTGTGCGGATTTGAATAGCACTATATATGTGAGATCGGTTGAGGATACAATAAGTGCAGGGATAGAATAAAGTGTAAGAGCTATTAACTGAAACATCGAATTTGAGACATGAAATTTATATGCTTGGATCCATCTAGTTCATCATTGTTTCATACTTTGCGTAAAGGTTTTAAATCATCTGGTTATTTTGATATTGGTTGGATAGCAAGACTTGACTTGTAGCTGGATCGATAATCTCAATAAATTGTGGCATTGCTCTGTATGGCGGAAATAGTTAATTATACATTATTTTTCTTATGATCTCTTGTTAATGGTCTGTATTATATTGTTTATGACTTACTGAGTTGAATACTCATTTGGTGTGCTTACTTGTCGCATATTTAGATTTCTTTGATCCATTTTGTATGTTTGGGACCATCATCAAAGTCATCACACCAGCCTGCAACATTTTGGTACCCTCTTCTTAATTGATCTTAAGTGAAAATTACGGCATGTATAGGCTAATATGTATTTTGTCCAAACTTATATATATAAATTTCAGCCATGCGAATATGGCTTAACTACTAAGTTTGAATTTGGTTATGTTTAGTTAAGATTTAATTCGTTTTTATTATAAAGTCACATGTAATATATATATACATATGTTTTGAGTTTTGAAATTGCATAGCAAAGTTTGATTATGTGTATTGGGGTGGTTTGATTAAGGTCTATATATATAAGTGATTATTTGTAATTTGGCATTGTGTATATGATCATAGTATATAATTTTGAGATAGCGTTATGGGTTGTTGGACCAAATCGTATGATATGGTTATTATAAGATGAATACATATGTAATTATTTTGATTAACTTGATGATGATTAATGATGTGTTTCGGCTATGTATGAATAGAGAAAGTTTATGATGTTATAATGAATCATGCATTATAAAAGAAAAATATAGATGAACTTAACAAAATAAAGATGATGGAATGAATGGTTTATAAAAGTGAACAAGTATATGCATGTAAAGTTTCAAATAGGTGTTCTGTCTGGTAACACCTCGTAACCCAGTTCGGTGATGGAAACAGATTAGGGGTGTTACATATCGGATACTCAAGAATCTTGCACCCTAAGTGCCAATACATAGCTGAAGCTATCTCAATCTCGTATCTTATATAATGTTCACTCTCAAGCTATCAATGGGTCTGCTCACACAAGCTGACGGTCAAGATGTAACTACACGTTGCTGCTCACATGAGGTGAAAAGGATTCACAACTCATGCTGGATAACTCAGCCACTAGTAGAACGTACGGACCAGCACCCAAACATAATAACCCCTAATGACATGGCATTTGTATCCTACCTATTCCTAGGGTTCAACCAGGATTTCACATTGCCGAATCTTCGTCGAACATTTCCGTAAGATCGTATTCATAATTAATTCAATAATAAATCATTTAAAACACATTTATATTAATGCTTATTAACATACGAACTTACCTCGATCACAAAAACTTGGAAACAGGATCGACTTGTCCAATACTTTATTTTTCCCCCGATCTAGATCCAAACTTCACTTTTCTTGATCTATATATAATCAAATTTAACTATTTAATTATAATTCTATTCAATTTAATCCAAATTTCATATTATGCAAAAATTACACTTTTGTCCCTTAAATTTTGAATTCTTTACAGTTCAGTCCCTAGCTCATAAAAATGCAAATTCATGCAATTCAACTTATGCCCATGTGAGCCGACTTTCAATTGCCGACTTTCAATTAAGTCCCTAGCAAGCCCTATATTCCATTATTTCACAATTTCACCATGAATTTTACACATTTTATAAATAGATCCCTAATTTGCAATTTCAACCAAAATCACTTAACAAATGTTGTTTATCTAACAACAACTACTCATTTTCTATCATCAAACATCAAAATACACACATATTCATCAATGGTAAAACCTTAAACCTTTAATTGTTTTCAAATTAGTCCCTGGGCTAGCTATATTAAGTTACAACGACTTCAAAAATAGAGAAATCATTAAAAACTGAGTCAAAATCACTTACATGCACAAAGGGAAGTTAGTTGAACCTTAAAAACTCTTAAATGGAGTTTCTAATTCTTATTTTAGATGGAATAAGCTTGTTTGGAAGATGACCACTTGGTTATTTCTTTATTTTACTAACTTATTTATTCATTTACTTATATAACCTTTAATTAAAACATTAAAATTCACTTAAATGATGTCCATCTTTGTCCACTAATAATATTAATTGTCTAATTACCACTTAAGGACCTCCTCTTTAAATGTCCATAGCTATTAGACTCCTTTAGCTAATAGAACTTAACTTTTACACTTTATGCGATTTAGTCCTTTTTATCAAATTAAGTAAGCAAACGATAAAATTTCTTAACGAAATTTTTATAAAATCATAATATCATGCTGTAGTCCTCAATTTAATAATAAAATAAATATTTTGACCTCAGATTTGTGGTTCCAAAACTACTGTTTTGATTTGACTAAAAATGGGCAGTTACAAGTACACCTTACAAAGAAATATTGGGTCTAATGATTCCACGGTTTGCTGGCTCTTGAAGTTGGATCTTTAATTCTTTTAACTCCTTTTCTGGCATCTGGTAAGGAGTTATTGACATTGGTGCGATTCCTAGCATCACCTCGATTCTGACTTCGATATTCGGTGGTAACCCTAGCAACTTTTTAGGAAAAACATCGAGAAACTCACTAATTGTTCGAATGTCACTTACTCTGGGTTTGGCAACTTTAACACTCTTGACATAGACTAAAAATGTCTCACATCCTTTGCAAATTAATTTTTTGGGGACCATTGCTAAAATTACTTTTGATAAATAACTTCTCCTATTTCCTACCATAACAATTTCTTTGTCATCTTTGGTTTTCAAAGTTGCCCTTTTCAAGGCACAATCTAAGTTTACTTGGTGCTCCATCAATCAATCGATCCCCAAAATTAGATTGAACTCTCCAAATGGAAATTCTATGAGATCCACGGGAAATGTTTCCTCTTGCAATTCTAATGGGCATCTTTTGTAAATTTTGTCTACCATAACTGTTTGCCCTAGTGGGCCTGTTATAACATTATTTTATTTTTTTCATTTTTTTATTTAATTTTTCAACCATATTCAACGTTACATACGAATTAGTATACCCCACATCAATTAAAGCAAAGAAAGGCACAAAATGGCTAAGGAATGTACCTATGATGACATCGACAGCAACCTTATCCTTTTGTCTTTTTGTCGCATACACTAAGGCTAGTTGCCTCACCTCTACCTGGTTTGCACCCTGTGTTGGTGCTCTCTGGCCTCTGATTTTGTTGTTTTGATTGGGACTATGGTTCCCTTGTCTTTAAGTTCAATTTTGGCCCTAATTTCACAATTGAGTAGGCCTATTCCAATGGGTACAATCTTTAATTTGGTATTCCTTTTATCCACACTTAAGACAAGCGCTGATCTTTTTCCAACATTCTCTCCTGTGGTGTTTTTCAAAGTAATGGCACATTGGAGCTCGTTCATCGTTGAGCTTGGGTTGTGGCTTAGCCCCTTTTTGCAAGCCTATGATTTGAATTTCTTAAACTTGATTCCCTTTTATTCAGAATTTTCTACCTCTTTTCCCATTCTATGCGTTAATTTACTCTAAAATTTTTTCTTTTCAACCAAATCTTTTAAATTTCTCTCTTAAAGGAGTGCTACTTGTATTTATAAGTCGTATCTTAAGCCCTCTTCGAACCTTACACTTTTATCCTCCTTTATTGCAACTAAATCGGGAGTATAGCGACTTAATCTAAGGAATTCAGCTTCGTACTCCTGATCTACCTTAATTCGGTGTAGCAAATTAAACTAGTTTTCATGCTTAAAGAGCATGAATACAAGCAATTTTAGTATGTTTTAGTTATATTTTCCATCTTAGATTTAAATTCAATAAAAATTTATTTTGAGTCATTTTATGACCTTAGGGGCCAAAATAGGCCTAAGGGTGAACTAACGTACTAAGTGACTTTGCAAGACATCATTTAAAGGCAAAATAGCTCAAGGTTGGTCACAATGTTGCAAAACAAGAACTCCAATGTCACAACATAGGCAGCAGCATACAAGAATTCCAATACTTCCTTTGGTGTCACGACACACCATTGAATCCAAACTAGAATCAGAGTATACTACCTTCACTATTGCGACACTGGCACTATACGAGAAGAATTACAAGCTAGAGGCATTTTGGTCCACACAATGAAAATTAACACGAAAACATCAGCAAACCTAAGGCTAAGGATGACGGCCAACCCTATCTCTATAAATAGGTTTATTTAACACTTGTTTGAGGATAGTTTTTCATATTCTAAGTTTTTCCCAGTAATTTAGTTTTTAGTTTTCTGTTCTTTTAGACTTCAGGTTTCTTTTCAGTTAATTTCCTTTCATGTTCTTCGACAAATTTGGGTTGTAAACACAATCAAACATTTGAGGATTTCTATGCTTCATTGATTGAATACAATCAAGATTATCTAAACTTTATTCTTGATTTATTTTTCATGCATATCGTTATCATCAAGTTTATTATGTTTATGAATTCCATGAGGAACTAATCCTCTTGTGGGGGATTAGAGAATTAGCGAGTAAGGTGTGATTGACTAATTTCTATGTAGGGTTTTCCTAGCGGATCATTTTTTTGGGAGAGGAAGAACTTAAACACTAAGCTTGACGACCTTAGGAAGTCATTTAGGTAGGAATTCACCCAAAATTGGTATGGCCTTTTTGTGAACACCTTAGCTCTGAATCAGTTTAGACTTTGAGGTCAAGAGATAAGTAGTTCTTGTCTACTCATTAGTTTAGTGGAAGATCAAGAGATCCTGCAAGGGTAATGGCTAGTTGATTGAATAGAAACTTGACATAGGAATTAGTTATGACCATTGAAAAAAGCTAATCACCTATGACTAGATTTGATTAAGTTTAGAAATTAGTTTTCCAAATTTTATTTTATTTATGCAATTTTTATTTCTTTATTTAGAAAACCTAAAAATCCTTATTTTATTTTTTATCATAATATAATTTATTTACATTACTAATTAATTCTAATTGTGTTTAGATTAACTTTAATTTAGTACTTGTCTCCCTTAGGTACAATCCTCAGAGTACTTACCTATTTCACTGTAAAACTATACTAAAACCTGACTCGTATACTTGCGGACATCTCAATTCCATATCTTTAGTTGCAGTATTCACACTCTGGATGTTAGTACATCCAGAGGTAGTCAACTTCGAAACTAACATATCTCCCTTCTTTAACTCGATGAATTCACATTTGCGAGCTTCAACATAAAATGGACCCACATAAATTTTCTAAAAGCCTCTTGGAAATAATTCCAAGTAATTCATTCCACAAGCATTCCCCTAACAATGGCTTGCCACCATCTATATGCCTTGTCTCTCAACAGGGACACGGTTCCTTTTAGCTTGTGCCTCAGAGTGCATTCTAAGTCCTCAAGAATTCTCTCTATCATTCCCATCCAGTACTCTGTTATAATAGAAGTTGGTCCAGCGACCCCTTTGAACAATTTGACCCTAATAGACATGAGTTTTTCGACAGCCATCTTTCCATTTCCATTGCATAGCTTGAATCACAGTATCGTCTCCCACGATTCCATCATTCTAATTTCCTATTATCATATCTCCGTTCTGATGTCCTCCGCCATTGTAGGTGTAACTGTCTGATTTAGACCCTAATCGGAATGGTAATTTTTGGACCACGAAGCTGAGTTAAAAAATATTTAAATATTATTTTTTGTGTTTATTATATGTGAATTTTCATGTGTGAAAGTTTCGTACGAAAATTTGATTGTTTGTGTGCTTAATTTGATAAAAAGGACTTAATCGCATATGTTGAAATCTTGATAGTTTAATTCATAAAGGTTGAATTGATAGTGGCTTTTTAATATAGAGTATTTATGTTGCAATTTTTCCTTTTAATATTAGCATGGACGGCTATGACCTTTATGTATAATGGTTTGTATTAATTTACAAAGGTTATAATGGTAACTTATGAAATAACATATAATATATCATAAGTTAAATAAATAAAATAAAGTTTCATAATACTTTGTGATTGCCAAAAATAAAAGAAGAAATAAAACAAAAAGAATCAAGGTATTCGGCCATTGTTGATTCAATTTTAAGGTATGTTTTGTTTCGATTTTTGATAATTTTTACATTTTTGAGATCGTTGCTTCGAATACTACTCAACCCATGCTTGAATTTTTGATTTCGGTGAATATTTTATGTTATTCCATTGATGAATATTTGTGTTTTGTGATGTTTGATGATGAAATACCAAAATTATGTTTTAGATTAACATATTTTGTATTGGAGATTTTGATGATTTTGAGTTAGTAGGACTAAATTGCAAAAATAATAAATTGAGGGATTAAAATGTGAAATAGATGAAATATATGGACTAGTATGGTTATATGGAAAATTCGGCCCAACTATATTGTTGTGAGATTTTGAGTATTTTGTGTTTTGTGCAATTAGGACTAATTTGTAAAAGTATGAAATGTTAGGGGTAAAAAGGTAATTTACTCATTTATATGTTGTTGGATTAAATTGAATGAGATTGTGTTTAAATAAGGTTAATTTGAAATTATATAGATCAAGAACAAAAGAAACCGGACTTGGATCGGGGAAAAACAAAAATAGTCGAATAGCCATTTTGTAACGCCCGTGGATATCCGAGGTAAGTCTTTAAGCAATTAAACATGGTTTATTTTAAACATAGAATGTTTTACTATGATGATTCAAACTTTATAATCTATTATTATGTTAGCCGAATGTGGTATATATATATCAATGACTTAATGTAATTGAGTTTTATTCAATTGATTTGAAAACCCTAAAAGTGTGTATGTGTTACATAGAATATTGAACTATTCGATATGTGAAATGTTGTGGAATGATTCTATGATTTTAATATTCGGGTTTTGAGCCTAGCAAGCTTTGTGCTAGTGACATTGATCGGGCTTCGTGCCTAGCAGGCTTATTGCTGGTAAATAAATAACAGACCTTAGGTTTAGCAGGCTTTGTGCCGGTGTGTAATTCAGGCTTATACCTAGCAGGTTTTATACCGATGATTTGTTTTCAAGTCTGTGATTATAAGATTTCAAGTTATTAGGGATATTGAGCAAGTGAAATTGAGTTGAATGACATTGTATATGTTTGGCCACATAGGTAAGTATATGTAAGCTTATATTGAACTTGAATATTAGATTACATGTGAGATTATATTGAATTTATGTATTCGGGCATATGTGAAGTTATCTTGAATGTGCATATTCGGCCATATGTGATGTTCTATTTAATTTGAACTATAGGTTACATGTGATGTTTTATTTAATTTTATATTCGGCCACATGTGAGTTTATAAAAAATCTTGTGTATTCGGCCATATAAGTAAGTGCCTATGTGATAATATATTTTCTCTTGTATAATTGGCTATATAGGAAATATATATGTGGTGACATATATTTGATTTTCAACATTCAGCCAAGGTATCTTATTATATTAAAGTATAATATTATTTATATAATTCGGTTAGTTTGAATATTTTGAATATTCATTGAGTTATTTATTTTGCTTAAAGCTTACTAAGCTAAGTTAGCTTACTCTGTGTGTTTTTTTTCTTTGTTTTATAAATTTTAGTTGTAAGTCACAAGCTCGGGGATCGTTATCGAAGTCATCCACACTATCGTCAGCTTTAGGTACTTTTAAAAGTCTATTTTCAAACTTATGGCATGTATAGGCTAATAAGTATTTTGTTAAATTTTGGATATGTATAAACTTAGCCATGCAAATATGGCTTAATTTCAAAGTTTGGATGTGGTTAAGTTTGGCAATGGTTTACTCCATTTTGATTTTAAAGTTATGTGAAATGAATGAAAAGTATATGTGATTGGTGATATACGATTTGGAAATAGCTTGGAAATGGTTTATTAAACTTGGTTGTGTTTGATAATTCGATTATGGTACATGTTCATTTAGTTATAAACATAAGTTCATATGTTAAGCTCGTTTAGAGTATATATTTTGATATGCATGATATAGTGTATGTTTTGTTTTTATGAAAAGAACTTAGTTTGGTTTGCATGTAAAGTGTATGTGTATTTAAAGTGATTAGTTGTTTAATATAGATTGTAAATGAGATTAAGATATTTACCAAATGAATAGTGATTTGAGTAATAATGCACTATGGGAGTTATATGAATTTTAACAAGATGTTAATTATATATGTATATATATATACATGTACATGTTGTGTATTCGAATGAAGCTTGCCATAATGTTTTGGTTTATAATGAAAGTATATGTGTTTAAATATATTTTCTAATCAATAAATGATTTGTGATATTATTATTTAGTTGAAGATGCGTATGATTATTAAGTTGAAAATATGATTGTTTGAATGTCATGGATTTGGTTAAAATTTGCGGTATGATTCTCAATTACAATATGATTAATAATGCAGGTATTACATTTAATTAGCCATGTGCTTAATATGTATGAATATGACTTGCATGAATATGTGAATGTTTGAGATTATGTTTTTGATCAGTAATGCCTCATAACCCTAATCCGGTGAAGGATACGGGTTAAGGGTGTTACAATAAGTGGTAGAATTTTCTACGAAATCCTAGGTTGGGTTTTCTCCCTATACCGTAGGCAATTCAACCAGTACAACCTTACAAGGTCTACCCCTACCAAGTCTGCCTTGAGTGTGCATACTAATATTTCTACAATTTCAAGCAATTAGTACTTTTAATTCAAGGGTTCAGTTTATGCTATAGAAATTCTACTACTTAGATAGTTTTCTACAATACCTGGCATCAGATTCCTTGAACTAGTTTTTCAATAAAACTCATAAAAATATTTTATTTCTATGCATGCATACTCCTTCAAAAGTTCAAAATCGTGTTTAAAAAATCTAGGCTCTGAATCCACTTAATGTGACACCTCTGACCCGACCTAGGAGTTTCAGCTAAGTCAAAGGTGTAACAGCCCGTTTTTAGGGTTAACCAGAACAGTAGTTTCGGGGCCACCAAATCCGACGAGTAGGTTTGTATATATAATATTTAATATTTACGATTTAATTGTGATTTTAAAAATATTTTTGATATTGTGATTTTTGTTTTATAAGCGATTTATTAAGTTCAAGTGGTATGACCCTAAGGTCAAGTGGGTTTAGAAAATAAGGTCTCGGGACCTTGTTTCTATAAACTGAGTCGTAAATATTTTCATAAATATTTACGGAGTGGCAATAAGATGGTATTAAAGTTTCATTGAAAAATTTTATCGTTTCGATAGTTAATTAAGCAAAAAGGACTAAATCGCGTAAAGTACAAAAGTTGTGTTCTATAAGCTAAATGTATTAAATAGCTATAGAAATTTAAAGAGAAAGTCCTTATTTGGTAATTATCCCATTAAAGAGATAGTGGGATATGATGGCTTGGCATTTGGTGTAATAAATAAAGTGTATAAAGATTAATATTGTAAATTGGTTAAAAATAATAATAAAATGAATAAAACAAAAGAATCAAGGTGTCATCTTTTTCATTCTCTTTTTACCAGCCGAATATGAAGGAAGGTGTCATCTTTTTCATTCTCTTTTTACCAGCCGAATATGAAGGCTTGAGAAGCCATGGGAGAAGCTTCCAACTTTCAACTAATGCATGGTAGGCATTTCTAGTCCCATTTTTAATTATTTTTGGGATCGTTGTTGCTTAATCTATCTAATGAGGGGGCTATTTTGCAAAACCATTGAATAGTTTGATATTTTCCATTGATGAGTATAATAGGGATTTGAAGTTTAATGGAACAATATGAGTCCTTGTTGATAATTAAACACTTTTTATTAAGTGAATTTTTGTGAAATTGACAATTAAGGGCTAAATTGATAAATGTGAAAAGTTTTTGGTTAAAATGTGAAATAAATGAAATGTGTGGGCTGCTAGAGACGCTAGTGATATTCGGCTATAGTAGAATTTTACTCAATTTCATGAATTTGCATTTTTATGATATAGGGACTAAATTGTAAATAAGTTGAAATATTAGGGGCAAAACTATAATTTTTCTATAAAATGAATTTTGGACTGTTTTGATACCATGAACATTCGGCTAAGCTTAATTATGGTTAAAAATGGTTAATTTGCATGTTTTGAGCTCAGTGACTAAAATGAATAAAAGTAAAACTTTAGGGGCAATTTTGTAAAATGACAAAAATGACCAAGTTGTATGAAATGAAGTGTTTTACTGTCTAAATTAATATATTGAATCAAATTATTAATTTAGATCAAGATCGGGTGGAAAATTGAGAAAAATGAGTAAATTACCAACATGCCCCTGAACTTTGGTATCTCTACAATTTAGCCAGGTAAGTTCGTATGTAATAAGCATTATTAAATTTATGCTTCTAATGCTTTAATATCGTATAAATTGTATATACGTGAATATTTTAATGTCTGACGACATATCGACTAAATGTGGCACTTAGTGTGCGGGGCAATCAAATATGGCACTCAGTGTACGAAATATTGAGAATTGCTTTAGTGTGCGAGATATTGAGAATGACACTTAGTGCCCGAAATATCGAATGATTCAAGGGGCAATTATAAATCGTGATTGAATGATTAAATCGAGCATAGTGAATAGGTATACATGATATATTATATGAATTGTTTGTGAGACGACTTTAAAATGGTGATATTCGGGCTTTAAGCCTAGCAAGCCTTGTGCTAGTGAATTAAATCGGGCTTACGCCTAGCAGGCTTATTGCCGGTGTATAAAATCAGACTTTGAGTCTAGCAGGCCTTCTGCCGATGTGAGATACAAGCTTAGGCCCTGCAGGCTTTATGCTGGTGAATTGTTATAAGTTTATGCCTAAAAGATTTATTGCTGATATGGTAGTTGAATACGTTAAACGAGCTAAAACGGTTAGGTACGTGATAATTGATTACCTATTTGAAAATAAGGTAAGTATATGTGCAAAGAATGTATTGTGATGTATGTGGAAATGAAATATGATTATGTGCCAATGAAACATAAATGAATGAATAAGATGTGATTTGTAAAGTTGCATATGTGAAATTTGTTAGATGCTATATGAATGAAAAGTGAATTTGATTCTAAATGATCATACGAGATTCATATGAGAAAGATATATAATTAAATGTGTTATTTCTCGTAATGTGTTCATTTGGCTATATGAAAGTATGAAAGGGTTGATGTATGAAAATTTAATTGAATAAGTTTGTGAAAGTTAAAGTTGGTTAAGTGAGTAAGTATAATATTGAATGATGATAATTTGATATGAGAACATGTTATGAAATTTAGAAAGGTTCTGCGAGATAGCATATTATGTTTACGGCATTGTAATGAAAGTATTTGTTATGTTAAGTTTATTAAGATACGAGTTTACTAAGCTTAAAAGCTTACTCTGTGTTTTCTTTTTCTTATGTTTATAGATTTTAAGAGATTTGCTTGGGTTGGAAGTCGATGGAGATGATATCACACTATCCGATTATCATTTCAATAAATAATATTTTGAGACTCGGTTATGTGGCATGTATAGGCTAGTCTTGGAATTAATTATTTTGAATGAGTAAGTATTTAAAGCCATGCGAAAATGACTTGCTTATTATGCTTAAGTTTGGTTTTACATGTTCTTAATTAAAATGTTTAATGAGTTTGGTTTTGGTAGTCGTTTTAATAGTTGGCTCATTTTGGAAATATGAAATGTGGTATAATTAGAGTGATGGATGATGGTATATTAACTTAACAGGTTCAGTCACTAAGTGGTAAATAATGAATATGTTTTATGATTGTTTTGATTGATTGTATTGGTATGGGTTCAAATGGTTAATGATGGTAATGATTAAGTATGTTTTGGGTTAGTTAATAGGATAAAAATATGGAGTATAGGTATATTAATATATATATGAATTAGATGCACGCTGGAGTGTTATTTGTGTTTGATAAACGCCAAATTATACATATTATTACCCCAAATACTTAGCATATTTATGGATATACTATTAGATTTGTGAATTTTGTTGCTCTTAATTCGGTTATTTCATGTTTTGTACTTAGGAGAGCACCAAGAGTCAAAAGGAGCCAAAAACGAGCTTAAAAGAGACAAAAAGGACCAAATCAAGAAGATCACACGGCCTAAGCCTTGCCACACGGGCTGCTCACACGCTCGTGTCTGTCGAGGGTGACGTCCAAGGATTTCACGATTCACATGGCCTGGCCATTGACCCACACAGTCGTGTGAAATTTAGCGGAAGTGGCAAACACGTCACACGGTCGTGTCACACGGGCGTGCCCTTTTTCAAAGAGTTGTATTTTACACGGAAAAAGGATACTTAGGGAAGGAGAAAACCAGTCCAAAGCCTATATAAACACCCTAAGTATGACCTACTAAGGGGCCTTTTTCGGGGTCTCTTCCAGAACTTTTCTAGAGCACAGAACCACACACCAGGAGTTACTTGAAGGAAGCCAGACGATCCATCCCAAAAGCCGGAGCTACTCCAAGACTGAAGATCTCTCTCAGAATCCTTTCAGGAGTTTTAGAGTTTTCTTCATGTTTTGTTATTTTTATACTTTTGAGATGTACTCTTATTTCATTATGAACTAAACCCCTTAGATACCTAAGAGGGATGAAACCTATGATGGATCTTGTTATTATTATTTGAACTATATGATAAATACTTGATTTGTTCTTAATTCTGTGTTTCTAATGCTTGAGTTAATATTCTGGGTATTGACTCATGATTTCTCGTGCTTATGCGAGAGGAGGAATAGACCACACCTAAGAGTAGATTTGGCATAATTAAGCGGAGTTGATCGAATGCCTAGAGATAGGGTTTCTGCAGATTTTGCTTGGATTAGGGTGAAACCTAATATAGGAGTCCATAGATCGATTTACTGCTTCCCTAGGGGTTTTAATTAGAAAGAGATTTCAATTAATTCAACTGAGGGTTAGGTTTTATTAGTCTCGAAAGAGATAATAATGTTGGTTAAGGAGTTTCACGGATCAAGTCAAGTGAATAAATCATCTGGTTCATAGTCAGATAACAAGTGAAATCTAGGTGGACTCCTCCTTGGGTGTCATCTTTATCAATTGCTTCTCTTCAAGTCTTTTTCCAAATTTTCTCTTCGCTTTAATTAAATTAGTTAATTAGTTTAACAAACAAACCCTTTTATTCCTAGGCTAAATAATAAAAAGATAGTTATTACTAGTACTTTTGGTTCCCTTGGGTACAATATCCTAGTCTTGCCATTACTA
Source organism: Gossypium anomalum (assembly GCA_025698475.1). Classification (NCBI taxonomy): domain Eukaryota; kingdom Viridiplantae; phylum Streptophyta; class Magnoliopsida; order Malvales; family Malvaceae; genus Gossypium; species Gossypium anomalum. The sequence continues at coordinate 73,718,313 of CM046965.1, read as the reverse complement.
TACTATTGTTCGATAGGTGCGCTTGCCTTTTTTTCGTGATAATAGTTCGTCTAGGTTTGATGTTTATTATAAATATTTATTACTTGTTACGAATCACGCGATCAATTTTTTGGCGCCGTTGTAGGGGAACTGAAATATTAGGAACACTTAATTTTTATTACTTTAGCCACTTATTTTTCTTGCAATTTAACTTTATTTCTATTTTTATTTTACTAACTTTCTTCTTCTTTCTCCTGGCAGGTTCTTGTAGTGTATGACTAGAAGAAACCCGTCAGGACTGTTGCTTTTTAACGAGGGAATTGATTGTACAGCTCGTAGAAACTGATGAGAATTCAGGCGCAGCTCAAGATACACAGAGGAAGAGCAAGAGGACAATATCTCAACTACTACTGAAGAGATGGCTGAAAATCAAGACAATCCGCTTCCACCAGCCATACCCGCTGAATTAGCAAATCAAAGTCCTACTCCTCGTACTATGTATGATTATGCTAAACCTAATTTTATAGGAACTGAGTCAAGTATAGTTAGACCTCCTATTGCTGCTAAAAATTTTAAACTGAAACCTAACACGATTCAGATGATACAACAATTTGTTCAGTTTGATGGTTTGCAGGATGAGAACCCCAACACGCACTTGGCAAATTTCCTAGAACTGTGCGACACTTTCAAAATTAATGGCGTTTCTGAAGATGCCATTCGCCTTTGATTATTCCCTTTTTCACTGAGGAATAAAGCTAAACAGTGGTTGAACTCACTACCACGAGGATCCATTACCACGAGGGAGCAAATAACCGAAAAATTTCTATTAAAATATTTTCCACCGGAAAAAACAGCTAAGTTGCGTAATGATATTTCTTCTTTTGTGCAGATGGACTTAGAGACACTTTACGATGCATGGGAGAGATACAAGGATCTATTGATAAGGTGCCATCACCATGGGTTACCTCTATGGCTGCAAGTTCAAACGTTCTACAATGGTGTAAATCTCTCGACAAGACAAATGATTGACGCAATTCTTGGCGGAACCATCAACAATAAAACACCGAGAAGATGCCTATGAATTTATAGAGGAGATGTCAGCAAATAACTATCGGTGGCAAGTTATGAGACAAAGCCAACGAAAACAAACCGGTGTTTATAACATCGATTCGGTCACCATGCTCTCTAATCGGGTAGAACATCTAAATAAGAAAATTGATGGTTTACTTGGTTCTCAGTGCAGTACATCCAAAATGAATGAGGTGTGACTCAAGTGGCGGAGCGTGCATACATCTGAGAATACCTACCATTCAATCCTACAACCGAAGAGGAACAAGTCAACTATATGGGTAACAATAATATTAGATCTCGAGAATAACCCTATATAGTAACACTTATAATGCGAGTTGGAAGAACCACCCAAATTTCTCTTGGGGTGGACAATGCGAAATCAAAGGCCACAGAATCCTCAGGGTTTTCAACAGCCACCTTATCAACAAGAGAAGAAACCAAACCTTGAAGAGATGCTATCCAAATTCACCTCGGTGTCAGAAACTCGCTTCCAGAATACTGAGATAGCATTCAAAAATCAACAAGCATAAATTCAAGGACTCGAAACTTAGATAGGCCAACTATCCAAATTAATTTCTGAACGACCACAAGGTAGTTTGCCAAGTAATACTGAACCAAACCCAAGGGAACAGCTCAATGCAATTGATGCTCAAGAAAAACGCGTTGAGACTGAGCCAGAACCGAAGCAAGAGAATGTGGAAAGCAACAGTGATGGTAAGGTAAGTAATAATAAAACGGTAAGTGCAGAATACAAACCTCGTGTGCCATACCCTAATGCGACAAAGAAAGACTGCTCAAATGAACAATTCGTTAAATTTCTTAAACTTTTGAAAAAATTACATATTAACTTACCGTTTATTGAAACTCTGTCACAGATGTCAAATGCAACGAAATTTCTAAGAGAGCTTTTAGCAAACAAGTGAAAGTTGGACGAGTCATCGCACATGGAACTCAATGCAGTCTGCTCAGCTATTCTAAAGAATACGCTACCTAACAAATTGAAAGATCCAGAGAGTTTTACAATTCCTTGCTTAATTGGTAGTTTACCTGTGAATAATGCTTTAGCTGATTTAGGGGCAAGTATAAATGTTATTCCTTATAAAATGTTTAAACGACTAGGTCTCGGTAAACCCAAACAGACTAGGATGAGCATACAATTGGCTGACAAAATAGTTAGATCTCCTAAGGGTATTATTGAAGATGTTCTCGTTAAAATTGATAAGTTCATTTACCCAGTAGACTTTGTCGTCCTAGATATGGATGAGGATAATAAGGTACCTTTAATTTTAGGACGGCCCTTTTTAGCAACTTCTAGAACAATTATTAATGTCGGCATAGGAGAGCTAACACTTCGTGTAGGTGACGATGTAGTAACACTTCAAGCACGCAACTCAGTTAAAACCTCTAAGACTCAGGATAATGCTATAAAATCTATCGATGATAAAACTAATATTCAATCGTCCTTGCAGGAACCTCCTCAAACCAAGACAACATAGATAGTGCGCTACTATCATGAAGAGAACAAATACGTCTATGAAGAACGAAGGCTACGGATAGAGGAGATAGATGAATGGCGAGAATACAAACCGAGAACACATGATAAACCGAAACTTCACCAAAACAAGTCTGATACCTCTCCTAATCAACTTAAGGTAGGCGATAAAGTCTTACTAGATGCCACAGATCCCCACATTGTCACTACCACACCAAATGAGGAGATCCTTCTTACGGTACTCAGCATTTTTCCATATGGCACAGTAGAGGTAAGTCATCCATCACAAGGAACTTTCAAGGTAAATGGTCATCGTCTCAAACTTTATAACAGTGAGAATTTTAAGGACGATGGAGAAGAGCTACAACTCCACGAACCTCCCTGAATAGATCCATAAGGGAAAGTCAAGCTTAGACTATAAACAAGTGCTTCTCGGGAGGCAACCCGAGTACTAACAACTTTTATTTATTTAAGTTTCATTAAAATTACAAGATTTTTTTTAGACCGCTAACTGAATCTTTGAACGCAGATCTATAACCCTCACATGGCCACCCATACGGGCGTACCTAAAGCCATGGCAAAATAGGGGAAGCGACACGACCATGCGATACGGCCATGTGGAAACAGGGCAAAGATTTTCCCAAAACACAAGATGCGATAAATCCCCACGGCCGTACGACATGGCAGTGAGTGAGATTGATAGATGAGCACGGGCATGGGAATGGAAAAACAGGGGCGTGCTAGGGGTAAGGCTCGATTCTGTTTCTCTAACACGGGCATGCGACACGCCCGTGCCATTAAACCGTGGACAACAATACACGGGCGTGGTACTATATACATGGGCGTGGGAGAAGCGAACGAAGCTAGGCACGGCCGTGCGATATAGCCGTGCACCACATACGCCCAAGACACACGGACGTGGGATAGTAGCCGGGCACGACCCAAATTGAAAAAATTTGAAAAGCACGGGCTCACTCTCAGAGTACACGGGTGTGTCCCTAGGCTGTGTGACCTTCCCCTATATAAGCAAACCACTGTTTATCTTCTTCTTCTTTTCAAAACCCTAGCTAAAATCTCCCCTCCCCTACTTCCTAATCTCTATTCCGGCCACCATTCCCCAGATTCTTACTTTCTCAACCCTCAAACCACCCTAAAATCCATTCCCCTTGCATTTATCCCCACTTTCTGCTCTCTTTCCCATCCAGTTTTCCTCCACACGGCTGTATTCCCGTGCCACACGCCCGTGCGCCACCCTACAGTAGCTTTCGGTTCACTTTCTCAACCTTATTTTTTTTTCCAATTTGTGTTGCTATATTAGTACTTGTTCTAATTCAAGTTAGGAATTTGCTCTAGTATTTTCTATATTTAAATTTTTTAAACTACTAAATAGCATATACTAGTTTTAGGATTCTCGTTTAACCAATGATGCATCTTTGATTTCAGTAAATGTTTCTGACTAACCATATATATTTTTCACCTCTCGCTTGATATCATTTAATGTTAACATATCTTGGACCTACTCTATCACTGTTTATACATTTTTAGGTCAATCATGTCATCATCGAGAGGCAAGAAGGCCGCGGTCACATCCTCAAAGAGACGTAGGGGATCGGGTTCTTCCTCGATACGTGCTACAGCTGAATTTCGGTACCCATTCCTCGAGTTTCCGCAAGCTTCACAGGAGGAGCTATTTCAGATACTACGCCCGCGACCCCTCACTACAGGTCGCTGCATTGACTGGGCCGCTGTAGAACAAGTCCAGCTAGTTGATGCCATCCGCGCCCTTCTATCCACAGACCTATGGGAATGGTTCTTCGCTATTATCGGGCCCACTTAATTAGAGCTAACTTTAGAATTATGCTCTACTTTTCAATTACAGGTGGTGATGACGAACAATGACAACCCGGGCACCATTCACTTTTGATTAGGCAGTCTAGTTCGTGCGATAAGTGTCCCAGAATTTGGAGTCACTCTGGGACTTCACACCGATGAATTTATGGAGGAGGAGGACATGAATGTACTACCACGCAATATCCACATTTCTCCATCCTTATGCTGGAAGGCTTTGGCACCACTCTCTTCCACCTACGACCCCAGCCACTCGAAGGCCTCAGCTCTCACCCCTTCCCTACGCTACCTCCATGCCATATTGGCACACACCTTGACCGGAAGGAGAGAGAGCACTGGCGTGGTCAATACACATGACGCCTACTATTTATGGTGCATGGCGAATGCACACGTGACTAACTTGGCATACTTCATCGCCTTCGCCATTTGCCATCAGACCGAGCGACATCGGAAGGGAGTGATCTCTATCGGCCCCTACGTGATGTGCCTTGCCAGACACTTCGGCCTCCTCAACACCATGGCCCAGTCATCAGCGCTTATACTAATCGGTCAGATGTCCCCATAGGGCATCACGACTATGTTCCACATGAGGATGATCGAGCGCATACGTGGGATCGATCCTCCTCAATACCGTCTCTCTCATGCCATTGACGAGGAGGATCTTGAGAACATTCCTAATGATGTCCCCCCATAGCACGAGAAGCCTTTGACCACGTCACCTAGGGAACGACTAGTTTATGCGGCTGCTTCATTGGCACACCTTTCCGACCGACTCGCTCACTTCGAGCAGTATTGTACTACACAGTTCAAGATGATCCACGAGCGAGATCGATGACGCGATAGACAGATGGACTACATGCAGGCCATGATGCAGCAGTTGTGCCAGCACTTTCATATCGCCACTCCAGCACCACCACCTGAGGCTCCCACTGACGAGGATCATTGAATCCTTCTATCTTTTTATCTTTATTTTTATTTTTATTCTTAATTTTTAATTTCATTTCAATTTTATTATTTTCTTATGAAAGACATATCTATATTAGTAAATTTTACTTTCTTCATTTTTTTCTGGTATTTCTAACAAGTAATCCCACTACACTCTCTTCCACACCAACTCTTAATAAGCTCTTCATGATTCTACAGATTTCGAAGCAAGTTGCTAGGAATATTTTATGGAATGAAGAAACAAACAGGGAACAATACAAAATGAATGCCATGTTCAATGACCCAATTTCTTCATCTAGCTAAAAACAATGGTAGCTACTACTTTCCCCAAACACTACAACCTCAGAATCAAGCTCCGCGTCCATATAATAAGGGGTTTCACCTCCTTCCCTCTTATGATTTTCTTTATTTTGAATAGTCTATCTTTGTACATTGAGGGCAATGTACATCTTAAGTGTGGAGGAGGTGAACATAGACATGAAACCTAACTTTTGCATCATTCCCAAATCCCTGAATGTGGTCTTATGCTTAAGTGATTTTCTCATAATATTGATAGAATGAATTCTGATTAATCTATAATTATCATTGATATGTCATGAATTAAACCAAGGGAATTATGCATGATTATTTGATTGTAAGACCTTAAAGAATCAAGCATGATAAGTTGATATTTTGAGAACTAAAATTTTTAGATTATTTTCTGAATTGAGGTATTATCTTGAAATCTTAAGTATCTGAGGAATGACATCAAAAACCCAAATTTTTGGTGAGATTTTTAGCCTTTTGAGCATATAGCTTTCTTTCTTGCTCACTTCTTTTGTGGTTTGAGTGTGTCAACATTGAACTGTTATTCTAGAACTTTCTTCGATTATACATGTCGAGATCACACGTATGATTTGATATACTAAAATGATAAAGGCACTTAGGATTTAACCCACTTACTCCATAAAAAGCCTTCCCACATAATTAAACGCTTAGTGAACCCCCTTTTAGCCTACTAACCCTTTTTTTTATTGATTAACCCTTATCATTAACCCATTAACCCATTATTATTGAAATCCCTTTACTTAATTTGACCCTTTTTATCGAGATTGATTTTAATATTGTTACCTCACTATGATCACCAATTTTTGTTACTGGATCATGGAGTATAACTTCTATATTGTATTGACTTGATTTGTTCTTAAAAAAAAAATAACATCAGTATTATTATTGTAATTCTTAGCAAGCTAAAGTTGTTATGAAAAAGAGAGCTCATGTAATATAGTTCTAGATATTTGTTGTCATTCAGTAATTAAGTTTTTGATAGTGGGGTGATATATTGAAATCATCTCGATTCTAACCTTTGTTTCTTCAGCTTGTATCCATACCCGTAACCTAAACCCCATTACAACCATGCAAAGACCTTTTGATTTGTGTATCATATCATTTACAAGTGGTGGAGATTTGATTTTCATGCAAGCCTATAGTGATAACATCTCATGTTAGACAATAGAGTGCTTAATTTTGAACCTTAAACACTTTGAATGATTTGAGTGAATCCTTAGTGAGGATGTCATCTCTTGTATATTTAGGACTACAGTTAATTACTTAGAGGAAAGAGATTACCTATAATTTTATTATCAAAATATTCGATTTAGATTGTTTGAGGTTTTTAATGCCCCTATGGTTGAATTCTCACTGTATGATTCTCCGTGGAATAATTTGTAACATTATCGGTAATGATTATGTGATTGAAAGGAATGAATTCTAGCAGTAAATGAGAGTTTTGTTTAGGGACAAGCAAATGCTTAAGTGTGGGGGTATTCGATAAACGCCAAATTATACATATTGTTACCCCAAATACTTTGCATATTTATGGATATTTACTATTAGATTTATGAATTTTGGTGCTCTTAATCCATTTATTTCATTTTTTGTACTCAGGAGAGCACCAAGAGCCAAAAATAAGCTTAAAAGAGACAAAAAGGACCAAATCAAGAAGATCACATGGCCTAAGCCTTGCCACACGGGCTGCTCACACGCTTGTGTCTGTCGAGGGTTTCGTCCAAGGATTTCACGATTCACACAGCCTGGCCATTGACCCACACAGTCGTGTGAAATTTAGCGGAACGAACACGGCCTGGCAAACACTTCACACGGCCGTGGCACACGGGCATGCCCCTTTTTCAAAGAGTTGTATTTTACACAGAAAAAGGATACTTAAGGAAGAAGAAAACCAATCCAAAGCCTATATAAACACCCTAAGTATGACCTACTCAGGGGGCTTTTCTGGGGTCTCTTCCAGAACTTTTCTGAAACACAGAACCACACACCAGGAATTACTTGAAGGAAGCCAGACGATCCATCCCAAAAGCCGGAGCTACTCCAAGACTGAAGATCTCTCTTAGAATCCCTTCAGGAGTTTAGAGTTCTCTTCATGTTTTGTTATTTTTATACTTTTGAGATGTACTCTTATTTCATTATAAACTAAACCCCTTGGATACCTAAGGGGGATGAAACCTATGGTGGATCTTGTTATTATTATCTGAACTATATGATAAATACTTGATTTGTTCTTAATTATGTGTTTCTAATGCTTGAGTTAATATTCCGGGTATTGACTCATGATTTACTGTACTTATGCAGAGGAGGAATAGACCCTGCCTAAGAGTAGATTTGGCATAATTAAGCGGAGTTGATCGAACGCACTTTGAGATAGGGTTCTGAGATTTTGCAGTTAGGGTGAAACCTAATATGAGAGTCCATAGATCGATTTACTGCTTCCCTAGGGGTTTTAATTAGAAAGAGATTTCAAGTAATTCTTCTGAGGGTTAGGCGTTATTAGTCTCGAAAGAGATAATAATGTAGGTTAGGAAGTTTCACGGATCAAGTCAAGTGAATAAATCGTCTGGTTCAGAGTCAGATAACAAGTGAAATCTAGGTGGATTCCTCCTTGGGTGTCATCTTTATCAATTGCTTCTCTTCAAGTCTTTTTCCAAATTTTCTCTTCGCTTTAATTAAATTAGTTAATTAGTTTAGATAATTAGTTTAATAGACAAACCCTTTTATTCCTAGGCTAAATAATAAAAAGATAGTTATTACTAGTACTTTTGGTTTCCTTGGGTACGATATCCCGGTCTTGCCATTACTATACTATTGTTCGATAGATGCGTTTGCCTTTTCGTCGTGATAATAGTTAGTGTAGGTTTGATCTTTATTATAAATATTTATTATTTGTTACAAATCACGCAATCAGTGTTCAAGTGTTAAGTATGGCTTTTATGTTTAGGATGAATTGCGCACTTGTATATATATGCATCATTAGCATGTTCGACCATGTTATAATGTATGTAAGTTTCATATGTGATTTCATAATAATTCATGTAATATGATTCAATTGGTTTTATTATGAACTTGTGCAGAAGTTATCAAATGATATGTTTGATATACGATTAATGAGATAGAAATTGGCATATATTCGAAGTATGAAGTGTAATGATATATAATGGAATATGATTTTAATTATAAAAATGGCATTAATATGATGGATATAAGGAACTGAATATTGGAAGTATTAAATATGTGAACATGTCTTTGATATATACAAGTTTGGTTCGAATTTAGTAATTACGGAACATAATCAGTTGGGTTTTGATATATGTTCGTACTAAATTAGTTGGAATTTTTGAAATGTGCCTATTTGCGATATATGTTTAGTAAGGTACGATAATTTCTGAATTGGAATTATGACCCATGTATTCAAATTTATAATAAGTGAATTGTGGATATTTGAAATTGATAAGTTTTAAATGTTTATTAATTCTTGGTGTATGAAAGGTGAGGAATGAGTGTACTGAACTGTGTTTTATACAGTAATGCCTTATAACCCCAATTCGATAACGGATACGGGTTAGGGGTGTTACAGAAGGTGTTACATTCGATCACCGAAGTGATCATGTAAAGCTATTATTTTACTTGCGTTGATTTGTAGGAAAGTCGTTCTTTTATTTTTTTAAGAATAAAATATTCATTCATTAAATCATCTTTTCATAGAAATTTAATTATGATATTATTATCGTGACATTTTAAAAATGGTTAAGGTTTTAAAGAAAAGATTTATCAAAAACTTTAAGTATTTTATAAAGCAACGGAGAATATTTAAAATAATAGTTTTCTAAATCAAATAGCATGCAAATATCAAAGTAATAATTAAGTAACATGCTTAATATAGATAAGCTAAACAATCCCAAACCTAAGATGTAAAAGTAAGAATAATTATAAATTACAACCCAAAAACAAAACGATTATGAAAAAACTTTAATGTAAACTTTTAAATATGAGGAAAAACAAACTACTAATTCAAGGTTCCTCCGATCCCATTCCTAGACCTACTTCTTTCCGCTACCTAAGAAGTAAAGAAAAAGGGGAGTGAGCTTATGACAGCTCAATGTGAGTCTAAATTATAAATCATTATATATAACTGTAAAGATAGTAAAGCATATAATAAATAGCATAGTAGTGAACTAAGCATTCTTCATGGAGCATATAATAAATCAGTTCATAATCAATTTATAAATGATGCGATCCAATTTATAGTTTAAAGTTTCTACTCGTCCATCCTATCCATCCTCTAGCATTTTTCCACACTCCAAAACACATAACAATAACTGACAATCTCGGGTTTGATTTTCGAAGACAATGGTCGTTCACTTGTCATCTATGGCTATGAATTTTACTACAATAATTTACTATCTCGGTTGCCCAATTTTGATGGCTTTTTAAACTATCATCTCAGTTTTTTAGGTTTTGATGATATTACTGCCTACTTCATGTAGTACTGACTTTCGGTGTAGAGTTAAATTGCCACTGTCTCCTACGGAACTCCTCTATCCTTCGTACCCAATTTTATGTAATTATACACATATACTTAGCATGATATGCTATTTTTCATTAATTGATGCTACATTCAATATCTCATACTAGATTTTAATGGCATGTGCTTATGCATGTATTCATGTCAATTTCACATAGACATATAATTTGTGAGAGTTAAAATAGTGTCACGTATGTAGGATCTTCAAGTGAATTGACAGGCCTAGTTATTTAGCACATACATATAGGTTCGCATATAGGACTCGTGAATGTGGGGTTCGCAAGGTTGGGTTTTGCATAAAAGAAATATAGGGTTTGCATACTTATGCCACATCTGTTCACATGGAAGACATATAAGGTTCGCATAGATTTACAAACAGGCTCACATGACAGTGGTTCACATGTAACATGTAAAAGATTTTCCTGTTAACACATATAGGGTTCGCAAAATACAGCCTATGGGGTTCACACATATTTTCTAAGGCTCACATGCTACCACATAAAAGGGTTCGCAAAGCACTACATGTAGGGTTCGCACATTTTAACTAGGGGTTCATATGATTTATACACAACTCGCATAGTTCCTAGGGTTCGTATGATACATATGACTTGCATAGTTTTTAAGATTTGCATATGACTCCCATATAACACATATAATTGACATGCAATAATAGTGGTTTGCATGTAACATTCAAAAGGTGACTCGCATGTAATAATCAACAAGTGACTCGCATGTACAACAAATTAGGGTTCGTAAATAATAATCTATGGGTTCGAATGTTTATTCAAAGATTTCGTGTACTTATTCCTATACAATTTTGCATTTGGGTTCACAATAGGGGGTTCGCTTATAAAGGTTCCACATGCAAGGGCTCACACACAAGGGGTTTACACACGGGGGCTTGATCTCAAAGGCTCGCACAGACAGGGGGTTCTCTTAGGGGTTCACCTACCTCTATTCTTTACTTTCTACGGCTACAATGATACACAAAGGTTTAATTTTAAATCCTAAACCTGATTTGAAAACACAAAAACCTTAATTCCAAAGAGGAGATATACGATACATTTGAAAGGAGTGGGTTGATTTTGAAAACCTTGAATCCTTTGCTAATTGATTTGGTAATGGTGGAGAAAAATAAGAATTTGAGAATATTTTTTTTTTAAAAATTCTCTAGGTTAAATTCTAGGTTTTGAAAAACTTGGTTATTTATAAAAAAAAATTCCCTAATTGGAATAAGATTAAAAATTATTTTAAAATTAGGGTTACTTTAATTTAAGGACTAAATTAAAAAAAGAGATTTTAACTGGGCTAGTTTGAAAATTTAGCGCTTTTATGGGGTAAAAATAATGAAATAAAATAATTTGGTTGAATGCCCACAAGGGCTTTTGAACTTGGGACCTAAGGGTAAGTTAAGGGCTTATAATTGAACTAGTAGGATCATTCTTTTTTAATCTTTTAACAAAAATATTTTTTAAAGCATTCTAAGTTTTTTTACCTTATGCTAAATAAAAATCTAAATTTCATTCCTATTTCTTCTAGGCCAATTTTTGGGATGTGACATCTAAGCCCTAAGAGTAAGTGTTCTTACTTGAACTTTGTTATTTTACAAGTAAGCTTACATGTGTTGTGATATGTTTAAATGTGTAAAATGAATATATGTGTTGGATATATAATTGAATATGCTTTGTGAATAGTTGGTTATACACACACATTTGATATGAAAGTGTATTTGACTCATTGAGAAAAGTGTTTGCACTTGAGGTGCATTATATATATGGAAGTGACAAGTGATATGAATATGATGAGAGAGTGTACATAAACCAGAAAATTAATGTGTGAAATGGATATATTGGCCTTGTGATCCTTTAAAAACATTAGATATAGTTGGCATGCCATAGGATTTGAGTACCCATTTATGTGTTTGTTATTGGGACATGTAAAGGGATAAGGGAATGTAGAGCATTGCTCCATTCATGGGGACATGGTGGTGTATTGGAGAGTGCCAGCTTCACACTACACTTTATGGGATCGGTATAGACTCTATGAGTCAAGTGTGGAATGATGGAGATCCGTGTATCCAATGGCTACTTTTAATATAGATTTTCATCCTCACAAGTTGCCAATGTATCATTATAATATGGTGTTTGATGATGCTATAAGAAGACAAGTTGTTTAGCATGCTCGTTTTTAACTCTTGTGTTTATGGTTTATTGTAGCATCTTGAATACTCACTGAGCTTGGTTAAGCTCACACCCTTTTGTAATTATTTTTGCTAAGGCATAGTTTGTGTGGAGTGGTGAAATGAGCAAGTTGGTGATCCAAAGGCAAAAGCACCTTAATTGTATATCTGAAATGGTTTTTAGTTCATAAGAGATGGCAATATAGGTTTGAATTTGAGGGAATAGATTCTACTTTTGTTTTGGATTTGTTAATGGACATTCTATGTGTAACATTTTAATTTAGGGTTTAGCTAGAACAGTGATTTTGAGACCACAAATCCAAAATAAAAATAATTATTTTATGATTATTTAATGGTCCATGATATGATTGCATGTTTGTATGAAATTTTCATGAAGAAATTTTATGCCTAAAGTGTCCAATTTGAAGTTAGGGACTAAATTGAATAAGTTGCAAAACTTGTGTTCTAGAAGCTTTAAGCATGATATTGCTATGGATTATTAATTAGAAGGTCTTAAATAGCAATTTGACCCATTTTTGTGTTTTTGGACAAAAATGGGCATGAATAGAAAAAATTAGAAAGAAAGGCATTAAGGGCATTTTGGTTATTTTGTAAATAAATGAATTAAAAGGGAAAATGAAGCCAAAATCTATTCATCTTCTCCATGCTAGTGCCGAATTTGAAGAGTCACCATAGCTAGGGTTTCTTCAACCTTCTAATTAATAATCCATGGCAATATCATGCGTGATGAACATCTTTTACTAAGTGATTCTTTTGTGAAAACATATAAAAAGAACTTATTTATAAAAGATGAAGAAATGGGTAGTAGAAATGTGATTTAATGAGAAATATGGGCTGATATGAGTTATAATATGAATCGGCTAGGCTTGGGTAACCAAGAAAATGCATGTATTTCATTTTACGAGCATAGGGACCAATTTGTAAATAAGTGAAAAGTTAAGGGTAAAATGGTAATTTTACCAAAGTATGTGTTATGGGTCGATTTGACCAATGTATGTATTGAACAAGTTAAATTTGGTATTATAGATCAAGAAAAACATGATTCGGGTCTTGATCGAGGGAAAAATAAAATTTACAAGGATTAGGCTTGTTTCTATCATTTTGTACCGAGGTAAGTTCACTTGCAAATAATGCAACATGTACCATACTTCAAATGCTTTAATATTGCATGTATGGTGAGTATATACATATTTAATGTGATGTTGTATCATGTGTTTAAAGGCTTACACTTTTATTATGAATTATGCTTTGACCATTTCATGAATATGTGATTGGTGCTATAGATATTGAAATTGACATTACGAGCAAGTTTGACATAAATGTGGTATCGAAGAATCCTAATTGAACCTTAGGAATATTTTAGGATGCAAGTGACATGTCACTAGGAATTAGGTGCTCTGAACTCATTGAGTTGTGGTCTGAGTTCATGATTTATGTGATTCGAACTCATGAGTTGTGGTCTAAGTTCATAATTATCAGACAAATGTTTTGGTGGTCCGGGTATTGGTCTCGTACATACTATTGATGGCGAGGTAGTCCAGCATGTGTTGCGGATACCTGACAGCCTGTATGAGCAGACTCGTGAGTAGCTCAAAAGTGAGCAACATGTGATATGAATTATGAAATAGCATTGGCTACATATGGGGCACTTAGGTGCAAGATTCCGATGTATCTGACAGTATTCCGAGTGTTCAACGGGTAGTCAAAGAGAAGCTCAATGAGTAATCTTAATGATTGCATCAAGATGAAAAAGTAAATCATTATGTGCAAGTGGCACAGGTATGTACATCGAACTCATAAGAATGATATGAGACATGATGAACTTGTGGTAAGAATATGTATATATATATATATATATATGTATATGAAGAATAAGTTTAAGAGATTTGATAAAATTCAAGATTATGTTCATTATGTTAAATGTATGACTAATGCTTGTTTAAGTTGCATTTTATTTACATGTGAACTTACTAGGCTTTAAAGCTTACCTTCCTTTCCTTTCCTTTTCTTATAGTGTCGCCAAGCTAGCTCAGAGATCGTGGAACGTCGGAGACTCGATCACACTACCAATTGGATAATTGGGTATAGTTAGACTTATCGTTTCGAGTATGGCATGTATAGGGACTTGATCTTTTTATTATATGTCATATTGATGTAGCCAAAGGTGTTGGCATATGATAATATTGATTCATTTTGTATATGGCCATGAGAGATGGCTCATATTGATCATTGGGTTGTATCCCTAATCATTTATGCATGCATGCAAATGTGTATATACTTGATATGGTTGGTTGCGTATGGATGATAATGTGATATGAGTGGCATATGTGGTTAATGAATGAATGGGGACTAATAGGTACGACCATAATAATGGTGTAATTGAGTAACTTGAAAGAAGAATTATAATAATGAATAAACATGAAATTGGTGTGCAATGCCATATGGTAGTATGATGATTGGAGTATGTGATATGTCCACATTATAAAGTCATGGATTAACCATGAATGTGTTTGCTTGTGTAATTAAATGTGTCATGTTGCATGCTATGAAGTAAAATTATGTGAGTAAGTGTTTGAGGGTGGCAAATGACTTGGAATATAGCCTCAAAATTGTCCACATGGGTAGACACACGGGCATGTGTCTAGGCCGTGTGTGACACACGGTCTGCCCATGGACGTGTGATCTGGCCGTGTGTCCCCTGCACCCTAATTATGCAAATCAGTATGCTCAGTAGTAAACACACGGGCAGAAACACGGCCGTGTGTCTCAGCCATGTGAAGGATACAACCTCAGGACATGGGCGTGTGCCCAGGCCGTGTAAAGTCTGCACTTAATTTTTAGAATTTAATTCGCTACATGGCCCAAGCACACGGGCGTGCGATTTGGCCGTGTGACCTTAATTTGATGATGATGTCATAGTCAGAGAGTTACACGAGCTGAGGACACGGCGTGTCCTAGAGCCACACGAGCGTGTGTGACCAAACGGCCTACCCACACGGGTGTGTAACTCTCCAAAACAAGAAAAATTTCTAAGTGTTGTAAAAATTTCAAAATTTTTTGGTTAAGTCCCGAATCACTCCCAACATATTTTTTAGGCCCCGTGGGCTCATATAAGGGATAATCTGTATGTAATTCGATGATTTTAATTTGGACCAAATTTTATGACTCAGTTTTGTATGAATGTTTATGTTTAAGTCCGGTAATGCCTCAAACCTTATCTTGGCATCGGATACGGGTAAAGGGTGTTACACTATGAATTTTTTAAGAGCTTTTATGTCTATTTGTGTGTGTTTATACTACTTGAAATATGTTTGAAGAATGTTGTAGTTGTGGATAGGTTGATAAACACTCAAATGGATTAAGGCAATTCATGATAAGGTGTAACATCCTGAACCCGTATCCGTCATCGAAACAGGGTTACAGAGTGGTACCAGTACATACAGAACATTTACAGCTTAATCGAAACATTACTATTCACTTTCTGTGAACATATATATAACGACCTTTATTTGGGCCCTCGAAGCCTAACATGAACATTAAAATCAAGTCGAAACTCAACCAATTTCTCATAAAATTTTTCGCTTAAATTTTAAAAGTTTTACTTGTGAACTACCCACACGCCCGTATGGCTTGCGACATACCCGTGTCCCTTGTCCGTGGAGCTCTCTGTTTATGACATCATCATCAATCTAGGGGCACACGGCCACATCATCTTGCCCCGTGCCCTAAAGTCGTGTTCCATACAGGTGAGACACACCAGCCGTGTGTCTCTGCTGTGTGGTCAATACCTAAGCTATTTTCCAAGCCTTGGTCAACTTTAATCTCTTACACACTTATACAAAATCAAAAGCATATAACATGGTATGCATTTAATAATTAAACAATCTCAATTAAATTACAAACATACCATTTGTATGTCATTATACATTTGTCTCTCATACTCATTTTACCTTGTCTATTATGGTACCACTTATACTTTTATACCATGATTATCATCTTACCAAATATTTTTGGCTTAATCATCAAGCATTCATATTTAAAGCTAGATCATATCTTTATAAAATACCACATTTCAGATACGCAGAATAAAATACCTGCGTGAGACATTTCAATCCAACTTCATACCCAACAAGCATCATATTGAAACTAGTCATATATATATATATATATATATATATATATATATACATTTCATGATATGTATCATTCTTATACTGTTTTCCTATAAACATATATCATTTATTTTCCTCCTCCTCCTCTCCATTCCACATCCTTAATGTATATAACATTCTTGTAAGTACAATTTCACAATTTACTTATTAATGCTCACATCAAGCCGTCCACACGAGTCATAGTCACTCAATTATTTATAATTTGAGCTACAGAGATCCAAATTAAGATCTGTAAATTTTTCCTAAAACTAGACTCACATATCCTACCACCATAAAATTTTTAGAATTTTTGGTTTAGCCAATTAGTACATTTTATTCATTTAAGTTTCCCCTATTTCACTATCCGACAGTTCTGACCTCTCTTCACTAAAAATTAATTATATCACAGTACAGAACTCGGATAATGTTCCCGTTGATTTATATTGAAAATAAACTCATTAAGGATTCTAAGAATATGAATTTGAGCCTCTAATTATTTTTCTCAAATTTTTGGTGATTTTCCAAAGTCAGAACAGGGAAACCCAAATTCATTTTGACTTTGTCTCACCAAATTCATCATATCTCATAATTCTCATAATTTACAATTTAATTGCTTACACTGTTTCTTCTATGAGAAACTAGACTCAATAAGCTTTAATTCAATATTTTTTTAATCTTTTAATTCGATTTCTACAATTTATGGTGATTTTTCAAGGTTAACCTACTCCTGCTGTCCAAAACTGTTTTAGTTCAAGATGTTTATTACCATTTTCCTCTAAATTTCATAAGTCATACAATTTAGTCCTTGCTCAATTAGCCAATCTATTAAGCTAATTTTTCTCAATTAACATTTTATTCCATCATTCTAAACTATTTCACAACCTTTGAAAATCAGAATTTTAACACTATACCTTAATTCACAACTTTTTAACAATTAGGTCCTAAAATCAATTTCTATTGAAATTACTTGATAAAATCATCAAACAACAAAATCAAAGCTTCAAATTCATTTTATTTCATCATAAACAGCCAACACTTATCAATGGTAACTTTCAAGTTTGTCCATAAAATCAAAAACTAATGAATTAAACACTTGGACCTAATTGTAAAGGTCACAAAAACATAAAAATCTCAAAGAAAAGGGCAAGAATTGAACTCACATATGTCAAAGTATGAAAAAACAGCAACTTTCAGACCTCCCATGGCGTTTTTGCTGAAGAAAAATGATGATATCTCTAGATTTTTCAATTTTGTCTTGTTTTATGTGTTTAACTTGCAAAATTTCCCATTTTGTCCTTGTTTCTCCTTGTCTTTTTACTGATTTTCTTGCCCAACCGTCCAGCCCATACAATTTGGGTCCAATTGCCTTTAAAATCCCTCCTTTTTAATCACTTAAGCTATTTAATCATAATTTAACAAATTTTGCACTATTTTCAATTTAGTCCTTTTTAATTAATTGACTAACCAAACGATAAAATTTTCTAATGAAACTTTAATACTAACTTAATAACACTCCATAAATATTTATAAAAGCATTTATGGCTCGGTTTATTTATCCGAGGTCTCGATACCTCATTTTTAACCCAATTTACCTGATTAATTCTTTTAAAATCGCAAAATTCACTAATTCAAAAATTCTTTTAAATTCGCGCTTGGCCCATAATTATTATTTATTAAAATTTCTGAACTTACTCGTTGGATTTAGTGATCTCGAATCACTGTTTCCGACACCACTGAAAAATTTGGCTGTTACAACTCTCCCCCCCTTTAGGGATTTTCGTCCCCGAAAATCTTACCATAAGAAGTTGCTTTTAACTCTCAGGAAAAACTTCCACAGAGTTTCTCAGAATCACAACCGAATTAATCTCAAACATCTCTTCCTAATAACCTTTAGACTGTAGCACTCAGTGTCAGAGCATATCGTCAAGATCTCACTTATCCTCTCATAATTACTTATACTCAATTGATTTGTTCAATAAAAATTTTGTACATACCGAAATGATCATACGAATCTTTCTTTGTCAAATGATCAACCACAATCAAATAACATCTTACTTTTCAGAGAGAATGACAATCCCGATATGAAATCTATGGCAATTCTATCTCACAACTTACTCGTCTTTTATCTCATTAACAAATCAATGTCGAATACTGAATCCAAAATATCATTGAACACATACAATCACTAGCACAACTAACTCACATATCTCGCACATCTTATCTATCTTGGATGAGCGGACTAACTACTCTTGAGCCTCGTGCAAAAACTTCTATATAAACTTGGATTCATCTATACATACATTCTATCTCGAGATAACAATAATAACAAAAATCATGTTCGACACGAAATTCAATATCGAAATAAATTAAGCTCCAAACTCATTTAGATTACCACCCATTATCACATTTACGAGCTTCTCGGTTTCACAAAGAAAACCCCACTTTAGCATTTAACTGGGTTGGAATCAAATCATCATCAAATAAAGCCAATCATGTAATCAACATTCACAAAATAATCAAGATTTTCCAATACGTATATAATACAAAGTAACAACCCGTAAAAACAGAATAATAGCTTCACATGAATCTCACCATTTACTTTTATCTCAAACATAAAAAAATAGTATAACAAAGAAAAATGAAGAAGTCCCAATCATAATTTAATCAGACCAACATTGCTCTCATCAAACATTTTAGTTAACTAACATTCTTATACAACAAAAATTTCATCAGAAAATGAACAGCCACATATTCATCTGACTAATTCTTTCAGCCCTAATCTCATAATATTTCATTCATTAACAAAAATCAATTCAAAAGAATTTTTCGGTAAGTACACTCTTTAGACATCATATTTGAATAAGTAAATTTACCGAAATTAGCTTCTTCTCTAACCATGATATTGCATATCTCGAATGATCTTTAAAACATTCTAATACCTTTTTCCAGAACTGTATTTACTTTTTAAACTACTCTCGTCTCTGTATGCCTTACTAATCACTTCACCACTATACTCTCCAATT
This sequence comes from Gossypium anomalum, assembly GCA_025698475.1. Lineage (NCBI taxonomy): Eukaryota > Viridiplantae > Streptophyta > Magnoliopsida > Malvales > Malvaceae > Gossypium > Gossypium anomalum. Next base: position 73,698,749 of record CM046965.1, on the reverse strand, counting down.
CTACACATGTGACTTTATTAACATAATTCTCATGAAATTTTGTCATAATTACAACTCTGGTAAGGGGGTGAGGTCGTAAAGCCTCTAACTTAACTCTCATAATTACACACATATGACTTGATATTTATTATTAACATAACATCATTGTTTTCACATAATTCACTTCAAGCAAAATTAATACACTTATATAGTCTATCAATATTTTCTGCCATCTACAATTTCAAAAGAATGAATTCACTTAGTTTAGCTCAATATCAATAATTAATCAATTTCTCAATTGAACATTTCGAATAATAACAGATACGCGATGGTATCGCACACAGTCCCACCTTTAAAATCGAAGCTCTCTTATACACATAGTGGCCTTCACTTAGCACCACTCATGTGACCTAGCTCGATTGTACACATAATTTTGGCTCCCTTGCACACATGGTGTAACACATAGTATCACCCATGTGACCTGGCCACTTTATCTCGTAGCTCTCTTATTTACACGGTGTCCTTCACCTGGAACCATACATGCAACCTAGCTACATTTATCTCGTAGCTCTCTTGTCTACATGGTGTACACATAGCATCATCCATGCAACCTAGCTATCTCATAATGTCTCGTAGCTCTCTTGTACACATGGTATACATCCCGTATTACACATGTGACCTAGCTACATACCATCTGTATCTTTCGATTCTGAAGGTTCAAACGGGAAGTATCTCACTTCCTAATACTTTATTCCATTCTTCCAATAGTCAATCATGATTCAAAAATCAGCTACAATACATAAAATATGCTGAAATATAAAAACGTAGTAAAGATAATGTATTATTTACATACAACCTTACATACTTTCTCATTTCCATGTCGAATTAATATTTAACATTTAAATCATCATAATTATCCTTACTTTCAACACCTCGGCAATCATAGTAAATATACCAATTTTACATTGAAACATGCATAAATTAATGCTTATTATACATATGAACTTACTAATTATACTTATTCAACCAAGTGTACATAAACACACACTTATTCAATTTTGAATAAGTTTACTTAATCAAACATGTTGGGCACATAACATCATAGACATGCCAAACTGACACGGATAGCCTTATCATAATATAAACTTTCATTTCATTTCACCTTTCTATATTTCAACTTATAGTTATCTCATTTCGTACATTATCACATACATATCATGAACTTCCATTCATACCTTGTCAAGTTTCAACTTAACACAAACACATTTTCAATGTCTCAACACTAAATTTTCGCACTTTTAAGATTAGCTCAATTGGAAAGCACCTCTGTCTTAACAAAACAATTTCATTAGAGCCGAAAGATATCATACTATCACGAGTAGTAATATGGCATGTATACTAGACTCACATACGCTAGGCTAGTCCGAGAACTGACTAAACCATAGCTCTGATACCACTAAATGTAACACCCCTAACCCGTATCCGTCATCGAAACAGGGTTACAGAGTGTTACCAGTACATACAGAACATTTACAGATTAATCGAAACATTACTATTCACCTTCTATGAACATATATATATAACGACCTTTATTTGGGCCCTCGAAGCCCAACATGAACATTAAAATCAAGTCGAAACTCAACCAATTTCTCATAAAATTTTTCGCTTAAATTTTAAAAGTTTTACTTGTGAACTACCCACACGCCCGTATGGCTTGCGACATGCCTGTGTCCCTTGTCCGTGGAGTTATCTGTTTATGAAATCATCATCAATCTAGGGGCACACGGCCACATCGTACGCCCGTGCCCTAAAGTCATGTTCCATACACGGCTGAGACACACGGTCGTGTCTCTGCCTGTGTGGTCAATACCTAAGCTATTTTCCAAGCCTTGGTCAACTTTAATCTCTTACACACTTATACAAAATCAAAAGCATATAACATGGTATGCATTTAATAATTAAACAATCTCAATTAAATTACAAACATACCATTTGTATGTCATTATACATTTGTCTCTCATACTCATTTTACCTTGTCTATTATGGTACCACTTATACTTTTATACCATGATTATCATCTTACCAAATATTTTCAGCTTAATCATCAAGCATTCATATTTAAAGCTAGATCATATCTTTATAAAATACCACATTTCGGATATGCGAGAATAAAATACACACTGAGACATTTCAATCCAACTTCATACCCAACAAGCATCATATTGAAACTAGTCATATATATATACATTTCATGATATGTATCATTCTTATACTATTTTCCTATAAACATATATCATTTATTTTCCTCCTCCTCCTCTCCATTCCACATCCTTAATGTATATAACATTCTTGTAAGTACAATTTCACAATTTACTTATTAATGCTCACATCAAGCTGTCCACACGAGTCATAGTCACTCAATTATTTATAATTTGAGCTACAGAGCTCCAAATTGAGATTCGTAAATTTTTCCTGAAACTAGACTCACATATCCTTCCACCATAAAATTTTTAGAATTTTTGGTTTAGCCAATTAGTACAGTTTATTCATTTAAGTTTCCCCTATTTCACTATCTGATAGTTCTGACCTCTCTTCACTAAAAATTAATTATATCACAGTACAGAACTCGGATAATGTTCCCGTTGATTTATATTGAAAATAAACTCATTAAGGATTCTAAGAATATGAATTTGAGCCTCTAATTATTTTTCTCAAATTTTTGGTGATTTTCCAAAGTCAAAACAGGGAAACCCGAATTCATTCTGACCTTGTCTCACCAAATTCATCATATCTCATAATTTACAATTTAATTGCTTACACTGTTTCTTCTATGAGAAACTAGACTCAATAAGCTTTAATTCAATAATTTTTTAATCCTTTAACTCGATTTCTAAAATTTATGGTGATTTTTCAAAGTTAACCTACTCTTGCTGTCCAAAACTATTTTAGTTCAAGATGTTTATTACCATTTTTCCTCTAAATTTCACAAGTCATACAATTCAGTCATTGCTCAATTAGCCCATCTATAAAGCTAATTTTTCTCAATTAACATTTTATTCCATCATTCTAAACTATTTCACAACCTTTGAAAATCAAAATTTTAACACTATACCTTAATTCACAACTTTTTAACAATTAGGTCCTAAAATCAATTTCTATTGAAATTACTTGATAAAATCATCAAACAACAAAATCAAAGCTTCAAATTCATTTTATTTCATCATAAAAAGCCAACACTTATCAATGGTAATTTTCAATTTTGTCCATAAAATCAAAAACTAATGAATTAAACACTTGGACCTAATTGTAAAGGTCACAAAAACATAAAAATCTCAAAGAAAAGGGCAAGAATTGAACTCACATATGTCAAAGTATGAAAAACCAGCAACTTTCAGACCTCCCATGGCGTTTTTGCTGAAGAAAAATGATGATATCTCTAGATTTTTCAATTTTGTCTTGTTTTATATGTTTAATTTACAAAATTTCCCATTTTGCCCTTGTTTCTCCTTGTCTTTTTGCTGATTTTCTTGCCCAACCGTCCAGCCCTACAATTTGGGTCCAATGGCCTTTTAAATCCCTCCTTTTTAATCACTTAAGCTATTTAATTATAATTTAACAAATTTTATACTATTTTCAATTTAGTCCTTTTTAATTAATTGACTAACCAAACGTTAAAATTTTCTAACGAAACTTTAATACTAACTTAATAACACTCCATAAATATTTATAAAAGTATTTATGGCTCGGTTTATGAATCTGACGTCTCGATATCTCGTTTTTAACCCAATTTACCTGATTAATTCTTTTAAAATCGCAAAAATCACTAATTCAAAAATTCTTTTAAATTCGCGCTTGGCCCATAATTATTATTTATTAAAATTTCTAAACTTACTCGTTGGATTTAGTGATCTCGAATCATTGTTTCCGACACCACTAAAAAATTTGGTTGTTACATAAGGGTTCGCCATATGTAAGTTTGCCATAGGGGTTCACCATAAGTGAGTTCATCATAAGGGTTTATTAGTGATAAGGGTTCGCCAGACAGAAGTGTTTGCTAGACATAGGGGATCGCCAGCAGTAGGGGTTCACTAGACATAAGAGTTCGCCAGTCATAGGAGTTTGCCAGTAATAGTGTTTGCCAGACATAGGAGTTTGCTAGTAATAGTGTTCGTTAGACATAAGAGTTTGCCAAGCATAGGTGTTCGCTAGACTTAGAGTTCACGAGCTAAGGGTTCATTGGTGCTATGTTTTTGTTTCTTTTTTTTTTCAAGTATAAGCTGATTTTTGTTGTTGTGATTAGAAAACGCATATTTCAGAATTTTCATATCTTAAATTCATTCCTTGAATTTCAGTATGGTAGTTTCGATTCCTTAAAATGGTTTTTCTTAATATTTTAGGGAAAAAATTATGTTTTAGTTCTTAAACTTTGTTTTGGAATTAAGTAAGTTTAAATATCATTTTAAACTAAATTTTTCACAAATGGTTTTACATAAAATGCCCAGGACACTGGTTGGTCCAAATTTATGATTTATGTATTTAACGTTTACGATGTGTAATATGTTGATTTTACCCCTGGACCTTTTTTGTTGTATTATAATGAAAGAAGCCTGATTTAGGTTTGTTTGTTTGTTTAAAATTACTTTTTTAAGCACGTTTTTAATTGGTGTGATGGTTGGGTTACGGTGTGTTGGTGTTTTTAACAGAGAGTCACTTTTGTAGCTAATGTAATGTTCAAAATTTAGGTCCGGCCGTCCTAGTCGGGTTTGGGGCGCCACTAGATAGCTTTTCAGAAATTGAAATCGAACCTGAAGAGAATACACAAGAATACATTATGGTTTGTACTAAAATATCCATCCAAAGATATTTGATCAAGATAAATCTCATTATAAACAACAAATTTCAATTGGAAACAATAGCCCTTTTTAACACAAGAGCAAATAAAAATTGTATTAGAGAAGGGATAATTTCAATAAAATATTATGACAAAATATCAGAATCTTTTAAAGCTGCAAATGGAAAAAAAAACTAAAAATTACTTACAAAATTCCTAATGTTAAAATTTGTATTAGGAATTTTGTAATAAATGTATCAAACATAAAACATGTTTGTTAATGGTAAAAGATATCACCCAATACATCATATTAGGAACCCCATTCATATATTTACTCAAACCCTATAAGGTAACAAATCTTTCAATCTCCACCAAAGTTTTAAACACTAAGGTAGAATTCCCTTTATGGAAAAACTCAAAAATAAGAAATCTCAACCTATTAAAATCTTTGTCCATCGATAATAGGCAAATCAACAATTTGATTAATCAAAAACAAAAACAAATTTATTTTCTAAAAGATGAAATATGTTTTAAAAAATTAACTAAACAATTAGTAAAAAGAGAAGTCCAAAAAACACCCAATTAAAGAAGAAATAGATTTGACATTATATTCTTACATTCTTAATGCCTTCTGGAATAGGAAAAAACATAAAGTAACACTACCATATAAAAATGATTTTGATGAAAGAAAATTTTAGACAAAGGTAAGTCCAATACAAATGAACAAAGAAATAGAAGAATTTTGTAAAAAAATAAATACAAGATTTTCTCAATAAAAACTTAATCAGAAAGAGCAACTCTCCTTGGATTTGTTTAGCATTTTATGTGATGAAAAATGCAGAACTCAAAAGAGGAACCCCAAGATTAGTCATTAATTACAAACCTCTCAATCAAGCTTTAAAATGGATTAGATACCCAATCCCAAATAAAAAGATTTATTGCAAAAACTATTCAATGTCAAATTTTTTTTAAAATTTGACTTGAAATCATGATTTTGGAAAAATCAAATAAAAGAAAAAGAAAGATACAAAACGACATTTGTTGTACCATTTGGGCAATACAAATGGAACGTAATACTTTTTTGGATCAAAAAATTACTCCATCTAAATTCATAAAAATTATGAATGATATTTTTTATCCATATTCCCAATTTACAATAGTATACATTGATGATGTAATAATGTTTTTTGACAAATTTGAAAAACACTTCAAACATTTATCCATTTTTGTCAAAGTTATAAAAAAAATAATGGTTTAGTAGTATCTAAATCCAAGATTAGTTTGTTTCAAACCAAAGTAAAGTTTTTAGGTCATTATGTTACCCAATGGATCATCACTTCAACAGAAAGATCTATAAAATTTGCTAGCAAATTTCCAAATAAAATCCTTGATAAAGTCCAACTACAAAGGTTCTTAAGTAGCCTCAATTATGTCATAGATTTTTATCCTGATTTTAGCAAATTATTTTTTTCAGCCCACATATCAGCCATTCCTGTCAACCTCACTAACTTTTTCTTGAAGGTCATTGGTTTGGGCTCTTTTACATATATCTTGCTGAATTGTACATTGTCAATGCGAAGCAAGGCAGCATACTCTTCTATGGTCGGAGTCATATCTTCCTGATTGAAAGTGAAACATTGGTAAGCTGGATCCCAGAATCGAACCATGGCTTGAATTAGTTGTTCGTCTACGTTGACGGTGATCAAGTGAGCTATATCCCCATACTTTTCGGTGAAGATGCCTTTAGTGTCTGAATCCCACTGTTTCCAAATCTGAGTCAAATCTTTGAGGTTATTCTGACGAGCACTTGAAGTTACTTGCTCGGGAAGATTGGAGATACATCCTTCCGTTAAACTGTCCCCTTTCACTTTCTGAGTTTTCAAAGACCAGTCTCGAATCACGGCATTCTTCTCGGTCACTTGTGTAATTGACTCCTCCATCAGAAACCCGTTTTTAGCAACCAATCTTTAATCAACACCTTCCTAATCAAGATGCCTATGATGCATGATGAAAAATGAAAATAAAGAATAAACAACATTGGTTAGTAATCACAATAAATATGAACAGAGAAAAAACTATAGAGAATCTAACAAATTAAGTTACCCGGTCCAATAGACCCGATTCCTTTGCGAAAGTATAAATGAAAGGTAAGGGGCATTTCTCCCGTGTACTTATTTCGGTGATTATTAACGGATGGAGGTTCAGCAAGGCTCTAGTTAGGCGGCTCGTATGGTTCACTATATGCGGTTTCGGTTCTAGACAGGTACTCGAATTGTTCGTACTATCGTCTACTAAGACTAGTACGAAGCCTTGGTCGTAGCCCATCACAGGCTCACGAGTTCAATTCGAGGGATTACATTCACTTATGCCTATGCGGAGGGACAAGTTAACTCACGAAAGCATAAGTTATATGTAACCCAGAAGTATTCACTAGCCTATGCGGAGGGACGAGTTAACTCACGAAGGCATAGCGTTTACTTCCACTTAAGCGGACGGAGCCCGGGTAGAGAGCTCATGTTATGCAAAATGCAAGTGCACGGTGTGTAGGGAGAAACTCACAAACCTTTTCGTTTTATTTAAAAACTAAACTAAAAAAACTAAAACCATAAGAACTTAGAGCTGAAAATCAACAAGATAAAACAAGTTAGAAGAATATTTACAACATGATGCAAATGCATGACTTTTCAAAAACAAAATTTAAGGATCACGACTAAATATTAGTTTGAACAAGGAATTTTGAAAATTTTGACAACACGCGTTTAATTCTAGACTCGACTCTTAAAAAGGGTCCCCAGTGGAGTCGCCAGCTGTAGCGACGTAAAATTTTTTCTTTGGTCGCTAGTTGAGGTGATTTATTGGAAATTTGAAAACTGACTTTCGATTTTATTAAAAAAAGGGAGTCGCCACCGATCCTTTTTCCTAGGTGTGATCGGACACCTAATAAATCCTCTTTTTTAAAAGAAAATTTATTTTTTAAACAAAAAGAAGGCCGAGTTTAGGTCTATGTTAAAAGCCAGAGAAAAAAATAGGGCTCGGGAGTCGGTTACGCACGAGGAAGGTATTAGCACCCTCGCGACTCCCAAAATTGGTATCTCGTTAAACATGTGTTGTCTTAATTTTCAAAAATGCGAGTTCAATGTAACATTAAATCATGATCCGATCAAAACACAAGAATTTTTATAATTTCGATTTCTTTTGAGAAGGACGTTCCGTTTTTTAACACAAGCCGATTGATATTCACCCATCATAGCGATGGAATCGACGACTTAATGTTAAATCGGTGTGTTGCCTTATTTATTGAAATAAAAAATGAATAAAAAATAAAAAGAAAACTAATATCGATGTTGAAATAAGATGTGATCTAATAGGCTAAATTCGGAACAGGCAAATAATAATAAATAGTTAAGAATATACGAAGCAAATAATATATAAAACGTTAACAATGTATATGTAATAATAATAGTCATAAAACAATAGTAGTGCATATGGTATTAAACATGATAATAATAGTAATAATGCAAACATTAAATAGTAGTGAACATATATATATATATATAAAACATATAATACTAGATTAAAAATATATACAATATATATTGAAAACATGAAATAATAATATAAAAACTAATAATAACGATATATAAATATATACATATATGTATTAAAATATATATGTAATAATAGGAATAAAAGGTATATACATAGTATTAAAAATATGTACATAATATAGCGTTAAAAATACATACATAATATAGTTATTAAAAAATATATACATAAAATAATATGTAAAAAAATATATAAATAATATAGTATTAAAAATATATACATGATATATATATATAAAAATATAATATTAAAAAGATATATATACGTAATATATATAAAAATGTATACATAATATAGTATTAAAATATTTACATAATATATACATATTAGAAATAATAATAATGTTAAAAACAACTATTAATAATACTACATAAATATATACATATATATTAAAGATATATACATATATAATAAAACATATACTAATATTAATAACAAATATAATAGGGGTAAAAATAGATATAATAATAACATGTATATAACGTGGTATTAAAAATATGTGTATAATATATATTTAAATATGTATACATAATATATATATATATTAGGAATAATAATAATATAAAAAAAAACAACTATAAGTATATACATAAAATATATATATAAGTATTAATTGAAACTAAAAAAATAATTCTAATAATAGTAAAAATATACTAATAATAATAATAATGATAATAGTAAATATAATATTAAATAATATTAAAAAATAAAAATGGTAAAAATAATATAAAAACCAAATTAAATCTGGAAAAAGGATTAAATTCGAAACAAAAATAAAGTTTTGGGGCCAATTTAAAAAGAAATAAAGGGAAAGGGATTAAATTGCATGCGTGAAAAATAGTGTAGGGACCAATGATGCAATAAATCCATTCGGCCTAAAATGCACAGCAGCAGAGGGACCGAATTACAAAGCACAACAAATTTTGAGTCCAAATTTAAAACAACTAAAAACTTAATTGCATAATAGAAAAAAATCGGAGGGGCTAAATGCGCAAATAGCCCCTCCAATGAAAACACGCCGATCCTGAAGTTGGAGCGGGTCGGGTTGCGGGTCGGCCATGGGTTAAGGCTCAAAACGACGTCGTTTTGGTGCTTAAAAGGCCTGCCCAAAACGACGTCGTTTTGGAGGTCTATTTAAGGCCAAATTTTTTTTAAAAAAAATCATTTTCTCATCTGTTTTAAAAAAAAAACTCACCTTTCTTCTCTCTTTTTTCTCTGTGCAGGTATGCACTCTGGCGAGGGGAACCGCCGGTGGCCGGAAAATTCAAAAATGTATTTTTTTTTCTAGTTTTATATTTAACTGATTTTTTTTAAAAAAATAGAGAAAATATCAATGTATGCCTATGAATAGATTCGAAAGAAAGAAAAATAAAAAAGTAACCTTTTGCCCTTGTATAACTTGATTTCTTCTCCGAATCTGTTTTGGAGATTTTTTTTATATTTGAATCTCTTCTTGATTGTATTCAAATGTCCAAAAAAAACCTCTTTTACATGGTTTTTGTTCGGCTTATATAGCCATTTACATTGCCTTTTTTATTGTTTATGTCTTTTCTTCATTTGCAGGTGCAAGTTGGACAGTGACAAGGGCGGTGGCGTGCTGCAGGCGTGGCCAGTGGAGTTGGTGGTGGCAGAGGCTAGGAGCTACGACTAAGGGGGCTAGGGTTTTCTGATTTTGTTTTGTTTTTTTGTTTTAGGTATTGGGCTGGTTTAGTGGGCTTAGGGTTTTTAGTTATTTGGGTATTTTAGTTTGGGTTAGGGTAGGTTAGTTGGCTGATGGGTTTAATTTGGTTTGGGTTTAGTATTGGCTTTTAATGGGTTAAAATTGGCCTGTAACACCTATCATATCATGGTATGGAATTTGCCTACAAGAAGAAAATGAGGGATCATCATCCTCATCAAGAATCCCCAATAATGCATCCCTCCAATATGCATAAGATCCAAATGAAATTAATTCACAAATAAAAAAAAAATAGATTGAGTCTCTCTCTCAATCCCCAGAAGTAGAATTAGTTATAGCTCAATCCAAAGAGGAAACTCCTCTCTAACAAATTGTTGTTAAAGCAACCAAGATTTCAAAAAATAGAGAGATAGCTTTACACAAACAAAAATTCTCTCAAAAATATTTCAAAAGAAACATCACTTCAAGAGATTCTTCCAAAAGAAGTACCATCTTCACAGATTGCTACATAAAAATCCTTACAATATTTTACAAAAAATGTTTTGAAAATTTTTTCGCAATCCATTTCTTTTCAAAGTTGTGTATTTCTTAGATTTTTTTTCCTGGAATTATGCTTATGAACAAGACCAATACATGAGAATCCCATTGTTAGTTCAAAATTTCAGAAAGAAATTGTGGGACAAATTCCATGATGAAAAAAATGATTCCAAGTATTTGTATGATCTTTTCAACAAAAACCCAAGGTTATGCAAATTTGTTGCCCCAAATCAAACTATTACAAAGTTCTTTCAAGCCAAATCAACTACCAACACAATGTTGGCTTAGGCCAAAGAAGAATTATTTTTTAACCTTCAGAAAATTCCCAACAAAGCAAAGACAAAGATGAACAAGGATGATTCATTACAAAACAAAGACAAAGATGGACATGAGTGAACAAGAGTGATTCCCTGCAAAAGATGGAGAACAATAGTAAATATTCTCTGTAAAGAAAAGACAGAGATCAATAATAAATTTTCTCTGCCAAAAAAAAAAAAAGACAATGAGCAACATTAAAGATTCTCTGTAAAAAAAAGAAGGAGAAGAATAGTAAAGATTTTCTATAAAAGTTTTGTAATCAGAAACTATATTCTCTGGAATTGTAATTATAGTCTAGAAAATAACAATTGTATAATCCTTGTAATAATGTAATGGATCAGATTCCCCAAAGAATGATGTTATAAAGAGGTAAGTACCCTCTATAAAAAACTCTCAGTTTTATAATGAAAGGCACAACTTTGAATACGATTCAATACACCACCCTAAATACGACTCAAAATCCTTTGAGACAAGTTTTTCCAAAATTTTTAAACTTTCAAAAATTTAAGTTTTTGTTTTTCAAAAATTTAAATTCAAAATAAATAAAAATTAACTTTAAAAATTTTGAGTTTTTTTTTTCAAAAATTTAAATTCAAAACAAATCAAATTTAAGTTTTTAAAAATTTTAATTTTTAAATTATTATTTTCATACACTTTCATCTGATCCTCAGATCATCGGGACTGGTCTACATATATATATTTAACATTTATTTTATATATTTTAATTTTGACATAATAATTTATTTAGCCCTACAACTTTATAAAAAGAATCTTTTTAACTCTCTATTAAATTTTATAACTTTTAACTTTTAAACTTACGTTATTTATCAAATTTCCACCAAAGCCATAAATGATTGAAGAGAAAGAAAGGGAATATTTTGGGTTTTTCTAGTGAAATAAAATCAAAAAGTATAGGCAAAAGATTGTAGTGACTTTGGTGATGAATATGAGAAGCTTTTTATCGGGTTTGTTTGAATTTTTAAATGTTAAACTTCATTTAATGACGAAGAAAAAGAAGATTTGGGTTTTTTGAAAAAAAATTTGTTTTTTTGCATATTGAATTTTAGAATTAAAAAAATACATTTTGATTTTGATTTAAACATAACTGATGATGATGATGGAGATGATAAAAAAAAGTTGGGTTTTTTACTTGGCTGGGTTTTCATTAGTTGTAAGTTTGATTTCAACCTTTGTCAGATGTTAATGATTCTTGGTTATGTTACAGAGGTAATATGCAATTAATCGCAAATCTTTTAAGGTAAAATATTAATTAATCACAAATTTTAAATTTAAGGAAAATGAAGCAATTAAACATAATATTTAAAATTTTGTTTCCAAGAAAACTGATTAATTTAATTTTTGTAGTTTAAAATTTTAATTTATAATTTTTTTATGATTTTAAATATTTTTACTATTTAAATTATTGAAAATATATTATGATATCATAATTGTCATGTATTGAATTCTAAAAATGATGTGTGTCCCGAATTTAACTTTATTATAATAAAATATAAAAACTTTTGGTGGAATAAAAATTTAGATATTTTTTAAGTGACAAATTCAAATTACAAATAAAAACTTATAAAGAATAATTTTAATGGAGAAAAGTATATCTATTCATGAGCCGGGTGATTCGGCTCGGCCTAAAGGCCTGCTCGAAATGTGAGAGAATTTAAGCAAAAATATAAGTTCAAAAAATGGGCTTAAACAAAAAAAATATGACCTGTTTAAAAAACGGGTCAGCCTCAAGTAAAGTATTTTTGGCCTAGGCTCTGCTTAAATTCACTAAATGACAAAAAAATCTGCTATTTTTTTATTTTTTAATGTTATTTTCTTTTTTTTCCCTATTTTGCTACTATTTTTTTATTATGTTGCTATTATTTTGTTGTTATTGTTTGAATATTGTATAAAATTTATTTTATTGTTAATTTTGTTATTATTTTAGAGAGATTTAATTGTTAAGTTGTATCTATCTTAATTTAATTTAAGTAAATATTTATATTTTTAAAATTTTTATTTTTAATTTGTTAAAAAATATTTATTTTTAATGTTTTTAATATTTTTAATGTATTATATATATTTAAAAATTATATAAAAATAATATAAAAAATTAATATAAGCAAGCCAACCATGGCCTGGATTTTAACTTTTTATCTGGGCAAGATTTAGGTCAAATTTCGTAAATTTTTTAATTAGCCCTACTCGAATTTATCCCTACACATAAACACCTCTATGGAAAAGTATAATGAGATGACCTTCGTGGCTACATGTCTATCTCTCGAAAGCAAGTGGTGGAGAAAATTCTGTTAAAGAAATGGGAAGGAAAATTAATGAAGGTAGACAGAAATATTAATTCCAAGACGTGTACTAGCATTGAATTGCGAAATTACCAAAATAATAAAAAAAATGTGAGGTTTATCATGAAAATCGTGGCTTGTATTTAAGCTTAAAATATGTTTTGATTTAAAAATTTTGATAAAAATTTAAATTTTAAATTAAGGAATTCGAGTTATTTGAGTTAACTAAATTATTCGGATCAATTCGAATAAGAAATTAATTTTTTTATTTAACTCGAATATAAATTACACAATTTAAATTATTTGAAAATCCAAATAACAAGAGATAAAACTATTTCGTTTTTGATAAATATCTATATTTTCTAAAGTTAAAAGTCAAAACTATTAATTAAAAAGTAAAATTACGTTGTTTTGATAAATATTTATCAATTAAGTTAAAAAGCAAAACTATTATATTGTTTATGCAGTTAAATAATATTATGTTTCGTCTACTATCTAAATAATTGGCTTATGTAAACACAACATTGAGTATAAATAATAAGATTCGTTAACTCGGCTCCGCTTGATTCGAAATTTTTTACTAGATTCGATTTGATTTTAAAAAATTTCAAATTGAGTTCAATTATTGAAATAAAAGTCATTAACTTAACTAATTTAAAAAATTTTAACCCGATTCTACCCAATCGAATCTAACCTTGCTAACATTTTTCTGCTAAATGCATTGTGCAAATGTCTAAAAGTCGGACCACAGAAACGGATTTGTCATTTTATTGCTGTCAGCTCCTTTAATATATCGTTTTTGTATTCATTAGGAGGGTTACGTTTCACCAGAACAGGTTGTCACTCTTGAAATTCCAGCAGAATTTCTAGCAGAATGGGTACGTGCAGGCTATACCCATATTCATTTTGAAGCCATTCGTCTGGCTCTAAATTATCATGGAACAGCTGGAAAACCCGTGGTAGCGAGAATTGCATTATTGGATTCCAGATATTTGGAATATCAAAATGCATGTATTGCTACTATTGAAGCAACTCTGAACTCTAGCCTTGTTATGGTCACACTCTTTCCAAATTTTACTATGGCGTTAGCAGATACCAACTTGACCACAGCTTTGAAGGTCCAGATCCAAATTGCAGGAGCACCACTAGTAGCATTAACCATTGCTGCAACCCTTCATTACTAGATTGTCTATAGAATTCAAGATCATCAGACATGTGACAGATGACTCCCTTCTCATCTCAGTAAACACAAATGATCAGCCTCATTGTGTTCACGTTCCAAGAAAAATTCCCAGGAAGGAACTTATCAAACTTCTCCCAGAAAAATGGATTACTAGCTATGAACAACTTCTTGAACATAGCCAACCAATCCAGTCTACCTCAAGTAAAATTACTTCAAAGGAAGATGGAACGACAGAGATAAAGTTTGATCACAGTCATCTTCAAAGTCCAAAAAATCCCAATATTTTTCCGACCCAGTTAATGATGCAACCAATTGAAAAACCAGCCCAAGAACATGATCCTAGGGATCCAGATTGTTATTGTTCACTATGCGAACCAGGTCCAGAAAGAAGTCTGATACAAAGTTTTTCTTCAGAAGGAAGACCTTTGTACATGTTCAAGGATGAAAAAATAGGATATTGTCCTTGGGATCTTCATTGTTCATGTGATTTCTGTGCTGATGACAGAATGAGTGCTTGGATTGATGGTCTCAATAATTCTGCATCCAAGCCAAGAAAGAAGAAGAAAACTAAAAATTCCACTCAAACTAAGTTTTATAAAAGATGGATGGAAGGAGATCCAGATATTAGTCCTCTTGGAGAAGATAATGGTAAATTTGTTTACCTTGTTGATTATTCATCTCACAAACCTTCACCAAATAAACAAGTTTCTCCAGAACTTTTTAATCCTTCACCACCTTCTCCAAAACCATCCTCTCCACCACCACAAAATCCAAACTTTTCACGAAAACAAAAGCTTTTCTCTCAGCCATGTTACAAGAAAATAAATAAATGGGTTAAGAAAAACCCAAATTTCCTTGATTCTCAAAAATCAAATTGTGATTTATAAGGTTTATTCCATTTAGTTTAGTATGATCTATAATTTTAATGTTTGACTTGATACTTTTCGAATTAAGGAATTTGTTTTCACATTTGATTATTAGGTTTTTGTTATAAATACTTTTATATTATATTTGTGAGATTTGTTTTTTGAATTTATTAATATAAATACAATGCAATTATAAATATAGGTTCGAGCAATTGTAAAATAAAATTAAACCAATATAAATTATAAGTAGATAAAAAATAAAAATATAATCAGATAAAATTTACGTATGATAATTGTGCATGATAAAATTAATTATCTACACATGATTTACATACGTCACAACTCAAACTTGAATACTTGAAAACTTAGGGCTTTAACTTTTACCAATAATACTATGACATTTATAAGGTATTTTTATTCGATTTATATTTTGTAAGATTTATTATTGTAATTGAATTATGAATTCCTAATATATTTTGTGATATATTTTGAGTAATTTGTTTAAATTTTAGAGAAAATATTGTGAGTTTTTAATTTTGTATAATTTATTTGCATGTTAATTTTTTTTTATAACTTTAGCTTTATATTGTGTTTATATTATGTTCCCATCATGTATTAATTATTCCTATATCTATGTCATATTTTATTTTATCCGTATTTTATGTAATTTGTTATAAGAATAAAACTAAGACATTAAAAACCAACTTTCTCACATTAGATGAATTAATCATTCAATCAATTCCAACAATTTTATAATTCTAGTTATAAAAAATACATGTTTATATAAAAATAGTTATTTAATATTTATGTGTATATATTAATAAAGTATTGATATTATTGACAAAGGTTGAAATTTCAAGTCTTTGGGTATTAGGGTTGAGAGTCATCATGCATAATTATCATGCATGTGTCTCTAGTCCAATCATATGTTTGTTAGTATATACAATTTTTAATCCAATTGATTGGTTTTAACTTAATCCGTTTATACTTTATATTAATTTTGATTTTATTTTATAATTACTTAAACATACCTTTGTAATTGTATTATAATTACATTATATTTATACTTATAATTTTTTTATGAAATATAAACATTTAAAAAAAGAGAAGAGAAATTAAATCAAATTTAGATCCAGAATAAACTAAATCATGCCAATAATTATCATCTATAAATATGGATTTGTAAATTAAACCTAATTTTACCTGAAGACTGTACCACCGACCGGGCAATAAGTATTTTACAAATAATTAAAATTTGCATAAGGTTATTTAATATTTTTTATTCATAAAATTATTTACAAAATAAAGATTTAGTTAAGATATAAATTTAATATTTTTAATATTACAAAAGAGAAACATAATATTATATATAACAGTAAAAGTAACATAAGTAATTTAAGATTTGTATTAAATATTGCAATAGTTTTTATTTTTCTCATTATGAGAATTAAGCAAAAGTATTGGCAGATTTATACTATAGTAAAAAATGATGTATAGTTAAAATTATTATAAATTTGTTGATTGAGTTTATTTGGTTAGTATTGGTATTAGTATTATTATCAGTGTAAAAGAATAAGAGTTTGAGTGTGTTAAAATATATTATCTTCTAAATTAATTATTGAAAAGAGACTATAGATAATTTTGAATATTGTTTGAAAAAGATGTTATCAAATTTATAAATTTTACAAAAAATAAAATTGTTAATTTTGTACCTTTAAAATTCTAGAAAAATAGGAAGGCCAAAAATAAAAGTTCACCTGTACTTTTTATTGTAATAAATACGCAAGGTATAGAATTAAGGGGTGGAGACCAGCTGGCACTTGACAATGTGATTTTGGTGTAGTTCATTAAATACGAGAAGATATGAACCACAAATTTGGATCTATAAATTAAGCGCAAAGGCTTCACCAGGGACTGCTCAAGTCTCCCTTCGCGCCCTTTGCATCCTTGTTCTTCTAACACGATTTCAAGGTATGAATATTCCAATCTTTAGCTTTCATCATTCCATTTTTTTAATTAGAAAAATCACTATTTTCTCTCCTTCATTTTTCAAACATTCAGTAGAAGTAGAAGTTTATACATGTTCTTATCTCATTTTCATTGATATCAAAACTTGCCTCCCATTCATTTGAAGATGCGACTAACAAAGGAGTTTGTTATCTAATTTATAGATGGAGATTACTATAAAGGAGTCTGCTATGGTACGTCCAGCTGAAGACACTCCCAAACGAAGTCTGTGGAATTCCAATTTAGATATAGTAATGATAAGATACCACATCCCTACTGTATACTATTACAAGCCAAATGGTTCTTCTGATTTCTTTGATACTGGAAGGCTTAAAGAAGCTCTGAGCAAGATTCTTGTCCCATTTTACCCTGTTGCTGGAAGGTTGGGGTATGATGAAAATGGAAGACTTGAGATAATATGCAACGGTGAAGGAGTTTTATTCGTTGAAGCTGAAACTACTTCGGTCATGGAACATTTGATTGGTTATTTTACTGAGAACTCTCAAGTTTTACGTTTAGTCCCTAAAGTCGACTATTCTGGAGGAATATCTTCCTATCCACTTATTGTATTGCAGGTAATCAGCAAACATTTCACCGAAAAAAGGATATAAAATATAAAGGATTATATAATAATAGTTTATTTATTATGTGTGTATTTTACCAGGTAACTAAGTTCAAATGCGGTGGAGTTTGTCTTGGAGTAGGGATTCAACATACTTTAGGAGATGGCGCAGCGGCTCTTCATTTCATCAATAGTTGGGCTGACACTTCACGGGGCTTGACGCCTGCCATTGCACCATTCATTGATCGTACTCTTCTTCGTGCTCGGGACCCACCAATGCCTAAGCTCCACCATGTTGAATATGACCCTTCACCGGCATTGAAGTCTGCATCAAAATCTCAATCAGATGATCATAAGCCATCCATTGTCTCCACCTTTGAGCTCACAGCTGATCAATTGAACACCCTGAAAGCCAAAGCAAATGTTGCAAATGCAAACGGTGGTATAAAATATAGCAGCTTCAACATCTTGGCTGCACATATATGGCGTTGTGTAAGTAAAGCACGGGGTCTCTCAGCTGATCAAGATACGAAGCTGTATTTTCCAGTTGACGGTCGATATAGATTGGATCCTCCGCTCCCACCAGGCTACTTCGGCAATGTAATCTTTACGACTGCACTAATTGCTCAAGCTGGTGATCTCGAAACCGAATCGTTTACTGACACCATAAAGAGGATTCATGAACAATTAAATCAGATAAATGATGAAAATTTAAGATCAGCTATTGATTACATTGAAAAAGTGCCTGATTTAAACACCTTGGTTAGAGGACCGCATACTTTTCGATGCCCAAACCTTGTTGTTGTTCCATGGATCTGGTTGCCTATATATGAGGCAGATTTCGGATGGGGTCGTCCCATATATATGGGGCCAGGGAATGTCGCCCAAGAAGGTAAAATTTACATACTACCAAGTCCAACTAACGATGGGAGTTTGACACTGGCAGCTCGTTTAGAGATCCCTCATATGAAAGTTTTTGAAAAACTTATTTATGAGTTTTAATAGTTATGTCACCGGTGTGTCGCGCATTTATTTTTATTTTTATTTTGTGGTTAACGGATTGTAATGGAAGTTATTGCAGGAGTTGATCTTGAGTATGGATCATTTAATGATTGTTTTATGAAGTTTGGTGTTTCCTTTTTTTTGCTTTGAATGTGCATTTCTTAATGGAGATTACTTTTTTGGGTGAACAATGGAAATGAGTTTTAAATGCATGTGCTATGGAAAGTTGAGATGATAACAATTTCTTACAAATGTTAAATCATCTTTTGGGGAGGATGTATGACTAAGCCGTGTTAATTTAGGAATTAAGAGTATTACAAGGTTACAAGGTTATTGCGTATGCCTCCGATTTTGTAAATCGAAAAATCATTTTGATTATATATATTGCAACTTAATTGATTTATTTAAAACTGTTTTGCTTACAATAAAATTGGTTTAACAAAACAATAATACTTATAAAAACAATAAAATAGAATTGACAACGATATAAATTGAGATGCTAATCTTTTATGTAGCAACAATGCTATTGTTTGCTAAATATTATTTTACAATAATTTTTAATTGATTGTGTAATATATTATACAACGAATGAATGTTATTGTCAAAAAATTTATTTTAATAATCAAATCATTTATATAGTCACTTCCTGTAATTTATTTTAGGCATATGGTTGCCTATATTTGATGCAGATTTGGGATGGGGTCGTCCCATAAATATGGGGCCAGAAAAGATCGTCTATGAAGGTAAAATTTACATAATACCAAGTCCAATTAACGATGGCAGCTTGTTATTGGAAATTCGCTTGGAGACATTCACATCAAACTATATGAGAAACTTTTTAGGAATTTTGACAATTATGTACTCATATTATGTTTATGTTTCTTTTCCATGTCGGGTCAATTTTTTTATTATTTCCTTGTCATATATACAAAATTTTTATTGTTATGTTTATGTTAAATATTATTATGTTTTTATGCTTGAATTTTTATAAGTACTAGAAATCAATTAAAAAGTCTAGAAAGAAATGATCCACCAATTTTTTTCAATTAAAGAAAATAAAAATTTAATCTTTTGCTTTCTATTCCAATTTTTTTTTTAAGGATGGATAAAATTTGATTTAATTCAAAAAAAATCAAATTTCGAGTTATTTCTTATTTATATATGATGGAGATTTTGGATCAAGTCGTCCCATATATAAGGGACCAACAAAATGCCGTCTACGAGGGAAAATTTTACATAATACAAACACTAATAATGAAGGTAACTTGTTATTGGTGACTCGCTTGGAGACATCTGACATGAAACTTCTTTATAAATTTTAATAATTATGTTTATTTTACAGTGTCTCAAACATAAATGTTGAATATAATAAATGATTTTTTTTTAGTTGTAATAGAAGTTATTGCAGTGATTGGTCTCGGGTATGGATCATTTAATGATTGATTTAGGCAGTATGGTGATTTCTTTTTTCTTTGAATGTTGGAAGGTAGATTAAATTGCATTTGTTAATGGAAATGATTTGTTAGTGAATGGGCTTTAGAACGTTGAGACGATAACAATTTCTTATAGAAGTTAATGATCAATAGAGAGGATGTATGACCAAGCAGTGTTAATTTAGGGTATATTTGATTGATTTTAAAGAAAGTTACAATAAAAGTTTACACAGATCGAAAAATAATTTTTTTCATGGATTAATACAAAATTTGCTAGGTTGGTATTAAATTATTTTTAGCATCTAAATTTAGATTCTATTACACTTTGATACTCCTATAGTATCTTGGATAGAATTTGATAGTGTGGCATCGGTAACAAATAATACAATGATACATAGCACCTTCATATCATTAGTCTTAATAATTTTTTTTTTGAAAATAAATAAATTTATAAATGAAATTATAAAAATGATTTCATGTTGAGAATGATCTTGAACAAATTGTTGTCCAGATTTAGATGAACTTGGATACTAGTTACTTCAAATTCATTCTGAATTTGAGTTCTTTAGTAATTTTATTTATTCTTAATTTTTTAAAATATTAATTTTTATATTGTTATTTTTAAAATTATAAAAAATAAAATCTAAAAAAATCTATTTTTAAAAATCTAAATTTATAAAAATTATTTCATGTCAAGAATGAACCTAATGTTTATCTAGTTTTAGATGAACTTGGACAACAACTTGTCCAAATTCTTTTTGGACGTGATTTTTTTAGTAAATTTATATATTTTTAATTTTATCAGGTTTTTAAATTATTATTTTGAAATTAAAAAAGTATGAAAAAAAATATATAAATGTATAAAAAGAATTATTTCAGGTCTAGAATAAACATTGACAAATAATTATCCAGATTTTGAAGAATATAGGCATGATTTTATCTAGATTCATTTTTAAACATGTTTTTTTAATAATTATATATATTTATAAAAAATTAATTATACAAATATTGTAATAAATAAAATCAAATATTAACATATCCATACTTTATAAAACCTCCATGACATAATAATTTATAAATAGTAACAAATAAAAAAATAAAATTACAAAAGAAACATGATGAAACTAGACAAAATGACGTCTAGAGTCTTTTGAATCTGAACTTCTATTTCCCCATGTTATTTTGGATGTAAAATATTTTTTATAATTTAAAAAGTGGATGTTGATATTTCAAAGAATGTCCAGAATTCGATGAATATGGACCTCAGTTTATCCATATTAATTTAAACTTACATTTTTAGTAATTTTATAATTTTTTATAAAATGTCAATTTTTTATATTGTTGTTGTAAACAATAATTTTGATTATCTTTATACAATAGTATTTTATATATTTAATTAAAATTATACCAGTTATATAATCTTTTTACTGTAGTATACAAATTAATTTTAATTTTTGTGATCGGAAGGAGACAACTTTTGACTAAATGAAAGAGAATTATCAAAATTATTCCTAACCATTAGATTTGTTGTTAAGCATTTTTCAAGTGGAAAGAAAGGGTTTTGTTATGAAAAAAAAAAGAGTAAAAACAAGCGAAATAAAAAAGTAAAGGGATAAGTATATTTTTTTATGTTGCTACATTCACTTTAAGAAAAAGAGCAAATTTAATACGATAATTGATTTGCCGACAGATGTAGTAGTTAATTCGGGTCAATTCCGCACTTAAGGAACTTGTTTTCTATACAATTTAGTAATTTACATTATGTTTTTAGTATTTAAGCCTTAGGATTAAATATTAGTAAAATAAGTGTTTTTTAACTTTTTTTTTGGTGAATTTTTTAACATATTTTATAAGTGTTATAACCCAATAGGCTGACACGAGCCTTAGGTACTGCTAATATGTTTAATTAAGTGTTTAGGATAAAAATTTATAGGCCGGATTGACATGGAAACAAATGACGAGTGATGCACAAGCTTCCTAGGATGTCAAAGCACAAAACGAACGACACAAGGCAGAAATTGTGGGTCATGTCGCACCATAGACATGGTGGGGCACGACACAGGTAATCAATTTCCTACCCAAGTATGTCGGGGTTATTTTCGTCCACGCAATCAACCTTATATGAAGACATAGGACGTGTCGAATACCTAATTTATATTATTAAAGTATTTCAGTTTATTTTCTTTTGCGTTTGATTTAATTATTTATTCCAATCAATCAATTTGCTACTCCATTTCTCATTCGATATCAAATCCATGATTATTCAAAAAAAAATTCTCTTTTGAATCAATCGTGGTTTTCACATGATTTATTTAATTGGAATTAAGATTATGAACAGCATAAACGACTAAATCCCTTAGGGGAGATTAACAAGTGGATGGGGATGTGATTAATGAATGATTTAGGGTTTCTCGAGAGAGGTTAGTTAGTATGAATTATGTGTTCTTAAACCACTAGGATTGACAAACCTAGGAAGTTATCATAAGTTAGACGAGGTCGGGAGATAAGCCGAATCGAGTAAATCATAATTTATCTTGGTTGAAAAAGTGAGGTTGGAAGATAAGTGAGTATAAACCAATTGATTTGTTAATTAGAGGTTGGGAGGTAATAATTGGTTAATTGGTGGCTAAGCCACTCTAAAACCCTAATAAGAATATAGTTGCAAACCCTAAAGCGAGTTAATCTTCTTGATTGGTTTATTGATTTTTATCGTTTGTTTATTTTTCTTATTTATTTATTTTTGCTATTTATTTTTTCTCCTTAATTCATTTTATGGTTTATCGTAATATAGGAATTAATTAGTACTACTTAAACTTGTTATTGTAAAAAGGTTTTTGTAATTTATTCCATCCTTCATTGGGTACGAACCTTGGAATACTTTCAAGTATTTCGTTGTACAAATTATATTACAATTTGACACGTGCACTTGCGGACATCTTTGTTCTCAATTCTTATACTTTTGGTGTTATATTTTTACTATAAACGATAACTTGTTTATAGGAAGTTAAGTTGTTGGCATCATTATCGGGGAGGTTTCGACAATAAATTGTGAAAATATTTTTTTATAATTAATAAGATAAGTAGGAATGTTAGGACCTATTGTTACAATTTTAATTTTTGTTTATTTTTATTTTCTTTGCAAGTCGTTTATGACCTGAAGCTTTGGCATTCCAATCGAACCATACTAAGATCTGGAGGAACTTACCAGGTGTAATCGTCAAGCAATGAACAATGATCCACCCGGTAATTAGTTTACCTCGGGAAAACCCATTATTCGAAGATCTATGAGAGCAACAAAGTAATAACCAGGAAGAAATCCCAATGGCTCAGCGAACATTGTGCAAGTATGCCCTACCTACATTAGATGCGGTGCGAGGAAGCATAGAATGGCCGATGATTAACACCAATAATTTTGAGATAAAAATGGTCACGATTCAAATTATCCAAAACACGTTACAGTTCAATGGCAACATGGTTGAAGACCCGAATCAGCACTTGAAGCGATTTCTTCAACTATGTGACACTTTCAAGTATAATGGGGTATCCGGTGATGTAACACCCCAAACCCAGTTCGGACGTTACGGCCTGATCCGGCGTGTCACATTGAAGTGTTTTAGCGAAAACCATGTTTTCATTGAAAACCTTTCTTAAAATAAGAGAGAATCTTAACTAAAAACTTGTTCAGACATAAGATTTGATGAAAATAAAGCACTTAGAAATTTTAGTTGCGGAAGCGTAGAAACATACTATAACTTAAGAAATCCATGTTCAATGAAAATAATAATAATAATTCAAATAATAATAACATAATGAAAACCTTATTAAAATCTGGTCTGAACCTTATTACAATCTGGTCTGAGCATACTTAAAAAGAAATAAAAACTTAAATGCTTAAAAAAAACCAAGTCCAATTTATCTTGCTAGCCGGCCACCCAGAGTCTTTCCTGACATCGAACCTTCTACTGAGCATCACCTGAAAATAAAATAAAAAAGGGGGGTGAATTTTCGCAAACTCAATGTGTACAACCCTCTATGAAGAAAAAAAACAAGCATTCAAAGAAGTATCATCAAACATGCAATGCAAACCCATCCAAATTATCCATTCGCTACACACCAGCTCCGTCCCCCATCACACCATGTGGGGATATAAATATCGACCCACCCAGCCCACACACCAATGGTAGCCCGGTTGCGGAACTACCTTCATTTACATATTGGGCTTTAAAAGTCGTTGGTGGATCCATGATTGTCAAGCGACCATGCGATCCTCATATACTTCCTCCGTTTCATATTTTCCATCCCATAGGCAACCTAAGCAGAATATCATATGTATGCAGCAAATAGGCATGTCACATTCAATAAACTTACATTTAACACATAGGGGTATTTTGGTCATTTTTGCCTTTAAGGGCATTTCGATAATTTTCCCTTAATTATGGTTTTCACTTACCTTGGCCCGTTAACAAGTCCCACGAGCTAAGATGAATGAATACTATGCACCAGGTAGGATTCCAGAGAAGAGGAGGTGTCATTAAGATCGCTTAAGTACCAAGCTCTCCCTAAATCCAATCCTAGACATGCATATACCCGTTGCCACAACTTAACCCTTTGACTTGTCCACGATCGCAATATATTAATTAAGTTTTATGAAGTTATCATATATTAGGCCCAAAACCCCTTACAAAGTCCAAACATATTCACATACCTATATCTGGCCCATTAAGCCCAGTCATATTCATATAGCCCATTAGGCCCAAATCACTTGTATATGGCCCATTAGGCCTAGACACATTTATATGGCCCGTTAGGCCTAGTCACATTCATATTCATGTTGACATACAAATTCCTATCACATAGCATCAATATTCAGTTTTTGCCTATTATGGGCCTAATAACCCATCGGGCCCATTTAGCCCATTTCGACTTGTATGGCCAAATCACAACCCAAGTCCACGGAATCGCCGGTGGGTCTCAGGAAACCTATCGGTCTCTCCCTTACGAGTGTTCACGCACTCGCAAGACCACCGTAGCCAAACTTTTAGCTTTTCGGCATTTCGGCATTTCGGCTTTTGCCGATTCATTGTGTGTGTGCAGCGTATGTACACACCTGGTAAGCAAGCGTGATGCGATCTCCTTAGCCCAAACCTATAATCGATAACACTCAACGATTAATCTTACATACTTATCGAATACTTTACCAAAAGCTAGAATCTCACCTTAACCTTACCTTGCGCGATAAGTATAATAACCCTTTCACTAACCACGATCAACTCCTAGATCTGCACCAATCGTAACTATTAAAACCAGAATAATAGGTGACTCGTATCCAACACAAGTCCCCTTACCTTACTATGGCTATTCGGCCAACCTTAGCCAATGGATGAGAATACTTACCAAAACCGCAAACACCTAAAGAGCAATTTGGCAGAGAGTTAAGATCCGAGATCCGATACTAATTCCTTACCAAAGTTGATCGAAAGATTGAGGGATAATAATCGATACCTAGCAAAGAAAACCGATTGGAAGAGCAACACTTACACTAGATTTGGTCAAAGAGTATTCAGCCCTTGAGAGATTCGGCTTTTCGACTTTTCAAATTTAGTATAGTGAATAAGGTTTATTTGGTATAGATTAAAGAAGAAGAGTAGAAGAAGAAATTGGCCAAGTGAAACAAAGAAAACTGTGTAGAGAAGAATAGAAATCGGCAGGAAGAAAAGAAAGAAAACAAAAAGGTTTTCGGCTTTTTGGATCTTGAAAAGAAAAGGGTTTTCGACTTTTAGGGAAAAGGGGTTTCTAGCAACAAGGTGAAGAAAAATTTTGGCAGTAGCCTGGAAACCTCGTATTCAGCCCCTATTTATAGCCCTTATAGCTAAATTTTCCATGCCCAATTCCCAATTCAGCTCCATCACTTCTCTCTTCTCATCTCCTCGTTTTTCTCCCTGATAACCCCTTGATCTTTTCCTTAATTTTCTCTCCTGAACACTTCCCTTGGAGTCCTCTTTCACGCCACTACCATCCTTCTAGAAGGCCAAAATTAAACTTCTAAAAATACTAAGCTAGGATTCGAACCTTGGATCTCTTTGCTAGCTACTAACGCCACCTCCCTACTCTCTAAGTGGCGTAACTTAGCCACTTTTCCACAAGGCTTTTTGATGCTATTTTTTCCCTATTTTTATTAAAAGCCCAACTACTTTCCAACACTGATTCTTTTAATAGTTAAACTATAATTTCATTTATTCCTAGGTTCAAACTCAAACCCTAATTAAGACCTACGATTTAATTATGACTTACGATAATTATCACATGGCTAGGAACATAAAACACAATTTTTATCAAAATCGAAAACAAAAAAATTTTAAGATTTCGGGATTTTTGGGTTTCGGGATTTTTGTGGCGTTACAACTCTATCCCCCTAAAAAAAAATTTCATCCTCGAAATTTCCAACTACCCAATAGTCGCATCGCCTAGGTTACACCACTGCGCTTCTGCTGCGCACTCTATTTCTAATTTCAAAATAGATAGATCACACACCATGGATAAAGTACGTACCAGTATTCACTTTTGGAGCGTCTTCATCCTCTTGACGACGTGCTGCATAGACCAAAGTTGGCTGTCTTACCTCAGCATGACCAGCACCTCTGCCCGGTGCTCCACGAACTAAACCGTTTCCACCCCTGGCCTAATCACGGCCTCTCGGCGGCAACTGTCCATCCCTTGGTGGCTGAGCACCACCTTGACCTACTGCTGGCTCTCGACCTAGCGTTCGAGGGCAATCCTTGATCCTATGCTCCATAGACCCACAAGCAAAACAAGCTCCCGTCCTCTTCCAACACTCGCCTCTATGGCTTCTCCCACAATCAGCACAAGGTGGCACCCCTGGATTAACAGCAGGGTGCCCTGCTCTAACTGGCCCATTAACTCTGGCTCTAGCCCTAGGCCTCTGATCAACACCAAAAATCTCATCCTCCTTTTTATCCTTACCCCTTTCTTTCTCCCTATTTAAGCGCTTAGTGTGTTTAACCTCCTTCGCTATCTTTACTTTCTCCACCAATTTTGAGAAAACTCGCTCCCTTTGTGGAGCTATCAATACCCTAAGGCTGTCTCTCAGTCTGTCCTCAAACCTAACACAACGCTCATAGTCCGTTGCCACTATTACTCTTGCATACCTACTAAGGCGTAGAAGCTCTGCCTCATACTCCGCCACCGATTTGTTCCCTTGAGTCAAATTCAGAAACTTTTTCCTTCTAGCATCGACATAGTTTGCACCCACATACTTTCCTTGGAATGCAGCCTTGAAAAACTCTCAAGTGACCCGCTCCGGTTGGGTGCCCTTTTTCACTGTCAGCCACTACTGGTAGGCTTCTTCCCTAAGTAGTGACACGGCTCCTTTGAAATTTTGCACAGATGAGTAGTCCAGGTCCTCCATTATCCTTTCACTGGCCTCCAACCAATATTTCGCCACATTAGGAGCCATGCCAGCCATGCCCTTAAAAATCTCAGCCCGGTTCGAACGAAGTCGCTCTAGAATGGACCCCCAATTTTAGCTGCCTTTATTGGGCCCAACGACCCTTTCCAAAATTCTCAGCATTGCCTGCAACAATGCATCTTCTCCCGCGGCCCGATCATACGGTCCATTCCTAGCCACAGGTGAGGCCGGAGCCTCTTCTACTCCAACATCGGGCATATGGCCCGATGCCGACGATTCAGCCCTAACACTTCCGCAGCCTCAGCTACGGCCTCTTGCACCTCTTCTAGCATTCATCGTCGATTTGCGTATTATCTAGATTAGAAATTTTTATGAAGTCTTGGTTAGTTTTGATAATTAACCCGATGTTTTATGGAAGTAATTAAAGAGAAGATTGTTTTCGAAAATCCTCTACAGTTTTAAGTTCCTGCGGGCTTTGGTTCCATTCCAACAAAATCATCTAAAGTAGCCCTCTAACTATCTACTGTTTAATAATTTAAACAAACTTTAGAATAAGAATACTTACTTGGTTCGACGTCAGAGACTCGGTGTGCCGCTTAGCAAGACTTCCTCTTTTCCAAAACATTGTAAAAAAACAAATTTAAAAAAAAAAAGAATCCAAGTAATAAGACCCAATTCACAGCCTGAGTTTTACAATCGGGTTCTGATACCACTAAATGTAACACCCCAAATTCGGTCTGAACGTTACGACCTGATCCGGTGTGTCACATTGAAGTGTTTTAGCAAAAACCGTGTTTTCATTGAAAATCTTTCTTAAAATAAGAGAGAATCTTAACTAAAAACTTGTTCAGACATAAGATTTGATGAAAATAAAGTACTTAGAAATTTTAGTTGTGGAAGCATAGAAAACATATTATAACTTAAGAAATCCATGTTCAACTTCTCGTAGATACAATGAAAATAATAATAATAATTCAAGTAATAATAACATAATGAAAACCTTATTACAAATGCAGTCCGAGCATACTTAAAAAGAAATAAAAACTTAAATGCTTAAAAAAAACCAAGTCTGATTTATCTTGCTAGCCAGCCACCCAGAGTCCCTCTTGACATCGAACATTCTACTGAGCATCACCTGAAAATAAAATAAAAGAGGGGGTGAGTTTTCGTAAAATTAGTGTGTACAACCCTCTATGAAGAAAAAAAACAAGCATTCAAAGAAGTATCATCAAACATGCAATGCAAACCCATCCAAATTATCCATCCGCTACACACCAGCTCCGTCCCCCGTCACACCATGTGGGGATATAAATATCAACCCACCCAGCCCACACACCAATGGTAGCCCAGTTGCGAAACTACATTCATTTACATATTGGGCTTTAAAAGCCGTTAGTGGATCCACGATTGTCAAGCAAGCATGCGATCCTCATATACTTCCTCCGTTCCGTATTTTCCATCCCATATGCAACCTAAGCAGAATATCATATGTATGCAGCAAATAGGCATGTCACATTCAATAAACTTATATTTAACAAATAGGGGTATTTTGGTCATTTTTGCCCTTAGGGGCATTTCGGTAATTTTTTCTTAATTATGGTTTTCACTTACCTTGGCCCGTTAACAAGTCCCGCGAGCTAAGATGAACGAATACTATGCACCAGGTAGGATTCCAGAGAAGAGGAGGTGAGTCATTAAGATCGCTTAAGTACCAAGCTCTCCCTAGATCCAATCCTAGACATGCATATACCCGTTGCCACACCTTAACCCTTTAACTTGTCCATGGTCGCAATATATTAATTATGTTTTATAAAGTTATCAGATACTAGGCCCAAAACCCCTTACAAAGTCCAAACATATTCACATACCTGTATCTGGCCCATTAAGCCCAGTCATATTCATATGGCCCATTAGGCCCAAATCACATTTATATGGTTCGTTAGGCCCAGACACATTTATATGGCCCGTTAGGCCCAATCACGTTCATATTCATGCTCACATACAAATTCCTATCACAAAGCATCAATATTCAGTTTTTGCCTATTGTGGGCCCAACAGTCCATCGGGCCCATTTAGCCCATTCTGACCTGTATAGCCAAATTAAAACCCAAGTCCACAGAATCGCTCGTGGGTCTCAGGAAACTTATCAGTCTCTCCCTTACGAGTGTTCGCGCACTCGCAAGACCACCGTAGCCAAACTTTCGGCATTTCGGCATTTCGGCTTTTGCCGATTCATAGTGTGTGTGCAGTGTATGTACACACCTGGTAAGCAAGCGTAATGTGATCTCCTTAGCCCAAACCTACAATCGATAACACTCAAAGATTAATCTTACATACTTATCGAATACTTTACCAAAAGCTAGAATCTCACCTTAACCTTACCTTGCGCAATAAGTATAACAACCCCTTCACTAACTGTCATAGCCCATTTTTTCCCGGCCCATTTCAGTATTTAAAATAATAAATCCCCAAAAAATAAAAATAAAACAAAGTCCAAGTCCAGTACAAAATTACAAACATATAATTTGGCCCGATCGGAATGGTCCATTACTTGAAAAGATTTAAGGTCTATCTACAAGCTTGACTCATATGGAATATAATCTTCAATGATATGAAATCTTAGATGTGATATGCAATCTTAGATATGATTGCAATCTTAGATATGATATGCAATCTTGAAGATATGATCTTGTAATCTTGGAGATTTAATTTGTAGATATCCTTTAATCTTAACCGTTAATGTAATTGATCTGTACCGTTGGATTTGGGGAGGCTCAACTATAAATAGAGGCCTCTCCCCTCATTGTAAAACAACTTGACTTCACTTGAGTTTTGGGAAGCAATAAAAATTCTTGAGAGCATTCACTCAAATTTCTCTCCCTCTTGCGTTCTTATTCTCTGTGGTTTGTTATTATTTTATTCTTCATCTATCTTAGTTTTTCAACCTTTTTTTTATTTTAATTTCTTCATTTTTCAAATATGTATATTTATTCCTATCTTTTATACATTTGATTATGTATTTTATATATTATAATATTTAACCTTTTTATATAGTTTATTTTCAAATATATATTTTCTATGCATGTATATATATTATATTATCATTTCATGTATTTTGAACTATTGCATTATATTTTTATAATTTGTAAATGTTTTATTTATTCATTTTTTTAGTGTATGTCATTTATCTTATTTGTGCATAGTTTCATTTTTTTATATGCTATGTTTAATTATTTCTGTTATGTGCTATTTTATGATATATATTGTTGTATAATTTTTGCATGTATTATGTTTTTCTTTTAGTTTACTCATGTTTTTATTTGTTTATTATCTTATATTTACCCAAGTATGATTTTTTTATTAAACGTATGTTCATGTTATTTAGTTTTGTCTTAATGATATTATTTATTTTTGTATGGAAATGTTAGAATATTTTGTACATCTATGCTTCATGATGCATTAATATGTCATCCTAAAACGTCATTTAAAATAATATTCCAAGGTTTTTTTTTTAAAAAAAAGGCAATGTTTGATGTTTGGAAACTTCGAGAAAGGTAGTGCCTAACTTCATCAAGTTGCGACTTTTCTCGTTGAATTCGAGTAGTCAAAGCACCCTTCTAAGTGATTTTGAGTTTTCAAAACTTAAATAATTATTTCGAAATTTCAAAACATAGTGTCCTAACTTACTGGATATGGCGTTTTGTTATTTCGAGATAGAAATTTTTGAAAGACGAGCTTAGTTTCGAAGGTTTTAAAATGTTGCGTCCTAACTTACTGGATGTGATGTTTTGACTCTTTTGAAATAAGTGAGCCTTAATTTTCAAAATTGAGACATTCTAATTAAAAGAGGTTTGCATCTTAAAAATTTCAAATTTCCGACATTAAAGACACTTGATAATCAATTAGGTACCAATTTTTGGGCGTTACGAGGGTGCTAACCCTTCCTTGTACGTAACTGACTCCCGAATCCGTTTTCTCAACTTTCGTAGACCAAAATTAATGTTTTAAAACAAAACATTTTATAAGGTGATCCAATCACCTAAAAAGATTGGTGGCGACTCCCATTTTCGTTTTTCTTAAAGTTGATTCCCATTTTCGAAAACTCGATTTAAAAATGGTCTCGACAGCTCAGCAACTCCGCTGGGGACTAATAAGAGAGTTAAGCCGTGTAGTTGATTATCTCTTGTTTTAATATCGAAAATTAAAAAATTTAAAATTTAATCCTCTTTGCATTACATGTGTTTGTATTATTGCATGTGTTGCTATATTCTGATACGCATTGAATTTGCATGACCGTTGTGGTCACACCCTTAAGTGGGAGTGAGAAGCTATGCCTTCGTGAGGTTTTCGCCTCCGTGCAGGATAGTGGATCACTTTCGGGAAACATCCGTACCTATGGTTTCACGAGATTTTCATCTCCGTTTAGCCATAGGGAAATGTATTCCCCTGAACTGAACTCGATTCAAATGAGCCTATAATGGGTGAGGATCGAGGAATCTGTTGGTTCGGGTACCTCAAACTTTAGAAACAAACTACATATAGAAAAATCGTAAGAGCTCAATATAGATAGAATTATACATAGGTTATCTTTGTGTTTATTAATATCATATGATACTGACTATTTTCTTTCTTTTGTGCATGTCATTTTGTATTTAAAAGGTATCGATTCACGGTCAGTTTCTATGTTAGACAGTTTTATTATGGAGAACGGACTTCTTGATAGAATGGAGGGCAACGTTAACGTCCATAAATGGTCAAAGGAAACGCTGAAGGATACACATCAGAATTATAGGGTTATACTCGCATCAGCGTGGCGCAAAATAATCTCCAAGAGTTAAAGGAAATATGGGATTAATGGAGTAATGAAGCCAAGCAGTTGTTCTACAATAACTAAGGGGACTTGTAATATTTGCTTGATAGGAGGATAGATGAGCAATTCAAAGTGAGTGTAGGAGTATTGATGGACACTTCTACCATTATAGCATTTCTCTTTCATATGAAGACGGTTGCCATGTGGATGGTAAGGGTATTGGAAGGAAAGTGATTGATAGAGTGCATGAGACCTACAAAAATAAGTTGGATGGAAAGAATTTTGCCTACGATGGTAAAAAGCTCGTTTACTATAGGACCGCTACCAAACAACAAGCTTGAGTTTACTTATCAGAAACAATGGAAATGCAAGCCCCGATGGCCTGGATAGCTCAAGTAAGCGTGAAAGAAAGCGATTAAAGAAGACCGTATCATACAAAGACCTTTAGAGATTAGCTATGCTGTGAAGGTACTGAGGCAGGATGCTCTGCGTGGGTAGAAATCTGAAAGCTCTCAAGAAACATTGAGGATATAGGATATTATTTTAAGGTAGCACACTGCAGAACGGGATACCTACCTGTTCGCTAATCTATCTCAAAATAATCAGAACAACTTCACAGGTATTGGAGGAGGTGCCCTTAGCTGCACGGATTACCACACAGGTGAGGTCGTAGCTCAAACTCAAGAGGCAGCTGATTATTTACAGATATTGGCGGCACAGGCTGACATATTGAGCAATAATATGAGCTACAATTTGATCATGGCCAAGAGTTTGTTTTGTTGTTAAAACTTTAGGCATTAGGGCGAAAGCATATTTTTAATCCATTTATATGTAAAGATATTCTTTTTCTAAATAAAATTTTCTAAATGAGATTGGATCGAGATGGATACCTTTTGCATTCATTTACATCTTATAGCATTTTATTGCATCATTTGCATTCAAAATTATAAAAAGACCCTAATTAGTTAAAGTTATTAAAAAGAGAAAGAAAAAGAGAGAGAGAGAGAAGAGGGTCACGGCTAAGTGAAAAAGAAGTTGAATGGGAATTAACGACGTTCCCTTACATATCCCCGACTTTTTTGTGTCGTCGAGGGATAGCTTACCTTAGAAGGGGTGTTTAGAAATGAAAATCATCCCATCAATGTTATACATGAGGAAGGGACTGAACAAAAAAACCTTGAGGGCATTCGCCCTTACGAACCGGGAAGTTCTTTAAACAATTAGACTGCAGAAGAACTTCCTATAATCTTTAGGAATTTTACGGAGTAATATTCAGAACACTCTTGTTGCTCTAAAGCCTAGGAGTAATGAGATTTCTTTTGAGAAGAAGGCTCATGTTCAGACATTTTTATTTTCAATAAAACATACTTTTATTATTTATCCGAGTAAATATTCTTTCATTCTGATTCTTTTGACCTTTGACATTCTTTATAAATCTTCATTTCATGTAAATAGTCATTCTTGAATTCATTTATTCCTTGTATATTCTTTTGTGTGCCTATCATAGATCCCTAGATATCAATGACACAGGCAACGATACTACAGATTCAGAGTTCCTTTTGAGTGCGATATGTGTTTAGAAGAATCTCAGTACTTTGAAGGTGACAGAAATTGTGACTTGTTTTTGAATTTGTTGAAAATGGTTTTTACCCCATGAAGTGGTGGTAGGAAATATAGCCTTAGAGGAAGGAAAGATTGCGAAATTGGAATTAGCTAAGGAGACAAAACAAGACCTTGTTGAAACTATTATGGGAATTCAAAAATATGGTCCAAAGACGTATGCAGGAGGATTTGCAATTGCCAGGATAAACATGAGGTTTTGGGGCACTGTTGGTCTACCATGGAAAGGGATCGCATCAGTTGTACAATGAATGCCAAATTTAAAGGAGTCAAGACTTATGGGGCATGTATGTTATGGGCCCGAGCTCGTCAAAAGTTTCAAGCTGGCAATGACTCATCTTTGTGGACGTCAACTACTCCATTAAGAGGGGGAGATAGCTTCATATGCCAACATTACAAAGTCAAAAGTCATCCATTTCAAAAAAAAAAAAAGATTATACATAACTGCACAATGCCAAAAGTTTGCAGTCTTTTCAAAGATAATGCACCATACCATAGTACAACAAAGGTTGCCAAAAGAAAATAAAAAGAAGAAAAAAATAAATTACAGAAGATGACCAAGACTGGTAAAAATTGGCATAAGAAACTACCGCCTACTCTCTATGCTTACGCTAGGGCAAACACCTTCAATTCCAGGGGTGCATTGTTTGGCTTTCCTGAGCAGTCTGATGTGCCGTCAATAGTTGCGATGATTCGCTCCAGGCGGTGGCCATTGATTTCCAGTTATGGGGCATCAGGCCGTACACAGCCTCTGAAGCTTAAAATGATAGATTCTTTCTTCAAAACCAGTTTCTGACAAAATGGATGACGGTATCATGAAGGAAGCTCTCTTAGACTTCTATACAAGTTCAGGGAAGAGGAAACCTGATCAAATCATTATTTTCAGGGATGGGGTTAGCGAGTCTCAATTCAATCAAGTTTTGATCAAGTTATTGAGGCTTGCAAGTTCCTTGACAAGAAGTGGAACCCTAAAGATTGTGGTTATTGTTGTACGAAAAACCATCATACCAAGTTTTTTCAACAGGGATCTCCTAACAATGTGCTACATGGTACATGCTTCAGAAACATTATCGAGTCAGGGTGGGATGTATGCTCCGAGAGTAACCTTTGTACCTCAGCTTTCCAGGTTGAAGGATAAAGTCAGCAACTTCATTCTTATTTGCTGAGAATCATTGAACCATCTTTTTGTAGGGTTTGACAAACAACAACC
Organism: Gossypium anomalum; assembly: GCA_025698475.1. Classification (NCBI taxonomy): domain Eukaryota; kingdom Viridiplantae; phylum Streptophyta; class Magnoliopsida; order Malvales; family Malvaceae; genus Gossypium; species Gossypium anomalum. The sequence continues at coordinate 73,663,384 of CM046965.1, read as the reverse complement.
AGGACTGCTGTTGGGGCAAGCCCTTTCTCATGGGCTTATGAATCAAGATTTTTCCTCCAAGCTTTTGATGGAGTCAAGAATTGAATACCTCTAGTAAACTTGAAAGTATTCATCCTAAGAAAATGTACCAAGAATGGATGACACAAACTTATAACAAAGAAGGTTCGTCCAAAAGAATTTCATAAAGAAAACTTTGTGCTGAAAGAGATCCTTCCCATGCAAAAGGATACCGAATTGGGAAGGGCCATATGTTGCGAAGAGGGCTTTCTCTAGAGGTGCACTGATTTTGACAAGAAATGGATAGGAAAAATTTATCTGATCCAGTGAATTAGGACTCGGTCAAGGAGTACTTTGTCTGAAGGAGAAGGGAAGCCAAGGTGAAAACCCGAAAAGGGCACTTTGGGACTTCTATTTCAAAAAAAAAAAAGGAAAAAAATAAAAGAAAAAGAGAAAAAAAAAAGAAAAAATGGAGAGGCTAAGGTGAAAACCTGCAAAGGGCACCTTGAGACCAAAGGGGTTTTGAGTTGAAAACCCGAAAGGGCAGCTCAAATTTAGAAAGTCATGCAGTGACCTTACTATACCAGATTCGACGAGAAGTGAAGTATGTTACATATCGAGGCATCAACGAATTACTTTGGATCTTTTAAACACATGTTGAACTCAAGAAAGTCTTCATGAAGCTAGTGTATAGACGCTCAAGCGGCGATATCTGGGCATCTGATTTCTGTCCTATTTACTATCTTTGGATTCTTTTTCTTTGCAAAGATATGTTCTCAGGTTAATCTTTTTGTATTCCTTCCAAAAATTTGTCCAAATCTAATTATCCTCAGGATCAATTTGTCTCCCATTATTCATAAAGCATGTTGTATTGAAATAATGATAGATGAACTAAAATATCTTCACAAACGAAGTTTTGCATATTACTCTGGAAATTTCTAGATAATACGAGAAACTGAAACAAGATAATTGTTTAAGGAATTCTCATATGTATGGGTTGGAGATACTCGAGAGATTTTCTTCTTCAGTCCAAAAGGTGGTTGGACTTTTTAAGCAATATTGATCTTAAGAAGGGATCATTTCGTAAACATCTTCAGTGGGTCGTAACATTTGGGGAATGGTACGGTAGACCAAATTAATGTAGAAGATTCGAGGCATACGAGCAGAGTATGATTGATATGTCAAGAAGAACGAGGTGGAAAGCTCGATAGATGAATAAGTGATGACGTCCGAAATAGGAGTTATTTTCATAAACATTTTGCATCATAATATGTCTAATTAGGAGCATTTGACTCATTTCGATCATGGCATCTTAATTATTTGGCATAAGCATAAATTTCAAGAAATCAATTCTACAGGTGGATTCCCGAGTGGACAATGTAGCAAGATTGATTGAAAATTACAAAATTCAGCGCCTTAATCCCCTAAGCAGTAGGGTAACAGGTTAAATTTGCAGAAATTATCTCCCTAAGCAGTAGTGGAGCAGATCGAAGACTCGCCTTAATCCCCTAAGCAGTAGGGTAACAGGTTAAATTTACAGATCTTATCTCCTTAAGCAGTAGTGGAGTAGATCGAAGACTCGCCTTAATCCCTGAGCAGTAGGGTAACAGGTTAAATTTGCAGATCTTATCTCCCTAAGCAGTAGTGGAGCAGATCGAAGATGCGCCTTATCTCCCTAAGCAGTAGGGTAACAGGTTAAAGTATAGCAGATCTGGCCTTTAGGTGTTCACGCTGAAGCAGATCCAAGATGATTTGGCATCTCTGTATTGTCAGAGAACAAATCGAAGAAATAGATTTGGCATCTCCATATTCGACGGAGAGCAGATCGCAGACATATGGCAGATCTAACCTTCAGATGATTAGACTGAAGTAGATCCAAGATGGTTTGGTATCCTTGTGCTTAAAAGGAGCAAATCAAAGACATAGCAGATCTAACCTTCGGATGTTTTCGCATCGAAGCAGATCCAAGATGATTTGGCATCCCTGTGTTTACAGGGAACAGATCGAAGACATTGCAGATCTGACATTCCTGTGCTTACAGCGAAGCAGATCAAAGATTTTAACATGGAATCCCTGTGTTTATAGGGAACAAGTTGAAGATAGCAGATTTGACATCCCTATGTTTACAGGGAACAGATCGAAGACATAGCAGATCTGACATTCCTGTGCTTAGAGCGAAGCAGATCAAAGATTTCAGCATGGCATCCTTGTGTTTATAGGGAACAAGTTGAAGATAGTAGATTTGGCATCTCCATATTCGACGGGGAGCAGATTAAAGACATAGCAGATCTGACCTTCATATGTTTACATCGAAGCAGATCCAAGATGATTTGGCATCTTGGTATTGACAGGGAACAAATCGAAAAAGTTAATTTGGCGTCTCTGTGTTCAATGGAGAGCAGATCGAAGATATCAACATGACAATCTTGAGTTTGCAAGGAGCAGATTGAGGACCATGAAGTCTGAAGCTGATGAGCCGGGCAAAATGGGTCCTTTTATAGTCTTTGCTCTATTCTCGTTACACGACAATGAGCAAAGAGGGGCAGCTGTAATAGTCCATTTTTGCCCGGCCCATTTCAGTATTTAAAATAATAAACCCCCAAAAAATAAAAATAAAACAAAGTCCAAGTCCAGTACAAAATTACAAACATATAATTTGGCCCGATCGGAATGGCCCATTACTTGAAAAGATTTAAGGTCCATCTACAAGCTTGACTCATATGGAATATAATATTCAATGATATGGAATCTTAGATGTGATATGCAATCTTAGATATGATACAATCTTAGATATGATTGCAATCTTAGATATGATATGCAATCTTGAAGATATGATCTTGTAATCTTGGAGATTTAATTTGTAGATATCCTTTAATCTTAACCGTTGATGTAATTAATCTGTACCGTTGGATTTGGGGAGGCTCAACTATAAATAGAGTCCTTTCCCCTCATTGTAAAACAACTTGAATTCACTTGAGTTTTGTGAAGCAATAAAAATTCTTGAGAGCATTCACTCAAATTTCTCTCCTTCTTGCGTTCTTACTCTCTGTGGTTTGTTATTATTTTATCCTTCATCTATCTTAGTTTTTCAACCTTTTTTTTATCTTAATTTTTTCATTTTTTAAATATGTATATTTATTCCTATCTTTTATACATTTGATTATGTATTTTTTATATTATAATATTTAACCTTTTTATATAGTTTATTTTCAAATATATATTTTCTATGCATGTATATATATTATATTATCATTTCATGTATTCTGAACTATTGCATTATATTTTTATAATTTGTAAATATTTTATTTATTCATTTTTTTAGTGTATGTCATTTATCTTATTTGTGCATTGTTTCATTTTTTATATGCCATGTTTAATTATTTCTGTTATGTGCTATTTTATGATATATATTGTTGTATAATTTTTGCATGTATTATGTTTTCTTTTAGTTTACTCATGTTTTTATTTGTTTATTATCTTATATTTACCCAAGTATGATTTTTTATTAAACGTATGTTCGTGTTATTTAGTTGTCTTAATGATATTATTTATGTTTGTATGGAAATGTTAGAATATTTTGTACATCTATGCTTCATGATGCATTAATATGTCATCCTAAAACGTCATTTAAAATAATATTCCAAGGTTTTTTTTTTTAAAAAGGCAATGCTTGATGTTTGGAAACTTCGAGAAAGGTAGTGCCTTAACTTACTGGGTTGCGACTTTTCTCGTTGAATTCGAGTAGTCAAAGCACCCTTCTAAGTGATTTTGAGTTTTCAAAACTTAAATAATTATTTCGAGATTTCAAAACATAGTGTCCTAACTTACTGGATATGGCGTTTTGTTGTTTCGAGATAGAAATTTTTGAAAGACGAGCTTAGTTTCGAAGGTTTTAAAATGTTGCGTCCTAACTTATTGGATGTGATGTTTTGACTCTTTTGAAATAAGTGAGCCTTAATTTTCAAAATTGAGACATTCTAATTAAAAGAGGTTGGCATCTTAAAATTTTCAAATTTCCGACATTAAAGACACTTGATAATCAATTAGGTACCAATTTTTGGGTGTTACGAGGGTGCTAACCCTTCCTCGTACGTAACCGACTCGAATCTGCTTTCTCAACTTTCAGAGACAAAATTAATGTTTTAAAACAAAACATTTTATAAGGTGATCCAATCACACCTAAAAAGATTGGTGGCGACTCCCGTTTTCGTTTTTCTTAAAGTCGATTCCCATTTTCGAAAACTCGATTTAAAAATAGTCTCGACACTAACCACGATCAACTCCTAGATCTGCACCAATAGTAACTATTAAAACCAGAATAATAGGTGACTCGTATCCAACACAAGTCCCCTTACCTTACCATGGCTATTCGACCAACCTTAGCCAATGGATGAGGAATACTTACCAAAACTGCAAACACCTAAAGAGCAATTCGGCAGAGAGCCAAGATCCGAGATCCGATACTAATTCCCTACCAAAGTTGATTGAAAGAGTGAGGGACAATAATCGATACCTAGCAAAGAAAATCGATTGGAAGAGCAACACTTACACTAGATTCGGTCAAAGAGTATTCAGCCCTTGAGAGATTCGACTTTTCGGCTTTTCAAATTTAGTATGCTGAATAAGGTTTATTTGCTATAGATTAAAGAAGAAGAGTAGAAGAAGAAATTGGCTAAGTGAAACAAAGAAAATTGTGTAGAGAAGAATAGGAATCGGCAGGAAGAAAAGAAAGAAAACAAAAAGGTTTTCGGCTTTTTAGATCTTGAAAAGAAAAGGGTTTTCGGCTTTTGAGGACATCTGACATGAAACTTCTTTATAAATTTTAATAATTATGTTTATTTTACAGTGTCTCAAACATAAATGTTGAATATAATAAATGATTTTTTTTTAGTTGTAATAGAAGTTATTGCAGTGATTGGTCTCGGGTATGGATCATTTAATGATTGATTTAGGAAGTATGGTGATTTCTTTTTTCTTTGAATGTTGGAAGGTAGATTAAATTGCATTTGTTAATGGAAATGATTTGTTAGTGAATGGGCTTTAGAACGTTGAGACGATAACAATTTCTTATAGACGTTAATGATCAATAGAGAGGATGTATGACCAAGCAGTGTTAATTTAGGGTATATTTGATTGATTTTAAAGAAAGTTACAATAAAAGTTTACACAGATCGAAAAATAATTTTTTTCATGGATTAATACAAAATTTGCTAGGTTGGTATTAAATTATTTTTAGCATCTAAATTTAGATTCTATTACACTTTGATACTCCTATAGTATCTTGGATAGAATTTGATAGAATGGCATCGGTAACAAATAATACAATGATACATAGCACCTTCATATTATTAGTCTTAATAATTTTTTTTTGAAAATAAATAAATTTATAAATGAAATTATAAAAATGATTTCATGTTGAGAATGATCTTGAACAAATTGTTGTCCAGATTTAGATGAACTTGGATACTAGTTACTTCAAATTCATTCTGAATTTGAGTTCTTTAGTAATTTTATTTATTCTTAATTTTTTAAAATATTAATTTTTTATATTGTTATTTTTAAAATTATAAAAAATAAAATCTATAAAAATCTATTTTTAAAATATCTAAATTTATAAAAATTATTTCATGTCAAGAATGAACCTAATGTCAAGAATTATTTCAGGTCTAGAATAAACATTGACAAATAATTATCCAGATTTTGAAGAATATAGGCATGATTTTATCTAGATTCATTTTTAAACATGTTTTTTTAATAATTATATATATTTATAAAACATTAATTATACAAATATTGTAATAAATAAAATCAAATATTAACATATCCATACTTTATAAAACCTCCATGACATAATAATTTATAAATAGTAACAAATAAAAAAATAAAATTACAAAAGAAACATGATGAAACTAGACAAAATGACGTCTAGAGTCTTTCGAATCTGAACTTCTATTTCCCCATGTTATTTTGGATGTAAAATATTTTTTATAATTTAAAAAGTGGATGTTGATATTTCAAAGAATGTCCAGAATTCGATGAATATGGACCTCAGTTTATCCATATTAATTTAAACTTACATTTTTAGTAATTTTATAATTTTTTATAAAATGTCAATTTTTTATATTGTTGTTGTAAACAATAATTTTGATTATCTTTATACACTAGTATTTTATATATTTAATTAAAATTATACCAGTTATATAATCTTTTTACTGTAGTATACAAATTAATTTTAATTTTTGTGATCGGAAGGAGACAACTTTTGACTAAATGAAAGAGAATTATCAAAATTATTCCTAACCATTAGATTTGTTGTTAAGCATTTTTCAAGTGGAAAGAAAGGGTTTTGTTATGAAAAAAAAAAATAGAGTAAAAACAAGCGAAATAAAAAAGTAAAGGGATAAGTATATTTTTTTATGTTGCTACATTCACTTTAAGAAAAAGAGCAAATTTAATACGATAATTGATTTGCCGACAGATGTAGTAGTTAATTCGGGTCAATTCCGCACTTAAGGAACTTGTTTTCTATACAATTTAGTAATTTACATTATGTTTTTAGTATTTAAGCCTTAGGATTAAATATTAGTAAAATAAGTGTTTTTTAACTTTTTTTTGGTGAATTTTTTAACATATTTTATAAGTGTTGTAACCCAATAGGCTGACACGAGCCTTAGGTACTGCTAATATGTTTAATTAAGTGTTTAGGATAAAAATTTATAGGCCGGATTGACATGGAAACAAATGACGAGTGATGCACAAGCTTCCTAGGATGTCAAAGCACAAAACGAACGACACAAGGCAGAAATTGTGGGTCATGTCGCACCATAGACATGGTGGGGCACGACACAGGTAATCAATTTCCTACCCAAGTATGTCGGGGTTATTTTCGTCCATGCAATCAACCTTATATGAAGACATAGGACGTGTCGAATACCTAATTTATATTATTAAAGTATTTCAGTTTATTTTCTTTTGCGTTTGATTTAATTATTTATTCCAATCAATCAATTTGCTACTCCATTTCTTATTTGATATCAAATCCATGATTATTCAAAAAAAAATTCTCTTTTGAATCAATCGTGTTTTTCACATGATTTATTTAATTGGAATTAAGATTATGAATAGCATAAACGACTAAATCCCTTAGGGGAGATTAACAAGTGGATGGGGATGTGATTAATGAATGATTTAGGGTTTCTCGAGAGAGGTTAGTTAGTATGAATTATGTGTTCTTAAACCACTAGGATTGACAAACCTAGGAAGTTATCATAAGTTAGACGAGGTCGGGAGATAAGTCAAATCGAGTAAATCATAATTTATCTTGGTTGAAAAAGTGAGGTTGGAAGATAAGTGAGTATAAACCAATTGATTTGTTAATTAGAGGTTGGGAGGTAATAATTGGTTAATTGGTGGCTAAGCCACTCTAAAACCCTAATAAGAATATAGTTGCAAACCCTAAAGCGAGTTAATCTTCTTGATTGGTTTATTGATTTTTATCGTTTGTTTATTTTTCTTATTTATTTATTTTTGCTATTTATTTTTTCTCCTTAATTCATTTTATGGTTTATCGTAATATAGGAATTAATTAGTACTACTTAAACTTGTTATTGTAAAAAGGTTTTTGTAATTTATTCCATCCTTCATTGGGTACGAACCTCGGAATACTTTCAAGTATTTCATTGTACAAACTATATTTTGACACGTGCACTTGCGGACATCTTTGTTCTCAATTCTTATACTTTTGGTGTTATATTTTTACTATAAACGATAACTTGTTTATAGGAAGTTAAGTTGTTGGCATCATTATCGGGGAGGTTTCGACAATAAATTGTGAAAATATTTTTTATAATTAATAAGATAAGTAGGAATGTTAGGACCTATTGTTACAATTTTAATTTTTGTTTATTTTTATTTTCTTTTCAAGTCGTTTATGACCTGAAGCTTTGGCATTCCAATCGAACCATACTCAGATCTGGAGGAACTTACCAGGTGTAATCGTCAAGCAATGAACAATGATCCACCGCGGTAATTAGTTTACCTCGGGAAAACCCATTATTCGAAGATCTATGAGAGCAACAAGGTAATAACCAGGAAGAAATCCCAATGGCTCAGCGAACATTGTGCAAGTATGCCCTACCTACATTAGATGCGGTGCGAGGAAGCATAGAATGGCCGACGATTAACACCAATAATTTTGAGATAAAACTAGTCACGATTCAAATTATCCAAAACACGTTACAGTTCAATGGCAACATGGTTGAAGACCCGAATCAGCACTTGAAGCGATTTCTTCAACTATGTGACACTTTCAAGTATAATGGGGTATCAGGTGATGTAACACCCCAAACCCAGTTCGGACGTTACGGCCTGATCCGGCGTGTCACGTTGAAGTGTTTTAGTGAAAACCATGTTTTCATTGAAAACCTTTCTTAAAATAAGAGAGAATCTTAACTAAAAACTTGTTCAGACATAAGATTTGATGAAAATAAAGCACTTAGAAATTTTAGTTGCGGAAGCGTAGAAAACATACTATAACTTAAGAAATCCATGTTCAATGAAAATAATAATAATAATTCAAATAATAATAACATAATGAAAACCTTATTACAATCTGGTCTGAGCATACTTAAAAAAAATAAAAACTTAAATGCTTAAAAAAAACCAAGTCCGATTTATCTTGCTAGCCGGCCACCCAGAGTCCTTCCTGACATCGAACCTTCTACTGAGCATCACCTGAAAATAAAATAAAAAAGGGGGGTGAGTTTTCGCAAACTCAATGTGTACAACCCTCTATGATGAAAAAAAAAAGCATTCAAAGAAGTATCATCAAACATGCAATACAAACCCATCCAAATTATCCATTCGCTACACACCAGCTCCGTCCCCCATCACACCATGTGGGGATATAAATATCGACCCACCCAGCCCACACACCAATGGTAGCCCGGTTGCGGAACTACCTTCATTTACATATTGGGCTTTAAAAGCCGTTGGTGGATCCACGATTGTCAAGCGACCATGCGATCCTCATATACTTCCTCCGTTTCATATTTCCCATCCCATAGGCAACCTAAGCAGAATATCATATGTATGCAGCAAATAGGCATGTCACATTCAATAAACTTACATTTAACACATAGGGGTATTTTGGTCATTTTTACCTTTAAAGGCATTTCGGTAATTTTCCCTTAATTATGGTTTTCACTTACCTTGGCCCGTTAACAAGTCCCACGAGCTAAGATGAACGAATACTATGCACCAGGTAGGATTCCAGAGAAGAGGAGGTGAGTCATTAAGATCGCTTAAGTACCAAGCTCTCCCTAAATCCAATCCTAGACATGCATATACCCGTTGCTACAACTTAACCCTTTGACTTGTCCACGATCGCAATATATTAATTAAGTTTTATGAAGTTATCATATACTAGGCCCAAAATCCCTTACAAAGTCCAAACATATTCACATACCTATATCTGGCCCATTAAGCCCAGTCATATTCATATAGCCCATTAGGCCCAAATCACTTGTATATGGCCTATTAGGCCTAGACACATTTATATGGCCCGTTAGGCCTAGTCACATTCATATTCATGTTGACATACAAATTCCTATCACATAGCATCAATATTCAGTTTTTGCCTATTATGGGCCCAATAGCCCATCGGGCCCATTTAGCCCATTCCGACTTGTATGGCCAAATCACAACCCAAGTCCACGGAATCGCCGGTGGGTCTCAGGAAACCTATCGGTCTCTCCCTTACGAGTGTTCACGCACTCGCAAGACCACCGTAGCCAAACTTTCAGCTTTTCGGCATTTCGGCATTTCGGCTTTTGCCGATTCATAGTGTGTGTGCAGTGTATGTACACACCTGGTAAGCAAGCGTGATGCGATCTCCTTAGCCCAAACCTACAATCGATAACACTCAACGATTAATCTTACATACTTATCGAATACTTTACCAAAAGCCAGAATCTCACCTTAACCTTACCTTGCGCGATAAGTATAATAACCCTTTCACTAACCACGATCAACTCCTAGATCTGCACCAATCGTAACTATTAAAACCAGAATAATAGGTGACTCGTATCTAACACAAGTCCCCTTACCTTACTATGGCTATTCGGCCAACCTTAGCCAATGGATGAGGAATAGTTACCAAAACCGCAAACACCTAAAGAGCAATTTGGCAGAGAGTTAAGATCCGAGATCCGATACTAAGTCCTTACCAAAGTTGATTGAAAGAGTGAGGGACAATTATCGATACCTAGCAAAGAAAACCGATTGGAAGAGCAACACTTACACTAGATTTGGTCAAAGAGTATTCAGCCCTTGAGAGATTCGGCTTTTCGACTTTTCAAATTTAGTATGGTGAATAAGGTTTATTTGGTATAGATTAAAGAAGAAGAGTAGAAGAAGAAATTTGCCAAGTGAAACAAAGAAAACTGTTTAGAGAAGAATAGAAATCGGCAGGAAGAAAAGAAAGAAAACAAAAAGGTTTTCGGCTTTTTGGATCTTGAAAAGAAAAGGGTTTTCGACTTTTGGCGAAAAGGGTTTCTAGCAACAAGGTGAAGAAGAATTTCGGCAGTAGCCTGGCAACCCCGTATTCGACCCCTATTTATAGCCCTTATAGCTGAATTTTCCATGCCCAATTCCCAATTCAGCTCCATCACTTCTCCCTTCTCATCTCCTCGTTTTTCTCCCTGATAACCCCTTGATCTTTTCCTTAATTTTCTCTCATGAACACTTCCCTTGGAGTCCTCTTTCACGCCACTACCATCCTTCTAGAAGGCCAAAATTAAACTTTTAAAAATACTAAGCTAGGATTCGAACCTTGGATCTCCTTGCTAGCTACTAACGCCACCTCCCTGCTTTTTAAGTGGCGTCACTTAGTCACTCTTCCACAAAGCTTTTTGATGCCATTTTCCCCTATTTTTATGTAAAAGCCTGTAACGCCACCTTACCCGAGACCGTCGCTGGAGTCGAGCAAAAGGCAATGCTAAACTTATTTGAGCACTTAACCAAATTCAGACAATTTATATCATACTTTTCAGACAAGATGTCCAATCACACACATCGTAAAAAAATCATATCTTGAGTTACACAACTCAAATCCAAATCCATAAATTTTCCACAAATCTAGACTCATATATATATTTACCGATTTTTTTCTAGAATTTTTGGTTGGGCCAATTAGTACAGTTTATTAGTTAAAGTCTCCCTGTTTTAGGGTTCGGCTACTCTGACCCCTGTGCACTACAAACCAAATTTCTCCCTGTACAGAATTAAAATAACCACGTCGTTTGTTTCTATTAAAAATAGACTCAATAAGGAATCCATACATATACAGTATGACTCCTAATTATTTTTTTTTACAATTTTTAATGATTTTTACAAATCAAAACAGGGGAGCTCAAAATCACTCTGACCTTGTCTCACAAAAGTTATTATATCTCATGATTTACAATTCCATTTCTTACATAATTTCTTTTATAAGAAACTAGACTCAATAAGCTTTAATTTTATATTTCATTCAACATCTAATTAGATTTTTATAATTTATGGTGAATTTTCAAAGTCAAACTATTGCTACTAACCAAACACTGTTTTAGTACAAAATATTGTTAACTAGTTTATAACATCTTTACTTCAATTCCTTTAAACTCTATACATGCCATATAAATATTTAAACATAAAACAAAAGCTACTGGAATTGATCTGGATAGTGTGCCTTGTTGTGTTGATCCGATCTACCAGCTTCACTTTAATTCAATCTACATAAAAATATCAAACACACACAAGTAAGCTTATTGAAGCTTAGTAAGCTCATAGGCATAAAAACACAAATCTTACCGAACATTGTACACAATCATATATCTTTTAATTTAACTACTTTAACCTGTAAATCACAAATCCATTATTAAGCTCCTTTGAATAAATTTCATATTCCTATTCACAAATTTAACTTCTTTGGGCCCCTTTTTTTTTTTCTCATTTATTTCCATTGACAATTTATTGAGAACTAATGGAATTGAGTGCTTCATTAACACATTGCCATAGAAAACTATGGACTTGCACATTGTCACATATCACACACCGAAGCCATAGTCCCGCTATGGTCTTACACGATCACATCATCACATGCCGATGCCATATCCCGGATATGGTCTTATACTTTAATCACATTATCACATCTCACCGATGCCATAGCCCAAATATGGTCTTATACGGGAACACATATCACATTGCACCGATGCCATAGCCCAGCTATGGTCTTAGACGCAGCGTATTTATCACATCTTTTCCGTCAATTCATCATGGTCACGTAATGAAAGCACTCAAATCCATTGTTCCAACTAATGTGTATTTTTATTTAACTATTATTTCATACTTATTACAAATTGATAGTATTCATCTACAATAATATACTTAAAAATCATAATATCTTCATAATCAAACATTAAATTTGCCATATGAACTTACCTGGGCTAATTTGCAAAAGTCGTAGAAATTCAGGGACTATTCTTGAATTTTCTTCTTTCCACGATTCACTTCGTTTTCTTGATCTATAATTATAAAATCATTCCTTAATTAGCATCCATTACAATTCTATTCTATTTCACAAATTATGCCCTTAAAATTTTGAAATTACACTATTACCCCAAACTTTTCAATTTTTTTACAATTTAGTCCCTACTTAATTTATTCATCAATTGAACTAATTCTTCTCAAATAACACTTTATTTAAACATTATAAACTATTTCACAGCTTTGACATTCAAAGTTTCATCACAAAACCCTAATTTCACAACTTTTACGATTAGGTCCTAAATAGTGATTTCTATAAAAATCTCTTCACAAAATCATCATATAATAAAATTAAAACCTCAATTCCATAATAAATCATCATATAATTTCAGCACTTGTTCATGGCAACTTTCAAAATTATCAAAACTAATGAATTAAACATATGGACCTAGTTGTAAAAGTCTCAAAAATACAAAAATTACAAGAAATAATCAAGAGTTGAACTTACATGCTGTAGGATATAAAAACCAGCTTCTTAAAGCTCTCTAATGGTGTTTTTATCTGATAAAGATGAAGAAAAATGAAGAAAACTCTAGATTTTACCTAATATATCATATTTTACAATTAAATTATTACCTTATTTCCAATTTTGCCCCTTGTTCACACTTGATTTTTAATTTTCCTGCACACACATGCCGTCCAGCCCAATAATAGGTGTCTAATTGCCTATTTAGTCCTCTTTTAATTATTACTAGAGCTATTTAATCACATCTCACAATTTTGCACTTAGTTCAATTTAGTCCTTTTCACCTAATTAACTATCATCAACCTTAAAATTTCTTGACTAAACTTTAATACTAACTTATTTACACTCCATAAATATTTTTAAAAATATTTATGGCTCGATTTATGAATTCGAGGTCTCGATACCTCGCTTTTATTCCGCTTTATCTACAACTTCCTACACTACATAATTTCACTAATTCAAAATTATTTCTAAAACCACACTTAACATTTACTTACTAATATCTAAGCTCATATGTCGGATTTAGTGATTTCAAATCACTTGCTCCAGATCACTAAAATTTGGGCCATTACAACTCTCCCCCTTAGGAAATTTCGTCCTCGAAATTTCGTGACTGAAAAACAAATGCGGATACTGTGATCTCATAGATTCTTCCGTTTCCTAAGTTGCCTCCTCCAATCCATGTCGATGCCATATCACTTTTACTAATGGTACTCGTTTATTCCATAGTTCTTTAACTTCCCGAGCTAATATTTTCATTGGTTCCTCCGAATAAGTCATATCTGATTGTAGCTCTATCTCAGTATGAGGAATCACATGTGAAGGGTCTGATCTATATCGTCTCAACATAGATACATGAAATACATTATGGATTTTCTCAAGTTCTGGAGGCAAGGCCAATCTATAAGCTACCGGACCGATACTCTCAATGATTTCGTATGGTCCGATAAATCGTGGACTAAGCTTTCCTTTTCTACCAAACCGTAAAACTTTCTTCCACGGAGAAACTTTCAAGAACACACGATCACCCACATTGAACTCTATTTCCCTTCTTTTCAAATCTGCATCGACTTTTGACGATCGGAAGCGACTTTCAAACTTTCTCGAATAATCTAAACTTTCTCTTGCTTCCGAATTAAATCCACTCCGACTAATTTCGATTCACTTAATTCGACCAATACAACGGGGTTCGCACTTCCTTCCGTCTGAGCTTAAAACGGTGCCATTTTGATACTAGCTTGATAACTATTATTATAAGCAAATTCAACTAAAGGTAAGTACCTTTCCCAGCTGCCACTGAACTCGAGTATACAGCACCTTAACATATCTTCCAAAATCAAATCACTCGCTCTCGATTGCCCGTCACCGAGGGTGAAAAGTCAGACTAAATTTTAACTTAGTCCCTAAAGCTTCCTGTAGTTTATTCCAAAATCTCAAGTAAGCCTCGGATCTCGATCGAAATAATTGATGTCGGCACCCCATGTAATCTCACAATTTTTGACACATATAATTCTGCTAACTTATCAAGTGAAAAATCTGTTCTGACAGGAATAAAATGCGCCGATTTAGTTAATCTGCTCTACTATCACCCAAATCGAATCTTTCTTCTTCTGAGTCACCGCAACCCGGATACAAAATCCATCGTCACATGTTCCCACTTCCATTCTGGAATCATTACGGGTTGTAACAAACTCAGAGGCACTTGATGTTCACTTTTACTGTTGATGATTAAACATTTGGCCACAAATTCACAATTTTCCCGTTTCATACCAAAGCCACCAATACATTTTCTTCAAATCATAATACATCTTCGTATTACTACCGGATGAATCGAGTACATACTACTATGAGCCTCGATAAAATATCCTTCTTCAATTCTAAATTATTCGGGACACAAATTCTATTACGATGGTATAACATACCACTTTTATCAATAGAGTACTCTAAATTCAAATTATACCGAACCATTTGTCATTTCAACACCAACTTCGGATCTTCATCTTGCAACTCCCAAATTCGTTGAAAGAATACTGGTTTTGTCTTTAATTTAACTAACACGTAACCATCTTCATTAACAGACAAATGAGCATTTAACGCCCAAGAGCAAATAATGACGATTTCCGACTAAGTGCATCTCGCCACTACATTTGCCTTACCCGATGATAATCAATGACAAGATCGTAATCTTTCAACAAATTTCTAACCATCGCCTCTGTCTCAAGTTCACTCTTTCTCATGACATTAAATATTTCAAAATTTTATAATCAGTATACACATAACATTTCTCTCCATATAGTTAGTGTCTCCAAATTTTTAAAGCAAATACTATGGCAAATAATTCAAGATCATGTGAAGGGTAGTTCCTCTCATGTGGTTTCAACTGCCGAGAAGCATGCTACAACTTTTTTCTCGATCGCATCAAGACACAACCTAAACCATTCAGATGCATCACTATACACTACATATGGCACACCTGATTCAGGCTGAGTTAACACTGGAGCCTCTGTCAACATTTTCTTTAATTGATCAAAACTTCATTGGCAATCATCAGACCATACAAATTCAACATTTTTCTGTAATAATCGGGTTATCGGTGAAGCAATCGGTGAAAAGTCTTTCACAAATCGATGATAGTAACCAACTAATCCAAGAAAACTTCGTACTTCCGTAACATTCTTTGGAGTTTTCCAATTAATCATCACTGACACCTTACTCGATCTACCCGTATACCATCAACTCGACACAATGTGACCTAAGAATCCTACTTCATGAAGCCAAAATTCACATTTACTAAATTTTGCATATAATCTGTTTTTCCTCAAAATCAGAGCACAATTCTCAAGTCTTGAGCATGCTCGGATTCTGCCTTTGAATAGATCAAGATATCGTCAATAAACACAACCACAAATCTATCCAGTAAGACTGAAAAATTCGATTCATTAAATCCATAAAAGCAAAGCAGGAGCATTTGTCAAACCGAATGGCATAACTAAGAACTCATAATGACCATACCGAGTTCTAAAAGTCGCTTTTGGCACATCACATTCCTTTACCTTTAATCGATAATACCTGTGATCTCGAGATCTATTTTTGAAAACATCTGCAGCACCCTTAAGTGATCAAATAAATCATCAATACGAGGCAAAGGATATTTATTTTTAACCATTACCTTATTTAGTCCTATAATCTATGCACACCAATGAGCCATCCTTCTTTTTCACAAATAAGACAGTGCACCCCATGGCGACATAATCGGTTTAATAAACCCTTTGTCTAATGAAATCTTGCAACTGCGTTTTAACTCTCTTAATTCTGCTTGGAGCCATTCTATACGGTGCATCGATATGGTAGCTGTTCCCTAAGCACATCTATCACGAACTCAATTTCTCTATCGGGTGGTAAACTCCGGTAATTCTTCAGAAATACATCCATGAATTCATTCACAACAGAGATAGTTGCTCTAACTTTGATTCGAACTTCGAGTATCAAGAATATAGGCTAAATATGCCTCATTTCCTTTACGCAACAATTTCTCGAAAGGACATAGAGGAAATCATCCTAACCGTATCATCCAAATTTCCAGACTCAACCAAAATAATATCTCCTGTTTGATATTTCAAACTAATTCATTTTTCTCGAAAATTCACTACCGCGTCATGTTTCATTAACTACCCATGCCCAAGATAATATCAAATTCCCGAAAGGGTAGCAAGATCAAATCAATGGGGAAATCACAAATTTTAACTTTCAAAGTGGACAAAGTTATGACATATTAAATTAACTACCACACTTTGACCTAACTGATTTGTAACTTGTACATCATAATCGTGAGGCTCAACAAATAAATTCTTTTCGGATGCTAACATAGTACAAATATATGAATGAGTAGACCCGGGGTCTATTAAAGCATACACAGAACATCATAAAGATAGAAAGTACCAGCAATTACATCCGAGTCATTGCTTCTTCTCTTGCTCGAATGGCATAAGCACGAGCGAGGCCTTAACTTCGATCGACTAGCAGCAGATCTTTCTTACCCGAACGAGTAGCCCTCAGAGCACCGCTCTAACCGAGCGTCTTCCTTTTTGAGGAGGAGTTTTCTATTTCTCCTTCTGTTCCACTTCTTCTACTTGTAATTGGGGACAATCACGAATAAAGTGATCGGTGGCCCCACATTTATAACAAGCCCCTAACTTACTTCTACATTCACCGGTGACTTCTTCCACAATGTTGGCACTTAGGCCGTTGGGTATTTTGTACACTACCCACACTAACAAAGCAGTCCATCTGATGTCTTGTAATCGAGTTGTCTTAGTCTACTCTTTCCCGATCTTTCCAGGTCTTTGAAGTGGCTCATTGAATTCCTCTTTAGATTTCTTTACCTAAAAGCGAAAATGACTTAGATGCACTTCTTTTGAAAGATTCTTTACTTCTTCTATCTCGTTGCATCTTTCTATTATATACTTCTTCAAGCTTTTGAGCACGATCTGATAGAACAACAAATTCTCGTATCTCATTGGCCCCTATCATCATTCTAATCTCATCATTAAGCCCTTCTTCAAATCTGATACACATTTCTTCTTCAGTGGGTACTATATCTCGAGCATATTTGCTCAGATAAACAAATTCTCTTTCGTATTCAGCCACTGACTTGTTTCCCTGTCGCAAGTCGAGAAATTCTCTTTTCTTCTTATCCAGATATCTTCTACCGACATATTTCTTCTTAAATTCATTTTGAAAAAATTCCCAATTGATCTTCTCAGCCGGTACAATAGCTTCTATTGTTTCCCACCAGTTATAAGCTTATTCTTTCAATAATGACACGGCACATATTAAGTAATCATTTGGTGAGCACGCTATTTGCTTAAAAACCCTCATTATACTTTGTAACCAATATTCAGCTTTCACAGGATCATCATCTGTTCTTCCCCGAAATTCTTCAACCCCATGTTTTCTAAGCTTTTCAAATGGAGAACGTTTACCAGATTCAGTTATCGGAGGAGGTGGAGAGCAACCGGGGGTACTACTGATGTTGAAATAGGGGGAGGAGGTTGCGGAGTCTGATTTCTTTCTCGTACATTCTCATTATACCACTGATTCATGAAGCCATAAATCATATTTTTGAATTCTTGTTCTCGAATCAATGAAATTGGAACTTCACTACTTGTTCCTTATTCAGAGGTTTGTACTCTGCTGTTAACTTCTTCTTGCTCAATTTGTTCTGGTCTATCTGACATCTTTTCAAATCGAAGATAATCTTTAATAAAAGCAAGGATTAGATCGGATCATACACATCACACTATCACAGATTTATATGGCATGTAATTCTAGACACTTTTCACATCATACATATTCTGAGAATCGGCTAAACCGAATCTCTGATACCAATAAATGTAATGCCTCCTTACCCGAGACCATCGCCGGAGTCGAGCAAAAGGCAATACTAAACTTATTTGAGCACTTAACCGAATTCAGACAATTTATATCATACTTTTCAGACAAGCTGTCCAACTGCGTCACAGTCGCAAAAAAAATCATATCTTGAGTTACACAACTCGAAATCAAAATCCATAAATTTTCCCCGAATCTAGACTCATATATATATTTACTTATTTTTTTCTAGAATTTTTGGTTGGGCCAATTAGTACAGTTTATTAGTTAAAGTCTCCCCTATTTCAGGGTTCGACTACTCTGACCCCTGTGCACTACAAACCAAATTTCTCCCTGTACAGAATTAAAATAACCATGTAGTTTGTTTCTATTAAAAATAAACTCAATAAGGAATCCATAAATATACATTATGACTCCTAATTATTTTTTTAAAATTTTTAATGATTTTTACAAATCAAAACAGGGGAGCTCAAAATCACTCTGACCTTGTCTCACAAAAGTTATTATATCTCATGATTTACAATTCCATTTCTTACATAATTTCTTTTATAAGAAACTAGACTCAATAAGCTTTAATTTTATATTTCATTCAACTTCTAATTAGATTTTCATAATTTATGGTGAATTTTCAAAGTCAAACTATTGCTACTAACCAAACACTGTTTTAGTACAAAATATTGTTAACTAGTTTATAACATCTTTACTTCAATTCCTTTAAACTCTATACATGCCATATAAATCTTTAAACATAAAACAAAAGCTGCCGGAATTGATCTGGATAGTGTGCCTTGTTGTGTTGATCCGATCTACCAGCTTCACTTTAATTCAATCTACATAAAAATATCAAACACACACAAGTAAGCTTATTGAAGCTTAGTAAGCTCATAGGCATAAAAACACAAATCTTACCGAACATTGTACACAATCATATATCTTTTAATTTAACTACTTTAACCTGTAAATCACAAATCCATTATTAAGCTCCTTTGAATGAATTTCATATTCCTATTCACAAATTTAACTTCTTTGGGCCCCGTTTTTTTTTCTCATTTATTTCCATTGACAATTTATTGAGAACTAATGGAATTGAGTGCTTCATGAACACATTGCCATAGAAAACTATGGACTTGCACATTGTCACATATCACACACCGAAGCCATAGTCCTGCTATGGTCTTACACGGATCACATCACATGCCGATGCCATATCCCGGATATGGTCTTATACTTTAATCACATTATCACATCTCACCGATGCCATAGCCCGGCTATGGTCTTATACGAGAACACATATCACATTGCACTCGATGCCATAGCCCAGCTATGGTCTTAGACAGGCGTGCTTATCACATCTTTTCCACAATTCATCATGGTCACAGAGTGAAAGCACTCAAATCCATTGTTCCAACTAATGTGTATTTTTATTTAACTATTATTTCATACTTATTACAAATTGATAGTATTCATCTACAATAATATACTTAAAAATCATAATATCTTCATAATCAAACATTAAATTTGCCATATGAACTTACCTGGGCTAATTTGCAAAAGTCGTAGAAATTCAGGGACTATTCTTGAATTTTTTTTCTTTCCACGATTCACTTCGTTTTCTTGATCTATAATTATAAAATCATTCCTTCATTAGCATCCATTACAATTCTATTCTATTTCACGAATTATGCCCTTAAAATTTTGAAATTACACTATTACCCCAAACTTTTCAATTTTTTTACAATTTAGTCCCTACTTAATTTATTCATCAATTGAACTAATTCTTCTCAAATAACACTTTATTTAAACATTATAAACTATTTCACAGCCTTTGACATTCAAAGTTTCATCACAAAACCCTAATTTCACAACTTTTACGATTAGGTCCTAAATAGTGATTTCTATAAAAATCTCTTCACAAAATCATCATATAATAAAATTAAAACCTCAATTCCATAATAAATCATCATATAATTTCAGCACTTGTTCATGGAGACTTTCAAAATTATCAAAACTAATGAATTAAACATATTGACTGTTGTAAAAGTCTCAAAAATACAAAAATTACAAGAAATAATCAAGAGTTGAACTTACATGTCTGTAGGATATAAAACCAGCTTCTTAAAGCTCTCTAATGGTGTTTTTATCTGATGAAGATGAAGAAAAATGAAGAAAACTCTAGATTTTACCTAATATATCATATTTTACAATTAAATTATTACCTTATTTCCAATTTTGCCCCTTGTTCACACTTGATTTTTAATTTTCCTGCACACACATGCCGTCCATCCCAATAATAGGTGTCTAATTGCCTATTTAGTCCTCTTTTAATTAGTACTAGAGCTATTTAATCACATCTCACAATTTTGCACTTAGTTCAATTTAGTCCTTTTCACCTAATTAACTACTGAAACCTTAAAATTTCTTGACGAAACTTTAATACTAACTTATTTACACTCCATAAATATTTTTAAAAATATTTATGGCTCGATTTATGAATTCGAGGTCTCGATACCTCGTTTTTATTCCGTTTTATCTACAACTTCCTACACTACATAATTTCACTAATTCAAAATTATTTTTAAAACCACACTTAACATTTACTTACTAATATCTAAGCTCACATGTCGGATTTAGTGATTTCAAATCACTGTTTCGGTATCACTGAAATTTGGGCCGTTACAAAGCCCAACTGCTTGCCAACCCTGATTCTTTTAATAATTAAACTATAGTTTTATTTATTCCTAGGTTCGAACTCAAACCTTAATTAAGACCTACTATAATTATCACATGGCTAGGAACACAAAACACAATTTTTATCAAAACTAAAAACAAAAAAATTTCAGGATTTTGGGATTTTTGGGTTTTGAGATTTTTGGGGCATTACAGGTGATGTTGTGCGTCTTTGATTATTCTTCTTCTCCTTATGCAACAACGAGGCTGATTAGTTGGGCTCACTAGAATCGAGTTCCATTATAACATGGAACGATCTAGCAGAAAATTTTTTCAATAAAATTTTCCCAATTAGTCGAACCATTCAGTTAAGGTCAGAAATCGTCAACTTTAAACAATACGAAGGTGAGTCCTTATACGAGGCGTGGGAGCATTTCAAGACTATGCTAGGGAAGTGCCCACACCATGGACTGCAAGCATGACTCCAGATCCAAATATTCTACAACAGTGTTGACGGACACATTAGATCTAGCTTAGACGAAGTATCTGGCAGATCTCTCATGTTCCATACATACAAACGAGCTAATAAAATCATAGAAGACATGTAACACTCTATATCTGGCCTGGTTGCCTACCCCGAATATCAAGATGCCATACCACCTGATGCGAGTCTCAAGGCACAATTTCAGACCCATGAATGTGATGGGCTCACACTACTTCAAGGCCCAACAACAATATCAAAGGCTAAGAAAATCAAATCAAGATTCGATCAAAGGTAAGATTCAAGGATGAATTTTTTGAGGAAAGGGAAAATGATATATGCATGGATGGGGTGAAATTTATTAAATTCCAATCACCAAAGTTGCCAATTTTCAAGTTTAGGAAATCAACAAACTTGCGATGACTTTTTGGATGTGATCCTGGAATTTCTAGGTTGAGATGTCTTCACGGTGCTTGAAGATCTATCTCTTAGCTTTGAAACGCATTTTGAATGACTTAATTTTGAGTTCGGTAACTCTAGTTATGACCATTTTAATGAAGACTATGCGAGCAAAATTTCTGAACGGGATTATGACGGGAACTACAAATTTCAGGCTTTTAATTCAAGTTTAAATCATATTGGGTTCAGGTTTTAGGCTTAATTTTTACATATGAGCCAAATATTGTATTTATCAACTTTTTTTATTTTTTTAATTTTATTGCAAAATTTTGGTAATTATTAAGTATTTTAAGTTATTTAGGAGTTTTATGTTAACAAGAAAGTTTAGTTTAAAACTACTTCTTACTTAGATTAAATTAGGGTTCTAATATACTTAAAAGTTTTATTTAGATTTATTTAGCTAACCTATATGTAAGCTTTTACATTATACAGAATTCATAAAATTCATTATTATTCAACTTCTCTTTTGAGTTTATAAATTTTCTTGAGTTCCTTTTAGAAGAGTTTTAACAATCTTTTTAGATTGTGGGAATCATCTTTAAATTTTTTCTTGTCAAGTTTTCTTTCTTGGAGGAGAAATTAAAACCGCTTGAAGGAAGTTGTGGATTCTTACTGTTTCCAAAGCTTCTTAAAACTTCTACATATTACATTCTATCTTTCCATCTATGTGCATTAGTAACAACAGTAAAACAAGTGTCATTACTCATGAGTGTTGAATTTTGTTTAAATAATAAGAATTATATTAATGGAAGAAGAGCCTCTCCAATATTATTTGTATTTCTTAATTATAAGCATATTATTTGAATGATGAAGTAGTTGTAAAATTTTGAAAAATCAGAGAATAGGTTGATTTTCGGTTTGTTGTGACAATAAATAAATTGATTTGTTTTATAAAATAGAACAAGAATTGCGATGTCCTCCTTTTAGATATTTTATCTAATGTTGCCCAATTTTATTGGTTATCTTTTTAATTGCATTTGTAACTTTTTCTTAATATTCCATTGACATCAACTTTGAAAACGTTTATATATTTTCAACTGATATTTATAAAAAATAAATAAAACATTTATAAAATATTAATCCCATGTGTATAAAATTAAATTGAAAAAAAACTGGCTATCAAATGCTTCTCTAGTTTAATATAATAATATGTGGTGGTTGGTGGTTTCCATTGTTTACAAAAATTGTTGTATGGATTGCTGCTCTATCTTCACATGACAGCAAAATTTAGCATCAAACCAGATCTGATCACCCTGGTAATTGCCCTATCACACCTCTCATCCTGTCTTAATCGTTTTAAAAATATGTCTTGAAATCAATTTATCAATGTTATATTCTTGTTTTTATTTTATCTGTGCCCATTGGGTCTTTAGCCCTTTGCCCATTGGGTCATACAATTAATAAATTGAAACTATATTTATTTATTTAGCTCTCTAATTTTATAAAAAAATTATTTTAGTTCTCTATTTAAATTATTTTATTATTTTGAACCTTTAAACTTGCATTTTTTTATTAAACCACATCAAAATGGTTGTAAAAGATAAATATTTTTTAACTTAGTTGATGTGGCGTGGATGACAAATCAACGTTTAATTAATTTTAAAATTTTTAAAAATTCAAAAAGATATAATACTTATTTTTTAAAATAAAAAATCATTAAAGTAATTTAAAAAGTATTAATATATATTTTTATATTTTAAAAAATAATTAAATGATGACATGTCATTCATGTGGCAATCCACATGCATCACTACAACAAAACAGGTTTTTAGCACCATTTTTTTGGCCTTATAGCGCCGCTTTGATAAGCGCCGCAAAAAAAAGCCACTTTAGATAGCACCGCTAAAATTTACGGTATTTATGTGGAAAAATGCCATTATAGAACATAATCTTTAGCGACGTTTTTTTTTATAAACGTCACAAGAGAGTCGAGCATGTTATGGCGTTTGTAGCTGGAAGCGTCACAAAAGATCATGTTCTATAGTGGCGTTTGTGGGAAAGCGCCACTAACATTAACAGATTTTACCAACCCATTTTATTTCATATAGAACCCGAATTTTCAACATATTTTCCTATAACTTCAAATCCAACAACAAACTTCAAATCTTAATGATAGTATCACGAAAGAAATATGTATATGATCTAAATTAATAACTGAAATAACAAAATATATTCAAGAATGCATATAATTATTAAAAAGAAAAAAAAAAAACACATCCATTTAACGATTTCCTTGATTTAAGTTCCTTATCCTCGAAAGAAAGAACAAAACAAATCCAAAGAAAGTTTAATCATAAATTCTTACATTGGACACATCTATATGCTAAGGGATCAAGGACAACAGTATAATAGAAGTATAACAAATGACAGTTGTTTAATATTTTAGCTAGCTTTCTATATTCTAAATCAAGGCTTCCAATTACAAGCAAGTAAAATCAAAGGCAAAACAAAAGTCTCAGGGCTTTCAGTTTCATCTTGAGACTTTGCTTGGTTCCTCATACCTGACAAGAAGCTACCTCTCTATGTTTATTGCCTCGACAACTGAAAATGCTTGTGGAAGCGCTGCTGGTTCTAATATCCACTAGCAAAGTTCTAGTCACATTTAATGTTTCTGTAGATCCTCCTTACAAACAAATTAGAACCAAGATAGCCAACATCCTCTATACATTGAAAAGGAAATTGTCAAAAACCTACATAAAGTTGAAGCAAATGATGCCATAAAACTCTACTCCTATTTGTCTCAAACAAACAATGCTAAACAGCTATACATATTAAGGGTATACTCCATACTCTATTGAAAATTTCATGAGAGAAAATTTGATTTGGAAAGAAAACATAAAAAAGGCTGGATAACCTTTTTTCTAAAAATATGATGGATATGTAATATATTTCAAAACTCACCACAAAGGATTCCCAAACCAAGATAAAACATCAAAGTTATCCGAAGTAGAAATTGGTTTGGAAGAAGCCTGACATTTTTGGTTTTCACATAGTAGTAGTATACAGAGTACAAATACACATACACTACTGTTGGGGTAGCAGAGAAAAATGATGTCCACTTCAAGTGATAGTTCTTAGCGTTTAGCAAGAAATATGTCCCCACAATTATCACACAGACAGTTACAATGACGATGTAACGCCCTAAAAATTTAAGAGTTTAATTGTGAAAATCTGCAGTAATTAATTTTTGTATCTTTGGTTCTGTGCTCTGCTTCTGGGTTTAAGGTCTGGAGTTTGAATGGCATCATTAAATGTTTTTTTTATTTTCTTTAAAAACAACCCTTATCCATGTATTAGGTGGTTAAGTGCAATTTTGGGTAAATCGGTGTCAAGAATGAGCCTGCTGGTTCACTGGTTAAGCATCTATCTGTATTTTATTCAGTTTCGAGTTTGAGTCCTATCGTATGCGTTAGGAAATATTTTTGCAATTGCCGAAAGGTGAGATAGTGGTTATTTTAAAACATTCTGAATAATTCTATCGTTCTTTTTTCTTTTTTAAAATTTTGGTTTTTTGTCTTCCTATTTTCTTTTCTTTTATTTTTGTTCTTCTTACTGTAATTGATTTTTTCATGAATTGGGAATCCTTCGTTGCTTGTGAGTCGATATTGTGTAAGTTTCGTCATTATTTCTTTTCGTTTTGCACTTTCCGTTGTGTTAACACTATTCTATCGAAATAGAATTTTGTTCGTTTGCTTGAAGTTCTATTAAACACTCGATTGGTTACTTTTTAGGTGAGGATACTACAAGAATCATGACTCCGCCATGTTAGTCTAATTCCCTTTGTTTCGTGCAAGGTAAGTATGCAATTTGAGTTAGGGTTGCATCTAAACTTTCAACATAATCTTAATGGTAGGTGATTTTAGGAAAATATTGAAAACGATGGTGTTATTGATTATTGTATAGTTAATTAGGTTCCGGGTAGTCTCCGCATTGTTTTTCTGTCAAACGAAACCAAATGCATATCAGAAACTTTATTTTTTGCAAGTTTAGGTCACCGAAAATCGTGGGTGTCGATGCCACACGGCCGTGTAACTCCTTGTTCATCGATTTGGGGCCACACGGGCAAAGACATAGGCGTGTGTCTATGTAACACCCCTAACCCATATCTGTCTTCGAAATAGGGTTTCAGAGTATTACCGGAACATTTAGAATAATTTTCAATTAATTTACGTAAATTACTATTCATTTTTCGAGATCATACATATCGTCCTATATGAACCCTCGAGGCCCAAAACGAGCGTTGGAATCAAATTGGGACGAAATCAGGAACTTAAGGAATTTTTCCCGAAATTCTAAAATTTTTCCTAGGTGCAGGGCTCACATGCCCGTGTGGTCAGGCCGTGAACTACACACGCCTATGTCCCTAACCCATGTAACTCTTTGACTTTTAAAGCATGAAAAAATTGAAGTCAAACGGCCAAGTCACACACTCGTGTGCTAGGCCATGTGAAAAATTTTTATTTTCAAAATTTAGGTGCAGTTTTCACACGACCATGTAACACGTCCGTGTTCAAGGCCGTGTCAACCAAACGGCTGAGATACACGCCCGTGTCTCTGCCCATGTGCCTAATTTTGAGCATTTTGCTTCTCATTTTTAAGATGCAGGGGACACACAACCGGACCACATGCCCATGGGACAGACACACGGCCAAGACACATGCCCGTGTGCCGACCGTGTGGACAAAAACAAGCCATTTCCTAGCCTCATTTGTCACCCAAATTTACCATGTTCCTGCATTAAACATACCAAATACAATCCAACCATTCCAAGCATCCATCTCAAGCGAATTTCATCATTTACAAGGCATACCACTATATGCATACATGTTCAAAATTTTACCTTAGTTTAATCCATAAGTTAGACTTACTAAAAACAATCACTTAATATATATATAAAGCTAGCATAGCATGACATCACAAGTATATCAAACAACCATTACTAGCCATTCTAGTGGCTAGATTACAAACATCATCATCAAGCCATAATTGGCCAATTAAGCTTATACATGCCATTATACCAAAATGAGATAGTGGATAATGTGATGACTGCTCTGACTGACTTCCAACATTCGCGAGCTTTGAGCACTATAAGACAAGGAAAATTAAACGGAGTAAGCATTTTACGCCTAGTAAGTTCGTATAACAGAAAATAAACTTACCAGTCTTATTTATTAACACTAGCACACATAAATATATATTCCATCAATTTTGGGTAAGCTACCTAAACACATACACTTATTCAAACAAGTTAGTCACATAATCTCATATGAATATCAAGTAAACATAGATGAGCTCATCACATTACAAGTTCCATAAATTTTACAACTTCCCTTGATTCAAGATTCCTTTTTCCGTTGAAGTATTGAAATGCCGATGGACTTCCGATTAGTATACTCAAAAGTACCCTTTTGGGCACAAACCTAACAAGCACACTCTCGAGCCACATGTTATGTTATAGGATTACCAGTCCAGGCTAAATCCTTTTTAGGGCATATGCTCTAAAGAGCTAAATTTTGATTGCCTATCAGGGATAAATCCAATCTATAGCATAGGCTCGAGTAGCTTATATCCAGATTACCCATCCGGGCTAAATCTTTCTAACAACATGTGGAATATTGTTCTCGTTCAAGCATATCTCCTTAATCTATCGAATTTCAACATTCAACCGAAACATGGCAATTCATCCACATTTCACAACTTATGATTATTTCATAATGTATGTTATCTCATGCACATCAACACAATCATACAATTAAATTCAAGCATTTAACTTACATAGTTAAGTTACACAAACTTACCTTGAAAATGGTTCGTTTTTAAATTTCAACTAATTTGGAACCTTTTGCTTTCCTCGATCTAGTTCCGTAGCTGGTCTTTCCGGATCTATATGGATAAATTTGACTATTAATCTATCACATTTCATATACATTTGCATTCTATTGCATTTTAGGCAAAATTACCATTTCACCCCTATATTTTTCAAAAATTTTGATTTAGTCCCTAGGCTCAGAAAATAAAATTTACGAAATTTAACCCTCTTTTCAGGCCTAGTCGAAATTTATAAACAACATTTACAACTGTAACACCCCAAACCGGGCCCAGACGTTATGGCCGAATCTGACATGCCACTTAGAAGTTTAAAAATCCATGTTTCGTTTTATTATCTAAAAACCGACTATTGATGGGCTAACTAGAGTGAATAGAGGCTGGGCACCAGGTAGGTATCTGAAACAGAGGAGGTGAGCCATGAAGGCTGCTTAAGTACCAAGCTCTTGATTGGATCCAATCCTAGACATGCCCACCACCATTGCCACACTTTGGTAAACGAGTTGAAAATTCATTTAGGTAGTTATCTTTGTTATTCCGATTATGTGTGTCGTGGTGTTATTTTGAAATCAAGTATCATTTTGGAAATGCGTCCTAAGTCTAGCCCAATTATTATCAACCAATTTAAATAAAATAATCCCAGAAAAGAAAGAAAATAAAGTTAAAGTTAAAATAGCCTTATTACAACCCGAAAATAGATAATAAATAAAGTTAGTTTAGTAAAAACCAAATACTTATTCAAAAGCCTAAAAGCGATCACCGTGGCCACTCTGAACCCCCTCCGGCTCCAAGTCCCCAAATCAAGGCTCACCTGCAAAGTTAAGGAAGGGGGGTGAGTTTGGAAACTCAGTGTGCAACAAGCCCCTTTCGAAGCCCAAGTCAATATCAACTTGCTGGGCCTAAGCCTAAAACCAATCTCAACAAATACTGGGCTGAAGCCTTTTCATATGTCATGTTTCATAATATCAATGTAGCCTTAATCAGAAATTTATGGCCCCGTGAGGCCCATTTCAATATCACGTGTAATGTCAATGAAAGAGTGAATGCAAGCCCAGTTGGGGAGACTACGCGACCCACCATCCGCTACTCTCCACCCGTACCAACCAAGCTCTCCATGTGGGGAATAACTCAACCCACCTAACCATAACTCTCCACCGGCAGCATAGCTGCTTTATCATAAAACTGGAAGCCTAGCCTCTTTTATTAGCTGGGGCGTAAGCCCTTTTAAATAAACTGGGGCATAAGCCCTTTTCAATAAACTGGGGCATAAGCCTTTTCAATAAACTGGGGCATAAGCCCTTTTCAATAACTGGGGCATAAGCCCTTTTCAATATACTGGGGCATAAGCCCTTTTTCACTTCCTCCATCCATATAAAAACCCAACCCAAATGCATTTATGAATACATTATGTGCATATCATACATATCATGTGCATATCATACATATCATGTGCATATCATATATATCATGTGCATATCATATCAATCATGTATATCATATCCCATGTATCAAATTTATAATTAAACCCTAGGGGTATAATGGTCATTTTTACCCTGGGCAAAACAGTCATTTTCATATGATAAAGTTAATTTCATAACATTACCAATTATTAGGGTTTTCCATGTTCATTAACAGTTACTTAACAATTCATATGTTTTAAACACCGATTCTGGCCCATTTTTAGCGAAACCGAGTTATTGGGCCAAGAACCCCTAATGGCCCTACTTAGCCGATTTTGTCATCTAGGCCCATTTAGCCTATAATCCATAACGGTATTAAAAATCTTAATCATGCAATTTAACGGATTCCCATTTACCACCAACTTCACCCGAATGGGCCCGAAAGCCTAATGGGCCCTATCTCAGCCCCTCGAGGCCCAACTTACCATGAACGCCAAAAATCACACTCCTACCGTTTCTAATGTTCCCGATCATCACCTCAACGAATCTAACTGACTAATGAGCGTTAGCCTGCTCACGAGTCCTCAAAATGCCAGAATTTTGGCCTTTCGGCCTTTCGGTATTTATCGTTTTAAGCTATGAAAAAGGGTTCGTTACACACCTGTTTTGCGATATTCCTTGACGAGACCTCCTACACGATTTCTCCTATAATCAACCGTTAATAGGTCAGCTTCCCATAATTAAACCAAATTAAGAACCTTCTAATATTTATGCTTACCCATTCGGCCACCATCCATAAAGGCCTTAGGAACCTTACCTTTGCTGAGATTAATGAATAGATCTAGCCACTCCAGTGATCCAAGCTAATCCAAGTCGACACTACGCCTTGCTGCTCCTCCACTATATAAACCATATAAATATTAAAAGAAGACCCCATAAAGCCTAAACCCATACTCGGCCACCTCTCTAAACTTGGAGAGGTTTCGGCTTTTGGCCAAAAGTTACTTTAGAGTTCGAGCACTTACCACATTCTTTCTCCTCTTGAATCCGTTATGCCTAAAAGATGAGGTAATTTGACTATCAACAAGTAAAAAAAGAAAAGAAAAGAGAGTTATTGGTCAACAAAGACTCGGCACCCCTAGCTTCACTGATTTTGGCTTTTGCGGTACTTCGGCAGAGGTGGAGATAAAGAAAAGAATCAATGGATGAATGGAGGGAAGGAGTGGGCTGGTTTGAAAGAAGGAGAGGAAAGGAAAAAAAATGAACAGAGAGATGGTAGTTTCGGCTGCACAAAGAAAAAGAAAGAAAAGCCTCTCCTAAAGGGAGAAAACGGCACACAAGTACCTAAGTGCCGAAAATCTTCACTAAACCCCTCTACCGAAAACCCCCTCTCCAATCCCCCTTATTCGGCCAACTCTATCTCCATATCAAATCCCTAAAATCTCTCCCCTTATCCCTCCTTAATCCATGCATTTGACTGATTCAAACTCTCCTCTAGCAGAATCCACTTGGGCTCCAACACTTACCCTTCCTGCACATAAAAATAAATGCATTTATTTGCCAACACAGGGAATCGATCCCATGTCTTCCCTTAAGCTCCACATGCCACCTTTTTAGGAGCTTAGTGGCGTCACCCTTGCCACGTTACTAAAGCTCTTTTTGTGATACATTTCTCCCACAACTTTACATAAGGTCACCTAGCCAGAACCCCTAACTCTTAAGTCTAAAATTTAGAAATTCTACTGGGTTTTGACCAACACATGGGCCTTCCATAAGCCCATTTACCTACTCAAAATATGAATTTCACAACCAAATACCAAAATTAAAAAAAAACTTTACCAAAATATTGAGAACCGCGAATAAACCCAAAAATCAGGATGTTACAACTCTACCCTCCTTAAAGAAATTTCGGCCTCGAAATTTTACCTGATCCAAACAGTTGAGGGTACTGTTGACGCATCGCCTCTTCGGTCTCCCAAGTAGCTTCTTCCTTGCCATGGTTCCTCCAAAGTAATTTCACTAATGGAACTGACTTTCTTCTCAACACCTTGACATCGTGATTAAGTATTTGCATAGGTTCCTCTTCGAAAGTCAAATCTGACTGTACTTCGATTTCTGCAACTGGTACGATATGAGTTGGGTCAGAATGATATCGCCTCAGCATGGACACATGAAATACGTCATGGATACGATGCAGTTCCGGTGGTAACTCTAGCGGATAAGCCACCGGCCCTATCCGCTTAATAATTCGGTAAGGCCCAATAAACCGTGGGCTCAATTTGCCCTTCTTACCAAATCTCAATATCTTCTTCCAAGGCAAAACTTTCAAAAAGACCATGTCCCCTATAGCGTATTCAATATCCTTACGTTTCAAATCGACATAAGACTTTTGTCGATCTGCTGCCTCCTTTAACCTATTCCTGATCACATTAATCTTTTCTTCGGTATCTGCTACCAACTCTGGCCCAAGTACTTGCCTTTCTCCCAACTCCGTCCAACAAGTGGGCGAACGACACCTTCGCCCATATAGTGTCTCATAAGGAGCCATCTGAACACTTGCTTGGTAACTGTTGTTATACGCGAACTCTGCCAATGGCAAATGGTCCTCCCAGCTGCCCCTAAACTCAAAGCACAACCCCTCAACATGTCTTTTAAAATCTGAATAACCCTCTCTGACTGCCCATCCGACTGGGGGTGAAAAGCCGTACAGAAATTGAATCGCGTTCCCAATGCCTCATGCAACTTCTTCCAAAAACCGAGATGTAAACCTTGGGTCTTGGTCTGAAATTATCGATACTGGCACACCATGCAACCGCACTATCTCCGCCACATACAACTTGGCCAACTTTTGAAGTGAGTAATCGGTTCGAACAGGTATGAAATGGGCAGATTTTGTCAGCCTATCCACAATTACCCAAGCTGAGTCTTTCTTGGAAGGTGTCAAAGGCAAACCACTTACAAAATCCATGGTTACCCTTTCCCACCTCCAAAGTGGTATACTTACCGGCTGTAACAATCCTGAAGGTAGTTGATGCTCGGCCTTCACTTGTTGACATGTCAAACATCTCCCCACAAATTCGGTCACTTCTCGCTTAAGCCCAGGCCACCAATATAGCTCTCGCAAGTCTCGACACAACTTAATCCCTCCTGGATGCATAGCACAAGGTCCATTATATGCCTTTTTCAATATCAGCAGTCTCAAGTCAGAGTCCTTTGGCATGCAAATTCTTCCTCGAAAATAAAGAACTCCCTCGCTATTTAACCCAAAGTCAGGATTTTCCCCCTTCTCCACTTGCTAAAATCGAGAAACCAACGACTCATCTTCCCACTGTTGCTTCTTAATCTGTTCTACCCAAGTCGGTCTCACTTGTAACTCTGCTAATAAGCTTCCATCGTCATACAAACTTAGACGAGCAAACATTGCCTTCAATTTCGACATAGTCCTACGACTTAACGCATCAGCCATGACATTTGTTTTACCCGGATGGTACTCAATCGAACAATCATAGTCCTTTAACAACTCTATCCACCTTTGTTGTCTAAAATTTAGCTCCTTTTGAGTCAACAAGTACTTAAGACTCTTATGATCCGTATAGATAATGCATTTTTCCCTATACAAATAGTGCCTCCATATCTTAAGCGCAAAAATCATCGCTGCCAACCCAAGTCATGCGTAGGATAGTTCACCTGGTGAGACTTAAGCTGTCGTGAAGTATAAGCGACCACCTTACCCTCTTGCATCAACACGCAGCCCAAACCTATATGTGACGCGTCGCTGTAAACAGTGAAGTTCTTACCAGACTCTGGCTAAATCAACACTGGTGCTTCCGTCAAAACCTTCTTCAGCTTCTCAAAAGCCTCTTGTTGCCTATTAGTCCACACAAAAGATGCTCCCTTCCTTACAAGTTTCGTTAACGGTGCTGCCAACACAGAGAATCCTTCCACGAATCTCCGATAATAACCTGCCAACCCCAGAAAACTTTAAATTTCTGATACCGGCTTCAGTGGCTTCCACTCCAGAATTGCCTCAATATTTCGAGGGTCCACCTTGATCCCCTCAGCAGACACAACATGCCCCAAGAAAGTGACTTCCCTTAACCAAAACTCGCACTTACTAAACTTTGCATAAAGTTGCTTTTCCCTTAGCACTTGTCGCACAACACAAAGATGTTCATCGTGCTTCTCTTCCGTTTCCAAATACACCAAGATATCGTCAATAAAAACGACCACGAATCGATCCAAGTATGGCTGGAAAACCTGATTCATTAAATCCATGAATACCACCGGTGCATTAGTCAAACCAAAAGGCATTACCAAAAACTCGTAATGACCATATCGAGTCCTAAATGCCGTCTTATAAATATCCACCTCTTTAACCCTCAACTGATGATATCCTGACCTAAGGTCGATTTTAGAAAATACCGTGGCTCCTTTTAATTGATCGAACAAGTCGTCGATTCTTGGTAACGGATACTTGTTTTTGACCGTCAGTTTATTCAACTGCCGATAGTCAATACACATTCGCATGGTCCTATCTTTCTTCTTTACGAACAATACTGGTGCGCCCCACGGGGAAATACTTGGTCTTATAAACCCTATGTCCAATAGTTCCTGAATTTGAGCTTTTAATTCCACCAACTCCTTTGGTGCCATCCTATAAGGTGCAATGGACACAGGAGCTGTTCCAGGTAACAAGTCGATTCCAAACTCGACTTCTCTGTTCGGAGGTAGCCCAGGAAGTTCCTCCGAAAATATATCTTGGAATTCCTTAATGGTCCTCACTGACTCCACGGTCATCTCCTCAGGTTCAGCTTGACTTACAAATGCTAAAAATGCCTCACAACCCTTCCGAATCAACTTCTCAGCCCTCAAATCCGAAACAACATTAGCCAAATAATTCCTTCGCTCACCTATGACCACTATCTCCTTATCCTTGGCAGTTCTTAGCACCATTCTCTTAACAGCACAATCTAACACTGCTTTATGCTTGGTTAGCTAGTCCATACCCAAAATAAGATCAAATTCTGCAAATGGCAGCTCCATCAAATCCCCTACAAATATCTCACATTGCGTCTCTAAAGGCACTTCCTTAAAGAGTTTATCCATCCTAACCGAGTGTCCCAAAGGGCTTATTACTGATACCCCACTCACGGTCTCCTCAGAAAGCACAGCCAATGCCCCAGATGCATCACAAGCAACATACGAGTGGGTAGAACCCATATCAATCAAAGTAGTGTAAGGCTTGCTATGAATGAGAAACGTACCGGCTATAACATCAGGAGCGCCGCCCTCCTCACGACGTCGTGCCGCATAAACCAATGCTGGCTGTCGAACTTCAGCATGTCCAGCACCCCTGCCAGGTGCCCCATGTCCTCGTCCATTTTCGTTGCCACCTCTACCTTGCCCACGACCTCTCTATGGTGGTGGTCCTCCTCGTTGTGGTTGAACATCCCTTCGTTCCGCAGCTAGTTCCTGAGCTGATCTCCAAGGGCACTCTCTGAACTTATGCTCCTTAGACCCAAATCAAAAACATGCTCGAGTTCGTTTCCAGCACTCCCCCATATGCACCTTACCACAATCCCTGCAAGCCTACGATCTAAAAGTATTTACTAGAACTGCTCGAACCGGTTCCTCCATCCTTGTTCTTTTAACATTCCGATTCGTAGCACCTGAGGGTCTAAAATCCCTCTTGAATCTGGGTCGATCCCTTTCACGATTCTACCACTCAGTCCAATTCACCTCCTCGGCTATCTTAGCTTTCTCCACCAATGCAGCAAAACCACGCTCCCTCTGTGGAGCTATCAATATCCTAAGCTCATCACAGAGGCCATCCTCAAACCGAACACTGCGCTCATACTCAGTTGCAACTATCCCGCTGGCATATCGACTCAGCCTCAAGAATTCTGCCTCATACTCCGCGACAGTCTTATTACCTTGAGTCAGATTCAAAAATTCCTTCCGACGAGCATCCACATAACTGGCTCCAACATACCTCCCCTTAAAAGTAGTTTTGAACAACTCCCAGGTTACCTACTCAATTGGGGTACTCTCCCTTACGGTGACCCACCATCGGTATGCCTCGTCGCGTAGCAACGACACAGCTGCTTTCAGCATCTGCTCCACTGAGCAGTCTAGATCGTCCATAATCTGTTTTGTTGCCTCTGGCCAATATTCTGCCACATTTGGGGCAACTCCAGATACACCCCTAAATACTTCTGCTCCGTTGGCCCGGAGTCGCTCCGATATGGATCCCCTATTCACTGTCCCAGTGCTAGCTCTAGCAACTCTTTCTAAAACCCTTAACATGTCTTAGGACAAAGCATTATCCCCCGCAGCCCGATCATAAGACCCTATCTCCATTGCTTGTGGCACGAATGCCTCCTCAGCTGGCCTATGTCCTGAGGATGAAGATTCCACTTGCACCCTTCCGCGACCACGTCCGCGGCCACGAGTTCCTCTTGTACTCATATCGACTTATCTGATTACGAATTTTATGATATTAGTATATTGTTCAACTGTTTATTACGAGATGTCTTATGGAAATATAGCAGTTCAAAGATTGTTTTCGCATCGTCGTAGCCTAGCTACAGTCTTATTTCTACCGTTTCCACAGCTCTACCCTATCTAAAGTATCATAATAAGGTCTCAGTTCTATTCATAGCATCATATCATTATCACATAATGTAAAGAGAATGTACTTATATACTTGGTGCCGGGAATTCAGTGCGCCACTTTTTAATCAGTCCATTTAAAAACTCAAAAACCATGTTTTTGTTCACCGAAAAATAAAAATTTGGTTTGAAAACACTTCTATTTTGAAACTTTTGATTTTAACCCCATTTAAAAAAAACAGAAAACTTGAACATCTTTGAAAAAACTTACCATTTCCAGAAATACCCTTCTTAGGCCTAAGTTTTCAAAAAGATTTTCGGACCCAATCCACAACCGAGTTGTTGCAACTTAGCTCTGATACCACTAAATGTAACACCCCAAACTCGGCCGAGACGTTATGGCCGAATCTGACATGCCACATAGAAGTTTAAAAATCCATGTTTCGTTCTATATACTAAAAACCGACTATTGATGGGCTAACCAGAGTGAATAGAGGCTGGGCACCAGGTAGGTATCCGAAACAGAGGAGGTGAGCCATGAAGGCTGCTTAAGTACCAAGCTCTTGATTGGATCCAATCCTAGACATGCCCACCACCATTGCCACACTTTGGTAAACGAGTTGAAAATTCATTTAGGTAGTTATCTTTATTATTCCGGTTATGTGTGTCGTGGTGTTATTTTGAAAGCAAGTATCATTTTGGAAACATGTCCTAAGTTTAGCCCAATTATTATCAACCAATTTAAATAAAATAATCCCAGAAAAGAAAGAAAATAAAATTAAAGTTAAAATGACCTTATTACAACCCAAAAATAGATAATAAATAAAGTAAACTTAGTGAAAACCAAATACTTATTCAAAACCCTAAAAGCGATCACCGTGGCCACTCTGAATCCCCTCCGGCTCCAAGTCCCCAAATCAAGGCTCACCTGCAAGGTTAAGGAAGGGGGGTGAGTTTGGAAACTCAGTGTGCAACAAGCCCCTTTCGGAGCCCAAGTCAATATTAACTTGTTGGGCCTAAGCCCAAAACCAATCTCAAGAAATACTGGGCCGTAGCCTTAACTGTAACGGTATGGCCCGTATGCCCATTTCAATATCACGTGTAATGTCAATGAAAGAGTGAATGCAAGCCTAGTTGGGGAGACTACTCGACCCACTATCCGCTACTCTCCACCCGTACCAACCAAGCTCTCCATATGGGGAATAACTCAACCCACCCAACCATAAGTCTCTACTGACAGCGTAGATGCTTTATCATAAAACTGGAGGCCTAGCCTCTTTTATTGACTGGGGCGTAAGCCCTTTTAAATAAACTGGGGCATAAGCCCTTTTCAATAAACTGGGGCATAAGCCTTTTCAATAACTGGGGCATAAGCCCTTTTCAATATACTGGGGCATAAGCCCTTTTTCACTTCCTCCATCCATATAAAAACCCAACCCAAATGCATTTATGAATACATTATGTGCATCTCATACATACCATGTGCATATCATACATATCATGTGCTTATCATATATATCATGTACATATCATATCAATCATGTATATCATATCCCATGTATCAAATTTATAATTAAACCCTAGGGGTATAATGGTCATTTTTACCCTAGGCAAAACAGTCATTTTCATATGATAAAGGTAATTTCATAACGTTACCAATTATTAGGGTTTTCCATGTTCATTAACAGTTACTTAACAATTCATATGTTTTAAACAGCGATTCTGCCTATTTTGTCATCTAGGCCCATTTAGCCTATAATCCATAACGGTATTAACAATCTTAATCATGCAATTTAACGGATTCCCATTTTCCACCAATTTCACCCGAATGGGCCCAAAAGCCAAATGGGCCCTATCTCAGCCCCTCGAGGCCCAACTTACCGTGAACGCCAAAAATCACACTCCTACAATTTCCAATGTTCCCGATCATCACCTCAATGAATCTAACTGACTAATGAGCATTCGCTTGCTCACGAGTCCTCAAAATGCCAAAATTTTGGCCTTTCAGCATTTATCGTTTTAAGCTATGAAAAAGGGTTCGTTGCACACCTATTTTGCGATATTCCTTGACGAGACCTCCTATACGATTTCTCCTATAATCAATCGTTAATAGGTCAACTTCCCGTAATTAAACCAAATCAAGAACCTTCTAATATTTATACTTACCCATTCGGCCACCATCCATAAAGGCCTTAGGAACCTTACCTTTGCTGAGATTAATGAATAGATCTAGCCACTCCGGTGATCCAAGCTAATCCAAGTCGACACTACGCCTTGCTGCTCCACCACTATATAAACCATATAAATATTAAAAGAAGACCCCATAAAGCCTAAACCCATATTCGGTCACCTCTCTAAACTTGGAGAAGTTTCGGCTTTTGGCCAAAAGTTACTCTAGAGTTCGAGCACTTACCACAGTCTTTCTCCTCTGGAATCTGTTATGCCTAAAAGATGAGGTAATTTGAACATCAACAAGTAAAAAAAAAAAAAAAAAGAGAGTTACTGGTGAACAAAGATTCGGCACCCCCCTAGCTTCACTGATTTCGGCTTTTGTGGTACTTCGGCAGAGGTGGAGATAAAGAAAAGAATCGATGGATGAATAGAGGGAAGGAGTGGGCTGGTTTGAAAGAAGGAGAGGGAAGGAAAAAAATGAATAGATAGATGGTAGTTTCGGCTGCACAAAGAAAAAGAAAGAAAAGCCTCTCCTAGAGGGAGAAAACGACACACAAGTACCTAAGTGCTGAAAATCCTTCACTAAACCCCTCTGCCGAAAATCCCCTTTCCAATCCCCCTTATTCGGCCAACTCTATCTCCATATCAAATCCCTAAAATCTCTCCCCTTATCTCTCCTTAATCCATGCATTTGACTGATTCAAACTCTCCTCTAGCAGAATCCACTTGGGCTCCAACACTTACCCTTCCTGTACATAAAAATAAATGCATTTATTTGCCAACACAGGGAATCGATCCCATGTCTTCCCTTAAGCTCCACACGCCACCTTTTTAGGAGCTTAGTGGCGTCACCCTTGCCACTTTACTAAAGCTCTTTTTGTGATACATTTCTCCCACAACTTTACATAAGGTCACCTAGCCAAAACCCCTAACTCTTAAGTCCAGAATTCAAAAATTCTACCGGGTTTTGACCAACACATGGGCCTTCCATAAGCCCATTTACCTACTCAAAATATGAATTTCACAACCAAATACCAAAATTAAAAAAAAAACTTTACCAAAATATCGAGAACCGTGAATAAACCCAAAAATCAGGATGTTACAACAACACACATTTTTCACAAATTTTAGAATTTTCCATGAGTTTTTACCATTTTTCAGTTTAGTCCTTAAATCAGGTTTTCATCAAAAATTGCTTTGTAAATGTTGTTTATTTATGAACAAACTTTCATTTTCTACCATAAATTTCTAATTTTCAGCATATTCATCCATGACCAAAATTTCATACATTGATGACTTTTCAAATTAATCCCCCAAATAGAGAGATTAGACTATCCCAGTTTCAAAAATATAAAAATCATTAAAGACGAGACTTGATTTCATACATTTTCAAGCTTGGTAAGTTGTCTTCCTCTCTCTTAGGGTTTCCATGGAAATATTGGGTAAGGTGATATGAAATTAGATGAATATTTTTTTTATTTAATTATCATCTTTTAATTTTAGTGATTTCTAATTTAGTCCCTTGCCTTTTCTAATTTTTCCATGGATGAGTCTTTAAAATATCTACTAACTACCCTTCAATGGTCTAATTACCATATAAAGACCTTAAATTTTGAATTCTATAGCTATTTGATACCTATAGCTATTAGAAACCAACTTTTGCATTTTATGCAATTTAGTCTTTTACCTAATTAACCACACAATCGATAAAATTTTCGTATCAAAATTTTCATGTGACATTTCTATTATGATTCCAACCATAAAATAAAATAAAATAATTTTTATTTTTAATTCAGATTTGTGGTCCCGAAACCAATGTTCCGACCTCACCGAAATTGGGCTGTTAGAACTCTCCCCCCTTAGAAATTTTCGTCCTCAAAAATTCTTACCAGAAAAGAGGTTAGGGTATTATTTTCTCATGATATCCTCAGGCTCCCAGGTAGCTTCCTCTAATCCATGTCGTTTCCAGAGGACTTTTACCAAGGCCGCCTTTTTATTTCCCAGCTCTTTCGTCTCATAAGCCAATATCTTAATCGGTTCCTCATTGTAAATCATATCAGGCTGAATCTCAACTTCTATTAGAGTAATAACGTGTGAAGGATCCGATTATATTTCCGTAGCATGGAGACATGAAAAACATTATGAATTTTATCAAGCTCCGGTGGTAATGCTAATCGATATGCAACAGGCCCGACTCTTTCAATGATCTCATATGGCCCGATAAACCGTGGACTCAGTTTTCCTTTACGGCCGAATCAGAGATCTTTCCTCCAAGGTGACACTTTCAAGAATACTTTATCACCAACCTAAAATTCTATCTCTTTCCGCTTTAAATCAGTATAAGACTTTTGACGGTCCGAGGTGGCTTTCAAACTATCTCTAATTATCTTCACCTTTTTTTCGGTTTCCCGAACCAAGTCGACTCCATGTATCTTTCTCTCACTTAAATCTGTCTAATACAATGGGGTTCTACATTTATGACCATAAAGAGCCTCATACGACGCCGTTGTAATACTGGACTGATAACTGCTATTATAAGCAAATTCAATCAAAGGCAAGTATTTTTCCCAATTACCTCCAAATTCAAGTATACAACACCGAAACATGTCTTCTAAAATCTGTATCACACGTTCAGATTGTCCATCTGTTTGAGGATGGAATGCAGTACTAAAGTGTAAACGAGTGCCCAAAGCTTCATGCAACTTACTCTAAAATCGAGATGTAAACCGAGGATCTCTATCTGAAATAATGGAGACAGGCACTCCATGCAATTTGACAATCTCAGAGACGTATAATTCAGCCAATCCATCCAATGAAAAATCCATA
The DNA here is from genome assembly GCA_025698475.1 of Gossypium anomalum. Lineage (NCBI taxonomy): Eukaryota > Viridiplantae > Streptophyta > Magnoliopsida > Malvales > Malvaceae > Gossypium > Gossypium anomalum. The sequence goes on along the minus strand of CM046965.1, from coordinate 73,622,503 downwards.
CATACCAGGATAAAGTGTGATGACTTCGTTAAACGATCGACAATTACCCAAACAACATATTTCTTTTTCGGTGATAAAGGTAATCCCATTACAAAATCCATGGTAACTCTTTCCCATTTCTATTCTGGTATTGTAATTAGCTGCAATAATCCCAAAGGTACTTGGTGTTCAGCCTTCACTTGTTGACATATCAAACACTTCGATACAAATTCAGAAATATCTCATTTTATTCCCGGCAACTAGTACATCTTTTTCAAATCATTAGACATTTTATTACTACTAGGATGTATAGACATGTTACCATTATGAGCTTCATTCAAAATCTTCTGTATCAGTTCTGAACTTTTCGATACACATACTTTGTCTCTGAATAATAAAAAACCATCGGTCCTGATCTGAAATTTTGAGTCAGGAGTCGATTCACTTTGTATCTATTTCGCTTGCAACTTATCATCATTTTTCTGAGCTTCAGAGATCTGTTGCATAAACGTCGATCTAACCTTTAACTCAGCTATGAGTGAACCATCATCAGATAAAGGCAACTGGGTATTCAATGCCCGTAAGGCAAACAAGGATTTTTGGCTCAAGGCATCTGCCACTACATTAGCTTTCCCCGAATGGTAATCAATAACGAGATCATAATCTTTCAATAATTCCAACCATCTACGTTGTCTCAAATTCAGTTCTTTCTGTGTCATTAAATACTTCAGACTTTTGTGATCCATAAAGATATGACATTTTTCACTAAAAAGATAATCCCGCTATATTTTTAATGCAAAAACAATAGTTGCTAATTCAAGATCATGTACTGGGCAATTTCTTTCATGCAGTTTTAGCTGTCTAAATGCATAAGCCACTACTTTACCATCTTGCATCAATACACATCCTAAACCATTCAACAAGGCATCGTTGTAAACTATAAATTACTTACCCGATTCAGGTTGGACTAATACAGGTGCTTCCATCAATAAAGCTTTCAATTTATCAAAACTCTGTTGGCATTTATCAATCCACTCGAATTTCACTTTTTTTTACAACAATCGAGTCATCGAAGGCTATCATTGAGAACCCTGTAACAAATCTCTGATAGTATCCTACTAGTCCCAAAAAACTTTTAACTTCTGAAACATTCTTCGGTGGCTTCCAGCTTACGATAGCTAAAATTTTGTTCGGGTCTACCCGAATACCCTTTGTATATGCAACATTTCTAAGGACACTATCTTCCCGTAGCCAAAATTCACATTTACTAAATTTAGCATACAACTGTTTCTCACATAGATTTTGCAAAATAATTCTCAGATGTTCAGCATGCTCATTGACATCCTGAGAGTAAACCAAAATATCATCAATAAAAACAACTACGAACCTATCCAGGTATGGTCTGAAAATTTTGTTCATTAAATCTATAAATACCGCCGGGGCATTTATTAATTCGAATGGCATCACCAAAAACTCATAATATCCATATCTGGTTCTAAAAGTTGTCTTTGGCACATCTAAATCTTTCACTAGCAGCTGATAATAACCAGATCGTAAATTAATTTTCAAAAATACAGTGGCACCTTTTAATTGATCAAACAAGTCATCTATACGAGGCAACGAGAATTTGTTCTTGACTGTGACTTTATTAAGCTGTCTGTAATCGATGCATAATCTCAATGATCCATCTTTCTTCTTTACAAACAATACCGGTGCACCCTATGGTGAAAAGCTGGGTCGAGGAAATCCTCTATCAATCAACTCTTGCAACTGTACCTTCAACTCTATCAATTCAGTAGGAGTCATTTTATAAGGTACTATAGATATCAGCGTCGTCTCTGGCACAAGGTCTACGGAAAATTCCACCTCTCTAGCTGGAGGTAAATCAGGTAGTTCTTCTAGAAATACCTCAGGAAACTCACAAACAACCAGCACTAACTGGATTTTTAACTCTGACACTTTGGTGTCCAGTACAATAGCAAGGTAAGCCTTATACCCCTTTTTAATATATCTTTGTTCTAACATTGCTGAAATCACGTTAGACAATCGATCCAGTTTCTCAGATTCAACCCGAAGTAACTCACCATTCTGACACTTCAATACAATGTATTCATGCTTACAATTTACCACTACATCATGTTAGGTTAACGAATCCATTCCCAATATTACATCAAATTCATCAAAGGGTAACAACATCAAATTAGCGAAAAAACAATAACCCTCAATCATCAATGGGCAATTTTTACAAACTTTGTCCACCATAACATACTGACCTAAGGGTTTTGAAACTTTAACCACAAATTCGGTGAATTCAAAAATCATATTTTTATCAGATACAAATTTTGTGCATATATATGAGTGCATGGAACCAGGACAATCAAAGCAATAATATCAGTGTCAAGTAGAGAGAATGTACCGGTGATAACATCTGGCGCCGAAGCATCTTCCCTTACATGTATTGCATAGGTTCTTGTCGGATCTCTAGCCTCAGATTTAGCTGTTAAATCCTTTGCAGTACTACGACTACCACTAACATTTCCAGAGTACCATGGTGTCTACCCCTCGAGGCGGGATTACTCAGTTTCAGGGTTTGTTCAATGTATTTCTCAATCCTTCCCGAGTAATCTTTAAGAAAATGGTTAAGAGAACCACACTTGAAGCAAGCCCCACTTCTCATCCGACACTCACTAAAATGTAATTTATTATAGACATTGCATCGTGGTTTGGGGTTTCCAACACTCCCAACATTGATGGTTAAGGGAGACAAAGACCTTAGGTTAGTACATTTAGAGCTTCATTCCTTTCCCGAATACTGCATTGAGGTAGCAAAACACTCATGATAATTTTTTGATTTCTTTGAAGCGGATGATTGTGCCTTGCTTACAAATCTTTTACTTGAAACCTGAGCTTCCCTTTTCACTTGCTTCTTTTCTTTGCTTAGTTCCTCGGCCTTGTATGCCGTTCAGCCAACACTACGAATTCTCTTAATTCCAGAATTCTAATCAACAGCTTGATATCTTCGTTTAGCCCTTCTTCAAATCGTTTGCACATTTCGGCTTCAGTCTAAACCCATTCACTAGCATAGTTGCTCAATCTAACAAATTCTTGTTCATACTAGGACACTGTCATATTCCCCTATTTGAGCTCTAGAAATTCCTTCTTTTTCTGGTCTAAGAATCCCTGAATAATATACTTCTTTTTAAACTCTGTTTGGAAAAATTCCCATGTAATATTTTCCCTAGGTACCACAGAAGATATGGTTTTCCACCAATGATAGACTGTGTCTTTCAACAAAGATACCGCACATTTCAGACATTAAGCTGGTGTACATAATAACTCATCTAGAACCCGAATAGTATTTTCCAGCTTGAACTCGGCCCTCTCTATATCATCATCAACCGTAGCCTTAAATTCTTCAACCCCATGTTTTCTGATTTTGTCTACCATATGCTTACCAATTCTAACAAATCTATCATCCTGTGGTGTTTCATCGTTTTGTGAAGCAGGTGGGGGAGGTCGTTGAACAATGGGATTTGTTCTCATATATTTACTAAACCATTCATCCATCAATTCAAAGAAGGCTTCTTTTGTCACCTCACTTCGGCCCTCAAGTACGGGCCTTCTACTACCACTAGATGCAGTTTGCTACACAGAAGCTTGAGTAGCACTCTCAGCTTCCTCAGTCTCGACTCTAGCTTGGTTGGAAGATATTACTATATGAAAATACATTTAAAAGTGGTCAGGAGATATCACACTATCATAATTTATATAATGGCTTGTATAGCAAGACTCGTACTTGCAACCTTAGTCTAAGAATAGACTAAACTGTAGCTCTGATACCACTAAATGTAACACCCCTAACCCATATCTGTTGTCAGAACAGGATTTTGGTATATTACCGAAACATTCAAAACATTTTTCAATTAATTTACGTAAATTACTATTCATTTCCTGATATCATACATATCATCTCATATATGGACCTTTGAGGCCCAAAACGAGCTTTGGAATCAAATTGGGACTAAATTGGGAACTTAGGGAATTTTTCACTAAATTCTAAAATTTTTCCTAGGTGTAGGGCTCACACGCCTGTGTGGTCTAGGGACACGCCCGTGTGGTCAGGCCGTGTGCTACACACGCCCGTATCCCTAACCCGTGTAACTCTTTGACTTTTAAAGCATAAAGAAATTAAAGTTTCACGGTCAATTCACACGCCTGTGTACTAGGTCGTGCGGCAAATGTTTTTTTCAAAATATAGGTACAGTTTTCACACGGCCGTGTTACACGCCCGTGTTCAAGGCCATGTCAACCACATGGCTGAGTCACACGCCCGTGTCTCTGCCCCTGTGCCCAATTTTGAGCATTTTGTTTCTCATTTTTAAGATACAGAGGACACACGGCCGGACCACATGCCCATGGGACACACGGCCAAGACACACACCCGTATGCCTACCTGTGTGGACAAAAACAAGTCATTTCCTAGTCTCATTTGTCACCCAAATTTGCCATGTTTCTGCACTAAACATACCAAATATAATCCAACCATTCCAAGCATCCATATCAAGCAAATTTCATCATTTACAAGGCATACCACTACATGCATACATGTGTAAAATTTTACCTTGGTTTAATTCATATGTTAGACTTACAAAAAGCAATCACTTAATATATATAAAGCGAGCATAGCATGACATTAAAAGTATATCAAACAACCATTACTAGCCATTCCAATGGCTAGATTACAAACATCATCATCAAGCCATAATTGGCCAATTAAGCTTATACATGCCATTATACCAAAATGAAATTTCTATTTAAACCAAAATGAGATAGTGGATAGTGTGATGACTGCTCCAACCGACTTCTAACCTTCACGAGCTTTGAGCACTATAAGATAGGAAAAATTAAACGGAGTTAGCATTTTATGCCTAGTAAGTTCGTATAACAAAAAATAAACTAACCGGTCTTATTTATTAACACAAGCACACATAAATATATATTCCATCAATTTTGGGTCAGCCACCTAAACACATACATTTATTCAAACAAGTTAGTCACATAATCTCATATGAATATCAAGTAAACATAGATGAACTCATCACATTACAAGTTCCATAAATTTTACACGTTTCTTTGATTCAAGATTCCTTTTTCTGTTGAACTATTGAAATGCCGATGGACTTCCTGTTAGTAAACTCAAAAGTACCCCTTTGGGCGCAAACTTAACAAGCACACTCTCGAGCCACATGTTATGTTATAGGATTACCAGTCTAGGCTAAATCCTTTTTAGGGCATATGCTCATTTGGATTACCCGTCCGGGCTAAATCCAATCTATAACATAGGCTCGAGCAGCTTATATCTGAATTACCTGCCGGGGCTAAATCCTTCTAACAACATGTGGAATATTGTTCTCGTTCAAGCATATCACCTTAATCCATCGAATTTCAACGTTCAATCGAAACATGGAAATTCGTCCACATTTCACAACTTATGATTATTTCATAATATATGTTATCTCATGCACATCAGCACAACCATACAATTAAATTCAAGCATTTAACATAAATAGTTAAGTTACACAAACTTACCTTGAAAATGGTTCATTTTTTAATTTTAACTAATCTGAAACCTTTTGCTTTCCTCAATCTAGTTTTGTAGTTGGTTTTTTCGGATCTATATGGATAAATTTGACTATTAATATATCACATTTCATATACATTTGCATTCTATTGCATCCTAGGCAAAATTACCATTTCGCTCCTATCCTTTTCAAAAATTTTGATTTTGTCCCAAGGCTCGGAAAATAAAATTCATGAAATTTAACCCTCTTTCCAAGCCTAGCTGAAATTTATAAACAACATTTACAGCGCACATTTTTCACAAATTTTAGAATTTTCCACGAGTTTTTACCATTTTTTATTTTAGTCCCTAAATAAAGTTTTCATAAAAATTACTTTGTAAAAGTTATTTATCTATGAACAAACTTTCATTTTCTGCCATAAATTTCTAATTTTTAGCATAGTCATCCATGACTCAAATTTCATACCTTGATAACTTTTCAAATTAATCCCCTAAATAGATAGATTAGACTATCTCGGTTTCAAAAATATAAAAATCATTAAAAAGGGGATGTGATTTTATACCTTTTCAAGCTTGGTAAGTTGTCTTCCTCTAAACTAGGGTTTCCATGGAAATTTTGGGGAAGATGATATGAAATTAGATGACTATTTCTTTTTATTTAATTATCATCTTTTAATTTTAGTGATTTCCAATTTAGTCCCTTGCCTTTTCTAATATTTCTATAGATGAGTCATTAAAATATCGACTGACTACCCTTCAATGGTCTAATTACCATATAAGGACTTTAAGTTTTAAATTATATAGCTATTTGATACCTATAGCTATTAGAATCCAACTTTTTCATTTTATGCAATTTAGTCCTTTACCTAATTAACCACATAATCAATAAAATTTTTGTATCAAAATTTTGATGTGATCTTCCTATCGTGATGCCAACTATAAAATAAAATAATTTTTATTTTTAACTTGGATTTGTGGTCCCAACACCACTGTTCCGACTGACTGATATTGGCTGTGACAGTCTAGGCCATGTGTGGCCATATTAGTGTAGGGTTAGCACAGGCAATGGACACAGACGTGTGTCAGAGACGTGTAACTCACTATTTGTGGTATAAGACCACACGGCCAAGGCACACATACTTGTATTTTGTCCGTGTAAGTTACTATTTGTGGAATAAAACCACACAGCCAGGGACACTGACGTGTACCCCGACGGTGTGAGTCATGTCAGAGACGTGTAACTCACTATTTGTGGTATAAGACCACACGGCCAAGGCACACAGGCGTGTGTTTTGGCCGTGTAAGTTACTATTTGTGGAATAAAACCACACAGCCAGGGACACGGACGTGTACCCCGACGGTGTGAGTCACATAGGCAGGAACACGAGCGTGTGTCTAGGCCGTGTAACTCACTATTTATACTTTGGAACCACATGGGCAAGACACATGGGCATGTGACCAGGCCGTGTGGTATGTTACTAAGGCTTGAAATATGCTTTTGAAGCCGTAAATGTTATTTAACACTAATACTGGCTTCCCCTTTGTGTGAATGATTGAATTTGATTATATGGGAGCTGTTTGATATTCTGAGACTGATGTGTGCATAACATAGTTGTATGTATACCATGATGCTTATTTTGAGATGGCATTGTGTAACTAGAATTGAATTCTAAGATGAATTTGATCTGTACTGTATCTGGAACTGAATTTGCATATATACACATGTGTAACTAATCTACTCCGAATCTAAATTGAAACTTCGTCTATATCGAAGTAAATCTTTGAATCTAGAATTATTTTATAAGTGAGCACTAGTTAAGCAATTTTTTTACGCACTGAGTTCGCAACTCATTTTGTTATTGATTGGATTTCAGGTGGATCTCAGTCTTGAACGGGTCAGCGCCACCGGGAGCTTGGTCAAGCTTTTAACTTCCTTTTAAGTATTATGTTAAGACTTTCGGTAATCTATGATAGTAGGACTTTAGAAGATTTTGCACTAATTAATCTTTGTGATGGATATTATGAGGAACATGGCTTAATATTATTGTGTTACTTGTGTGGTATGTGAGTATCGATGACGTAACTCTCTAAACTTGGGTTGGACGTCTAGGCCGGGTTTGGGGTGTTACATTTAGTGGTATCAGAGCCAAGTTAGTCAACACTTGGACTGTGTTTGGGCTCATAATGTTTGAGAAAGTAGCTTAGTAATAATTTGGTATATAAACTAATATAAAAACACTGAAACTTTAGTGAAAGACTGGGCCTCTGATGCTGACCCTGTAAGTATGTCTGTTCTGTTATAAAGACTATAATACTTAAACTGTTATGGGTAAAATGTTTTGATGTGAACTAGTAAAATCACCCTACTTGAAGCCTGAACTAATCTGTGCACTCTGATGATGTAGATAGATTGCTATAATGAGTTCGTATAGTAGTCATAGACATAGTATGTGGGGGCGTCGAGGGCGCCGAGGAGGAGCTCAAGCAGAGTCATCTTCTATGGGTAGTATGCCCAATCTAGAGACCAGCGAGACTATTGGTAATCCCACTGCTGAGACAGAGTCTCAGACTCCAATAGCTGGGGATGACGCACTGTCCCAATCCGTGATTCGAGGATTGGAAAGAGTTGCAGGGACTCATTCAGGATCGGGATGCTGAGGGTCGATTATTGAACGACTCCAGTTGAATGAGGCAGAATTATTCAAGGGTATTATAGGGGTCGCTCCTACTATTGCGGAATATTGGCTCGAGGCTACCGAGCATATTATGATAAATCTTGACTGCACTCCTACTTAGAAATTGATGGGTGTTGTCCCTACTCCGGGACAATGCTTATCAGTGGTGGCTGACTATTGAGCAAAGTGCTCAGCGTGAACAAGTAAACTGGGACTATTTCAAGAACGCCTTCTAGGGTAAGTATATAGGGGCAAGTTATGTTGAGGCTCGCTTATGCGAGTTTATGAGCCTAATTCAGGGTGACCGATCTGTGGCAAAATATGAAGCTGAGTTTCTTCGACTGGTAGGTATGCACGGACCTTGGTAGCATCAGACTACGATAAGTGCCTGAGGTTCGAGGAAGGACTAAGATATGATTTGCAAGTCCTGATAGCTCCTCAGAGGGAGCGGGTTTTCGCGGTCTTAGTTGAAAAAGAAAAAATAATGGAAGAAGTGAAGCGCACTGAGCGCGAGCGGCGTAATCGTGAGAAGGCTCAGAATAAGATTAAGAGGGATTTGGGTGCATCGGCTCTCTAGTCGGCCTCTAAAAGCGCATTTAGATTTGATAGGCCCCGGAGAGCCGAGGCAGGCACCAGAGAGTTACTGAGATTCAACTGTGCAGTGATTGTGGGAAGCACCATCTGGGCGAGTGCTGGAGGAAATTAGGAGCATGTCTCCATTGTGGGTCGATAGAGCATTGAGTTAGGGATTGCCCCCGGTGATCAGATCCAGTGTCAACTGAGGCACAAACTCCGGCTCCAAATTCTGTTCGGCCTTGGAGAGAGGTTCAACAACCATCTAGGGGTTGTGGTATTGGTAGGGGTGGTAATGGATCTGGGAGAGGACAACGAACACCGGGTAGAGGTGTGGGGCAGGGTAAGGCTTGTCAGCCGGCACTAGTTAGATAAAACAATTAAAATAAATAACTAAGATAATTAGAATAGAATAATAAATCTATGATTAGAACAATAACGAAGAAATCAAAGAAGATAGATGGAAAGATAGAACGTGGTATGTAGAAGTCCTAAGAAGCCTTGTAAACACGAAGAATCCATAGCCCCCTTCAAGCGGCTCTAATTTTTCCTCCAAGAAAGAAAACTTGGCAAGAAAAAGTTTGAAAATGATTCCCACAATCTGAAAATATTGTTAAAACTCTTCTAAAAGAAACTCAAAAGAATTTATAAACTCAAAAGAGAAGTTGAATAATAATGAATTGTATGAATTGTGTACAATGAAAAGGCCTATATATAAGCTAGCGAAATAAATCTATATGAAAATCTTAAGTATACTAGAACTCTAATTTAATCTAAACAATAAGTAGTTTTAAACTAAACATTCTTGTTAACATAAAACTCCTAAATAACTTAAAATACTTAATAATTATCAAAACTTTGAAATAAAATAATAAGAAAATAATAAGAGCTGATAAATAAAATATTGAGCTCACATATAAAAATTAAGCCTAAAACCCAAATCCAATATGATTTAAACTCGAATTAAAAGCTCGAAATTCGTAGTTCTCATTATAATCCCGTTCAGAAATTCTGCTAGCACATTATTCACTAAAACGATCATAACTTAAGCTACCAAACTCAAAATCGAGTGATTCAAAATGCGTTTTGAAGCTAAGAGGTAGTTCTTGAAACACCATGAAGACATCTCAACCCGAAAATGCCAAGATTCCATCCAAAAAGTCATTGCAAGTTTGCTAATTTCCCAAGCTTGAAAATTGGCAGCTTTGGTGATTTGAATTTAATAAATTTCACCCCATCCGTGCATGTATCATTCTTCCTTTCCTCAAAAAGATTCATCTTGGAAACTTGTCTTTGATCGAATATTGATTTGATTTGCTTAGCCTTTGACATTATTGTTGGGCCTTGAGGTAGTGTGAGCCCATTACATTCATGGGTTTGAAATTGTGCCTTGAGACTCGCATCATTCCCCCTTCCTCAAGAAGATTCATCCTCGAATCTTTAGCTACATAGAAAGAAAAAAGATTAGAATAAATAAAAATAAAATGAAAAAAAATACTTACCTAAGCTTTTTTATGCACCAAAACTATCTCTAGGATCAAAGATATGATTTTGATATTCCAAATCAGCATGGATCAAGTATCTCTCCTTCAAAAACAAACCATCAACACTAGACAAAGAAATATGCGGCACAAGAGTGTTCAAGTAAAAAATAACTTGGAATTTTATTTGAATATGCATGGTCATCCATAAGAATTTCCAACGATAAGTCAAGAATTTCACATAAATATAAAAATCAAGAAGTGTAATATTTTTATGTAAAAATTCTTCGTTAAAGGTCAAGATAGAATTTCTTGTTGTAAGAGAAAATCTATGAAATGCTTTAAAAACATATTTAATGCAACAAAATTACTATTTTTAACCTTTACAAAGGTAGACAAACCCATAAAATCAATTGAACATTCAGACTAAGGTTTAATGAAATTTGACCAACGAAAAAACATGTTATAAGGAAATATTTTACAAAAAAAATTAGTAGCATACTTATCAAAAACATTTACGGTATGCCTTCTTAAATTAATTTCTATTGTTTCTTTACCTTAGTTACCTTATAGCACTTGTGGAGAATTATCAATGTTTAACTTACCTATTTCCCACAAGTAAAATCATCTATCAATTGTGGAGTAATATAATTGAAAGTTCGTCAATGGATTCTTGAAGTTTTGTAATGAAGAAACATCACTAAACAAATTTGAGTTAGGGTTAGTTAAAATATAATCACTCCTCACTTTTGTATGGGTATTTTGTTGCTTTTTATTTTATTTTTCCACTTTAAAACTCTCCAATTTTAACTCATATGGATTTTCACTCACCAAATTTGGACCATCAAGTAGACTTTTAGCACTCAAGGTCTTTTTTCTCTCTGTCTTTTCACATGATTCTTCCTCACTTCCCATAACCCCTTGACGTTTCTATTTCATCTAACTCTATATATTCAAGGAAAAATATTTTAATTATCATTTTTTTCGGTTCACAAAGTTCGCCATATTCTTTGATTAACAAAAGTCTCGTGTTGGCGCAATCACAACTATAGTGTCCATGCCCTTTACACGTAAAACATTCAATTTCATGAGCTCTTTATTGTTTTGGTGAAAAATTAGTATAAATGAGTTGTTTGAAAGATGTAGAAGAATGTTTTGTAGGAGCCCCACTTTTCCACTCAAAAGGTTTAGTGTCAGCATGTTTTCGCAGCAACTTATTAATAGCATAAGAAGGCTTCAAATTCTGGAAAGCAGAATTAAAACTTGTACCCGATAATAGTGTTGTGCCGAAAACAGTGGTTGGGGGCCACAGATCTGACGAGTAAGTTCGTAAATGTTATTTTTTAATATTTACGAGTCAATTATGGTGTTAAAATAAATTTTGAATTGGTAATTTATACTATTTGAAAGAAAATAATTAAATTTAAGTGGTAAGACTGTAAAGTTAAGTGGTTTTAAAAAATGAGGTATCGAGACCTCGTTTCTATGAACTGAGCCGTAAATACTTTAATAAATATTTATGGAGTATTATTGAGGTTGTATTAACATTTTGTTAACAAATTTTAATATTTAGATAGTTAATTAATTAAAAAGAACTAAATTGTAAAGAATGTAAAATTTGATCACTATTAGATTTGAATGATTAAATGGCTTAATGAATATAAGTGGAAGGATTAATATGGTAAATTACCATTCTTAGGATGGTGGGATGGTTTGAGCTTTAATTTCTTTTAATTTTATATGTTTTATTTTTCATTTATATTATTAAAATAAAAGTAATAATGTTTATAATATGAATAAAGGTCATCTTCCTAAATTAGTTTCTTTTTCTTCAACCGAAAGCCACGGTTGGGTGCTTGAAGCTTCGATCATGCTATAGTTAATGCATGTAAGCCTGTTTTGATCCCGTTTCTTGTAATTTTTATATTTTTGAGATCGTTGTAACTAGGTCCAGCTAGTTCGTGCCATTGTTTTTAAAGCTATTAAAGATTTTGATTGTTGCCATTGATGAATATTTGTGATTTTTGATGTTAAATGATGAATTTGAGGTATTAGTTGTTATTTGTAAGTATTTTGTTAAGTGATTTTTAATGAATTTAATGATTTGGGATTAAATTGTCAAGGTAAATATCATGAAATTATGATAAAAATGGGCTGATTATGAACCATATGAAAATTGGCTAGCATGAATTTTTTAACTAAAAAAAGTAAATTTGCAAGTTTCGGGTTTAGGGACTAAATTGCATAAAAGGTAAAATATTGGGATAAATTTGTAAAATGTTTATGGAAGGACTTAATTGTATTAGACATATTGTTTAAGTACTAGAATTGTATTAATTGAATAAAGAATTATTATTTAGTTCCAGAAACGAAGGAAACAAATCTAAATAGAGTAAAAGCTAATGTGTCAGATTAGTCGTCGGCCTCATTTTACAACTGTAATTATCGAGGTAAGTTTGTAGGTGTAGAATTGTACATATATATATACATAATTTTATTGCTGATTTATGAATGTATATATATGGTGTTTAATATGTGTGTTGGAAATCAAAATATTATAATTGGATATAAGGTGAGAAAGGATTTATTTGAAAACTATTGAATATTTATGAAATATGATATATGTGATTTTGGAATGGCTATGAATTATTACAACATGTGGATTGATAAATATGAAAATGCCTCTGATTCATGAAAGTTATAATTTTGTTAAAATGCATGTTTGGACATAGTAAACGATTAGGATACGATTGGCATGCCAATAGGGTTAGTATGCGCACTTGTACTGGATTTACACTTCAGTGCCTCTGTTTGCACTTCAGTGCCCCTGTATACACTTCAGTGTCCCTGTTCGCACTATGGCGCCCTTGTTTGCACATTTGTGCCCTTGTCTGCACTTTAGTGCTCTTGTTATGCATATATGATGCCTTTAGCGTGGTGTAGTTACCCGAGCATCTGAGTCAAGTTACTAGTTCATCAGGCTAAATGTGAATAGAATTTACCAAATTATTTAAACGTTAAAGGCTAATGTATAGTCAAGATATTAATAAATTTTGAATGTTAAATGTTCAATGGATTACTTGATCATATGTAAGTATCATTATATTGATGATTATTCGGTTAAATATAGATGCTTATACACATATGTGTATGAGTTTGGATTGAATTATTATAGTACAGGAAGCATACGATGAACCATTTTCAGTACTAATCCTATAAGTGCTTCGTAAATGAATAACAGGTATAATTAATCTATTTATTTAGCTTTCACATTGTTTAGAAAAAAAAGTAAGTGATTATGAGATGATATGTTTATATGAAAGTCTGAAACGAAAGAAGAATTACAAAATGATTATATGTTAAATGTGTAAGTGTTATGGTAAGAAGAAACATTTAAGTGAAATGGTTATATGAAATGCTTATAAGGAAAAATATATATATACATGTATATCCAAGGCTACACCAATTATCCATGAGAGGTGCAGTGAGTAGAAAACAAAAGTTAGCTTATATTATAATAAAAATTATGCTTAGTTGTTTATTCTAATATGTCAGCAATTACGTTACCTTATATGAACTTGCTAAACATTATTGCTTACGTTAGTTGTTTTCTTTTCTTGTAGATCATCTAAAGGTTTGATTTGGTTGGAAGCTCATCAGAAACCTATCACACTATCCAATAGTTAATTCGGTAGTTTTTGAACATTTTTTGCTAAGGTTTATAATGACATGTATAAGGTGGTTTATAATGATGTTTATGAATGGTTAGTGGACTTATCATGCTTGTTTAAATAAGTCCTTATGGTTACTTTTATGTGATTGTACGTAAGGTTCCTTTTATGGTATGTTTGAATGGTTTAAATTGGTCATTGATGGAATGCTCTAGTATCTATTTGGTTTAGGTTGGTTGACATGAAAAGTAGCATTATTGGTACGTTTTGGCAGGTATGAAACTAGATTATGATGTTAGAAATATGGTAAGCTTGGCTTGATTGGTATGTTATGTTTTGGTGTATATATTGAGATGCTTGTATGGCATATTGGTTGATTGAATTTAGAACTTGAAATGGCATATTAATGGTATGAAATGGTTTGATTTTAGGTACATTCTGAGTCCACACGGTCTGAGACACGGCTAAGTTAGCCTGGCCACACGGCTGTGTATTGTCTGAGGGTTCCTTTGTATGCAAATTAGTGAGTTACATGGCCTAATACACGGCCTGGCACACGGGCGTGTGGGGAAATTTCGAATGTTACACGACCTAAGACACAAGCGTGTGCCCTAGTCATGTGAGGCACACGGCCTGGCCACATAATTGTGTGACCCCTGTAATTAGAATTTTGTAACTTTTTATTAAACTTTCTAAATGTTTTCAATTTGGTCCTGAATTGTTTCTAATGTGTTTTTAGGGCCTCGAGGGCTTGATTTAGGGACGACATGTATGACAATGGTTGTTTTATATTATGAATGTTTAAATGTTCTGTTTGTATAGTAATGCTCTATAACCCTAATCTAGCGATGGATACGGGTTAGTGGTGTTACATTTAGTGGTATTAGAGCTATGATTTAGTCAGTTCTTGGATTGAACGTAGCATATATGGAGTCTAGAAATCATGCTATTATATAACATGTGGTAGTGTGATATCTCTTGACTCAAAATGAATTATGTTTTCATATAGATAAAGATGTCTTCCAATCGAGCTAATTCCGATGATGTTGAAAGTAATATTCAAATATCAGAATAAAAGGTTGCTATTGATTAGCAGAATCTATAAAGGTTAGAGTAGAGAATCATAGTGTTTTTGTTAAATAATGAATGTTATAATATGTATATTCATGAGATTTAAATTTTGTGGCATTACGATCTCCACCCCCTCGTTCTTAAAATTTTATATGACGACACCAGTGAGAAGCTGAAGAGTTCAGAGATTGAATGAGGAATAATGTTGTTAGAGTCGATAGTTGTTAACAAGTAAAGAGAGTTCTAGACAAGATATTAGATTTTTTTGAAAATTATTCGGGATACGCAATGTCACTGTTAATGAAGAAATTATTCACTGGTAATCAATTATATCAAGTATGGTATCTAAAGAATGGCTTAACCGGGATTTCTTCTGAATTTATTACTTTAGTGGAACAGAATATTGTGAGATCATTGATTATTTTAGTGGATAGTGGAGTAATGTTGGAAATGTATATAGATCTGTATGCAGTTGTTATGGCCGAGTATCTTACAATCATCTCATTTGGATATTCTATGTATTCTTTTATCTTTTTGGCATATACATATGTTTTATTTTTAGATGTGGTTCTTATCAAGTTGGAATCATTGCTAATCATAATGTTCGGCATAATTATTGTTAGTTTGCCTGATTAGTGCTCGACATTTCTCTATTATTGGGATTCTATTCAACTATGTTTTGATAGGGGACTCGATGACAAAAATCATGTGTTGTTATTTTTCTGCTTCTACTAGTTGTTGCTCTGCTCTATGTGCATGGAATTTATGTTGCTTATGTCACAGTTGGTTCCAGTACGTCTAAATAATATTCTCCTTCTAGATTTTCTTGGGCAAAAATCATGTGTTATTATCATGTCTGAACATTTAACTATGCTAATATGCGGTAAAAAAACCTAGAATGGACATTAATCGAGCATTGGGACCACTATGGTATCGTAGGTATCGTTACTGCCCCTATGGTATCAATATTTTCTTTAAGTGATATCAATACCACCTGGAAAATCGATAACCAACTAGCATTCTATTTCTCACCAAATTTTAAAGTGTCGAAAACTATCAGTACCTTTCGCAAGGTTTCAACAAAATTATCCTGAGTATAGATACTCAGGCAAAGGTATCAATACCAAATCTCTATTTTAACTTCTTGCACATGTCAAAACACAGAGATATCATTTTTAGAAACCTGAATATCGATACTTCTACCTCTGAACATAAAAACACAACATACAAGTATATATATATATATACATCCCAAGTAAGTTTCTAATCACCATGTATCAACTACTAAGACAAATAACCATCCAAACGGCTTTGTCAATAGTTCAAAATACCAAAAATGTATCTGAGCAAGTATCATCATGCCATTATCAATATTCATAACCCTAAGCAAACATATAAACTCATAAACCTTTAAAAAGAAAACAAAACCAAAACCAAAAAATAGTCCAAACACATCATGGCATTAAACATTTACCATATTAACCTATCACATTGCCTTTATTCCCCAAACATAAATAAGCATATAACACCTACTAACAAAGCTAAATAATCAGTTTGGATCACTCCCTTGAAGGCCATACTGCTCACACTAGCACTACTTATCTGCAATGGTTAAAAAAGAGTGGGTGAACTTAACAAGCTCAACGAATGCTTAGAATAATCACTATGTAAACAAGTTATTATGCATCAACAAAGCAGACATGCAATATAATCATAATATATTCTAATCCTATGTCATAATTTACACATTTAATAATCTTTCATGAATATTTACATATTAATCACATAAATACTTAAGCATATATTTAAGCATATATCAATAACGTTTAATCATATTCAATCAGTTTTTATGATAATTTGACTCTTGAGATTATGAAACATAAAGTGGACTCTATCACCACACATCAGATATCTGGATCTCCATCACACTAATAATGACTCAAAGAGCTGAATATGTACCATAAGTGAAGCATATAGCTAACACTCGCTAACACACCACACATACATATCCTGATAAATGAAGCTTAGCTCACATTCTCTTATCTTTCCGAAACTGTCCCTGGGCCTCAACACCCCATATATATCATAACACTAAGGTGAGTACTCACAACCCTATGGCATACTAACTATATCCAACGGTCTCATAAGGTCACAAGGCCAACCTATCCACATTGTTATCACATATTTACTTATTGATTTTCTGCACATATTCACTGCATATTCACATTAGTAGCACAATATAATATCTGTCATATGGCATGAAAACATATCCACATTTTTACTTTCACATGGCATGAATAACATACCCTTATATTCACTTTCACAACAGTCATCACAAGCTTATAGCATATATCATAGCAACTCATATATGTTCATGATTTCACAAATTCACAAGCAAACATATTTCACATTTAATCATAGGTGTGAGAACACTTACACTTAAAATTCAGAGTAGGGGTTTAGGCTACCTATAAATTCCCAATTACACAATGAGTTATCTACGAGTAGCAATCCCAAAACACTTCAAAAAGACAAACCAAATAAACACACAATCAACAATCAGTCATTGACTCACCTTAAATAATAAAAAACAATAGCCTAAGCTACGTTCAGTATGATCTGAAACCTTCAACATGGAAAACTTTAAATTCAAATATATCAGCCTACACTTAATCTTTTTTGAATGAAATGAATTCTATTCATCTGCATAATCATCTGCGACTAATTCTCAGCCTTTAAACTACACAAAACTACACGTTTTAAGGTATCAACATTTTTCGACAAGTTTTGGCCATAATAACGAAAATTCATTAAAACATGATAAACTCTTAACAAAACTTCAAAGTAACTTTAGAAACCTTCTAATTATGTTAAAATAAGTTGAAAAATAGCTTAAAACCAAGTTTTAATCCACAAACCCGAAATCCACCATTAATGACCAAAATTTTGGCTTTTATCTAAAACATGCATTTTAATGGCTAGAAATTCGATTTTAAAGTCAAGATAAAATTTAAAAATAATAGGAAGATGATTGGTTACCTTGAATGCAAGGAAAATGAACTTTGGTGAAATTCTAGAAAATCTACTCTTGAAGAAAATGATGAAATCTATGGAGATTTTTTTAGCGTTTACTTGGTTTCAATGGAAATTTATAGTTCAACGGATATTGGAATCAAGAGGGATTAGGAACTGGAGCTCAAAAGCAATTGGGAGAGAATATGAGAGCAAGGGACAACACAAGTATGATGAATGAAGAAAATAATGTGAAAATAAAACTATAAATGAGGTTTTTTAGGTTGAATTTTAAAATTTGGTCTAATTGTCTCTTAAAAACTCACAATTTTGACTCTTTTACAAATCAGTCCAATTTTCAAAATTGAAGGTCTTTAAAACTCATTTTTAGAAATTGATTTAATTTTTTAAAACCATAGTAAAAAAAAAAATTACAGGTAAATCATGTCACAAAATTCCAAACACTCTAAGGCTAAAATGCCTAAAATACTCTTAAAATTTCTAGACCCAATTTTAGGGTGCGACAAGACATGATCAGACTCGCAAATATTTTTAATAAATATTTACGAAGCTAGTTGTGTAATTAATTAGGTTCTGGTTAAGGAAATTTGCTTGAATTATAAGTTGATTAAGTGTAGGGATCAAATTGCATAAGTATGAGAAGCAAATTTATAAAATTAAAATTTATTAAAGGACTAATGTAGTAAATATACATTTACTTAATGTAGTGGACGACATAACTTATATATTAAGAATTTTTTTAAAAACTAAATAAATAAATAAATATATATATGTATTATATAATAATGATAATAGTTATATAATAATAGTTATAATGATAATAATTATAATAGTATAGTAAGTGGAAACATGCAAAATTAAGAAAGAAAAAGAAAAGAAAGGGAGAAAGGAAGAACCACGCACGACCCAGGGTTCTAAATTTTTCCAAGTTCAATTGGTTAGTCAATTTAGTCCATTTTTCTTTTAATTTTTATGTTTTTGGAATCCCGGTGTTAAGTACTACCAGACCCATGTTGAAATTTTAGCATTGATTAAGATTTTAAATATTTTTAATGTTGAATAGTTTTAGTAATAAGGATTAAATTGATAGATTTTTAAGTTAGAAATGGAAAAGGATTAAATTGTAGAACAAATTATAAATTTTGAGTGCTAGGTACTAAATTGTGAAAAATTCAAAATTTAGGGGTTTAATTGAAAATAAGGAGCTAAATTTAGCTTAAAGTGAAATTAGTATAAAAATATAGGATTAAATGTGAAGAGTAAAAATTAGTCTCGATTTAGGGACTAAATTGGAATTTAGGCAAATATTGAGTAAAAATTTAAATATTCAATGTGAAATTGAATTGTGTTGTATTGATGTATTTTAATTGTTTTAATTTCGTAGCTAACATCTTACCAGAATCCTCGACTAAAAAGGGGAAAGACAAAATCGACGTCGAATAGCTCGGAATCCACGGTTTTTATTTTTATAAATCCGAACCTAGTTGTTAATTATTGTAATTCGATTTAATGCATATGGTAAGTGATTGAGGTGAGTATTTGACATTTTGATAGTTGATTGAAATGGATTGAATTGGTATATACATTATGAATGTATTGATTAATTGTATTGAAATGTGAAATTAAACCCTATTAACTGTATCGGGCTGAGTCGGATATAGTTGACATGCCATAGGATAGGAAGAGTTCAGAGATTTCTTCAATTTCGAGTCGATGAGGCACCGGGTGCCAATTTGCTTCAGTTTGACTGATGAGACACTGGGTGCCAAACTGGTGTGTTGGTTGGATCCATGTATCCATCCGAGTCCTAGTCATGTTAATAGGGGTAATTAAATAATAAAGTTCTACAATCGATATTGAATGGTATTCTATGTGAATTGGAAATGAGATAGTGAACTGAAACATGAAAAATGAGATATGTTGTGATTAAATGAAATACATAAGTTATGTACTCATGAATGGAATATTGAATGGATAATGTGTAATGACCCAATAGTCACGGATATCGAAAATTGTGATTCTGGGTTATTGTTTTCGTAAACGAATTCGTAAATATTTATTAGAAATATTTACGAATGTTAATTGAGTTATTAATTAGGATTTGATGTCGTGAATTAGTTTGAATTCAGAGTAATTTGAAGAAAGGACTAGATTGCATAAAGAATAAAAGTTCAATTATAGATCAAAAAAAGTTAAGGTACTAAATTGGCAATTAAAACTTAAGTGACAAATGTGTGATAAAAATAAATTACATGTGTAGGAAGTATAATACGTACATTTGTAATATAGATATATGTTTACTTATTATTTAAGTTAATAAAAATAATTACTAAAATATAATATAATAATATAATAGTTAAAATAAAGAAATTAAAAAGAAAAAGAAAGAACAAAGGTGGAATGAAACAAAGCAGAGAAAGAAAGAAAGAAAAAAAAAAGAAAAAGAAAGGAAAAATAGAGTTTTGAGGTTTGAAATTCAAGTGGTAAGTCAATTTAGTCCATTTTCTTGTAATTTTGATGTTTTTGGAATCCTAGAGACAAGTACTACTTGAATCATGTGAAAATTTAGAAAGTTAGTGAATTTTTAGATGTTTATTAAGTTGAACAAATGGAAGAATTATGAGTTAAAGTGATGAAAATTCAAGTTTGAAGTGGGAAAAGGATTGAATTGTAAAAGAGGTGCAAGTTTTGGTATAGTGGGGACTAAATTAAAAAGATTTCAGAATTAATGTTTTAAGGTGAAAATTGAGTTTTGAAACTTGTTTAAAGATGGAGTAGAATGAAAATATGGGATTTGTTTTAAAGAAAGAGGGTTAGTTTTGTTTAGGGACTAAATTGGAATTTAGGTAAAAGTTATATAGAAATTGAAATGTATTGTGTTAAATGGTGCATTGATAATTTTTAATTGTTTAATCTTCCGTAGCTAACGTAGTACCAGAAGCATCAAAAAAGAAAGGAAAAGAGAAGGTGGACGAGGAATAATTCGAAAAATTACGGTTTGTATTTCTATAAATCATATTTAATAATTAATTGTTGCATTTATTTCTTAATATGTATGGTAAGTGAAAATGAGGTAAGTATTACTATTACTGTACTGAATCAAATTGAATAGTGATTATGAGAATCGAAATGAATATTGACTGATAAATGAAAAAAAATTTAAATACCCTATTAACAGTGTCGGGCTAAGTTGGATATAGTTGGCATGCCATAGGATTGGAAGTGTTCAGGGATATTCGACCTTGAGTCAATAAGGCACTAAAAGTGTCGCATTACTGTTACTATTCTGGATTAATTCCGATGAGGTACCATGTACCGTACTGTTACTGTTTATCTTGTCTTGGCTGATGAGGCACTATGTGCCATATTGTACTGGTGTGTTGGTTGGATCCGTGTATCCGTCCAAGTCCGAGTTATGTTAATAGGGGGTAAATTATTGAACTGAACAATTGAATGATATCGGCTAATACTAAATAAAGACTGAAACTGTATATTTTACTGAGATTAGTATAATGACAATTGTTATTGTGAAATGGAAGTGAATGATTGAATTGCTCATTTATAATAAAGCGTAACTTTTTTTATTGCTCTGATGAATATGAGCTAAAGTTTGTTTTAAGCTTTGGTTATAGAAATTCCACTAAGTGCATACTCAGGTACGGTTTGTTTTCGTGAGCAGGTTAGGTACGAAAGTGATTAACGACACAACATCCAATCCACTCTCGAACTCAAAGTGGTAAAGTACTCTCCTTTTTGGTAAATGGCATGTACCTAGGATGTTAAAAATGGTCATTTTGGAATGTTATTGTAAATATTGTTATAAATGACAATGGTTGGCTATAATATGTTAAAGTTTAGTATAGAATATGCATATTTTGGATATGATCATAATTTGACTTGTTCAATATACTAATATAATGCTTTATTGATATATAACTGTGGTGTCAATGAAGGTACATTGGTTAGACATTTAGGATAATTAATCTAGTAAGTTTAGATGTGTTTGGATATAGTTTGATTGAGTTAAAAGATTAGAAATTGAGTTGATTGTGTTTTAAGAATTTCAGGGTTGGTAAGCTTGATGTTAATGGCTCATTTTGAGTCCACATGGCCTGGCACACGGGCGTGTGACTAGACCGTGTGAGACACACGGCTTGTACACAGGCATGTTGTTAGGCCATGTGTCCCCTGCACCTAAAATGTTGTAAAATAGAATGCTCAGGTATTGTCACATGGGCAGAGACACAAGCGTGTGTCTCAACCGTGTGAGGTAATGGCCAAAGCACAAGGGCATGTGCCCTGGCCGTGTGAAAACTGCACTAGATTCGAATTGACACATGGGCGTGTGACTTGGCCGTGTGAAATCAATTTGTTCATGAGTAACAAGTTAGATAGCTCCAGGGGTAGAGGACAAGGGCATGTCCAGGACGTGTGAGTCACACGGTGTGTCAACACTGCATGTCATGGAGACACACGAGCGTGTCCCTAAACCACACGGGCGTGTGGTACTGTTCATTAAAGGAAATTTTGAAAATTTTACGAAAATTTTTATAAGCTTCCGATTGAGTCCCGATTTGTTTCTATCTTCTATTTTAGGCCTTAAGGGTCCAATAAAGGGACAATAGAACATGATTTCTAAACTATGTAATATTTATTTTTATATTATTTATTATTGAACTATAATGACTTGTAATATTTTGTAATCTTGCTCCAATGTGGGAAAAGGGTTAGGGGGTGTTACATAATGCCAATGTATAAACAAATATGATTTGATATGTGAAAAGTTATTTATATAGCAAGTGGTGTGAGTTGGGACATTTGTTAAACAAATTAAATATGATAGCATGTGCAAATTGAATATAGTATGAAATGATATGCTACTATATATGAATTCATAATGTTAGTATATGGTAGTTGCGATCTTAGACAATAATATGTGTTTATAATTCAATTGTGCATTTTGTATTCTCTTGTCTTTAAATGTTCAGATTATAGAAATATCACTGAGTTTTACTCAGTGAACAGTTTTATTTTCCATGCGTAGGTTAGGTACTTCTCTTTTGATCGCTGACTGAGCAGCCAACAACAATCCCGATCTCAAATGTGGTAATGTTTATCTTTTGTAATAGCATGTACCTAGGATCTATTTGGGTTTTTAATGAATTTGGTATATGTTATGTAGTTGAGTTTGAGTATAATGTTGTTTGGCATGTATATAAACACATTTTGTGTTTGAAGCCACAATTTGGGCATGTTGTTTTGAACCTAAGATTTTTAGGTGCATGTGAATTTACTAATGATGTTTAGGTGGTTATGAACTAGGCTAAATGGAGTGATTTTGGTATGTTTGGAACTTTGATTTGAATGATGTATTGATGATATGTTTTGATGATATAAATGTAGTACCAATGAGGGTACATTAGTTAGGCACCTAAGATGATTGTTTTAGCATGTTTTGAGTGTGTTTAATCGTGTTTTGAATAGGTTAAACAAATGGTTTTTGAGTTGGTTAATGCCCAAGCAAGTAGGAAATGGTAAACTTGTGGTTTAAGGCACAATTTAGGTCCACATAGCCAGACACATGGGCATGTCACTTGGCCATGTGAGACATATGGCTAGCACACGGATGTGTGGAGGCCATTTCGAGAGTTACACAGCTTGGTACACAGGAGTGTAGCTTGGCCATGTGACCCAAGTCAGAGAGTTACACGGGCACGGATATGGGCTGGAGACATGGCCATGTGTCCCTAATTTGAGTGCCCACATGGCCTGAGACACAGGCGTGTCTCTTGACCGTGTGAGTTACACGGCCTGGCCACACGACCGTGTGACCCTTGCAGTTAAAATTTTCTAACTTTTTCGTAAATTTTTCAAATGTTCCCGAATTAGTCCCTTAATCGTTTCTAAAGTGATTTTTAGGCCTTGAAGGCTTGAATGAAGGACGTTATGCATGTCAATGATGAATTATATTATAATTATTGAAATTTTTTGAAATGAATGATTTAGATTATGTTTATTTGATAATGCTTGAAAACCCTATTTTGACGACGGATACGAGTTAAGGGTGTTACAGTACATGTGACCTAATTGGTGGTTTATGTATAAATCCAAGCCACCAACGGTAAAATTTGTGAAGGAAGAGAACAACGATGATTGATTCCAAAGAATTCTTGAAAAGCTTAACTGTTTAGAGGCACCAGTCAAGTTGATGATAGCGGGGCCACATTCCAGTTGGAAATACTTACAATTAGAAATCCCTATTCAAATACATAAAATTCTAGTTGGAGGGATCATCCAAATCTCAAGTGGGGAGGTAACCAAGAAGGCACAAATCAAGCTCAAACTCGACAAAATCTTCCTTAACAACCTCCACCATTGCAACAAAGAGTCAGGGGTAATGACCATGTGCATGTGGTCAAAGATTCAATCGACTAGAGAGGGAGATGCAAACAATGAAGACTGACATTCAACAAGTTTAAGCTACATATGAATGACTCGAATTCTGAATGAATAACTTCTACGACCAAATAAGCCAGCTAATGTCGATTTTTCAAAAGGAAAATGGTCAAAGTCTCCCAAGTAATACGTAGAACATCCCTAGGAGAGATGAGAAAGAGCGAGTAAAAGTGATTGCATTGTGATTGGGCAAAGCATTAAAGCCGTTAAACAAGCCCATCCATGAAGAGGAGGAAGTTATCGAACAATTCAACAAATCCACGAAAGAGGAAAAAGCATAGCATCATAAGCCATTTAAGGAGGTAGTTGAACTAGTGTCTGGTCCAATGATTTCAACTCGAGTACAACGAAGGTACTATTCATAAAGAGATTAGAGGACAAGCAAAAGAGGGATGAGGTAGATTTTATAATTTTTCTTAATTCATTTAAGTTTTTCAATGTCAATTTGCCACTTTTAGAATTAATTGATAAAATCCCTAAATATGCCAAGTACTTAAAGGAAAACATGAAAAGGCATAAGAAAATGAAAAAGGCACATTGACATTGATACCTTTTGTAGCGTGCTAATTGCAAGAAAAATACCCCCAAAGTTAAAAGATCTGTGGAGCTTTACAATTCTAATAGAGATAGGAGATCAATATTTTAGCAAAAACCTTTGTGATTTAGGGTCTAGCATAAATGTAATGCCATTATTGATCTACAAGATACTCAAATTTGGGGATCTTAAAAATACTTCGATAACGCTATAGCTAGCCAATAGATCCTTAGGACACCGAAAAGGTATGCTTAAGGATGTATCGGTTAAGGTAAAAAAAATTATAATTCCCATTGATTTTGTAGTCCTTGACTTCAAAGAAGATTGGGAAATCCTCATTCTATTGGGTAGACCATTTTTGACCACTTCTAAATCGACGATTGACCTCGAACGAAATAAATTAATTATAAAAATTAACGGAAAGATAAAAGTGTTCAAATGTGGCAATGATTCCCAAAGTAAGGGATTAGTTGGGGAAGAGTGTTATGTCTTATTCAATTTAACCACTAATGACCTCGATTGAAGGTATTTTTCGAGCCGTGTAAGTCTAGGTACCCGTAGTGCAAGAGAACAAGATAAATAGTAAGACTCTGATGGAAAAAGTAAGTGATTGGGATAACTGAGACGAGCAAGACCAACAACTAAAATCAATGGTAAAGTTCAAGGAATTGCTGGACAAGTTTGGTAACACAACATAAATTTTAACCATCAAAATTAATCAATTTTTAAATATTGTATATTACTTTGTTGTTGACTTGTTAGAATTGGAATTAGATTTGTATTTTATGTTAGAATTAAAAGGACTAGGTTTCTGATGACAACTGAAGAGCTAGACGTTAGTAGGGTGCATGTATGGGTAACAGAGGACCTTCTACAAGTCCTGAAGAGGCCAAATCAAAGCCATATCATCACACAACAATCTCATGGTCTTGTATTGAAAGATATGTTAAGAGGATATATTATTGAATTCTGAGGCAGTTAGGAAGAACATTTATCCTTAGCCAAAATTTCCTATAACAATAGATTCCAATCAAGCATCCAATTAACACCTTATGAGGCCTTGTATTGTCGCAAATGACGAACACCTTTGTGTTGGACCGAACTGAGAGAAACAAAAGTTTTTGTATAAGAATTTGAGGGGAAAATCAAACTGACTCAGGATAGACTGAAAGTAGCTTCCGATAGATAAAAGTTGTATGCGGATTTAATGAGGAAGGACATTAAATATAGTGTTGACTATCAAGTCTTCCTGAAAGTGTCCCCATGGTGAAATGTGTTAAGGTTCGGTCTACAGGGTAAGTTAAGTTTGATATTCATAGGACCCTACCGAATCCTTAATAGAATTTGTCCAGTTGCATATAAGTTAGAGTTACCTTTAGAATTGGATTGAATTCACTGACGTTTTCCATGTCTCCATGTGGAGACGTTACCATTTCCACCCTTCCCACATTATTTCGATCGAAAAGATTGAGTTACGACCGAGTTTTTCCTTTGAAGTGGAACTGGTGCAGATTTTGGAACTTGATGTAAAGGTTTTGAGAAGGAAACGAATCTCTCTTATTAAGGTTCTGTGGCAGAAGCATGGAATCGAGGAGGTTAGCGGGAACTAGAAGATGCAATTCTTCAATAGTATTGTAACACCCCACACCCGAGCCCTACGTTGGGACAAAATACGAGGCGTTACCACACTTAATCACATGTATACAATCAAATATGAATCATAAAAACTAAATCTAATTTAAAACCTTCTCAAAACTTTGTCTATCTTCTTATTATGGACCTACGAGGCCACAAACATCTATTGAAAACCATTCGAGACCAATTCGGGTCCTTTAAACAACTTTAGAAAATGACCTTTGAAACAAGGCACATACCCGTGTGGAACTTGTACATGGTCATGCTGATAGCCCGCGTAACACACATGGCCTAAGCATCTAGGGACACGCCTGTGTCCCACACCCCGTGTAAATTTATTTTTCAATTCGAACCTACAGGGGCTTTCACATGGCCTGACACACGCCCGTGTCCCTCACACGGCCATGACATGCCCGTGTCTTAGCCCATGTCCAAAAACCTTGACATTCTATTTTTGACGTCAGCATCTAATTAGGGGCAGACGGCCAAGGCACACGCCCGTGGCCAGAGGCTGTATCCTCTATACGGCTGAGACACAGCCGTGTCTCCACCCGTGTGTTTACGACCATGCATACTGACTTGCAAATTTTACGTACAGAGAGCACACGGTCGAACAACACACCCATGGGGCTGACCGTGTCTCACACACGGCCTAGACACACGCCCGTGTGTCTACCCGTGTGGACAATATAAGGCTATCTACCAAGCCCTTTTGCACCCTGAAACACGATATAATAACATCCACCACACTAAAGTCTAATATAACATGATTCATCAATCCAATAGCCACAACTAAGACCTTTACACGTTTCATATATGCTTAAGAAATCAATTCAAGCACTTTGCTATCCAAACATTGAGATTCATAAAACAACTTTCAATATTAGCTTATTTTCATAGCCTTATACAAAATGAGTCAAATACTAATACAAGCCAACATATTTGGCCCCAAAAAAATGTGACACTAAAATAAAATCAAAAGTTCCTATACATGCCATAATCAAAATAAAAGAACTAACTATTCCAAGTGCTTCAGACGATAGTGTGACTGGCTTCTCTGACGTAGGTGATGATTCTCGCGCTATTTTGGTGGCACTATAAGAAAATAGAAAAAAATAGGGAAAGCATAAAGCTTAGTAAGTTGCATGAAAATAAACATCAACTAATTATCATGAAATAATGTGCTCATAACCTTTCATAGCTTATTCGTGAATACCATAAATGGACGTAAATATAACTTACTTATCATCATCTAATACAATTCATATTGCATATATTGAGCCCACATCTCATACATGTCAAACAGGTACCTGTACTACTCATCACGTGATCATAATTTTTCTCATTTCGATATTAGTCATAAATCTTTTGTTGAACCATTTGGAATACTATCGGATATTCAATAGCCCTAACATGGGCTAAGATGTCGTCGACATGTCCCAAACATGGTCTTACACTGGCTTT
The DNA here is from genome assembly GCA_025698475.1 of Gossypium anomalum. Lineage (NCBI taxonomy): Eukaryota > Viridiplantae > Streptophyta > Magnoliopsida > Malvales > Malvaceae > Gossypium > Gossypium anomalum. Next base: position 73,594,349 of record CM046965.1, on the reverse strand, counting down.
CATATAGCGAGGCCGATGCCACGTTCCAAACAGGTCTTACACTAGCTCTCATCTATTGGTGTCGATGCCATGTCCAAGACAGGTCTTACACTGACACACAACAAGCTGATGCCATATCCTAGATAGGTCTTACACTAGCTTGTATATCGCGAGACCGATGCATGTCCCAAGCATGTCTTACACTGGCTTAAATATCTTGAGGTTGATGCATATCCTAGACATGTCCTACACTGGTTCTTGTAATGTGGCAGATGCATGTCCCAGACATGTCTTACACTAGCACATATATCACCCAATGTCATAGTATAAATATCCAAGTCTATTCCAAATGTTCAACGGAAGTCTTTACTACATTAATTTCTTAACATGCATTCTCATGTTCACAATCAAAACAATTCATAAAATATAATTCAATCGTACATCATAAAGATATAGTTGCAGTATTAACATACAACTTACCTCGGTATTCAAAATGTGGAGACTATTTCGGCTTAGTTCACTAACTTTGCTTTCCCCTAGTCTAGTCCCGGATTTTGTAAGTTTTGATCTATAATGATAAAAATTCAAAATTTAATCATTTTATCGATCTAGGTACTCAATAATTTATAATTGGGTAAAATGACCATTTTGCCCTAGACTTTTACAAAATGACCATTTTATCCCTAGACCCGAAAATTGATTTTTATCACATTTTCTCATTAATCAAGCCTATCCAAATACTTTTTATACTAAGAACAGCCCAAAATTCTCACTATTCCACACATTTATCACCTATTTTATAACTTATGCAAAAAAATCCTTAGGGTTTCCATGAAAACTACTTCACAAAAGTTGTTTATTTGACAACCATGATTCATTTTCTTCCATAAAATTTCAGAAAAAAACATGAACACTCTCATTGTATAACCCTAGACTTTCAATCATTTTGCAAAATAGTCCCCTTATTTGAAAGCTTATGCTACAAGGGTTCTAAGAGAACAAAAATCATCAAGAAAGACCATCAAAATCACTTACTTGTGAGGGTTACAAGTTGCTGAAATTTTCAAGCTTTCAAACCCCTATTTTGATGATTTTTTTTGGGGGAGAAGAAGATGAAAAAGGGATGATATCATCTTTCTTTTATTTTATTTCTTTTTAGTTAGTTTAGCTACCCAATTTCACCTAACACTTTGACTATTTTATTTTCCTTATCTCATGGTCGACCAAGCACAATCCTAGGGTCTATTTGTACTTTAAATACCCCTACTGTATAATCCATGGCCATTTAACACTATTTTCTAGCAAATCACAACTTTTTCCCTTTATGTGATTTAGTCCTTTTTCAAAATTAAGCGTCCAATCCTTAAAATTAATTCACCAAAATTTTCACACTCATATAATCATACTATGACACCAAAATAATAATAAAAATAATTTCTCGACCTCGGGTTTCATGGTCCTGAAACCATTGTTTCGACTAAGCCCAAAATCGGGCTGTTACAATTCTCCCCCTTAAGGATTCTTGTCCCCAAAAATCTTACTGATGAAAAGATTTGGGTATTGGTCTCTCATGGTCTCCTCGGGTTCCCGTGTGGCTTCCTTGACTCTATGTATATGCCACAAAACTTTCACGAGTGCTATACTTTTATTCCTCTATTTTTTAACCTCCTGAGCCAAAATCTTAATCGGTTCCTCGCCATAATCATATCTGGTTAAATTTCAATCTCTGTTGGCGCGATCACATGTGAAGGATCCGATCTATATCAACGTAACATCGACACATGAAACACGTCGTGAATTTTTTCCAACTCAGAGGGCAAAGCCAAATGGTAGGCAACAGGCCCTACTCTCTCAGTAATCTCATAAGGTCCTATGAAACGAGGACTCAACCTACCTTTTCTACCAAATTTGAGGACTTTTCTCCACGAGGATACTTTCAAAAATACCCTATCACCGACTTGGGACTCGATTTCCTTTCGTTTCAAATCTGCATAGGATTTCTGTCTATCTGAAGCGGCTCTCAAGCAATCACAAATCACCTTAACCTTCTCTTCGGTCTCTTTGACCAAATCGACCCCGTGAATCTGATTCTTTTTAAGTTCTGTCCAATATAAGGGCATTCGACACTTACGCCCATACAAAGCCTCATAGGGCGCCATTTTCAAACTTGACTGATAACTGTTGTTGTAGGCAAATTCAACCAGCAGTAAATACTTTTCCCAACTGCCTTGAAACTCGATAACACAACACTGCAACATATCTTCTATAATCTAAATTACTCTCTTCGATTAACCGTCGGTTTGCGGGTGAAATGTTGTACTAAAATTTAGCTTCGTTCCCAATGCTTCTTGCAACCTCTTCCAAAATCGCGAACCTCGGATCTCTATCCGAAATAATCGACAAAAGTACTCCATAAAGTCTCACGATCTCGGAAACATACAATTTGGCCAATTTCTCAAGGGAATAATTGGTACGCATCAGTATAAAATGTGCCGCATTGGTAAGCCTATCAACAACAACCCAAACCAAATCCTTTTTCCTTGGTGTCAAAGGCAACCCCGACAAAAAATCCATGCTTACCCGGTCCCATTTCCACTCGTGAACCATACGGGTTGAAGCAAACTCAAATGTACTTGGTGTTCAGCCTTCACTTACTGACAAACTAGACACCTAGAAACAAACTCTAAAATGTCTCTTTTCATTCCCGACCACCAATACATTTTCTTCCGGTCATTATACATTTTTACACTACCCGAGTGGATAGACAAACAACCACTATGTGCCTCTCGCAAAATTTTCTGAATAAGCTCACCGTCTTTGGGTACACAAATTCTGTCTCGGTACATTATACAACCATCGGTGCCAAAATGAAATTCAGATTCATTTCTCGTCTCACACTGAGCCATCTTAGCTTGCAAATCCTTATCACCTTTCTAAGCTTTACAAATCTCTTGAATGAACATTGGTCTAACACTCATCTTAGCTAAAATCGAACCATCATCAATCACGGTTAATTGAGTATTCATAGCTCTCAAGGCGAACAATGATTTCCTACTCAATGCGTCAGCGACTACATTTGCCTTCCCCGGGTGGTAGTTAATCACCAACTCATAATCCTTTACCAATTCTAACCACCTTCGTTGCCGTAGATTCAACTCCATCTGAGTCATCAAATACTTGAGACTTTTATGGTCAGTGAACACTCGGCATCTCTCACCATACAAATGGTGTCTCCAAATTATCAAGGCGAACACAATGGCGACCAACTCTAAATCGTGCGTCAGGTAGTTTTTCTCATGTAGTTTTAGCTGTCTCAAGGTGTAGGCTATCACATTGCCTTCTTGCATGAGCATGCACCCTAACCCATTCAAGGATACATCACTATACACCACAAACTCTTTTCCCGATTTCGGTTGCACTAAAACTGGGGCTTCGGTCTATAAAGCCTTTAGTTTCTCAAAACTCTATCGGTACTTCTCTGTCCATTCAAACTTGACATCCTTTTGTAAAAACCTTGTCATCAGAATAGCTATTATCGAGAACCCATTTACAAATCTTCTGTAGTATCCAGCCAAACCCAAAAAGCTTCGAATCTCTGACACATTATTCGGTGGTTTCCACTCAACAATAGCCGAGATCTTGCTTGGGTCAACTCTAATTCCATCTCCCGACACGACGTGTCCTAGAAATCCAACCTCTTTAAGCCAAAATTCACTCTTACTGAACTTGGCATATAACTGCTTATCTCTCAAGGTTTGTAAAACCGTTCTCAGATGCTCCACATGCTCATTCTCATCACATGAGTAAATTAGTATGTCACCGATAAAAATGACAAAAAACTTATCTAAATATGGTCAGAAGATGTGGTTCGTCAGATCCATGAATATCGCAGGGGCATTTGTTAAATCGAAGGGCATGACAAGGAACTCATAGTGCCCATACCTTATCCTAAACGTAGTTTTCTATACATCTTGCTCCTTAACCCTTAGCTAATAGTAGCTAGACCTTAAGTTGATCTTAGAAAACACGGTGGCTCCTTTTAATTGATCAAACAGATCATTGATCCTTGGCAAGGGATACTTGTTCTTCATTATCACCTTTTTGAGCTGTCTGTATTCTATACATAATCTCATTGATCCAACCTTTTTCTTCACAAATAGCACTGGGGCACCCCATGGAGAAAAACTCGGTCTCGCAAAACCCTTATCAGTTAACTTTTGTAGTTGAACTTTTAACTCCTTTAACTCCGTAGGAGCCACCCTATACGGAGCAATCGAGATGGGTGTCGTACCGAGGACTAACTCGATTCCAAATTCAACTTCCCTCACGGGAGGTAATCCGGGTAATTCCTCTGGAAACACATCTGTAAACTCACAAACTGTAACAGCCCGATTTAGGGCCTAGTCAGAGCAGTGGTCTCGGGAATACAAATCCAAAGTCATAAAAATTATTTTATTATTATTTTGATGTTATAGCATGATTATATTAGTGCATGAAAAATTTGGTGGAGTAATTTTAGCGTTTGGGAGCTTAATTTCAAAAAAGGACTAAATCGCATAAAGTGTAAAAGTCCTAATTTGATAGCTAAAGGTGTTAAATTCCCATGGAACCAAAATTGGGGGTCTTTAAAGTGAAAATAGACCCTTAAAAGAAAGCATAACCGGCCATAGAGTCAAAGAGGGGACAAAATTTTTGAATTTGGTGAGTTAGGTGGCTTATTTTTTACTAAAATAGAAATAAAGAAAGAAAGATGATATCATCCCTTTTCCATCTTCTTTCTCCATCAATTTTCAACCATTTTTGGGGGTTTTAAACTTCAAAATTTTTAACAACTTGAAGCACTCACAAGTAAGTGATTTTCATGTCCTTGGTTGATGATTTTTGCATTTTTGAGACCCTTGAAGCATGAGCTTTCAAATGAGGGGTCTATTTTGCAAAATCATTAAGAGTTTAGGATATTGCCATGAATAGATTTGTAATGTTTGTTGAGTTTTTATGGAAGAATATGAGTCTTGGTTGTTGAATGAACAACTTTTATGAAGGAGTTTTCATAGAAAACCCTTATAGGACCACTTTGCAAAGTTTGTAAAATAGATGATAAATGTGCGAAATAGTGAGAATTTTGGAGTTTATATAAGAGTAAAAAGGGTTCGGCTAGGTTTGAGATATGAATAAATTCGATAAAAATCGATTTTCAAGTATAGGGGTAAAATGATCATTTTGTCAAAGTCTAGGGGCAAAATGGTCATTTTACCAAAGATGTGAATTTTTGATTGCCTAATTGTATCTAGTGACTAAATGAATGCATTTTGCTATTTTAGATCAAGAATTACCAAATCCGAACCTAGATCAGGGGAAGCCCAAGCAAATCAACTAAATTGACTAGTTGTGTACATTTTGTAATCCGAGATATGTTGTATGTAAATAATACAACTACATTGTTAATATATGTGTTCGTATTGTCATTGAATCGATATAGAATGAATTTCTTGATTGTGGAATTGAGAATGTATAATGATAATTGAGATAGTGGAATTTCCGTTGGAACCTTAGGAAGTAAATCGGATATTCATGCCATGACATTTGGGTCACTTGTGTGAGCTAGTGTAAGACATGTCTGGGACATGCATCGGCCACATTATGAGAGCTAGTGTAAGACCATGCCTGGGAAATGGCATCGGCATTGAGACGAGAGTTAGTGTAAGACATGTCTGGGACATGCATCGGCTACGAGATGTGTCAGTGTAAGACCATGTCTGGGACATAGCATCGGCACGGATATGCGAGAGCTAGTGTAAGACCATGTTTGGGACATGGCATCGGCCTCGATAATGATAGCCAGTGTAAGACCATGTCTGGGACATGGCATCGGCAACTTACCCCAGGTTTGAGGCTTATGGAATATCCGATAGAGTTCTGAATAGTTCAATGGTGAGAGTTATGATTTTGAGTTAATAGAGAAAGTATAACCGTGTTGTGAGTGGTACAGATACCAAATTGACATGTATGAGATGTGAGCTCAATATATATATATACTATGTGATTTGTACGGGTAGTGATGAGTTAGTAATGCTTATGCCCACTTTGTATTATGAGCTTGAGGATGAATGGTTAAGTAGTTATTGTATATTTATTTATGTGCAACTTACTAAGCTGTATGCTTACTCCCTTTTCCTTTCCATTTTTCTTATAGTGTCGCCTAACTAGCTTAAGGATAATTGGAAGTCAGAGATATCGATCACACAACCAACCGAAGCATTCGGTATAGTTATATTTATATTTTTGAATATGGCATGTATAGGACTTAGACTTTATTATTTTGTGTCATTGAGGACTGGCCAAATGTGTTGGCTTGGGTTGGAAACCCTTAAATTTGTATTAAGCCTTGAATGATGGCTAGCTTTACTTTTGGATTTTATAAAAGATGCATTTTCATGGTTGAATGAATGTCTATTGTGGCTGATTTGGTTATATGAATTATGCATGTTTTGGTATTGGTTGGTATTTGTATGGAACTATGTATGTAAGGGTGGCAAATAGGCTTGGTAAACAGCCTTATATTGTCCACATAGGTAGACACACTGGTGTGTGTCTAGGCCGTGTGTGACACAAGGTCTGACCCATAGGCGTGTGGTCCGGCCGTGTGTCCCTTGCACGTAAAAATTTCAAGTCAGTATGCATGGTAATAAACACTAGAGCAGAAACATGGTCATGTGTTTCAGCCACGTAGAGGACACGACCTAGTACACGGGCGTGTGCCATGGCCATGTGACATTTTGGGAATGCTGACGTCAGAAAAAGAATGTCCATGTTTTTGTACACGGGCGTGTCGTGGCCATGTGAGGGGCACGGGCCATTGACACAGGCGTGTGTCTAGCTGTGTGAAAACCCCTGTAGGTGTGAATTAGAAATTAATTCCACACGGGTAAGGGACACTGGCGTGTCCCTCTGTGCTTAGGCCGTGTGAGCCACATGGGCCATCAGCACGACTGTGTCAAGATGGTCACACGGGTGTGTTGCCCTTCGACACGAGCGTGTGCCCTATTTTAAAGGTAAAATTTTCATAGTTGGTTTAAGGACCCGGAATGGTCCTGAATAGTTTTTAATAGTCGATTTGGGGCTCGTAGGCCCATAATAAGAAGTTTAAAGTGGAAATTGAAAAAGTTTTAATTTGGACCGAGTCTTGGTGACTTGAGATTGTTTGTGTGCATGAGATCAAGTTAGGTAATGCCTTGTATTCTGCCCTGGTGTGGGTTACGGGTATGGGGTGTTACACAAACCATTGGTACCGATTCAATCTTCGACTCAGACACTTGAGTATTCGGTACAAAAGCGAGATAAGCCTCATATCCTTTTCTCAAATATCTCACTGCCGACATGGATGATATCACCACAGGCAAGTTATCCGTTCTACCCGATTCAACCCGAAGAACATCCCTGCTTTCACACTTCAACTCAATACCTTTTCTCCCACAGTCCACTACAACACTATGAGAAGTTAGCAGAAAACAATGACCTCTAATTGTCAAAGGACAATTTCTACACACTTGGTCAACTAGCACATGTTTGCCTAAAGGGTTGGACACTTTTACCATAAATTCAGTGGACTCTACTAGCATTTTCATACGGGGTATCAATTTCATACAAATATAAGAGTGGGTAGACCCTGGGTCAATCAAAGCAACAACAGATATATCATGGATAGAAAAGGTACCCGAGATTACATCGGAGACTCTGCCTCTTCTCCAGCACATATAGCATAAGTCCTTGCAGGCGCTCTGCCCTCGGACCTCACTACAGTATCTCTTGGTGCACCTTTACTGTTAGCCCCACTCCCAGGGTTCTTATGTGGTCTACCCCTCAAAGGAGCACTACTCGCCCTCACATCTTGCTTTTTCTCTTTGTCATCTAATTCGGGACAGTTTCGGATGAAGTGGTCTAGTGACCCACATTTGAAGCAACCTCTCTCATTCCCTCGACACTAACCGAAATGACTCCTACCACATTGCGAACACTCCGGCCTATTTGGCCGAACACTACCAACACTCGCAATAGAAGTGGTCTGAGCTTTAGAAGTCGTGTTCTGCTTGTTCTTGTTTCTATTCGAGAACCCTACCGAAGCATTCGATCGGGTAGTGAACTCTCTCGACCTCTTGGATAAGGTTTGATGTGATCTCTCCATCTGTCTTTTCTTTGAGTCTCGGGACTCGATGTCAGCTTTTCTCTTCTCTTTGGCCAATTGCTCGGCCTTACATGCTCTCTCCACGAGCACCACGAATTCTCTTAGCTCCAAGATGCCAACTAGTAGATGGATTTCTTCGTTCAAACCATCTTCAAACCTCTTACACATAATGGCTTCTGTAGATACGCATTCCCGCGCATATTTGCTAATCCTCACAAACTCGCGCTCATACTCTGTCACTGTCATACGGCCTTGCTTCAGCTCTAAAAACTCTTTCTTTTTCTGGTCTATAAACCTCTGGCTAATATACTTCTTTTGGAACTCTTCCTAAAAGAATCCCCATGTTACTCGCTCTCTTGGTACGACTGACACAAGAATGTTCCACCATTGATAAGCCGAATCTCATAGGAGTGACACTACACACTTCATGCACTCATTAGGTGTACATGATAGCTCATCAAAAACTCTAATAGTACTCTCCAACCAAAACTCTGCTCTCTCTAGATCATCATCTATGTTTGCCCAAAATTCTTCGACCCCATGTTTATGGATTCTATCTACTGGAGGTTTCTCTCTCCTAGCCATCTCTACTCCTTGAGGAGCTGTAATAGCCCGATTTTAGGCCTAGTCAGAATAGTAGTTTTGGGACCACAAATCTGACGAGAAAAATTTTTATTTTTATTATATTTTTATGGTCTACAATTTCACGAAATGATTTCGTAAAAATTTCGTTCGAAAATTTTGAAGTTTGGGCACTCAATTTAGTCAAAAGAACTAAATTGTAAAAATGCAAAAGTTGAGTTCTACTTGCTAGAGGTGTCCAATTGTTATGAAATTTTAAATTGGAGGTCCTTATATGGCAATTAGACCATTGGCTAAGTTGGTGGACAAAAATGGACATGGTTAGGCATGTTTCCAAAGTTTTTCATTAAGGGCATTTTGGTCATTTAGTTATTAAAATGAATTAAAAACAAAATTAAAAGCCATTTTTTGTCCATCTTCAACCCTTTAGCTGAATTTCACATGAGGAATACATAACTAGGGTTTTTCAAGCTTCCAAGCTCGATTGTAAATCAGTTTTAGCCCCATTTTTAATTTTTTTACATTTTTGAGATCCTCGTAACTCTGTTTACTTATTTCTACCAATATTTTGAGCTAGAGTTTATATTTAAAAATTTACCCATGGATGACATGCATGTATTTTGATGTTTTATGGATGAATATGAATGTTTGGAGTGTAATAAACAATTTTTACTAAGTGATTTTTTTTATGAAATTGCATAAAAGGATTAGTTAGTAAAAGTTGTAAAATGTGTATAAGTGTGTGATTTAGTGCAAATTCGAGACTTCCATAGTTATGAAAATGGTTCGGCTAGGCCTAAAATACAACAAAATTGAATAAAAAATTATTTCCCGAGCCTAGGGGTAAAATCGTAATTTTGTGAAACTTTAGGGGTAAAATCGTAAATTTTTCCATAGGATGTTTTTGGGCTAATTTGAATAATGTAAGCCATTAATAAGTAAAATTTGTTATTATAGATCAAGAAAGACATGGAATCGACATTGATCAGGGAAAGGAAAAGATATCGGACTAATTGCAAAATTACTATATTTTGCACCAAGGTAAGTTGATATGTAAATAATATATTGATTCTTTTTATGTTATTATATTTTCGTTATTATATAAGATGTGGTTGCCTATAGAATAATCATTTGATGTAAATTACGAATCGAAATAGATTATGCATGAATTTGTTAGATGTTGGAAAGTGAGGAATTTCCCAGTTGAACCTTCGGAATAGAAATGATATGAACGATCCATTGTGAGAACGCATGTGTAGTGCTATGTGTAGGCTACTATGTGTTTAAGATGGTTTTAGGTCACGTGTGTAGTAATAAGTGCAGGCTACTACGTGTGTCAGATAGTTAGGTCGCATGTGTAGTACTAAGTGCAGGCTACTATGTGTATCAGATAGTTAGGTCGCATGTGTAGTACTAAGTGCAGGCTACTATGTGTATCAGATGGTTAGGTCACATGTGTAGTACTAAGTGCAGGCTACTACGTGTATCGGATTGTTGGTCGCATGTGTAGTACTAAGTGCAGGCTACTATGCATACCAGATAGCTTCGGTTACAAGGTGGTAATATGTATAGGCAACAGTGTATCTGTTATTATTTCGATGAGTTCAACGGGAAATCGACTAAGTGAAAATACATGTGAACATGACCATGTGACAAATAACTGTAGGTATATGTTTGTGGAAATTTATAAGTAATGTGCTCGATAGTTGAGCGAACTTTCGATAAGATGGAATGGAGTAAGTGAAATTATGTAAGAGTGAAATTTGTAATAAAACAGTTTTGTACAGTAGCAGTTGTATAATTTTGAAAAATCACCAAATATCATGGAAATTGAAATAGAGGTTGAATAAGATATGAAATTAAATCTTAATGAGTTTACTTTCATATAAACAAAATAGTGTAAGCAAAAGAATTCTATATTATTAGATATATGAATTTTTGTGAGACAGGGTCAGAATGATTTCGAAATCCTCTGTCCTGATTTGAGAAAATCATTAAAAATTGTAAAAATATAATTATGGGTTATAATTTATATGCTTAAAATCATTAATTAGCATATTTTCAAAATAAAGAAACGGGAACATCATTCGAATCTCGTATGAGGAGATAATTAATTTTTAGTGAAGAGGGGTCAGAACTATTAGATAGCAAAATTTGGGTGAATTTAAAGAATGAACTGTACTTATTGGCTGAACCAAAAATTCTGAATTTTTTATGGTAAGAAGATATGTGAGTATAGGTTCTGGGAAAATTATTAGATCTTAATTTGGAGTTCCGTAGCTCTAGATATAAATGATTTAGTGACTGGGACTCAAGAAAATAGCTTGACTTAAACTTGTGTATTATATTATTATGATTGTTTAATCTTGATAAATATGTTGATAAATCATTTATTATTTACGTACTTACTTACTAAGCTTTATACTTACTTTCTTTACTTTCCTTTGTCTTATAGTATCACCAAGCCAGCTCGGGATCCGGAGATCATCGGAGATCCAACTACACTATCAATACTTCTTGGTATTTTGAAAATAATATTTTGGATTATGGCATGTATAGAGGACTTGATTATTTTGTTTTATGTCATAATTAATTTGGCCTAAAATGTTGGCCTTCAATATTTGATAGCTCATTTTGTATATGACCATTGATATTAATTAATATTGTTCAGGCTATAAGGTATGATGATGCATGATTAAGTATGAAAATTGAATTGTTTTAACTTGGATAAAAAAATCTATGTCTTGGTTTCGTACGATTGCATGTGTTATGTTTCGGTAATGTCTCGTACCCTGTTCCGGCATAGAACATGGGTAAGGGGCATTACAAGAGCTATATGTACGGGTTGAGGAATTGGGGGAGGTGTGGGAGGTGGAGTATTCGGATTCTCACGAATAAACTCCGAGTACCACGCGTCCATCATATGGAGGTAAGCTTATCTAGCCCCTCTGCCCTGACCCATTGCCACGGGCCCACTATCCACAGGCGTGCTCCCTTCAGCGGGAGCCGGTGCATTACTTTCCACATCATCCGCCGTAGCTACGTCAGGATCCATTTACTATATATAAAAAATTTATTTCGTCGGGAGTTGTCACACTATCAATATACAATTATGGCATGTATAGCTAGACTCATACTCACGCTAGGTTAGTTCTAGAATTGACTAAACCATAGCTCTGATACCACTAAATGTAACACCTCACACCCGAGCCCTACGTCGGGACAGAATACGAGGCGTTACCACACTTAATCACATGTATACAATCAAATATGAATCATAAAAACTCAATCTAATTTAAAGCTTTCTCGAAAATTTGTCTAACTTCTTATTATGGACCTACGAGGCCCCAAACATCTACTGGAAGCCATTCGGGACCAACTCAAGCCCTTTAAACAACTTTAGAAAAATGACCTTTAAAACAGGGCATACGCCCGTGTGGAAAGCAACACGCCCATGTGGAACTTGTACATGGTCGTACAGATGGCCTGTGTGACTCACACGACCTAAGCATCTAGGGACACGCCCATGTCCCATACCCGTGTAGATTTAATTTTCAATTCGAACTTACAGAAGTTTTTACACGGCCTGACACACGCCCATGTCCATGGCTTGTGTCCCTCACACGGCCATGACACGCCCGCATCTTAGCCTGTGTCCAAAAATGTTGACATTCTGTTTTTGACGTCAGCATCCAATTAGGGGCACACAGCCAAGGCACACGCCCGTGGCCAGAGGCTGTATCTTTCATACGGCTGAGACATATGGTTGTGTCTCTACCTATGTGTTTGCTACCATGCATACTGACCTGCAAATTTTACGTACAGGGGACACACGGTCGAACAACACACCCATGGGGCTGACCGTGTGTTACACACGGCTTAGACACACGCCCGTGTGTCTATCCGTGTGGACAATGTAAGGCTATCTACGAAGCCCTTTTGCACCCAGAAACACGATATAATAACTTCCACCACACTAAAATCTAATATAACATGATTCCTCAATCCAATAGCGACAACTAAAACCTCCACACATTTCATATATGCTTAAGAAATCAATTCAAGCACTTTGCTATCCAAACATTGAGATTCATAAAACAACTTTCAATATTAGCCAATTTTCATGGCCTTATACAAAATGAGTCAAATACTAATACAAGCCAACATATTTGGCCCCAAAACAATTTGACACTAAAACAAAATCAAAAGTTCCTATACATGCCATAATCAAAATAAAAGAACTAACTATACTAAGTGCTTCAGACGATAGTGTGACTGGCTTCTCTGACATAGGCAATGATCCTCGAGCTACTTTGGCGGCACTAGAAGAAAATGGAAAGGAAATAAGGAAAGCATAAAGCTTAGTAAGTTGCATAAAAATAACCATCAACTAATTATCATGGAACAATGTGCTCATAACCATTCATAGCTTATTCGTGAATACCATAAATGGACATCAGTATAACTTACTCATCATCATCCAATACAATTCATATTGCATATATTGAGCCCACATCTCATACATGTCAAACAGGTACTTGTACCACTCATCACGTGATCATAACTTTTCTTATTTTGATATAAGTCATAAATTTTTTTGTTGAACCATTTGGAATACTACCAAATATTCAATAGCCCTAACATGGGCTAAGATGTCGTCGCCATGTCCCAAACATGGTCTTACACTGGCTTTCATATAGCGAGGTCGATGCCATGTCCTAAACAGGTTTTACACTGGCTCTCATCTATCGATGTCGATGCCATGTCCCAAACAGGTCTTACACTAACACACAACAAGCTAACGCCATGTCCCAGACAGGTCTTACACTGACACGTATATCGCAAGGCCGATGCATGTCCCAGACATGTCTTACATTAGCTCTAATCTCAATGCCGATGCATGTCCCAGACATGTCTTACACTGGCTTAAATATCTCGAGGCCGATGCATGTCCCAGACATGTCTTACATTGGCTCTCGTAATGTGGCTGATGCATGTCCCAAACATGTCTTAAACTAGCATATATATCACCCAATGTCACAGTATAAATATCTAAGTCTATTCCAAATGTTCAACGGAAGTCTTTATTACGTTAATTTCTCAACATGCATTCTTATGTTCACAATCAAAACAATTTATAAAATATAAATTCAATCATACATCATAAAGATATAGTTGCATTATTAACATACAACTCACCTCGATATTCAAAATGTGGCGACTATTTCGGCTTAGTCCACTAACTTTGTTTTTCCCCGATCTAGGCCTAGATTTTGTAATTCTTGATTTATAATGATAAAAATTCACAAATTTAATCATTTTATTGATCTAGGTACTCAACAATTTATAATTGGGCAAAATGACCATTTTACCCCTAGATTTTCACAAAATGACCATTTTACCCCTAGACCCGAAAATCAATTTTTATCACATTTTATCATTAATCAAGCCTATCTAAATACTTTTTTATACTAAGAAAAGCCCAAAATTCTCACTACTCCACACATTTATCACCTATTTTACAACTTATGCAAAATGGTCATTAGTTAGGGTTTCCATGAAAACTACTTCACAAAAGTTGTTTATTTGACAACCATGATTCATTTTCTTCCATAAAATTTTAGAAAAAAAACATGAACACTCTCATGGTAATGCCCTAAACTTTCAACCATTTTGCAAAATAGTCCCCTTATTTGAAAGTTCATGCTACAAGGGTTATAAGAGTATAAAAATCATCAAGAAAGACCATCAAAATCACTTACTTGTGAGGGTTACAAGTTGCTGAAATTTTCAATCTTTCAAACCATTATTTTGCTGATGTTTTTCAATGGAGAAGAAGATGAAAAAGGGATGATATCATCTTTCTTTTATTTTATTTCTTTTTAGTCAATTTAGCCACCCAATTTCACTTAGCATTTTGACTATTTTATTTTCCTTGTCTTATGGCCGGCCAAGCACCATCCTAGGGTATATTTCCACTTTAAATACCCTTAATTTATAATCCATGGCCATTTAACACTATTTGCTAGCAAATCACAACTTTTTTCCTTTATGTGATTTAGTCCTTTTTCAAAATTAAGCGTCCAATCCTTAAAATTAATTCACTAAAATTTTCATACACTAATATAATCATACTATGACACCAAAATAATAATAAAAATAATTTCTTGGCCTCAAATTTCATGGTCCCGAAACCACTGTTCCGACTAAGACCGAAATCGGGCTGTTACAAGTATCCTCATCTATTCAAACCAGGTAAATTTGAGGATGAAATTTCTTTAAGGGGGAGAACTATAAAACCCCAAAATATATAGGGTTGGAAGTAATAATTAACCCAAAAATGAGCCTTAGTCTTGAAGGTTAAGAGCTTATACTCCCTAAAGGTCTTAAGTACAAGCCTCATCTTTCTCCTTTCTTTTCATTTTACTTTTAGCAACCTATGGTAAAAACCATACCAGAATTTGTATTAAATTGTGCAAAAACATGTTAAGTGTGGGTAGCAGCCCAATTAGTTAGGCCTTTGTATCTCCTCTCCTGCTTCCAAGGTTCAAGTCATTCCAAACTCTTTCCCCAATTCCATTCCTCTTTTTATTTTTAGTAAAAAGGGGAAATTACCATTAGGCCCCTCAAAATTAAACTACAGGAAAGGGTTACACGACTGTGCGGCCAAGTCGTGTAATAACTGTGGCCGTGTGACAAATACAAAAATTAAACTACAAGGAAGACACGACTATATGAAGGGTTCTTGGCCATGTGAGATTCGAACTAGCCTAGTGTTTTAAAGGTACATGGCTGTGTGAGAGGTCGTAAGGTCCACACACCCATGTGGGTAACCGTGTGGCCTTATCTTAGACACAGTTTGCCCCGATTCACTTGTAGAAGAACACACACCTTTCACTGAAAGCCCAAATGACGTCCCTTATGATCAAATCTAATCTGGTGCACCTAAAATGAGTCTTTCAAATGATATTTATACACGAGCAAACATTTGGTTTCAAGATTTCACTAGATTAACAAAAGATTTGGCAATAACAACAAAAAATTGATTAATCGAACTTAAGATTAGTGTCGAATTGAATTATTATGTAAAATCAAGATCTAAACATCGGGAACAAGATGTACTTATCAATTATTGTAAGAAAAATGATGCTATTGATGGAAAATCTAACTCTGGTAGAAAACGATTATATGGGGATGATTTGATTCGGGGAAGAAAAATAATCAACATTTAGGATGAAAATATGGTGTAAAGAAAAGGGAAAGAAAATAAAAAAGAGAATAAATAGAAAGATGGAGAGCAAATTCTATTAGGAATTAAAAGTGGGCAATATGAAAATCTAATTAGAAAAAGAAGAGAAAAAACTGCTGGAATTCTAATTCTATTAGGATTTTGAGAAGGGGCAAGTTGTGAATTCTAATTATGAAAGAATTGGTTAACTTCTTAGGGTTTGTAAACCCTAGGGGTGTCACCTGCAATTTTTCCAAGATTTGTAGAAATTGAATTTAAAATGAAAGGGGAGGTGGAGGAGGCTCGAACTGAAGTTCACAAGGGGGAAACTAATGCTTTAACAATTGGGTTATTGCTCATTTCTTGTTAGTTTTTATT
Organism: Gossypium anomalum; assembly: GCA_025698475.1. Lineage (NCBI taxonomy): Eukaryota > Viridiplantae > Streptophyta > Magnoliopsida > Malvales > Malvaceae > Gossypium > Gossypium anomalum. The sequence goes on along the minus strand of CM046965.1, from coordinate 73,578,000 downwards.
CATGATAATATATATTTTATTGTGGCTTTAATGCAATGTTGCTAAAAAAAAAGGAAAAAAATAAGAGGAATAGGGTTCAAACTAGAGGTGTGCATGGGCCCGGCGGCCCAGCCCGAAGGCCCGCCCGAAAAATGGGAGGGTTTGGGTAAAAATATAGGCCCGAAAAATGGGCTTGAACAAAAAATGAGGCCTGTTTAGAAAATGGGACGGGCCTCGGGAAGGATTTTTTTGGCCCGGGCCGGACCGATTTTATTAAATTATTTTTAAAAATTTTTTATTTTTAATTTTAACTGACTTTAGTACTTTTACTTTACTTTTTTTGTTGTTTTTAATGTTATTTTGATATTGTAAAACTTTTGCTGTTAATATAATTTGGTTCTTAATTTAGTTCTAATTTGTTTCAATTTTTCAATTTTAATATAATTACTTTTTATTATATTTTTAATTTATATATTATTTTAAGAATTATCTTAGTCTCATTTTTTATTTTTTTTGTTTTAATATTTGTTTTTATGTTTTTAAATGTATTTGATTTATTATATTTTAAAGTTTTTTATTTAATAAAAAAAGTAAAAAAAATTAATATGGTCGGGCCGGGCTCGGGCCTACCATTTTTTTCCAGGGCCTGGCTTGGACAAATTTCTAGGCCCATATTTCGGGCCGAGCCGGGCCCGGGCCTTGAAAGCGGGCTGAAATTTTTTTATGGACCCGGCCCGAACCCGGCCTGGCCCATGCACACCTCTAGCTCAAACCTAGTACTTTTAGGAGAACTAGTGCCTTAACCATTGAGTCTGTTGCTCAGTCCTTATCTATTTTTTACGTTTAATCATATAAATATGTTTTAAGGTGTTTTTGGCGAAATTATGAAATAAAAAGGGTAAGAGGGGGCTCAAACTTAGGTCTAAAAGGGCTCTAGCGTTTTAACCATTGAGCCTATAACTCATTTCTTGCCTAATTTAGACACTTAATTGTACATACTACTTTTTTTTACACTTGCCGGATTTCCCAAAATAAAAAAGGAGAGAAATGATTCAAACCTGAGATCATAAGGGAGGAAAGCTAACTCTTAACCATTAAGCTTGAAATATATTTATTGTTTAATTTTATTTCTTAACTGTATATATATTTTTTTGGGCTCAACTTACGTATTCTTCTTTATTGGCTTACACATTTATTCAATTTTTTTATTAACTTATTTAACTTATAGTTCTTAGAACATTCCACTTTAGTTTATATAACAATTAATACTCATAGTCAAGTTTCATTATTAATATTTTAATTCATTTCACCTTTAGTAAATTCTAATAAAATGACTTAGATACACAAAAACCATCAAGCCTAATATTCATTTGTTATTTAACATACGACATAAGTAACATTCGTAATCCAACAATTAAATCATGTACAATATAAAACAATTTAATAAAGTCAATAATTGAAAGAAAATACTAGAACTGATAAGTAAAACTCATTTAATTTTTAAAGTAAAGTTTAAGGACTAAATCATAATTTTAGTAAAACCTTTTTTTGTAAAATTGAGAGTAAAAATATGGAATTACCTATATAAGATTTAATCATGCAAATTTTCAAGTCATTTCATAGCATTTAAGGACTCCAATTGCATTGTATAAAAATTAGGACTCAATTGCAAAGATAATGTCACATTGACACCTATACATACTATTTCTTGTTTTCATGTCAATTTTCCTATTCTAACATATCTTATTTCATATATAGATCATACAAATCATGCTCAATTACACTAAAACATACTTTAACATACTTTAACACTCTAATCAGTTAGCTATACTAGTACGTAAACCTAAAGTCACAATCCCATATTACTCAACATGTCAAATTGGCATCTTATACATTTCTAAGTGCATTATAGATTTATACCTTACCATTTGATCATTTTAAGCTTTTCTCAATGTTCAGCAAGTCATTCAAGCATCTATAACAATAATTCGCTAAGTATATGCATATCATCCATCACGTAACCAAAACTTTAACTATCATGCACATTCAAGCTTAAATCCAATCAATCAATCAACCACAAACCTAATTCTTCCAACTCCATTTTTGGGATGTAACACTTTTACCCTTTGAAATTTTTACAAGATAAGTGTTCAATCTTTTAATATTTTTTTGTTGCTCTCCCAATTTAGTATCAACTCTTTTTTTTCTTTTCATGCTTTATGAAAGACAATTACTAGTGGAATGTTAGCTTCATGAAAATCTTTATATATTTTTTAAAAAGTCTACTAATAAAGTAAAAAATAAAAAAATTATACATTAATTTATATTTTTATAAACATTTTAATTTTTTAAAAAATTATCTCACAATTCAAATTCCCTAACTATACCTTGTTAATTTAATATTTATGTATGATGTTGGATTATTTAATTCGAGTATGATGTGATATGAATATTTGTGTCTAGTTTGATTGAAATGTTTAAAAGTTGGAATTATTAATTTATTAGAAAGTTCAGAAAATTTTCATAAATCATAAAAGTTTTTCTAGAAAATTAAAGAAAAGGTTGCTAATGATTTTCCCAAATATTAATTGGTTACCTGGTTTTTTCTGCTAGTTTCTATTATTGAGTTACTAGAGTCCTATTGCTATCTATTTGCTTGTTATTACATAAATGATTTAATGTTTACGGTTTTTGTTGTGGTATGAGCGTCTAGTGTGAGTTGAAGTTTCAAACGATAGATTTTTTTATATTAATTTTATTATATTTATTTTCACTATAAAATTATTTATAACTTTTTTTCAAACCTTTAAATAAAAAATAATATGATTCAATTTATTTTAAATCTATATATTTTTACACGAGTAATAATATTAATATTAATAAATCAAAAACTCAATTATATTATGATAAATATTTTTGTGATGGTTGGTGGCAGCATGATGTCATGAATGGATGTGACCTGAAATAACAGGTCTGTAGTGGAGGTAAGGTGTGTACTGATAGGAGTAATTTCTGTCAGATTTTTGAGCTTATACGCACAGATATCCAGGATTGCCTATGGCATTTGTGGTGGATATGAGATGGAGTGCTAGAAATATCAAGGTCTCAATGAGCTGGACAGTGAGTCTGTGATGGAAACTTTGTTTCCTAAAGCTGGTCTCAATGAGCTGGACAGTGAATCTGTGATGGAAATTTTGTTGCCTAAAGCTGGTCTCAATGGCCCAGAACTCCAGGAGTTCGAGCTGCCCATGACTGAAGCACAACATCTCGGTTTTTTTTTTAAGTAATTCACCTAAAATAATTAATTATTTAAAAAAATAACTTAAAGTTAAAATTTATGTACGAATAGGATTTGTTTTGCACAGTATTCGTCGGTGTCATTCGATAAAGCGGCGGTACTACCTCCAGTAATGAATTAGTCATCAGCTTTTTAAAAAGCTAATAATTTTTTGTGCTGTCACTGTATTAGATAGTATTAGTCATTATTTTTCAAAATATTCAGTAAATATATGAGTATTCATAGAGGAAAAAAAAGAAAAAAAATATTTTTAATAATTTTTTTAGTGTTTGTTGGTATGTCAAGTAACATCAGTAAATATTTTTAAAAAATAAATTTTTTTGTCATCGATATGTCAAGTAATATCCGTTAAATTTTTTTTAAAAAAAATATAGGTAATGCCGCCATGTCAGTCTGCATCGATGATATTTAAAAAAGATGATTTTAGAAAGAGTAGTTCAAAATATTACTCATTGTTTTAGAAAATTTGAAGCCAAACTATTGAGAGATTTGGACCGTAGAAGTAAACGAGAAGGAATAAATATCTTTTTTGGTGTCGAAATTGACACAAAAGGCCACAGTAAACGGCAATATCAATGGTTATTGAGTATAGCGGTTTGTGTTTTCAATTGAGAAAAAGAAGAGAAAAATAAAATATAATAAAAAACAAAAAGGACAACTGAGTAGGACGGCTAGAGTTTTTAATTGAGAAGAAAAAGGAAAATTTGAATGGGAAAGAAAAATAAAATATATAGAAAACAGAGTATATATCTCTATTTTTCATATATGTTATTCTTTTTCTTTTATTTCTCATATTTGACTTTCTCCCTCTCATCCCTCTATCTTTCTCACATATCTTTTTTTTTTCCCACTCTCATTTCATCTAATATTATTTTTTTGAAATAATATTTCTTCCATGATACTGACAAGCCAATAAGATAATAACCACCTTTGAAGCAAGCATCGATTATGGGCTTCCCTCTTTATTATTATTTTTAAATTTTTTTTTTCCTTTTCTATTCCAATTGTTTATTTTTAGCTTTTTTTTTTGTTTCACTTGTTTATTTTTAAATTCCCATGGTGCCGCTTGACATATCGGCGACACTAATTTTTTTAAAATTTATTGATCAGTGCCATCTAACAGATCGGCAATACCCATTAAAAAATATTTTTTCCTACCTGAATACTCATATTTTTAACAGGTATTTTGAATAATACAAATTAGTGTTGCTTGATACGGTGGCGACACTAAAAAAATTATTAAAAAAACTGATAATTGAGTCATCATTCGGGGCGGTGCCGTCGATGTGTCAAGCGATACCAATGAACATTGTAGAGATTCTATCGTTTTCATATATAAATTTTAATTTGAGTGATTTTCGTAAATAATTAATTATTTTAAATTAAATTAATAAAAAACCGAATAGAAAGACTTGGAGCTTGCTACTGTTTAACTATTTAATATGATTTGATTAGTTTTAACTGGCCTTCCTTATTAATTTTTTTTTAAAAAGCTAGATTTTAGATAAAAAATTATAGATTTTTAGTTTTTAGATATAAAAATATTATCTATAATTTTTAGATTTATCGTTAAATTATGAGGAAATTTTTATTTAGTTAAACTTTATTATTAATTCTATATTTTGATAAAATTTAACATTTAGTTTATTTACTTAAAACATTAAAATAAATATTTTTTTAATTTTTTAATTTAAAAATATTTATACAATCATTAAGATTCATAATGTTTTTCATCAAAATTCGTCAAACTTGAGATGTTATTAAATTAGTCTTATATAATATAACGTATAATTGATAAAAAATAAATATATTAAATTAATAAATTTTGACAAAAAATATGAATAATATTAATTGTTAGACTATGATTTATTTTTATTTTTTTTTTGAAAAAAAGAGAACCAAAGTCCTTACCAAAAATTCAAGCAATAACAACTCTAGGAAAAGTCACTCTTCACAGAATTTGCTAATGGCAGATTAACAACCACATTATTCTTCTATCGTGGAATATACTGAAGAGTGAAGGAACAATCTCTATTGAGCTGACTTCTTAATTTCACATACCAGAAAAAAAAAAAAAAAAAAAAAGAGGGTGTTCATCATTAACACCTCCGCGAGTCATCTCAATAGAATTTAAAGAATACGATTCTATATTTTGATCTTACGGATACCCTTAATCCGCTAAATCAATGCCATATAGAATACGCCTCAATTCTGCTAAATCAATGTTGTAATTCCTAACACTAATAGAAAAGCTAGAGATCCATTGTCCATACATATCTCTAGTAACTCCCCTTGCACTCACAGTTTATATCTTGAAACCAACTTCCATCAGTGTTTAATTTGCACCACCCATTAGCTAGCTTATCCCAACAGAGAAAAAGCTCCTCCTTCAATCGAGCAGAACTAGAAACATGAGACCCATGGCCATATTCTTTAAGACTCTGCAAATAGCATCAATTTTTTAGTTGATAGGTGGAGAAACACTGCCAAAACAGACATTATTCCCCCATTTCCAAATTATCCAACAGAGAAAACAAATGGCCAATGCCATTCCCCAATTAGCTGTGAATTATATATGCTCAATAGGATTCAAATGCGACCATTGTTTAACAAAAGCAGTAAAGAAAATACAAAGATTAACAATAAATTTTTGTTCTTTTTTACCTCGTAACTATGAAAAATTACAATATAACCACTCTTATTATTAAGTTGTGTAGAGGTTTCTATGATAGAAATAGAAAATGTTGAAAATAAGTGAAAAGATATACCAGAAGAAAGCGGAGGGGAAGATTGGAGCAGATTTAATAAAACTTAGCGTAGCAATAGGTGATGGTCACTAGAATGGAGAAATGGAAACATGACTAACAATTAAACTCAATAAAGAAACAAACTGAGAGAATTTTACATAGAGCTTTGAGAATCTCAAATGCCCAAAGTCCCTCCACTAGTTGTAAATGTCTCCGGTTTATAGTGTCTCAAGAATGAAAATTACAAATTTAACAATTAATGAGAGTAATGAAATTAATTTTCAGTTATAATAATATTAATGGTTAAGAGAAGTTAGTGAAGAGTTTTGTTGGTAAAGGGGATAGTGGATAGTGAAGAACTCACTATGTTTCTAAAAGAAGAGAGAACTCAATATTATAGAAAAGATTAAGAGGAAGTCTCTTGACTACCTCCATATACAATCCACCAAGCCAAGCTTTTCGAACCATCCCAAGAGTGAAGATAACTCGAGAACCCTACCATATTTAAAGGTTACTTCCACTTCAACTTCTACTTTGGTAAAGTACTACTATGCAAAACATCTTTTGCGGAACATTTTTGAAATGCAAAATGATGGTAGTTATTGAATAATAATATTTTGGCTTGTTCCAAATGCAAGTTGCTCTCAATATAGAGGTTGTTCCAAACATAATTGTTTTGTGGTGATGCTTTTATTGGAAGAGCTTATTTTGAATAATGACTCTTTTGGAAGAATACAATTTTTCAATATAGAAGCTATTCCAAACAGCGGTTGTTCTAAATATAACTATTCTTGAAACATCTTTGTTCTAAACAAGAGTTGTTTCAAACTTTAGTTGTTCTCAAAACATTAGATGGCAACAATTTTAAATTGAAGTCATGTTCCAATATAGTTGTTTCAGATGTAATTATTCTCAAACAACGACTATTATAAAAAATAATTATTTTTGAATAATTATTGTTCTTCTAGAAGAGATTATAAACGAAACAATGTTACTACTTGTTTCGATCTTGGTAACACAATTTTCTAAATGGTAATCAAAACTAAATACCTACATTTTACCCCTTGCATGAGACTTCTTAATAAAAAAAAGTTCCCAAGCAAGGAAAATTGTAGTAAAATAAAATGATAAAACAATTATACAGTTATAACTTATAACTAAAAAATTCATGTTGTATATATGATGTATTTTCCATTTTGTTGCCTTTGCATGATTTTTTTTTTCACGAGAAAAAAAATTCATGCATAAAATCAAGTGCATTTTGTAATAGAATGATAATATTTTATCTTTTGTTGTTAAAAAAACAAAAAGCCAATACTCTTCCATAAACATTTGGGAATAAATTTTCATAATATATTTAAAAAAATATTCAGAACATGTTGTTATATTGTTTCACTAAATATAGTGTTTTCCTAAAAGAGTGGGAAGAACCAAATATAATTTTTCTGAAAAAAAGTGAGATTAATGTTTGTTATTTCTATTTGATTTTTCTTTTTTAAAGATAAACAAATAACTTATTTATATAAGTTAAATTCAATTAATAAATTAACTTTTTTTCAAATTTTTGTTTATTCAATTAATTATATATCTTAAACGTATTTTTTTAAAAAATATTCCCTTAACAAATTATTATAGATAATATACACTTAAAAAAATAAAAATTTATTTAAAAACATTCAAGATAAGATATACTTAACATAAGATAATTAGATTACAAAATGTATATCATTTTACAAACATGAGATCTAACGGGTTAATTTTAAACGGTTTAAATTAGAGATATATTTATACAATAGAGAAATAATTTAAATAAAATCTGAGAACTATTTAATTTATACAATTAATTTAATTTTTTATATATATTTAAATTTATTTATTTACACTTTAAAAAAATTGATTTATTTAACCCGTGAGATATCAAATCTCTATTTATTTTGATTTATTTAACCGGTGAGATCTAGATGCACATTTTTTTTTTTTTGTTTTATATCTTAATTATTCTAAATCCACCATTTACTCCTTTTTTTTATATCTCAGTTAGAATTTAAAATTATAATCGATCCTTTACTAATTTTAAATTAATAGAAGATAATTTACCAAATTTACAATACAATTTTTCTTTATATGTAACCTTTTTTTTAATTCGTAAAAGATAATACACAAGATAAATTTTAAAAAAATATAATTTTTTTAAAAAAAATGCAAGATAAATGAAAATATAAATTTTATCTTCACAAATATTCAAATTTAATCATAGAATTATATCAATATAAATAATGATGTTTTCGTAGAAAATTTTTCTAATTTTTCAAGAGATTTCTTTTCAAAAGATTCGAGTTCTACTATTTGAAGTAAATTTGGCACATATATACAATATCATTTATATATATATATATATATATATATATATATATATTTTTTACATTCTACTATTATTATTCACTTTATTTTTTTAATTTTTATTTCTATACAGTAAATTTAAGTGATGGAAAGATCCAGTGGTTCAAAATGTCATTTGCTTGATTTGAAGTCAAAATCTCTTCAATTCGGCGAAGACAAATTAATCAGAAAAAAAAAAGTAATTTGATAGTTTCTCCCATAGAGTTAAAATCGTGTATTATTAAATCTGATTGCATTAAATTAAACGAATAGTTTGTATTAAAGTTGTTTATTTTTTAATTCAATTCATAGACAAATGGAAATAATAATTATAAATTTATATTTTATTTATTGTTGAATCATATGAAAATTGAATAAATAAAAAAATAAAAAGAAAAATGAATTATTTAAAAGATCAGTTTTTCACTTTTTGTCATTATAAATGGAAAGCTTTTATTGGTTTAAGTTTCACACCCTACTGGATTGGTAGTCAAATATTTACGCATTTGCGACGTATTTGTCTTTACAAACTTTCTTATTAGTAACTTCCCTTGATTTCATTATATTTTCTTCTGTTGAATATAATTTTCTATACAATATTAATTTTGTATGGGTTTAAACCTTTTTATTCTTGTCCTTATTTTCGAAATTGTTCAATATAATCAACTTGTATATTTTCATTTTTTATTTTTTTATATATTTATTTTTCAATCAATCCTTTAAAACAATAATTACTAATGGTTTATTTTGTTATAAAACGTAAAAGACATATAAAATGAATAAGAGAAAAGAACATAAAATGAAAAGATGATTCAACTTTCTCATTTGCATCCAATAAGCTTGTACATGCTCTTTATTTATATGGCTTCAAAAATCATAAGTTACAAAGTATTAAGGACCAACATTAAGCTATAAATGATTTAGGGGTTATAAGATAATGAATTTAGGGGTTGTGGACATTCATCTTTTAAGGGTTACAATAGAATAAATTTTGGGGGGGGGAGGGGGGGAGGGGTTATAGGCATTCATTTATCTATGGATTTACAAAACTCCCCCTTGGATGTCCATCAATGAAAATGTGTCTCGTTAAAATCTTATTAGGAAAAACCCTGTGAGATAAAAATCTAATGAAGGAAAAAGAGTGTATAATCTCCTATTACAAGCTGCCTCGTTAAAAATCTTTACCAGGAAAACCCAGTGAGACAAAACTTTGGTTAAAGGAAAAGAGTACATCGTGTTTTAGACTCCCCTAATGGCAACATCACATCAAATTTTTGAGTCGACGCATTCAATCTTATATACTAATCTTTCAAACGTTATGGTTGGCAATGCATTTGATGTAACCACCCTTCAATTGAACTATACATCTTGTATTATCTTCATCTAATATAGTTGACATCTTTTCCTGTAAAGACAAATTACATATCTTCTAGATATGTTGGGTAAATAACCTTAGCCAAACACATTATTGACTTGCCTCATGCATTGCAATTATTTCTGTATGATTTGAAGAGGCGGCGGTTAATGCCTGCTTTATTGAACGCGATGATATGACAGTACCTCCATATGTAAATAAATATCTTGTTTGAGATTGACCTTTATGTGGATCTGATAAATATCCATTATCAACATAGTTGACTAATAGAGATTTTGAATCATTTGAATAAAATAATCCCATATCAATGGTCCTTTTGAGATATCCAAATACATGTTTAATTCCATTCCAATATCTACATTTTGGAGAAGAACTAAATCTTGCTAACAAGTTTATAGCGAAAGCTATATCAGATCTTATGTTGTTTGCAAGATACATCAATGCCCATATGACACTTGGATATGATATTTCAGGACCAAAAAACTTTTCATCATTCTCGTAAGGACGAAATTGATCTTTATTCACATCTAATGATTGTACAACCATCGAGATACTCAATAGATGCATTTTATCTATGTAGAATTTCTTTAAGATCTTCTCTATATAAATTGACTGATTGACATGAATTTCATCTTTTAAATGCTCGATTTGCAGACCAAGATAAAGAAAATATATTTCCAAGATATTTCCTCTCAAATTCTTTCTTTAAACTATTTATTACATTTTGAAGCTTTTCATGAGTTCCAATAATATTTATATAATTAACATAAACAAAAATGATCACAAAATCTTATTCATACCTTTTTATAAAGACACATGGACAAATTGGATCATTTTTTATCGAGCAATTTTTTCGGGGAACTATATATCCTTCTGGGATTTTTAAATAAATTTCACTATTAAGTGAGCCATACAAATAGGCTGTAACAACATCAATCAGCCAGACTAATAAGCTTCTAAACGTGATTGCATCCACCACATGAGAGTATGTCTGTTACTAATTAATGTCGGGCTTTTAAGAAAATATTTGTGCTACAAGTTCTGTGGCGCCCCAAACCTGGCCGGGACGGTCCGACCCGAGTTTCGAATGTCACATTAGCCATTGAAGTGACTCTCCATTTAAACCACAACAAAACACACCAACCGACCAATCACACCACACAACTAATCATGGAATATTTAATAAAAATATAATATCATGCTTCCGTTGCGCTACTCTGATCAACAATCAACAACAAGACTAATTCACAATTTAATATTTAACAGACAATTACCTTGAAAAATTTAGTTAAACATACATGCATGCAGTAGGGTATTTTTAAAAAGGCTATACTTGTAGGGACTTGAAAAACCGTTTAGTTTAAAAACATATAATTAGATTTAAAACATAATATATAGTAATATGTTGGGAAAAACTCCATTTCACAAAGTCTAACAATAGTATTGTAGGATTTAACGTATAAGTCTTATTTTGGAAAATTTATTAAAGCATCTCGCACAACTTCATAACATTATAAATTAATTTGTTAACAGACATTTAATAGTTTACATGACTTGACCAAATTCTGTGTTACATATAATGCATACCAAGCACATGTTTATATCCAAATGACATATAAAACATCTAAGGCTTACCTCGATGACCAGCGACTCTTCAACCTATACTTACAAGTTAGTTGAACAGTTATTCAAACCAATTGTTAAACAACCATAATCCATCATTCAATCATCTATCTAAGGCAGTGATAAAATTTTTAAACCAAACAATTAAATAGTCTATAGTGTCCAATTACAACCCGAAAATTAAAAGTCTATATTAAATCCCATAACTTGGTCCCACATTGCCTTCCTCATTGGGTTTTGGAACACAACGACATACCCAGATATAACCTCAATTTGGATCACTTGGATGACTCACTCCCGCGCCTCTTCACAAGCTAAGTCACTGCAATATTATAAAATAGTGGGTGAGCTTATGAAAGCTCAGTGAGTGCTCAAACATACTACAAATAAACACATCAATTAGGTTAAAAGGTGACAAACAATAATGGTTCACATATTATTGCAGTCTACATAAAATAGTAACTCACACGACACAAAAGTTCTCATATAATAAGTAGTGTACATATAATAAGTAATTCATATAAAATAGGCAGATCACATAAATTATCAATTCGCACCAAACAACTGTACATATGAAATAACAGTTCTTACCAAATGGCAACTCATGCAAAATAATAGTTCATATGAAATATCAGTTCATATCGAATAACAATTCATGCAAAATAACAGTTCATGCTTTATCATAACTCATATATCTCAAATAATGATAAATTGACATTTTTATGATTATGAAACTTATAGGGGACTCTATCACCACCTATAAGTGGACTCTATCACCACACATTGGATAAACGTATCTTTAAAACACACCACATGACTCATAAAGTCATATGATATCTCCATGTAAGTGTAGCACATATGCTTACACTCTCCAAACACACCACACTATCTACTATGAATGGATCTATGCTCGGCATTCACTTATCTCTCCAACGCATCTCTGGGCCACAATTCCTATCGCAATAAAAAGGGTGAGTACTCACAATCCTATGGCATGCCAACTATATCCAATGGTTCTATAAGGTTACAATGCTAAAATTTCTCTTTAATACATTCACAATATTCAGTATAATAGGGCTCGCAGTTAAGCAGAGCTCACACATTATAACATAGTTTGCAATTCTCAATTCACGATAGAGCATGGTTAGCAAATAATATCACTTCTATGCAACATATATTGCACACATAACACAGTAACATATCATTCATGACATAGCTCACATAAATCATTGTTCGCATATTTTATTTAGCATAGGGCACACAATAACTTAGCTTGCATGCAATACAACTCAAAATGTAACAACCCTCACCCGTATCCGTTATCGGATTAGGGTTATGAGGCATTACTGTATAAAACACAGTTTAGCACAATCATTCCTCACCTTTCATACACCAAGAATTAATAAACATTTTAAACTTATCAAATTCAAATATCCACAATTCACTTATTATAAATTTGAATACATGAGTCATAATTCCAATTCAGAAATAATCATATCTTACTGAATATATATCGCAAATAAACACATTTCAAAAATTTTAACTAATTCAGTACGAACATATATCAAAACCCAACTAATTATGTTCCATAATTACTAAATTCGAACCAAACTTGTATATATCAAAGACATGTTCACATATTTAATACTTCCAATATTCAGTTCCCTAATCCATCATATTAATGCCATTTTCATAATTAACCAAAACAATCATAAAACATATTCATTACTTACCACTTAGTAACCGAACCTATTAAGTTAATATACCATCATCCATCACTCTAATTATACCACATTTCATATTTCCAAAATGAGCTAACTATTAAAACGACTACCAAAACCAAACTCATTAAACATTTTAATTAAGAACATGTAAAACCAAACTTAAGCATAATAAGCAAGCCATTTTCGCATGGCTTTAAATACATACTCATTCAAAATAATTAACTCCAAGACTAGTAAGCTTTTAAATATAGGAAAAAGAAAACACAGAGTAAGCTTTTAAGCTTAGTAAGCTCGTATCTTAATAAACTTAACATAACAAACACTTTCATTATAATGCCGTAAACATAATATGCTATATCACACAACCTTTCTAAATTTCATAACATGTTCTCATATCAAATTATCATCATTCAATATTATACTTACTCACTTAACCAACTTTAACTTTCACAAACTTATTCAATTAAATTTACATACATCAACCCTTTCACACTTTCATATAGCCAAATGAACACATTATGGGAAATAACACATTTAATCATATATTTTTCTCATATGAAGCTCGTATGATCATTTATAATCAAATTCACTTTCATTCATATAGCATCTGACAAATTTCACATATGCAACTTTACAAATCACATCTTATTCATTCATTTATGTTTCATTGGCACATAATCATATTTCATTTCCACATACATCACAATACATTCTTTGCACATATACTTACCTTATTTTCAAATAGGTAATCAATTATCACGTACCTGATCGTTTTAGCTCGTTTAACGTATTCAACTACCATATCAGCAATAAATCTTTTAGGCATAAACTTATAATAATTCACCGGCATAAAGCCTGCTAGGCCTAAGCCTGTATTTCACACCGGCACAAGGCCTGCTAGACTCAAAGTCTGATTTTATACATCGGCAATAAAGCCTACTAGGCATAAGCCAGATTTAATTCATCAGCACAAGGCTTGCTAGGCTCAAAGCCCAATATCACCATTATAAAGTCGTCTCATAAAAAATTCACATAATATAGCATGTATACCTGTTCACTTTGCTCAATTTAATCATTCAATCACAATTTATAATTGCCCTTTGAATCATCCGATATTTCGCACACTAAGTGTCATTCTCAATATCTCGCACACTAAGTGTCATTCTCAATATTTCGTACACTGAGTGCCATATTTGATTGCTCCGCACACTAAGTGCCACATTTAGTCGATATGTCCTCAAACATTAAAATATTCACGTATATACAATTTATACAATATTAAAGCATTAGAAGCATAAATTTAACAATGCTTATTGCATACGAACTTACCTGGCTAAATTGTACAGATACCAAAGTTCAGGGGTATTTTGGTAATTTTTCCCTTTTCTTCGATTTTCCACCCGATCATGATCTAAATTAATAATTTCATTCAATATATTAATTTAGACAGTAAAACACTTCATTTCATACAATTGGTCATTTTTGACATTTTTATAAAATTGCCCCTAAAGTTTTACTTTTATTCAATTTAGTCCCTGAGCTCAAAACATGCAATTTAACCATTTTTAACCAGAATTGAGCTTAGCCGAATGTTCATAGTATCAAAACAGCCCATAATTCACTTTATAAAAAAATTATATTTTTGCCCCTAATATTTCAACTTCTTTACAATTTAGTCCCTAGGCTCGTAAAATAAAAATTCATGAAATTTCACTACATCCAAGCCTAGCCGAATTTTATACATGCTCACAACAGCCCATATATTTCACAACTTCACATTTTAACAAAGTTTTCACATTTATCAATTTAGCCCTTAATAGTCAATTTCACAAAAAATCGCTTAACAAAAAGTGTTTAACTATCAATAAGGACTAATATTCCTCCATTAAACTTCAAAGCCCTATTATACTCATCAATGGAAAATATCAAAATATTCAATGGTTTTGCAAAATAGACCGCTTATTAGATAGATTAAGCAACAACGATCTCGAAAATATAAAATAATTAAAAACGGGACTAGAAATGCCTACCATGCATTAGCCGAAAGTTGGAAGCTTCTTCCATGGCTTCTCAAGCCTTCATATTTGGCTGGTAAAAAGAGAATGAAAAAGATGACACCTTGATTCTTTTATTTTATTCATTTTATTATTTTTTAACCAATTTTCAATATTAACCTTTATACACATTATTTATTACACCAAATGCCAAGCCATCATATCCCACTATCTCTTTAATGGGCTAATTACCAAATAAAGGCTTCCACTTTAAAGTTATATAGTTATTTAATACCTTTAGCTTATAGAACACAACTTTTATACTTTACGCGATTTAGTCCTTTTTACTTAATTAACTATCGAAACGATAAAATTTTTCAACGAAACTTTAATACCATCTTATTGCCACTCCGTAAATATTTATAAAAATATTTATGACTCGGTTTATAGAAACGAGGTATCGATACCTCATTTTCTAAACCCACTTGACCTTAGGGCCATACCACTTGAATTTAATAAATCGCTTATAAAATAAAAATCACAATATCAAAAGAAATTTTAAAATTACAATTAACTCATAAATATTAAATATAATATTTACAAACCTACTCGTCGAATTTGGTGGCCCCGAAACCACTGTTCTGATTAACCCTAAAAACGAGCTGTTACACAAAATCTCACAATACATTGTTTGACAAATTAATAGAGCTCGTCATATTAATACATATCACGAATTTAACACAGTTCACCATAATAATATAATTCACCAAGTTAACATAGTTCGCAATATAACACAATACACAAATATAATTGGCTTGCATTATAGTTAAGCTTGCACTTAGCATTTCACGATAATATAATTTTGCACTAATCAAAGCTCGCAATATCATAAAACTCATAATTCACTTACGGGTTCATGCATACATGAATGTGTATTATCAATAAAATTCGTAAGTTATAAAAATCCACATTATAGTTTTTATTTTTATATCTGTTCGCAAGCATTACATAACTATACACGAATATATATTACATATATATACATACCTATTTAGTGACCTTTGTCACCTCAAATTTTAGCATACATTAAAAGTCCTATATACATTTACATATATTAGATAAAACAAAACCTATAAACCTATATATATTATATAATAAAACCCATGCATATATAATATATATACAACCCCACACACTTGTATATATATGTATATTACCAAAACCCATTAATATATATATACTATATATAAAATAAGGCCCATGTATATATATTATAAGTTCACACATTTTTTTCACCATTAAATCACACAATGTATATACTCAACGATTCAACCAAAATTGCAAGGATTTGCACAAGGAAGAAGTCAAGGTTTGCATGCCATAAGTGGGGGTTTGCTATGTTACCTTATCCTGTGTACTAGAGTTTCAATGGAGTATACCAAACCACTCACCTTAGCAACCATTGCTTCAACTACCATGCTCAAGTAAGCTTCTATTTGCCTTTGTCCATGGTTGTAAAGGCTCCCATATGAATTGACACTTTTCATACACATTAACCACATTACAAAGACATTACTAACATAAAAAAAAACTATTAAATCATTCTAAAATCCTATATCAAAGCCTATTAAAATCTAGATAAAAAATTTAACTAGTTTTGTCGAAAAAGGTGTTACACCACACAAATCTCACTTCCAAGCTTAGATTTCAACTTCATACATCCTAAATATAACCCATTTACAAATTTAAACCATCAATTTTACCCAATTTCACCGATTTAAATTTTTTTAAAAAATCAAGCTTATGTGATCTTTTAAAAAGGGGAAAACATTCAATTTACTTAAATTCATTAAGGATTTCTTAAATTAAGATAAAATACCTTTTAATTAGATAAAAATGAGTTAGAAATCACTTTAAAACCAAAGCTTAGCCAAGAAATACGAGATCTACCATTTTCAAGCTAAAATTAACTTAAAATCAAATGATATATTAAGATCCTGATTAAGTCATTTAAACCTCTAACTGAAATAATAACTCACTTAGTTTAATCATAAAAAGTTAGAATCTCACCTAAATTTTGCAAAATTGATGAGCTACAGAGCTAATTCGAGCTAAAATGTGTGATGATCTCTTGAGGATTTTAAGGATGAAAACATGAATGTTCTTCAAAATTGAAAAGAAATTTTGTGTTTAGAGAGATTAGGAATAAAAAAGGATGATGTCAGAATCAACCTGATTAAGC
Source organism: Gossypium anomalum (assembly GCA_025698475.1). NCBI lineage: Eukaryota > Viridiplantae > Streptophyta > Magnoliopsida > Malvales > Malvaceae > Gossypium > Gossypium anomalum. The sequence goes on along the minus strand of CM046965.1, from coordinate 73,560,639 downwards.
AACGAACAAGAAAAATAGCGGAATAAATTGAGAAATTGAACACACAAATTTAACGTGGAAAAACCCTCCAAAGAGGATAAAAAACCACGGGCAAAGATAATTTTACTATAATGACAAAAGAATGAACAGTACAAAAGATGGAGATAAAGACTAAACCCCGAAAACCCGAAAATAAAGAACCCTCAAAATGTAAACACAAAATTCTCTAAATGTGTTATGAGTTCTAATCTCTAATGGGTGTATTTTCTAAGGTTGTAAAAGAGCCTATTTATAGGCTAAATTCACAGGTCAAATAATAATAAAATAATCTAAACTAATCAGTGTTTTATTGAAACAAGTAAACAGAGTTTAACTGAAAGATTATTTTTCAAATTTGACTGAAAATAGGAGTCATATTTAACAAATCTCCACCTTGACTCATATTTCCACAACGCCATCTTTGCCAAAGCCCGCCACGAACCTATCTTAAACTGTGCAGGGAATTAACTGAGTCGAATTTGTACTTAGAAACTGGAAGACTTCTAGCCTTCGACTTGTACACTGTCAAATCAAAACTAACCCGGGTCTGATTTTCACGAATATAGTGCCCTAATTTTTCAAAACCTGCATCCAAAAGGGAACCTCTCTTCAATGAAACGGTCATACCTTTTTCCCTCCTATGACCAAGTTGCCTCTGCTCCAAACGAGTTGACTTCAACTCCGTAATGGATGAGGGATGTCCAATTTCACCGGTCACTGTAGAACCTTCCAGAATATAAAGATTGACGGTTCTTTTACCTTTTAACAAAATGAGAGCTCCACGAGATACTTTAATGCCACTCGACTCGATGTTAATTCTGCATCCTTTCAAGTCTAAAATACTCAAGGAGATGAGATTCTTTCGTAAATCAGGTACATACCTGACACCTGAGAGTGTCCTAATCTTTCCATCATGCATATTAATTTTAATAGTACCAATACCAATTACCTTACTAGATGAATTGTCTCCCATGTGTACAACTCCACCTTCAACCGGACTATATGTGGAGAACCATTCTCTATTAGGACACATGTGGAAAGAACATCCTGAATCTAGGATCCACTCGAATGTGAGCTTGGAGTTATCACTTATTGACACTAACAAGAAATCATCACCATTTTCATCAGTTAAATTAGCACCAGCTACATCTTCCTCGTTACTCTCAGCAGCTCTTTTATTCCGCAGTTTATAACAATCTACTTTGGCGTGACCTAACTTTTTACAATAGTGACACCTTTTGCCTCGTTTCTTTGATGCTACCAAAACGGAAGCTTGCCTATCTGTCTTGCTATCCAAATGAAGCTCATTGTCGAGTTTGTCTCTACTCAACAAATGACCCTTCACATCTTTAAACGAGAGTTTGTCTCTGCCATAAATCAGGGTCTCCTTGCAAGGCTTGTATGAAGAGGGTAAAGAGCACAATAATAGCATAGCTTGATCTTCATCATCAATATGAACCTCAACGTTCTTTAAATCATTTAAAAGAGTAATGAATTGACTGATGTGATATCTAAGAAGCTCACCTTAGTTCATGCGAAACGTAAATAGACGTTATTTCAACACTAAACGGTTAGCTAGAGACTTAGTCGTATAAAGAGTTTCTAACCTTTTCCACAAGGCAGATGAGGTCTTCTCCATCAATACCTCCTACAATACCGTATTCGTGAGGCACAACTGGATTGCAGACAAAGCCTTTTCATTAAGCTCTTCCCATTCTATTTTATTTAGATTCTTAGGCTTTTTCCCGGTAATAACCTTTTTCAAACAGGATTGAACTAGAATTGCCATCATCCGAACTTGCCACAGATTGAAATTTGTCTCACCATCAAACTTCTCAATTTCAAACCTTGTTGTTGCTATCTCTGAATGAGCTGATCTGTGAAAATTGAATAGCTCTGATACCACTTGTTAGGATGACCATATTAAGCAACGAACAAGAAAAATATCAGAATAAATTAAGAAATTGAACACACAAATTTAACGTAGAAAAACCCTCCAAAGAGGATAAAAAACCATGGGCAAAGATAATTTTACTATAATGGCAAAAGAACAAACAATACAAAAGATGGAGATAAAGACTAAACCCCGAAAACTCGAGAATAAAGAATCCTCAAAACGTAAACACAAAATTCTCTAAATGTGTTATGATTTCTAATATCTAATGGGTGTATTTTCTAAGGTTGTAAAAGAGCCTATTTATAGGCTAAATTCATAGGTCAAATAATAATAAAATAATCTAAACTAATTAGTGTTTGATTGAAACAAGTAAACAGAGTTTAACTGAAAGATTATTTTTCAAATTTGACTAAAAATAGGAGTCATATTTAACAGATGAACTAATTTCGGGAGAAAAGCTTTGATTTGATGTTTGGCAAATTTTTAAAGAAGATGAAGAATGGGAGGGAAAGAAACGTGGAGGTTGTTTTAAAAATTGTTTTAAAGATTATACAGATTATGTAATGCCATGGTTAAAGAAGAAATTTAGTCTCAGCTATTCGACTCAAACAGGTATGAAGTCTAAAGATATGTTTGCTTAGATTCTTTTTGAAATGATTTTCGTTAGTAAGTGGGATACTACAGAGTTCATGATAATAGAATTGGTCAAAGAATGATTATTGAGTTGTAAAGATGCCTGTGTGTAACTATTGTAGTGGAATAAATTATGAAGATCTCTTTTGAGTATTCTATATATATATATATTCATTCATCCTCTAGGGCTCATGTGAATGTCCATTTTCTAAAGAAAATATCATTGTATGAGTATACGGGCTCAATTTCTATGTTAGATGAAAGCACTAAGAGTCTGTTTGAATTATAATCGACATTTTCTTATTTCTCTGAGACTCTATTCTATTATGTTGGGGTAAATATGAGGGTAAAAATTTATGTGAGGTTGTTCCTCTGTCTCTTTTGGATGTTGATATGTCTTACGTATATATATGGAAAATATGATATCTCTGTTACAATGGAATTTCAGAGCGTATAAACAGCGGTTCCTTTCTGGTTTTCTCTAGGGAATCACCCTGATCTTTATAATTATTTTCGTATGAGTTACGTTTTTGGATTTCTGTTATGACATCGTATTTACGTTTTCTTGTCTTCTTTATTGTGTGGATTATCTGATAGGGTTCATTTGTAAATTGTATTCTTTGATCTGTGGTGAATATGTTTATTATAATAGTATTTTTGGATTCGATAATAAGAATGTGGAGATTCTGGTATCTGAATTTCTCTGATTCTCGTGTAAGGAATAGTTATTGGCGAAGGTATGTATATTAGAAGCTCGAGCTTGAATTGCATAGTGGTTTTCTTTTCTTGGGTGAGTATGACTAAGGTTAGTAAGTTAATTGGAATATGTTTGTTTCTCTGAACTATTATGTTGCAAGTCTTTGCTTTGCATGTTAAGAGAAATTTGACAGATTGTGTGTTTGAGTTTCTTTATCAGCATGAAGAGAATGGTATTTTGATAAGTTATTATCCGGCAGTTGAGATCAACACAATTGTTTTATCAGAGTGAACTGGTCAATTGAAGTATGAATTGAGTTACGTGTATTTAAAGTATCCTCAGGTATGCTAATGAATTTTGTGTATTCACGAGTATGTAGACGAATAGTCTGGATGAAAAGAATTATATTCTAGAAAGTATGATACAGAGATATGCTTATTGGACTGTTCTAATTGAGTGATGTTATTATGAGTTAAGCTGTTCTGATTGATAAAGCTATCACATTTGCAAAAGCTTGAATAGTCTGTGGCATGTTAGTAAGGTTGAAAACGGTTGAGAGTATTACTAACCGAAGCTTTAGTTCTGAGTTTAGTTTGAATCGAGTAAAGAATTTATAAATTTCAGTGATGTACTATTGAATAGATTGGAATAAGCTTTAATACAAGAATGTAAAGGAACAGTTTGTACTTTCAGACGGTTAAAGTCACAATAAAAGAGAACTGCTTGATTATCGATTTAAAGACGGTCACTTTTATGTCTGTGGTGTGAATTCGATGATATCATGTGTTCAACAAAAAATGTCATATGCTTCTTGAATCCTAATGGGTTAAAGTATCTAATGTTACTGACAAAGATCTGAAATTAAGACAGTGTCAATGATTTGAGATATTGAAAGATTTCAAGTGGTTATCGATTAATCTCTAAGAAAGCAAATATAGTTACAGCTGCTGAATGGAAAGATCTTTACTTATTTTGTGCGAGTGGTTAATCGAGTGATCTTATTTGATGATGGTCTGATGTTAGCTATATAAAAATCTAAATTGATGTTTTCTTTGCTAGTTTGAAAAGCTCAGAAAGGTGTTAGTGAATTGCAAGCTAAATGGGTACAATGTGAACCGACTTTCGATTCTGAATTTCAAAAGTTTTTGTATGAGGCTCAGTAGTAGCTTATCTGTTATTCGAGAGTAATAAAATATACAGTTATATGAAGTAAATGTTCTATTGTACAGATATGAAACCCGATATTTCTGATTCTGGGTTCAAATGTTGATTTGTCAACAGGTTAAATCCTAAGATCAAGTGTATTCAGGTCTAATATAGTCAGTGATGGTACGGGTGTGATAAAGAGATAGAGTCATTATAGACTTCATATTGAGGTTCTCATTATCACTATAAAGGAGATGTTATTTGTATTGTGGTTAATTTTTTGGCCAAAAATTTGCATGATTGTTTCAGTATATACAGAGTTCCAATTTGACAAATCAATTGAGCTATGCATTCTGAGTGAGTAATTCAAAATTTTGACAAGATACTCCGGCACTGTGTGTTAAAGTTCTAAGGCTTTGGGAAAAAGATATGGGAGGCTGAAATCGATTTGTGACCCTGAGAAATTAGTGAAAGTGATTCAAGATTTGGAAGCAACTTCTTCTAGTTAGATTTTCGGGGACAAAAATCCCTAAAGGGGGGAGAGTTGTAACAACCCGTTTTTGGGGTTAATCGAAACAATAGTTTTGAGACCAAAATCCAAAGTTAAAATATTTATTTTATTATTTTAATAAAGTCTACAGTATGATATTAGAGTTGTGTGAAATTTTCGTAAAGAAATTTTACTGTTTAAATGCTTAATTCGGCAAAAAGAGCTTAATCGCGTAAAATGTAAAAGTTGCATTCTATTTTTTAAAAGGGTTTAATTGCTATGGCTTATTAAATGGGAAGTCCTTATGATGTTAATAGACCATTGAAAGTGGAACATGACATAAATGGACATGTTAGGTGAATTTTGATGAAGTATGACTAAGGATTAAAATGGTAATTGATGAAATAAGTATAATAAATTAAAGAAAAACAAAAGAAAGTGCATGCAAATGGATTTACTTTAGCCGAATATGGAAGAGGAAGAAACCATTTTTGGTTCTTTAAATTTTGGTCAAGTTTCTTTATGCATATTGAGATAATCGAGAATTGGATCTAGAACAGGGGAAAACAAAGTATCGGACTAATCGATCCATTTCGTCGCTTTAACGATCGAGGTAAGTTCGTATGTAATAAGCAATGTTAAATTTATTTTTTAATGCTTTAATATCATATAAATTGTATATACGTGAATTTTGTAATGTTTGACGACATATCGGTTAAATGCGGTACTTAGTGTGCTATTTGAGATAGCTTCGGCTATATATATATGTGTGTGTGGCACTTAGTGTGCGAAATATCGAGAATGGCACTTGGTGTGCGAGATATTGAGTATCGCACTTAGTGTACGAGACATCGAAGATGCAATGGCATTACGTGTATGTATGAAATTGTAACACCCCTAGCCCGCCTCCGTCGCCGGAGGAGTTAAGAATGTTACTAAGTAAGCCTTAATTTCATTTCTAAATATCAACCATATAAATATAACATTTGAGCATTATCGATCACATTCATAAACACTTTCATCATTAAAAAAAAAATTTCAAGTTGACTAAATAAGCCATTTGCGTATGGCTATTCATATATATACATCACCAAAAGGTACTAAGTCAAATTACAAAGTCGATCCTATACATGCCATTATCACAACTTAATCAAAAATGTACCAAAAAGCTTAGATAGTGTGGTTGACTTCGACTTTGGAACTTCCGAATCCGATGGATGACGAGCAAAATCTATAAAACAGAGAAGCAAAACAAAAGAATAAGCATTTCAATGCTTAGTAAGCTTTAAGTAATGAAATCATCTAAGAAATTGGCATATTAATATCAAATCTATATGAATCACCTTTGGGCGAACCCAAACATAACGAAGGTGCTTCCTTATCGATCATATCATAAAGGGAAAAATCAATACGTTCATCTATTCTTTTAATTTATAATCGAATACGATCTTCCCTAATTTTCGACAACTCTCATGCATGTATATATATATAGCCTACTAGTGATGTTGAAATCGCCTAAGTTAGTATTCATACCTTCTAATCCAATAATAAACATTCAAAGGATTTTAAACGCTAGTTTAAGCATAATTGCCGACTTTCGAAACACGAAATATAACAATCAATCATATCTTTAACGAAAGCATTTACTTACTTGATCACTTCACGTTAAATTGTACTTATACTTGGAATTAACTTGACATGCATTATATAAATTCACTTGTGCATACTTACGGTTTATCCACCCAATTAATAGGCCGGCGAAGACGTCCTTGTGAACTAAACCCGAATCTTAGAACTGGCTCAGAAGCCCTTCGAGACTAAGCTCGGTTTGCGCTGCTGGCTTAAAGGCCCTTCGAAACTAAATTCGGCAATAACACTGGCGCAGAGCCCTTCGGAACCAAGTCCGGCTTTAACGATGCTTAAAGCCCTTCGGAACCAATTCCGGTTTTTTTTTAACACTGGCTTATAGCCCTTCGAGACTTAGCTCGGTTTCAAACCTTGATCAACAATCATACATTCACACATTTAAACAACACTTTGATATTTGAATACAATTTTAGCATGCTTTCTAACCATTTTACAATTAATTCACTAGTCATAACAAATGACATATTCTCGTTTCATTATTCCGGAAACTTTCTATTATCATGCGATTACAAACAAGTATTTTACCTATTTATTTGATCATACGATGCAAGCAAGACCATTACGTCATAATTTATTCATCGCAAACATAATTTGATAATTTCTATGTCTAAATATAAGTTATATTCCATTACTCAAAGACTTACCTTATATCTTTCTCAGGCAAGTTCAAGTTGGCTATTCCACGACTTTAGCTTTTCCCTTATCCGAGGTTGCCCTCTATGCTCTTGAGCTTAATCAATAAATTTTAAACTAACCATTAATCAATTACTCAAGTATTACTTTCAGAATATAGCACACATATATATATTTGAATTTCACACATACAACTTATAGTAAGCTTATAAAATCAATAAGCAATTCATTAGTAAATCACAACTTCCCTATAAGCTGAGTTACTGAGCAACAGTCATTAATTTACTTATAACTTGAGCTACGAAACTCCAAATCAAAGACCGTAAATTTTCCTCGAAAATAGACTAATTTATCTTTTAGCCATAAAATTTTCATAATTTTTAGTCTAGCCAATCACTACCAGATTTTTCTTAAAGTTCACCCTGTTTCACTGCTGGACTAAACTGACCATTCTTCGATACGAATCGATTTCTCATTGTACAAAATTCAAAATGTGTTCTCACTTATTTCATTTGAAACTAGACTCATTAATGAATCTAAGCATATAAATTTTATCCTAAGGCCATTTTTGTACAATTTATACTGATTTTATAAAAACAGAACAGGAAATCTAGTAGTCATTTCGACTCAACCTCACAATATTTCAAATATCTCAAAATCGGTAACTCATTTGTTTCTATAACTTCCTCTGCAAGAAACTAGACTCTTCAAGCTTTAAATACATAATTTATCCAGCTTCTAACTCAACTTCTACAAATTATGGTGATTTTCCAAAACCACCTTACTGTTGCTGTCCCCAAGCAGTTTAATACTAGCTCACTCTTTCAAACATCCCTTGCATACATTTTATTTTAGCATGTATATTAACAATCGAATTCATCAATTAATTATCTACCAATTCACTTCAACATTCTCAATACCACACATGGTGTTCAAGCCATTTTTCAAGTTCAAAATTCGGTTAATACTCATATATATATACACTAGCAATCAATTACTAACATTTGCATTTCACCTTAATAACTAACTTATCAAACCTTATTTCAACCTACAATTGTTCTTAACACAATTTAAGCATCCTCTTCATTCCATCCATTAACAATGTATACATTACCCAAATACCTAAAATCACATTCGGCCAAGGCATACAATTTGTTAGCCGATTCTTTCTATTTAGCAACTAATGCCCAATGTGCTCATTTGTTAAACTCTCATTCACCTATGTACCATTTTCCAACCAAATAACATGAACAATAACCCTTTCATGAACATCTTTCTCTTAACCAATTTCTCATGATACCAACAAAAATTCAAGGTTTGGACATGGGTTAACTTAGGAACTTAGTAACTAACTCAATACATTCAACAATTTCAAAAAGCTATTAAGAATTTCATACCTTAACCAAGACTAGGTGTGACCAAATGCTTGTTTTTTCCCTTCCCCTTTCTTCTTAGTTTCGCCAAGGAAGCTAAAAGATGAACACAATTTTTTTCTTTCTTTGTTTTATTCATCTAATTAATTAACTCCTATTTTTATTTATTTATTTGCTATTTTTTTATACTACTAATACATTATTTTATTAATATAACAAACACATAATGCTTATCATCATTGTCATGGCCGGCCACTATTCTTAAGTGGGGAAAATTGACATGCAAATACACTTTTTTGACATTGTACACTATTAGGTCCTTATACATTAACCTATCACATTTCAAAAGTGTCACACCTAAGTCCTATTGAATAAATTCACATGCAAATGACCAAATCAAAGCTTGAAACTTTCACACTTGTATTTAATCACTTCATAAACATGAAATATAACTTATAATTATTTTTATAGCTCGGTTCTGTGGTCCCGAAACCACTTCCCGACTAGGGTCAAATTAGGGCTGTCACAACTCTCCCCCACTTAAGAAATTTTCGTCCCCGAAAATCTTACCGGTAAATAAGTTTGGGTATCGTTCTTTCATAGAGTTTTCGGTTTCCCACGTAGCTTCTTCGATCCCGTGTTTGAGCCATAACACCTTTACTAACGGAACCCTTTTGTTTCGCAACTCTTTCACTTCACGAGCTAGGATACGAATCGGTTCTTCTTCATAACTCATATCGGATTGAATTTCAATTTCTGATGGATTAATTACGTGTGATGGATTAGATCTATAACGTCGAAGCATTGAAACATGAAAGACGCTGAATCTTTTCAAGTTCAGAGGCAAAATCAATCTATAAGCAATTGGACCAATTCTTTCTGGACACTTCATATGGCCCTATGAACCTCGGACTCGCTTTGCCTTTACGGCCAAATCGAGTATCTTTTCCAAGGTGAGACCTTAAGAAACACTTTGTCTTCCACCGATACTCAATATCTCTTCTTTTAAGTCCGCATACGATTTCTCGACGATCGATGTCGCCTTGGACTTTCACGAATTATTTTTACTTTCTGCTCGCATCTTTAATCAAATCCACTCAAAATTTTATTTTCACCGAGCTCGGTCCAAAACAATGGCGTCATTTGCATTTACACTGCATACAAAGCTTCATAAGGTGCCATCTTAATACTTGATTGAAAACTATTGTTGTAAGCGAACTCAATCAAAGGTAGATACCGCTCCCATGAACCACCAAACTCGAGGATGCAACATCTCAACATATCCTCAAGTATCTCGAATTATCCGCTTTCGGATTGACCATCGCTTATGGATGAAAAGCGGTGCTAAAATGCAGCTTGGTACCCAAGGCTTCTTGCAATTTCTTCCAAAATCGTGAGGTAAATCTCGAATCTCTGTCCGACATAATAGAAATTGGTACCCGTGTAATCTCACAACTGAGAAACATACAATTCAAATTAGTTTATCCAATGAAAAATCCGTGCGTGCGGGGATAAAATGAGCCGACTTAGTCGATCTATCAACAACAACCCAAATCGCATCTTTCTTACTTGTCGATAACGGCAACCCAGCCACAAAATCCATCGTGACTCGATCCCATTTCCATTCGTATATCATGATCGGTCAAGTAAACCCGTAGGCACTTGATGTTCCGCCTTCACTTGCTGACATATTAGACACTTCAAACAAAATCGAAATGTCTCGCTTTCATACCATGCCACCAAAATCGACGCCTCGCATCGTTGTACATTTTCGTACTCCCGGGTGAAGTGACATTCGACTACAATGAGCTTCGTTCGTAATCATCGAAATGAGTTCTCGCATTTCTTGGAACACACAACCGACTTCTCAACCTCAAACAATCGCCCTCATCGAGTTGAAACTCCGATTCCGTATTCAGGACACATTCACCCGCTTTGCAGCCAAAACTTCATCGATTTTCCGAGCTTCACGAATTTGATGAATCAACAATGGTTTGGCCTTTAATTCCGCCACTAACACATTGTTGGATAGGATTGACAAATGTACATTCATTGCTCAGAAAATAAACAAAGATTTTGCGACTTAAAGCATCCGCAACCACATTAGCCTTTCCCGGTGATAATCAATGACAAGCTCATAATCTTTCAACAACTCCAATAACGCCTTTGTCGCGTAAATTTAATTCTCTCTCGAGTCATCAAATATTTGAGACTTTTGTGATCTGAAAATACATGGCACTTCTCACCAAACAAGTAGTGTCGCCATATTTTAAGAGCAAATACAATGGCAGCTAATTAGAGATCATGAGTTGGATAGTTTTTCTCATGTGGCTTCAATTGCCTCGACGCGTATGCTATGACTCGACCTTCTTGCATCAACACACAACCCAACCCAAGCAAGGATGCATCACTGTAAATGACAAACTCTTTACCAGATTCGGGTTGTACCAGTACTGGAGCTTTTGTCAAATAAGTCTTCAGTTGATCAAAACTTTTCTGACACTTTTCCGCCCATTCGAACTTAACATCCTTTTGAAGTAGCTTCGTCATTGGCGTGGCTATCATCGAGAAACCTTTACAAATCTTCTAGTAGTAACCTGGCAAGTCCCAAAAAGCTCTCGAACCTCGCATTAATATTTCTCTGAGGTTTCCAGCTTAAGTATGGTTGAGATTTTGTTCGGATCAACTCAATACCCGATGCGATACCACATGACCCAAAAAGCTAACCTCTCTTAACCGAACTCACACTTACCGAACTTAGCATATAACCGCTACCCCGTAAAAATTCGCAACACTAATCTCAAGTGCTCGGCATGTTCGGTCTCATCTCTTGAATAGACCAATATGTCATCAATAAACACGACTACAAACCGTCCAAATATTGTCTCAAGATTCGATTCATCAAATCCATAAATACCGCAGGGGCATTAGTGAGCCCAAACGGCATCACTAAGAACTCATAGTGGCCGATCTCTGCTCGAAAGCGGTTTTAGGTATATCCGAATCTCTCAACTCGCAAATGATAATAACCCGATCTCAAATCTATTTTTGAAAACACCGAGGCTCCTTCAGCTTGATCAAACAAATCATCAATACGCGTAACGGATATTTATTCTTTATCGCCACTTTATTCACCGACGATAGTCAATGCACAACCTCATGGTTCCGCCCTTCTTTTCACAAACAAAATCGGCGCACTCCTAAGGTGAGAAACTTGGTCGAGCGAAACCCTTATCCGCCAACTCTTGTAATCGAGCTTTCAATTCCTTTAATTCCGTTGGTGCCATACGATACGGAGCTATCGAAATCGGTGTAGTCCTGTGTACAAGCTCGATGCCAAACTCTACCTCCCGAATGGTGTGGTAAACCCAGTAATTCTTCGTGGAAAACATCCGGTATTCACAAACCACCGCACAGATTCGTGCTTCTTTTCTAACTCTTTGTCATCAAGTACATACGCAAGGTATGTTTTACACCCTTTCTTACATTTCTGAGCCAAAGATCGACGATATTACAAATACCGCAACCTATTCAAGTCGGTAAACTCAATTCGAATTATCTCGTTATTCACACACCTCAAATCGATGGTTTTTCTTTTGCAATTTACAATTGCGTCATGTACGGTCAACCAATCCATACCGAGGATAACATCAAATTCACAAACGGTAAAAGTATCAAATCGGCCGAAAACAGAACCTCGGATTACTAGGGGGCATTTCTTGCACACTTGGTCGATAAGTACGTGAATGACCCAAAGGATTTGACATCCGGATCACAAACTCGTGAGACTCAACGGTGCAGAGTCTTACTCGATGCTAAGGTTTCACATATATAAGAATGAGTAGAACCGTGGTCAATCAAGGCAATCACATAAGTATCAAAGAGAGTAAAAGTACTGGTAATAACATCCGGTGAAGAAGCATCCTCGCGTGCGCAGAGATAGCATAAGCTCTCCAGCAGAGCACGAGCCTCCGATTTGGTGGTGGTATCTTTAGGCCCTCTCTCCGACCGCCACTAGCATTCCCTGATTTCTAGGGGCCTACCTCTTCTTTGTAGTATTAGCCGGTTTTTCACTGATTCACATTCTGACCAGACAATCTCGGGCAATCTTTGATAAAATGATCCGTCGATCCACATTTGAAACAGGAGCGGTCACGAACTCTACAGCTTCCCGAATGCCACTTGCCACAATACTGACAATCAGATCTATCCTGACGATCATTGCAACACCACCGCAATGTATAGCTCGTGTACTCATAGGGGGTCGATTACGATCCCGTCCAGAAAAACCCGAAGTATTCTTAGATCTATTTGGATCATCTCTAAACTTCTTCGATGACTGATGAAATGGTTTTCCCGAAGATCTTTTTCGAAACTCTCTTGCTCCCAAATCAGCTCTCCTTTTTTCCTTACTGAGCTCTTCGGCTTTGCAAGCTCGCTCAACAAGTACTACAAATTCTCTGATTTCTAGAATGCCAACGAACAGTTTTATGTCTTCGTTCAGTCCCTCCTCAAAACGTTTACACATTACATCTTCTGAAGAAACGCATTCTCGAGCATACCGACTAAGCCTCACAAACTTTCGCTCATAATCGATGAATCCGACATGGAACCTTGTTTAAGCTCAAGAAATTCTTTCCGCTTTTGATCGATAAATCTCTCGATCGATATACTTCTTCCAAACTCGCTTTGGAAAAACTCCCATGTTACCCGTTCTCTAGGTACAACCAAAATCAACGTATTCCACCAATAATAAGCGAATCACGTAACAAAGAGATAGCACACTTCAAGCATTCATCGGGTGTGCAAGAAAGTTCATCAAGTACCCGATAGTGTTATCCAACCAAAACTCACTTGTTCGGCATCATCATTTGTCTGTTGCTTTAAATTCAGAGCCCCCGTGCTTTCGATTTACACAATCGGGGCTTATTTATCCTCATCCGATCGGTTACGGAGGTATCACTGGTGCAGGGGTGTATTGGTCGGAAGGGGGTTGGGGAATAGCCGTGTTAGTTCGAATGTACTTGATTGAACCAATCATTCATCACGCTATAGAAAGCTTGTCTAGCTTCCTCGTTCTGATTACTAGCCATAGGTTGAGAGTTCAACGGGGCTGTCCCTTGCGCGGGGGCAGGTGCCACGCTCTCAACATCATCAACTATTGCTCGATTGGGATCGGGATCCATCACTATAGATAAACGCATTTTTAACTGTCAGAAATCAGCACACTATCAAATAAACATATAATGGCATGTATAGCTAGACCAATTTGCAATACGGTAGTCCTAGAATCGACTAAACCGTAGCTCTGATACCAATAAAATGTAACACCCCTAGCCCGCCTCCGTCGCCGGAGGAGTTAAGAATGTTACTAAGTAAGCCTTAATTTCATTTCTAAATATCAACCATATAAATATAACATTCGAGCATTATCGATCACATTCATAAACACTTTCATCATTAAAAAAATTTCAAGTTGACTAAATAAGCCATTTATGTATGGCTATTCATATATATACATCACCAAAAGGTACTAAGTCAAATTACAAAGTCGATCCTATACATGCCATTATCACAACTTAATCAAAAATGTACCAAAAGCTTAGATAGTGTGGTTGACTTCGACTTTGGAACTTCCGAATCCGATGGATGACGAGCAAAATCTATAAAACAGAGAAGCAAAACAAAAGAATAAGCATTTCAATGCTTAGTAAGCTTTAAGTAATGAAATCATCTAAGAAATTGGCATATTAATATCAAATCTATATGAATCAGCCTTGGGCCGAACCCAAACATAACGAAGGTGCTTCCTTATCGATCATATCATAAAGGGAAAAATCAATACGTTCATCTATTCTTTTAATTTATAACCGAATACGATCTTCCCTAATTTTCAGACAACTCTCATGCATGTATATATATATATAGCCTACTAGTGATGTTGAAATCGCCTAAGTTAGTATTCATACCTTCTAATCCAATAATAAACATTCAAAGGATTTTAAACGCTAGTTTAAGCATAATTGCCGACTTTCGAAACACGAAATATAACAATCAATCATATCTTTAACGAAAGCATTTACTTACTTGATCACTTCACGTTAAATTGTACTTATACTTGGAATTAACTTGACATGCATTATATAAATTCACTTGTGCATACTTACGGTTTATCCACCCAATTAATAGGCCGGCCGAAGACGCCCTTGTGAACTAAACCCGAATCTTAGAACTGCTCGAAGCCCTTCGAGACTAAGCTCGGTTTGCGCTGCTGGCGGCTTAAAGGCCCTTCAAACTAAATTCGCAATAACATCGGCGCAGAGCCCTTCGAACCAAGTCCGCTTTAACGATGCTTAAAGCCCTTCTAACCAATTCCGGTTTTTTTTTACACAACGGCTTATAGCCCTTCGAGACTTAGCTCGGTTTCAAACCTTGATCAACAATCATACATTCACACATTTAAACAACACTTTGATATTTGAATACAATTTTAGCATGCTTTCTAACCATTTTACAATTAATTCACTAGTCATAACAAATGACATATTCTCGCTTTCATTATTCCGAAACTTTCTATTATCATGCGATTACAAACAAGTATTTTACCTATTTATTTGATCATACGATGCAAGCAAGACCATTACGTCATAATTTATTCATCGCAAACATAATTTGATAATTTCTATGTCTAAATATAAGTTATATTCCATTACTCAAAGACTTACCTTATATCTTTCTCGGGCAAGTTCGGGTTGGCTATTCCACGACTTTAGCTTTTCCTTATCCGAGGTTGCCCTCTATGCTCTTGAGCTTAATCAATAAATTTTAAACTAACCATTAATCAATTACTCAAGTATTACTTTCAGAATATAGCACACATATATATATTTGAATTTCACACATACAACTTATAGTAAGCTTATAAAATCAATAAGCAATTCATTAGTAAATCACAACTTCCCTATAAGCTGAGTTACTGAGCAACAGTCATTAATTTACTTATAACTTGAGCTACGAAACTCCACATCAAAGACCGTAAATTTTCCTCGAAAATAGACTAATTTATCTTTTAGCCATAAAATTTTCATAATTTTTAGTCTAGCCAATCACTACCAGATTTTTCTTAAAGTTCACCCTGTTTCACTGCTGGACTAAACTGACCATTCTTCGATACGAATCAGATTTCTCATTGTACAAAATTCAAAATGTGTTCTCACTTATTTCATTTGAAACTAGACTCATTAAGGAATCTAAGCATATAAATTTTATCCTAAGGCCATTTTTGTACAATTTATACTGATTTTATAAAAACAGAACAGGAAATCTAGTAGTCATTTCGACTCAACCTCACAATATTTCAAATATCTCAAAATCGGTAACTCATTTGTTTCTATAGCTTCCTCTGCAAGAAACTAGACTCTTCAAGCTTTAAAGACATAATTTATCCAGCTTCTAACTCAACTTCTACAAATTATGGTGATTTTCCAAAACCACCTTACTGTTGCTGTCCCCAAGCAGTTTAATACTAGCTCACTCTTTCAAACATCCCTTGCATACATTTTATTTTAGCATGTATATTAACAATCGAATTCATCAATTAATTATCTACCAATTCACTTCAACATTCTCAATACCACACATGGTGTTCAAGCCATTTTTCAAGTTCAAAATTCGGTTAATACTCATATATATATACACTAGCAATCAATTACTAACATTTGCATTTCACCTTAATAACTAACTTATCAAACCTTATTTCAACCTACAATTGTTCTTAACACAATTTAAGCATCCTCTTCATTCCATCCATTAACAATGTATACATTACCCAAATACCTAAAATCACATTCGGCCAAGGCATACAATTTGTTAGCCGATTCTTTTCTATTTAGCAACTAATGCCCAATGTGCTCATTTGTTAAACTCTCATTCACCTATGTACCATTTTCCAACCAAATAACATGAACAATAACCCTTTCATGAACATCTTTCTCTTAACCAATTTCTCATGATACCAACAAAAATTCAAGGTTTGGACATGGGTTAACTTAGGAACTTAGTAACTAACTCAATACATTCAACAATTTCAAAAGCTATTAAGAATTTCATACCTTAACCAAGACTAGGTGTGACCAAATGCTTGTTTTTTTCCCTTCCCCTTTCTTCTTAGTTTCGGCCAAGGAAGCTAAAAGATGAACACAATTTTTTTCTTTCTTTGTTTTATTCATCTAATTAATTAACTCCTATTTTTATTTATTTATTTGCTATTTTTTTATACTACTAATACATTATTTTATTAATATAACAAACACATAATGCTTATCATCATTGTCATGGCCGGCCACTATTCTTAAGTGGGGAAAATTGACATGCAAATACACTTTTTTGACATTGTACACTATTAGGTCCTTATACATTAACCTATCACATTTCAAAAGTGTCACACCTAAGTCCTATTGAATAAATTCACATGCAAATGACCAAATCAAAGCTTGAAACTTTCACACTTGTATTTAATCACTTCATAAACATGAAATATAACTTATAATTATTTTTATAGCTCGGTTCTGTGGTCCCGAAACCACTTCCCGACTAGGGTCAAATTAGGGCTGTCACAGAAATGGTAAGGATCGGTATAGGTATGTATGCAAAACTCATGAGAAATGATTTCGGTTTATGATGCATCTTTGTAACGAAGTAAATAAGTATGTCATGCCTATGAGAATGATTTTGTGATGACCTTGTGATTATGGGTCCATGCTTATGTTGTATAAATATGTATTTATACCATGATGGTTGAAATGATTTGTAAATGTGTTATTAACTTAGTTATCATTATTTTACACTAAAACAGTTTTGGACAGCAGCAGCAGTCTGACTTTGAAAATTCACCAAAAATGGTGAAAATCAAATTAATGGTTGAATAAGATATGAAATTAAATTTTATTGAGTCTATTTTCTTATGAAGGAAACGGTATAAGAAAAAAAAAATATATTACGAGATATTTAATTTTTTGTGAGATAGAGTCAGAATGATTTTGGAATCCCCTGTTCTGATTTGGGAAAATAATTAAAAATTGTAAAAAAAATTATGGGTTATAATTTACATGCTTAAAATCCTTAATGAGTCTATTTTCAAAAGAAACAAACAGGAACATCATCCGAATCCCATATGAGGAGATAATTAATTTTTAGTAAAGAAAAGTCGAAGCTGTCAAACAGCAGAATAGGGGTAACGTTGAAAAATAAAATGTACTTATTGGCTAATCCATAAATTCTGAAAATTTTATGGTAGAAATATAAATGAGTCTAGTTTCAAGGAAAATTAACGGATCATAATTTAGAAATCTGTAGCTCAAGTTATAAATAATTTAGTAACCATTACTCGAGTAGACAGCTTAACTGAATTATGTGAAATTATGATTGTGCTACCTTGAAAACATGTTCTTAGAATTTGGCAAAAACATGTTAATAACTTGCTTCTTATTTTCATACGGGCTTACTAAGCTTTATAGCTTACTTCCCTTCCTTTCCTATCTCTTATAGGTTTATTTAGTCAGCTCGGGTTGGATATCGCCGGAGATTCAATCACACTATCAAGCTACCATTTGGGGTATAAGTATTCAAGCACTTGAGTTTATGGCATGTATAGGGGTTTAGTCAATTGTGTATGTGCCATGTGATTTGGCCAAATGTATTGGATTATGATGATATATTGATTCATTTTGTATATATAGCCATGAGATGTGGCTTATATTGACTATTTGGGTTGTAATGCCTAATTATATGTACTTGCATGTGTCAAAGGTCATGTGGTGTGATAATGTTGTTTAATATGGATGGATGTGTGGATATGGTTTAAGTGCTTGTGTAACGACCCGAATTTTAAGGTTAACAGAAAAGTGTATTTTCGAGTCTCCGTTATTAAAAAACGGATCCATAAATATTTATCAAAAATATTTAAAAAGTTAATTGAGTGGTTAATTACAATTTAATTAAGTGAATTTAGCTTAATTAAGGATAATTGGATAAAAGGATTAAATTGAATAAAGTGTGAAAGTTTAATTATAGAATAAAGAAAACTGAAGGGATTAAATAAGAAAATAAGCCAAAGTGAGTGCCAAGTGTATGGGAAAAATAAAATACATGTGTAATAATTATTGTAAATACATTTGTAATACATGTGTGTATTTACTTATTATTTAAATAAATATTAATGTATTTATTAGTATTAAATTGATATTATATTATGAATAAATTAATATGTGACAAGTGTATGGAAATGATTGGTACAAGTGTATAAATAAAAATACATATATTTGTAATACATGTATTTAATTATAAAAGATATTTATAGATTATAAAAGATATTTATTAATTAAATAATTATATTATAAGATTTTTATATATAATAAATAAATAAATGTGTGACAAATGTAAGGTTGTAAATGTATACAAATGTCAAAGAAATATTGGTTATTTAATAGATTTTTATTGTTATTATATTATATATATATATATATATATATATATATATATATATATAAAACAAATGGAATAAAGAAAGAAAGAAAAAGATAGAAAAGAAACAGAATGAAACGAAACAGAGATCAGGGGAGAAAAAGAAAGAAAGAAAATAAAGAAAGGGAGAAAAGGGAAAATTGAAGGTTTGAAGCTTTAAAGTTTAATTGCTAACGTTGTCTTGGGAAATCTGGGCTAAGCAAGGAAAAATGGCAAAGACAACGGGAGTTAGCTCGAGAAAATACGATTTGTATTTCTATAATCCGAACTTAATACTTAAATTATTGGATTTATTATTTAATATATATATGTAGTAGATGTTTTGAGATGATTATTTGAATTGGATTGAATATTGATTATATTGATTTGATTTGAATTGAAATGAATATTGATGTGGAAACTGAATAATAAATATTTGTTATATTGGAAAATATATGTAGTTGGAAGTGTGATGAAATTGATAGAAAAATGTGATTATTGTGAAATTGAATATTTATTAGTGAAAAATGAATGGAATTATATTGAATTGAAAATATATAATCAATTAATTAAAATATGAATTAATTGAAAACTGAAAAGTGAATTAAATACCCTATTAACTGTATCGGGCTAAGTCGGATATAGTTGGCATGCCATCGGATATGGAAGAGTACGGGTTTTGCCGGCTTACTGATTAGGCACTTATGTGCCGACTACTATTACTGTTATCATTACTGTTACCGATTCGACACTTTGTATGTCTGGATATCATTTCATCGCCGCGTTATTGTTGCTTTGTGTCGATTTGTTCGATGTGGTACTGTGTACCGCATCGCCATCGTTACTATTACTATTACTGTTCCGGCTTCGGCCGATGAGGCACTATGTGCCGTACTAGTGTGTTGGTTGGATCCGTGTATCCGTCTAGGTCCGAGTCATGTTAATAGGGGTAAATAAAAGAACTAGAAAGTTCGATCATTCTCGAATAATTTAATTGTTACCGAATATTTAATTTTTACTGAATAATTGATCGATCATCGATAACCGATCAATTGATTGATACTGAATAACTGATTATTATAGAATAATTGATTGTTACCGAATAGCTAACTGTTACTGAATAAATAATTGTGTTGATTGACTGATTGTTAATGAATATTACTGATTGATTAATTGCTATTGAAAAATAATAAATGATTTTAAATTTAAAGTAGACCAAAACATTGGTTGGAAAGTGAATGTTTGAATACTCAGTGAGTTTGAATAGTTCAATATATATAAATTCATATGTTTAATAATTGTTTAAGTGTTCAGATTATAGAAATACCACTGAGTGTATACTCAGCGTACGGTTTGTTTCCGTGCGCAGGTTAAGTTAAGGCTAGACCGTTGAATCAAAGATCCCAGTGATCCCGAATTCGATGAGGTAAAGTATGTTGAGTATTGGTAATGGCATGTACCTAGGATGTCTTATGAGAGTCATTTAGGTTGTGAAAGTATTGATAAAATAAGTAAATTATGGTTGGCAATGGTATATAGTATGAATTTGAAATTTGAAAGAAAAGTTCGTAGTAATTCTAAATTAGTCCCGAATTGATTTTACTGTTTATAGTGGACCGCAAGGGCCCATTAAAAGGATGACATCTTAAAATTATGATGAGTCTGAACGTTTATATTTAATTAATGTCTGTATTGTATTGTACTGATTGGTAATGTCTCGTAACCCTGTTTCACCGGCAGTATGTGGTTAGGGGACATTACATTTAGTGGTATCAGAGCTATTCAGGTTTAGCCGATTCTTGGACTAAATCGAGCTCAAAATTGAGTCTAGATGTACATGCCATAATTGTATCGAAATTGAATAAGGATTGGATGCTGATATATTTGTTTGTCTCTATTTTATAGTGAAAATGTTAGACGAAAATATTGATAGTATTGATTATGAAATGTATATTGAAAACGAAAAGTCTCGTGAATTAGATAAAAAAAAACTGAATTGACAACATTGAGTGATAACTTAATGAGTAATTAACCACTGAGTGTTGAATAATGTAATGATAAAGAAAGAGATAATACATAATTGTTTAGAATTATGACTGATGTTCTACAGTGAATAAAAGAAGCTATATCTGCTACGACATCTACCCCTCCTATTTCTCAATCGGTTCCCGAAGTGCTTCAAGGTACAGAGCTTGACTGAACGGGTAAGTTATCTGTTGTTAATACTCCGTAAATATAGTGTGGAAGAATTGAGAATTATAGCTGAAAATGATCTTGAAAGAACTGGAATCTGGTTAGAGAATATTATCGGGATCGTAAATGAATTATTCTTTTCACCGATTAAATGTTAGAAACATATGATATTTCTGTTAAAAAGATCTAGCTTGCTAGTGGAGGAAAATATTGATTTCTGTTGTGATTAAGAAAGGGTTATTTGGAAATTTTATGAGATGAGTTCTGAAAGATATATACATCAGTTAGAGATTTCTTGATCAGAAACATATAGAATTCTTGAAGCTTAAACAGGATCATATAACTGCAACTGTGTATGAAGGGAATTTGTTTGATTGAATAAATATATCAGAGGGTATATTCCGATAGAAACTGTAAGGTACAAATGGTTTGAAGATGGTTTAAGTGAAGATATAAAGTTGAAGAACGTAGAATAAAGAGTGGAATATGTGTTGGATATGATTCTTTTGATCATTATCTTAGTGATTACTTGAAGAAGTTGAATGTGCTATAGATTTGTGACTAAGATGATAGTGAAAAATATATTTGAAATCAGAGGTTTTCTGAGACTAGCCGGTTATTACCAGAAATTTGAAAAAAGAAGAAGAAGAAGAAGAAGAAGTATGATATGGTTATTATAGAAAGATGTGGAATTAAAATGGTCTGATAAATATCAGCAAGGTTTTGGTTAGTTGAAGGCTCAGTTACCTAAAGCATTGGTTATGGTTTAGTCTGAAATCCGATAAAGAAACTTGTGATTTACAGGGATAGTAGTGTTTGATACAAGGAAGTGAACTAATGGTTTATGTTTTCAGAAAGTTAGAATCATATGGAAAGAATTACCTGATATACGACTTGGAAGTGGTGGCTACTGTTAGAAGATCATGATTTGATAATTGATTATCATCTGGGAAAAAGCAAATAAAGTTAGGTATATTCAGAATTAAGAGTTTTGTTTTGTGTTACAAGTTGTGAATATCCGACTGTTATCATCTAAAGATGGATCAATTTTGGTAGAGATAAAAGTTAAACCGACTTCTTTACAGCAGATCTGCGAAGCTCAAATGTAATGACTCGAAATTCACGGGCACCGAAAAAGTGAGTTATAGGGCCTCCGTCTTAGTGAAATAAGTTCGAAAATAATTATTAAAAATATTTATGAGCCTAGTGGTGTGTCTAATTAGGATTTAATTAGGTGAATTTAGCTTAATTTGGAGTAATTAGTAAAAAGGATTAAATTGAATAAAGGGTAAAAGTTTAATTATAAAGCAATAGAAAATAAAAGGGATTAAAATGGCAATTAAACCATTGACTACAAATAAGGCGGCATATTGGTAAAATAAAATCAAAGATTTTATTTAGGTTTTATATATTAAATTATATATTATATATATTATAATGATTATTATTATAGTTTTATATTAAATTATTATGATTATTTAATTGATAATATATTATAAATAAATTAAATAGAAGACAATTGTATGGTAATAAAATATACATGTGCAAGAATTATATTGGTACATTTGTAATTTAAATATTTAATTACTTATAATTTAAGTATAAAGATATTTTATAATTATTAATTGTATTAATTAAATCATGAGATTTTTATTTGATAAGCAAATTAGATAATGACATTTGTGATAATATAAATATGTACACTTGTTATGTAATTATTAATTTACTTAATATTGAAGTAAAAGATATTTTAATATATGATATTAATATTATATTATGTTAATAAAAATAATAAAGCATAAAAGAATTAAAGAAACAAAGAAACAAAACAAAAGAAACAGAATTGAAAACGGGAAGCAGGGGAGAAAAAGAGAAAGAAAAAGGGAAAGAAAAATAAAAGAGAGAACTAAGGATTTGAAGCTTGGAGTTAATTTGGTAAGTTAATTAAGTCCTTTTTAGTTAATTTTGATGTTTTAGAAGCTTTAAAACAAGATTTTGATGAAATTAAGTTGATAGTTCAAGAGTTCATATGTTTCCAAATATGGTTCATGTTGGACAAATTATGGAATTAGGGATTTAATTGAATGAATTCTAAGTTAGAATTGATTAATGGATTAAATTGTAAACTAGGCTATAAGTTTTATGTTGTAGGGACTAAACTGAAGAAATTTTGAAATTAGAGAAATATGCTGGAAATTTTATAGTTAGATATAAGTTTAGACAAAATTTGAATAGAAAAAGAGAGTGAATTGGATTAAGAAAATAATTAAGATTAGTTAGGATTAAATTGGGAATAAGGTAGGAATTGTTTAGAAATTTAATTATTTATTATAATTAATGCTATAAATAATAATGTAAATTACTATTATTTTCGTACTTATTTCACTAAGACGGAGGCCCTATAACTCACTTTTCCGGTGCCCGTGAATTTCGAGTCATTATCGGTTAAATGGTTAAATGGGTATAGTGTATAGATGATTTCTAATTAAACATTTTGGCTTGGATATGATGGTTGTTTGCTATTTAGAAATAAAAGCTGAACAGAAGGATTCAGAACTTATACAGGAGAATTTACATGAAATTATAGTAGTACTATGTCTATGCATTTTGGAAGAATAAGATGTACAGTGATTTGAGACAGATGTATTGAAGATTAGGAAAAGAAAAACAATACTTTGAATTTGCATATAAATGTTTATATCAGATACAAATGTCTTCAGAACTGTTACAACCAGTGGTAACATCAGAATGGAAATGGGATAGAATTTTTATGAAATCTAAGTTGGAATTATCTCTATTTTTGAAAAAGAAAGATGATCTTTGAGTAATCGTCGAAGGTATGGTGAAGTCTGTATATTCTACTCTGGTATGAATAAGTTTATTACTTAATAATGGTATGAAATATAGGTTTCTGAGATTGTTAGATTATATGGTATTCCAGTTTCTGTTATTTCTGATTAAGATACATGGTTTACGTTCTGAATCTAGAGCAAGTACAAGAAGTTTTGGGTGCGCAATAATAGTTTTCAACAATGTATGAAGTTCTGAATGATTATGAATGTAAAACTGCGTGGAATCTGATTGAATACAGTAAGAAAAAGAATATGCGGAGGTATTTGATTCGTGAAATTGAAGAAAAGTGGAAGTGATTCGAGATAGACTGAAAGTAGTTTTGACAGACAGAAATCATACATATAGACTTGAAACATTGGGATATTGAGTATTTTGTTAGTGATATGGTATTTCTTAAAGATTCACCTTGGAAGAAAATTTTGAAGATTGGATTGAAAGAGAAATTGAGTTCTTGTTCTGTTGGGCTATGTGAAGTTGTAGAAAAGTCAGACTGGTAAAATATTGTTTGGTTTTGCTTCTGAAGTTACAGAAAGTTTATGATAATTTTTCTTGATTTGAAGCTCAGAAGATGATATAGATCAGATCTCTTGCATGTTATATCGAAAAAGGATATTAAGATTTGATGTAATCTATAGTATGAAAAAGAGCCAGTTGAAATGCTAGCCTGAACGATAATGTCATAATATTGAGGAAGCAATACGGGAACCAAGAGAAACAACGAGATCTTTGTACTTATACCCCTACCTCTCTCTGGTAAATTTCGAGGACGAAATTTATAAAAGGGGGGGAGAAATATAACGTCCCAAATTTTAAGGTTAACAGAAAAGTGTATTTTCGAGTCTCCGTTATTAAAAAATGAATCCATAAATATTTATCAAAAATATTTAAAAAGTTAATTGAGTGGTTAATTACAGTTTAATTAAGTGAATTTAGCTTAATTAAGGATAATTGGATAAAAGGACTAAATTGAATAAAGTGTGAAAGTTTAATTATAGAATAAAGAAAATTGAAGGGATTAAATAAGTAAATAAGCCAAAGTGAGTGCCAAGTGTATGGGAAAAATAAAATACATGTGTAATAATTATTGTAAATACATTTTTAATACATGTGTGTATTTGCTTATTATTTAAATAAATATTAATGTATTTATTAGTATTAAATTGATATTATATTTTGAATAAATTAATATGTGACAAGTGTATGGAAATGATTGGTACAAGTGTATAAATAAAAATACATACATTTGTAATACATGTATTTAATTATAAAAGATATTTATAGATTATAAAAGATATTTATTAATTAAATTATTATATTATAAATTTTTTATATATAATAAATAAAAGTGTGACAGATGTAAGGTTGTAAATGTATACAAATGTTAAATAAATATTGGTTATTTAATAGATTTTTATTGTTATTATATATATATATATATATATATATATATATATAAAAACAAATGGAATAAAGAAAGAAAAAAAAAGATAGAAAAGAAACAGAATGAAACGAAACAGAGAGTAGGGGAGAAAAAGAAGGAAAGAAAAGAAAGAAAGGGAGAAAAGGGAAAATTGAAGGTTTGAAGCTTTAAAGTTTAATTGCTAACGTTGTCTCGGGAAATCTCGGCTAAGCAAGGAAAAATGGCAAAGACAACGGGAGTTAGCTCGAGAAAATACGGTTTGTATTTCTATAATCCGAACTTAATACTTAAATTGTTGGATTTATTATTTAATATATATATTTAGTAGATGTTTTGAGATGATTATTTGAATTGGATTGAATATTGATTATATTGATTTGATTTGAATTGAAATGAAATGAATATTGATGTGGAAATTGAATAATAAATATTTGTTATATTGGAAAATATATGTAGTTGGAAGTGTGATGAAATTGATAGAAAAATGTGATTATTGTGAAATTGAATATTTATTAGTGAAAAATGAATGGAATTATATTGAATTGAAAATATATAATTAATTAATTAAAATATAAATTAATTGAAAACTTAAAAGTGAATTAAATACCCTATTAATCAGATCGGCTAAGTCGGATATAGTTGGCATGCCATAGGATATGGAAGAGTACGAGTTTTGCCGGCATCGATCGTGCACTTATGTGCCGACTCATCATTATCGCTACCATTATCATACCGATTCGGCACTTTGTATGTCGGATCATCATTCTATCGTTATCGTTCATCGTTATTGTATCAGATTTGTTCCGATAAGGTACTCTGTGTACCGTACCGCATCGCTATCATTATCGCTTCGCTTTTTGCCGATGATGAGGCACTATGTGCTGTACTAGTGTGTTGGTTGGATCCGTGTATCCGTCTAGGTCCGAGTCATGTTAATAGGGGTAAATAAAAGAACTAGAAAGTTTGACTGTTACTGAATAATTTAATTGTTACTAAATATTTGATTTTTACTGAATAATTGACTGATACTGGATAACCGATCAATTGATTGATACTGAATAACTGATTATTATAGAATAATTGATTGTTACCGAATAACTGACTATTACTGAATAAATAATTTTGTTGATTGACTGATTGTTAATGAATATTACTGATTGATTAATTGCTATTGAAAAATAATAAATGATTTTAAATTTAAAGTAGACCAAAACATTGGTTGGAAAGTGAATGTTTGAATACTCAGTGAGTTTGAATAGTTCAATATATATAAATTCATATGTTTAATAATTGTTTAAGTGTTCGATTATAGAAATACCATCAATGTATACTCAAGTGATTGCGGTTTGTTTCCGTGCACAGGTTTAGTTAAGGCTAGACCGTTGAATCAGCATCCCAGGCCGATCCCGAATTCGATGAGGTAAAGTATGTTGAGTATTGGTAATGGCATGTACCTAGGATGTCTTATGAGAGTCATTTAGGTTGTGAAAGTATTAATAAAATAAGTAAATTATGGTTGGCAATGGTATATAGTATGAATTTGAAATTTGAAAGAAAAATTCGTAGTAATTCTAAATTAGTCCCGAATTGATTTTACTGTTTATATTGGACCGCGAGGGCCCATTAAAAGGAAGACATCTTAAAATTATGATGAGTCTGAACGTTTATATTTAATTAATATCTGTATTGTACTGTACTGACTGGTAATGTCTCGTAACCCTATTTCGGTGAGAGTATGGGGTTAGGGGACGTTACAGCTTGATAATTGGTTGATGACATAATTGGCATAAGTATGAAATAAGAGAATGGGTTAATGATAGTCATGGCATGAAAGTTTGATAAGTTTAAACTAGGCAAAGTATGGTACCTTATACATGAATAAATTGATTTGAAATTGCCATGATCATGATTTGTTTGATAATGTTTAAATGCTCAATTATGCCATGAAAAGTGTCATTAAAGTTATGTTTAAGTATGTGCAAATGAGGGTGCCAAATGGCTTGGTAAATAGCCACTTTCTTGGCCACACGGGCAGAGACAGGGCCGTAGGTCTCAGCCGTGTGGAGGGTACGGCCTAGCACCTAGGCGTGTGACTTGGCCATGTGACTCTATTTTGTTACTGACGTCATAAACAGAATGTTACACGGGCTGAGGACACGGGCGTGTCCCGAGCCATACGGGCGTGTGTAACCACACGGCCTACCCACACGGGCGTATAACCTTGTTTCATGATGAAATTTTCTAAGTTTTCCTAAAAGTTTTTAAAGTTTCTAGTTTAGTCTCGAATCATCTCTGATATGTGTTTAGAGCCTCGTAAGCCCGTTTAAGGGATGTTATACATATGTATGAATATTTTTTATTTGGATGAAATTTTATGGCCCGATTTTATGTGATTGTGTATGTTTAAGTCTGGTAATGCCTAGTATCCTATCCCGGCCTCAGACACGGGTAAGAGGTGTTACATGAATGGTCAGAAAAGTATCAACAGCGTTTTGAACAGTTGAAAGCACTGTTAATACAAGCACCAGTGTTAGTTCAACCTGAATCGGGTAAGGAATTCGTAATTTATAGTGATGCATCGCTGAACAGATTAGGCTGTGTTTTAATGCGAGAAGGAAAAGTTATAGCTTATGCTTCCCGACAGCTGAAACCGCATGAAAAGAATTTCTGACGCATGATTTAGAATTGGCTACGGTTGTATTTGCATTAAAGATTTGGCAACACTACTTATACGGTGAAAAATGCCACATTTTTATAAACCATAAGAGCTTGAAATATCTGATGTCACAGAAAGATCTGAATTTGAGACAACGAAGATGGCTTGAGTTATTAAAAGATTATGACTTTGTGATTGATTATCACTCAGGTAAAGCTAATGTAGTTGCTGATGCCTTAAGCCAAAATCATTATTTGTGTTACGAGCCTTGAATACTCAGTTGATAACCGGTATTTCTGCAACAAATTTGTAAAGCTCAAAAGAATGATCATGGACTGCAAGCTAAACGAATTCAATGTGAGTCTATCTCTGATTCAGAATTTCATATTGGGACTGATGATTGTTTAATGTTCCGAAATAGAATTTGTGTACCGAAAAATACAAAAATTATTTAGAAAATTTTGCATGAAGCACACAGTAGTCGCTTTTCTGTTCATCCGAGTAGTACCAAGATGTATAATGATTTGAAATAGCAGTATTGGTGGTCAAGAATGAAATAGGATATCTCAGAGTTTGTATCGAAATGTGTGATTTGTCAACAAGTGAAAGCTGAACATTAAGTACCATTTGGTTTACTGCAGCCTGTATTGATTCCTGAGTGGAAATAGGATAGAATCACTATGGATTTCGTGCTAGGACTGCCCCTAACTCTGAAAAATAAAGATGTTATCTGGTTTATCGTTGATCGACTAATAAAATCTGCTCATTTCATACCGATACGTACAGATTACTCTTTAGATATACTAGTGGAATAGTATTTGTATAAAATCGTACGATTGCATGGTGTACCACTGTCTATTATCTCCGATAGAGATCTGAGATTTACATCAAGATTTTGGAAGAAATTACAAGAAGCTTTTAGTACGAAATTGAATTTCAGCACAGCTTTTCATCCCCAGACAGACGGTCAGTCCGAAAGAGTTATACAGATACTTGATGATATGTTACGTTGTTGCATTCTCAAGTTTGAAAGTAACTGGGAGAAATATTTTCTTCTGATTGAGTTTGCGTATAACAATAGTTTTCAAACGAGTATAAAGATGGCACCGTACGAAGCTTTATATGGTCGTAAGTGTCGAACACCGTTATACTGGACTGAATTGAGTGAGAAAAAGATTCACAGGTTTGAAATAATCAAAGAAACAGAAAAAAAGTAAAAACGATATGAGATAGTTTAAAAGCAGCTTCAGATCGACAGAAATCTTATGCAGATTTGAAACGTAGAAAGATTGAATTTCTAGTCGGAGACAAAGTGTTTCTAAAAGTGTCACCGTGGAAAAAAGGTTTTTCGATTTAGCCGTAAAGGAAGGTTAAGTCCGCGATTTATCGGGCCGTATGAGATTGTTGAAAGAATAGGACCTATAGCCTATCGACTTGCGTTACCGTCAGAACTAGAAAAGATACATAATGTTTTTCAGATTTCGATGCTACATCGGTATAGATTGTATCCGTCACATGTGATTTCTCCCGTTGATGTCGAGATACAGTCTGATTTATCATAAAATAAAGAACCAATCAGGATTTTGTCTTGAGAGTTCAAAGAATTAAGAAATAAACGTATAGCACTTGTAAAAGTTCTTTGGCATAAACACGGGATTGAGGAAGCTATGTGGGAACCCAAAGAAGCTATGCAAAACAGTACCCTAACCTCTTTACCGGTAAGATTTTTGAGGACGAAAATCCCTAAAAGGGAGAGAGTTGTAACAATCCATTTTTAGGTCAAATCAGAACAGTGGTTTCGGGACTACAAATCTGAAGTCAAAATATTTATTTTATTATTTTAATAAGGTTTACAACATGATAGATTATTTATGTGAAAGTTCCGTAAAGAAATTTTACTGTTTAAATGCTTAATTTGGTAAAAAGGACTAAATCACATAACGCATAAAAGTTGAGTACTATTGTTTAAAGGTATTATATAGCTATAGTTTGAAATGTGGGAGTCCTTGCATGTCAAATAGACCTTATTAAAGGTTAGTGGAAGTTGTTAGCTTGGTAAATTTGAAATTGTTAAAGTTAATTAAGGTTATTTTGGTAAAATGTCAATTTATGTTAATAATAATAAAAA
Organism: Gossypium anomalum; assembly: GCA_025698475.1. Taxonomy (NCBI): domain Eukaryota; kingdom Viridiplantae; phylum Streptophyta; class Magnoliopsida; order Malvales; family Malvaceae; genus Gossypium; species Gossypium anomalum. The sequence goes on along the minus strand of CM046965.1, from coordinate 73,530,355 downwards.
AATAAAATGTCATTCATCTTCCCAAACTGATTTTGAGAAAGAAAAATAAGCCATTTTAGGGCTAGACATTTGACCAAGCTTGAGGGACAGTTTTGACTCGGTTTTTAATGATTTCTACGTTTTTGAGCTCGTTGCAGCTTAATCTAGCTAGCTCGTACCTTCGTTTTTGAAACTGTTATAGATTTTGAAAAGTGCCATTGTTGAATACTTGAGTTCTTTGTTATTAAATGATAGATTTTGGAGGTTTGATGATAGTTTTACTAGTTTTGTAAAGTGATTTTTGACAAAAATACAAAATAGGGACTAAATTGTAAAATTGTAAAGAGTAGTTGTTAAAAGTTTGATATAATGAAAGTTTTGGGCTGCTAGTAGCATATAAGAAATTCGGATATACATGGGTTAAGGGTAAATTACATAAATTTGCCATTTTGTGTATAAAGGACTAAATTACAAAGTAGTCAAAAGTCTAGGGGTAAATTTGTAATTTGGCCAAAAATGAATGTTTTAGGCTAAATTGAATTAAATGAAGGTTTGAGTGAGTTAATTTGATATCATATAGATCAAGATAAGCAAATACCGGAATTAGATCGGGGGAAACGAAAAGTAAATGAGTAGACGCTAGTTTTCATCCGAGCAACTCGAGGTAAGTTCATATAATTAGAATCGAACTATACTATACTTGCAATGGTTGAATTGAATGTTTATAATTGAATTTTTGAGATATGAACACTTTTTTGATATATTGAATTTGTTACCGAGCTTTAGTTGAACTATAGGAGTTCATTGGATACGAGTGATGTGTTACTGTACTTACCGAAATGGTCGAGCTCCTGCATTTGTTGCAACTCACCATAGCTCGTATGAGCTTACTGATTCAGCTCGAAGGAACTTACTGTTCATCTCAATAGAGCTTCCCTTATCAGCTCAATAGAGCTTACCGTTATCAGCTCATTATGAGCTTACTGGCCATGTCTCGAAAGAGCATGTATGATGATGAATTGACGGATTATTGACATTGTTCACTCGATTATCCCTTGAAGTTGAAATAGATTCAACAAGCCTAAGTAATGTTATATGAATAAGTTATGGTTTATGTATTAGTTAAATGAATAACATGTTATGACATTGTGTAATTAGGATGCTTATATTGAATGGTTGGCATTATACTATTACTTTGATTACTTTAATGGTAAGTTTAATTCTGAATTATACGAGCTTACTAAGCTTAAAAGCTTACTATGTTTCTGTCTCTATGTCTTTTAGAGGTTTGTTAGCTCGCTCGTTTCGGATAGGTCAGAGTTGCACGTCACACTATCCAAATTTCTGTTTGGTATTTTGAACTTTTGAACCTATGTAAATATGGCATGTATAGCCTAATTTGATAGTATAAGTCATGTTTTGGAATCATGTTTTGAGTAAGAATTGTATATAAGTTAAGCCATGTGCTTTGGCTTATTTGGTATCATGTTTTGGTTATATATATAAGTGTTTGAACATGGTATGTTTTTAGTATGATAATGTTGAATGAAATTATGCAAAGGTAGTCTTGATTCATGGATGTTAAATGGATGATTTGTATATGATGTTATATAGGTATATGGACATGTGAATGGTAAGTTTGGATATAGCTTTATTTGTGTATTGAATTGGTTCATTTCGTTAAAAATTGAGTTGTTTATATGGGGTCAAATTTGAATGTATATCTTGTGTTTTAGGGTGGCAAATTTGGCTATTCAAACGGCCTATTTTTGTCCACACGGGCAGAGACACGAGCGTGTGTCTCAGCCGTGTGCGACACACGGTTATGTTACACGGCCATGTGTCCCTTGGGGTACCCTACGAATTAAAGTCAGTATACCTTCCAATTTTGACACGGCCTAGACACGGGCGTGTCTAATGGTCGTGTATGGAACACGAGCTGGCATATGGGCGTGTGGTCGGTCGTGTGGCCAAGTAAGTAGCTTTATTAATTTTCACACGGCCTGGCACATGGGCGTGTCTTGTGGCCGTGTAGATAAGTCAATATGTATGCCCTGTTTTGCCACGGCTTAGACACACATGCATGTCTAAAGCCGTGTGAGGCACACGGCCTGTTCACACAGGCGTGTGACCTTTTAAAAGTTAAAAATTTTCTAAGTTTTCGAAACTTTTATATGTTACCAATTTGGTCCCTAATGCATGTTTTAAGTATTGTATGCTCGATTTTAAGTTCATAATGAATGTGAATGAATGACATTTATTGCAATGTGATGATATTTGATATGTAATTGTTCTGAACTGAATGACAAGTCCGGTAATGCCTCTTAACCTATTCCGGTGACAGTTACGGGTTAGGGGTGTCACAGATTTAGTCCTGAATGCATGATTTAAGCTTTGTATTCTCGATTTAAGTACATATTGAATGTGAATGAATGATATTTATTGAAATGAGATGATATTTGATAAATGATTGTTCTGAACTAAGTTATAAGTCCGATAATACCTCTTAACCTATTACAGCGATGGTTACGAGTTAGGGGTGTTACAGAAACTTGGAATTTGCAGCAACTGAAGCAAGGAGAAGTGTTTAAGATTTGCTTCAGCTACTATAACAGAATAATCTAGTTAATTTTAGCAATATTTTATTTTTTTCTGATTTTTAAAGATTTTGTAGAGATTATGAATCTTTTAAGTAGTCTATTTTTAGTTAATAATTTTCCATATAAACACTAGTTTTCAGTTGAATAGAAAATACACTTTCACCAGCAATTGTTTCTATTTTTCTTTTCTCCTAGCCTTTTTCCTTGTTTCTTTTAAGTTACGGCAAATTTATTCCAACACAAACTATGATCATTTACACATATGATTCACATTGCTCTTTTATTGAAAAGGTACTTTCAACTTTTCTTTTGTATGTATTTGGAAAAATCTTTGAAAGTTATATTCCTATACTTGTATTCAAATATGTACCAAACACGAGGAATTCAAACAAAATAAAGAGTATGAAGTAACATAGTTCTATTTTACTTTGAGATGTCCTTGTGCTCATCTAATTGAGTAATTGTTGTGATCACAGGTATGACAGGTTTGACTGCTTATGCTGGTTTTTATGAGGTTTGTTCCCCTAAAAAGGGGGATTATGTCTATGTATCAGCAGCATCTGCAGCAGTTGGCCAATCTGCCAAATGGTTAGGTTGCTATGTTGTTGGAAGTGCTGGAAGCAAAGAGAAAGTGAGTTTTATACCTGAAAATTCATATATTTTATCATATCATAATCATGTTTCAAGTTATTTTCTATTTTTTCCCATATCATATACCATTGCATGTCTTGGTGTTTTGCCATTTCACCCATATCAAAGGTTGAGTTGCTGAAGAATAAGTTCAGTTTCGATGTGGCGTTCAACTACAAAAGCCAGACTTGGTTGCTGCACTGAAGGGGTCAGTAAAAATGTAAAAAAGAAATCAAATAAAAAAGTTTGTCATAAGGAGCCAAGATGCAATTTTTTTTTTTCTGTAATCATCCCAAGTGCAGTATCTTTTGCCAGGTATTTTCCACGAGGAATTGATATGTACTTTGAAAACGTCGGGGGCAAGATGCTGAGTGTAGTGCTGATAAACATGAGGATCCATTGTCGTATTGCAGTACGTGGAATGATCTCACAGTAAAACAATGAGCAGCCTAAAGGAATGCACAACTTGATGACATTGTAGTGAAAAGGATCCAAATCAAAGGATCCCAAGTTTCTAGAAATGATTATACCTTACATCAAACAAGGGAAAATAACATAGACATAACCGAAGGCCTTGAGACCGCTCTGAATGTCGGGAAACAGTTAGCGGTAGTCTCTCATGATTCATGTAACTAAAAGCTGTGCTATAAGAACGGATAGACTGTTTGATGAATAAAAGGGATTTAGAACAAGCATCCTTATATCTTATAAATGGAACATTGTTTTTCAATATTTTCTTCATAACCAATTATATATTAAACATTGACTAATAACAATAACAAGAATCAAGCTCTGCACCAGAGCTTGATTGTTCAAACTTTACAAAATTGATTCTCAAAAAGTACCTTGAAAATTCTCAAAAACTTATAAAGGCAAAGAGTATCCACGGAGATATTTGGTGTCCACACCCGACTCTCGCACCAATGCTAGACGACCAGTTCGAGCAACCTAAATATGGAAAAAAGAGAAGAAATATACCATGAAGTTTTGCAATACATGAAACCAAATGTTAATGATCTAACATGTTAAACATAAGAATGTGCAGGTAGATATATCAAATGAAAACTGACCTCACAAATGCCATAGGGCTCCAGCAATCTCTGCAGTGCAACCAACTTGTCTAGATCTCCCGTTAACTGGAACAAGCATCAAAATCATAGTTATCAGTATCTGCAGTCAAACAAAAGCTACTAGATGCAGATGAAGTTAGAGCCTGCTAAACAAACATCAGACATCAACGTTCACACAAAACAAAGGCAACAGATTAAGAATCATAATCTATTAAACTTCCATTCTTTGTCTCCTTGCTTCTAAAGAAAAGCAAGAATGCAAAAACAAGTGTCAAAATGGGTGTGCATGATATTTTGCTCATGATAATGTTTGCAAAATTACTAGCAATTACCATCCACCGAATTGCCTCCGGCAAAACTGAAGAAGAGGAAATTTGATCATTCAATAAATAAATCACTAGGTATCAGAACAATTTGAATATTGAAAACATGGCTTCCTCACCAGTACTCAAAACATGTTTCAGCCTATGGCAATGTCACAATTAAATATTTTTTCAATAGCAAAGCTAAAGTGCCAGTTGAATCTTTCTTTCTTTCATGTGATGACTTTTCCCAAATGATATCAGCTATGCAGGATGCCAACCAAATTAGCCAAGGCTATATGAAGGTTCATATATCCGAAAAGACAGCCTTTGTTTGCTGAGTCAAGAAGGAATTTACTTTGCAGAAAATAATGAAAACTCCTGATATTCCTATACCCGAATGATGACTTGCAAAAAATGGATAATTGTAGTTGTAAGGCTATGCATTTGATGGAAATAAAACCAAACTAAAGTCTCAGAAAGGACATTTACCTCGAGAGTGATTGTGTGGCCAGAAACATCAACAGCATTGGCCCTAAAAATGTTGGCAATGTCGAGGGCATCTTGTCGAGCAGCAGCATTCACAGCAATCTTTATCAACATTAACTCTCGTTCAGCAAATGGCAAGTGGGTAAGATCCTTTACCTGAGAAGTTGATGACTGTCAGCCATTGGCTCACATAAGATATCTAAAAAAGCCATAAGCATGAGACTGGCTAAGAGATTGCTTTGTACAATTCAGTGGATAACATTATCCTATGTTGTTCAGACTCTTTCGTTTTCCCTAATATGTATCCACCATCAGTATCCTACACATATGGAAATGGATATGGGAATATGGTTCCCAAATATATGAAAGAACTAAGAAAAATTGAGCATATCCATATCTGGCACCGAACCCCACGTCCAAGCAACATAGATGTCATCTCTGACAAATATCAATAGCGAAAGATTAAAAAATTTAGAATGCTGCATCAATTCCTATGCAGCTCTATCAAATATCCACAATTCTCGTTCTCGAGCTATTTCATTCATTGCCCAAAAAATATTTTACAAGTAATTTCACCGGAAAATTATAAAAAGCACCCTTCCAAAAAATCTCACCTCATGAAGATCTACTGCTTATAAATCTAGAGTGCCACATCATGTCATATGCAGCTCTATCAAATACTCCAGATTTCTCATTCTCGAGCTATTTTATTCATTACCCATAAAATAATTTACTAGTAACCCTTCCAAATAATCTCACCTCATGAAGATCTCCTAGCTTATAAAGTTGCTGCACCAACTTGCTAATTGATTCATCTGTACCAGGGATAACAGTTGTAATGCGGGAGAGCCCCTCAGTTTCAGCATGCCCAACAGCCAAACTCTGATGATAGTAAAGACGATTCAGCAGTTGAGGAACTCTGAAAAGAAGAACAGGAGGAGAGAGAGAAGAAATAACAACAGGAAATCCACCTGAATATTATAGCCTCTTCGAGCAAAAACCCCAGTAACATTGTTTAGGACTCCCGGAGAGTCGTTTACAATCATGGATAAAGTATGAGATTGAAGTCCACTTGTCTGAAAAGAATAGTAGCAAAAGGTATTAGTTTCTTAAGCTAAAATAGACTAGCTTACCAAAGAGATACATTTTATACTCTAGTTCAGTATCTATGAGCTGGGAATTTGGATTAACCAAAATTCAATTCAGCTTATATCTGGTTATCCTTTTCAACAAATTCAAAAAAGCCTTAAAAAGTTAAGAGATTCTTTTCTCGAAATACATCAGTATTGCCCAGCATGACATTAAGGGAGACAGCTGAGTTTCCTATTAGAACAAAATAAATGAGTTAAGATCTGAGTTGATCTAAGAGTGATAACTAGAGGTGGCAAACAAGTGGGTTTTAATCGGTGGGGTTCGGAAGAAATAAGAAAGTTCCTCTGGAAGAGGTAGCGACAGCATTCAAAATCTACCCCAATTTTTCTTGGTGGGTTCCATTGAGTCCAAAGAACAATTCACTAATATATAACATGATTATAAGTTGAGAGCAAGCTCAAAAGCCAAAAAGAAGTTGAATGCATCTAATTTACAAGGACAGGATTTCCGTACTTTCAAGCTAGGTCAGTTACTACTATGCTGGCCTCTTTTTACACTATAGCAGCCCTTCGCACATAGACCAAAGACACCGAAGCATGTTCTACAACGAGAAAACTTCAAAGCCAAACCAAACTCAATGTCTACTACACCATTTCACAAGTCATGAAGCAGGTGACTTGCTCTAAGAAGAATGAGTATAGATGAGTATAGATCAGTAACAAGCATTCTTACACTGTCATCAATGAACCCCCAATGAGCATCAAGTACATGATTGATTGTAAAACCGTCCTCTACTGGATAAACATCCCCCTGCATGAGCAGCAGATAACACATAAACTAGAGATTTTGGGACAGATATTATATGGAATTGAAGGGTTATATAAGGATAGAAAGGCACAATCCATGAAAGTTGGAAACATCAACAAACATGTTTCTTTCTACTATAATCCTATATGGTGCAACCTACAAGCCCTAATTTGATTTTATAACCATGTTTAGAGCTTACAGTCACAAAATCATGATGGATAATCACTATTAAGATAACCAGAGATACAGCACGTTCCAACACAAAGAAATTAAATACTGATCTAGCTCTGGCCCCAGAAACACCAAAATGAAAGCTAAAAGAATGCTTACTCCTCCAGAAACATCAGCCTCATTAGATACCGATCTAGCTCTGGCCCCATTAAGACCATTAGCAGGTACTTTTTCTTGAAGATCTGGATAAGAAGCTGCTGAAAATCTCCAGAATGGAGCAGACGCACCCATTTTTTCCCTTCTAAGAGCAATCTAATAGGAGATAGTGAATACAAGAAGTTGATTGGTTGAAGAATAGTAAAGTATCAACTAGAAAATTATCAAAATAATTTATAGGAAAGCTTATTACCTTTCCTGTTCTAGCAATTTCTTTTATCCCAAACTTCCTTAAATTTGTTTGCACAGCAACCATCTTGCCAGGATCTCCAGTTACCTGGGTTCAACACATGATAAGTAACTTGTGATTTAACATTGCAAGAATAGAATGAATCCCATCATCCCCCTTCCCCCCCCCAATAAAAGAAAAAGCTCCATCCTAAAGCTCTGTAAGAGAGGGGTAGATAACCTCCATATCTATAAAGACTTATGCTCCAAACAAAAAATTATCTACTAAGCACTCCAAATAGAAATTAGAAGTGGAGGTTTCTTTTACTGGTTCTCAAAACGACCGGTCATTATCTATATACTTCAACTACTCACGCTAGTTTCTATTCTGGCCACTATGGCTACTAAAAGTTCTTCCTACTCAGTCAACGTGGACTCCCAACAACAAGATAATCTATTGACACTCCCAATCATATAATCTATGTTGCTCCAACTCTTCATTTTTCTTAAAATACCCATATCAGACTCCCATGTCCAACACAATTTTGGATATGGATATAAAGATATGACTCTCCAATAATCATTGAAGTACATAGAAAAACTAAATATGCCAGTATATGGTACTTGCACCCAAGTTCAAGTAACATAACAGATAATTTCTCTAAGAAATCAGAATAAGAAAACTACAGTACCCAAACTCAAACTTATGTAACTTTACACATATTTGGGATTTGAGAAGCAAGAAAAGAATGGGCATGAAACGAGGTTATTTCTGCCATTATTACCTCAATAGTTAGTAAGTTTTCTGAGATATCCACAATCTTTGCCCTGAAGATGTCCACTAACCACATGACCTGATAAGCAATAAAAGATTGACCAATAAAAGGAAGAAAAAAGAAAAAGTAAACAAGAATTTAGAAGAAACTCCTATGATATGTTTGAGAACTTGAATTTCAAAAAATGATTTGAATTACAAAAATAATACAAGTTGTCAAATAAAACACATATAATTTAACATCCATAACTATTTTTTAAATTCATGGATTTGTTGGATGCCTGTTTAGTAGTAAATTTGAAATTTTTATAGACATTAGTGTTTTGAAATTTCAAATATATAACCATATTAACTCAATTGACTGATACATAATATATGCATTCCATTCTCATCATTTACTAGCAAATGAAATCTAAATACAAACTCTCAAATTCATATTCCCAAACATAGAATTAACATTCTAAAAGTCATTGTATATTTACCTCTGCTCTGAACTGTGGATCTGCTTTCACTTTTATTAGCATTAGCTCACGTTCAACCAGGGGCTCATTTGAAAGATCTTCAACCTGCTCATCAGATTGAAAGTAGTAATTTGAGAAATTAAAATGTAAAACAAACAATATTTCAAAAAGATGGAAGCGAAAAGGGGAAAACAAACGCAGAGAGAAACAATTACTTAGTACCTAGTTGAAAAAGAAAGGTATATTCATCTAAGAGTGGATGGAAAATAATGAGAATAGAAGGTACTATTTTAAGAATGTTATCTACCACTTTTAAGATATTATAATCTATTGCTCCAACACTTCAATTTTTCCTAAAATATCCATTTTCTCACTCGTATCCAACACATATCTGACGATAAGAATGGGGTATGATTCTCCAAATGGAAAAACTGACCATACCCTTGTCAAACACATCAGACACATACCACATTCAACACTAACCCCAAGTCCAAGTAATATAGATTCTAACAGATAATCTAGAGGTACTTAAAACTTTAAATCTTTTTGCTTGCACTAATAAGAGCTATCAGACAAATTTCAGAAAGAGCGAAAAATATTGAATTAACGAAAAAAAAAAAAAAAACCTTTCCCATCTCGGGAACATCAGCTCAACAAGAGCCAAAATGCATATAAAATGAATAGTTCGAGGTAATATTGTACCTTCCAGACATTGACAAGCTTTTGTAATTGCTCTATAACTTGTTGCAGCACTCTTTCAGTACCAGAGACAACAATGGTAAAGAGTGCCTTATCTTTGTTCAGACCAACTGCAAGGGACTCGATGTTGTACCCTCTCCTTGCAAAAACTCTGGCAATTCTATTAATCATTCCACTTTCGTCACCAACAAACACTGAAATCGTGTGCTGCCTCACCCTTGGATCATCATTGTGAAGGCAACAGGGAGACATACATAAGCATATGGACTATGGAAAGAAAGCAAACGAATGCAACATTGCTCCCACCAGTACATCCAAATACTATCAAACAATAACCAAGTTTTGGAAAGAAGGTTCAACTAGTAACAGATTCAAAACCAGGAGAAATAGCTTGAAGTTCTAACCTATGTTACTCGTACTCAAGTATGTGTATGTTCCAAAATCCAAAGTGAAGCATATTCAAATTGCTAAGTGTTTTCATGTATTTGGGGTCCTTGGAGGATCATGTTACCCTACCCATATTTAAATATAAATCAAACTCGGATAATACATAGATGTCGGACTCGGATGCTTTAAGAAAAATGAAAATCGGAGCAACATAGGTTCTACTTCTACCTAGCAGCAGCTTAGTGCTGGACTTCCAGCATTAAATTTTTCATAATCATCCATTTAAGAAACAACGACACAGTAGCAAAAACACTGATTTAAATCATAAAACCCAAACTCTATAGTTCAATAGACTAAACATGAGCGCATGAATTGCAAGCTAATATGTGTCCTAATCCCTATAATTATCCAAATAAGCTAAAGGATCCAATATATCAACAAGGAGAATTTGTCCCATAGATTTTTGCAAAACACCCCATAAATCATTGACATTGCCGTCAACTAATAGCAAACCGTTAAGCATTACTATTCCATATAAAATAGATAACAAAACTATGCATTTTAATATTTACAAAAACTTAGATTTAAGCTTTTTAATAATATGTTCTTCTCGCTTTTCACTTCCCAAGAACAGAAAGTAAACGCCAAAATACAAGGTCAAGTGCATAGTTAGGGAGAAACCAAAGCTAGCAAAAATACAGTAAGTAGGCAAAAAAAAAAAATAGAACAATGAAATTGAAGACATGAGTAACAATGGCTTCGAAGTCGAATGCAAATGTGAAAAGGAGTGGATTAGATAACATAGTACTTTTTTCGAAAGGGGGTCGAAGGAACAGAGGCATTTGCGGAGGAAGTGTTGTTAGATATATTTTCATCGACACTCCTTGGAGAGAGCACCAATTTCTTGGGGACATTGCGGTTGGGTGTTCCTATCTTAACTGGGAAACAAATGGGTTTCCAAGAACAGCCTGACTCAGGCTTTGAACAGTACAATGGTAAGTGAGAAGTCGAGAGAACCGCCATGGAAGAGCAGGATGAAGAAAAGAGATGAAAAAAGAACAGACAGTGGAAATTATATAGTATCAGCCTATTAGAAAGGAGCTAAAAAAAGCAATATTTTAATGAAGTTGCCAAAAAAGAAATGCCTGGATTTAGACACTGTTTTAATTGGCTTTTTCTTTCAAACAGTAAATATTAATTACACATGACTAAGTTGGTAAGAATTTGATGTTTCACACCCAGGATTTAAGTTTAATTTTCGTTCTAAATTATACAAATGGTCACTGTGTTTCTATTTTAATTTTCTAATTTTAAAAAATTTTAATTTTAACTGTTCGAATTTATTTTTATTTTGTTCACTCATCATTTCTAACAAGAATAATAATACATTTAATTTTTAATATTTAAATATTTTATCAATTTAATATTAATTCTAAATAATTTAATAAGTTTAACCATTCACATTAATAAATTTTATCGATTTAATTATCAAACTTTCTAACCAAAGCTTTTAACTTTTAAAATTGAGATATTCTATAAATTTGTAAAACTCCCCCCTCCCAAAAAAAAAAAAATCTTCTCCAATAAAACAAATGATAAGAGGCTCTTTATTGGTACCAAAGTATCTTAGTAAATCCTTCTTCTTCTTTTTATTTTATTTTTTTTTTGTTACTTAACCAAATAAATATATGATTTGTAAGCAATACAAGAGACATTCCAAAAAAAAAAAAAAAAGACACCATTTATATCTCATGCAATAAAATATACTCATGCAATGCATGGGTTAGATGTGTGTGTATCAATTAAAATATATTTAATCATTTTGTAACTTATTGATTAGAGCTGATCATGGGCTGGGCGGCCCGGCTCGGCCCGAAGGCCCGCCCGAAAAATAGGAGGGTTTGGGTAAAAATATAGGCCCAAAAAATGGGCTTGGGCAAAAACGAGGCCCATTTAGAAAATGGGCGGGCTCGGTAAGAAGTTTTTGGCCGGCCCCTACCCAATTATATATTAATATATATATTTTATTTTATTTTTAATTATTTTAAATTTTTAATGTAATTATTTTTTATTATATTGTTAATTTGTGTATTGTTTTAAGAATTGTTTTAGTATTATTTTTATTTGTTTTAATATTTATTTTTATGTTTTTAAATATATTTGATTTATTATATTTTTAAATTTTTTTATTTAATGGAATAAGAAAAATTTAATATGGGCCGAGGCCGGGCCGGCTCGGCTTAGTAATTTTATTTCGGTCGGGCTTGGGCAAAATTTTAGGCCCATATTTGGTACGGCGGGCCGCCTAGTAGACGGGCCTAAAATTTTGTTTGAGCCCGCCCGAACCCGCCCGCCCGCCCATGATCACCTCTATTATTGATGTGGGTTTCTGAGTGTTTTTTTTTTTTAAGATAAACAACACTGGTAGTCATCCAACTATTAGTAAATTAAAAATAATTTAACTTTTTAAGTAGCATACTTGAATTTAAAATTTAAACTACTTAAACAAAATTTTTCAAAGTAGATTAATTGTAACATCCCCGTACCCGACCCGATTGTCAAATCAAGACACCGAAATGTCACCTTCATTGTCGAAGCAACTATAATTAATTACATATCGATTTAGTTCTTTATTTAAGTTGCTATGCTCATTGTGCATTTATAACATGATTTATAAACAAATTGGAGCTTTATACGGGCTTATGAAAGCTCTATTAATGTCTTATTGTTAATTAAGGACTAAATATAAAATTTCAATCTTTCAAGTTGACATCGCGACTTTGAGAATCCCATATCATGACTGACTTGATCTTGTCATAACATGAAAGATCCATCGTCACAACATGAAAGATCTATCGTCGCGACATGCATTCTGTTGTCATAAATTTTCTATGCTTCAACTCTCAACACCTAAAGCAATGTTCATATACCACATTTCAATCAAATTCAATAATTTGTTTTCACTAAAAATCTTTTACACATGCTTTTTTTAACCTATGTACATGGCATATTTTATACCATAAAATTTATTTCATCTCACTTTCTTCCAACCTTTGATGATATGATGAGATGTGTCGAGCTCGTTACTTTGAACGACTTGAATCTAGAGCTCCAATCTGATCTTCTACTTATGCATTTAAAACACACGTTAAGCTCATGAAAGCTTAGTAAGTACATCAAAAATTAAACTTACCATTACTTTAATTACCATTACTTTAATTAAATTTAAGGTGCCAGTACTTTAAATATAACATAATGAATTTAATTAAATGATTATTAAATGTTTACTTCCGCTTACAATCTTACCCTATTTCACTAACCAACTCACTACTGATTTCACTTTACACTTTTCGTTTAGCCCACAGCAAACTCAACTGAACAACCAAGATATGTGGAAAGAACACTGAAATGCATTGAAGTGCAAAATTAATGAAATGCTTTGAAGAACCATTATCACTGAATTGCACCGAAGTGTCATTATCATTTATTTGCACCGAAGTCTCACTGTCACTACGTGCGCTGAAAGTTTCCTAACGGCATGTCATTTATATCCAACAAGTTCATATCTTGTCTACTTGGGCATTTATATTAGCTTTTTCATCATTGTCGTTTGATAATTAATAACATATAAAAATTTACATTCTTTACAATTTAATCCTTATTTTCATGAAATCAATATTCATTTTATTATCACTTTGATTTCACTTAGAATTAAATTCGCTATCATAAACACTTCATTTGAATTCTCAATTCAAGTATTTTTATTTCATACTTCTAATTTTTACACTCTTTGCAAATTAGTCCTCTTTACGCTAATTTCACTACACTTAACTTTAGAATCTTTCCAATTTAGTTCTTGCTAACGTATAATTAAATAATCACTTTATCCTCACTTTAGAATACATTTCATTTCCATATATCACTTCATTCAAACATTCCGTTATAATATTTTAGTACATACAATTTAGTCATTATCAATATAAAATTTCATAATCACTATAAATCCACTTCAATATCACTTTAAATTTAACTCACTACCATATAACACTTCAATTAAGCACTTGTTCACAATATTATATTCTATACATTAACTTTTGTACACCTTACAATTTAATCATTTATTCCATACTTTCATTACACAACTTTAATTCACATTGAAATTTAAATTAAATTAATATCATCACTATACTTTAATAAATTTCAAATTAAATAATAACACAAATATTTTTTAAGTTAATCACACAACTACTAATATAACAATTTTACATATTTCAAAATTGGATTTTAATAAGTATAGTAAAATTCTTGAATTACTTACCCCTCTTGTGTTAGAATTTCACTATTTTGCCTTTAATTTTCTTCCTTCCTTACTCTTGTCACCATCTTCACTTTGTTTTCAACACTTCCGTTATTTCTTCTCTTTTTCAACATCATGAACACATCAAATTCATAATCAATTTCTTTACTAGAAATCAGTTTCTCATATCTCTACTTCAACTAAACATAATTTTTATAAGAAAACACTTAACTTCTAACCTTATCTCTTTAATATCTTCACTTTCTTCTAAACTTTCTTCACTTCCAATTCCAATTTCTTGCTTCCAAGATGATAATCGAACTCTTTAAAATCTCTACTTCTGTAACACCCCTTTCCCGGTATGATCGTCGAACCCAAGCTATAGGATGTTACCACTAATTACTTGAACGATTATTATGTATATTATTTTTCGCAAACAATGCTCGCATAACTTACCACATGCTTAACACCTACATGGCAGACCATTCCGCGAACCACTCCATGGCAAACTTTCCTACGGGCAGTTCCACTGTGGATTATCCTGCAAATAGAATGTCTCACGGGCTCCTATACTGCGGAATGTTAAACTAAACGTAGTTAATTCTATGCACATTCAAAATAACATCTATCCGGATAAAACAATATTACACTTATACAAATCTAGAAATGGACTTGTGTCCCCTTCATTTACAATGTCAAAAGACAACATAAATAACTTCAAACTTGATAAGTTTACATAATCATATTTACCTATGTACATGCTACAACCCAAATTAAAATAATTAAAGTCTACCAATCTTGTGGAACGGGAAAGTGTAAGCTTCTTACGGACCTGATCAATGTGACTTGAACGTCCAAAAATCTACAAGAAAAGTAACAACGCGGGAGTAAGTATTATAAATACTTAGTAAGGTTGTAACATCCCAAAATAGGGCTTAGTCAGAATAGTGGTTTCGGGACCACTAATCCAACATTAAAATATTTTTTTATGATTTTTATGAGGTTTAGAATATGAAAATAAGCATTTGTTAAAGTTTCATGAAGAAATTCTAAGTATAAGGTGTCCAATTAGAAATTAAGGACCAAATTGAATAGATTGCAAAACTTCAATTCTAGAGGCAATTTACATGAAATTGCTTTAGATTATTAATTAGAAGGTCTTAAAGAGTAAATTTCCCAATTTTTAAGTTTTTGGACAAAAATGGGCATGCGTGGAAAATTTTGGAAGTTTAATAAGGAAGGGCATTTTGGTCTTTTGGTATTAAATGAAATAAAAAGGGAAAATGAAGGCAAAAATCAGCCATTCTTCTCCCTCTTGCTGCCAAAATTCCAAGGGACACCATAGCTAGGGTTTCTTCACTTTCCAAGCTCAATAGTAAGTGACTCCTAGCCCCGTTTTTAATGTTCTTTGTATTTTTGAGATCCTTGTAACATGTTCTTTCCATTTCTACCCATATTTCAAGCTAGGGTTCATGTATGAAAAATGACCCATGTGTGACACGTATGTTCTTTGATGATTTATGAAGGAATATGAAAGTTAGATGTATATTAAACATCTTTTTCTAAGTGATTTTCATGAAAAACCCTTAAAAGGACATTTTTGCAAAAGATGCAAAATATGTGGTAGAAATGTGAAATAGAGGAAAATGTGGGCTCGTATGAGTTTATAATACATTTTTCTAGGCTTGGGTAACCAAGGAATTTCATGTAGTTCATTTTATGAGCCTAGGGACTAAGTTGTGAAATTTTAAAATGTTAGGGGCTAAATGGTCATTTTGCCCAGGGGTGAAATTTAGGTCCGAAATAAGTAGCATGAGGTAATAATGATTTATTTGTACTGATATAGACCCCGAGGAGCCAATACCGGAGGTCGACTGTGGAAAATGAAAAGTTTCGGAGTAATCGAAATTAGATTACGAAAACATCTTCCAGGTAAGTTCGGATGACTCGAATGTAAATTAATTTAAATACATTAAAAATGTATGATCATGTATGAATTGTATTAATGGTATTCAATGTATGGAATTCATGAACAGTTGATGCTATAAGAAAATGTCCCGATTGAACGAAAAGGATTCCGATGGATTGTCTAAAAATAAATTGATGGTAAAAAGGATCTAGCCCAGACGGGTGTTCCTAATGTGATCTAGCCTCCCGAAGAATATGTGTGCTTTTATGGATTTAGCCCGGACGGGTAATCTAATTAGGGTCTGAATTTAGCCTGGACTGGTAATTCAGATTCGAGCTCATTAGAGTACATGTCAATGGAAGGGATTTAGCCTGGACTGGTAATCCCGACATCTACTTTATGAGTTGTACTATGAGGGATTTAGGCTAGACTGGTAATCCTGCCATACGAGGGAGGTTCGCGGGAGTGCATATTTGTAATGATCACTGGTATAAATTGACAGAAAAAAGGGATATCCATCGAGATTCCAAGAAAATTCAATAGGACTAAAATGAGAAATAGAAATAGAAATTCTTGAATGGATGAGATCATCAAATGTTAATGATATAATCTATTGACATGAACTAACTTGATATTTGAGTGGATGTGATAGGGGAATTATATCTATACTTGTTGGAATGAATACCTAATATGAATGTATGCTAAATAACTGGTAAGTTTACTTTCCTGTTACCGAACTTACTAAGCATGTTAATGCTTACTCCTTTTCTTTTTCCATGCTTTTCAGAGCTCGTGGACTCGTGAATATTGGAAGACGGTTGGAGTATTGTCAACACTATCAACTTGTCTTACTTGGTATATAGAAACTTTTATTTTGTGATGATGGCATGTATAAGTGTTTTGGTCATTTTGTTATATGAGTCATTTGGCTAGCCAATGTAAGGACTTGAATGATATGTTTATTCATTTTGTATAATGCCAAGGAATATGACCCCTAACTGATATAGGTTGTAATCCTACTAATCATGCAAGTTTATATTTGAAATGTTTATGTAATGGTTAAATGTGGTATATTATGAATGGACATGTGAAATGTGGCCAAATCACTTGGGAATGGTTGGGTCACAAATGGGAAATGAGTTACAAAATGAGCCAAGTCCAAAAATGTGATTGATGATACGGTAATCCTTAATTCAAAAAGGATAACCTAGCATGTGCAAAACCAATGATATGAGGTTAACATGCAATAGACCAATTATGATAATATTTAAGCATATTTAAGCAATGATAAGCATCATTGAGGTTTAGAAATGAGTGAGAACGCTATGGGTGACCAAAGACTTAGAAATAGCCTCTAAAATGGTCCACACGGATAGACACACGAGCGTGTGGTATGGCCATGTGTTCCCTACACCTAAAATTTTTAAGTCAGAATGCATGGTAGTAAACACACAGGTAGAGACACGGTCGTGTGTCTCAACCGTGTGGAGGACACAGCCTAGCGCATGGACGTGTGTCTTGGCCGTGTGTCCCTAAATGCATGATGACGTCATAAATAGAATGCTTGAGTTTTTGGGCATGGGCGACAACACGGGCGTGTCTTTCACACGGGCCAGGGACACAGGCATGTGTTCAGTCGTGTTGAAACCCCTGTAGGTTTGAAATGAGAAATAAATTCAATTAATTCCACACGGGTATGAGACACGGGCGTGTTCCAAAAACACGGGTGTGTGCATTGCCTCCATACAAGTTTGTGAGGCTTAACCTAGGAAATTTTCCAAAAATTTTCTTAAGTCCTCTGTTTAGTCCCAAACCATTTTTAATGTATGTTTTGGGACTCGCAGGCCCATAATAGGGACATTATGATTATGTTTGATTGTTTTTAATTTGGAACAAAATTTTATAGCCTGAAATTTTTTCGAAAATGTCATGTTCGTATACGGTAATACCTCGTACATTGTCCCAATCTCGGGTATGGGTAGGGGCGTTACATTTAGTGGTATCAGAGCTACGGTTTAGTCAGTTTTAGGACTAACATAGCATATGTTGATTATATCAATACATGCCATTATACAAGTTATGATAGTGTGACATTTCCTAACCATTTTCAATTGTGTTTGAATATAGTAAATGTCTTCCAATCAAGCTCAAGATGAGTCCGAGGGAGCCGAGAGCCATACTCCAGCTTCCGTTCAATGAGCTACTGCTAGTAGTAGTAGAAGGCCTGTGTCTGAAGGCTGAGAAGAGGCAAGAGCTACATTCTTTGAGATAATGGATGAATGGTTTGGGGATTATTTGAGAAATCGCCCCAACATACCACGACCTCTTCCACCCCCTGTTCGACCTGAAGGAGAAGTGCCACAATGTGTGGTACCCGTGAGAATTGGTAAGGCCCTTGTAGACAAACTTAGAAAATATAGAGCCGAAGAGTTTAGGGCCACAGTTGATGACGACCTAGGACGTGTCGAATTTTGGCTTGAGAATACCATGAGAGTTCTTGAAGAACTCTCATGTACTATTGAAGAAAGTTTAAAATATGCAGTGTCGCTATTGAAAGACACTACATACCATTGGTGGAAGACTGTATCCTCAGTGGCACTAAGAGAGAGTATTACATGGGAATTCTTCCAAGCAGAATTTAGGAAAAAGTTTAGACCAGAAGCGAAAGGAGTTCTTGAAACTCAAACAAGGAAACAAAACAGTGTCAGAGTACGAAAGGGAATTCGTAAGACTGAGTCAGTATACAAAGGAATGGGTCCAGACCGAGACAGAATTGTGTAAGCATTTCAAAAAAGGTTTGAATGAGGACATCAAACTGTTAATTGGAATCCTCTAGATAAGAGAATTAGCTACATTAGCCGATCGCGCCAAGAAGGCTGAAGAATTACATAATGAAAGAAAGCAAGCAAGAGAGAAGCTAGAGGTTCGAGTAAAAGATCTAGTGGCAAAACCCATTCTTTCCCCACAAAGAAATCGATGAGTCAGCAAGAACGTTCCACTGCATCAGCTAGATATTCGGGTAAAACAAGAAGCTCTAAGCGCCACAACCCAAAGTTTTCCTCCCCTAAGGCAACTAGTGTGGGGAGTGTTCGTGATCAAAAGCCAAGATGTAAAAGTTATAACAAATTCCATTTCGGAGAGTGCCGAATGAAGAACAGAGTGTGCTATAGATGTGGTTCTCTTGACCACTTCCTTAGAGATTGCCCAGAGCAAGCTGAGAAAGAGGTGGAATTATCCCCAAACCTAATGCTCCTATTTCCTGAGGTAGACCACCACGACACCCTGGAAGTGCTAGCGGCAGTCGAAATGTTACAAAGGACGCCACTGTAAAATTAGAGGCTAGAGCCCCGGTAAGAACTTATGCGATACGTGCTAGAGAGGAAGCTTCAGCTCCTGATGTCATTACGGGTACATTTTCTCTTCATAATACTCATGTTATTGTCTTGATTGACCTGGGATCGACCCATTCATACATATGCATGAAATTGGTGTCTAGCATGAATATGTTTATGGAACCAACAGAGTTTGTAATTAAGGTGTCGAACCCTTTAGGCAAGTCGGTATTAGTAGATAAGGTTTGTAAGGATTTTCCTTTGACAATTCAAGGTCATTATTTTCTGAAAAATCTCATGTTTTTGCCATTTGACAAATTTGATGTAATACTTGGTATGGATTGGTTGACTGTTCAAGACGTGATTGTGAACTGTAGGAGTAAGTACATAGAGTTGAAATGTTTAGATGGTAAAATTCTCTGGGTTGATTCGAATAAGTTGAATGCATCGCTGGCTGTGATTACTACAATGAAAGCTCAAAGGTATATGAGAAAAGGGTACAAAGCTTATCTTGCGTTCATATTGAATACTAAAGAATATTAGTTGAAGATTGAATCAGTACCGATAGTTTGTGAATATCCCGACGTGTTCCCAGAAGAGCTACCAAGATTACCTCTGGTTAGAGAGGTAAAATTCAGTATTGAGCTAGTACCGGGAACGATGCCCATCTCCATTGTTCCATGCAGAATGGCTCCAACTGATTTGAAGGAATTAAAGTCACAGTTGCAAGAATTGATTGCCAAAGTGTAACATCTCGAAATAGGGCCTAAACGAAATAGTGGTTGCGAAACCACGAATCTAAGATAAAAAAGTTTATTACGATTAATTTTATGATTTACTGAGTGATTAGATGCATGTGTCAGAATACCGATAAGAAATTTCAGTGATTGCATGTCCGATTTGCATATTAGGGCTTAATTGTAAAAGTTGATAAATATGAGCTCTAAATGCTAAGGGATTAAATTGAAGTGTATAATTGAAGTAGAGGTCCTTAAATTGTAATTAGACCATTAGGTTTTCATGGACAAAAATGGACATACATAGATAAAAATAACTAAAGTTTTAATGAAGGGTATTTTAGTAATTTGGTAATTAAAAGATTAAAAAAGGGAAAAAGATGGCAAAAATGTGCTCATCTTCTTCATTAGGCCAAAATTTCAAGGGTTCTTCATAGCTAGGGTTTGTTTCAAGCTTCCAAGCTCCATAGTAAGTGATTCCAAGCCCCGTTTTTAATATTCTTTACGTTTTTGGAGTCGCGATAACTTGATTAAGCTTATTCTAGCAATAATTTAACCTAAGGTTTATATTTGGAAAAATACCCATAGGTGAAATGTATTTATTTTGATGTTTTATGGTAGAATATGAAGCTTGAAATTGTGTTAAACAACTTTTGCTAAGTGATTTTACGTGAAAACGAGTAAAACGACAAAATTAGTAAAAAACCTAATGTTCATAAGTATATGTTAGAGTGAGAATTTGATGTTGCCATAGAGGGAAAAATGATTAGCATGTCATAAAACATAAGAAAATAGGATGAAGTTTAATTTCCGAGCCTTGGGGCAAAAGTGTAAATATATAAAAGTTTAGGGGCAAAAGTATAATTTTGCCAAAGTTTGAGTCAAGGACTGCTTTAATAAATGTGAGTATTAAATAATCTAAATTTGTTATTATAGATCAAGAAGAATGAAATCCGGAGTTAGACCGGGGAAAGAAAAAGATAGTGGACTAAATCAATATAGTTGATCGTATTTTGTTTCGAGGTAAGTTTGCAGGAAATAAATGCAATATTCTATTCTTTTATGTTAATGTTGTTAATTTCCAGCATGTGTATATTTATTTTATGAAATTATTCAAAGAAGACTCAAGCATGAATTGACGAAGAAGTAATTTCAGAAAGTCTTGGTTGAACCTTGGGAATGTGTAGGATACAAATGTCATGACATTAGGGTTTAAGGATACCATGTAAGACCATGCCAAGGCATGGCAAATGGTAAGGTTTCTAAGGTAAGAAAATCATGTAAGACCATGTCAAGACATGGCATTGATAAGTTACTATAAGGTAAAGGTCCCATGTAAGACCATGTCAAGACATGGCATTGATAAGTTACTATAAGGTAAAGGTCCCATGTAAGACCATGCGAAGGCATGGCATTGGTGAGTTCATAAGGCAAGGATACCATGTAAGACCATGTCGAGACATGACAGTGGTAAGTTTCAAAAGGATACATGTAAGACCATGACAAGTCATGGCAATGGTAAGGTACCCGTGTATCCTTAGTATTCCAAGTGGTTCAACGGAAAAATTTAAAGAGAATATCAAGGTAAGGTAAGGTAAGACGAGTTATACTAAAAAGGTAAGACAAGTTCATGCTTGAAGAGCAAAGGTAAGTATATAATGTTCATGTATGCTTGATAAGAAAAAAGGTAAGTAAAATATATTAATAAATTTGATTAAATAAGTAAGTATTTAAGTAAGTGAGTAAGTGAAGAAGTTTAAAATATGTCTATGACAATTAATGAAGTTGCATTAAGTAGTATCATGCCAAGTAGTAAGATAATTCTTATGAATGTTGTTATTCATTTGCATGCAAACTTACTAAGCTTAATGCTTACCCCCTTTATTTTCCTTCTTTTTATAGTTTTTTCAAGCTAACTCGAGGATCGTAAAGTATGTCGAAGGTCCGGGCACACTATCAGAAGGATTATTTTGGTATAGCTAGACGTTTCATTTTGAGTATGGCATGTATATCATCGTAGCCATTTTGTGTGTATGATCTTGTAATATGGCTAATGAATGGTATGTAAATGCTTGATAACGATTAGCTATTGGAATAGCTAATCAAGGACATGTTCGGTGTTATGTATGCCTAAATGCTAGTTATTCTATGGAAATCATGAAAAATGTGAAATTAGCTTTAAAACAGTATCAGACTGCAGTAATGATGTGAATTTTAAAAATCATTAAAAATATTAGAAATGGATTTAGATAGTGAATGAGATATATAATTAAAGCTTATTGAGTCTATTTTCATATGAAAGAAACATAGTAAATAAATGAGTTGTATTTTATGAGATATTTAAATTTTGGTGAGATAGGGTCAGAGTGATTTCTGAATCCCCTGCTCTGACTTTAGAAATTCACTAAAACTTTTACAAAAATAATTAGGAGTTATACTTTATATTCATAGATTTTTTGTTGAGTCTAATTTTAAGAGAAATAAACAACATGGTTATTTGAATTCATGTGAGGAGAAAATTAATTAGAGTAGTGAGCAGAGGTCGAGCAGCAAAAACAACTTGAAATAAGGGAAACTTTAACTAATAAATTGTACTAATTGACTAGAAAAAAATTCTAAAACAAATTTAGTAAGAATACATATGAGTCTAGTTTTAGATAAAATTTACGGATTTAAATTTCGAGTTTCGTAACTCGAGTTATGATTTATTTAGTGACTATGACGCAGATGGACAGTTTATTAATAAAAGATGAAATAAATTGTTTTGATTTGTTTAAATGATCAGAAAATTTTTATCGATTCTGGTTTGTTCCTGAACCGTTTCAATTTCATGTTTTAGGGTCTCGAGGACCCTTTTTAGGGACATATTGAATGAATGAAACTAAATTAATTTTAAAAGTAAATTTTTATGCCCCGAATTAGTAAGCTAAGTCCGGTAACGCCTCGTGCTCGACTCCGACGACGGTTTCAGGTAAGGGATGTTACTTTTATTGGTATCAGAGCAATGGTTTAGTTGGTTCTCAGAATATTTAGGATGAGCAAGAGTATAGCTATACATGCCATACTTATATGTTGATAGTGTGACGACTCCTGATGGTTTTAAAATGTTTTCTTTTATAGTTATGGATCTCGAACAAGCTGGTGCAGATAATGTAGAGATTAACGCGCCCACTCCTGCAGAAGGGATGGTGCCATCAGATAGTAGTGAAAGGCCCGTTACAGTTAGTCAAGGAGGAGGGGCTCGAAAAGCCTTCTTCCAAGCTATGAATGGATGGTTTGCTGAGTTCGTTCGTACGAATCCGGCTGTTAGACCTCCACCCCCTCATGATCCTCAGACCACCCATGTAGCTCCCCTAGTCACAGGTACGGTTATAAGAAAAAAGCCACCAGTTGATAAAATCAGAAAACAAGGAGCCGAAGAGTTTCAAGCTACAAAAGATGATAATGCAGAAAAGGCAGAATTTTGGCTCGAGAATACTATCAGAGTCTTTGATGAGTTATCCTGCACACCTGAGGAATGTATGAAATGTGTTGTATCACTTCTTAGAGATTTAGCCTACCATTGGTTGAAGACACTTGTATCAGTTGTACCGAAAGAGAGAGTCACTTGGGATTTCTTTCAGGAGGAATTTCGTAAAAAGTACATCAGTCAGAGGTTTGTTGACTAGAAAAGAAAAGAGTTTCTAGAGTTGAAACAGGGCAATATGACAGTGACTGAATATAAGCGCGAGTTTGTTAAACTCAGCAACTATGCTCGAGAGTGTGTGTCTACAGAGGTTAGTATGTGCAAAAGATTTGAGGATGAGCTTAATGATGATATCTGATTATCGGTTGGTGTCCTAGAAATAAAAAAGTTTGTTGTCCTAGTTGAGAGAGCCTGTAAGACAGAGGAGCTGTTAAAAAGAAAGGGCAAGGTTGAAATTGAGACGCAAGACACGAAGAAAAGACCAATGAGCAAATCATTTCAGTCTACATCCAAGAGGCCTAGAGAGTTCTCCACTAGATCTAATTTTTCAGCTGGATATTCTAGTTGAAACAGAGGTAGAAGGTTTATGAGTCCGAAAGCTCAGACCACTTCGATTGCAATGTTGGTAGTGTTCAGCCTAATAGACCAGAGTGTCCCCGATGTGGTCGACGTCACCCAGGTTAGTGTCGAGCAATTGAGATAGGTTGTTTTCGATTTGGTGCACCAAACCATTTTATTCGAGAGTGTCCCGAGATGATTAAAAGAGAAGCAATACCAAGTGTAAGATCAGGCAACACTCCTGTCATAGGCAGAACACTGAGAAATCTGGGAGCTAGGGCAAGTAATAGAGGTGCATCTAGAGATTCAGCAATGAGGCCAGATGTTAGAGCACCTGCAAGGACCTATGCTATTCGTGCTCGCAAAGAGGCATCCTCCCCTGATGTGATTACGGGTACATTTTCTCTCCATAATACTAGAGTTATTGCTTTGATTGATCCGGGTTTGACCCATTCATATGTTTGCATGAAATTGATGCCTAGTATGAGTATGCCTATAGAATCTACAAAATTTGTGATTAAAGTATCGAATCCATTATGCAAGCATGTATTAGTAGATAAAGTATGTAGAAATTGCCCTTTGATAATTAGAGGTCACTGTTTCCTGGCCGATCTCATGCTATTGCCGTTTGATGAATTTGATGTGATTCTTGGTATGGATTGGTTGACTACACATGATGTGATAGTGAATTGTGGAAAGAAATTCATTGAGTTGAAATGTGAAAATGGTGAAATTCTTCGGGTTAATTCAGAAGAGTCAGATATTCATTTGCCATGATTTCTGTTATGTCTGCTCAGAAATGTTTGAGAAAAGGGTATGAAGCTTATCTTTCTTATGTGTTGAACACTAAAGATCTAGAACTAAAAATTGAATCAGTGCCTGTGGTATGTGAACTTCCTGATGTGTTTCCGGAAGAACTACCAGGTTCGCCTCCTGTTAGAGAAGTTGAGTTTGGTATTGAGTTGATTCCAGGTGCCACACTCATTTCTATTGCTCCTTATAGAGTTGCCCCGTTGAAATTGAAAGAATTGAAAGTTCAGTTGTAGGAATTAACAGATAAAGGCTTTGCAAGACCCAGTAGTTCACCATGGGGTGCACTAGTGCTATTTGTGAAAAAGAAAGACGGATCAATGAGATTGTGCATAAATTATCGGTAACTTAACAAGGTAACAGTAAAGAACAAGTATCCACTGCCTAGAATTGATGATTTGTTTGATTAATTGAAGAGAGCCACTATGCTCTCCAAGATAGATTTGAGATCCGGATACTATCAGTTTTGAGTTAAAAAATCAGATGTCCTAAAGACTGCTTTCCGGACTAGGTATGGTCATTATGAGTTCCTTGTGATGCCATTTGGCTTAACTAATGCTCCTACCATTTTCATAGACTTAATGAACTGAATTTTCAGATCGTACTTGAATAAGTTTGTAGTTGCGTTCATTGATGATATCTTGATTTATTCTCATGATGAGACTGAGCATGCAGAGCAGTTGAGAACAGCTTTACAGATTTTGAGAAATAATAAGTTGTATGCCAAGTTTACCAAAAGTGAGTTCTGGTTACGATAAGTTGGTTTTCTTGGACATATTGTCTCAGGAAAAGGTATCAGGGTTGATCCGAGCAAGATTTTTACCATTGTTGATTGGAAGCCTCCTAGAAATGTATCAGAAGTCAGAAGTTTTCTTAGTCTTACTGGATATTATAGACGATTTGTAGTGGGATTTTCCATGATAGCCACCCCGCTGACAAGATTGCTACAAAAGGATGTTAAGTTTGAATGGACTGAGAAGTGTCAACAGAGTTTTGACAAGTTAAAGGCATTGTCGACTGAAACTCTTGTTTTAGTACAACCAGAACCAGGTAAGGAGTTTGTGATTTACAGTGATGCGTCCTTGAATGGACTTAGTTGTATACTTATATAGGAAGGAAAGGTAATTGTTTATGCCTCTAGATAGCTAAAGCCACATGAGAAGAACTATCCGACACATGATTTAGAGTTAGTTGCCATTGTTTTTGCGCTGAAGATCTGGAGACATCATTTGTACGATGAGAAGTGCCGAATATTCACTGATCACAACAGTTTGAAATATTTGATGACTCAAAAAGATTTGAACTTGTGGCAAAGAAGATGGCTAGAGTTGATTAAAGATTATCAGCTAATGATCGATTATCACCCAGGTAAGGCAAACGTTGTTGCTGATGCTTTAAGTAGGAAATCTTTGTTTGCATTAAGAGCTTTGAACACTAGTCTAGCCTTATCAGATGATGGTTTTATCTTAGCTGAGTTGAGAGCTAAATCGACGTTTCTTGAAGAAATTTGTGAAGCTCAGAAAAATGACAGTGAGTTGCTAGCCAAAAGAGCTCAGTGTGAGTCGAATATAGAGTCAGATTTTCAGATCAGTTCTGAAGGTTGTTTGATGTTCAAAGACAGGGTATGTGTATTGAAAAATAATGAGCTTATTTGAAAGATCTTACAAGAAGCACATAGTAGTTCTTTGTCTATTCATCCAGGTAGTATAAAGATGTATAATGATTTGAAGAAAATGTACTGGTGGGTAGGAATAAAAAGGGACATTTCAGAGTTTGTTTCTAGATGCTTGATCTGTGAGCAGGTAAAGGCCGAACATCAGGTACCTTCAGGTTTATTGCAGCCTGTGCTAGTCCCTGAGTGGAAATGAGACTGGGTTACTATGGATTTTGTAACAGGATTGCCGTTGACACCAAGAAAGAAAGATGCAGTATAGATTGTGATTGATTAGTTAATGAAGTCGGCTCATTTTATCCCCGTTCGTATGGATTATTCACTTGACAAGTTGGCCGAGTTATATATTTTAGAGATAGTCAGACTACACGGTACCATTATCGATCATTTCAGACAGAGATCTGAGATTTACTTCACAGTTTTGGAAGAAGTTACAGGAAGCTTTGGGCACAAAGTTGAGTTTTTGTACAGCTTTCCATCCTCAAACCGAAGGTCAGTCAGAGAGAGTTATTCAGGTACTTGAAGATATGCTTAGATGCTATGTACTGGAATTTCAAGGCAGTTGGGAAAAGTACTTACCATTAGTAGAGTTTGCCTACAATAATAGTTATCAATCGAGTTTGAAGATGGCACCTTATGAAGCTTTGTATGGACGTAAATGTCGCACATCTTTGTATTGGACAGAGCTTAAGGAAAATCAAATTTATGGGATTGATCTAGTTAAAGAAACAGAAGAGAAAGTAAAAGTCATCAGAGATTACTTGGAAGTAGCTTTAGACAGACAGAACTTGTATGCAGATTTGAAGAGAAAAGAGATTAAGTATCAAGTTGGTGACAAAGTGTTTTTGAAAGTATCCCTGTGGAAGAAAGTTCTCAGATTTGGCAAGAAAGGCAAACTAAGTCCACGTTTTATTGGACCGTTTGAAGTGATTGAAGGAGTCGGACCATTAGCATATCAGTTAGCTTTGCCAATTGAGTTAGAGAAGATTCATGATGTATTTCATGTGTCTATGCTACGTCGTTATCGTTCAGATCTATCACATGTGATTTCTCAGACAGAGGTTGAGATTCAGCCAGACATGACTTACGGTGAAGAACCGGTAAAGATTCTAGTTCGAGAGGTAAAGCAAATAATGAACAAAAGTATTTAACTTGTGAAAGTATTATGGAATAGACATGGGGTAGTGATGGTCGTAAAACTAACTAAAAATTTGACTAAGGCAAGTGCACCTATCGAACAGTAGTATAGTTATGGTGAGACCAGAAATATCGTATCCACGAGGACTAAAAGTACTAGTAATTATTATCTTTTTATTATCTAGACTAAAAATTAAGAGAATGTTTTATCTAAACTAATTATCTAATTAACTAAGATTACGACAGAGGTTAAAGTTGGAAAATACTTTCTAGAAAATCGATGGAGAAGACAATACCCAAGGAAGAATCCACTTAGACTTCACTTATTATCTTTGAATTAGATGATTTATTCACTTGACTTAATCCGTAGAAATCCCTGATTTATGTTAATATCTCTTTTGAGACTAAAAACAACTGACTCTAAGTTTATTAATTGAAATCTTTTTCTAATTAAAACCCTTATTGTCACATTAACTCGATCTATATATTCCCTTATTAGATTTGACTCTAATCTGGCAGATTTATATCGTCCTATCTCTAGGATTGCATGCAACTTTGCTTAATTATGAATGATTACTCTTAAACAGGGGCTTTTCCTCCACTGAATAAGCACATCAAAAACCTGAATTAATATCTTGGAATATTAAAGCAAGGGTTAAATTCACAATTAAGAATAAGAAAAAATATTTATCATATAACTCAAATAAAAATAAGATCAGTCCTAGGTTTTATCTCCTTTAGGTATTTAGGGAGTTTAGTTCATAATAATAATGGAAAACATCTCAAAGTTTGGAAAACAACAAAACATAAAGAAACCCAAAGAACTTCTAGGAAATTGGATGAAAATCTTCAGCCTTGATGTAGATCCTGCCTCCGAGGTGATTCTGATGGCTATCCTTAGGTATTTTCTGCTTTCTACTCTGCATCTCTCCCCCTTTTATCCTCTTCTAGGGTGTTTATATAGACTTTGGAATGCCCAAAATAACCCCAAAATTGCCCTTTTACGAATAGAATTAGACCTAGGTTTAACAAGAACATGGCCGTGTGCCACGCCTGTGTAAAGGTGCTCAAGCCGTGTGTGATTCTGAGTTGGTTTTTGTCGACACGACCATGACACACGGGCGTGTGGCCTGCCCGTGTGTCACACACGGGCATGTGGCTCACCCGTGTGGATGTGCTTGGGCTTTGTGAAACACTGATTTAGGCCTAATTAGTCCGTTTTTGGCCTGTTTCTCACTCTTTTTGTTATCCTAAGCTTTCCTGAGTATAAAACATGAATTTAAAGGATTAGGAGCATCGAATTCAATAAAACCAAGGAAAAATCATCCATTAATATGCCAAGTATGGGGTAAAAATATGTATATATTATGGTTCATCAAATATCCCCACACTTAAGCATTTGGTTGTCCTCAAGCAAAATCCTCAATTCACAATTAAAATAAATCCTTCTCAACTTATAATTTTCATCAATAAAGTTCGAAATAATCTACAATTAATTGTACATTAAGAGCTTAACTAGAAGAACATTAAAGTTGCAAACAATCCAAATTGAGCATTTTAATCATAAAATCATAGGCATCCCCCTTTATTTAAGTAATTACCTTTAATTCCAAATTGACAAGGGTTGACATCCTTACTAAAGATTCACTCAAATCACTCAGAGTGTTTAAGGTTTAACAATTAAGCACTTAATAGTCAAACATGAAAAGTTATTACCATAATCTTGCATGAAAATCAAATCTCCGCCACTATAAATGAGATGATACACAAATCAAAAGGTCTTTAACAGGGTTGTAATGGGGCTTAGGTTAAAGGTGTGGATAAAGGCTGAAAAAGAGAGTTAGAATCGAGATTAATTTAAATAAATTACCAAACTTAGAGGAATGAAGCTAATTGCTGCATTACAAGAAAGTGCTAGAATTCGAACTATCTTAAGCAAATGATGTGAGCTTTTTCTCAATAAAATAAATTTACTTAACCGAGTTCTTTATAACAATAAATAATTGTAACTATACGATTTTTTTTTAAGAATAAGAACAATAATGGAGAATACATCATAAGGAAAAATTCAGCAACTTGAAATGAATGAAAAAAGTTAAGTAACTAATTAAATCAAATCTCGATAAAGAGGAGTCAATGAAAAGGTAGAAATTCTTAATGAATCAAAAAGGGTTAAGTTGTAGGTTATTATTAAGGGGAAAATTAAGAAATAATAGTTAAGGCACAAAGGGGTTCACTAGTGGTCAATTGTGTGGGTAGGCTTTTTTATGGAGTAAAAGAGTTAAAACCTAAGTGCCTTTATCATTTTCGTATATCAAATCAAAGGTGTGGTCTTGTCATGCATAATCGAAGCAAGTTCTAGAATAACAAATCAATGTTGACATACTCATAACCAATAAAATCAGTGAGCAAGAAAGATATATGCTCTAAAAGGCTCAAAATGTCACGAAAATTATGGGTATTTGATGTCAATCCTGTAAATTCAGAACTTCCAGATAATACCTCAATTCAGGGAAACAACCTAGCAATTTTAATTCTCAGAAGTCAACTTATCATGCTTGATCCTCTAGTGTCTTAGAGTTTAAACAATAAATGCACAATTACCTATTTAATTCAAAACATATCAATAAAGATCATAAGTCAATCAAGATTTACTCTAATAGTAATATGAGAAAATTATTTGAGAACAAAATAAAAATTCAGGGATTTTTCTGATAATCACAAAAATAACCTCCTCACACTTAAGATGTACATTGTCCTCAATGTACAAAGATAGTTTATAACAATATAAGCATAATATCAAAAGAGAGGGAGAGAAGTGAAACTGCCTTGAATTTGTGGATGAAATCCTTGGAGTAGCGAGAGCGATAATTGTAGATAGGGCTAATGAAATGCATGATTTTGAGTTACTAATA
Source organism: Gossypium anomalum (assembly GCA_025698475.1). NCBI lineage: Eukaryota > Viridiplantae > Streptophyta > Magnoliopsida > Malvales > Malvaceae > Gossypium > Gossypium anomalum. The sequence continues at coordinate 73,499,676 of CM046965.1, read as the reverse complement.
AGAAAATAAACACCACTGTGGAAGAGAATTAAGGGAGAATTCGATAATAACCATAAAGATAAGTAGAGTTTAAAATATAAAACATAAGTTTTCAAAAATAAATAAAGGGAAATAAAAATAAAAATAAAAATAAAAATAAAAATAAAAATAAAAATAAAAATAAAAATAAAAATAAAAATAAAAATAAAAATAAAATAGAGGGACTCAAAGGCCCTCATCATCGGATGCCTCGTGGGTCGACGGTGCCAACGGAGAGATGTAGAGGTGGTGGCAAATTTGTCAAAGAGTGGTATCGATGTTGTCGAAACGCTCAAAGCACTGCTGCTCAAAGCGAGTGAATCACTCGGATACATCTGTCAAAGTGGCAGTAGGAGGTCGGTGACTCGGTGGTGGTGGTGGGGGTGGGTCCTCGTGAGGGGGAGTAATATCATCAGTAATGTCCTCTGGCTCATCTTGGTTATCAGACTGAACGAGTTTGTACTGAGGAGGGTCAAATCCACTGCATCGCTCTATCATCCTCATGTGGATCATGCTAGATATTCCTTGAGGAGACATTTGGCCTACTAGTGTAAGCGTCGATGACATCTCTAGAGTGTCGAAGAGGCCGAAGTGTCGAGCGAGGCGAGTCACGTAAGGGACAAGGAAAATGGGGCCCCTCCTATGGCGATCCGTCTGGTGGCGAAAAGCGAGGGCAATAAAATATGCCAAGTCAAATACATGACCAGTCGCCATACTCCATAAGAAGTAAGCATCGGTGGTGCTAACAACGCCGGCGCTCTCTCTCCTCCCAGTCAAGGTATGAGCCAAGATAGCATGTATATAGCGTAGTGCTGGAGGAAGAGAAGTCACCTTTGAGCGACTTGCATCATATAGAACAGTACTCGCCATAAGGTCAGTCCAGCAGCAAGAGGGCGAGTAATGTATGTGACGGTGAAGCTATAAGAAATTCTCAGAAGCCATGAAACCCTTCGTGTAAAGGCCCAAAGTAGCTCCAAACTCTGGTACAATCATGTGTCTGATGAGTCCACCAAGTCAAAAAATGATAGTACCAGCTTCGTCATGTGTATTCATCACATGCTGTAGATGGAAAGTAGTGCAAAAATCCAATGTCAGCTCTGAATAGGTAGGCTCGATAATTGTAAAGAACTGATCCCACGAGGCGGTATCGAGATGGAATCGAATGAGGTGAGCGAGTTAGACCTGCTCCAAAGCGGCCCAATCAATACAACGGCCCACACCTAGTGGTCGCATGCGTAAAAGTTAAAATAAATCATCCTGTGGGCCTGACGAAAATTGAAGCAGAGGATGACGGGCTTCGGTCGAGCGCTCGAGGAGGTTGCGCCAGGACCCTTCCGCTTTTTCAAAGCGGGGACAACAGTTTTCTTACCTTGTGTGTTTGTCATGGTATTCCTAAAAATAACAGAAGTCAAATAGCACCAAATATTTAATCAAAAGTCAAAGGAAAAAATTATAATCTAAGTAAAAATAAAAGTATAGCCTTAAAAAGAATATCTCCTAACACTAATTAAAACAAAGACTAGCATAACATATAGGCATATATCAATAGTACTAACAAATAAAAATTAAAAGGAAGAAAAATCATGGAATGAATATAAAGCATCAAACTAACATATGGATGCAAATATAGGGAAATATAACTACTAAAAATAATAAAATAGAATAAAACAAAGATAGAAATGAAAGAGCCATAAAACAAAACAACCAAAGTAATGATAAGAAGAATAATATTCATGAAAATAATGAGACTAACAAATATGATAGAAAAAATAAAGGAAAAATTTACTAAAATAAAAATGGAATAACACTCAAGATTTAAATAAATAAAGGAATAAATAAGTAAAATAAAATAAGGGTGAGGAAAAGAAGGGAACCACGACAGTGGTCGGAGGTGTGGACGGCAGTGGTCTAGCGGTCAGAGGTAGAGAGGGAAAGGAGAGAAAAGAGGAGAAAAGGAAAAGAAGGGAAAAAAGAAAAGGAAGAAAAGAAAGGAAGGGGGAAGGAAGAAAGGAAAGGGAAAGGGAGAAAGGGGTCCACCGGTAGGGGAGGCGATTGCTGGTACGGTCGGTGTTGGGGGGCACGGGCATGGGGGGTTTGAGGGCTACGGTGGCTAAGGGGGATTTTGAGGAAGAAGACAAAAAATGAAGGAGAGTTAGGGTTTAGAGGTTAAAAAGGGGACACGGTCGTGTGAAGCCCGTGTTGGGCCACAAAGCCATGTCACACGCCCGTGTGGATCGAGTTTAGCCCTTGTTTGTCATGAAAATTGAATGCCCAATTGTCACACGGTCTGAGGACATGTATCGCACGGCCATGTGCGATGTTGTTCGCTTCCCCACGCCCGTGTGGTATCCCACACGCTTGTAGGTCAGAACACACGGCCGTGTGCCATACCCGTGTGGCTCCCTGACTTATTTAAAATTTGAAAATTTAGCTCTAGTTTTCACACGGCTGTGTCGCACGGCTATGTGGATTGAATTTATGATCGTGTGGTTAGATACTTGGGGATTTTTTTAGCCCTGTTTCCACATGGCCAAGGACACGGCTGTGTGGACCACTGTACCTGCACAAAAACACTCAAAATAGCTAAAATAGACTAGTTAGTGGTGTTAGTGCTTGGGTTGCCTCCCGAGAAGCACTTATTTAAAGTCTAAGCTTGACTTACCTTATATTTGCGTGGTCATGGTGGATTGAGGAGTTGAAACTCCTCACCTTTGCTATCAATTTTATTATAATAAGGTTTGAGTCGAGTATTATTTACCTTAAAAGTTTTGAATTCAGTATGTGTTACCTCGACTATACCGTGTGGGAAGATGTTCATTACTGTGACGGGAGTCGTTCTGTCTGTATTGCACTCTAAAATAGCAATTCGGGGGTCATTTTCATCTAACAATAATTTGTCCCCGACCTTAAATTGTTTTGTTTCATCCATACGCTTATCGTGGTGTCGCTTTGATTCATCGTGTGCTTTTGGTTTCTCCTTGACATGTGTTCGCCATTCGTCTAGTTCATCGATCTGAAGCCTTCATTCTTCATGGGTTGCTCTGTTTTTGTTGCATGGATTAGAATGGGGCTCTATCACATCCTTCCTAGGGGAGTCCTGCAAAGGAGGTTGAGTTGCAACATTATTCATGTTAATAGAACTTAAATAATCGTCTCGATTACTAGATATTTTAGCAAAATCACCAGCTTGAAGTTTAATCGTGTCATCACCTACACGAAGTATCAATTCACCTGTGCCAACATCAATGATAGTTCTAGCAGTTGCTAAAAAGGGTATTCCTAAAATTAAAGGTATGTCACTATCCTCATCCATGTCTAAGACAACAAAGTCAACTGGGAATATAAAGTTATCAATTTTAACCAGCACGCCTTCAATAATACCCCTAGGAAATCTAATTGTTTTATCTGCTAATTGAATGCTCATCCTAGTTTGTTTGGGTTTCCCATGACCGAGTTGTTTAAACATTTTATAGGGCATGACATTAATACTTGCCCCTAAATCAGCCAAAGCATTGTTAACATTTAAACTACCAATTAAATAAGGAGTCGTAAAACTCCCTGGATCTTTCAACTTGTTGGGTAGCTTATTCTGTAGAATGGCTGAGCAAACTGCGTTCAAGTCCACATGTGACGCATCATCTAACTTTCGTTTATTAGCCAAGAACTCCTTTAAAAATTTCACTGCGTTTGGCATCTGCGAAAGAGCTTCAATAAATGGAAAGTTAGTATGTAATTTTTTTAATAATGTGAAGAATTTACCAAATTGTTCGTCCGTGTGGTCTTTCCTTGTCGCACTGGGGTATGGCACATGAGGTTTATACTCTCTACTTACCGATTTTTGCTTATTGTGGTCCACCTCATCCTTACCTTTACTTACCATAAATCCTTGCCTCAGTTTTGGTTCAATTTCAACCAACCCTTCTTCATCTCGAACAGTAATTGCATTAAGCTGCTCCCTTGGGTTAGTTTCAGTATTACTCGGCAAGCTACCTTGTGGTCGTTCAGAAATCATGTTTTCCAACTGGCTGATTTGATTCTCGAGCCCTTGAATTGATGCTTGCTAATTTTTAAGAGTTGTCTCGGTGTTTTGGAAATGAGTTACGGATACCGCGATGAATTTCATTAGCATCTCCTCAAGGTTCGGCTTCTTTTCTTGCTGGTAAGGTGGTTGTTGAAAACTTGGAGGATGTTGTGGTCTTTAATTTCCTTGACCACGCCAAGAGAAATTGGGATGGTTCCTCCGACCTGCATTATAAGTGTTACTATACGGGTTATTTTGAGGTCTGAAATTATTACTTGTAATAGCCCGATTTAGACCGTGATCAAAACGGTGGTTTTAGGACCACGAATCCTAGTCAGAAAAATATTTTTAAATTATTTTTAGTGTTTATTCTGTGTGAATTTATGTCTATGAAAATTTCATGATTTAATTTTGTCATTTAGGTGCCCGATTAAATAAAAGGGCTTAATCGCGTGAAGTGAAAATTAGGTGGTTATTTCTAAAAGGGGCTAATTCACACTTGGCTTTTAAAATAGAAGCCTTTAAGAAGTAAATAGCCCAATATCAAATGAAGTGGACGGTTGTGGGCATGATATATGTGATTTTATAATTTATTTACTAATGTTAAAAAGGTAAAATAATAATAAGTAATATATATGTTATAATATATGATAATTAAACAAAGTGCTGATATTATTTTCACCATAGCCGAATATAAATAAAAGAAAAGAAAGAGTAAAAGTTAGGTTTGGCCATCTTCCAAGCTAAAATCAAGGTTCGTTCTTTGTCGGTTTTTGATAATTTCTACGTTTTTGAGATTGTTGCTTCGAGTACTACAAAACCCAAGCTTTAATTTTTTATTTTGATGAATATTTTGAATTGTGCCATTGTTGATAACTTGTGATTTTTGTTGTTTGATGATGAAAAATGAAAAATATGTTTTAGATTAACATATTTTGTATTGGAGTTTTTGATGATTTTGAGTAATTAGGACTTAATTACAAAAATAATAATTTGAGGGACTAAAATGTGAAATTTGTAAAATATATGGACCTGTATAGGCATGGGTACCATTCAGCCTAACATGGGTGTTTTGAAATTTTGTGTATTTTGTGTTTTGTGCAATAGGGACTAAATTGTAAAAAAATTGTAAATGTTAGGGGTAAAATGGTAATTTAATCTATTTATGTTATTTAGGACTAAATTGACTAAAAATATGTTTGAATGAGCTTAATTTGAATATGTTTAGATCAAGAACCAAAGAAACCAGATTTGTATTGGGGAAAAACGAAAGTTGTCGACTAGCAGCCCCATCCCATTTTACGACGTCCAAGGTAAGTTTATAAGCAAATAGACGTGTTTATTGGTAGTTTAATGTTATATTTACATGTTGTTATGAAATGTTAGACAGTAAATATACTATGGCCGAATATGATTAAATGTGGTTACTACACTTTCGAGTTTGATTCGACCGTGTTACGACGTCTAAAAGCCTCGTATGAACCTTAGGAATAGTTAGGATGCATATGTCATGACATAGGATTCCGATATGTGTGTGCGAGTAAGTCCATGGAATTGATTTGTGATTTTGATGTGTGTTTACGAGTAAGACCCTGTCTGGGACAGTGGCATCGAAATGTGTTTTGACCTAATATGTTCTTAGATTAATTGTTTGATATGTTAGGTATGATGATTCGTTGATGGAAACTTTGATTGTATATGTGATTTTGAATAATATGTTCGGTCATGGTATAATTATTTGTACTTGTTTAAGGACTAATAATTGTTTCGAGCACGGTATTTATATATATATAATTGAATCAATAATTAGCTAATTTGACTTGGTTGTATGGATGAGAGAATACTTATATTATATTTTAGCTAATTAACAAAATAGGTATAGTTGATAAATGGTTTAATGTAAAGTTTGGATTAGATGCTCGTAAGACAAAAATGTTTGAAGTAAGGTGGTTAGTAATTTAGGCATAACCAATGTTCGTTGCTAAGTATAAAACCTATGTATTTAGTAATGTATATGTTCGGTTATCATGACAAGGCATATCTTTGAGTCATAAAGAATAGTTTAATAAATGAACCATTACTTGGTATTAATATGCACAAATAAACGACACTATTTAGGATAGCCACTTTGAAAATATATTTGTTAAGACATGTGTTTGAACAATGTTTTGATATGTGACTGTTAGTATAAATTAAATTATTAGTGGACATTTAAATGAAGCTAGAGCTTAGAAATGAGTAATGATTTCTTTAATAAATTTAAGAGTCAGTATATATATACTTGCATTATAATAATTGGATTATTCATTTAGGTGTATAATTTATCTTTGTTAAGATCGGCATATGCTTTAATGTTATAAATATTATATTTCATATTATTGCTTATAAATGTATAATTGCATATAGGTATGATATTAAATGTTTCAAAATTAAGAGTTATGTTAGTTTGTAATATATATATATATATATATATATATAGAGAGAGAGAGAGTGAGTGAGAGTGATCTTCGAAACTTGTTCATGTGTACATATATGTATGACTGTACAGAATTGTGTTTAATTCTGTAATGCCTTATGACCCTGTTCCGGTGATGGATACGGGTTAGGGGTGTTACATTACCCATATAGTGGACTTGTTTCTCATCGGTGCTAGGGTTGAAGGGTGGATAATCTGTGTTGTGCACTCCTCAATTTGAATCACACCTCATCACTGGATGTACCAGAATAGAACTATACAAACCATCAATCTTTTTATTTAAAAGTTCTACCTGATTGGATAATGTAGTGACCGCGTCGAGGTTGAAAACACCAACTACTTTTGTCAGCTTCGTTCTCATGACTTGCCACTGATAGTTATTCAGTGACATCTCTTCAATAAATTCATAAGCCTCTTCAGGTGTTTTGTTGTTTAAAGTTTCACCGGTGGCTGCGTCGATCAGTTGCCTTGTTGAGGGGTTCACACAGTTGTAAAAAGTCTGAACTGCAGCCATAGAGGTAACCCATGGTGAGGGCACTTTATCAATAAGTCCTTATATCTCTCCCATGCATCATAAGAGTATTAAAAAGGAACCTTATGAGGCTCTGTATAGTTGTAAATGTCGTGCACCATGGTACTGGACTGAGCTCAGTGAAAATAAGATACACGGGGTTGACTTGATCAGAGAAACTAAACAAAAAGTAAAAGTGATCAGTGAAAGTTTGAAAGCAGTGTCAGATCGTCAGAAGTCTTATGCGGACTTGAAACGTAAAGATATAGAGTTTTAGATTGGAGACAAAGTCTTCTTGAAAGTCTCGCTGTGGAAGAAAATACTCAGATTCGGTCGTAAAGGCAAATTGTGTCCGAGGTTCATTGGGCCGTATGAGGTAATAGAGTGTATTGGGCCAGTTGCTTATAGATTATCTTTGCCACCTGAGTTAGAAAAGATCCACAATGTGTTCCACGTTTCAATGCTTTGGAGGTATCGATCTAATCCTTCACATGTGATTTGTCCGTCTGAGATTGAAATTCAGCCTGATATGACCTATGAAGAAAAACCGATTCGCATTTTGACTCGTGAGGTTAAAGAGTTGCGGAATAAGAAGATTTCGTTAGTTAAAATATTGTGGCATAAGCATTGAGTTGAGGAAGCAACATGGAAGCCAGAGGGTACAATAAGAGAATGTTATCTGAACTTATTCATCAGTAAGATTTTCGGAAACGAAAATCGCTAAGGGGGAGAGTTGTAACAGCCCGATTTAGACCCTAATCGGAACGATGGTTTTGGGACTACGAATTCGAGTCAGAAAAATATTTTTAAATTATTTTCAATGTTTATTATGTGTGAATTTATATCTTTAAAAATTTCATGATTTAATTTTGTCCTTTAGGTGCCCGATTAAATAAAAGGACTTAATCACGTGAAGTGAAAATTAGGTGGTTATTTCTAAAAGGGGCTAATTCGCACTTGACTTTTAAAATAGAAGCCTTTAAGAAGTAAATAGCCCAATATCAAATGAAGTGGACGGTAGTGGGCATGATATATGTGATTTTATAATTTATGTACTAAGGTTAAAAAGATAAAATAATAATAAGTAATATATATGTTATAATATATGATAATTAAACAAAGTGCTGATATTATTTCCACCATAGCCGAATATAAACAAAAGAAAAGAAATAGGAGAAGTTAGGTTCGACCATCTTCCAAGCTAAAATCAAGGTTGTTCTTTGTCAGTTTTTGATAATTTCTACGTTTTTGAGATCGTTGCTTCGAGTACTACAAAACCCAATTTTTAATTTTTTATTTTGATGAATATTTTGAATTGTGCCATTGTTGATAACTTGTGATTTTTGTTGTTTGATGATGAAAAATGAAAAATATATTTTAGATTAACATATTTTGTATTGGAATTTTTGATTATTTTGAGTAATTAGGACTTAATTGCAAAAATAATAATTTGAGGAACTAAAATGTGAAATTTATAAAATATATGGACCTATATAGGCATGGGTACCATTCGGCCTAACATGGGTGTTTTGAAATTTTGTGTATTTTGTGTTTTGTGCAATAGGGACTAAATTGTAAAAAAATTGTAAATGTTAGGGGTAAAATGGTAATTTGCCTATTTATGTGTTTTTGGACTAAATTGAATGAAAATATGTTTGAATGAGCTTAATTTGAATATATTCAGATCAAGAACCAAAGAAACTGGATTTGGATCGGGGAAAAACGAAAGTTGTCGACTAGCAGCCCTGTCCCATTTTACGATGTCCGAGGTAAGTTTATAAGCAAATAGACGTGTTTATTGGTAATTTAATGTTATATTTACATGTTATTATGAAATGTTAGACACTAAATATACTATGGTCGAATATGATTAAATGTGGTTACTACACTTTCGAGTTAAATTCGACTGAGTTACGACGTCCGAAAGCCCCGTATGAACCTTAGGAATAGTTAGGATACATATGTCATGGCATAGGATTCCGATATGTGTGTGCGAGTAAGTCCATGGCATCGATTTGTGATTCTGATGTGTGTTTACGAGTAGGACCCTGTCTAGGACAGTGGCATCGAAATGTGTTTACATGTAAGACCATGTCTGGGACGTTGGCATTGTACGATTTATGTGATTATCTGAGTGTCCTTTCCAATTCTGAATGGTTCATCGGGCAAAGGTAATCGTGTACGGATTGTATAATGTGAGCTAAATGGTCAGGTATAAGTTAACTTGATATCTATTTAAGATAAGGTAAGAAAGAACTATTGTTATGTGCTGTAAATCATGTACAATGCAAATGAAGAATTTATGGGTATTGATATGTGAATTCGGCTTGTGAATGAATAATTTGCATAACATTGAAATGTTATTTAAAATGTGTATATAATATTTGTATATTCTGCTACTTAAGTATTAAGTATACATGAGATGTTATTAGTTGATTCTTACGTTGCACAAAAGAAGAAATGGATCTGTGGTTATTATGACTATTAGGTTTGGAAGTTGATTTATATTGCATTAAATGATTATATATGTATTCGGCATAGGTGGTTAATAATGTTAATGCAATTCGTTTAGTTAATATAAGTCAATTATGATAATGAGTTGTTTATTTGCTAATGACTTACTAAGTTGTGGTAGCTTACTCTATGTATTATGTTACTCTGTTTTATAGATTTGTTTTTGGAAGTCAGTTGCAAGCTCGGGGATTGTCAGCCAAGTTCATCACACTGTCTACTGCTTTGGTGCCTTTAAGCTAAACTTAAATTATGGCATGTATAGGCTGGGATGTGTTTTTGAAATGTTAAAATTTGGATATGTAAAATTTAAGCCATGCGAAAATGGCTTACTTCCAAGTTTGGTTTTTAATTGTGCTTGATTGTAGTTTAAAATGTGTTAGTTTTTATGTTATGAAATGGGAATGAAAAACATAGGTGATGGATAGTAGATATTTTGGAATGGATGAGTAGTGATATGAGTTTGAATATTAAAAATGGATTACGAGCTTGAAAGTGGCATAAATGAATTGGCCATAATTAATATTTATTTGGTTTGGATATGTTTTATATTAAAAATGTATGCAGGTGAATATGATTATTTTGATTAGTTTTGACCTAATGTGTTCTTAGATTAATTGTTTGATGTGTTAGGTATGATAATTTGTTGATGGAAACTTTGATTGTATATGTGATTTTGAATAATATGTTAGGTCATGGTATAATTATTTGTACTTGTTTAAGGACTAATAATTGTTTCGAACATGGTATTTACATATATAAAATTGAATCAATAATTAGCTAATTTGACTTGGTTGTACGGATGAGAGAATACTTATATTATATTTTAGCTAATTAACAAAATAGGTATAGTTGATAAATGGTTTAATGTAAAGTTTGGATTAGATGCTCATTTAAGACAAAAATGTTTGAAGTAAGGTGGTTAGTAATTTAGACATGATCAATGTTCGTTCCTAAGTATAAAACCTATGTATTTAGTAATGTATATGTTCGGTTATCATGACAAGGCATATCTTTGAGTCATAAAGAATAGTTTAATAAATGAACCATTACTTGGTATTAATATGCACAAATATACGACACTATTTAGGATAGCCACTTTGAAAATATATTTGTTAAGACATGTGTTTGAACAATGTTTTGATATGTGATTGTTAGTATAAATTAAATTATTAGTGGACATTTAAATGAAGCTAGAGCTTGGAAATGAGTAATGATTTCTTTAATAAATTTAAGAGTCAGTATATATACACTTGCATTATAATAATTGGATTATTCATTTAGGTGTATAATTTATCTTTGTTAAGATCGGCATATGCTTTAATGTTATAAATATTATATTTCATATTATTGCTTATAAATGATATGATTGCATATAGGTATGATATTAAATGTTTCAAAATTAAGAGTTATGTTAGTTTGTAATATATATAAATATATATATAGAGAGAGATCTTCGAAACTTATTCATGTGTACATATATGTATGACTGTACAGAAATGTGTTTTATTCTGTAATGCCTTATGACCCTGTTTCAGTGATGGATACGGGTTAGGGGTGTTACATTACCCATATAGTGGACTTGTTTCTCATCGGTGCTAGGGTTGAAGGGTGGATAATCTGTGTTGTGCACTCCTCAATTTGAATCAAACCTCATCACTGGATGTACCAGAGTAGAACCATACAAACCATCAATATTTTTATTTAAAAGTTCTACCTGATTGGATAACATAGTGACCGCGTCGAGGTTGAAAACACCAACTGCTTTTGTCAGCTTCGTTCTCATGACTTGCCACTGATAGTTATTCAGTGACATCTCTTCAATAAATTCATAAGCCTCTTCAGGTGTTTTGTTGTTTAAAGTTTCACCGGCGGCTGCGTCGATCAGTAGCCTTGTTGAGGGGTTCACACCTTTGTAAAAAGTTTGAACTGCAGCCATAGAGGTAACCCATGGTGAGGGCACCTTCTCAATAAGTCCTTATATCTCTCCCATGCATCATAAGAGTTTCTAGATCCATCTGCACAAAAGAAGAGATATCATTTCCCAATTTAGTCGTTTTAGCCGACGAAAAATATTTAAGCAAAAATTTTTCGGTCATTTGTTCCCAAGTGGTGATTGACCCTCGTGGTAACGAGTTCAACCACTATTTAGCCTTATTCCTCAATGAAAAGGGAAACAACCGAAGGTGAATGGCATCGTCAAAAATGCCATTGATCTTAAAAGTGTTACAGAATTCCAGAAAATTTGCTAAATAAGTGTTTGGATCCTCATCTTGCAAACCATCAAACTGAACAAACTGTTGTATCATCTGAATCGTGTTAGGTTTCAGTTCAAAATTATTTGCAGCAATAGCAGGTCTAACTATACTCGATTCAGTTCCTATTAAATTAGGTTTAGCATAATCATACATAGTACGCGGAGCAGGATTTTGATCTACTGGATTTGCAGCAACCACAGGAGGTAGCAGATTATTCTAATTATCAGCCATCTTCTCGGTTGTGGTGTGAATATCGTCCTCTTGCCCTTCATCTATGTATTGTAGGGTTCGCCCTATTTCTCTTCGGTTTCTGCGAGCTGTGCTTTCGATCTCACTGTCAAAAAGAAAAGGTCCTGACGGGATATTCCTAGTCATAAACTATAAAAACCTGCCAGGAGCAAATTAAAGAAAAACATAGAAAAAAATTAAAACTAAAAACAATAAATTGCAAAAAAAGTAAAGATGGCTAAAGTAATAAAAATCAAATGTTCCTAATATCTTAGTCCCCGGCAACAGTGCCAAAAACTTGATGGTCGTAAAACTAACTAAAAATTCGACTAAGGCAAGAGCACCTATCGAACAGTAGTATAATTATGGTCAGACCGGAAATATCGTATCCACGAGGACTAAAAGTACTAGTAATTATTATCTTTTTATTATCTAGCCTAAAAATTAAGAGAATGTTTTATCTAAACTAATTATCTAATTAACTAAGATTACGGTAGAGGTTAAAGTTGGAAAATACTTTCTAGAAAACCGATGGAGAAGACAATACCCAAGAAAGAATCCACCTAGACTTCACTTATTATCTTTGAATTAGACGATTTATTCACTTGACTTAATCCTTAGAAATCCCTGATTTATGTTAATATCTCTTTCGAGACTAAAAACAACTGACTCTAGGTTGATTAATTGAAATCTCTTTCTAATTAAATCCCCTATTGTCGCATTAACTCGATCTATGGATTCCCTTATTAGATTTGACTCTAATCTGGCAGATTTATGTTGTCTTATCTCTAGGATTGCATGTAACTTCGCTTAATTATGAATGATCTACTCTTAAACAGGGGCTTTTCCTCCACTGAATAAGCACATCAAAAACTTGAATTAATATCCTGGAATATTAAAGTAAGGGTTAAATTCACAATTAAGAATAAGAAAAAATATTTATCATATAACTCAAATAATAATAAGATCCGTCTTAGGTTTTATCTCCCTTAGGTATTTAGGGATTTTAGTTCATAATAATAATGGAAAAAATCTCAAAGTTTGGAAAACAACAAAACATAAAGAAACCCAATGAACTTCTAGGAAATTAGATGGAAATCTTCAGCCTTGACGTAGATCCTGCCTCCGAGGTGATTCCGATGGCTATCCTTAGGTATTTTTTGCTTCCTACTCTGCATCTCTCCCCCTTTTATCCTCTTCTAGGGTGTTTATATAGACTTTGGAATGCCCAAAATAACCCCAAAATTACCCTTTTTCGAATAGAATTAGACTTAGGTTTAACAGGGACACGACTGTGTGCCATACCCGTATGAAAGTGCTCAAGCCATGTGTAATTCTGAGTTGGTTTTTAGTTGACACGGCTATGACACACGGGCGTGTGGCCTGCCCGTATGTCACACACATGTAACACCCCAAATCCGGCCCAGACGTTATGGCCGAATTCAACGTGCCACATGGAAAATGTTGCTAAAGGAGTTACGTTTTATCTAAAAATCTCTCTTAGGGTTTAAAGGATGTTTTTGTTTTAAGTTTAAGTGAATGGAAGCAAGCACCGGTAGGAAGCTTGAAAAAGAGGAGGTGAGGCTATTGGACTGCTTAAGTACCAAGCTCTTCCCAGATCCAATCCTAGACATGCACACATCCATTGCCACACTTAAAGCATGTAACTTGTTCACGAACATCAAATTTAGTTTAAGTCTATTTAAAATATTTATTTCCTTTTTAAAACATTACATTGCGGAAGCTTTGCTCGGTTATCGTGACATTTTGAAAACAAGAAACTTTTATAAATCTTGCCCTAGTGCTAACCAGTTTAATAATCCAAAATAAAAATAATTAAAAGAGCGGCCTTATTACAACTTTAACCAGAATAAAAATAATCAAAAGTAAAATGCGAACTTATTTAAAAACCAGAAATTAATCTTCGTGGCCACTCTGAATCCGGCCCAGCTCCAAGTCTACCAACTAGGGCTCACCTGCAAGGATAGAAGAGAGAGGGGTGAGTTTGGAAAACTCAGTGTGTACGGAAACCCATCCAAGCCCAAGTCAGCTCAAGCCCATTGGGCTTAAGCCCCATTTAGATAACAGTAAGTACCAGACCGAAACCCTTTTCAGAATACAGTAAACTGGGCCTTAGCCCCTTTTCAGATAACAGTGTGGCCCACAGGCCCAATTCTAGAACAGAGCAGATATATATGTGTATACAAGCCCAACCCAGCCTATAGCCAACCGCTACACTCCACCCGTGCCAGCCCTATACTCCATGTGGGGAATATCTCAACCCACCCAGCCCTACACTTCACAGTTGCAGCTTTGCTGCTCAATTATTGGTAAGTTGAGGCAAAGTCTCCAGTACGTGGACAAGCCACTTTCAGTACTTCCTTCATCAATATCCCAGTCCCATGCATCAGATAATAATAATAACATGGCATGCAGTAATAATAACAGTCAAATCATGCATTCTGATCAACCTATTTATCAATTTTAAGCAGTTTTATTTCCACAGTCTAACAGAACATATTTATTGCTCATTTCTTTATTATCTTACCCATATGGACCCGTAAGCCCATTGGGCCCAGTTTTAGCCTGTCGAGGCCCAATTACCGAAGTACACAAAATTTCACATACGACTACCTTACCACTTTGCGATGCCAGATCTAATAATTTCTAAACGTCTTGTGAGCACTCGCACACTCACAAGTCCATGAAATGCCAGAATTTCGGCATTTCAGCTTTTGCCCAATTGAACCATGAAAGGGGTTCGATACACACCTGTTTCGCGACGACTGCTACTGAGATCCCTTACGATGTCCTACAATGGATTTCCATAATTCTTAGATTGCAAACCACAACAACTAATCCCAATACTCACTTACTCATATTCGAACCATGTCCCTAAAAGCCTTTAAAATCTTACCTTTTTGCCGAACCAATGGCTAGATTCAAATCTGATTGCTCCAGTGATCCAAGCCTTCGATCCAACACTCAAGAAGACACTAATCACCAAAACAAATCATCAGTTAAAGACCCTTAAGGCCCTATTCCCAAATCGACAGCCTCCCTAGATTTTAGGAACTTTGGCTTTTTCTAACTTGTAAAATAAGACTAGATCTGAAGTGATGAGCACTTACCACTTATTCCTCTTTGATTTCTACGCAGATCTGATGTAGATCTATCCTTTAGACGATGGTAGAACTTGAATCCAGAAGATTTGAAGTTTCGGCTATAAACCCCTAAATCTGTGGTGTTTCGGCTTTTTAAGTGATGAAGAAGATGATGATTTGGGGCTATAACCTTGAAGTGATGTTGCCGACAGATACTAAGGGTTTAGAGAAGATGAATGTTGATCAAAAGGAACAAAAATACTGAAGGATTTGGCTTTGGAGAAATCGACACAAGTAGTGAGTTTTCAAGATTTCGGCTTTTTAATGGCGATTGGTGATGAAGGTTTAATGGAGGATAGGATCGGCAGAGGAGGTGGATAAGATGGTCGGAAGATTTTGGCTAGAAGGAGAAACATAAAGGAAGAGAAAACATGGAGGAAAAGAGAAGAAGAAAATTCGGCACAATGAGAAAAAGACTTGTGTTTTTGGCTTTTTGTGAGAATTCAGAGAAGATGAAAGAAAGCTTTCAGGTGGCTAACCCTAATTCTCCAAGACAAAAAAAGAAAAGAACCTAACCCTAATATCAACTAAAGCAATTGGCCCAACCTTCCTAAGGCCCTAGCTGAAATTCACTTGAGTGATCACCTGCCCAGTACATGCGTAAAAATTAAAAAAATAACAATATGCCTACCTTACAACTTGAACCCTGGACCTCCAATTCCTTCCTAGGTGCCACTTTTTTAGGAACTTAGTGGCGTCACCTTGCCACTTTACCAAGGCCTTATTTGTGTCATAACTTACGCAGTTTTTCTTAAAAGCCCACTTAACCAAATCTCCTCTGCACTTAAAAATCCAACCTTGATATTTAACCGCATTTAACTTAGGCTTGGGCCTTCTAAAGGCCCTCTAACACAATTAAACATAATACCAATATTCAGAGCACGAAAATTTTAAAATTTACCAAGAATCACAAAAACCCAATAAATCCCAAAAATCAGGGCGTTACAGCTCTACCCCCTTAAAGAAATTTCGGCCTTGAAACTTACCTGATCCAAATAAATGAGGGTATTTCTGACTCATAGTCTCTTCTGACTCCCAAGTAGCCTCCTCCCTTCCATGATTGCGCCACAATACCTTTACCAACGGAACCGACTTCCTTCTTAAAACTTTAACCACTCGATCTAAAATTTGCACGGGTTCCTCCTCAAAGGTCAAATCAGTCTTTACTTCAATCTCCTCTACTGGCACAACATGTGAAGGATCCGATCGATATCGTCTTAACATAGACACATGAAAGACGTCATGGATTCTGTCCAACTCTGGTAGTAACTCTAACTGGTATGCTACTGGCCCTACCCATTTAAGAATCCAATAAGTCCCTATAAACCGCGGACTCAGTTTGCCTTTCTTGCCGAACCTCAAGATCTTCTTCCAAGGTGAAACCTTCAAGAAAACCATATCCCCAATAGTAAACTCAATCACTTTGTGCTTCAGATCCGCATACGACTTCTGTCTATCAGACGCCTCCTTTAATCGATCCCTTATCAACTTAACTTTACTTTTAGTATATGCCACTAATTCCGGTCCAAGCACTTGCCATTCACTCAACTCTTTCCAACACGTAGGCGTACAACATCTTCACCCCTAAAGTGCCTCATATGGAGCCATCTGAATACTTGTTTGATAGCTGTTGTTGTATGCAAACTCCGCCAATGGCAAGTAGTCCTCCCCACTACCGCGAAAATTGATGATACAACCTCTCAACATATCTTCCAAAACTTGAATAACCCTTTCCGACTGTCCATCGGTCTGTGGGTGAAAAGCAGTACCGAAATTCAATCGTGTACCCAACGTTTCCTGCAACTTCTGCCAAAATCGAGATGTAAACCTAGGGTCTCAATCAGAAATAACCGACACTGGCAACCCATGCAGTCGCATTATCTCCGCCACATATAACTTGGCCAACTTTTACAGTGAGTAATCAGTACGAACAGGCATGAAATGGGCAAATTTCGTTAACCTATCCACAACTACCCACACTGAATCTTTCTTGGTGAGTGTCAAAGGTAGCCCACTCACAAAGTCCATAGTTACTCTCTCCCATTTCCATAGCGGAATTTTCACCGATTGCAGTAATCCAGAAGGCAATTGGTGCTCAGCCTTAACTTACTCGTACGTCAGACATTTCCCAACAAATTCAGTCACCTCTCGTTTTAATCCAGGCCACCAGTACACCTTTCGCAGATCTCGATATAACTTATTTCCTCCAGGATGCATGGCACAGGGTCCACCATGAGCCTCTTTTAGAATTAACCGCCTCAATTCAGGGTCCTTCGGATTACAAACTCTTCCACGAAAGCACAGAACTCCGTCGATATTCAGTCCAAAATCCTCATTCTCACCATTCTTAACTTGCCAAAACCAAAGAACTAATGAATCATCCTTCAACTATTTTTCTTTAATCTGTTCAGTCCAAGTAGGTCTCACTTGTAATTCTGCCAATAGACTTCCATCGTCGAACAGGCTCAAACGTGCAAACAAGGCTCTCAAATCAGTAACAACCCTTCGACTTAACGCATCAGCCACCACATTAGCCTTACCTGGGTGGTACTCAATCGAACAGTTGTAATCTTTAAGCAACTCTACCCATCTTCGTTGCCTAAGGTTTAACTCATTCTGAGTCAACAGATACTTTAGGCTCTTATGGTCTGTGTATATGATACATTTTTCTATATATAAGTAATGTCTCCAGATTTTTAACGCAAAAATCACTGCTGCTAGCTCCAAATCGTGCATAGGGTAGTTCACTTCATGAGGCTTAAGCTGTCGCGATGCATAAGCGACCACCTTACCCTCTTGCATCAGTACGCATCCTAACCTCACATGCAACGTATCGCTGTACACAGTGAAGTCCTTCCCAGACTCCGGTTGAATCAATACTGGCGCTTTAGTCAATACCTTTTTCAACTGTTCAAAAGCTTTTTGCTGTTTCTCGGTCCATATAAACGGTACTCCTTTCCTTATGAGTTTTGTTAAGGGTGCTGCCATCACAGAGAAACCTTCCACAAACCTTCTGTAGTATCCTGCCAACCCTAGGAAACTCTGAATTTCTGACACTGACCTAGGTGGCTTCCATTCCAGAATTGCTTCAATTTTACAAGGGTCCACCTTAATCCCCTCGGCAGAGACCACATGCCCTAAGAAGGTTACCTCCCTCAACCAGAATTCACACTTGCTGAACTTCGCATAGAGTTCTTTCTCCCTTAACACTTGCAGTACAATGCAGAGATGCTTATCATGTTTCGTTTCTGTTTCAGAATACACTAGGATATCGTCAATAAAGACGACTATGAACCGATCTAAGTAAGGTTGGAATACTCGATTCATCAGATCCATGAAAGCTACAGGTGCGTTCATCAACCCAAACGGCATAACCAGAAACTGGTAATGACCATATCGAGTTCTGAATGCTGTCTTATGAATATCCACTTCCTTTACCCTTAGCTGATGGTATCCAGAACGAAGATCAATTTTGGAAAATACCGAAGCTCCCCTAAGCTGGTCAAACAGATCATCAATCCTTGGTAGTGGATACTAATTCTTAATCGTCAGTTTGTTCAACTGGCGATTATCGATGCACATGCGCATCGTTCCGTCATTTTTCTTCACAAACAGGACCGGTGCTCCCCATGGAGACACACTAGGTCTAATGAAGCCTCTATCCAACAACTCTTGGATTTGAGCTTTTAGTTTCATTAACTTATTCGGTGCCATCCTATAGGGTGCGATGGATACTGGAGTCGTTCCAGGCAGCAAATTGATTCCAAACTCAACTTCCTGATTCGGAGGTAATCCAGGAAGCTCTTCTGGGAAAACATCCCAGAATTCCCTAACAGTTCTGATGGTCTCCACAGTCAGATCCTTAGTTTTAGCTTGGCTTATAAAAGACAAATATGCCTCGCATCCCTTACGCATTAGTTTTTCAGCCCTCAAGGCCGATACTACATTGGACAAGTAGTCTCTTCGTTCTCCAATAATTGTTACCTCTTCACCCTTGACAGTCCTTAATAGCATCCTCTTAGCTACACAATCTAGAGTTGTCCTATGCTTGGTCAACCAATCCATCCCTAGGATCAAATCAAATTCTTCGAATGGTAACTCCATCAAGTCTCCACAGAAAATCCTGCCTTGAATCTCTAAAGGCACCTCCCTGAAGAGTTTCTCTACCTTAACTGAGTGACCTAAAGGACTTATCACTGTTACCCCACACACAGTCTCCTCAAACCCAAAAATGTTATATGCAACATACGAGTGAGTTGACCCCACATCAATTAAAGCAGTATAAGGTACGCAAGAGATAAAAACGCATCAGCTTATGACATCAAAAGGCCACCCTCTTCAAGCGCGAAGAGCAAAGATATACCAAAGTCGGGCCGATGAGCCTCAAAGATTACTAGTACCCCTGCCAGGTGCCCCACGTCCACGACCATTTCCACCGCGACCTTGTCCACAACCTCTCGGTAGTGGCGATCCACTTCATGCTGGTTGGACCGGTTGTATAGCCCCTAGCTCAGCCACTTGAGCCTGAGCTGACCTCCTAAGACAATCCTTGATCCTATCCTCCTTTGACCCACAACGAAGACAAGCCCCAGAACGCTTCTAGCACTCCCCTAAATGCATTCTACCACAATCTCCACAAGCTTGTGGTCTAACTGTGTTCACCAGAACTATTCGAACTGGTTCCTCCATCCTAGCTCTCTTAACATTTCGGTTTGCAGCACCAGCTGGTCCAGCATCCCTCCTAAATCGGTTTCAATCTCTATCGCGGTTGTTTCATTCGGTTTACTTCACCTCTTCGGCTATCTTAGCCTTCTTAACCAGTGCAGCAAAATCACGTTCTCTCTGCGGAGCTATGAGCACCCTTAGCTCATCCTTGAGGCTATCCTCAAAACGAACACTGCGCTCATATTCGGTGGAGACGATGCCACTAGCGTACCGGCCCAATCGTAGAAAATCTGCCTCATATTCAGCAACGATCTTACTACCCTGAGTCAGGTTCAGGAATTCCTTTCTTCGTGCATCCACATAGCTAGCTCCGACATACTTCGCCTTGAAGGACTGCTTAAACAGCTCCCATGTTACCCTCTCAGCTGGGGTACCCTCTCTCACAGTGCTCTACCATTGATACGCCTCGTCCTGCAGCAACGACATCGCTCCTTTTAATTTCTGCTCCACTAAGCAGTCCAGATCATCCATAATCCACTCCGTGGCTTCCATCCAGTACTCAACCACATTTGGGGCTACTCTAAATACACCCCTAAAAACTTTCGCTCCGTTGGCCCAGAGTCACTCAGAAATGGACCCCCTATTAATGGGCCCGACATTAGCTCCGGCCACCCTTTCCAAAACTCTCAGCATGGCCTGGGACAAAGCGTCGTCCCCTGTGGCCCGATCATACGGCCTATTTTCATCCACCGGTGGTGGTCGTGCCTCGCCAGCTGGTATGTGCTCGAAAGACGCAGATCCGGCTTGAGTACTACCTCAGCCTCGACCACGGCCTCTTCCCCGAAAAGCTCTCGTACTCATATCGATTTATCTGATTACAAATTTTATATCATTAGATTACTGTTTCCACTATTTATTACAGAATGTCTTATGAACAGATAAAGTTTTAGAGTTGTTCTTGCGCAACAGCAGTTTAACTACTGTCTCAGCTTCCTAGGACTTAGTTTACCCTACAGTCTCAGTTTTACTACCCTATCTATTAGCTATAGTGTTTAGTACAGTTCAGTATATATATATAGGGCAGAAAAATACTTACAGACTTGGTGCCGGGGATTCAGTGTGCCACTTCTTCAGAAATCAAAAATTCAAATTTATTCTTTGTGTATTTTAAAACAAAATTTAAAATAATAATTTTTTTCTAACATTTCCACAAAATCAATTTCAATGTTTTTCCATGGAACTAAATTTTAAAATTTTATAAAAATGTTTAGACCCGATCCACAGTCAAGTTGTTGCAACTTGACTCTGATACCACTAAATGTAACACCCTAAACCTGGCCCAGACGTTATGGCCGAATTCAGCGTGCCACATGGAAAATGTTGCTAAAGGAGTTACGTTTTATCTAAAAATCTCTCTTAGGGTTTAAAGGATGTTTTTGTTTTAAGTTTAAGTGAATGGAAGCTGTGCACCAGGTAGGAAGCCAGAAAAGAGGAGGTGAGTCTATTGGACTGCTTAAGTACCAAGCTCTTCTCGGATCCAATCCTAGACATGTACACATCCATTGCCACACTTAAAGCATGTAACTTGTTCACGAACATCAAATTTAGTTTAAGTCTATTTAAAATATTTATTTCCTTTTTAAAACATTACATTGCGGAAGCTTTGCTCGGTTATCGTGACATTTTAAAAACAAGAAACTTTTATAAATCGCGCCCTAGTGCTAACCAGTTTAATAATCCAAAACAAAAATAATTAAAAGAGCAGCCTTATTACAACTTTAACCAAAATAAAAATAATAAAAAGTAAAATGCAAACTTATTTAAAAACTAGAAATTAATCTTCGTGGCCACTCTGAATCCCGCCCAGCTCCAAGTCCACCAACTAGGGCTCACTTGCAAGGATGGAAGAGAGAGGGGTGAGTTTGGAAAAATCAGTGTGTACGGAAACCCATCCAAGCCCAAGTCAGCTCAAGCCCATTGGGCTTAAGCCCCATTCAGATAACAGTGAGTACCAGACCGAAACCCTTTTCAGAATACAGTAAACTGGGCCTTAGCCCCTTTTCAGATAACAGTGTGGCCCATAGGCCCAATTCCAGAACAGAGCAGATATATATGTGTATGCAAGCCCAACCTAGCCTATAGCAAACCGCTAAACTCCACCCGTGCCAGCCCTACACTCCATGTAGGGAATATCTCAACCCACCCAGCCCTACACTCATCAGTTGCAGCTTTTTTGCTCAATTATCGGTAAGTTGAGGGAAAGCCTCCAGTACGTGGACATGCACTTTCAATACTTCCTTCATCAATATCCCAGTCCCATGCATCAGATAATAATAATAACATGGCATGCAGTAATAATAACAGTCAAATCATTCATTCTGATCAACCTATTTATCGGTTTTAAGCAGTTTCATTTCCACAGTCTAACAGAACATATTTATTGCTCATTTCTTTATTATCTTACCCATATGGACCCGTAAGCCCATTGGGCCCAGTTTTAGCCTGTCGAGGCCCAATTATCGAAGTACATGAAATTTCACATACGACTACCTTACCGCTTTGCGATGCCAGATCTAATAATTTCTAAACGGCTTGTGAGCACTCGCACACTCACAAGTCCATGAAATGCTAAAATTTTAGCATTTCGACTTTTGCCGAATTGAACCATGAAAGGGGTTCGATACACACCTGTTTTGCGACGACTACTACTGAGATCCCTTACGATGCCCTACAATGGATTTCCACAATTCTTAGATTGCAAACCACAACAACTAATCCCAATACTCACTTACCCATATTCGAACCATGCTCCTAAAAGCCTTTAAAATCTTACCTTTTTTGTCAAAACCAATGGCTAGATTCAAATCTGATTGCTCCAACGATCCAAGCCTTCGATCCAACACTCAAAAAGACACTAATCACCAAAAGAAATCATCGGTTAAAGACCCTTAAGACCCTATGCCCAAATCGACAGCCTCCCTAGATTTTGGGGACTTCGGTTTTTTCTAACTTGTAAAATAAGACTAGATCTGAAGTGATGAGCACTTACCGCTTATTCCTCTTTGATTTCTACGTAGATTTGATACAGATCTATCCTCCAAACGATGGTAGAACTTGAATCTAGAAGATTTGAAGTTTCGACTGTAAACCCCTAAATCTATGGTGTTTCGACTTTTTAAGTGATGAAGAAGATGATGATTTGAGGCTATAACCGTGAAGTGATGTTGTTGACATATACTAAGGGTTTAGAGAAGATGAATGTTGATCAAAAGGAACAAAAATATTGAAGGATTTGGCTTTGGAGAAATCAGCACAAGTAGTGAGTTTTCAAGATTTCGGCTTTTTAATGGCAATTGGTGATGAAGGTTTAATGAAGGATGGGATCGGCAGAGGAGGTGGATAAGATGGTCGGAAGATTTCGGCTAGAAGGAGAAACATAAAGGAAGAGAAAACATGGAGGAAAAGAGAAGAAGAAAATTCAGCACAATGAGAAAAAGACTTGTGTTTTTGGCTTTTTGTGAGAATTCAAAGAAGATGAAAGAAAGCTTTCAGGTGGCTAACCCTAATTCTCTAAGACAGAAAAAGAAAAGAACCTAACCCTAATATCAACTAAAGCAATCGGCCCAACCTTCCTAAGGCCCTAGTCGAAATTCACTTGAGTGATCACATGCCTAGTACATGCCTAAAAATTAAAAAAATAACAATATGCCTACCTTACAACTTGAACCCTGGACCTCTAATTCCTTCCCAGGTGCCACTTTTTTAGGAACTTAGTGGCGCCACCTTGCCACTTTACCAGGGCCTTATTTGTGTCATAACTTACGCAGTTCTTCTTAAAAGCCCACTTAACCAAATCTCCTCTTCACTTAAAAATCCAACCTTGATATTTTACCGCGTTTAACTTAGGCTTGGGCCTTCTAAAGGCCCTCTAACACAATTAAACATAATACCAATATTCAGAACACGAAAATTTTAAAATTTACCAAGAATCACAAAAACCTGAAAAATATCAAAAATCAGAGCGTTACAACAGGGGCATGTGGTTCACCCGTGTGGATGTGTCTGGGCCGTGTGAAACGCTGATTTAGGCCCAATTACTCTGTTTTTGGCCCATTTCTCGCTCTTTTTTTATCCTAAGCTTTCCTGAGTATAAAACATGAATTTAAAGGATAAGGAGCATCGAATTCAATAAAACCAAGGAAAAATCATCCATAAATATGCCAAGTATGGGGTAAAAATTGTATATATTACGGTTTATCAGGTAGACAAGGCTACATGGGAGCCTGAAGAGGCTATGCGAAAATAGTACCCAAATCTCTTCACAGGTAAGATTTTCGGGGACGAAAATCCCTGAAGGGGGAGAAATGTAACATCCCGAAATAGGGCCTAAACGGAACAGTGGTTGTGAAACCACAAATTCGAGATAGAAAAGTTTATTACGATTAATTTTATGATTTACCGAGTGATTAGATGCATGTATTAGAATACCGATAAGAAATTTCAGTGATTGCATGTCCGATTTGCATATTAGGGCTTAATTGTAAAAGTTGATAAATATGAGTTCTAAATTCTAAGGATTAAATTGAAGTGTATAATTGAAGTAGAGGTCCTTAAATGGTAATTAGACCATTAGGTTTTCATGGACAAAAATGGACATACATAGATAAAAATAACTAAAATTTTAATGAAGGGTATTTTAGTCATTTGGTAATTAAAAGATTAAAAAAGGGAAAAAGATGACAAAAATGTGCTCATCTTCTTCATTAGGCTGAAATTTCAAGGGTTCTCCATAGCTAGGGTTTGTTTCAAGCTTCCAAGCTCCATAGTAAGTGATTCTAAGCCCCGTTTTTAATGTTCTTTACGTTTTTGGAGTCCCGGTAACTTGATTAAGTTTATTTTGGAAAAATATTTGGAAAAATACCCATAGGTGAAATGAGTTTATTTTGATGTTTTATGGTAAAACATGAAGCCTGAAATTGTGTTAAACAACTTTTTCTAAGCGATTTTACGAGAAAACGAGTAAAACGACATAATCGGTAAAAATACCTAATGTTCATAAGTACATGTTAGAGTGAGAATTTGATGTTGTCATAGAAGGGAAAAATGACCAGCATGTCATAAAACATAAGAAAATAGGATGAAGTTTAATTTCCGAGCCTTGGGGCAAAAGTGTAATTTTGTCAAGTTTGAGTCAAAAACTGAGCTAAATTTGTTATTATAGATGAAGAAGAACTAAATCCAGAGTTAGATCAGGGAAAGAAAAAGATAGTAGACTAAATCAATATAGTTGATCATATTTTGTTTCGAGGTAAGTTTGCGGTAAATAAATGTAATATTCTGTTATTTTATGTTAATGTTGTTAATTTCCAGCATGTGTTTTATGAAATTATTCAAAGAAGACTCAAGCATGAATTGACGGAGAAGTAATTTCAGAAAGTCCTGGTTGAACCTTAGGAATATGTAAGATACAAATGTCATGACATTAGGGTTTAAGGATACCATGTAAGACCATGCCAAGGCATGGCAATTGGTAAGGTTTCTAAGGCAAGGAAATCATGTAAGACCATGTCAAGACATGGCATTGATAAGTTACTATAAGGCAAAGGTCCCATGTAAGACCAAGCCAAGGCATGGCATTGGTGAGTTCATAAGGCAGGGATACCATGTAAGACCATGTCGAGACATGGCAATGGTAAGTTTCAAAAGGATACCACGTAACACCATGACAAGTCATGGCAATGTTAAGGTACCTGTGTATCCTTAGTATTCCAAGTGGTTCAATGGGAAAATTTAAAGAGAATATCAAGGTAAGGTAAGGTAAGACGAGTTATACTAAAAAAGTAAGACAAGTTCATGCTAGAAGAGCAAAGGTAAGTATATAATGCTCATGTATGCTTGATAAGGAAAAAGGTAAGTAAAATGTATTAATAAATTTGATTAAGTAAGTAAGTATTTAAGTAAGTGAGTAAGTGAAGAAGTTTAAAAAATGTCTATGACAATTAATGAAGTTGCATTAAGTAGTATCATGCCAAGTAGTAAGATAATTCTTATGAATGTTGTTATCTATTTTGATGCAAACTTACTAAGCTTAATGCTTACCCCATTTATTTTCCTTCTTTTTATAGTGTTTTCAAGCTAACTCGAGGATCGTAAAGTACGTAGGAGGTCCAAGCACACTATCACAAGGATTATTTTGGTATAGCTAGACGTTTCATTTTGAGTATGGCATGTATAGCATCATAGCCATTTTGTGTGTATGATCTTGTGATATGGATAATGAATGGTGTGTAAATGCTTGATAATGATTATTATTGGAATGGCTAATCAAGGACATGTTTGGTGTTATGTATGCCTAAATGCTAGTTATTCCATGGAAATCATGAAAAAGGTGAAATTAGCTTTAAAATAGTATCAGACAGCAGTAATGATGTGAATTTGAAAACTCATTAAAAATAGTAGAAATGGATTTATATGGTGGATTATATATATAATTAAAGCTTATTAAGTCTATTTTCATATGAATGAAACAGAGTAAATAAAGGAGTTGTATTTTATGAGAAATTTAAATTTTGGTGAGACAGAGTCAGAGTGATTTCCGAATCCCCTGTTCTGACTTTAGAAATTCACTAAACATTGTACAAAAATAATTAGGAGTTATACTTTATATGAATAGATTCTTTATTGATTCTAATTTTAATATAAATAAACGGAATGGTTATTTGAATTCTTTACAGGGAGAAAGTTAATTCATAGTGAATAGAGGTCAGAACAGCCGAACACTGAAATAGGGGAAATTTTAACTAATAAACTGTACTAATTGGCTAGACCAAAAATTCTTAAACAAATATAGTAAGAAGATATATGAGTCTAGTTTCAAACAAAATTTACGTATTTTAATTTCAAGTTTTGTAACTCGATTTATGATTTATTTAGTGATTATGACGCAGATGGACAATTTATTTATGAAAGATGAAATAAATTGTTTTAATTTGTTTAAGTGATCGAAAAATTTTAATTGATTCCGGTTTGCTCCTGAACCGTTTCAATTTCATGTTTTAGGGTCTCGAGGACCCTTTTTAGGGACATATTGAATGAATGAAACTAAATTAATTTTAAATGCAAATTTTTATGCCCCGAATTAGTAAGCTAAGTCCAGTAACGCCTCGTGTTTGACTCCGGCGACGGTCTCGGGTAAGGGGTGTTACAAAAAGGGTTCGTAAGACTGAGCTTTTCACCTTGGGGTGCTCTCGTATTATTCGTGAAAAAGAAAGACGGATCAATGAGGTGACTATTAAGAATAAGTATCCCTTGCCAAGGATTGACGATCTGTTCGATTAGTTGAGGGGAGCCGCTGTATTTTCAAAAATAGATTTGAGATCAAGCTAGTACTAGTTACGAGTTAAGGAGGCAGATGTGCCTAAGACTGCCTTTAGGACGAGGTATGGTCACTATGAGTTTCTCGTCATGCCCTTTGGTCTAACAAACGCCCCAGCCACGCTTATGGATTTAATGAATCGAGTATTTCGACCGTACTTAGACAAGTCTGTAGTGGTATTCATTGATGATATTTTGATCTATTCCCAGAATAAGTCCGAGCATGCTAAACATTTGAGGACTGTTTTACAAACTTTATGAGATAAGCAACTTTATGCTAAGTTTAGCAAAAGCGAGTTTTGGCTTCGAGAGGTTGGATTCCTCGGTCATATTGTGTCGGGTGATGGCATCTGAGTTGATCCGAATAAAATTTTCGCTATTATCGAATAGAAGCCACCAAAGAAAGTGACAAAGGTTAGAAGCTTTTTGGGCTTAGAAGGTTATTACCGGCGCTTTGTAAATTGGTTTTCGATAATTGCTACTCCTTTGACAAGGTTACTGCAAAAAGACGTTAAGTTTGAATGGTCGGAAAAATGTCAGCAAAGTTTTGATAAATTGAAGACACTATTGACAGAAGCTCTAGTTTTGGTGCAACTCAAATCGAGAAAGGAATTTATGATTTTTAGTGATGCGTCCTTAAATGGACTGGGTTGTGTGCTGATGCAAGGGGGCAAGGTGATAGCCTATGCTTCGAGGCAGCTAAAACTACACAAGAAAAACTATCCAACTCACGATCTAGAACTTGCGGCCATAGTATTTGCCTTAAAGATCTGGAGACACCATTTGTATGGTGAAACTTACCGTGTATTCACCGATCACAAGAGCTTGAAGTACTTGATGACTCAAAGGGAATTGAACCTGAGACAGCGAAGGTGGCTAGAATTGATAAAGGATTATGAGCTGGTGATTGATTATCATCCTGGTAAGGCGAATGAGGTCGCCGAAGCGTTAAGTAGAAAGTCCTTGTTTGCATTGAGGGCTATGAACACGAATTTGGCATTATCTGATGATGGTTCAGTTTTGGAAAAATTGAGAGCCAGACCGACATTTCTCCAAGAGGTTTGCGCAGCTGAGATTAATGATAGTGACTTGCAAGTCAAAAAAGCACAGTGTGAAATGGGCATTGAGTCAAATTTTTGGGTTGATTGCAATGGATACTTGATGTTTCGAGATAGGGTCTCTGTACCCAAAGATAATGAACTCATTCAGAAAATTTTACGAGAGGTACATGATGGTCGCCTGTCAATTCACCCCGGAAGTACCAAGATGTATAATGATTTAAAGACCATGTACTGGTAGAATGGTATGAAAAGAGATATCTCTAAATTTGTATCGAAATGTTTGGTATGTCAACAAGTCAAGGCGAAATACCAAGTACCTTCGGGTTTATTACAGCCTGTGATGGTTCCTGAATGGAAGTGGGACAGGATCACCATAGACTTCGTGACTGGACTACTATTAACCCCGAAAAAGAAAGATGTTGTTTGGGTTATAATGGATAGGCTAACGAAGTCGGCTCACTTTATTCTTGTACGGATAGATTACTCTCTTGATAGATTGGCCGACTTATACATACCCGAGATTGTGAGATTACACGGGGTACTGTTGTCGATCATTTTAGATAGGGACCTGAGATTCACTATAAGATTTTGAAAGAAACTACAAGAAGCCTTGGGCACAAAGTTGAGTTTTAGTACGGTGTTCCACCCACAGACTAATGGTCAGTCTGAGTGGACGATTCAGACTCTCGAGGACATGCTACGGTGTTGCGTCCTTGAATTTCAAGGTAGTTGGGAAAAATACTTACCATTGGTAGAGTTCGCCTACTACAACAGTTTCTAGACGAGTTTAAAGATGGCATCTTATGAGGTACTGTATGGTCGAAAGCGCCAGAATCCATTGTATTGGACAGAACTTAAAGCACACCAGATTCACAGGGTTGATTTAATCAAGGAAACTAAAGAAAAATTTAAAGTGATCCGCGATTGTTTGAAAGTGGCATCGGATAGGAAAAAGTCATATGCCGACTTGAAAAGGAAAGAGATTGAGTTTCAAGTCGGAGATAAAGTATTCTTGAAAGTGTCTCCCTGGAAAAAGGTTTTGAGATTTGGCCAGAAAGGTAAATTGAGCCCGCGGTTTATCGGAACATACAGGATTACTTAACAAGTTGGGCCTTTAGCCTACCGGTTAGCTTTGCCATCTGAATTGGAAAAGATTCATGATGTATTCCATGTGTCCATGTTACGGA
Organism: Gossypium anomalum; assembly: GCA_025698475.1. Taxonomy (NCBI): domain Eukaryota; kingdom Viridiplantae; phylum Streptophyta; class Magnoliopsida; order Malvales; family Malvaceae; genus Gossypium; species Gossypium anomalum. The sequence goes on along the minus strand of CM046965.1, from coordinate 73,470,202 downwards.
GATATAGGTTGGACCCCTCACATGTGATTTCATCGACAGAAGTTGAGATTAGACCAGATATGACCTATGGTGAACAGTCGATTAAGATTTTGGCTCGAGAAGTCAAACAGTTGAGGAACAAGAACATAGCCTTAGTGAAAGTTTTATGGCATAGACATGGAGTGGAAGAAGCCACATGGAAACCTGAAGAAACCATGAGAAGTCAATATCCGAACCTGTTTACTAGTAAGACTTTCGAGGACGAAAGTCCCTAAGGGAGGAGGAAATGTAACATCCCAAAATAGGGCTTAGTCGAAATAGTGGTTTCGAGATCACAAATCCGACGTTAAAATATTTGTTTTATGATTTTTATGAGGTTTAGAATATGAAAATAAGCATGTGTTAAAGTTTCATGAAGAAATTCTAAGTATAAGGTGTCCAATTAGAAATTAAGGACCAAATTGAATAGATTGCAAATTGAATTCTAGAGGCAATTTACATGAAATTGCTTTATATTATTAATTATAAGGTCTTAAAGAGTAATTTACCTAATTTTTAAGTTTTTGGACAAAAATAGGCATACATGGAAAATTTTGGAAGTTTAGTAAGGAAGGGCATTTTCGTCTTTTGGTATTAAATAAAATAAAAAGGGAAAATGAAGGAAAAAATCAGCCATTCTTCTCCCTCTTGCTGTCGAAATTCCAAGGGACACCATAGCTAGGGTTTCTTCATTTTCCAAGCTCAATAGTAAGTGACTCCTAGCCTCATTTTTAATGTTCTTTGTATTTTTTAGATCCTTGTAACATGTTCTTTCCATTTCTACCCATATTTCAAGCTAGGGTTCATGTATGAAAAATGATCCATGTGTGACATGTATGTTCTTTGATGATTTATGAAATAATATGAAAGTTAGATGTATATTAAACATCTTTTTCTAAGTGATTTTCATGAAAAACCCTTAAAAGGACCTTTTTGAAAAAGATGCAAAATATGTGGTAGAAATGTTAAATAGAGGAAAATGTGGGCTGATATGAGTTTATAATACATTCAGCTAGGCTTGGGTAACCAAGGAATTTCATGTAGTTCATTTTACGAGCCTAGGGACTAAGTTGTGAAATTTTGAAATGTTAAGGGCTAAATGGTCATTTTGCCTGGGGTTGAAATTTAGGTCCGAAATAAGTAGCATGAGGTAATAATGATTTATTTTTATTGATATAGACCCCAAGGAGCCAATACCGGAGGTCGATCGTGGAAAACGAAAAGTTTCAGAGTATTCGAAATTAGATTACGAAAACATCTTCCAGATAAGTTTGGATGACTCGAATGTAAATTACTTTAAATACATTAAAAATGTATGATCATGTATGAATTGTATTAATGTTATTCAGTGTATGGAATTCATGAATAGTTGATTCTATAAGAAAATGTCCCGATTGAATGAAAAGGATTCCAATGGATTGTCCAAAAATGAATTGATGGTAAAAAGGATCTAGCCTGAACGGGTGTTCCTAATGTGATCTAGCCTCCCGAAGAATATGTGTGTTTTTATGGATTTAGCCTGGACTGGTAATTTAGATTCAAGCTCATTAGAGTACATGTCAATGAAAGGGATTTAGCCTAGACTAGTAATCTCGACATCTACTCTATGAGTTGTACTATGAGGGATTTAGCCTGGATTGGTAGTTCTGCCGTACGAGCGAAGTTCGCGGGAGTGCATATTTGTAATGATTGCTGGTATAAATTGACGAAAAAAGGGATACCCATCGAGATTCCAAGAAAATTCAATAGGACTAAAATGAGAAATAGAAATGGAAATTCTTGAATGGATGAGCTCATCAAATGTTAATGATATAATCTATTGACATGAACTAACTTGATATTTGAGTGGATGTGATAGGGGAATTATATCTATACTTGTTGGAGTGAATACCTAATATAAATGTATGCTAAATAACTAGTAAGTTTACTTTCCTGTTACCGAACTTACTAAGCATGTTAATGCTTACCCTTTTTCTTTTCCCATGTTTTTTAGAGCTCGTGGACTCGTGAATATTGGAAAATGGTTCGAGCATTGTCAACACTATCAACTTGTCTTACTTGGTATATAGAAACTTTTATTTTGTGATAATGGCATGTATAGGTGTTTTAGTCATTTTGTTATATGAGTCATTTGGCTAGCCAATGTAAGGGCTTGAATGATATGTTTATTCATTTTGTATATAGCCAAGGAATATGGCCCCTAACTGATGTAGGTTGTAACTAACTAATGTAGGTTGTAATCCTACTAATCATGCAAGTTTATATTTGAAATGTTTATGTGATGGTTAAATATGGTATATTATGAATGAACATGTGAAATGTGGCCAAATCACTTGGGAATGGTTGGGTCACAAATGGGCAATGAGTTATGAGTTACAAAATGAGCCAAGTCCAAAAATGTAATTGACGATACGGTAATCCTTAATTCAAAAAGGGTAACCTAGTATGTGCAAAACCAATGATATGAGGTTAACATGCAATAGACCAATTATGGTAGTATTTGAGCATATTTAAGCCATGATAAACATCATTGAGGTTTAGAAATAAGTGAGAATGCTATGGGTGACAAAAGACTTAGAAATAGCCTCTAAAATGGTCCACACGGATAGACACACGGGCATGTGGTACGGCCATGTGTCCCTGCACCTAAAATTTTTAAGTCAGAATGCATGGTAGTAAACACACGGGTAGAGATACGGCTGTGTGTCTCAACCGCGTGGAGGACACGGCCAAACGGCCTAGCACACGTGCGTTTGTCTTGGCCGTGTGTCCCTAAATGCATGATGACTTCTTAAATAGAATGCTCGAGTTTTTGGGCACGAGCGTGTCTGTTGGAACATCGGTGCCTCCAAGGCGCAGCGAAAAATTAAAAAAAAAACCAGCGATCCAAACCAAGGCTCCATGTGTAAGAAACGAATCGAGGTGATAAAAAGGTTTCGAAATTACCAAAACTTCAATCTGAGTAGACAGCGATGCCTAGGCAACAGGAATGCTGAACCACTATCGAACCAAGCCGCAACCTTTTTCGATGTCGGCCTCTACGTAGTCCACCCGATTGACAATGAACGGTAGAAATCCCAGAAAACTATTTTCAGAGAGTATTTTGCTAAATGGCTGCTAGACCACCTTGCATATTTTCGGGCTATTTTTTATATATCCTTTTTATGGTTTTTACCCTTGCTATATATAACTCCCTCTTAATTGGTATATATTTATAATGAATTTTAATTCATTAAAATTAATCCGAACATAATAATTATCATTCAAATAAATATAATAATGTTTAACCGAAAAATTATAATTACATTAATTATAATAAAGATTTTGGTAAACTATATTTATTTAAACTTATATACGAACTAAATTCATATATCAATAAAATTATGTTCTGATTATTTGTACAACATCCTTGTACATATAGTATGTTCAACAATTTGATTGCCCAATTAAATTAATTCTATAATTAATTTAATTCATGTGACAACCAAGCAATATACCAACTATGTTTTACCTCATTCATTTCAACCATAGGGTGTGACCCTATAGGTTCTTGTAACGTTAGCAGTAATATTAGAACGATTCTAATGTTACAAACAATGAGTGGCATCTAGCAATGCATCAATGCTACCTAAGTTACAAGAAGTCATGATTCGACATAACCTTTTGTGATTAACCTTTCATGCATTAATCCTTAAGTCCTATATCTTTTAAATGGACACAAGTCATGGAATAGTCACACTTGTATAGTCCATCCCATGTTTCTTGATACCTTGAGTAGACTATGATACACAAATAAGTATGACATCTCATATCAACTTATTTGAGTATGGCCATGCATTTCTAGCCTCACTCAATCAAGTGGCATGAGATATTACTCCCATTATGTAGGAGGGACTTATCCTATATTGATCAACTATATCCCTCAACATAGATTGTGGTATATCCAACATCAGTCTTTATAGAACAACCAGTTACGGTGTTTGTTTGACTGTATCAAAATATACAACTCACGATGTTGGGATAAAGATGATCTCAAGTATAAGGATCATATACACATTAATCACTATGAGTAATGTGGTGACAATTACATAATAGTCCAAGAAACATACTCATAGCGGGTCAGTCTAATATGTTGTTCTCTAACACACATATTCATGCATTGATTCTGACACTCCATATCAATGACAACTCTTTATCATCAATCAACTACATGTTAGTCTTAATGCATTATTATTGTCCTAGCCAACAATAATACTTGACTAAGGATCTTTTAAGAATAATCATATTATTCTCAGGACATTATTATAAAACAGTTTATTTATGCACACAGAAAAGAAACTGAAATAATAATGGCAACGCCTTATATTAATAAACATGATAAACCAAGTATGTTATTACAACCATCTCGTGATTGATCTTTGGGCATACTCTTACAGTGTCTAGGCCGTGTGAAGGACATAGGCCAGGGACACGGGCATGTGCTCAGCCGTGTGGAAACCCATGTTGGTTCAAAATCAGAAATAAATTCAATTAATTCCACATGGGTATGGGACACAGGCATGTCCCAAAGCATACGAGCGTGCGCATTGCCTCCACACAGGCGTGTGAGGCTTAACCTAGGAAATTTTCCAAAAATTTTCTTAAGTCATTGGTTTAGTCCCGAACCATTTTCAATGTATGTTTTGGGACTCATAGGCCCATAATAGGGACATTATGATTATGTTTGATTGTTTTTAATTTGGAACAAAATTTTATAGCCCAAAATTTTCCAGAAAGGTCATGTTCGTGTACGGTAATGCCTCGTACCTTGTCCCAGTCTTGGGTACGGGTAGGGGCGTTACAAAGGCCATAAAGGATCAACCCTCAACTTACCTCGCACACATATTGAAATTTATTCTACTATGTGTTCATGGTTTTCCAAACAAACCAACACCATCTTTGACCTAACGAGCGAATCAGCATACAAAATGTCAAGTACGCCACATGATATGGTAACACTTCCGTACCTAGTTCCTTCCCATCTCATTTTCAACATAATAAGTGTAGAAACTTTATCAATCATACAGAATATCAAGTACTCCATGTGGTGTGGTAACCTTCATACCTCACATGTTTTATGTTACCCAATGAAACATTGTAAAAGAACTCAAAACACATGTGCGCTTCACATCAGAGGCTCGTTCGAGCTAATCATGTACAAAGATGTCAGGTTACCTATCCAGGCTAAATGTTTATTGACACAATAAAAGTTTGGCTAGGGCTATATATACATATAAGGTTACCAGTCCATGTAAAACCTTTAAAACTACATTAGATTACCGGTCTAGGCTAAATTGTGTCACATGTATCTTCAAGTTTGCAACAAATGCTAGATCTCAGAATCACAAAGAAATAGCATGTAACCATGTGTATGAGTCTTTTATTAAGTTTATTGGGACACTTCTATTTTATAACCTCTTTCTTATTCCTTGGTATGATAATTCAATATCTCCTTACTACACTCAACAACCGAATCTGACTTACAAATTTTCCAATTATACAATAAAGGAACTAAAACAAAGAATATTTAAACAAGGTTAATAGTGTATGAACTTACTTGGCGGAATGGTGACACACCACAGTAGAGTCAACTCAACTTTTTTCCCTCTCCTTCGATTTTCTCTTGGTGGATTCAAATTTTGATCTATAACATAATTTAATTCAATTTTCATCAACCAAATATCATTTATCAGCTTATTATGTATATGAGTCTGTTCAATTCAACCACTCACAATTCCTTTAAACCTCACACATTATACAATCGAGCCCTATTATAACAACGTGTATAAAAATCCCAGATTAGTTTCAAAATGATTACACTTAACTCCTGATATTCGAAAGTAACAAATTTTCATTTTAAAATGTAGTCCTTTTTCATAACTTAATCATTTAACACCACAATTTTAAGCATTCAACAATGGTAATCTCCTGAATCTTGAACAATTTTAGAAACAGACACAACTGTTAGCTAGATTGAAGCCCAACGGTGAAAAAATAAAAAATCCATGCAAGATAGGCTCGAATTAGATTACCATACGAGAGCACAAAACTTAGTCGAATTCCCCTATCTTAACAAGAAAGAAGGACGGTGATGGAGAAGATAAAAGAAAATGATTTTTTTATCTCTACTCCATTCACTACATCTCGGTATTTATATAATCAAATTATTATATAAAATTAACATAATTCTAAATAATGCCAAACCTTATTCAGCCACTATCTATAAAGGAAAAGGCTAAATTGTCATTCTAGGCCCTAATAAATAATGTATTATCATTACTAAATAGAAATACATAAGAATCAATTTTTACCACCTTTACGATTTAATCCCTATACTAAAATAAATTATCCACTTAGTTAAATTAACACACTAAGAATTCATATAACACTATAACAAACTGGTAGATATTAAATATTAAAACTTACAAATGCAATTATCTACAAACGGGGTTCTAAAACTGTAACACCCCTAAAACCGAATCCATCGCCAGAACAGGGTTGCAGAGTGTTACCAGAGTTTTCAGAACATTTATAGATAATTCATAACAGTCACTATTCATTTCCCAAGATTATTCATAACGTCCCTTAAATGGACCCTTAAGGCCCAATATGAGCTTTAAAATCAAATTGGGACTTAATCGGGAACTCTAAAAATTTTTCATGAAATTTCAAAAATTTTCCAAGTTACAGGGTTCACACACCCATGTGGTCCAAGGGACACTCCCGTGTGACCCTAGGACACGCCCGTGCTGTAGGTCATGTTCGAAACTAGGTAGCTCTCTAATGTATCGAAAACTGCATTTCGGACGAGGTATGATCACTATGAATTTTTGGTTATGCCTTTTGGTTTAACGAATGCGCCTGCTGTATTTATGGATTTAATGAAACTTATTTTCGACCATACTTAGATAAATTTGTGGTTGTTTTCATTGATGATATCCTGATTTATTCTCGTAATGAGACCGAGCATGTCGAGCACTTGAGAATGATTTTGCAAACTTTGAGAGACAAGCAATTGTATGCTACGTTCAGTAAGAGTGAATTTTGGCTTCAAGAAGTCAGGTTTTCGGGCCACATTGTTTCGGGCGATGGCATTAGAGTTGACCCAAGTAAGATTTTGACTACTATTGAATGGAAACTGCTAAGAAGTGTAATTGAGGTTAGAAGCTTTCTAAGCTTAGCTGGGTATTACAGACAATTTGTTAAAGGATTTTCCATGATTACTACTCTAATGACGAGGTTGTTACAGAAAGATGTCAAGTTCAAATGGATAGAAAAATGCCAACAGAGTTTTGAGAAACTAAAGGCATTGTTGATCGAGGCACCAGTTTTAGTGCAACCTGAATCGAGAAAAGAATTTGTGGTTTTTAGTGACGCGTATTTGAATGGATTGGGTTGTGTACTTATGCAAGAAGGTAAGGTTAGCTTATGCCTTGAGGCAGCTGAAGCCACATGAGAAAAATTATCTGACCCATGATTTAGAGCTAGCCGCCATTGTGTTTGCGTTAAAGATTTGGAGACACCATTTGTATGGCGAGAAATGCTGAGTATTCATAGACCATAAGATTCTAAGGTATTTAATGACTCAAAAGGATTTGAACCTACGACAACGAAGGTGGCTAGAGTTGATAAAAGATTATGAGCTAGTGATTGACTACCACTCGGGAAAGGCGAACGTGGTCGCCAATGCATTGAGTAAGAAGTCGTTGCTTGTTTTGAGGGCTATGAACTGTAACAGTTCGGTTTAGACCCTAGTCAAAATAATGGTTTCGGGACCACAAATCTGAGTCTAAAAAATATTTTAATATTATTTTCTGTGTCTGTAATATGTGAATTTATATCTGTAAAGTTTCTGTGATTTAATTTATCTATTTCTGTGCTTAATTATGAAAAAGGACTTAATAGCGTAAAATGCAAAAGTTGAATGCTAATTGTTAAAGTGCCTATTTGGCCTTGGCTTTTAAAATAAGGGTCCTTGCATGTCAAATTTACCATTTGTTTTAATGGTGGACAAATATGGACATTAGTTGGTGAATTTTGAAATGAAATAGTTAAGGTTAAAATAGTCATTTGTGTAATAATATGTTTAATAATAAAGAAAACATAAAATGGCCATGCATTTTCACCTTTGTTGGCCGATTGTTTGAAAGAAAAAGAATAGAAAAGATCAAGCTAGGTTACGGCTAGCTTAAGACTTGATTAAGGTATGAATTTTCGTTCGTTTTTGATAATTTCTACGTTTCTGATATCGTTGCTTCGTGTTCTTCAAAACCCATGTCTGAATTTCTGTTTCTGTTAAAGATTTCATGAAATGCCATTATTGATATCATGAGTTTTGTGATGCTTTTGGGTGAATTATGAAGGCTTGAAAAAATTGGTTTATAAGTTTTGTCTTTGAATTTTGATGAAATAGAGCTATTTGGGCTAAATTGTAAAAATTAGTTTTGAGGGACTAAATTGTGAATTAAATGTGTTATTTGGACTTGTATGGAAGCCATGTATATTCGGCTAAGCTATAGTCTTGGTGAATTTTGCATATTTGTGATTTTGTGAAAAAGGGACTAAATTGTCAAAGTGTAAAAATATAAAGGCTATAATGTAAAGTGCCCTAAATATGTGTTCATGGATTATTTTGAATGAAATGAATGATTGAATGGTTGAATTTGAATTGTATTAGATCAAGAACATAGAAAATCAGACTTAGATCGGAGGAAGTCCAAAATAGTCGAATAGTCAACTTGTTTCCATTCGAGATCAGTACGAGGTAAGTCAAAATACAATTACATGTTAAATTGATTGAATGTCGTATGTGTAAGTTATAATCTGTATTGGACAGCTATGAGAGCTTGATGAAGGAACTTTGACATCACTCTGAGATATAGTATAAGACCATGTCTGGGACACAGGCCTCGATTTGGGACTTACGTGTAAGACCATGTCTAGGACATCGGCATCGTATATGATTACTTGTAAGACCCTGCCGGAACAAAGGCATCAATAATAAATTACATGTAAGACTACGTCCGGGACGATGCGTTGTAGCTGTTTATGAGTATCTGTGTCGTTTCTGAATCATCTGAGGATAAGGTATGAGATATGGAAATGAATATATTGTGAAATGTATAATCTATATAGGTACGTATGTATCGTACTAAATCTCTGAATATGAAAGACTCTATTTTGTGAAATAATGAATGTGAAGTATGTACGAAATCATGAATTACTCTGTGAAATAACTCTAAATTCTTACTATTGACTTTTACTTATATGTTTTAATAGATGGACTAGTTATATTTGGCTTACTAAGCTCTTCGTAGCTTACTCTGTGTGATTTCTATCTGTTTTACAGTTATTGTAGCTACTGAAGGCTCGGGGATAGTCGAGGATTGTCACCACACTATCAAACTCATTTTGATACTTTTGAAAGTGCACATATTTATAAGTTTGGCATGTATAGGCTAAAATGTCTATGTAAATAAGCTTTGTTATGTAAATATGTTATGCCATGTAAATTGGCTAGCAAATGATAAGTTTGTGCATAGTTTTGGTGAATGTTTGTAATGTGCTATGTTTAATGTGAATTTGCCATCTTTAAGCATGGAATTGGTTGAAAATTTTGGTATGAATGTTGTATATTATTGCTTGTAGCATTGGACCCAAAAAGGGGTGGCAAATTGGCTTAAAGCAAGCCTGCATTGTGCCACATGGTCAGGAACACGGGCGTGCCCTATGGCCGTGGGCTTAAGTCAGTAGCAAGATAAGTATCACATGGTCATGGCACACGGCCGTGTCTGTTGGCTGTGTGAATAAGTCAGTATAGGAACTCTTTTTGGCACGGTTGGATCACATGGGCGTGTCTGGTGCCCGTGTGAGTCACACGGCCTAATCACACGGGCGTGTGACTTTAACAGTTTTGAAAGATTTGGATAAGTTTTGAAAATTTTGAATGTCTTCGGTTTAGTTCTGACCTTTCCTAAATGTATGTTTTAGGTCATCGTAGACCATCTTAATGAATGAATTGTTGATGGTTATCAATGTATCAATGTTGTATAATATCTGTGATTCTGTATTGTTCTGAAATGTTATGTCCGTCCGGTGATGCCCCTTACCTATTCTGGCGACAGTTACGGGATAGTGGTGTTACATTTTATTGGTATCAGAGCTATGGTTTAGTCAGTTCTAGGACTACCATAGCGTATGTGAGTCTAGTTATACATGCCATATATCTGAAACTGCGATAGTGTGACGAATCCTGACATTAAAATGTACTTTTATATATAGCAATGGATCCCAATAGAGCCGTAGCTGATGATGTTGAAAGTAATATGCTTGCTCCCGCGTAAGGGACGGTGCAAGATAATTCTCGACTGGCTACGAGTAGCCGTGATAAGGAGGCTAAGCAAGCCTTCTATCAGATGATGAATGTTTGGTTCACAGTATGTTAGAACAAATCCAGCTGTATAATAACCTCCACCCCCGGTTAATCCTTCCAAAATTCCTGTTATGACTTCCATGAATCCAGTTCAGTCTAGTAGACCACCAGTTGATAAGATTAGAAAGCATAGGCCTAAAGAGTTCTGAGTTACAATGAATGATGATGCTGAAAGAGCTGAATTTTGGTTAAAAAATATGATACGGGTGTTTGATGAAATGTCTCTGAATCTTGAAGAGTGTGTAAAATGTGTCATTTCACTTCTGAGAGATACAGCTTACCATTGGTGGAAAACTTTAATATCTGTGGTTTCAAGCGAACAGGTTACTTGGGATTTCTTCCAAGCTGAATTTCAGAAGAAATACATTAGTCAGAGATTCATTGATCAGAAATGTAAAGAGTTTCTCGAGCTTAAACAAGGTCGTATGTCTGTTACTGAATACGAACGTGAATTTGTGAGATTGAGCCAGTATGCTCGGGAATGTGTATCGAATGAAGTAATAATATGAAAAAGGTTTGAAGATGGACTAAACGAAGATATCCGTCTGTTAGTGGGGATTTTGGAGATTAAAGAAATGGTAGTGCTCATTGAACGAGCTTGTAAAGCCGAAGAATTAAGTAAAGAGAAAAGAAAGGCTGATTCCGAAGCTAGAGATGTTAGAAACAAATCTTTGGGTAGAGCATTTCAATCTGAGTCAAAGAAATTCCAAGATGATCAAAACCGTTCAAAGACTGATGTAAGATATTCGAACAGAGTTCGAGCTAGATCGCATTCGAATTCCAGAGCTCCTGCTACTTCTATTGCAAGTGTTGGGAATGTCCGATCTGAGAAATCTGAATGTAAGCATTGTGGTAAAAGATATCCGGGAAATTGTAGATTGAATGACCGAGCCTATTTCTGATGTAGATCTCTGGATCATTTTGTAAGAGATTGTTTTGAACCTGCTGAGCAAGAGAATGTACAGAATCCAAGACCTAGTAACACCTCAGCTAGAGGTAGACCTTCCAGAAATACGAGAAATACAAATGGTGGTCAAAGAGCTACTGGAGATACTGCTGTTAGATCTGAGGCCAGAGCACTTGCCAGAGCCTATGCTATCCGAGCTCGTGAGGAAGCTACGTCACCAGACGTGATTACGGGTACTTTACTCTTTATGATACTTCTGTGATTGCATTGATAAACCCTAGATCAACGCATTCTTATATCTGTATGAATTTAGTACATAGTAAGACTTTGCCTGTAGAGTCTATTGAATTTGTAATTAGAGTATCGAACCCCTTAGGCAAAAGTGTCTTAGTTGACAAAGTCTGTAAGAATTGTCCGTTATTGATTCGAGATATCTGTTTTCCTGCTGATTGATGCTTTTTCCTTTCGACGAAATTGATATAATTCTGGGAATGGACTGGTTAACTTTTCACGATGCTATTGTAAACTGCAAACAAAAAGTCATTGATTTAAGGTGTAAGAATAATGAGATAATTCGAATTGAGTCTAGTGATCTGAATGGACTACCAGCTGTGATATCTGTAATGAAAGCATGGACATATTTAAAGAAAGGTTATGAAGCCTACTTAGCTTATGTGTTAGACTCGAAAATGAAAGATAAGAAAGTTGAATCAGTGCCTGTTGCCTGTGAATCCTCTGATGTGTTTCCTGAAGAACTACCGGGTTTGCCTCCGATTCGAGAAGTTGAGTTTGGCATTGAATTAGTACCTGGTACTACTCCGATTTCAATAGCTTCGTATAGAATGGCTCTGACCGAATTAAAGGAATTGAAATCTCAGTTGCAAGAATTGACCGATCGAGGATTTGCTAGACCGAGTTTCTCACCTTGGGGTGCTCCTGTTCTGTTTGTGAAAAAGAAAGATGGCACATGAGAATGTGTATTGATTACCGTCAACTTAATAAAGTGACTGTAAAGAACAAATATCCTCTGCCCAGGATTGATGACTTATTCGATCAGTTGAAAGGTGCTACTGTGTTTTCAAAGATAGATCTGAGATCGGGTTACTACCAGTTGTGAGTGAAGGACGCTGATATCCCGAAAACTACTTTTAGAACGAGTTACAGGCATTATGAATTTTTGGTCATGCCTTTTGGATTAACAAATGCACCTACTATCTTTATGGATTTAATGAATAGAATTTTCAAACTATATTTAGATCAATTTGTTGTGGTATTCATTGATGACATGTTGATTTATTCACGAGATGAATATGAACATGCTAAGCATTTGAGAATAGTGCTACAGACACTGTGAGATAAACAGTTGTATGCAAAGTTCAGTAAGTGTGAGTTTTGGCTGCGAGAAGTTGGTTTTTTGGGTCATATTGTATCAGCCTCTAGAATCTGAGTTGATCCGAGCAAAATTTCAGCTATTATGGATTGGAAACCTCTGAGAAATGTATCTGAAGTTCGTAGTTTTCAGGGATCGCTGGTTACTATAGAAGATTTGTAAAAGGTTTTTTGATGATTGCGACTCCATTGACAAAGTTGCTCCAAAAAGATGTAAAGTTTAAGTGGTCTGAAAAGTGTCAGAACAGTTTTGATCAGTTGAAAGTTTGTTAACTGAAGCTCTGGTATTAGTACAACCTGAATCGGGAAAAGAATTTGTAATTTACAGCGATGCTTCGTTGATTGGTTTGGGATGTGTTCTAATGCAAGAAGGTAAAGTCATTGCTTATGCTTCGAGACAGTTAAAGCCACATGAAAAGAACTATCTGACACATGATCTTAAGTTAGCTACTATTGTGTTTGCCTTGAAAATCTGGCGTCACTATCTGTTTGGTGAGAAATGTCACGTGTTTTCTGATCATAAAAGTCTGAAGTATTTAATGACACAAAAAGATTTGAATTTGCGACAGAGAAGATGGTTAGAATTGTTAAAAGACTACGAGCTAGTTATTGATTATCATCTGGGCAAAGCAAATGTGGTAGCAGATACTCTGAGTCGGAAATCATTGTCTGTATTGCGTACGATGACTGCTCATTTAGGATTGTCTGATGATACCTTGGTTTGTACCGAACTAAAAGAAAACCCTTGTTTATACAACAGATCTACGAGGCTCAGAAATTTGACAATGAATTGATAGCTAAACGAGCTCTGTGTGATTCTGGATTCTAGGTTGATGTTGATGATTGTTTGAGATTCAGAAATAGACTTTGTGTTCCGAGAAATCCAGAGTTAATTCAGATGATTTTGAGTGAGGCTCACAGTAATAGATTTTCTGTACATCCGGCGAGCACGAAAATGTATAACGACTTGAAACAACTATATTGGTAGCCGGGAATGAAAAGAGATATTTTCGATTTTGTTTCTAAATGGTTAATCTGTCAGCAAGTTAAAGCTGAGCATCAGGTGCCATCTGGTTTGTTGCAACCGATTATGATCCCGAAATGGAAATAGGATCGAGTGACCATGGATTTTGTCTCGAGTTTGCCTTTGTCTCTAAGAAAGAAAGATGCAATTTGGGTTGTAGTTAATCGGTTGACGAAATCAGCTCATTTTATTCCGATTCGATCTGATTATTCACTCGATAAACTAGCTGAGTTATACATTTCTGATATCGTAAGGTTACATGGTGTGCCATTTTCGATAGTATCAGATAGAGATCCGAGATTTACATCGCGATACTAGAGGAAATTGCAAGATGCTCTGGGTACTAAATTGCATTTCAGCACTGCTTTTCATCCGTAAACGGATGGTCAATCTGAGCGGATTATTCAGATACTCGAGGATATGTTGAGATGTTGCATTCTTGAGTTCGAAGGTACGTAGGAACAATATCTACCTTTGATTGAATTCGCTTATAATAATAGTTTTCAATCGAGAATTAAAATGGCACCGTATGAAGCCTTATACGGTAGAAAGTGTAGAACTCTGTTATACTGGTCTGAGCTCAGTGAGAATAAGATTTACGGTATAGATCTGATAAAAGAAACAGAACAAAAAGTGAAAATAATCCGAGATAGTCTGAAAGCTGCCTCTGATCGTCAGAAGTCTTATGCAGATTTAAAACGAAAGGATATCGACTACGAGATCAGTAATAAAGTGTTTTTGAAAGTATCTCCGTGGAAGAAACTGTTTCGATTTGGTAAAAAGGGCAAGTTGTGTCCGAGGTTCATCGGACCGTATGACATCATTGAGCAAGTTGGGCTAGTTGCTGATAGATTGAGGCTACCATCTGAGTTAGAAATGATTCATAATGTATTTCACGTATCGATGCTTCGACGATACAGATTGGATCCTTTGCATGTGATTTCTCCGTCTGATATTGAAATCCATTCTGATATGACTTATGAAGAAAAGCCAATTCGTATTCTGTCTCGTGAGAATAAAGAATTACGTAATAAGAGAATTTTGTTAGTCAAAGTGCTGTGGCATAGACACGGAGTAGAAAAGGGTACATGGGAACCGGAGGATGCAATGAAACAGCAATATCCGAATCTATTTCACAGTAAGATTTTCGGGGATGAAAATCCCTAAGGGGGGACAATTGTAATAGTCTGGTTTACACCCTAGTTGGAATAGTGGTTTCAGGACCACAAATTCGAGTCTAAAAAATATTTTAATATTATTTTCTGTGTCTGTGATATGTGAATTTATATCTGTGAAGTTTCTGTGATTTAATTTATCTGTTTCTGTGCTTAATTATGAAAAAGGACTTAATCGCGTAAAATGTAAAAGCTGCATGCTAATTGTTAAAGTGCCTATTTGGCATTGGATTTTAAAATAAGGGTCCTTGCATGTCAAATTTACCATTTTTTTTAATGGTGGACAAATATGGACATTAGTTGGTGAATTTTAAAATGAAATAGTTAAGGTTAAAATAGTCATTTGTGTAATAATACGTTTAATAATAAAGAAAACATAAAATGGCCATGCATTTTCACCTTTTTGGTCGATTGTTTGAAAGAAAAAGAATAGAAAAGATCAAGCTAGGTTTCGGCTAGCTTAAGCCTTGATTAAGGTATGAATTTTCATCCATTTCGATAATTTTTACGTTTCTCTGATCGTTGCTTCGTGTTCTTCAAAACCCATGTCTGAATTTCTGTTTCTGTTAAAGATTTCATGAAATGCCATTGTTGATATCATGAGTTTTTTGATGCTTTTTGGTGAATTATGAAGGCTTGAAAAAATGATTTATAAGTTTTGTCTTTGAATTTTGATGAAATAGAGCTATTTGGGCTAAATTGTGAATGTAAGTTTTGAGGGACTAAATTGTGAATTAAATGTGTTATTTGGACTTGTATGGAAGCCATGTATATTCAACTAAGCTATAGTCTTGGTGAACTTTGCATATTTGTGATTTTTTGAAAAATGGACTAAATTGTCAAAGTGTGAAAATATAAGGGCTATAATGTAAAGTGCCCTAACTATGTGTTCATGGATTATTTTGAATGAAATGAATGATTGAATGGTTGAATTTGAATTGTATTAGATCAAAAACAAAGAAAATCTGACTTAGATCATAGGAAGTCCAAAATAGTCGAATAGCCGACTTGTTTCCGTTCGAGATAAGTACGAGGTAAGTCAAAATACAATTATGTGTTAAATTGATTGAATGTCGTATGTGTTAGTTAAAATCTGTATTGGACGGCTATGAGAGCCTGATGAAGGAACTTTGACATCACTCTAAGATATCATATAAGACCGCGTCTAGGACACAGGCTTCGATTTGGGACTTACGTGTAAGACCATGTCTGGGACATCGGCATCGTATATGATTACGTGTAAGACCCTGTCTGCAATAGAGGTATCAATAATAAATTACATGTAAGACCACGTCCGGGACGATGGCATTGTACCTATTTATGAGTATCTGTGTCATTTCTGAACCATCTGAGGATAGGGTACGAGATATGGGAATGAATATATTGTGAAATGTATAATCTATACAGGTACGTATGTATCATACTAAATCTCTGAATATGAAAGACTCTGTTCTGTGAAATAATGAATGAGCAGTATGTACGAAATCATGAATTACTCTGTGAAATAACTCTGATTTCCTACTATTGACTTTTACTTATATGTTTTAATAGATGGACAAGTTGTATTTGACTTACTAAGCTCTTTGTAGCTTACTCTGTGTGATTTCTATCTGTTTTACAGTTATCATAGCTACTGAAGGCTCGGGGATAGTCGAGAATTGTCACCACACTATCAAACTCATTTTGGTACTTTTGAATGTGTACATATTTATAACTTTGGCATGTATAGGCTAGAATGTCTATGTAAATAAGCTTTGTTATGTAAATATGTTATGCCATGTTTTTTCATAGTTTTGGTGTATGTTTGTAATGTGTTATGTTCTAATGTGAATTGGTCATCTTTAAGCATGGAATTGGTTGAAAAGTTTGGTATGAATGTTGTATATTATTGCTTGTAGCATTGGACCCAAAAAGGGGTGGCAAATTGGCTTAAAGCAAGCCTGCATTGTGCCACACGGTCAGGGAACAGGGGCGTGCCCTATGGCCGTGGGCTTAAGTCAGTAGCTAGCTAAGTATCACACGGTCATGGCACACGGCCGTGCCTATTGGCCATGTGAAAAAGTCAGTATAGGAACTCTTTTTGGCACGGTTGGATCACATGGGCGTGTCTGGTGTCCGTGTGAGTCACATGGCCTAGTCACACGAGCGTGTGACTTTAACAGTTTTGAAAGGTTTAGATAAGTTCTAAAAATTCTGAATGTTTTCGATTTAGGACCGACCTTTCCTAAATGTATGCTTGAGGTCATCGTAGACCATATTAATGAATTAATTGTTGATGATTATCAATGTATCAATGTTATATAATATCTGTGATTCTGTATTGTTCTGAAATGTTCTGTCCATCCCGTGATGTCCCTTACCTATTCCGGTGACGATTATGGGATAAAGGCATTACATTTTATTGGTATCAAAGCTATGGTGTAGTCAGTTCTAGGACTACCATAGCGTATGTGAGTTTAGTTACACATGCCATATATTTGAAACTGCGATAATGTGAGGAATCCTGACATTAAAATGTGCTTTTATATATAGCAATGGATCCCAATAGAGCCGTAGCTGACGATGTTGAAAGTAATGCAGCTGCTCCTATACGAGGGACGGTGCAAGATGATTCTCGACCGGTTACGAGTAGCCGTGATAGCGAGGCTAAGCAAGCCTTCTATCAAATGATGAATGATTGGTTCACTCAGTATATTAGAACCAATCCGGCTGCACAATGAGAGTGTGTATTGATTACGGTCAACTTAATAAAGTGACTGTAAAGAACAAATATCCTCTGCCCAAGATTGATGACTTATTCGATCAGTTGAAAGGTGCTACTATGTTTTCAAAGGCAGATCTGAGATTGGGTTACTACCAGTTGTGAGTAAAAGACTCTGATATTCTGAAAACTGCTTTTAGAACGAGGTACGAACATTATGAATTTTTAATTATGCCTTTTGGATTAACGAATGCACCTGTTATCTTTATGAAGCTCAAAAAGGTGACCGTAAGTTGCAAGACAAGAGAGCTCAGTGTGAGCCAGGTATTGAATTAGATTTTTGAGTTAGTTCCGATGGTTGCTTGATGTTCCGAGATAGAATTTGTATTCCTAAAAATACCGAGTTGATTCGGAAGATTTTGCATGAGGCACATAGTGGTTGTTTGTCTACACATCCAGGTAGTACGAAAATGTACAATGACTTGAAGAAATTGTATTGGTGGCCGATTATGAAAAGAGATATTTCAGATTTTGTTTCAAAATGCCTGATTTGTCAACAAGTGAAGGTCGAACACCAAGTACCTTTAGGCTTACTTCAGCCTGTGATGGTTTCCAAATGGAAATGGGACCGTATTACTATGGATTTTGTGATGGGTTTATCGTTGACACTGAAAAATAAAGACGTTGTATGGTTTGTTGTAGATCGATTGACAAAGTTGGCTCATTTTATACCGGTACGTATCGACTACTCACTTGATAATTTAGCCAAGTTGTATACTTCTGAAATAGTGAGGTTGCACGAAGTACCTTTGTCGATTATATCGAATAGAGACCCGAGGTTCACTTTATGGTTTTGGAAAAGTTACAAGAAGCGTTGGGTACGAAAATGAATTTTAGTACCGCTTTCCATCCGCAAACTGACGGACAATCCAAAAGGATAATTCAAATTCTTGAAGATATGTTACAGTGTTGTGTTCTTGAGTTCTAAGGAAGTTGGGAAAAGTACTTATTGTTGGTAGAATTTGCCTACAACAACAGCTTTCAATCGAGTTTGAAAATGGCGCCGTATAAAGCATTGTATGGGCGTAAGTGCTGAACACCCTTGTATTGGATCGAACTCAGAGAGAATTAGATTTACGGAGTTGATTTAGTTAAAGAAACCAAAGAAAAGGTAAAGATAATATGTGATTGCTTGAAAACTGCTTCGGATAGATAGAAATTCTATACGGATTTGAAACGTAAAGAGATTGAGTTTCAAGTCGGTGATAAGGTATTCTTGAAAGTATCTTCGTGAAAGAAAGTTTTGAGATTTGGCCGAAGGGCAAGTTGAGTCCGCCTTTTATTGGACCATACAAGATTTCTGAAAGAATAGGGCCAGTAGCATATCGGTTGGCTTTACCGTCTGAGTTAGAAAGAATTCATGATGTGTTCCATATGTCTAAGTTGCGTCGATACTGATCAAACCCTTCACATGTGATTTCACCGGTAGAGGTTGAGATTCGACTGGATATGACTTAAGACGAAGAGTCGGTTAGGATTTTAGCTCGAGAAGTTTAACAATTGAGAAACAAAAGTATTTCCCTTGTGAAAGTTTTATAGCAAATACATGGGGTTGAAGAGGCTACATGGGAGATTGAGGAAAGCATGAAAAACCAATACCCAAACCTTTTCGCCAGTAAGATTTTCGGGGACGAAAATTCCTAAGGGGGGAGAATTGTAACATCCCGAATTAAGGCCTAGTTGGAACAGTGGTTTCGAGACCAAAAATTTGAAATAGAAATAATTATTTTATGATTCTTATGAGGTCTATGATATGATTACATGCTTGGGTGAAAGTTTCATGAAGAAATTCTATTGATAAAGTGTCTAATTTGACATTTAGGACTAAATTGCAAAAGTTGCATAATGTGAGTTCTAGAGGTTGTAAGCATGAAATTGCCATGGATTATTAGTTAGTGGTCCTTAAATAGTAATTTGCCCAATTTCTATTTTTATGGACAAAAATGGGCATGAATAGGAAAATTTTGAAAGAAAGGCCTTAAGGGCATTTTTGTCATTTGGTTAATAAAAGAAAAAAAAGGGAAAAATAAGTCAAAATTGTCTTCATCTTCTTCATATGTGTGCCAAAAATTTGAAGAGCCATAGCTAGGGTTTTTCTTCTAGGGTTTTTCTTCAACTTTTAAGCTCGATTGTAAGTACTCCCTAGCCCCGTTTTTAATGTTGTTTTATGTTTTTGAGATCCTTGAAGCATGAACTAGCTATTTATACCATTATTTTGAGCTAGGCTTCATGTTCAAAAACTTACCCATTGTGACATGCATGTATTTTGGTGTTTAATGGAGGAATATGAAATTTTGATGCATGATAAACATCTTTTACTAAGTGGTTTTTCATGAAAACACCTAAAAAATACCTTTTTGTAAAAGTTGTAATATAGGTGATTAAAAATCTGATTTGAAAGAAAATGTGAACTGATATGAGTATGATATAAGTTCGGCTAGGCTTGGGTAGCAAAAGAAATAAACACATTTCATTTTACGAGCCTAAGGGCTAAGTTGTAATTATGTGAAAATTTTGGGGCAAAATTGTTGTAACACCCCACACCCGTGCCCCACGCCGGGTCGGAATATGAGGCATTACTTAACTTAACTTACGCATATAAAAATTTTCATAACACAAAAACATGGTCAGATTAGAACTTTTTCCATTTTACTTATAAACTCCTTAATAAGAGCCTACGAGGCTCAAAACAACCATTGGAACCTATTCGAAATCAATCCAGGTTCTAAAACAAACTCTGAAAATAACACTTAACACAGGGGGCAACACGCCCATGTGACATTTCAACACGGTCGTGCTATTAGCCCGTGTGCTTCACACGGCCTAAGCAATACAGGGACACGCCCGCGTCCTTTACCCATGTGGAATTAATTCTAAATGCACACCTGCAGGGGTTTTCACAAGGCCTGGCACACGCTCGTGTCCCTACCCCGTGTCCTTCACACGGCCATGACATGCCCGTGTGCAAAAACCTGGACATTATGTTTTTGACGTCAGCAATCCTTAAGGGCCACACGGGCAAGGCACACACCCGTGTGCTAGGCCGTGCCCTTCACACAGCTAAGACACACGGCCGTGTCTCTGCCCGTGGGTTTACTACCATACATACTGACTTGAAATTTTTACGTGCAGGGGACACACGGCCAATTCAGACGCCCATATGGCGGAGTGTGTGTCACACACGGCCTAGACACACGCCCGTGTTCCTACCCGTGTGGACAAAATAAGGCTATTTACCAAGCCTCTTTTCCACCCTTACAAACACCTATTTACATAAGATCAACCAATTTCAATACCAATATAATGAGCATAACAAAAACAACCATCCTCAAGCAGGAAGCAGTCCCGTCCTTAGGCTATTTGCCTTGTTAGGACAGCCAGAAAGAAATCCCCTCTTCCACTTAAGGAACAGAGAACAGTTGAGAATGGTCTGTTCACATGAAAAGATCGTCTCTTTGACACTTGTACTATATCTAACGTATTCTAGCCTTCGTCGAAAACAAGACCAAGGCATTAGCCAACATTCAAGGCCTATACAAACTAAGTATCATATTTCACATATGAGCCAACACATTATGGCTAATTGATAAAACGCTAAACAAAAGACTCGAGTCCCTATATATGCCAGTAAACAAAACAATTAAACTAGCTACACCAAGGTCTTGAATGACAGTGTTGGCATTTCAAGATTCCCGATGCTAGCTTGGCAGCACTATAAGGAAAGAAAGAAAGGAGGGTAAGCATAGGATCTTAGTAAGTACATATATGCAAATAAAGTGTAATTAAAAGAAAACATATTTGCCAAACTATACATTGACATGCATAAAATATGTAAATCACTTAGACTTCTCGATCTTGTTCTTCCTTTCATTCATTTATGCTTAAAGGCATCTCATCACAGACCCAGGCCCTATCCATGAGTTCAGTTTACGTACCTCATCAAATTTTCACGAACTCAATCTTTGCGTTACTTGTTGAACGCTCGGAAATACATAGGGATACGTGGGGAATTTTCATCTAAATGCCATATAAATAGTTAGGGCTACCTCGTGCTATGAAATGCTCACATTTGAGCTACTCACGGGATTTTTTTTATCAAGCAAGGACCCGGACCCCATGGCTATCATGTAACGTTAGCTCATTGAGCCACTCACGGGTCTGTACACAAAGTCAGTACCTGGACCCATGTTACCTATAACAGTCATCTCATGAACTCAGACTCAACTCATGAGTTCAGACCACATATTTTTCATAACATACCCCTTCGTATCCTATGTTATATCGAAGGTTCAACAGGATTTCATATCTAGCCGAATAGCATTGCATTTGCTCGCAACGTTATTTACTTAAATAACATGTCATTTACACATTCATGGCAACAAATAGACTTTAAATACATAAAAACAATAAGCCAATTGCACATGTATTTTATCAAAGTATTTTAAAGTAAGCTTCGTTAACACATTGTTCACATATGTACTTACCTCGATACAAAATGATGAAGATGAGCTTAAACCTCGTAAACTTTGCCCTTACACCGATGAAGACCCGAATCACGTTTCTCTTCATCTAAATTAATAAAATTCATTTATTTCATTAGCACATCGAGTTAGACACTCAAAAATTCATATTTGGGAAAAATGACTATTTTGCCCCTAGACTTTCACAAAATGACCATTTTACCCTTATGCTCGAAAATAGATTTTTATCAAATTTCTTCATATTATAAGCTTAGAAGAACCCTTTTTACTCTTATAGCAATCCAAAATTTTGACTATTTCACACATTTATCATTTATTTTTCAACTTATACAAAATAGTCCCTAATAGGGTTTACATGAGAAATCCCTTCACAAAAGTTGTTTATTACCCATCTAAGACTCATAATCTTCCATAAAATTTTAGTTAACAACATACATTCTTTCATGGCAAAACCCTAAACTCTTGTCTATCTTGCAAAATAGTCCCCTCATTTGAAAGCTCATGCTTTAAGGGGCCCAAAAATGTAAAAATCATTAAGAGAACTCATGAGAATCACTTATTTGCAAAGGTTTAAATTTGCTGAAATTTTGAAGCTCAAAAACCCCTCTAATGGCTGAAAATTTCGGTGGTAGGAGAAGAGAATGAAAGGATGAAGTCATCTTGTCTTATTTTATTCAATTAAGTCACCAAACCACCTAAATTTTTTACTTTTTGACCAATTTGTTTTCTATCGCCGGCCAGCCTAAGAATTAGGGGGTTTAATTGCTCTTTCAGGCCCCAAATTAGGTTACATGGCAATTTAACACCTTTAGCTAACAATTTAAGACTTTTGCACTTTATGCAATTTAGTCCTTTTTTGAAATTAAGCAAGCAATCGCTAAAATTAATTTACCAAAATTTTCATGTACTTATCTAATCATGCTACAATACATAAAATAATATAAAAAATAATTTCTTAAACCTCGGGTTAGTGGTTTTGAAACCACTATTCTGACTAGCCCCAAAATCGAGCTGCTACAATTCTCCCTTTTTAAGGATTTTCGTCCCTGAAAATCTTACTAGTAAAAAGGTTTGGGTATTGGTTTTTCATGATTTCTTCGGGTTCCCATGTGGCCTCTTCAACCCCATGTCTCTGCCATAACACTTTCACGAAGGGAACGCTCTTATTTCTCAGTTTCTTAACTTCTCGAGCTAGGATCTTAACAGGTTCCTCACCATAAGCCATATCCGATCTAATCACTACTTCAGTCGAAGAAATCACATGTGAGGGTCGAAACGGTATCGGCGTAGCATGGACACATGGAATACGTTATGGATCTTTTCCAATTTTGGTGGTAAGGCTAATCGATAAGCTACCGGCCCAACTCTCTCGATCACTTTATAAGGTCCAATAAAATACGAACTCAGTTTACCCTTTTTACCAAATCTAAGAACATTCCTCCACAGGGATACTTTCAGAAATACCTTATCACTGACTTGAAACTCGATCTCTTTTCGTTTCAAATTCGTGTAGGATTTCTGTCTATCTGAAGCAGCCTTTAAACAATCACGAATCATCTTAACTTTTTCTTTGGTCTCTTTGACTAAATCGAGCTCGTGAATCTGATTCTCTCAAAGCTCAGTCCAATACAAAGGAGTTCGGTACTTACGCCTATACAATGCTTCATAAGGTGCCATCTTTAAACTCGACTGAAAGCTGTTGTTGTAAGCAAACTCCACCAGTGGCAAATACTTTTCCCAACTGCCTTGAAATTCCAATACACAACATCGGAGCATGTCTTCTAAGGTCTGAATTAATCTCTCTGATTGGCTATCGGTCTGTGGGTTGAAAGCTGTACTAAAATTCAACTTTGTACCCAAAGCTTCTTGGAGTTTTTCCAAAACTGCGAGGTAAATCTCAGGTCCCTATCCGAAATAATCGATAAGGGCACCCTGTGTAGCTTCACAATTTCAGAAATATATAGCTCTACTAGCTTATCCAGTGAGTAATTCGTGCATACCGGAATAAAATGATCCAACTTTGTCAGTCGATCAACCACAACCCATACGGCATCTTTCTTTCGCGGGGTTATCGGTAAACCCATTACGAAGTCTATAGTAATCTGATCCCACTTCCACTCTGAGACCATGATAGGCTGAACTAAACCCGAAGGTACTTGGTGCTCGGCCTTCACTTGCTAACATATTAAGCATTTGGATACAAACTCCGAAATATCTCTTTTCATCCCCGGCCACCAATACATTTTCTTTAAATCGTTGTACATTTTCGTACTCCTGAGGTGTACTGATAAACAACCACTATGTGCCTCATCTAAAATTTTTTGACTCAACTCGGTGTCCTTAGGACCACAAATCCTTTCTTAAAATCTCAAGCAACCATCAGAACCAATCTGAAAATCCGATCCAACATCCGATTCACACTGGGTTTTCTTGAATAGTAATTCACTGTCACTCTTCTGAGCCTCGCAAATTTCTTGAAGAAATGTCGGTCTAGCTTTTAACTCTGCTAGAACCGAACCATTCTCTGACAAGGTCAATCGGGTGTCCATTGCTTTCAATGCAAACAATGATTTCCTACTTAACGCATTGGCAACCATGTTTGCTTTTCCCGGATGGTAATCTATAATCAACTCATAATCCATAATCAACTTATAATCTTTTAATAATTCCATCCATCTCCGCTGCCTCAGATTTAAATTCTTCTGGGTCATTAGGTACTTAAGACTTTTATGACAGGTGTATACATGCTATACCTCTCCAAACAAATAATGTCACCAGATCTTCAAAGCAAACACCATAGCGGCCAATTTTAGATCGTGTGTTGGATAGTTCTTCTTGTGAGGTTTCAATTGCCCTGAGGCATAGGCCACAACTTTGCCCTCTTGCATAAGTACGCATCCCAACCCATTTAGAGAAGCATCGTTATAAATCACAAACTATTTTCCTGATTCGGGTTGTACTAGCATTGGAGCCTCGGTTAACGACATCTTCAACTTCTCGAAACTCTGCTGACACTTATTCGACCATTCAAACTTAACTCTTTTTTGCAGCAACCTTCTCATGGAAGTCACAATCCTAGAGAAATCTTTTACAAATCACCTGTAATAACCGGCTAACCCTATAAACCTTCTAACTTCACACATTGAGCCACTCACGGGTCTGTACACAAAGTCAGTACCCGGACCCACGTTATCTATAACAATCATCTCATGAACTTAGACTCAACTTATGAGTTCAGACCACATATTTTTCATAACATGCCCCTTCGTACCCTATGCTATATCGAAGGTTCAATGGGATTTCATATCTAACCGAATAGCATCGCATTTGCTCGCAACGTAATTTACTCAAATAACATGTCATTTATACATTCATGGCAACAAATAGACTTTAAATACATAAAAACAATAAGCCAATTGCACATGTATTTTATCAAAGTATTTTAAAGTAAGCTTTGTTAACAGATTGTTTACATATGTACTTACCTCGATACAAAATGATGAAGATGAGCTTAATCCTCGTAAACTTTATTCTTACCCCGATCAAGACCCGAATCACGTTTCTCTTCATCTAAATTAATAAAATTCATTTATTTCATTAGCACATCAATTTAAACACTCAAAAATTCATATTTAGGTAAAATGACTATTTTGCCCCTAGACTTTCAAAAAATGACCATTTTACCCTTATGCCCGAAAATAGATTTTTATCGACTTTCTTCATATTATAAGCCTAGCCAAACCCTTTTTACTCTTATAGAAATCCAAAATTTCCACTATTTTACACATTTATCATTTATTTTTCAACTTATACAAAATAGTCCCTAATAGGGTTTTCATGAGAAATCCTTTCACAAAAGTTGTTTATTACCCATCTAAGACTTATAATCTTCCATAAAATTTTAGTTAACAACACACATGCTTTCATGGCAAAACCCTAGACTCTTGTCTATCTTGCAAAATAGTCCCATCATTTGAAAGCTCATGCTTTAAGGGGTCCAAAAATGTAAAAATCATTAAGAGAACTCATGAGAATCACTTACTTGCAAAGGCTTAAATTTGCTGAAATTTTGAAGCTCAAAACCCCCTCTAATGGCTGAAAATTTCAGTGGTAGGAGAAGAGAATGAAAGGATGAAGTCATCTTGTCTTATTTTATTCAATTAAGTCACCAAACCACCTAAATTTTTTACTTTTTGACCAATTTGTTTTCTATCGCCGGCCAGCGTAATAATTAGGGGGTTTAATTGCTCTTTAAGGCCCCCAAATTAGGTTACATGGCAATTTAACACCTTTAGCTACCAATTTAAGACTTTTGCACCTTATGCAATTTAGTCCTTTTTTGAAATTAAGCAAGTAATCGCTAAAATTAATTTACTAAAATTTTCATGTACTTATCTAACCATGCTACAATACATAAAATAATATAAAAAATAATTTCTTAAACCTCGGGTTAGTGGCTCCGAAACCACTATTCTGACTAGCCCCAAAATCGGGCTGCTACAATTGTAAATTTGCCAAAGTATGATTTATGGACTATTTTGAACAATGTGATAATTAAATAAGCAAAATTTTCTATTATAGATCAATAAAAACGGAGTCCAAACCTAAACCGAGGAAAGAACAAGGTTGTGGACTAAATCGAATAGTAGCCATATTTTGGGTACTGAGGTAAGTTTGTGCGTAAATAATGCAACATTTCATTATTATGTATTTAATACTTTAATATTGCATAAATTCTATAATTATATTTATGAATTTAATTAATGATTACTCGATGATGGTTCGATGAGTTCGATACCTCAAAATCCTAGTTGAACCTTAAGAATAGTTCGGATACAAATGTCATGACATTAGGGTTATGTACGATCCAATGTAAGACCGTGTCTGGGACATGGCTTTGGCATCTATATGTAATTTCGTGTAAGATCGTAGCTGGGCTATCAGTATCGATATGTGATCCCATGTAAGACCATGTCTGGGACATGGCATTGGCATCGACCTACGATCCCATGTAAGACCATGTCTGGGACATGGCATTGGTATTGATATGTGATCCCATGTAAGACCATATCTGAGATATGGCATTGGTATCCTTTCATGTGTATGAGAGTTCCCGAGTATCCTTTAGTATTCCAAATGGTTCAAAGGGTAATCCAACGATTATGTCAAAGAGATGACAATGCATGATTATGTTTAAAGGGTACAGGTACGTATACAAGGCTCTTAAATATTGTGATTATGAATTGATAAGATCTCGGTAAGATGTGAATGAATGAATTATGATCATGAGTCTTATTGTACATTATGCAAATGGCATGACTTAAAATGTACCTATGATACTTGATGACATTGTGATACATATTATCGTGTTATGTGTATAATATTGCATGGTTAATCTTGCTAATTATCTACATGCAAACTTACTAAGCTTTATGCTTACTCCCTTTCCTTTTCCATCGCCAAGCTAGCTCAAGGATCGAAGGACGTCAGAGCTCGATTCACACTATCAAACTAATCTTTTGGGTATAGTGAATTTAAGTATTTTGAGTATAGCATGTATAGGGACTTGGTCTTTTTGTTATATGTCATATTTGTGCAGCCAAATGTGTTGGATTATAATGATTTGATGATTCATTTTGTATATGGCCATGAGATATGGCCCATATTAATTATGGGGATGTAATCCTATTCATACATGCATACATGTGCTATGTGTAACAGCCTGTTTTTAGGGTTAATCAGAACAGTGATTTTAGGACCACAAATCTAAATTTAAAATATTTAATTTAATATTTTATTATGGTTTACAGCATGATAGAATTATTATGTGAAAATTTCATAAAGAAATTTTACCGTTTAAAGGCTTAATTTGGTAAAAAGGACTAAATCGCGTAAGATGCAAAAGTGTTGTTCTATTAGCTAAAGTTGTCTAATAGCTATAGAATCTTAAATTTAGGTCCTTATATGGTAAATAGCCCAATAAAGAGTTAGTGGATGATATTTGGTTTGGCATTATTGAAATATTGTATTATTATTAAGATTAACTTAGTAATTAGTATATTAAAGGTTAATTATAATAAAATAAAATTCATAAATGGTATTCTCTTCTCCAAATGGAAAACCAAAATTGATTTTATTGAAGAAACTAGGGCTAATATTCGGCACGTCCATTTTCAAGCAAATAGGTATGTTTTGAACTCGATTTTTTATATTTTATGTTTTTGAGATCGTTGCATCGAGTACTAGCTAGCTCGTGCCTTAATTTTCAAATTAGTTGATGATTTTGTGAAGTGCCATTGTTGAATCTATGAGATTTGTGATGGTTGATGATTGAAAAATGGATATTTGTTGATAGATTATCAAGTTTTGTTAAGTGATTTTTGACAAAAATGTCAAATAGTGATTTATTTGTGAAAATGTGAAAGTGTGTGGTTAAATGTGTGAATAAATGATAAATATGGGCTGATATGTATACTAGGAAAATTCAGCTAGCATGAAATTAGAAAGAAATTGTGTAATTTGTGTTTTTATGAGATAAGGACCAAATTGTAAGAAATGTGAAAGTTTAGGGCCAAAGTGTAAATTGGCTTAAATATGTATTTGTGGATGAAATTGAAAGTGTTGGTGAATAAAAGAGTTAATTTTGAATGCATATAGATCAAGAACAAAAGAAATCAGATTTAGATCGAGCGAAATAGAAAGTTAACGAATAGTCGATCCGGTTCCTCTATTCCGATTACGAGGTAAGTTCATATACAAATGAATGCCTTTAATTGAATTATATGTGTATTTTTATCATTGTAATGTTATAAATGTTGAATGAACAATTTTGAGCAAGAATTGACAAAGTTATGATATCCGAAAGTCCCGTACGAACCTGAGGAATAGTATAGGATACGAATGTCATGACATTAGGTTACCGAGATGTGATCACATGTAAGACCATGTCTTGGATATTGGCATCGTTAATCGATTACGTGTAAGACCCTGTCTGGGACAGTGGCATCGATATGTGATAACATGTAAGACCATATCTGGGATATGGAATTGTACGAGTTATATGTGATTGCCGAGTATCCTTAACGATTCCGAACAGTTCAACGGGCAGAGACAAGTCAAGAAAGAATGTGTGAATGAGTTAAGAGACTCAGGTATGTACAAGATTCATACGAGCATTGAAAAGGGAAGTATTTGATGAATTCATTTATGATATTGAATATGTATACATTGAGAAAGGTTTGTGAAATTATATGTAAATACTCATAGTTTGCCTACTGATGGAAATGATTTTGATTATCCCACCCAATGCAAATGCAACATTAGCATAACCAAATATTCAACTGCACAAAGATCACACATTCTTACATATATATAATCATACTAATGACATATTCAAAATTTTCAGATCAAATACAGATTTACTTCAATTAACATGCTTTCATAAAGTACTCCTACAAAGGCAAAACCATAGATTCATATACTAGAAACATGAGTATCACTTAGCAAACCCTATAATATTGTTGACCTTGAAACATATTTTGGAACACGACCATAACTAAATTTTACAGAAAATGGGCTCACAAGCCCGTGTGGCCCACACAGCTTACTTGGTCCAGCTCGTATAGCCCTCATGGCTTAGAACATGGCCGTGTGATTTACACAGTCTGGCACACGGCTGTGTAGCGTCAACAGAATGTTTTTTTCAATTCGCATTGTTCCCTATTTTTTGGGATAAAAGGTACACATCTGGTCGTTTTGTTGATGCCAACACAACAACAACAATACTAACACCTAAAATCGACAACCAAATTAAAGGTACAAAACAAGGATCATCCTCAACAACTAAACTAACACATTAAGTCCCTAACCTTAGGCAATAGAACACTTACCCCTAGAGACTATGATTTAATGCACTCACAAGGCAGATGGTCAGTGTGCCTCTTGATTCTCACCTAGACAAATTGTATAACAAACTAAGTAAATGCCCCATGCTAAATCAAACAAGATACTAACATTCTCAACAAGTGAGCGAATACACAGAGGTTATAGATAAGAAGCACAACTAACAACTATATTTCCCCTTACCACACACGGAAAAACAATGAAACTCACAATAGATGTTGGCACAAAGTAATTCGGTAACAGAAGAGCAGGGAAGTATAGAAACGATGAGAAAACAAAACGATAAACAATAATGTAGGGAATTGAAGTGAGAAAAATAGAGAGCAAAAACTTGGAAGAAAGAAAAGAAAAGAAAAAATTGAAAGAATGGAGAGTGAAGAAGAGGGACTGACGAGAGAGTGTGTGGGTAAGTAATTTTAGAAAACTTTGGGGAGTGATTTTCTCAAAAAAAATTAAAAAAAAAAACAAAATCATAAATTACCAGGTTTCTGCTAACTTATTAACTGACCAGAATTTGAATCCAATCCAAATATGGCATAGGACAAAGCAAAAATATTTTCACTCTACACACACAGGGTTTGAACACAGAACCTCTAAGTAAGCTAAAGCCTTACCACTAAACCAACAGGCTCATTCTTACCAACAATTACCTAGAATTTAAAGATATGTCAGATGTTTTAATTCTAGGGTTGTAATAAAAATAAAAAAAAATTAAAGAGAAGGGATTTGAACACAGGACCTCTCACAAACAAACACAACACTTAACCACTACAACAAATTAATTCACTTGACACAAATCCTACAACATTTGTTTAAAAACAGAGCATGAACACTCTCTCGATTCACTAACCCAATTTCTACTAACCCGGATTTTGGGATGTGACAACTCTCCCTTCCTTAAAAAGAATTTCGTCTTCAAAATTCATGTTGCCACACCATTCTCTTAACCACAAAATTCGTAACCCTTTAGTCCAAACTGACCACCATGCTTCCATTGTGCAACTCTGATTTCAATTCAAGTCAAAGAATACATTACCTTAAACCTCCAACGGACAAACTATTCATTATCATAGACTGCCTTGTGGGATTATCTACAAAATGATCACTAACGATTTCCTCTACCCAAAATTATTAGAAACACTACTAATACCAAAAATTAGAGTAAAACCAATTCTCCATGATTTTAAGGTACAATTGGGAAGGATCACAAAAGTACATGTATTGACGCCAGTTACGAATGATCACTAACGATTTCCTCTACCCAAAATTATTAGAAACACTACTAATAGCAAACATTTGAGTAAAACCAATTCTCCATGATTTTAAGGTACAATTGGGATGGATCATGAAAGTACATGTATTGACGCCAGTTACGTATCGATCCCCTTGATGCCTAATTGCATAAACTAGTCTCTACTTCTATTTTTTAGCCAAAGCTTACATCTAACTAAGAAAATGACGCGAGCAATCCCTAACACGATGCTTAACGGATCCATATCTAAAACATGACCCTATTTTTACCCAACCCTCGCCCGGATGGAGCCTACCATAGAAAATACAAATCAGAGCCCTATCCATACCCACAACGGGTTCAACCAGCTAAGGTTTGTGTATTTTGGCTCGCTTCCAAGGTCGCGGGTTCAAGCAAGTAGAAAAAAAACCCCTCTTATTTTGTACTCTATTCATTTTCTTTTTTTATTTTCCAAGCAATTACCCACTTTCACTATCTTGGTCTCATTCGACTGGAGTTGCTAAGTCACTGACCCTTGGCCTATAGGTCCAGATTGGGCCACATTGACCTTCTGCAAGACCCTAGGTGTAACACCTCTCACCCGTATTCAATGCCGGAATAGAGTTACGGAACATTACCGAATTTGTAAAACAATTAAACATTCACTTTGCATACATTTTCAGATTTCATACGGTTATCATTCAATCTTAATCAATATGTCCCTAATACGAGCATACGAGGCCCGAAACATGCATTGGGAGTGGTTCGAGACTAAACCAATAACTTTGAAAACTTATAGAACACTTAGAAACTTTTCTCAAAAACAGGGGACACACACCCGTGTGGCCCGGCCATGTGTCTCACACGGCCACAAACACGCCTGTGTCACAGGCCGTGGGGACATTCGAAATAGGAGCACATGGTCGTGTCCCAGCTCGTGTCTGACCCCGTGTAACTCTCTGACTTAGGTCACACAACCAACACACATGCCCGTGTGCCCTAAAAATGGTCATACACACCCGTGTGATAGACTGTGCGCAAGGTCGTGCCAAACCTATAGGGTATACTGACTTATGCCACATGGCCAAGTCACACACCCGTGTGTGAGGCCGTGTGGAGTATACTGACTTGTTTTTAATTTCAACACCAGGGGACACACGGCCTTGAAACAAAAATTGTGTGTCACACACGGCTGAGACACATGCCCGTGTCTCTGCCCATGTGGACAAAAATAGGCTATTTACCAAGCCATTTTGCCACCCAAACTTATGCTTACCTACATCAACTCAAAGGCACCAATACATAGCATCAATAGGCATTAAATCAACCTCAACCAAGCATCATTTATACCATTTCAATTCTAACCATATACAATTCCAAAATCATACTATTTCATTATCATCAACCACAAATATTATAAACACCAATTGACCATTTTGAAATACATGCCAAAATTACAACCAAAGTCATTTAAATAGACTACTTACTATATGCAATATTATGCCTACACATAACATGCTAATATATATTCAAAAATCAATCCATTACTACCTTCAATACTAATTCTCAATAAGCCATTCACAAAGCAATTATAAACCACACATCGAAGACTATTTGCACAAATATATATACATCATGAAAATCATCTATATAAACCAACTTACACGGCTATATATACACAAACCAAAACATAACAATTCACAAGCCAACTGAAATGGCAAGATACACCACCAAAATACATATCAAAATGACCAAAGTCCTTATACATGCCATATGACCAAAACACAAGCTCAAAAGTACCAATTTGATAGTTGGATAGTGTGACGATTTCTTCGACGATCCCCAAGTCTGAGCTAGCTTTAAAGTCACTATAAACATGGAAAATTAATCAAAGTAAGCTTTCTAGCTTAGTAAGCTCGTATGAAATAAACTCAATTTAACCATAATTACACAATTCAACAAATTATATATATCAACATGTAGCTTATATTAACTAACAAACCTTGCACATTTTTGATCACAAGATTATATATGAATTTCACAAATTCTTTGATTTCAAGCTCATACGATTCATGTACATACCTGTACCATTACATATCCATCTCATACTCAACCACGTCTTTCATTTACCCGTTGAACCATTCGGAATACTATTGGATACTCGGGAATCTGGCACACTAAGTGCCAAAATCATGGCCCTAAGCCAACTCAATGTATCTAGCACCCAAAGTGCCACAAATATAGCCGAAGCTAATCTCAATCTCATATCACATATACTGCTCACACTAGAGCTATCAATGGGCCTGCTCACACAAGCTGTCTGTTAAGACGTAGCTACACAGTGCTGCTCACACAAGTGTTAAGTAACCACAACACATTCTGATATACTCAGCCACCGGTAGGACGTACAGGACCAGCACCTGGATCATATAATCACAATAATCCCTAATGACATGTCACTAGTATCCAAATCTATTCCTAAGGTTCAACCGGGATTTCAAATGCTGAATCGTCGTTGAATCTTTATCGAACATATCCGTAGTTTAGTAATCACAGTTTATGCAATATCAAAGCATTTAAAATACATTTATGATATTTATCACATACGAGCTTACCTTGGATGTAAAAATGACGAAACATGTCGATCAATTGAGTACTTTGTTTTTCCCTAGTTCTAGATCTGGATTTCGCTTTTCTTGATCTATATAATATCAAATTCAGCTTATTTAATCATCTCTCTATTCAATTTAGTCCAAAATTCACTTTAAGGCATTTTTACACAATTGCCCCTAATGTTTCACATCTTTTACAATTTAGTCCTTATTTCATAAAAACACAAATTCATGCAACTCAATACTAACCCATGCTAGCCGAATTTCCAATTAGTCCCTAGTAGGCCCTATTTTTAATTTATTTCACATTCTAACCACAATTTTTTCACATTTCACAATTTAATCCCTAATTTGCATTTTTACTAAAAATCACTTAATAAAACTTGTATAACTATCATCAAACATTCATAATCTATCATTAAACATCAAAAATCATGCTCATTCATCAATGGAAACTTTCTAAATCTTTGACAATTTTGCAAATTAGTACTTGGGCTAGCTAGATTATGTAACAACGACTCCAAAACATAAAAATCAATAAAAAAAATGGGATAAAAATTGTAACATGCAAGCAATAGATGATCGCCAAACTTCCAAGCCCTAAAAATGGCTTTTTCTTTCTTCCAAATTCAGTGAAAAAGATGACAATTAACATAATACTTTGTTTTTCTTTAATTTATTAACATTTATTACTAAATTACATAAATAAACTTAATATATAACAATTAAAATTACCTAACCATGTCCATATTTGTCCACTCACAATTAAAATGTTCTAATTACCACTTAAGGACCTTAACTATGAGGTTCTAAAGCTATTAGGCACTTTTAACTAATAGAACACAACATTTACACTTTACGCGATTTAGTCTTTTTTATCAAATTGACTAATTAAACGATAAAATTTCTTATCAAAATTTTCACACAAACATATTATCATGTTGTAAATATTAAAATAATAATAAAATAATAATTTAAAACTCAGATTTGTGGTCCTGAAACCACTGTTCTGATTTGACTAAAAACGAGCTGTTACACTAGGCATAGCCTAGGCGATAGCATCCTCAACGCCCTGATTACCAGTCTCAACTGTCCCACTTGTTTCTAGATTGGGCATGTTGCCCAGAGGAGAGGACTCAGCTTGACCACTCGACGACGTCCCCCACACCCTCGTGTACCACAAGTACTCATTATATCTAACTACAATTTAGAATTTCTATAGATTAGTTGAGGCTAATTTTAATTCCTAAGTCTAAAGTTTAGCAGAAGTAACATAGTTCTTTTTCCTAAAATAGAAAGGTTTTATTCTATAGTCTTTACAATGTACCAGTTGACTAAAGTAGCTAAAGTATAAGTGACTAAAGTACAAGTAACTTACTTGGATCAGCATTAGAGTCTCGAATTTACATTTAAAAAATCTTAGTACATTTTATGTAAATTTACTAATATCATAATTTCCAAAAAATTCTTTTAAATTAGAAATTGAAAATCACGTTTGCAATTTTAAAATAAAAATCACAGCTTGAGTTTTGAACCTAGGCTCTAATACCACCAAATGTAACACCTTACACCCTGCCTAGACGTTATGGCTAGACCTTGAGGTATTACGCTTCACAATTGAAAACCCAAATTAAAGTCTAACTTTGGAAATCATGTGATCTAAAAATATTAATTTAGCTAACCTTTTACGCATTTTTACAAAATCACATACTTGAAAACACTTATTTTATAATAAAATCACTTAATCACTTGCTTAGTATAGCAGCTAAAATTTTTAGAGTTTTAGTTTTGAAAATCGATTTCTAGTTTGATAATTCATACGGTTTTGCAGTTTTATGTTAAATATACCAAAATCTGACAAAATGAACAAAAACCATAAAGCAAAGTCCAAAAATAGATTTACAGTTCAAAAGTCCATAAATTAATTTTATATTATTATCTAGAAAATCAATTTAAGCTCTCGCACATCACCCAATCCTAAGTTTGTTGATTATCTGAGAAGGAAAATAATTGGGTGAGCTTACAAGCTCGTGTGTAACTCAACCCATACAAATAGAATAGATAGCATAATCACACAAAAGTCAGAAATTGAACTGAATAGACAACATGGTGCACTATGCAATGCAACATAATGATCGGATCAAATATAGATAGCATGGCATATCATGCGATGCAACACTTAATACAAAACAAATACAGATCATACCCCCATCTGCTACACACCATCTCCATCCATTCCTATACACCAATAGGGTAATAAATACCCATCCAACCCCATACACCAATAAGTGAGCGTATGTCACTATAAAGAAAAGTGCAATTAAAGCAGCTAAAAATAATGTGGTAATCTGCCAAAATCAGATAAGTGTGGTCAAGCCACCAGAATTGAAGTCAAATTGCCAGAACAGATATGTGGTTAAACCATCATATAAGGTAGATCATTAAACTGTCAACACTACCTCCGTCACATAATTATCTCACTCCAATGCATATGCAACAATAGCATAACCAAATATTCAGATGCACAAATATCAAACATGCTTACATAATTTAGACTCAATTTTTAATTATAAATTATATGATTATATTGTAATTGGATTTCAAATTTTACAAAAATTTATTCTATTTTATTTTTTATAAAATTAATAAATATTTTTATAAAAAATATAAAATTTGTAATTAACAGTATGATATTTATAGCATTAAATATATATTATAGAATTTTATAAAATTAAAAATATACAATTTAAAATAAAAATAGTCGAGGCATGGTGAAATTTAGTTAAAGTCCACCTCGAAATTTTTCAATGAAAAACTTGACCCATCCTCCCCTAAAACTCAATTTTCAAAAACATAATGCCTTGTATGATTTAGGATCTTTTTGGATACGTGTTTGCTTCCAGTGCAGTGTGTTTAGTTTTTTTTTTGTCTTATGTTATAATATCTAATATCAACGCCACCACTATTTTTACACTAATCATAATAAACACACCGTCCATCCAAAAAGACTTTAGGTAGGTTTCAACCCGTTGATTTCCTACAATTGATTGGATTTTAAGAAAATATATCTTTAAATTTGAATTGGATACCGATTATTTTAATTATTAATTAATAATTTTAATTTATAAAATATAAAATAATTTTTTGAGCAATGAAATGGGTTATAAGATCACCCTAGCCCAGTCTAATTTGGATTTAGACAAAACACTCAAAGTTTTTCAATCATACACACCAATTCAGTTGATATTTTCTCTTTTTTAATTTAAATATTAAAAAATATCCACTTATTTTCTCACATATCACTAACTTAATGCCAACCTCTTGTTTGCTGGCACTTTGTCGAGGGCTGGAATAATGTGTGCAAACTCAACCGCTTCCCTTTAACGTGGAATTTATATGATTGTTTGAGTACTAGAAAGAAAAAAGGGATTTCTAAAAAGAAAAGGTACAAAAAAAACTTGCATTCTTGGTTTATGCCCCATTTCCTACGATTACAACTATTTACAGTGTCAATTTTTATCTTAGAAAACAAATAAGATTTAGTCTTGACCTGCTCTAGAAAGTTAGAAATAAGGGTTTTCATCGGTTCCTAAATTTGTGGTGGTTGTATGTTATCAATTTGTTAAAAATACAGGAAGGGAATCGTGTCACAAGGTGGCTTCCCTAGGTTGTAGCTTGTTCTACTACAAAATCTCAATGCTTGTGGTAATTGAAAAGAAATGTCCAGTGAATAGAATCAAATGTCTTCCTAAAATCAATTTTTATGCTCATTCTGGAAGTGTGATAACCCCTTCACCATTTCTTGTGCCAGCATTACATTCTCAACATTTCTGCCATGAAGAAATGCACTTTAGGTTCTATTGGCAAACAACTTTGCTGTGCATTTCTAAAAGATGTGACAATTTATGAGCCCAAAATCCACCATGACTCTGCTTTTAAGAACAAGAGCTACCCAAGTGGATTTCACAACTTAGCAAGCTTATCGATGTTGAAAATTTGAAGAATTGCCACACCAATGACATCCCAATGAAGGGATCTACACACACAAATTTCATTTTCTCAAAACTTGATATTGAAATTATTTTTTCACCCATCAACAAGGAAATAAGCTGTGTTATCTTTTACCTTGTTCACAAGTTTTGAAATATATTTTATTGTTAAACTATTTTGTATATTTGTGCGATGCACGAGTCAGATATAGTGTATAAAAATTAAAGAATATATAAATTGGTTTTTTCCTTCATATGCTTGAATGTAAAACAATGATTAATTCCCTAAAAAATAATTATTAATTTGGGAATGAAATAATTTTTTTTTTGTTTATATTTGTTAAACTCAATATACATCAAGAGGGATGAATTGGTGTTTTAAAAATTTATAGCAAAGATGACAATTAAAAGAGACTTAAGAATTTACAGGTGATTCAGTTTCAATTACTTACCTTCGCTACATTAGCTTACCACAACTAAGCAAAGATGAGGTTTAACATTTACAATATCTATCTTTTCAAAAGGCAAGATAGAATCACTTCTCCTTTCTTAAGGTTTTCTACTCAAAAACCTTAATAAATCCTCACAAATTTGAGAAAAATAACTGAGAAAGAATTATCATCACTAAAAGGTAGATATAGAACAAATTAATTGCCTTACAATACAAGACAACACTTGAAAGAAAGAATTACAAATGAACTCACACGTGTGTACAAGTGAAAATACGAATAACAAAGAGAAAAGATTGGAATTTTGCTCTTGATTTTTGTAATCTTATTTCTTGTCTTGTTCTGAGTGTTCTTATACTATATTTATACCCTCTTATGGATAAATAGTTGATTGGTGTTAATAGAGATCAAATTGAGCATTAAAGTCTTTAATTTTAGCATTAAATGCACTTGCAGAGCTAAAGGAACAAATACCCAAGCCTTTGGAGTCCAATTCTTTTCATCCAAAATGTGACCATTGGGCCATAAGTACCGCACCTTAGTTGGGAGGAGTGCGGTACCTCTTAAGTAGAGGTCCAATACTTGAGCTTTTCGAGACCATAAAAAAGGAGGCTTGGGTGCGGTTCCTTTGAGGGATGGTGTACGTTGTGTCCATTTTGCTTACTAATTCTTAGGTACCGCACCATTTTTCAAAATAGTTCAATTCCTTTAAGTCAATGTGCTTAGTGACTTTTAGGTACCACTCCTTTTTTGCTAGGGCATCACACTTGATTTCGTGCATTTAGAAAATTTTATTTTTCATTTAAAAAAAATTTGAAAATAATTCTTAAAAATTTATTTTACCAAATTTAATTTAGAGAGTATTTATTATATCAAAACATTAAAAAAATCAAAACTAACAATATTAAATAATACATAATATTTAAAATAATATAGTGAAACATTAGTCATCGATAAATATAAAATAGTAAAAAATTAAAATATTTTCAAATGAACAAAAATAACTTAAAATGCTCGCCTGGATTAGGCTTGGGTTTTACTTTTTCGACTTCAAGCATAGTCGATTTACTATACAATAATTCAAATATATAAAAATATTTTTTACTAATATTTATAATATTTATAATTAAATTTAAATAAAAATACTTTTATTATGATTTAATAAGTGAAATAAGCTTTTTGGATAAGCTCAAGTCTAGAAATTTTTTAGAATTAGGCCTAAGCTCAAGTAGACCTATGAACACCTCTACCGTCAAGTAAATATATTTACTTCAGTTAAAGCTAAACAATAAGTAATAAATTATAATCATTGTTAAAAATAAGTAGTAAAAAATGTAAAGTTAACCTATTCAAATAGCCAGTCGAGTTTACCCATGTTCCTATTTTGGTCATCCATTTTAAAATTTTGTAATTTTAGTCATTCCCATTAGTTAAATTTCATGTTTTAGTAGCCTTATTTTGATTGTTATAATAACAGTTCTAGCCATTAACATTTTACGCAGTATGTCTATTTGATCCTAATTTTAAAAATTTTAACAATTTTCTCCCTCAATATTTACAATTTCGATCAATTTGGTCCTAATCCTATAAATTCAAAAAATTTATGATTATAAAAATTTCAAAAAAAATAAATAAATAATTGCATAAATTTTTATAAAAAATTATAAAAATTTGCATAATCAATGGTGTTAATTTTTGTTTCGGTTGGCTGAGAGAGTTTGAGTGGTCTTGAAATTTTGAGGTAGTTGAGGTTGAATTGTTAGTGGGGAGTTTATTTTGATTTTATTTTATTTTTTCCCCCAAAAGACTTCTCTGTTTGACATTCTGTCTTCTTCCTCTTTTTGGGACTTCTGCCAATTTTTGCTTTCCTTTTTCCTCTTTGATTCGGTAATCAAGTTTTAGTGAATTCATTGTGTTTCAGTGTTGGGTACCTAATTCTCGGTTTGGTAAGTGTGGTTATTGTTTTTGGTTAGTGAATCTTTGGTTGATGGGGTTTCGTTTTTGTTGCTTAGGAGAAGATCAAGGGGTTAGGGGCTTCTAATCGGTGCTATACTTGTGCGAAATCATCGTTGCTTATTCGAAGGTAGGGGTTTTGATGAAATAAGAGATTGTCTGTTCCAATGTAGTTTCTGTTTAGTATCGATTTAAGTGACTTATTCGGTGATCTATTGGTCAATTTTAGGTGTTGCGTGGCTCAGGAATGTTTTTGCATCGAAATCGTATCAGGTGTGCTCCAAAAACGTAAAAAATCGGGTTTTAATGAGAGCCAAAAAAGTATTCTGCCAACGCCACACGAGTGTGTGCCTGGCCGTATGGTTGACCATCTGCGACACACGGTCGTGTGTCTGATGAAGGTGTGACCATGCACAACACACGATCGTGCAATAGTGTGAATGTCGCCGTGTAAGCCACACGGGATAGGTCATATTGGCTCGTGGTATTCGTAGGCGTAGCAGGACCGTAGGGGGCCTGAGTTGAGTCTTCTTCTTTGGGCAATATCCCAAATTTAGACACGAGTGAGACACTGGTTTCACCTGCTACTGAGACTGGGTCTCAAACCACTTAGTTGGGGACGACGCACTGTCCCAAGCCATGTTGAGGGTGTTGGAGAGGGTTACTAGACCCCATTGTAGATCTGGGGGCTGTGGTTCGATAACTAAACGACGCTGGTCCAATGGAGCTGAGCTGTTTAAGGGTGTCACTAGAGTCGCCCCTATTGTGGCTGAGTATTGGTTAGAGGCCACTGAGAGGATTATGAACAATACTGACTGTACTCCTGAGCAGAAACTAAAGGGTGCAGTCTCTTTGCTTCGCGATGAGGCATACTAGTGGTGGTTGTCGATTGAAGAGGGTACTCAACCGAATTGTCTAAACTGAGATTATTTTAAGACTGCTTTCTAGGGGAAGTATGTGGGGTCAAGCTATGTTGATGCTCGTAGGCGTGAGTTCATGAATCTCACGCAAGGTGATAGATTTGTGGCCGAGTATGAGGCCGAGTTTCTGAGGTTGAGTCGCTACGCTCGAAGCATGGTGGCGTCTGAGTATGAGAAATGTGTCTATTTTAAGGATAATTTGAGGGACAATTTGAGGATTCTGATTGCTCCACAGGGGGAGCATGAGTTCGCTATTCTTGTGAATAAGGCGAAGATCGCAAAATGGTTGAGCACGTGGAGCGCCAAAATAGGGACCGAGAGAGAGGTAAGAATAAAAGGGATTCGAAGCCTTCTAGTTACTTTCAGAAGCCTAAGAGACGGGCCAAACCTGATGGGCTTGTTAAAGTGGGGGTTCTTGTTGCTCCTACTGGGATTCAGTCATGTGGTGATTGTGTAGGCACCATTCGGACGAGTGTTGCAGGAGGTTAGGGGCTTGTCTGAGGTGTAAGTCTTTGGAGCATCGGATTAGAAAGTGTCCACCGTGTGCTAATCAGATGCAAGCTTCAAGACTGAGTTTGGTATAGCCTCAGAGGGCAATTCAGCAACCACCTAGGCACCGTGGACCGGTTAGGGGTGGTAATG
Organism: Gossypium anomalum; assembly: GCA_025698475.1. Taxonomy (NCBI): domain Eukaryota; kingdom Viridiplantae; phylum Streptophyta; class Magnoliopsida; order Malvales; family Malvaceae; genus Gossypium; species Gossypium anomalum. The sequence continues at coordinate 73,428,278 of CM046965.1, read as the reverse complement.
GTATTGGCCGAGGGTAGAGAGCACCGAGCAGATATGCTAATTAGGCTTAGGTGAGGTAGCCTGCATTAGTTTATACTGCTCGACGTCGAGAGGACAGAGACGCCCCCGATGTGATCGCGGGTATGTTTTTTATTTTTGATGTTTCTTATATTGCTCTAATAGACATAGGTTCTACATATTCCTATATAGCTAGTACTGTTTCCAAAAACTTGGGGATTTCTATTGAGTGTACTTCTAGTGAGATTATCGTACTGAGTCTATTGATGCAGTCTGTTTGAGTAAGTAGACTTTATAGGAATGTACTGTTGGAAGTACAAGAGACTGTGTTTTTGGTAAGTCTGATAGAGCTACCATTTGAGGAATTCGATTTAATTCTGGGTATGGACTGGTTAGTTGAGCACCGAGTTAGCTTGGATTACACAACTAAGAGGGCTGTTCTGAGGACCATGGATGATAAGGAAATAGTTGTGATCAGAGAGCATCGAGATTATCTGTCCAATGATCTCCGCCCTTATAACTGAGAAATTAGTTCGTAAAAGGTGTGAGCCATATATGGATTTCATTAGTGTTTGAGCTTCTGAGGACTCTTTTGTTGGGGATATTAAAATAGTGAGAGAACTTTTAGATTTTTTTCTGAGGAGTTTTCGGGTTTACCTCTGAATCGAGAAGTTGAGTTTGGCATTGAGCTTTTACTAGGTACAGCTCTGGTGTCCATCGCTCTATACCGTATGGCACCAAAAGATCTTACAGAGCTTAAGGCTCAACTTTACATTAACTATCGGCAGTTGAAGAAACTGACTGTGAAGGATAAGTACCCGCTTCCGAGGATCAACGACCTGTTTGATCAGTTCTAAAGGGCTTTAGTGTTTTCGAAAATAGATATTCGATATAAGTATCATCAAGGGAGAGTTAAGGAATTGGATAGTTATAAGACTGCATTTAGGACTCGTTATGGGATTACAAGTTCCTAGTTATGCCCTTTAGTTTGACGAATACTCCGGTTGTATTCATGGATCTAGTGAACCAAGTTTTTCAGTCGTATCTGGATCAGTTCGTCGTAGTCTTCATCGACGACATTTTGGCTTACTCTAAGACTGAGGATGTTAATAATGAGCATATTAGAGTAGTGTTTTAGATACTCTGAGAGAAATAGTTCTACGCTAAGTTGAGCAAGTGTGAGTTTTAGTTGTGAGAGGCAACTTTTCTGGGGTATGTGGTTTCTACCGAGGGGATCCGAGTTGATCCTAGAAAGATAGAGGTTGTGCTTGATTGGAAACAGCCTAAGAATGTATTAGAGATTTACAGTTTTCTGGGTCTTACAGGATATTATCGGTATTTTGTTGAGGGGTTCTATCTGACCACAGCTCCTTTGACTGAGCTACTGCGCAAGGATGTTCCTTTTGTCTAGACTAATGTGCAACAATCAAGCTTCGAGAAACTCAAGTCTATTCTGACTTAGGATCTTATTCTGATACAACCTAAATCTGGTAAGGAGTTTGTAGTGTATAGTGATGCGTCGCACGTCGGTTTGGGTTGTATATTGATGCAAGATGGTAAGGTTGTGGCTTATGCGTTCTGTTAGCTTAAGTTACACGAGGGGAATTATTCGACGCATGATCTCAAGTTAGCTGTTGTGGTATGTACATTAAAGATTTAGAGGCACTATCTGTATGGTGAGAGGTGTATCATCTACACCAATTACAAGAGCCTTAAGTACCTTCTTACTCAAAAGGAGTTGAATCTTAGACAGCGTCGATGGATTGAGCTACTCAAAGATTACGACTACACAATAGAGTATCATCCTGGTAAGGCCAATGTGGTGGTCGATGCTCTCAGTCATAGAGCGATAACTGATTTGAGAGCGATGTTCGTTTGTCTTAGTCTATTCGATTATAGAAGTCTATTAGCTAATTTACAAGTTAAGCTGACTTGGATTGGACAAATTCGAGGAAAGCAGTTAGGGGATAAGTCTTTGTTTCTACAATTTCGTCAGGTTGAGAATGGTAGTACTTCTGATTTTGGGATGAGTAAAGATGGGGTTCTGTGTTTTTGAGGTCAGGTTTATGTACGAAATGATTCTGATTTGAGACAGTCGATTCTAAGGGAGGCACATAGTAGCCCTTATGCTATGCATCCTGGTGATAATAAAATGTATCGCGATCTTCATGAGCTGTACTGGTTGCTGGGTTTGAAATGTGAGGTTACGAATTTTGTTCCTCGTTATCTGACGTGCCAGCAAGTTAAGGCTGAGCACCAGTTGTCTTCGGGTTTGCTACAACATGTTAAGGTTCTTTTATAGAAATAAGAACGAGTGATGATGGACTTCATTAGTGGGTTGCCCTTGACACCCACTAAGAAGGATTATGTTTGGGTCATCGTGGATCAATTGACCAAGTCCGCTCATTTTATTCCAGTTCGGGCGGACTACTCTCAGCAAAAGTTAGAGAAGCTTTACATTTTAGAGATTGTAAGACTACATAGGGTTGTAGTTTCGATAATTTTTTATACAGATCCTCGCTTTACTTCTCGGTTCTAAAAGAAACTGCATGAGGCTTTGGGTTCGAGATTGAACTTCAGTATTGCATTCCATCCTCAGACTGATGGTCAATCTGAGAAGGTGATTAGAGTTGTGTGATAGATTTTTGTGGTAGTTGGGAGGATTTTCTGCTATTATCTGAGTTCGCCTACAATAACAGTTTCTAATCTAGCATCCAAATGTCACATTACGAGGCGTTGTATGGTCGTAAGTGTCGTACTTTGCTACGTTGGACTAGGTTGGGTAAGCGTTAGGTTTTGGGTCCTGAGTTAGTTTTTGACACTGAACATAAGGTTAGAATGATTTGGGATCGTCTGAAGGCAGCTTCTGATAGACAGAAGTCTTATTCAGATCTGAAAAGAAGAGATATTAAGTACTCTGTGGGTGATTTCATTTTTCTTAAGGTTTTTCCGTGAAAGAAAATTCTGAGGTTTAGTCGTAACGGAAAGTTATGCCCTAGGTTCATTGAGTCGTATCGAATTTTGAAGCGTGTGAGAAGGGTGGCTTATCGGTTAGAGCTACCTCCATAGTTGAACCGTATTCGTGGTGTGTTTCACGTCTCGATGTTGGGACGATATCGATCTGATCCATCTCACGTTGTCTCTGTTAAAGAGATTGAAGTTAGACTGGATTTGACTTTTGAGGAGGAGCCCGTTTAGATTTTGGATATGATATTAAGGTTCAGAAGAGGAAGTCCATCCCGTTGATTAAGGTTCTACGGCAGAATCATGACACTGAGGAAGCCACGTGGGAACCTGAGGACTCGATGCATCAGTAGTATCCTCATCTGTACGGATCAAGTAAATTTTGAGGTCGAAATTTCTTTTAGGGGGTAGAGTTGTAACACCCCGCTTAATTTATTTCTATTTATGTAAATACCTGATATAAATGAGTATCTACTTCAGTGGTTATGTTCTGGGTGTGTGTATGAGGTCTTGGGTTTAAGTCCCACATTTAAAAAATTTTGTTAATTTTTTAATCCTAGCCTTATCCTTGGTGGATTGGGTTATAATCTATATTTAGTAAACTCATATCAGAATGAGTCTACTAGTTCAAGTTATAAGGGGTAGTTGTGCTGAAGGTCTTGTGTTCCAATCCCTGTGGGAGTGATGGTGTTAATTTTTTTCGGTTGGCTAAGAGAGTTTGAGTTGTCTTGAAATTCTAAGGTAGTTGGGGTTGAATTGTTAGTGGGAAGTTGAGATTTAGTGCGAAGTTTATTTTGATTTTATTTTATTTTATTTTTCCCCTAAAAGACTTCTTTGTTTGACGTTCTATCTTCTTCATTTTTTTGGGACTCCTGCCAATTTTTGTTTTCCTTTTTCCTCTCTGATTTGGTAATCAAGTTTTAGTGCAATTCGTTGTGTTTCGGTGTTGGGTACCCGATTCTCGGTTTGGTAAGTGTGGTTATTGTTTTTGGATAGTGAATCTTTGGTTGATGGGGTTTCGTTTTTATTGCTTAGGAGAAGACCAAGGGGTTGGAGGCTTCCAACTGATGCTATAGTTATGTGAAATCATTGTTGCTCATTTAAAGGCAGGGATTTTGGTGAAATAAGAGATTATCTGTTTCAATGTAGTTTCAGTCTAGTATCAATTTAAGCAGCTAATTCGGTGATTTATTGGTCAATTTTTTAGGTGCTGCGTGACTTGGGAGTGTTTTCGCATTGCAACCGTATAGGTGTGTTCCCAAAACTGAGAAAATTGAGTTTTGCGAGAATCGAAAAAATATTTTGTCGACGCTACACAGGAGTGTGCCTGGCCGTGTGCGAGACACGATCGTGTGTCTGACGATGGTGCGGCCATGTGCAAGACATAGACGTGCGCTGGTGTGAGTGTGGCCGTGTGAACCACACAAGCTAAGGTATATTGGGCACGTGGGCTACACAGGCATGTGGGCCTACACAGGCATACCACACAAGCAAGGCCAATTTGGGCGTGTGGGCCCACACAGTTAAGCCACACGAGCATGTGGGCCCAATATTCTGAAATTTTTCTTAAGGTCGCACGGGTCGTTCTGATCGACTGTGGGCCACCGTAGGGTCAGTAAGGGCTAACCAAACCCTAAATTATGTGATCTGATATTCTGATAGTCTGCTCTGAGTAGGACACCGTTATGCATGCTTGACTATTTTGTTAAATATATGTGTTATTTGTATACGAGCATGTAAGCATGATATTTCTATATATGTATTCTATATATATGTTTGGGTTGGGAATCGTATATGTGGAGGAAGTAATATGTACGGTGACCTTTCGCCTATATACTAGCAGCTCGACTGCATATTATATTCGATGTGTCGTATTGACACTATATGGTGTGTAGGGATGGGTGGGTGTTTTTAACCCCACATGGTGTGATGGGATGGTCGGAGTTAGTGATTAGAGGATGGGGGTAGGATTTTGTATATCTGTTCTGCTTACCTAATTTTGTTATCTGTATCTGTAAAGGACATAAGTCCAAATCTGAATCCAACTGTATATGTGATTTCTGTATGTATAGCATGTCTATTTCTGTTGAGTTACACACTAAGTTTACGAAAACTCACTTATGTTTGTCTGTTCTGTTCAGGTAATCCACAGACTTAGGCAGTTCAGTGCAGTGGAGTCTCACGGTGACCACAAGTTTGTGAACTGTTTTTGATTAATGGTTTTTATTTAATTAAGGATTATTTCTGGGAGTTTTGTAATTCAGGGACTCAATGGACTCTTTGGTTTTATTTTGGATTTGAATTTTCGATTTAACTCTATATATGTGACGGTTAGCTAAAAACATGGTTTTTACTAAAATAAAGGTTTTTCTAAAAATACGAACGAAATTTTCAAATATAATGATTTCTAAGACTTCCGCTGTAAACTATGTTTTGGCAAATGAATTAATTAAACAACGCTTTCAATATTAGTTATAAATGAATATGAGTTATAAAACTTGGATGATTTATCAAAATGACTCTGTTTTCAAAACCCTTCATTGTGACATCTCTAGATTCGACCATAACGTCTACGTCGGGTTTGGGGTGTTACAAATTCAATCCTGGGCAAATTTAATGGCACGAGATTACTTCAACTAGACCCCCTATAGTTACATAGTATTTTGTTATTTGTAGTTAAATCATGTTCTTTATACATGTTTTCGACATTTAATCTGTCATTAATAAAATCAAAAAGTATATTTTTTGCTAAAAATTAAAAAAGTTAAATTTATTTATTTATTTTACTATTATTTTCAATTCTCAACTCTAAATAAAAAGACCAACCCATTTAAGGTTGAGAACAAAAATTGAGAAAATTAAATCCAATTCAGATCTTAGTTTTTTCTTTGATTCTGATTAAGAGTTTAAGATAAATTAAATTTGATTCCATTACTGTTCAGTCCATACTTAAATTTTTTTGGTTTTATTTTAATTTCACAATAAAACCGACAATTATGTTAATTGAATTGAATTTTTAATTATTGTAGCATAAAATAAACATTTGGTATTTAAAATATTATATAAAATATATTCAAGTGTACTAAACAATTTGATACAATTGAACAAGCAAATAATCAAGATCATGTATATTAGCCTAGATTAGCAATTAGCATCACAATCAACCATCAATAAAGTTTAAAACAACATGAAGTTTAAAGTAAAAGCATCCATTCCAACATTCAATTGATAAAAGATGAATAAGAACAAGAGTTAGAAATGCTCGTTCTTGGAGAAGAATTCAATTTGAGAGATAAAACTTGCTTGATCTTCATTTACAATGTTATTAACCTACCGTCAAATATAGAGTTAATTTGAGCTATTTTCCCACATAAGGAGCTTGTTTTCTAGGAAATTTAATATTTAATATCATGTTTTTAGTAATTAGTAGTTAGGATTAAATATTAGTAAAATAAGTAGTTTTAACACATTTTAGGACTGTTGTGACATATTAGGCCGACATGGGCCTTAGGTAGTTCTAATATCTGTAGTTGAGTGCGTAGGATGATGATTTATAGGCCCAACTAATGTGGAAGCAAGGGATAAGTGATGCACAAGCCTCCCTAACTGTCAAAGCATAAAACAAACCAAACAAGGCATGGAACACCTGTCGAGTCACGCCATGTAAGGCCAATGGTGCGACATAGGTCAACTTACAACCCAAGTATATCAAGGCTATTTCATTATCACAATCAACTTTATACGAAGACCTAGGACGTATCGAAGACTTAATTTAAGCTGTCAACACTCCTATAAATAAGACCTTAGGTGTTTGATGTAACTAAGTCATCTTAGATGCAATCAAAAACCCTACTAATATGGGAGTAGGATTATATTTAGTTTCTTTCGGCTTTTCTAAACTCTTTTTTTTCCTCTTGGAATTGGTTTCAATCCAAGAGTTTTTTTATATTATTAAAGTATTTTAGTTTAATTTTTCTTTGCAAGCGGCATATTTCATTTTTCCGATCGAGAGATTTACTTCTTTGTACTCTACTCGACATCAATCCAGAATTATTCTAATATCTTTTCTCTACCGATTTATTTGTGTTCTTTACATGTTTATTTCAATTGAGATTAAGATTATGAATAAAATGAATGGCTAAATCCCTTAGGAAGATTAATAAGTGGATGGGAATGTGATTAACAGAGGATTTAGGGTTTCCCCAGAGGTTTAGTTGGTATAGATTACATGTTCTTAAACCATAGGCTTGACAACCTTAGGAAGTAATCATAGGTGAGACAAGTTCAAAAGTTAAGTCAAACCGAGTAAATAATAATTAATCTTCCATATCATACTATTATTTACATTCCTTTTTAGACATAATTATAGCTTGTTTAATAGTAAATCAAACCATTTTAGTATATATTTAGGTTGCCATACTTAAAGTAGTAATTTATGCTTTCTAGTAGTTTTTATTACATTCTATATATCTAAATAAGGTTACATGGTCCTGTATGTCAAGTTAGGAGCTAAAGATGCTTATTCAGGCCAAAACTGATGCTTATGTTGCGACACCAAGATATTGTGTCTCAATATTGAAGACAAAAGCTAAAAATAATTTTTGGAGCAAAACTGCCTTCGATGTCGCGACATTGACCTTCATTCTTGTGACATCGGACTCTAATGTTGCAACACTGTAGGCCTGTGTTGCAACCAACCCCCTGCGCAACCCAAAAACTCCTGCACGTTTTAATTATGTTTTGGAGGGAAATTAGGTGTATTTGTCTCAGTCGAACTCTAAGGACTTCAAGGATAATTTAGGAACTTTAATATTCCAAGTTTAGCCTATATAAAGGCCATTGTAATCAGATTAAACACAAAATTTTTAGAGTTTTAATTCTTAGGTCTTTCTTTCATTCCTAGTTTTCACTTAGGTTATTTTATGTTCTTGTAATTAGAAGATCCTATTTTGAAGTGAGACTTCCACAATGGGAGATTATTCTCAAACCATGATTTCATCGATAATTCCATGAGCATCTCTTTTCCTTATTCTTTTCTTTATATTTCTTTCTTTAATGTTGTTAGATAAATGTTTGTGTAAATATTAGAATCAATTTATACTTTCTACATATGTTTCAACTACTTTAACTTAATTAATTGATTGAATGATAGAGTTTCTTAGCAAATCAGCTGTTTATGAGAGGAAGAACTTAAACCCTAGGAAGTCATTTAGGTGGAAATTAACCCAAAATTGATATAGCTTATTCGTTAACACCTTAACCTCGAATTGGCCTGGACTATGAGATCAGAGGATAAGTAGTGCTTGTTGACTTGTTATTTTAGTGGAAGATCAGAAGATCCTGCTAGGGTATCGACTAGTTGATTGATTGGAACCCTACATTAATAATTAATTAGGTAAAACAATTGGATCTAAGCTAAAAGGAACTCGCATAGTCAAAATAAGGAATAGGAAAAGTCGATACAAGAACCAAGGAGTAGATTTATGTTTTGTTAAATTTATTTAGTTTCTTATTATTATTGTCAACTTTCTTCTTGATTAACACTACTAATTTGTGATTTGAGTAGATTAGTAATTATTTCCCGTAATTGGCTTGATAACAGTTTTCCCCAAACTGTAATCCCTTGGGTACGATCCTCGGAATACTTACCAAGTGTTTCGTTGTAAACAAACTATATTACAACCTGACCCGTATACTTGCAGACACGACCTCAAATCTATATCTTTAGTTGTAGTATTCACACTCTGGACATTGGTACATCTAGAGGCGGTTAGTAGTTATCCTGGTTAAGAAAGTAAGATTGAAAGATAATCGAGTATCAACCAATAGATTAATTAGTTTAAGGTTAGGAGGTAATACTTGGTTAATCGATAGCTAATCCACCTTAGAAACCTAATCCAAAGTTAATTACAAACCTAAAGTGAGTTAATCTTCCTAACTGGTTTAATGATTTTAGTCGTTTGTTTATTTTCTTGTTTATTTACTTTAGTTATTTAATTTCTATTATTAATCTATTTTATGATTTATCATAATATAAGAATTAATTATTTCTATTTAGATTTATTATTGTAAAAAGATTTTGATATATTTATTTCACCCTCCTTTGGGTACGGTCCTCGAAATACTTCTTATGTTCCATTGTACACAATACTATATTACAATTTGACCCGTATGATTGCAAACATTGCCGTTCTAATTATATATATATATATATATATATATTTTTTTTTACAATTTTGCTAGAAACGATTACTCATTCATGGGCGATCAAGTTGTTGATGTTGTTGCTAGGGAGATTTCGACATTAAATCTAGAAAATATTTTTACAATTAATAAGATAAGTAGGAATGCTAAAGCCTATAGATACGATATTTTCAATTTTTTGTTTTTTTATTTTTATTTTTTCTCGTTCTTTTTAATTTTTTTCAAATTGTTTATGACTTGAAGCTCTAGCACCTCAATTGAACCATATCCAAATCCAGAGCAATTACATAGGCGCACTCATCAATTAATGAACATCTATCCACCCACAATATTTAATTTACCTTGGGAAAATTCATTAACAAGTACATAACTGGGAAGAAGTCCTAATGGATCAACAGACGTGAATATGCCTTACCTACACTAGATGTTGTGCTTAATAACATTGAGAGGCCGACAATTAACGCCAATAATTTTGAGATAAAGACGGCCTCAAATGATTTAAAATACACTGCAATTCAAGGGGAACATGGTGGAAGACCCAAACTAGCACTTGAAGTGGTTTTTACAACTCTACAACACCTTCAAGTACAACAAGGTATCCATTGATGTCATGCTTCTTAGGTTATTCCCATTTTCATTGTGTGACAATGCGGCTGATTGGTTAGACTTATTAGAATTCCATTATAACATAGAACGATTTAGTAGGAGAATTTCTCTATAAATTTTTCCTAATAAGTAGAACCATTCAGCTTAGGGGAGAAATTGCCAACTTCAAACAATAAAAAGATGAGTCACTGTACGAGCCATCGAAATGCTTTAAGATGATGTTAAGAAAGTACCCACACCATGGATTGCAAGCGTGGCTCAAAATTCAAATTATCTATAATAGTATTGACAGACATATCAGATCCAGCCTAGACGGAATGGCTGAAAGATCTCTCATGTTTCATACGTATGAACGAGCTTATAAAATCATAAAAAAACATGGCCATGAATTTGTGTACAAATCCAAACCCCCAATAGTAAAGGTTATAAATGAAGACAACGAAGATGATCAATTCCAACAGATCCTAAAAAAGCTTAACCATTTGGACATCAGTCAAGCCGACAAGAATGAAGCCAAATTCAAAGAACCAACCGCAGGAGGTGAGCTACATTAGTTATAGGGGTGCAAATCCCTATCCAAATACCTAGAACCTTAGGTGGAGGGATCATCTAAATCTTAAATGTGGATCCAACCAATGATCTTCTAAATCTTAAATGTGGAGCCAACCAATGAGGTGCATATCAAGCTCAAACCCGACAAAATCCTTCCTATCAACCTCCACAATTACAACAAAGAACCGTGGGGAATGACCATGCTATATGTGGTCAGAGATTCGATCGACTAAAAGGGAAGATACAAATAATAAAGATAGATATTCAACAAGTCTAAGCTACGTGTGGACAACTCAACTATAGAATAGATAGCCTTTGCGACCAAATGAGCTAGTTAATGACAATGTTTCAAAACAAAATAGCCAAATTCTCCCCAACAATACAAAGAATAATCGTCGGAGAAATGGAAAGGTGTACATAAAGGCGATCGCATTGTGATCGGGCAAAGCACTGAAGCTGCCAAACATGTCCATCCATGAAGAGGAGGAGGTTCTCGAAGAGGTCGGCGAACCCATGTAGGAAGAGGCCAAGCGCAATGAATCGATTGAGGAGGTAGTTGAACTAGTGTCTGATCTGATAATATCAAAACCGAGCACAAAAAAAGTACCATTCTCAATAAGACTAGAGGACAAGAAAAAAATAGACGAGACCGATTTTGTAAGTTTTTTGAATCTATTCAAATCCCTCAATGTTAACTTACCTCTCCTTGAACTTGTTGATAAAATTCCAAAATATATCAGGTACCTACAGGAAATAATGGCACAACATAAAAAAAATGAAAAAGGGCAAGTGAATTGACATTTATGCCTCGTGTAGTGCTTTAATCGCTAACAAGATACCTCCAGAATTAAAAGATCCAAGTAGCTTCACGATTCCAATAAAGATAGGGGATCAACACTTTAGTAAGGCCCTTTACAATTTAAGGGCTAGCATAAATTTGATGCCCCTATCGGTCTATAGGAAACTCAGACTCAGGTATCTCAAAAATATCTCGATAACACTACAACTAGCTGATAAATCTTCGGTACACCTGAAAGGTGTACTCAAGGATGTATTGGTCAAGCTATGAAGATTTATAATCCCCATTAATTCTGTAATCCTATACTTTGAGGAAGATCGAGAAATCCTCATTCTATTGGGTAGGCCATTTCTGCCCACTTCTAAATTGACAATCGATCTCGAGTGAAACGAGCTTATTATAAAAATCTATGACGAGATAGAAGTGTTCAAATATTGTTAAGATTCCCAAAGTGAGGGATTACTTAGGGAGGAATGTTACGTTCTATTCAATTTAATCCTTAACGTCCTTGATCAAATGTACTTTCCTAGTTGTGCAAGTGTAGGTACTTGTAATATAAGAGAACGAGACAAATGGCGAGATCCTGACAAAAATGGAATTGATTGGAAGGCCAATAATGGTTGAGAGCAATAGATGAGGTCGATGGTGAAGTTTAAGGAATTGTCGGAAAAGTTCAATAGTGCGACATAAATTTTAAATCATCAAACTTCAATTAATTTATAAATATTTTTTTGATTTATTAGAATTAAGAGTTAGATTTTTTATTGTATGTTAGTATTAGAAGGAAACTGGTTTTTGAGAACAACAAATGAGCTAGATGGTAGTTGGATACAAGTACGGGCAAATTAGGGCATTCTACAAGTCCTGAATGAGCCAAATCGAAGCCATGTCGCAATGTACCAAGGTCATACCACGATACAACCCCGTTGAACCTAAAAACCCATAATTTTATTTTCTAAGCAACTTAATGTTTAATATTATATTTGTAATATTTAGTAGTTAGGATTAAATATTAGTAAAATAAGTGTTTTTTTAACACATTTTATGAGTGTTGTGACCTATTAGGCTAACACGGGCCTTAGGTAGTTCTAATATGTGTAATTGAGTGTGTAGAATGATGATTTATAAACCTAATTGACATAGAAGCAAGAGAAGAGTGATGCACGAGCTTCCCAAGCCATCAAAGCATAAAACAAACCACACAAGGCGTGGAACACCTGTTGCGTCACGCCATGTAAGGGTTATGGGGTGACATAGGTTGACTTGCTACCCAAGTATATCAAGGCTATTTTTGTCTGCACAATCAACTTTATATGAAGACCTAGGACGTGCCAAAGACCTAATTTGGACTGCCAACACTCCTATAAATAAGACCTTAGGGGTTTAATGTAGCTAAGTCATCTTAGATGCAATAAAAAACCCTACTAGTTTAGGAGTGGGAGTAGATTTAGTTTCTTTTAGCTTTTCTAAACTCTTTTTTTCCCCTTAGAACTAGTTTTGATCCAAAAGTTCTTGTAACAACCTATACCCGGTCCAGTCACCGAACCCAAGCTATAGGATGCTACAATAGTAAACCGAAACATTTCCAAGCAATTTATTCAATAATACTCAATAATCAATAAATACAAACTAATTTCATGTTAAACATGCATTACAATCAAAACCAAGTCTTAACCGGGCTTACGAAAGCCTTTGAGCAAAATCGAATCTAAATCGGGACCAATCTGAAACATTTATAAATTAACAAGTATAAATGCAAAACAGGGGTCACACGGCCATGTAGCCAAGCCGTGTGACAGCCTGAAGCCGTGTGCAAGGCCACACACCCGTGTCCTCAATGTCACATCCCAAAATTTGGTCTAGAAGTTTCAAGTTAGTGAGCTGAGTTGTCGATTTGGGCTCGGGTTTAGTTTTGGAAAATTATAGCCCATAAGTTGGTTTGGGAAATCAGAATTTGGTAACCGAAAAATATCTTCGTTGAAAGGCTTTTAAAAATAAAATCGATTTATGAAAGAAATGAAAAAATGCTTCTAATTTTAAAATAGGATTGTTTTGTAAAGAGGTTTAAAGTTGAGAGTAGCTCAGAAGAAAATATATCAAAGTTTTCAAATCATCTTATTTTCTCCCTTCACCTTACAGTTGACTCACGACTTCCCATTTCCCCATCTATTACCGTCAATTGAAAACCCCCAAACACCATTCATAAATTTTGATCTTCAAAAACTTAATCATTGTGATTTTTGCCCTCTTTCAAATAGCAAATTCTTTTCAAAATCAAAGAAGAACATCAAGAACACCATCAATTTCATTATTCTTCCCTAGTGAGTTTTTTGCGAATTTCAATCAACCGTTCATTTTTTTTTAATTAGGGTAAGGTTTTGTTTTTCTATTAGATTTTTTGTAGTCTAGCCTTTCAAATCAAGTTTTAATCCTTTGAAACAAGAATTTTTTATGTTAGCTAGAATTGGGGTCGTGAATGGCAAAATTTAGATTCTTAAATGAAATTATTGTTTCTAGGTTTTTTTCAACTTGTTTCAATGAGATTATAAGGTTTCTAAACTCGTTTTAATCTTTCGTTAAAGGATTTGAAGGTTATATTGATTTTTCATTGAAAGTAGTCATGGACGTTGAAATTTTCCAGAACTATAAATTTGAAAAATTCTGGGTGATTTAAAAGTTGAGACCTGTTATTTAATGAGTAATAAGATGTGTTAATGCATTAAGTAATGTGTGATTGTGTTAATATATGATATAGAATTTTTGGTTTTATGCACATATATGTGATTTAATATAGATATAGCTTATCGAGCATTATATGAGCATCTGTAAGTATGCCAATGGGAAGCATGATAAGCATGCTATGTGGAAGTGTTAGTGTTGTGTACATCAAGATTAAGAGCGGTGATGATATACATTAAAATGATAAGTGAAAATGTGTGTACTAGTGGATACTTTGGCCTTATGATCTCTTGAAACCGTTGGATATAGTTGGCATGCCATAAGATTTGTAAGCACTCACCCTTGTGTTGTGATTTGGGCATTAAGACCCAGGACAGTTTGGAGAAATAAGGGAATGTAAGCTAAAATCGATTCATCGAGACATGTCGGTAACCGTCTCAGAACCGAATCTACAGGGTCGAAATCATGACCTCCACTATAATGACATTGCGATGTTGATGAATGAATTCTTCCAAGATTTTCTCCAACATCGCAACTCCATCATGAGCACATGGTGACTTAGTGACCCAACATCACAAATTTGAGTCTTCCCATGTCTCAATGTGACTGGCTATCGAGTTATTCTCCTATGGTCATGTTGTACGATGTCGCAACCACAAAGAGCTCATCATCACAATGTGACACACTATTCAACCACTTGATTTCAATTTGGTCTCTCGATTCACTTGCATACTCATTTAACATTTATTAAGCATTACAATGTCAAAACCTAAATTTAACGCAAGAAAGTATTGAGTACCTAAAAAGACTCAATTTAACTTGAAAACACACTAAAGTAAGCATGAATGAATCATATTTACATATGTTAGGTCCAAAAATACCAAGAAGAGGTGAATTGGTATTTTAAAATTATTTGCAAACTTTTTTAAATGATGAGAAAATGAAAGAAAAGTTTGAACAATTTGATTTATAATGATTTGGCCTCCATTGCCTAACTCCACTACCTTGGTATACCTAAAGCAAGGATTTTACAATTCATTATAAGAATTTCTACCTTTCAAGGAAAAGTTATGACATTTACAATCTCTATCTTTTACAAAGGCTAAGATTGAACCTTCCCCCTAGTTTTTATAACTAAACTAAAACCCTCTAGCTCTAATGGCTTAACTAGAAACCCTTTACAATTCACCTAAGGTTTTATACCACAAAAACCTTAAATAGCTCTTTACAACAAAGATGAAGGATGTAAACAATGAAAGGCTCTCAAAGATGTGTGTTTACAAGTGTTAGCTCTCTCTCAGAGAAAGCAAATGAGAATGATAAATAGATCAAAAAATAAGCACATAAGAGATGTGTACAAGAGAAAATGAGAAAAATAAAGAATTAGAGATTTTTCTCTTGATTTCTATGATTGAATGTTCATCTCTAATGTCTTGATGTGTCTCTAACTTGTATTTATACCAAGGAATAAGTTTATGGATATTTATGGTCGGTGGGGATGAATTCTAGCTATTGGAAGTATTAATTTTGGGCTTAAAAATACTTGTAGAGCTTTGAGGTGCAGTACCTAGTCTTTGAGGTGCGATACCTTTCTTTAAAATTTGACCATCAAGCCATAGGTATTGCACCCCAGCTGGAAGGGTACGATACATTTTGAAAAATGGTGCAATACCTCTTGAGTAGGGTGTAGTACTTGGGTGGAAAGTGTTATACCATTGTGCCTTTTTGCACGGCTTCTAAGTACTACATCTGTTGGCCAAGGTGTTGTACCTAGCCTAAAAACACTTTAAAAATCCTTAAAAACTATTTTTCAAGCCTTAAAATTGTTTTGAAAATGTTTGATAAAATTTTCAACCATATTTTTTACTAAGTGACCTAGAAAATGTAATATATAAAATTTATCTTAAATGTTATTATACCAAAATCTTGGGACATCGAAGCTAACAACATATATCAAGTTACCACTCATCAACGTAAGTAATGATTTTTTTAAGAGGAAATTTCAAGTCATATTTGAATAAGAATGTCACTAGAGAAAGATGAAAGTTCATTCTAATCGATGATGAGGTAAAATTATGATATTCTTTCATCACACACATATATTTAGTTTATTATACATATTATGTTAAGTTTATTATAAACTTACCATTATTCACTTTCTCTTATCAGTTTATTGTTTAATGTGAAAGTTTCACTTTATAATTATACATTCTTATGAATTTTAATTTTATTTTATTTTATTTTTTAATTGCTATTATACTTATAATTATAATTTTATAAAATTTTTAAATTTAAAACAATAATATTTTTATTATTTATTTTCATAATTTTACGATTGTTTAGTTAATTTGTAATTACAAAATAATTAATTACATCATAAATCAAATGTTGAACTAAAATGACGACACTGGCGATAGATTGATGAAGAAGATTAAAAAAATAAGATTTAAATATATTTGTAATCTTATTAGCATTTATTTTAATATTTTATTTTATTTTAATTTTTTAGGAAGTTGAATTTTTTTAATTTGTCTAAATATACTTTTATTTTAATTATTTTTAGGAAGTTTAAGTTTTTTTTTATTTTTCATTTTTTATAATACAATTAAATGATTTAATAATATCAGCATTTGTTTCACTTATTAAAATAAACTATTATAAAATTAAAAATTGTATGATAATCTCATTTCAATTAGATAAGTTGAACAAGATTAATAAATTTTAATTGGGTTATATTTGATAAAATTTGAATTTATTTTTAATTAATAAAATTTTTATTTTGTTTTTAAATTAGAAAAATATTAAATATGAATGGTTAAAATAGTTTTTAATATTAAAACTAAAAAATTGAATTCAATGTTTTAACATTAAATTTAATATTTAATAGTTAATTCAATAATTTTAATACATTAATTCAATAATTTTAATACATTAAAATCATAATTAATTTTCTCTATTATTAGTTTGACATCCAAATTGAATCAAACTCTACTATCAGTATCAAAGTATTTTCTTTTTTTTTATTTTGGAATTTAATTTTTAAGATATTTACATAGATTTTCAATATAGAATTGTTGTTATATCTTTATTTAAATTTGTTAAAGCAATTCATCTTCAATTACGCTTTCATTATAATTTAAATTATTCAATTAATCAAGAAACATTATTTTATTATTTTAAATTATTTTTATTTAAAATGTGATTAATTTTATTATTAGACGATAAAAGCACAAAAAAGATGCATACAAAACAAAATATAGTAAAAGAGGTGTTACTATGAGGCAAACAAATATAAAACATTTATTTTACTGCTGAAAGCAACATTATTATTTAATACATTGATAACATAATTAATTTATTTACATCAATTTTGTAGATATTAAAAAATTAAGATTGAAAAATAAAAAAATTGCACTTATCTCCATATTTTAAACATTATATATATACACCTTTCTAATAATACACAATTACTTAATTATGATTTGAAAAGTCTTCTATTTATTCAACATTATAAACGCATATATTAATATGCAACCCATGTGATATCAGTAATTGATATATATAAAAGTACAAGTTTAAAATAATTTTGAATCGATGAATATATCTTTTGTTGTTAATTATATTACTAAGTTGTGTTATAAAATAATTAAATAAAAGAACACTTAAAGTAAATAGAGAATTTTCTTGTCTCCTCTTTTCATTTATAAAAGAGTTATATATAAGTCATTAACATTCAATGTAAAATAAATGAATGAAGCTTATTTAACTGTTTCATTAACACATACATTAAGAATCTTTAATAATGAATGGAGGGGTTTAACTCATTACTTTCATAAATGTTTAAAGGTTGTAGACATCCATTTAATGTATTTACAACACTTCCCCTTGAATGTCTTTTAAATAAAAATGTGTCTTATTAAAACATTTATTAGGAAAAACCCCGTGGGATAAAAACCTAATGAAGGAAAAAGAGTACACAATATCCTATTACAAGTTGCCTCATTAAAAACCTTTACCAAGAAAATCCAGTGGGACAAAACTTTAGTTAAAGGAAAAGAGTACAACGTGTTTTAGACTCCCCTTAATGGCAACATCACATTATTTCTTTGAGTCGACGCATTCCAATCTTGTTTCGTAGTCTTTCAAACGTTGAAGTTGGCAATGCCTTGGTAAAAAGATCTGTTAAATTATCACTAGAACGAATTTATTGAACTTCTATATCACCTTTCTTCTCAATATCATGAGTGAAGAATAATTTTGGTAAAATATGTTTCCTTCTGTCACCTTTGATATAACCACCCTTTAATTGAACTATACATGTTGCATTACCTTCGTATAAGATAGTTGTCATACTTTCCTGTAAAGGCAAATTACATATCTTCTGGATATGTTGGGTTAATAACCTTAGCCAAACACACTCTCGGCTTGCCTCATGCATTGTAATTATTTCAGCATGATTTGAAGAGGCAACAGCTAATGTCTACTTTGTCAAACGCCATGATATAGTAGTACCTCTACATGTAAATAAATATCCCGTTTGAGATCGACCTTTATGTGGATCCGATAAATATTCAGCATCAGCATAACCAACTAATAGGGATTTTGAATCATTTGAATAAAATAATCCCATATCAATGGTCCCCCTTAGATATCTAAATACATGTTTAATTTCATTCTAATGTCTACTTGTTGGAGAAGAACTAAATCTTGATAACAAGTTTACAGCAAAAGCTATATTAGGTCTTGTGTTGTTTGCAAGATACATCAATGCTCCTATGGCACTTAAATATGGTACTTTAGGACCAAGAAACTCTTCATCATTCTCACAAGGACGAAATTGATCTTTATTCACATCTAACGATCATACAACCATTGGGGCACTCAATGGATGTGTTTTATCCATATAAAATTTCTTTAAGATCTTCTTCATATAAGTTGACTGGTGGACATAAATTTCATCTTTTAAATGTTCAATCTGCAGGCCAAGACAAAACTTTGTTTTTCCAAGATCTTTCGTCTCAAATTATTTTTTTAAATAATTTACTGTAACACCCCCTACCCGTATCCGTTGTCGGAATAGAGTACAAGGCATTACCGTGAAGCATGAAACAGTTACAGATAATTTAAATATATTTTCATAACAACTTGTCTCAATTTCATACTATTTCATATTTAAGCTTTATTCACCAAAGTATTTGAAAGATCATCTTTATGCAAATAGCACACATGAGGTACATAATTCCATAATTATGAATGAACACATTTATCCAACATATTCCATGTTTATATATATATATATATATCATAGTTTCATATTTCCATGTATCAATTACCATCACTTCCTCGTATTTCAGACGAATACGTGTAACAATAAATAAATTTGCAATTCACTAACTCTTCCTGCCAATCACGAATTAAATTGCCAAATCACTTATTGAGCCCAATTTCAATGTTCACTAAAATCTATCATATAAATTTGGATGTACGTATTCATCAATAAATTCCATGTACAGATATCATCATCTCATATTTCCACATACATTTACTTTCCACATTTATGAATTCAAATAGCATATACAAGACATACCAATGTATTTCAAGTATGTTTTCATGATATTTCATTTCGAATTCAGATTATTTCATATTAGAAGTTTTCTCATTAACTTATTTGGAATACCAATTCATACAGATAATACACTCAAGGCGTAGAAATATATAATCACAAATTAACTCATTTATCAACCAAGTTTTATGCTCATGTCTCATCAACTTGTATTTCCTTATGTCACATAATTCCATGTAATACTTACCAAACATTTTCAAATTAGTGAACATCTTACGGAATTGGTCTGCACCGATATGCACTGAATTTCACTGATAATCACTGATGCCATAGCATAGCTATGGTCTTTTCACTAGAATGCCATAGCTCAGCTATGGTCTTACCTCATCACTATCATTATGTCATGGTGAAACCATGGACTTATCCGTCAATTCATCACTTTTTACTAAAATGCCATAGCCTAGCTATGGTCTTACATCTTATACACATATCACATTAATGTCATATCCCAGATATGGTCTTACACAGAAATCACTTGTCACTTGTAGCTAAAGCTACCACTATTCACTGATCAGGTAGCCGGAGCTACCATTTTTCACTGATAAAGTAGCCGATGATCAGGTAGCCGAAGCTACCACTTTTCACTGATCAGGTAGCTGAAGCTACCACTTTTTACTTGTCATTTGTCCTTGATCAGATAAGTGTAGCCGAAGCTATCACTTATCACTTTCATTTGTCCTTGATCAGATAAGTGTAGCCGAAGCTATCACTTATCACTTTCATTTGTCCTTGATCAAATAAGTGTAGCCAAAACTGTCATTATTTTTAAGCCTATAATTATTTTTCTCCAGTTTTTGATGATTTTCTAAAGTCAGAACAGGGGAACCCGAAATCATTCTGATGTTGTCTCACAAAACTTATTATATCTCATGATTTATAATTCTATTGCTTACACTATTTCTTCTATAAGAAACTAGACTTAATAAGCTTTAATTTTGTATTTTATTCATCCTCAAGTTCAATTTATATAATTTTTGGTGATTTTTCAAAGTTAGACTATTGCTGCTATCCAAAACTGTTTTAGTGCAAAATGTTAATTTTCATTTTGCCCCAAATTTCACAGTTTATACAATTCAGTCCTTGCTCAATTAACCTCTCAATTAAGCTAATTTTTTTAATTAATACTTTTCCTAGACATTATAAGTTATTTCATAACTATTAAAATTCAGAATTTCCACATAAAACTCTAACTTCAAACTCTTTTACAATTTAAGTCCCAAACATTCACTTTCTATTCAATTCTTTCAATAAAATCAGCATATAAAAAATTTAAAGCTCTAACTCCATGCCAAATCATCATATACTTCCAGATATATTCATAGAAACTTTCAATTTCTTTCATAGAATCAAAAACTAATGAATTCAACAAGTGGACCTAGTTGTAAAAGTCACCAAAACACAAAAATTTCAAGAAATAATCAAGAATTGAACTTACTTGCAGTAAAGATATGAAAAACCAGCTTAAGGGAACTCTTCCATGGTGTTTTTGCTGATGAGAATGCAGAAAAATAAAGAGAAATCTAGATAATTCCACTTTAGTCCTAGCTTTATTAAGTAAATTTTCTAATTTTCTAATTTTGCCCTTAATTCTCCTTATTTTCTTGCTGATTTCATGCCCTTGCCGTCCAGCCCAAATAGACCTTGGGTCTATTTTCCTTTTAAACCCTCTTTCTTTTATCATTTAAGCTATTTAATTATTTCCTACAATTTTGCATTTGATACAATTTAGTCCTTTTTGTTCAATTAGCTATCAGTACTTTAAAATTTCTTGACGAAACTTTAGTACTAACTTATTAACACTCCATAAATATTTATAAAAATATTTATGGCTCGATTTAAAATTTTTGAGATCTCGATACCTCGTTTTCGATTCTAATTATTTTAATATTTATTTTTAGTACACTATTCACTATTTCAAAATTTTTCCTAACTTCACATTTAACTTATACTCACTAAATCAATAATATTTCCTACTCATTTGTCAGATTTAGTGATCTCGAATCACTGCTCTGACACCACTGAAAATTAGACTGTTACAACTCTCCCCCCTTTAGGGATTTTCGTCCCCGAAAATCTTATCAGAAGAAGTTGCTTTCAACACTCATGAAACACTTTTACTAACTTCTCAAAATCACAATTCGGTTTAACCTCGAATATCTTTTTTTCAGTCACCTTTGAACTCTAGAATAAATATTGGAACATATTGTCAAAATTCTAAATTACCCTCTTAGGAACACATATACTTAGCTGATCTGTCAAATAAAAACTCTGTACCTACTGAAATGATCATACAGATCTTTCTTTGTCAAATGATTAACCATAAACTAAATAACAATTTCCTTTCTGATGTTAATGACAATCCCAATTCGAAATCTATAGCCATTCTATCTCATATCACACTAGTATTATCACTGACTGCAATAATCCTGAATGCTCTTGATGTTCTGCTTACTTGCTAACAAATAGACATCTGAACAAGAACTCAAAAATATTATGTAACACTCTTGTAATCACTAGCACATCTAACACACAAGAAGAAAATAAAGATCTTGATAATTCCTCAGAGAAAGCTAGAAGAAAAACACTGCTTACCGACTCTAGACTTCCATAACAGAGATAATATATTTCCCGCATGTATAAAATAAAATCATAATCAGTAGAAACATAAGAATAGTCTCATATAAATTTTTACCATCGACTTCATTCCAACATATTAGAATAAAATTCCAAAGAGATGAAGAAATATTGATTATAAACCAACCAGACCAACAGGGCTTTCGTCTAACATCATAGTTAGCTAGCATTCTCACAACATAAGAACTCCATCAAAAACTGAACAACCACACACACATATCTGAGGATAAAAGAATATATATAATACCCAGAAAATATCATCATATTCATTTCAACTATAACTGTCACACACAGACATCTTTACTACTCAATTATCATTTCTCTGACTAATTCTATCATTATAAACCCTGCATCATTCCATTCATTAACGAAAACCAATTCGGGAAAAACTTCAGCAAACACATACTTTAGACCTCATATTTGAATAAGTCGATTAGTCGAGGTTAAATTTTTCTTTAACCGTGAGATTACGTAATCTGAATGATCTTTAGAATAATCGATATCTTTTTCAAAACTGTATTCACTTGTCAAACTATTTTTAACTCCGTCTGCATTATTAATTATTCCACTACTGTACTCTTTAGTTTCACACTTGTGAACTTATTCAACATAATTCTCATGAATTTTCGTTATAAAATACCACATTGGTAAAGCCTCTAACTGGACTCTCATGAATACACACATATGACTTAGCATTTATCATCAACATCATATCCTCACAATTACATAATTCACTTCAAGCAAATTAACATACATAATTATGTTACATGAACTTTTCAATTATCATTTACAAACAAGTGTACTTAAACATACATTCCATGAATTTTGAGTAAGTTTACTCATAGCATTTACTTAATTAAACAAGTCAGGCACATAATATCATATGAATGTCACATAAACATAGATGCGCTCATCACAAGATAAACTTCCATTTCATTTCACTTTTCCCACATTTCTCGATTTATGACTATTTTATTCCATACCTCATCACATCCAAATCATGAACTCTTCTTCATACCTTTCCAAGTTTCGACTCATCATAAACACATTCTTACTCAGACACCTTAGTGTCACTTTCAACACTTTATGAAATAGCTCGATTGAAAAGTATTTCTGTCTATATGTAAAACAAAGATTAGATTGGATCATACACATCACACTATCACAGATTTATATGGCATGTATTTCTAGACACTTTACATATCTCATTCGTTCTGAGAATCGGCTAAACCGAAGCTCTGATACCAATAAATGTAACACCCTCTACCTGTATCTGTTGTTGGAATAGAGTACAATGCATTACCATAAAGCATGAAACACTTACAGATAATTTAAATATATTTTCATAACAACTTGTCTCGATTTCATACTATTTCATATCTAAGCTTTATTCACCAAAGTATTTGAAATATCATCTTTATGCAAATAGCACACATGAGATACATAATTCCATAATTATGAATGAACACATTTATCCAACATATTCCATGTTTTTATATATAGTTTCATATTTCCATGTATCAATTACCATCACTTCCTCGTATTTCAGACGAATACGTGTAACAATACAAAAATTTGCAATTCACTAACTCTTCCTACCAATCACGATTTAAATTGCCAAATCACTTATTGAGCCCAATTTCAATGTTCACTAAATATCATATAAATTTGGATGTACGTATTCATCAATAAATTCCATGTACAGATATCATCATCTCATATTTCCACATACATTTACTTTCCACATTTATGAATTCCAATAGCATATACGAGACAAACCAATGTATTTCAAGTATGTTTTCATGATATTTCATTTCGAATTCAGATTATTTCATATTAGAAGTTTTCTCATTAACTTATTTGGGATACCAATTCATACGGATAATACACTCAAGGCGTAGAAATATATAACCACAAATGAACTCATTTATCAACCAAGTTTTATGCTCATGTCTCATCAACTCGTATTTTCTTAAGTCACATAATTCCATGTAATACTTACCAAACTTTTTCAAATTAGTGAACATCTTACGGAATTGGTCTGTACCGATATGCACTGAATTTCACTAATAATCATTGATGCCATAGCATAGCTATGGTCTTTTCACTAGAATGCCATAGCTCAGTTATGGTCTTACCTCTTCACTATCATTATGCCATGGTGAAACCATGGACTTATCCGTCAATTCATCACTTTTTACTAAAATGCCATAGCCTAGTTATGGTCTTACATCTTATACACATATCATACCGATGCCATATCCCAGATATGGTCTTACACAGAAATTACTTGTCACTTGTAGCTGAAGCTACCACTATTCACTGATCAGGTAGCCGGAGCTACCATTTTTCACTGATAAAGTAGCCGATGGTCAGGTAGCCGAAGCTACCATTTTTCACTGATCAGGTAGCCGAAGCTACCACTTTTTATTTGTCATTTGTCCTTGATCAGATAAGTGTAGCCAAAGCTATCACTTATCACTTTCATTTGTCCTTGATCAGATAAGTGTAGCTAAAGCTATCACTTATTACTTTTACTTGTCCTTGATCAGATAAGTGTAGCCGAAGCTATCACTTATCACTTGTTGCCATGGTCCAACCATCGTGTTTTCCTTCAATTCCTCTTGTCACTGAACTGAAGTGCCCAATTTGATCACTTATTCAATTTTCATGCTTTTACATTATTCACGATTTTATCATCAATACATATGAAATAACACATCATGAAATTCATAAAATTAACAAATGATCACTAAAATTTAGCCATATAAACTCAGAAGTTCGATTTTTTTATTATAACGATAATCATAATTTGATAATAAATATTCTAAATAAAACATTATATCATTTCTAATGCAACACTTATCAATTATAATCGGGCATGTGATCAATTTGTACACGAGTCATTCATATATATGCATATTTTTTCTACCCCTCCTCTCCATCCACATCCTTAGTATAAATAACACATTTGTAAGTAACATTATCCATAATTTTCACTATTTACTTATGTGAATATTCAAGCTATTCATCCATGTCATAGTTACTAAATTATTTTTATCTTGAGCTACAGAACTCCAAATTAAGATCCATAAATTTTCCTAGAAACTAAACTCATATTTCTTCTTACCATAAAAATTTCATAATTTTTGGTTGGGCCAATTAATACAGTTTATTCATTGAAGTCTCCCCTATTCTGCTATCTAATACTTCTGACCCTT
The DNA here is from genome assembly GCA_025698475.1 of Gossypium anomalum. Classification (NCBI taxonomy): domain Eukaryota; kingdom Viridiplantae; phylum Streptophyta; class Magnoliopsida; order Malvales; family Malvaceae; genus Gossypium; species Gossypium anomalum. The sequence goes on along the minus strand of CM046965.1, from coordinate 73,402,999 downwards.
CTTCACTAAAAATTAATTATCTCCTTGTATAGAATTCTAATGATGTTTCCGTTTATTTCTGTTGAAAATAGACTCATTCAGGATTCTAAACATATAAATTTAAGCCTATAATTATTTTTATCCAATTTTTTATGATTTTATAAATTCAAAATAGGGGAACCCGAAATCATTCTGATGTTGTCTCACAAAACTTATTATATCTCATGATTTACAATTCCATTGCTTACATCGTTTCTTCTATAAGAAACTAGACTCAATAAGCTTTAATTTCATGTTTTATTAATTCTCTATTTCAATTTATAAAATTTTTGGTGACTTTTCAAAGTTAGACCATTGCTGCTGTCCAAAACTATTTTAGTGCAAAATGTTAATTTTCATTTTGCCCTAAATTTCACAGTTCATACAATTCAGTCCTTACTCAATTAACCCCTCAATTAAGCTAATTTTCACAATTAATACTTTTCCTAGACATTATAAGTCATTTCATAACTATTAAAATTTAGAATTTCCACATAAAACTCTAACTTCAAACTCTTTTACAATTTAAGTCCCAAACATTCACTTTCTATTCAAATCTTTCAATAAAATCAGCATATAAACAATTTAAAGCTCTAATTCCATGCCAACTCATCATATACTTCCAGCACATATTCATAGCAACTTTCAATTTCTTTCATAGAGTCAAAAACTAATGAATTCAACAAATGGACCTAGTTGTAAAAGTCACAAAAACACAAAAATTTCAAGAAATAATCAAGAATTGAACTTACTTGCAGTAAAGATATGAAAAAACAGCTTAAGGGAACTCTTCCATGGTGTTTTTGCTGATGACAATGCAGAAAAATAAAGAGAAATCTAGATAATTCCACTTTAGTCCTAGCTTTATTAAGTAAATTTTGCAATTTTCCAATTTTTCCCTTAATTCTCCTTATTTTCTTGCTGATTTCATGCCCTTTCCGTCCCGCCCAAATAGACATTGGGTCTATTTACCTTTTAAACCCTCTTTCTTTTATCATTTAAACTATTTAATCATTTCCCACAATTTTGCATTTGATACAATTTAGTCCTTTTTATTCAATTAGCTATTTCAAAATTTTTCCTAACTTCACATTTAACTTATACTCACTAAATTAATAATATTTCCTACTCATTTGTCAGATTTAGTGATCTTAAATCACTGTTCCGACACCACTGAAAATTAGACTGTTAAATTTACTGCATTTTGAAGCTCTTCAGGAGTTCCAATAATATTTAGATCATCAACATAAATAGCAATTATCACAAAGTTTGATCCATACATTTTTATAAAAACACATGGACAGATTAGATCATTTTTATAACCTTCTTTTAACAAATATTTACTAAGACGATTGTACCACATACGTCCAGATTGTTTTAATCCATATAAACTTTTCTTTAATCTGATTGAGCAATTTTCCTAGGAAACTCTATATCCTTTAGGGATTTTAAATCCTTCTGAGATTTTCATATAAATTTCACTATCAAGTGTACCATGCAAATAGGCTGTAACAACATCCATTAGACGCATGTCAAGTTTTTCATGTACTGGCAAATCAATAAGGTATCTAAACATGTTTGCATTCACCACAGGAGAATATGTCTCTTTATAATCAATGTCGGGCATTTGCGAAAACCCTTATGCTACAAATCATGCCTTATATGTTACGACTTCATTTCTCTCATTTCATTTTCGCACAAATATCCATTTATACCTTACCAGCTTTACATATTTAGGTGTTTGGACTATAGGTCCAAAAACCTCATGTTTAGAAAGTGAATTTAATTCTGCTTGAATTGTGTCTTTCCATTTTGGCCAGTCTTTTCTATTTCTACATTCCTCAATAGATTTAGGCTCAAGATCCTCATTTTCTTTTTCTATTTCAATAGCAACATTATAAGCAAAATTGTTGTCGACAACTATATTTATTCGGTTTCATCTTTTTCCTGAAGTAACATAATTTATTGAGATTTCTTCGTTATCACCATTTTCAGGTACCTAAATCTCTTCTGGGTTTTTTTGATTAGTTATATCTTTGACCTCTTCTTGGGCACTTGCCTCCATAATATTACCATCTTGAATAATTGCTCATTTCCTTTTACAAGGATTTTTATCGTTGGAACCAATTGGCCTTCTACGCTTCAGGTGTGGTTTACTTTCTTTTGTACTAACAATTTGCCCTATTGGGATATCAATTCGTATTAGAGCATTTTCAGCTGGTATGTGAGATTTTGTAGTTCTCTTTTGGTCAATAAATGAATCTGGTAGTTGATTGGTGATGTTTTGCAAACGTATGATCCTTTGAACTTCTTGTTCACATTGACTTGTACGAGGATCTAATTGAGATAATGATGATTCATTCCATGTAATTTCTTTTACCAGTTGTATTTTCTCTCCCCCTAATGTTGGGAATTTTGTTTCATCAAAATAACAATCAATAAATTATGTGGTAAATAAATCTCCAGTTAATGGTTCAACATATTTAATTATAGAAGAAGATTCATAACCAACATATATTCCCAACGTCCTTTGAGAACCCATCTTTGTGCATTGTGGTGGAGCAATTGCAACATATACTGCACATCCAAAGATTCTAAGATAGGAAATATTTGGCTCCTGACCAAAAGCCAATTGTAATGGAGAGTACTTATTATAACTTGTTGGTCTTAAGCGTACAAGTGTTGCTGTATGCAAAATAGCATATCCCCTAGCTGTAACAGGGAGTTTTATTCTCATAAGTAATGGCCAAGCTATTAGTTGGAGACGTTTGATAAACGTTTCAACTAAACCGTTTTGTGTGTGAACATGAGCTAGAAGATGTTCAACTTTTATCCCAATTGACATACAATAATCATTAAAAGCTTGGGATGTAAACTCACCAGCATTATCAAAACGAATAATTTTGATTGCATAATCTGGAAATTGTGCTCTTAATCGACTTATTTGAGCAAGTAGTCTCACAAATGCCAAGTTGTGAGTCGATAATAAACACACATGTGACCACCTACTAGATGCATCTATTAATACCATAAAATATCTGAATGGTCCACATGGTGGATGAATGGGCCCACATATATCACCTTGAATACGTTCCAAAAATGCAAGAGATTCAATCCCAACTTTAGCTAGTGATGGTCTAATAATCAATTTTCCTTGAGACAAGCAATACAAGATAAATTTTTGAATTTAAGAATCTTTTGGTTCTCTAATGGGTGTCTAATTGAATTCTCGATGATTCTTCGCATCATAATAAATCCGGGATGGCCTAATTGGTCATGCCAAATAGTAAAAGTATGTGGTTCTACAAACTTCTAGTTTGTAGTAACATATGACTCAATTGCACTAATATGTGTATAATATAAACCTGATGAAAAAGCAAGTAGCTTTTCCAAAACATATTTCTTTCCACAATCAACATTTGTAATATATAGATATTCAATATTTTTCTCATTCATAGTCTTAATATGATATCCATTAAGATGAATATCTTTAAAACTCAATAAATTTCTTTAAAACTTAGTGGAATATAAAGCATCATCAATGACAAATTTTGTACATTTAGGTAATAATATAATAGCTCTTCCAGAGCCTTCAATAAGTTTTAAACTACCCGATATTGTATTAACATGGGCATTACTCATTGTCAAATGAAAAAAATATTTTTTATCTTTGAGTATCGTATGTGTTGTAGCACTATCTCACTACAGCAAAATAGGTTTTTAGCGGTATTTTTAGTGGCGTTTTAATAGAAAATGCCACTAAAGGTTGAGCATTAGCGGCACTTGACAAAAACGCTGCAAAAGATCGAGCATTAGCGGCGTTTTAAATAAAGCACCGCTAAAAGATTCAGTAAAACGATGTCGTTTACATTGAGTTTCCACGGAATTAGTGGCGCTTAGGCAAAAACGCCACAAAATATCAGCATTAGCGGCATGTTAAGAAAAGTGCCGCTAAAATATTAAGGTTAACGGCGTCGTTTAAATTAAGGTTACGTGGAATTCGCAGCGCTTCCAGGAAAACGCCCCTATATGTCGAGTAGTAGTGGCGCTGAATCGAAAACGCTGCAAAAGCGATGAGAAGGACGACGTCATTTCGTGGTTAAGCTATACTGGCATTAGCGGCGTTTATTTAAAAACGCCGCAATATATCTGTCTTTAGCGGCGTTTTTCTCTAAAACGCCGCAAATATGTTTAAGATTGCCCAGAAACGTTAGCGTTTTTATATATGCTTGTTAGTGGCGTTTTGGGTATAAACGCCGCAATTATGTCAAAATTTTAAATTTTTAATATATATTTTTTATCAAAATAGAACAAATAACTTATAAGTACGTTATGATGTATTTGAAATTTTTTATATTTTAATCAAAATACAAGAAATATTTTTAAAATTTTATTATATTTTTAACGAAATCATTAATCATTTTATAATTATAACATTATGCTAGAGAAAATAATGATATGAATTTTATCATCATCTATTTTAAACTAATATTAGATATAAAAGTATTTTGGTAATTATATTAGAAGGGCAAATTTTACGATTATATCAATCTCGACTAGACCCAAATAATATTAAAATTAGACCGCTTAAAACTCAATTTAAAAAAAAACTAAAACAGTACATTATTTGCCCATTTTATGGTTTAGGGTTAAAGGTTTAAGATTTACTATTTAAAGGTTTAGGGTTTATGGGTTTAGGGATTATGTTTATGGCTTATGGTTTAAGGGTTGGGGTTTAAGGGTTACGGGCTAGTGGTTAGAGGGTTATGGGTTATGGGTTAATGGTTTAAGGGTTAATGCTTAGGGGTTTTTATTTTGTGGTTTAAGGTTTAGGGGATATAGTTTAGGGTACTTTAGTAGGGGATATAGTTTAATGGTTTAAGGTTTAGAGTATTGATTAATTAGTGTTATTATTTTGTGGTTTAAGGATCAAGAGATATAGTTTAGGGTTATGATTAATTCATATATTTTGTGGTTAAGGCTTAGGGGTTATTGTTTTGTGGTTTATGGTTAGGGGATATAGTTTAGGGTTTAGGGGATATCTTTTAGGGTTTAAGGTTATAGGGATATAGTTTAATGGTTTAAGGTTTAGAGTTTTGATTAATTAATGTTATTATTTTATGGTTTAAGGATCAAGGGATATAGTTTAGGGTTATGATTAATTTATACATTTTATGGTTAAGGCTTAGGGGTTATTATTTTGTGGTTTATGGTTAGGGGATATAGTTTAGGGTTTAGGGGATAAACTTTAGGGTTTAAGGTTATAGGGATATAGTTTAATGGTTTAAGGTTTAGAGTTTTGATTAATTAGTGTTAATAATATTAAGTATTTTGATTAATTAATAATATTATAAAAATATAAAGACTAAATGATATTAAATTTACCGGCGTTTTATTGAAAAACGCCACAAATATCCATGGAAGCAAAACGCTGTCGTTTTATACTTTGTTATTAGTGGCGCTTTCAGCAAAAACGCCACAAATGGCATGAATTACCGGCGTTTTTCAGAAACGCCACAAAGTTATGTCAATTGAAACGTCATCGTTTTCCTTTTTTTTAGTGGCGAACTCTATAAAACGCCACAAATATCTGTCAATAGATAGCAGACGGCGTCGTTTAGTATTTTGTTATTAGTGGCGCTTTATCTCAAATGCCATAAAAAGTTGTCAGTACCGGCATTTTTGAAGGAAACGCCACAAATATCTTTTAGGGGATTGGTGCTTAACGTCGTCATTTTTTGTTATTTTTATTAGTGGCGTTTTCTGAAAACGTCGCAAACTCTAAATTTTTAAAACTAAAACAGCGTCGTTTCTATGTGGCCCGAAATTGCTTTACTCTCTGCCAAAGTCAGTTTCCCTGATTTCCCCCAAATTTCCCCCAACTTCTTCTCCCCCAAATTTTTTACCCTAGTTTCCCAACAGCCGACGCATCTTCTCAGTTTTAGAAGGAAACTCTTTGCCTCTTCTCTCCTCCGACGCATCTTTTCCCCTCCGCCGCCGCTGGAAATTCAGTTTGTAGAGGTATTTTACTCTTAAAAACTACGAAGTTATTAAGTTAATATCCGTTCCATTTATTTATATATTTGGTACATCCGATGAGGAGTTGTTTCAGAAGTGGGTTCAGTAATAAAGAACCTTCAAACTCCATGTTTTATTGGAGATTTTAATCAAGCTGTCTCATCTGACTTTAGGATATCTCTGTTCTTGAAGCTTACAAAATCTGCAGAATCATTGATGACTTCATTCTAGAAGAGTCCAAGTCCGGGCAAGTTGTGTGTCAAACTAGAAGATTGAATTTTGAAGACGTTCAAATCATAAGCACCCATTCAAGCGTTTCTAGCAGAAAATTTTTTTTAAGGACAGCTTTGAAGATTCATCATATTAACTTCTGTAAGTACTTTGAATGAAGTTTTAGCTTATCTTTTGCCATTGTTACAAGTTGCAGATTGGTATTTGAAACTGCAACTTCAAGTTTCAATCGTATCTTCTAAACCAATCTTTTGTTTTACTGATTCTTTGATGTTAATTCAACTCTTTTACTAAAGGGAGAGTGCAGAGTCTAGAATTGTTCTTTCGTTGCTCACAAGTCATTGGTTTTACAAAAGTTTTGCATACACTTTATTAGTCTTGCACTCTATGGTAGACAATTCTAGTCATCAATTTTGAGATTTAAACTCAAAATCTTGAAAACCAAGTCTTGTTATTAGGAACTTAATTTCAAGTGTTTTAGTTATGCTTTAAACTTATCTGAATGCTTTAAACTTAATGGGTTAGTTAACATACCAAAAAAATGGGTTCCTTCCAGTTTGGTAAAAAAACAATGGCAGAGGTCGAGCCCAAGTGGATACTACAAAATCTGCATGGTTGGCAATGTTTATGGAGTTGATTCATTGGTATTCACTGTTGTTGCCCTTAACACCAAGTCTCAGTAGTGCCCCCCACTGGCATATATAAATGTTTGCACAGGTATTTGGGAAACTTGATGTTTTACATAACCTTTAAATTTCTCATGTTTGACTTATAGGGAGCTGGGTTTTAGTCAGAGAGATTATTTGTCTGTATTTTATCGATAAGGTATTTAGAATGGTATTTAGAATGGCAAGCTTATATTGGATATAGTAATTTGCAGCAAGACTCAATATATTATGATGTTTTTCATGGTCATTGGCAAATTCCAGTTGTTGGGGTTGAAGCAATTGGTTCCAAATGAGCATCTTAGGAATATATATAGGCACAACGGCTCAATTAGTAAATTTTTTGAAAAGTTAGTAAATTTTATGCATCTTAGGAATATATATAGGCACAATGGATTCTATCAAAGAGATTATTCTATAAAAAAGTTCTATCGAGCTCATTTACTATTGAATATTTATATAACCTTAATTTATTTCCAATTTACTTATAAAAATTAAACTACGATTCTTTTTTGATATTATTATATTCAAATTACTATTTTTTTATATTAGTAATGTTTGATTTTAATATTTAATATTTTTAAAAGTCTTTAAAAGTTATAACTAATTTTTATCAAAATAGTATTAATTATTATTTGAAGTATGAATAAGTATGAATAAGTTTTTATATTTGGTTCAACTTAATTATTATTTGATTCAACTTAAGTATGAATAAGTATGAATTAATTTTATTACCATGTAGCTTGCTTGTCCATTAAAATTACAACAATAGCTGACCTTCTCTCCAACCTTATTTTAAATATTTTAAAGATTCAAAGTATATAGGCTGGAAACCTGATGGGTTGCCTTATATCGAGCTGTAAGATATAATGGATCCTCCCTAGGTGTAACAACGCCACATATGATGAATCTTAAAAAATTCAAAAAGACTTGAAAAAAGTTCTATCGAGCTCATTTACTATTGAATATTTATATAACCTTAATTTATTTCTAATTTACTTATAAAAATTAAACTACGATTCTTTTTTTATATTATTATATTCAAATTACTATTTTTTTATATTAATAATGTTTGATTTTAATATTTAATATTTTTAAAGGTATTTGTATAAAAAAAAGATTTCAAAAAAAGTTCTATGGAGCTTATAAATAATTCTATCGACCTTAAAAAAGATTTAAAAATTTCAACGAGCTTATCAAAATAGTATTAATATTGATCATTACTTAAATAAATTACATAACTCATATAACTTACATAATTTACATAACAACTTACATAACTCACATAACTTACATAATTGACATAACTCACATAACGTACATAACAACTTACATAACTTAACTAATGCATGTAGTTTAATCTAATAATTTCCTTACAAGCATAGTTTAAAGTTCAAATTTCATAACTTACATAATCTACATAACTTACATAAAACATAAATATATATCATATCAAGACTTACATAATAAACAACTTACCCGTGTAACTTATTGCCAACTTTAGACTTCAACAACTACGAAATGGATAGGAATTGGATGAATTTCTCAAGGGCAAGCAACGAGTATCAAAATGGAGTGCAATCTTTTTTAGATTTTGCAATATTTCACAATTCAAGCCAAGAGAATATGATTCTTTGCCCGTGTAAGAAGTGTGGCAATATCTATTGGCATTATCGTGAAGTTTTCTACGAACATCTAATTGTTGATGGCTTCATTCGGGGGTATAAAAAATGAATTTTTCATGGAGAGTGTACACCTAGTGGAGCATCTTCGACGATTAATCCGGGTTATCCTTATAGTGGTTACCGTCAGTATGTTAGAGAAGATGACATGGAAGGTATGACGCGGGATGCATTTAATATGCGGAGTGAAGGTTTCCAATCATTTCCACCAAACTATGTTGCATTTGATGATTATAATATCGGTGGAAATACTTTTATGGAAACGAGAAGTGTACTGGATGAACAACCGAATGAAGAAGCGGCGAAGTTCTACACGTTACTTGGTGAAATGAATGAAGAACTTTATGAGGGATCAAAATTTTTGAAAATGTCATTCTGTATTCGCCTTTTTCACTTAAAATGTTTGGGAGGGTGGTTTGAAAACTCTTTGATAATGCTGTTAGAGCTTTTGAGAGAAATGTTCCCGTTTGTAAAAATCCCTCAATCATGTAAAGACATGAAGAAAGTGATAAAAGATTTGGGCCTTAGGTACAACAAAATTCATAGTTGCCCAAATGATTGCATGTTGTATTAGGGTGATCGGAGAAATCAACAGTCTTGTCATGTTTGAAATAAATCTCGTTGGATGAATAGAGATGCAGAAGATGTTAATGAGGATGAATATGGGCCACAGTTAATAAGGAAGCCGAACAAGATTTTGCGATATTTCCCGCTAATCTCAAGGCTTCAAAGGCTTTTCATGTCGTCAAAGACAGCCGAGTTTATGACGTGGCATCATGATCAACAAACGGATGATGGATTATTAAGGCATCCTATAGATTCTTTAGCATGGAAATCATTTGACAATATATTTCTAAGCTTTGCAAGTGATCCTCGGAGTGTAAGGCTCGAGTTAGCACCTGACGGATTTAATCATTTAAAATCATGAGCACCTCGTACAGTACTTGGCCTGTGGTCCTTGTTCCTTATAATTTGCCTCCGTGGCTCTGCATGAATCAATCTTCTTTGATATTATCTATGATTATCCCCGGAGAGAAAGGCCCCAGAAATGATATTGACATATATCTGCAGCCACTTATTGAAGAGTTAAAACAATTATGGGCGGGTGTTGAGACGTATGATGTATTGAGAAAGGAGAACTTTTACCTACGTCTTTGCTTTCTTTGTGGACAATTAATGATTTCCAAAGATATGCGAATTTATCTGGTTGGAGTACCGGAGGGCGTTATGCTTGTCCTTGTTGTCTTTGCTCAAACGTGTTCACAGTGGTTATATAATGGGAAGAAGTTCTGCTATATAGGGCATCGTCGGTGGTTAGATGAAAATCATAGATATAGATTTCAGAGGGCTTTATTTGACAGTACTGAAGAGTTGAAAAAAGCTCCTGAGCAGACCATTGGATCTGAAATCTTATTCATGTTAAAAGATATGGATTTCAGTTACGGGAAGCTGAATCAACCATCTAAAAGGCAAACAAATAGACGATCGAGGGATGAATCTGATGATGAATTTGATGAGGAGGATGACCCTAATGAGGCGGACTTGTGGAGGAAAAGAAGTTTTTTTTTTTAGTTGCCTTATTGGGAGCATCACATATTACGTCACAATCTTGATGTGATGCATATTGAGAAGAATGTCTGCGAGAACATCATCCGGACAATTTTGAACGTCGATGGTAAATCAAAAGATAATCTTCAGAGTCGACTTGATTTAGTTCACATGGGAATTAGGCTTGATCTTCATCCCTAAGTACTTCCTAATGGAAAATATTGGTTGCCGCCTACAATTTTTGCAATGTCAAAGGAAGAGAAAGAAATGTTCTGCACGGTGTTGAAGGATATAAAGGTTTTGGATGCGTATGCATCAAATATATCTTGATGTGTAAGTCTTAAAGATCGAAGACTATATTCATTAAAATCACATGACTATCACATCCTGATGCAAGATCTACTTCCAGTTGCTTTATGGTGCTGTATGTCAAAGAAGGTAACGTCCTGTATAATTGAACCGTCCAATATAATGAAAGCAATTTGTGGCAAAGTTCTGAATGTTGAAGAACTTGAAAAAGTACAAGAACGAACCGCTTTGACATTATGCAATTTGGAGAAGATCTTTCCACCTTCCTTCTTCACTATTATGGTGCACCTTGTCATTCATCTCCCTCGTGAAGAAATAATTGGTGGGCCGGTTTTCTATCGTTAGATGTATCCAATTGAAAGGTGCTAATTTATTTCAAAGGCATTCACCTTTATACCTATAGTTACTAGTTTTGATAATGTTGTATATGGTGTTTAGGTTCCTAAGCAAATTGAAGTCTTATTATCGTAACAAGCGTTATCCGGAAGGATCAATTGCTGAAGGCTACTTGGCAGAGGAGCGTATGACATTCTGTTCTAGATATTTAGAAGATGTTGAAACAAGATTGAATAGACCAAGTAGAAATGTCGGACTCAATGATCCTAACTTGGCCGAAACTTATTCATTTCAAAGTTATGGAGAACCAATCGGCAAAGTTGAAATTGCAGAATTAGATGACTGATCTTGGATACAAACACATAGATATGTTCTTTTCCACCACGATGCACTTGAACAATTACGCAAGTAAGTTCTAGAATATGATAAATATTCATCTTTTTTTTTTTATTTGTTTATTTTTTAACGAATTAAACATGTTTTTAACATAGTGAGTACAAACAAATCTTAAGATCTCGTTCACGCTCACGAAGATTACAACATCGCGAGATTAATAGGTTATTCGCAGAATCTTTTCATGAATGGTTAAGCCAAACGGTATACAACTCAACATTTTATTGACAAATAATAATGTTTTCTCATAACATTTATAATTACTCAATTTACTTTCGATTCAATAGGTTTGGAGTGGGAATGTCGTTAATGACGAAGTTAAATGGCTTTCCCAAGGTCCGAATCGAGTAGTAAAAAGATATAGTGGCTTCATCATGAATGGATTCAGATTTCATACCAAATATCGCGAGAGATTGAGGAGAACTCAAAATTGTGGAGTAGTTGTTAATTCTTTAATTACAAGTTACGCTAGTGCTAGGGACAGTAATCCTGTCGAGGGAAATGTGGAGTATTATGGACTTCTAACTGACATTATTGAGTTGGATAACTATGGAAAATGGAAAGTTGTCTTATTTCGATGTGATTGGGCTGATGCTAATACTGCTCGCGGAATTAAAAATGATCAGGTTTGGTTTTACAATGGTGAATTTCTCTCGATTAATTCACACTGGAGAACATTTGATAGATGAGCCGTATGTATTTTCTTCTCAAGTTAAACAAGTTTTTTCCTCAAAAGATCCAATTGATAAGGGTTGGTACGTTGTACTCCGAAACACCCCTAGAGACTTGTTTGACATGGGGAATGGAAGTAGAGATGACATCATTGAAAGATCAGAAACTTTGCCTTTTCCAGAACAAGACTTAAATGAAAATATCCCTAGTATTAGTACACAATTTCAATGGGTTCGTCAGGATGTGGACGAAGATATTTACGATTTATGATGTAGTAAGATTTTATGATTTTTTATTTATATGTAATGTTATAACATTGGTCATGTTATATAATTTAACTATTTTATATTTACTATTGTTGTTATTTCTTACTAAAATTTTAACTATCTTATGTGTTACAGGAAAAATGCCTAGAAGAAGATTAAGAGATTTTAGTATTGTATAGAATATTACAAATTCGGAAGAAGTAAGTACTGAACAGCAGACAGTTGTTGGATCTTCAAGTGTGCCGGAGACATTTGACGAGCCTGTGGAATTTCAAAGTAATGTTAAGTTTATTTTACAAATTGTATTAAATTTTATTACTGATTTATTTTTAAATTTCAATATAGTAATAATATATTATTTTTCAGCTGAAAATGGTGGGACGCGCAGAGGTCGAAGACGTACGCTCCTAACAGTTTTATATAACTTAAATTCTGTCGAGCATGTCAAAGTAACTAGAAACAGCCATGGTCAGCCTGTTGGACAAGAAGCTCGACTTTTAGCAGGCTATTTGGGCATTATAGCACGAAATGCCAATATGTTGCCCATCAACTATGAATCATGGCATAACATGCCTGATAGCAATAAAAATCAAGCTCTCTCTAATATTAAGGTAACAAAACGTTAATGTAATTATAATAATTTGGTTTAAGTTTCATTTATATTTACTTCCTAAACTTGTGTTTTTTAGGAGAGGTTTGCTTTAGAGGTCTCTGATGCCTATATCAAGAAGGCATTGGGTAAAAAATGGAGAGACCATAAAAGCATTTTGAAAAAAGAATCTTTTGAAAAACCCATAAGCCTCGAAGAAAAATTGCAAAATGTCCCACCGAGAATGCTGAGGTACCAATGGGAAGATGCAGTTCGATTTTGGAATTCGAAGAAAGGAGAGGTATTATGTACTTGCAAACTCTTATAAATTTTTTGGTTTATAGTATTTACTATATACGTAATAATAATTTCATTATGTAGGACCGTGAGCGAGTTGGAACAAGTAGCAGGCAAAAACAAAAATTTACGCACACGGTAGGGTCGAGAAGTTTTACTTGTGTAGCTCAGGCCTCGGTACAATGGATTTATTAATTCTATCAAGTATTAATGACTTTTACTATTAAATAATATTTTTACTACTATATTGTAGGAAGCCTCAAATGCAGTCAAAAAGTTGGGCGCCTTGACTTTTTGACATTACGCACTGAGAAAAAGATGGAACTCAGATGACATCGAGGTTTGCAGAAATTATGGTATATTTACTTAATAAAATTTGATTCATTATAAATATTTATAATATTTAATTATAATGTTTTAATTAAATGCGTTTTATTAGTTTAATTTAAATAATGTTATGTTGTATTCCTTTTTATTGTATATTTTGTTTCTAACTCTTTAACCGATTTATTAGGAGAAACTAAAAGATAAGAAGAGCGAGTATGAAGCATTGCTTGATCGATAGTTCTGTTAATTTTGAGGATATTGATAATAGAATTATTAATGAAGTTTTAGGTCCCGAAAGGTATGGTCGGGTTAGATTTCAAGGATCAGTGTTAACCCGACCCAATATTTTGGATCCACCTCGCACCAATACATGCCTTCCGGAGTCAAAGTCAAGTTTGAAGTTCGAGAGGCTAAAAGATCGAGATAGTTCGAGATACAAGCTAGCACAGATGAGCAAATTTCTCAACTTAGAGCGGAGGCGGAAATGAGGAGGCGGAGCGAGCAATGAAAATACAATGAACTCCACTTCGACTTGATCTATGATGACTATGTTCCAGCAATTTCAAAATCCGCCATCTTAGACATTTGTTTTCTTGTAACTTTTAACATTATTTTAAGAATATTTTGAATATTCATTTACAATTTATATAATATATTTTTCGTATTATTTTGTATTATTTAAATTTGCGGGTTTTGGTTGGATTTCATGGTATATTTGCTGTTTTTGGTTGAATTTCTTGCAGGAGGGTTGGATATAGGTGCAAAAACACATATTGCAAAACTGGGCAAATTAGCGGCGTTTTTAAAAAAGCGCCGCGAAAAATCATGGTCTTTAGCGGCGTTACATATAGCGACATTTTTTACGGCGCTTGGGAAAGCGCCGCTAAAGGCAAAAAAAAATGCCGCTAAAAGTCTGTTTTCCTATAGTGTCTGCAAGACACATGTCTCCATTGATTTTGGGTCCATCGTAATTTTGTTGAATATTCATATTCATATGTAGTTTAACAGGAGTTATACTGGAAAATTGTATAAAGTGAAATAACATGAACTTCACTATGAACTCGTAGAAGCTCGTACTGATAACATGTTATAAAATAATTAAATAAAAGAACACTTAAAGTACATAGAGAATTTTCTCGTCTCCTCTTTTCATTTATAAAATAGTTATATATAAACCATTAACATTCAATGCAACATAAATGAATGAAGCTTATTTAACTGATTAATTAACATGTACATTAAGCATCTTTAATAATGAATTGGGAGGATTTAACTTATTACTTTCATAAATGTTTAAAGGTTATAGACATCCATTTAATGTATTTACAACAAGTTGAATATATTTTTATTTTTATTATTGAATTTTAAATATTAAAAAATATTTTATTAAAGTTATATTTTTAGTTTATGCTGAAATACACTTTCTAGCTTAAATTGTTCAATTTATCACTACAAAAATAGATGCATTAATATTCAATATTTAGATTTTTTTTTCATTTAATTTTTTATAAGATTTTTTTTTTCATTTAATTACTAGCTAACAATCAAAAAGAAAAAAAGAAATCAAATTTTATCATTATTTTCATTTTTACTTTAATAGGTTTCAAAAGTTTTTATCTACTCTTTTAATTATAAAATATTTAATCTATATTATATTATTTTATTATTTAAGCCTTTTATTGAGTTGGTGTTATAGTCAATTAGGCATCAACTTGGTTAGGAGAATTACAAAAATATCATTATATAATTAAAATAAATTATATTATTTCAACATATTTTAATATTTTATTTTTTTTAGCAAACCTAATAAAAAATTTGCATATTGTTAGGTTAGGTTTGAACTTGTGTTTTTTACATAACCAACATATTAGTTTTACCATCGGACTAAAATTTTATTTTAATATAATATTTACAATTTAATCAAATTATGTATACTTTATTACTTAAATCAATTGTATTTGTACTTACTATTATTTACAGTGGCGGAGCCAGAATATTAATCTTGAGGGGGCTAGTCAATTTAAACATATAAACAATTTATTCAAAAGAAGCAGTATTCGAACATGACAATTGGTTTAAACATATAAAAAATATATTCAAAAGTAGCAGTATTTCAACAATTAAGACGAAATAGCTATCAGTTGACTCTGTTAACCATTTTTTTATTTCGTTTTCACAGGGATGCTCACTGCTTCACAAGCTATCATTTGACATAATTTTAAAAAAAGTGACCAAGGTTTTCTTCCTCCCCTTCACTTTAGCCGAAACTTATTATAACATTATGTATCTATTTTTGTTTTATTTTTACACTTCTAACAAGTTAGAAACTGTCTCTTAATCATTTTCCATAAAAAAACATACACATTTCACTTAATTTTATAAGCTTCAAATTTCCATCAATATTCTTTAATGACAACTTTTAATATACTGGATAAAACAAAAAATTATTGGTACATATATGTAAAACAAGTTTCATATATTCAAAATCTATGAAAAGTTTGAAGAAAGATATACCTTATTCTTCAAATTTGGAGGAAAAATGATAAAGAAATTTTTTCTTCTTCTTTTCTTGCTAAGCACCAATATGAAGAAGAAAAATGATAAAAGTGTCTTCATCTTTTCTTTTCTTTTTATATATATTATTATATTACTTATAAAATATTATTAGGTTAAGTAAATTATTAAATAAACATTAATTTATTATTTAACTTTTTCAAGAAGATTTTCTCTTCGTTTTTATTAAGAATATTTTTTTTAATATTATTTTTAATTCTATAAAAATATTGGAGGAGCCTACTTATATTTTTAGGAGGGTTATAATATATATATAAAGGGGAAAATTGTAAAAATCTTAAACCTTGGGGGGCCTACTTATATTTTTGAAAGGGCCATAGTGTAAATTTATAAAGGACTAAATTGAAAATTTTAAACTTTGGGGGGGGGCATGGCCCCTTGGGCCTCAACGTGGCTCCACCACTGATTATTTAATCCTTTGACTAAGTTGGTGTCACAAGTTTACAGGGCACCAACTCAGTTAGAAAAATTATGAAAATATTATTTTATAATTGAAATAAGTTATATTATTTGAGAGTATTTTAATCCTTTTATTTTTTTTAAAAACTCAATAAAAAATTTTCATGTGGTTAGATTTGAACTCGTGCTATTTACATTAATAAAATATTAGCTTTAACACTAAACCAAAATTTTATTATAATATAATATTTACACTTTAATTTTATTATACATATTTTATAAGACATAACACAGTGAGAGACTTTCTTCTTATCAAGATTCTCGAAAGAAAATCAGCATCAACATACCTTAATAACTCTCATTTTCAGCTTCTTCCAACTGTAAGCAAACATCGATAGTACTGTAGTAAGTATCTTAAAATCGCATCGAATCTTTCCAGGTGTTCTTTAACTGGATTCGCTATATATCACGCTATAACGCAGCATCAATCGCATATGATAAACTGGACGTGAACAAACCATATGCATACATACATGAGATCCCCTTCGCATCGATTATGAACATGTGATATGTACTCAATCTCACCATCCATTATAGATACAACTAGGCGAAAGTCTAAAATACGTACAAGAAGGAATGCTAACGGGCTTAGCACTCGCATGTGGAACCCTAACTCAAAGAAGTTTCTATCGTAATTTCTCTCCGACTTAGGTACAATTTATTTGTTTTTCTATCTCTAAGAATCCCATACCAAGCATCTTCAATCTTTGGTCCCAAATCTTTCATCTCAAATTCTTCACTTGAACAGGCTTTGACCTTCTTATCTCTCCTTTGTCTTTTCTTTGCCATCACATGTCATCAACGTAAAGAAGATAGATACACAAAAGAACCATCATTGTTTTTCTTAAAGTAAACATAATCACAAAAACTCATTTGAAATCGTGAGAAGTCATAAAGGGAATCAAACCCTCTTGTACCCCTGTGCTTGGTAAGATCGCTCATTCAAACCAGTAAAGGGACTTTTCAAATGTAAGCAAACATAATCCTCTTTTCTGAAATCAGAAACCACTCTTTTGGTTTGTTGCATGTAAATATCTTCCTCAAGTTCTCTACAAAAATGCGGTTTTTACATCTAATCGCTTCATGAGCTACAAATCATGCATGGCCACAATACTAAGCAAAGCTCGAATCGGAACTATGCTTCACAACTGGAAGAACACATTCATGAAGTCTTACTCTGGAACTTATCAGTAACTCCTTGCAATAAGCCTTGCTTTATATTTAGGTTCTTCAACTCCTGGAGTCCCTTTTTTTCTTTTTAAACACCCATTTACAGAGCGATCGGGCCTACTTACTCTTAGGAAGTTTCACAAGATCCATGTTTTGTTTTTGTGGAGTGATTCCATCTCTCTTGCATAGCAAACATCCATTTTTCAGTCTTCCACAGTGTCGCCTGCAGAATAATTTTGATGGCTCTTGATTCACATCATATCTTGACCACATTTAAAGCATAAGCAATTAGATCAAATTGAGTATACTTCTTTTGAGGTTTAATTTCTCTTTTAGTTACTGTTTTTGGCGATAGGTATTGAGCTAAGAAGTAACTATATTCTCACTTTTTATCTTGACTTGAGGAGTCGACTGCAGTATAACTCGATGCTCCACTAACGCTTTGATTTTCTTTATTGGAATAGATCTTTTTAAGAGATAAGTTAGGGAAGCATAGCAGTTTACATCAAAAACAACATCTCATGCTTAATCACAACTTTCCTATTTTCAGGACACTACATAACTTATACCCTTTTACACCGAAATTTATAACTAAGAAAAACACATTTAATGGATCTAGGTGCCAATTTTTCCATTATTAACATGAGCATACGCAGTGGACACCTGAAGATCTTTAATCGAGAATAATTAGCGGATTTACTGGACCATACCTCTTGTGAGTCTTTTTCTCAATGGCAGCGGATGGAGATCGGTTGATCAAAAAAACATGCGCATGAGGCTTCAACACGCCCCAAAACGACTTCGCCGTAAGTTGGCATTTGACAACATACATCAGACCTTCTCCATGATCTGTTCTGTTCATATCTGTTACGCAACGCGTCGCTTTGTCTTTGTGGAGTATGCCGAATCACAAGTGTCTCCACGATCCTTTCGACGCACGATCTAATAAACTAAATCGAGACAGTAACTCTAAGCCATTGTCTCGCAAAGTGAGGTATTTTATCTGCTTTTCGTGCATTTTTTCAATCATAATTTTCCAAGACTTAAATCACGAAAACACGGCGCTCGCCTCGTGAAGAACGCCAAACTTTTCCGGAAAATCATCAATAAAGGTTAGCATATAATTAGCTCCACCTCTCCGAAGGCACTCTGGATGGTCCCCGTAGATCGTAATGAATATACTGCAACGTTTCCTTCGTGTTATGGATTCCTCTAGTGAATCGAACTCTCTTTTAGCTTCCCAAAACCACAGTGCTGCAGAAGTTCAAGTTTGCAAATTCCTTGCCCATCAAGAAGTCCTCTTTGCTCAATTCCCACCATGCCATTCTCACTCATATGCCACTAGGCGCATATGCCAAAGTTTAATAATATCATCATCGACAAGGAAGAGGAAGCGGCAATTGCATCACGATAGAATGATAGAACCCTGCAAAACATATAACTTGGGCAGTTTTTCTTTGCCCTTTCATCACAACAAGGAACCTTTGGAAATCTTTAAAACCCACTTAAATTCAGTGTGTATCTGTATGCCGCACGAATCAAGAGTACTCAACGAAATTAAATTTCTTTTCAATTACGGAACATACCCCACGCTACTAAGTGTTCTAACAACTCCATCAAACATCTTAACTTTAATTGTTCCAACACTGCGATCTTACACTTAAGCATTATTTCCCATCAAAACAACACACTTCGGATACATTGCTTCGCGTAAGTTGCAAACCAATCCCGATTAGGGACTACGTATGGAAGGTGCAGCCCGAATCAAGCATCCAATTCCTCACTTACTTTAGAATCATTGATGGCTTACCAGAAGTTCTACACCATCAGCGAGAGTCTTCACAACATCAACTTTCACTTGTAATTTTTCAACAGTTGTTTTCCTTTTACGATTCGCGGCTTCCTTTAATCTTATTTTTGTAGCTTATAGCACTCATGATTTAATGTGCCCTTTCTTCAAAGCGGTGGTTACAAGTTTTACCTCTATTTGAAGACTTCGATCTACCCTAGATTTACTTACGATGATTTCTCTTCCGTGTCTCTAACGATCATCTGACGCATATTCCTGATCTTGTCTCCCACGAACAATGAGACTTCTCTCAAATTTTATTATAATATAATATTTACACTTTAATTTTATTATACATATTTTATTGCTTTCAACAATTGTATATATACTACTATTTAAGCACCTAATTAAGTTAGTTTCACGAGTCAATCGGATACCAACTTAGTTAAAAAATTACAAAAATATCATTTTACAATTAAAATAAATTATATTATTAATTATTGAAAATATTTTAAACATAAAATATTTTATTTTACTCACATAATAAATGTGACAAAATTTAGTTTATTTTAATTATATTCGAAAATTTGAATAATATTATTTAATTTTTAATTGAAATGGATAAATTATAAACTTTAGTTAAATTATATTAAATATTAATTTATATGAAACCTGATTCATTCAGCCCAAATTTCAAATTGTATCACTCTATTCTCGCCCTTATCAATGGCAGAGCCTAGTAAAGAACTAGGGGAGCCATGACTCCTAAGGTTTAAATTTTTAACAATTTAGCCCCTTGTAGATATACTATGGACCTCTCAAAAATATAAGTAAGCCCTCAAAGTTTAAGATTTTTGTAATTTCTCCCTTTATATATATACTATAGTTCTCCCAAAAATCGATTATTTATATGTTTAAATCAATTATTATGGTAGAATATTACTTTTTCTTCTTCTGAATAGATTATTTATATGTTTAAATTGATTATTATGTTGGAACATTGCTTCTTTTGAATCGTTAAAATAATATTTCTTTTGAATCAATTATTTATATATTTAAATCAATTATTACGTAGTACGTCTAATTTTAACTTAACCTCTATATCACATAAAATAATAATAAACTCAAGTTAAAAATTTAAGATTATTGTTACCGATTGTTTTTAACATCGTAGGAATTTGGAGTCAATTTTCCAGTCAACTCTCGACATGACATGTCCACATGTCTTTACTCCAACTTGTCAACATTGACTATAATGGATGTGATTTACCCTAATTACACTCAAACTTAAACCACTGATTAGTGCAAATAAGATCCAACGTTTTCTTCAAATAATTTATTTAAAATTTTATAAAAGAAAAAAAATAGTCACAGCACAATTTGTTGAACTAGTCAAACCAATAAACTTATATACATATATATTATTTGTTCAAAATGGTCTAAAGAGTATCCAAAGGGTCGAATAGGTTGAGATCTTTTTCCTTTTTTTTTTTTTTTTTGACATTGAGATCGAATTGTTAATAATGCATTTTAAAATTTGAATTACTAATTAATAATAAAAATATTATAATTATTAATTAATAATAAAAATATTATACTCTATATAAATTTAATTATAAAAATATTTTTTAATATTTTAATATTCCCACCATTCATTTTAGCTCTTAAACATTTATTTTCACGAAAGTTATTTTCTTTTTACAAAAATCGAAGATACAAAAGTTGAATCTAATTAAAATAAAATGATGTGAAGATTTAATTTTATTTCAAAAAAATAATTCTTAAAATTTTTAAATTTAAAACTATGTCTAGTGATGTTATGGAAAAAGCTAACATTTTTTTAATTTTATAACAAATCTCAAAAAGGTAGATAGATTATTGTGATAGCTTTGTTTGGTAATGAAAGCAGCATTAAAGGGAGGGATGGGCTCTTTGGAAGGACAGCTTTCAAAATTGGATCTCATAATGTCATATTACTACACGATTCAATCATAGTATAAAAACTAGAACGAGAACACATTTTTTCCTTCAAGGAGGAAAAATCATGGGTAAAATAGGTATTATATAAAAAACCCAAAAAATCTTTAATTAAAATTAAATTAAATTATAATATATAAAAATATATTAGAAGGAAAAAGTTAGATGAAGGAAATCAATTCCACATGTCGGGGGCTTAGATGTGGGCCCAATCTCCCTAAAAAAGATTTTATGAAACTGACAGCAGGCAATGTTTTTTTCCGAAGAGTCAATTGTTGGTGGGAGCCATGCCTTGTCATCAGTGTCCCACCAATCCCTAACTGCAGTTCCACTTGTTAAGAGTCAGATATTTAACTTTTGTACTTTTTCTGTTTTATTGCTCTTTGGGCATTGTCTATATTTTTGTACGCATAAATTAAAAGAAAAAAGGGTTAGTATTTGGTAAATAAAAACACCTTCCGATAACCTATTAGTTTACTTGAGTTTTAAGTTTGTTTTAAATATTTGTGGATTTTTTTTATCAATAGTCCTAAGTAGAGGTGATCATGGGCTGGGCCGGGCCGGGTTTAGGTCAAACCCAGACAAAATTTTAGACCTGTCTACTAGGTCTGGGCCCGGCCCGGCCCTAAATATGGGCCTAAAATTTTGTCCAAGCTCGGCCCGAAATAAAATTGCTAAGCCCAAGCCCGACCCGGCCCATATTAATTTTTTTTTGCTTATTTCATTAAATAAAAAATTTAAAAATATAATAAATCAAATATATTTAAAAACATAAAAATAAATATTAAAACAAATAAAAATGATACTAAAACAATTCTTAAAATAATACACAAATTTACAATATAATAAAAATGGTTATATTAAAATTTTAAAATGATTAAAAATAAAATAAAAAATATTAATATATAATTCGGGTCAGGTCGGGCTGGGCCAGGGCAAAAAACTCTTACCCGAGGCCCAGGCTTCGTTTTTTTGTCCAAGCCCATTTTTTGAGCCTATATTTTTATCCAAACCCTCCCATTTTTCGGGTGGGCCTTCAGGCCGGGCCGGGCCGCCCAACCCATGATCAGCTCTAGTCCTAAGATTTGTTTCACTAAAATGAAAAAAAATCTCAAACAAAGTTTAAACATCCAATTTTGGATTGTTTTGATAAATCATTGTAGAATCTCATATTAATATTTTACTTACTATAAAATCTTTTAAGAAAAGTGAAATAAGTAGATAAATCAAAAGTGAAATAAGTAGATAAATCTTAGGTTAAAATTATTAAATTAATTTTATTTTTTTAAAATAAAAACTGTTAAATAATAAATACTTAATAATACAATTCTACACAATGATATATCGATTATTGATATTTTTGGTTTAACCATCTATATCTCATAGTGATGTATCGATTATTAGTATTTTTGAATTAACTATCTATACTTCAAGAACATATATGAATATTTTACTCTATAAAAATTATTTTGATTATTGACCCCTAAATATCGATATTTAACTATTAAAATACTTAAACCTACTATAAAATTATTTTAAATTGACAATTTTAAAAAATTGTAAAGAATTTTTTAATAATATTTTCAAATAATAACTTAAAAATTAATTAATAAACATTACCATCAAATTCAAATAATTTACTAAGAACAAGTGTATCTAGAGGTGTGCATGGGCCAGGTTAGGCCGGGCCCATACAAAATTTTAGGCTCATTTTTTAGGCCCGGCCCGAAATATGGGCCTAAAAATTTGTCCAAGTTCGGCCCGAAATAAAATTGTTAAACCCAAGTTTGGCCCGTCCCGGCCCATATTAGATTTTTTAACTTATTTCATTAAATAAAAATTTTTAAAATATAACAAATCATCAAATACATTTAAAACAAATATTAAAACAAAAAACAAATAAAAAATGATATTAAAACAATTCTTAAAACAATACACAAATTAAAAATATAGTAAAAATGATTATATTAAAATTAAAAAAAATGTAAATATGATTAAAAATAAAAATATATATATTTAGTATATAATTCGCCCCGGCCCAGGCCAAAAAAATTTTACTCGAGCCTATGTTTTTATTCAAACCCTCCTATTTTTCGGGCGAGCCTTCGGGCAGGGCCGGGTAGCTCGGCCATGCACACCTCTAAGTGTATCCCACACCATTTATTATATATACTATTATATTTATGACACTATTTTATATTTACGTCGGCCGAAACCAAACAACTAAGATTATCGTGTGCTAATATGCTTTAGGTTAAAGAGGGAAAAAGAACACATCAAAATAATGAAAGTGACATTAAGCTTGAAGCATGTACAAAATTGAAAAGTAATATTTTTCTATAAATATATTATATTCTCTCCATTGACTCACTTATTAATTTTAAATTCCACACACTGAATAATAATAATAAATAATAATAATATGTTGTTTAAGTATCATAAAACTTTATATTATTAATCAAAAGAATAATTTTATGCAACATGTCATAAAAAGTAATTTTTATATACATTATTCAAAACTTTTAAATTAAACCTTCTCCATATTATATAATATTATTTTTTAATATTTTTTATAGATAAAAACGTCATAAAAATAAAAAAAAGTTAATAATAGAAATAACTTTGAAAGAAAAAATAATAATTTAGATATTATATTATCTCTCACATAACAAATTTCATCTATGATAAGAATTTCCTTTTTCCTACCCCTAAAAAAATTGGTTTTTTTTCTTCAAAAAATTAGTTAATATCTAGTATTTTAGTTTTAGAAAAGAAAAAAAATATGAAAACTACTCAAAAAATTTAGTTTAATGTGAATGCTATAAATTTTTATTTTTTACAATTTTGTATATAAATTTTTAATTTGATTTAAGTCTAATAATATTATCAGTTCAGCATCAATTTATATTTATATATTGTATATACAAATAATTATATTAATAAATACAAAAATAAATAAATAAATTTATTTGTTTAAATAATAAAATTGAATAAAAATCAAAATTCTATATGTATAATTATACTAAATCAAAATTTATATTTTAAATATTATATATTAAAATAAAATTTAAGTGTAATTTTAATATTTATTTTATTTTAGAGAAAAAGTCAAAAATCAAATTGAATATACTGATAGTTGAATCTAGATGTAATTATTCATATTTTTTAGAAAAAGAAAATCTCTAGGAGAACATTTTGAAAATTTTTACTGATTAAAAAGTAAAATATAATTATTATTGAAATTAATTCAAAGAATAAATTATGGATTTTTTTCGGCATTTGTCTCTCACAACAAACACAACGTTATACGTTGTAATAAGATAGATAGCACTATAAATGAATATGTAGGTGAACGCCATTTTCGGTGGTTTCGTGGGTTGAAACAAAAAACAAGCAAAGGAGAAAAACCAAAAGCCAAGTTTCGACCATCGTTTTTTTTGCCTTTATTTTCTCTTTTTTTATTAGCCCCCCTGCGCTTCGCTCGGATCTCAAATCTTCTATCCTTCATCTCCTCATTCAGGCTTCGGCTCGATATCGGGATCCCTGAGCTTAAACTTGCTTCTCCGTTTTCTCCCCCATTTGGCTCTCGATCGTCCGAATCCAGATTTCCTTTTCACATTCCCTTGTTTTATCGATGATTATGTGAATTGTGTTGCTGTTCCAAATTTCTGGATTACCCTTTTAATTGTATCTTAAGAAACCACCATGGCATTAGCAGATCAGTTAAACCGGGGAATCTCCCGCCAGTTCTCTACCGGGTCAATAAAACAGAGTATCAGCCGCCAGTTCACGCGGCAGACATCGCTGGACCCTCGGAAGAACAATCAAAGATTCAGCTTTGGTCGGCAGTCGTCGCTGGACCCAATTAGGCGGAGTCCCCTCCACGATGATATGGCGGTGCCGGAAAACCTTGACGCGACCATGCAGCTGCTCTTCATGGCGTGTAGAGGGGATGCCAAAGGAGTGGAAGATTTGTTGAATGAAGGCGTTGACGTTAATAGTATTGATTTGGATGGCCGTACTGCTTTGCATATCGCTGCTTGTGAAGGTCATGTTGAGGTTGTTAAGCTTCTTCTTATTAGGAAGGCTAATATTGATGCCCGTGACCGTTGGGGTAGTACGGTACGTTTCTTCTTCTTCCTTTTTTATTTATTTATTCATTTTTCTTATTTTTTGTCCGTTTTCTTTTAATCCTTGATTTTTTCGAATTGTGGGGAAAGTTATTATTTATTTGCAGTTTTTAACTATTTCATTGTTATCATTGTGATTAATCATCTTCATTGGTCGGTTTTGTTCATACAACTTATTGGTTTTGAACATGGAAGTTTAAAGATGTTAGATTAGATTCTGTTTCAATGCTTAAGCTATTTAGCTTTGATTGATTATTGCGATCTTGTGTGGTGTGGTTTAGGGGAGAAAACAGGTAGTAAATTAACAAATTAGGGCTGAACTATGAATAGGAAAGACGATGAACTCTAGAAAACTTAGGTTATAGAAAACCTCTAATTTTCTATTAATTCAAAGACTTTCATTCTTGCAACTAGGCTTTCTTGTAAACAAAGTTTTATCCCTAGTCCTAAGTTTAAATCCTAATGATACTAGCCGTCTATAATATATCCATACTTAGATAAAATATTATAAGATAAAACTGTCATAATAAAATATTGTAATAAAAAGAAATCCCCTGCTTGAAAAATTCAACTCCGGTGAGAAAAGTTTCACCACTTCAGCATAATTTTCTAGATCGGCTCTTTTCAGCCTCTTCTCCATGATTAATATCTTTAATGACTCAACATGTGCCTTTTCATCTTATTCATTCTTTAGTTTCAATTCCATCTCCAAACATTGCTTCCAAACTAACTCCATATTCCACTATATTTGAGTAAATCTTTCTCTTTCAATAAAACACCTTGCTGCATGTTTTCATCACAATATTCTCTAGTGGTTTTGAGTTCCACTACCAAATCCTTGACCTTTTTTTCTCGAAACTGTCCAAATGCAACTTCTTGATTCAACCTTGATACAAGATCTGTCATGCTTGTTTTTGCTGTAGCTAGCCTCCATCTTTATTTCTAGACTTCTCTATGTCCTTCACAAACAACATTAAGGGACTGGTTTTCATTCGATGCAACCACAAAAAGTTCATTTACAACCAGCTTCTGAACATCACCTCCAGAACTGTCCAGGCATAGCGAGGTAGCAGCACAGAAGAAACCATGATCTTCACAAAATCCACTAAGGTCATTGCCCTCAGGAATAGATCTGTTAAACCTGACCTCAAATTCCATTTGCATCAAAAGCAAGAACTACTTTGCCCCAAACACCAATTTTTGCCCCCCTTAAAGCAGGTTGTAGAGAGGAAAATCTTGAAGGTGGTGTGGCACTTGTTGTATCAGCTTCTACGCTCTGTGCAACACTTTTTGCATATACAGATGCCCTTTCAGCCCTTGAAGTTTCTTTCACACTATTTGCTTCTCTTGATGTTGATCTAGCTCCTAAATATGCTCTAGCATAATAGCTTAGTTCTACATAGACATCTACTGTGGGAACAAGCTGTGACTCAATTTTTCCGCCCTCATAATCATGAACAATAACAGCTTTATTAACAACAATAGAACATGTTATGTCCTCTCTTTTCCATCCCCAAAAATTGTAGATCACAACAATCAAGTTCTTTCCATGAGACAGGTCAGTATCTGATGCAAGGCAATAAGGTATATTCAGAAGAGGACACTACTGGAAATTGGTGGTTGAATCCCCATATCCCGTAGATGACTTCGCATCAGCTAAGCAAGTGAGTGAAGATGCAACAACCTCAACATGATGTTTAGCAATAAACCGTGCATCTGCCAATGAGTCTGTATTTGGCCTCTAATCATGCTTCCCTTTTTAAAATTCAAGTTGCCTTGCTGCCAAATAGTAGACGCTCAGTATTCTAAAATAAAATTTTAAAGTTGGTCTGCTTGTAAAGCATCCTGTCCAGTAAGCATTTTCACAATCTGGTGAAGACTCGTATTTTTTTTTAGTCGGTTGCAGCATTGCTTTTATTTGGATAAAATAGTTGCATGCGAACTTGGCACACAAAAGCATTGTACAAAAAGGAATGTACCTTACATGTGCAAACTGACTTTCCTGCATTCCCCTTCCAACATAAACTCTAGGCAAAAGTTTAGAGAACAAATCCACATGGATGGTTGAGGCTCATCAAAATAAGATGCAAATTCGGTCGGTCATGCAAAATCATTAATTGAAAGTCCTCATTCATGCCTTTTTCACCGAGATTCTCTCCTTTTTCTGAGGATATTCTAGCACAGTCTATTTCACTTGAAACCACTGGAACCTGATTTTTAGTTGCAGCTTTGAAAAAGTGAGCTTTCACGTTGGATGCAAGCTGTTTTTCTTCTAAAAACTGCATCACCTTTTGCAGTATTACTTCCCTTCAACATTTCTTGCTTTTTCTTGTGTTCAGCACTAAGTTTTCTCCTAACAGAATCTGTTTTGATTGTAGAAACAGAATCAGTTCTTTTTACTCCAAAATTATCATTGGATGTTGCGTCCCTTGACATATCTAGGAGATTCTTGATTCGCCTCCAATCCTCTCCTTCCTCTAAGGTTGTGGTTGTCAATGCATCACGAACGATCAGGGATTCTTCCTCAATTTCTTCCTAAAGCACATAAACTTCTTTATTTCCTTAGGCTATTCATCATAGATTGGTTCTAACTTCTAACATATCATAATCTTTCTCGTCCACATGCACTTTGTCACGGAAATCATTAACTTCAATGTTAATTCCACCCTTGTTTAATTCAAGAATAGACACTAACTGCTCCTCCAATCCGTCTTGTACCGCATGATCTGCGGGTCCAGCATCAAGAAAGGAGTTCTCTTTCTCCCCAAAATCAGATTTTTCATTGAGACTACCTTCCGGTATGTCAAATTGTGGGCACCCTTCGGAGTCTCCATCAAGGTTCCCTTTTGTTCCTGTCACTGTCAAGCATAAACTGCAAGCTACAATTTCAGTCACACATCGTAGCACAGCCAATTCTGCTTCTTGACACTGATTTCGTCTTCCTCGGCCACTAACGCATCCAACCATGCCTCAATAGCAAACCCTAATATAAACTCTAGTATCATGTTATTTAAGTAAAGTTATAATTTGAGAAATTATTTAAACAAATCATTTACTTTACTTTCCATATCTTAACCAAAAAAAATGTTAAAATTCCTTTCATTTCCTTTCCTTTATTAATTTTAGCTATCCAAAACAAGAAATAAATATTTCTTTACTTTTGTTTCACCTTGTTTTCCCTCCCCTTCCCTTCCTTTCTTTTCTTTTTTTTTTTTAATTATCCAAACATAGGGTTAGGGAAAACCTCTAGTTTTTCTATTACTTCAAAGGAAATAAGAATAATATGTTATGCGGCTTGGCGTAGGATCTAGTCACAGGTCTAGACGAGAAAGAATTCTTGTTTCGACCTATGGTTACTCAAAATGCAGATTCGTCCTTGACAAAACCCCCTTCCCAAACTAATGTTTGTGATAAAAATAAACTGCTTGCTTTATTTCATATTGGCAGCCTTTTTATAGGCTGTTAATTACAAAGGGAAAGTCCTAATCTAATTCCTAATTTAAAGCCCTAATAAAATTCTTAATTTAAAGTTTATAAAAAACCTAGTAAAACTAAAACTCCTAAAGAAATTAAATAAATGTAAAACTCTAATTCCTATTCCTTCTTTGATATTGTTTTCCAATGAAAACATCTATATCATTACTCCCCTTCTCGAAGTTGAGCTTGTCCTTAAGCTCAAATTTAGGATAAGCTACTCGAAAACTATCAATTGGTTCCCAAGTGGCATCTTCTTGAGGACATCCTGCCCATTGCACTAATAGTTCCTGTCGACCTCGATTAAGCCTGGTATTAATAATAGCTTGTGGAGTAGGTAAGGCCTTGCCATCATATACTAAGGGCAAGTCTTCTACCGCATCTGGTTGAGGTCCTTTGTATTCTTTGAGGAAAGAAACATGGAATACATCATGTATTCTGCTGCCTTTAGGTAATTCAAGCTGATAGGCCACTGTTCCTATTTTGTTCAAGACCTTAAAAGGACCAAAATATTTTGGCAACAACTTGTGATGCTTCTGTTTAGTTATCGTCAATTGTCGATATTGTTGAAGCCGTGACCAAACCCAATCCCCGACTTTAAAATTCAACTCTCTGTGCTCTAAATCATAAGTGTTCTTCATTCGTTGCTGAGCTTGCAGGAGTCTATCCCGAGCATTTTGTAAAAGTGCATCCCTATCTTGTAGAGCCTTATCCACAGCTTCAATCCTTGTAGAACCAGCTGAATAGGAGAGAAGTTGAGGTGGATCCCTACCGTATACTAATTGGAAAGGGGTGGCCCTTAGGGTAGTGTGATATGAGGTGTTGTAGCAATACTCAGCCCATGGAACCCAATCGACCTACTGTTGTGGACGATCATTAGAGGGGCATCTTAGGTACATTTTTATTGTTTGGTTAACTACCTCTGTCTGACCATCAGATTGGGGATGGTATGCTGAAGAAAAAGCGAGCTTAGAACCACTTTGATGAAATAATTCCTTCCAAAATAGGCTGAGAAAACTTTATCACGGTTCGAAACTATGGATTCCGGCAAGCCATGAAGACGGAATACCTCTGCAAAGAAGACGGTAGCAACAGATATATCAGTAAACGGATGGGACAAGGGTAAAAAATGAGCGTACTTCGAGAGTCTGTCCACAACCACCATAAGTACCGATTTCCCTTTTACTTTGGGTAGACCCTCCACGAAATCCATAGAGATATCAGCCCAAACGTGTTGTGGTATTGGAAGAGGTTGAAGTAAACCTGCGGGTTGTAAATTTTTCCATTTGTGGCATTGGCATACTAAACAATGTTGCACAAATTCTGAGGTTGCAAGCTTCATTCCTTTCCAAAAAAAATCTTGACGAAGACGATGCAATGTTTTCAATCCCCTTTCATGTGCCATAGCATGTATAGAGGAAATAATAGTGGGAATAATTGGTGAGGTAGGTAAAAGGTACAACCTCCCTTTAAAGAAAATCAACCCATCTTGTGCTACCCACTCTGACCCTAATTTTCCTTGTAGAATTCTTTGTTGGAGTTGTGATAATTCTGGGGAAGCTTCTATTTCTTGTCTGATGGCTTTAAGAATTTCAATTCGAGGGAATGAAACAGTTATGAGGTGTGGTAAGTCTTCGTCTTTTCTAGATAAAGCATCTGTAGCTTTATCCAACTTCCCTGCTTTGTACTCCACTCGGAAATCAAACCCCATTAACTTGCTGATCCAATGCTATTGTGGGGATGTTGTAAGTCGTTGGTCTAACAAGTACTTAAGACTGAAGTGATCAGTACGGATGAGGAAGTGCCTTCCCCAAAGATAGGGCCGCCAATGAGTCACTGCCTTTGCCAAACCAATTAATTCACGTTCGTAGGCAGCCAACTTAAGGAGTTGATCTGCAATCTTACAACTGAAAAAGGCAATGGGGTGTCCCTTTTGTTGCAGTATAGCTCCAAATCCGCTGCCTGAAGCATCACATTCTACCACAAATTCCTCCTCAAAGTTGGGTAATTGCAAGACTGGGGCTGCTGGAAGAGAAGTTTTTAATTGGGTGAAAGCAACATCAGCTTCTGTAGTCCAGTTGAAAGCATTTTTCTTTAGAAGAGATGTTAACGGTGCAACCACTTGTCCATAATTCTTGATGAATTTTCTGTAATATCCTGCCAGCCCAAGAAAGCCTCGTAGAGCCTTAGTAGTTTTAGGAGTTGGCCAATCGGTGACATCTTTAATTTTAGTGTGATCAACCTCGACTCCTTCACCATGGATGACATGACCGAGGTAGGTTACCTGAGACTCTCTAAAGAAACACTTGGATTTCTTTAAGAACAACATGTTACCCCGCAAGAGCTCAAAAACTAATCTTACATGATGCATAAGTTCAGTCTATGTTTTGCTATAAATCAATATGTCATCAAAGAAGACTAAAACAAACTTACGCAAATAAGGGCGAAAAATGTCATTCATCAAACTCTAAAATGTGGAGGGGGCATTGGTAAGCTCCGAATGGCATGACTAGAAATCCAATTTTGTAAAATATTTTGCCCCATGAAGTTCGTCCAACAATTCATCAACTACAGGAATTGGATATTTGTCTTTAACAGTGCAAGCATTAAGCTCTCGATAATCAATGCAAAAACGCCATGACCCGTAATGTTTCTTTACCAAGAGTACTGGAGAAGAGAATGGTGATCTATTGGGTCGAATGATTCCTTGTTGTAACATTTGATCACACTGCTTTTCAGTTTCATCCTTTTGAAAATGTGGATATCGATAAAGCCTGACTACAATGGGTCCCGTTCCTGGTTTAAGAGTTATTACATTTGCGGTTAGGAGGTAACCCAGACGGTTCTTGGAATAAATGCGCAAATTCTACCAGGAGTTTATCCAATACTATACTAGTTAAATCCTGTCCTTGTATCAAACTAATTCGTGGAACTTCCTCTGGGTGCTGCCCTTGCCATAGTATCTTCTTTTTGTTTATTGCAAATTGCATAGTTAAGGAGCTGAAATCCCATAAAATTGAACCAAGGGTACATAACCATTTAACCCCCAAAATCATATCAAACCCTTCTAATGGTATTGTATAAAAATCGGCTTGAAAGTTGTCATTGGCCACAACGAACTGTACTGATTTACAAATGCCTATGCTAGGAACCCGTTCTCCATTTGCCACACATACTTGCAGCCCAGATTTCTTTTGTATTTTCAGTCCCAATCTTGGCACTAGACCTTCACATAGAAAGTTATGTGTATTGCCCGAATCAACAAGAACTAACACAGTTTTTCCTGACACCTTTGCTGTTAGTTGCATAGTAGATGAATTGCAAGTTCCTCCAATGGCATGTAAAGAAATTTCAAGATCATCTACCTCATCATCTTGCTCATCTTCAATATCTGGTACTTCTATCCAAAAGAGCCTTTTACATCTGTGTCCCATGGAGTAAGACTAGTCACAATTATAACACAATCCCTTAGCCCTTCTTTCCGCCATTTCTGCTCGTGTCAATCTCTTGATAAATGGTGCAGAAGAACCTATTTTGCTGTTATTCCCTATTGGTTTCGTTGTTTGTCCTCCTCCCTTTGCAAAGCTCTTAGTTGTTGGAATAATTGAAGTGCTACCAGCATTTTGGGAAGCTGACCAGTTTAGATTGGTTTGAGATAACATCTTGGAATAGACTTTTTGTTTACGTTCCAAAGCTCGAGCCATATTCATTGCAACTCCAAGGTTTCCCAGTTGTTGCATCTCAATATCAATTCTAAGTTCCTCTACTAATCCAGCAGTAAAAAGGTTTACTTGTTGTCGAGGTTTAAGATCAGTAGTCCTAGCAAGTAGTGACTGAAATTGGCGTTGATATTCTTCTACCGTCCCAGTTTGTCTTGCAAGTTCCCCCAAGGGGTTATTACTCATAAGTGGGCCAAACCTGAGATGACAACACTCTCTGAATCGTTCCCAATCTAGATTTGCCTCTTCTTTGATTTGATCAAACCACAATTGTGCCTCTCCTAAAAGATGGAATGAAACTAGGCCAACTTTGTCTTCTTCATTGGTCCGTTGATTGCCAAAAAAAAATTTTGCATCTTTTTAACCATCCTAAAGGATCTCCAACATCATCATGAGTGGGAAATTCCATCTTAGAGTATCGTGGCACCATGCCCCCACCGTGTTGCGAATTTGAATTTCTTTTCTTGCCTCCACTGCTGCCCTGTTCTTCCTTATTTTTTTCTGAATCCCCTTTCGTTGTCTTTTGGACCGAAAGAGATAACATCGCCATCCGCTCCTCTAATGCTTGTTGCCTTGTACCCATTTGTTCCATGAATGCCTCCAACTTGGCTGTCAAAGTTTTTCGTCACCCATGACAGCTGACTCCGATACCAAGTTGTTATGCGCCTTGGAGTAGGATCTTGTCATAGGTCTAGACGAGAAAGAATTCTTGTTTCGACCTATGGTTACTCAAAGGGCAGATTCGTCCTTGACTGAACCCCCTTCCCAAACTAACGTTTGTGATAAAAATAAACTGCTTGCTTTATTTCATATTGGCAGCCTTTTTATAGGCTGTTAATTACAAAGGGAAAGTCCTAATCTAATTCCTAATTTAAAGTCCTAATAGAATTCTTAATTTAAAGTTTATAAAAAACCTAGTAAAACTAAAACTCCTAAAGAAATTAAATAAATGTAAAACTCCAATTCCTATTCCTTCTTTGATATTGTTTTCCAATGAAAACATCTATATCATAATAATAATGATATTATTATGGCTGTAAAGCCAACAACTTATTTATATATATAGACTTTAATTCTTGCAAGTTACTAAGCTTTCTTGCAAACAAAGTTTTATCCCTAGCCCTAGGTTTAAATCTAATGATACTCAATAACCCTAGCCATCTATAATATATCGCATACTTAAATAAAATATTATAAGATAAAATTGACATAATAAAAATATTATCAATAAAAAGAAAAGCTCCTGCTGGAAAATCATTGACTCTTGGTTTTGGCAAATTAAGATGAATAATTTAGGGAGAAAAAGAGGCAGATAAATGTGCATAAGTCTGAGATTTAATATCAGCCCAAAATTCTAACTTTAATTCCCTTGATGATACCGCATATAGCAGATTACTTATCAAATGCAGTTTGATTTATGATGATTTAAATGCATGTTGATTATGTTAGTATTTTCTTTTTTGTATGGGCAGGCAGCTGCAGATGCGAAGTACTATGGAAATATGGATGTCTACAATATTTTGAAGGCCCGTGGAGCCAAAGTTCCTGTATGACATTAAACTTTCTTCTTCCATATAAACGTCAATTCCGCTTTTGCTTGTTATTTATGCATGCATGAAGATTGCTATTTACATATTTGCTGTGATATTAGAAAATCAGGAAGACGCCAATGGCAGTCACAAATCCTCGAGAGATTCCAGAGTACGAGCTTAACCCATTGGAGCTTCAAGTTCGGAAGTCTGATGGTATAACAAAGGTATGGTTCTCTCAACTTACTTTTACTAGATTGATTCACTTGGATGATCATGTATGGTCCAAAGTGAAAGGTGATCAGGTTGATGTGCAGATAGTATCTTATGTTTCATGTATTCCGCTGGAAATGATTAGGCTAGTTTTCTTTTGCTAGATTCGGATCTTTTTTCAGTATTGTTCCATTTTCAAGTGGCATGATGCTTTTCTTTAAGGTTAATTGTGACTTATTTGGCATTGGATTGGATGTTACATGCATCCTCCATTTTCTTATGGTCTCTGTATTTTCGTAACTTGTTAAAACAACCTGTCATCTAATATTCTTTGTGGTAAACCATTTTAGATTGCCAAGACAGACTAATGTATCAGCTCTGCATTATCTCACTCAAATGTTCACCAAACTGTTGCTCCTTTGAGCAAAACTTTTTACAGCTGTGACTGACTTTTAGGCAGCTACAATTGTTGTCTCTGGGGTTGATGCACAGGTCTGCATCCTGATGAATATATATTTATCGTTGTTTGGAAGTTTAGAAGATCTATCAGATGCTCTTTGTTCTTTTTATATTTAATTATTTATTTGTTTTTTTATATAGATTGTTAACATATCATACATAAATCACTTGCCAGGGATCATATCAAGTTGCAAAATGGAATGGCACGAAGGTAGCTGTAAAGATAGTAGATACAGACAGCTTTTCAGACCCTGAAACCATGTATGCGCTTACCTTGTTTGCTTTTTTAGATGTGTTTTACGCATGTGAACGAAAACATACATATGTATTGTGCACATTCCTTGGCTGCTTACACTTTCTTGGAATTCAGTGACCCTCATGCATCATGCCACTTGCTTGTTTTTATCTCGATGCCAATGCAGCAATACATTTGTGTGTTTCTTATCATGCTTACGTCTGGAACTGCTCATATCCTTTTTTCTCACTTTTATGCATGTTTTTATGGGCTATGCAAATAAGCTTGTCTATAAATGTTTCAAACTGTTGACCATATGATCCCAGAACAAGGTAAGAAACAAGTATGATTTGCTATTTTCCTTTCAATTAGCAGATAAGTTCTGCAGTCTAAATTTCAATGAGAAGAAACTAAGGGATACTTATTGGGAGCAAAAATGGTCTAATATAGCTCTAGTTCTGATATAATTAATACTGAAGAAAGATGTAAAAAAAATTTCTAACAGCCTCTGGATGCTAAAGTGCTTGGTGTGTAAAATTTTGATGTAGTTTTTACCAAGTATGCATTCATTCATTCATTCATATCAGTATCTTCTCTCAATTTAATTTGGGAATATGCATGAGTTCCTTGAATAATTTTTTATCTGGTATAGTACCAGATGTGCTAAATGCATTCAGTACAAATTTTGAGGCTACATGGCTAAGTAGATGATTTTGTTGTCTCAACTTCTATGGTGTTTAGCACATGTTTTATTTGGTTACTGTACATTTCTTGTTTACTGAGAGCTGTATGATTTTTCTAATTATTGTTAAAGGGATTTTAGGATTTCTTTTTGTTTATCAATTTTCTTGCGGAGCCTAACACAACTATATTCATATATATTCTCTTAACAGAAATGCTTTCAACCATGAGTTAACTTTACTAGAAAAAGTTCGACATCCTAATGTGGTTCAATTTGTTGGAGCTGTTACACAAAATTTTCCCATGATGATTGTTTCAGAGTATCATCCAAAAGTAAGCATGTTGCCCCCCCTCTTTCTCTCTCTCACTGCCTGCCCCTTGACTATCTTGCCTGTATTCATGTTCTGTCAATTAGTCTATTTTATATTTATGCATGATTCTACGTTAAGTCATGATTGAAGCAAAACATGCAGCTTGTCCATTTAGAGAGAAAACGTGAAAAATGAGATGACTAGACAATTAACATAACCTCCAGGACCTAAAAATTTTCTCCCATATACTTTAGGTGGTGTCGGAATATAAAAAACATAAGCAGAACAATTGACTCTAGGTGGGGGTGGGGTGGGAGGAGATCAGGATGTATGTGCATTTTGTAACCAAGATCACTATATGTTGCCTGTGTGGAGTGGCTCCCTCTTTAATGGGCGTAACCTCACAACCATGTTCAGTCAGTTATTGATTCAACTTTGTTTTCTTTTTACTGCATTTCTATGCTAGAGCTTTTGATATTTCAAATTTGTTGCACATATTATGCAGCCTTAAGATGGCATGTACTTTAAGCTTTTCTGGCATGGTTCCTTTATTTGGTTATTGAAATGTGTTCCACACCAAGGCATTGTTCCATCAGATTCATTTGCTTTGTTGGAGAAAGTCCTTAGCGTTTTACTCTCCAGATTAATATTGATATGGTTATTATCCTTCTATTTTAGGGTGACTTGGGAAGCTATCTTCAAAAGAAAGGGCGTCTATCACCATCCAAAGCTTTAAGATTTGCTCTTGATATTGCCAGGCATGGTTTTTTTTTTTTTTTTTTTTTTTTTTTTTTTTTTTTTTTTTGAATTATACTTCAAGAATATATATATTGTTATTATCACTTTAATAGTCAGAAGTCCTATTTTCATCTATGCTAAACTCGGACAATAATGTGCTGAATATGCTTTTTCTTCTATCCTACACATCCTTTATACAATATTGGATGGAACTGCTTCTGGTGATTTATTTCTCCTGATTATTCACTTTACTGACTGTTATTTTCTTGATATATCAGGGGAATGAATTACCTTCATGAATGTAAACCAGAGCCAATTATTCACTGCAATTTAAGGACAAAGTAAGGCAACCACTGTAGAAGTAGATATAATGCTTGCAGAAACAGCAAGTGATAATTCTTTATTGTACTCATTGTGATGTACTGTTCTTTAATATTTGAAATTTGGTAAGGTGCCAGAAATGTTTTGATGGATAATGGAGGTCAATTGAAGGTATCTGGATTCGGTTTGTTAAGATTGACACAAATATCACCTGACAAGGCAAAATTAGCACATCCAGACTATTATGTTGATCCATCAAGTACGTTTTGTGACAAAAAAAATTCTTTGGATGTTTAATATAAGTTCGATACATGTATTCTTTCTGCTCATGGTAAAACTGTGACCAATAATTTGGTTTTTCTGATTGCAGATGTATATGCAGCACCAGAGCTTTATAAAAATTTGGTATTTGATCGGAGTGTTGATTCATATTCTTTTGGTGTCATTCTATATGAGGTACACAAATGAATGTTCCTTTCTGATTAAAGGCAGTTTGATTGCCTTCAATAGTTTCATTCCTTGTTTCTTGCTGACATTTTCTGGATATGAATGTGATTTTTATTTTCCTTATGCAAAAATCGGATGCTCACCTTTTTCCCACATTGTGATAATTTCTGCTGTAGTTCTTTCTGTGTGTTAGTTAGAGTGAGATTTATGAGACTAAGATGTCAAGGTCGGGATTTTTGGAGGGGGTTGAGGGAAGTATTTGTTTGGACAAATTAAAGCTGCTTTTTATTTTGATAGTCGGTATTAACTGCTTTTTCTGTTTTGTTCTTGTATGAGTTCAGATGATTGAAGGAGTAGTGCCTTTTCATCCCAAGCCTCCTGAAGAGATTTTGAAATTGATGTGTTTAGAAGAGAAGAGACCACCAATTAAGACAAAATCAAAAAGTTATCCTCCAGAATTAAAAGAGTAAGTTTGGTGTTTGAGATGATGTGCTTTCTGGCCTCAAGTCAGTTTATTGAATTAGTGACTGGGTTTTTTTTTTGTTTGTACGTATTTGTTGTTTTATGTTCCTTACACCTTTAATTGAAAAGAAAAGCCTCGTTTGTTTATATTTCTTTCTTCTCAGAAGAAAAAAGTGCAATGTAATCTAAGGCTAATCTAGTTCTGAACATGCAAATATCCTAGGTTTACTAGATTGTAATGTATGAACAGGTTAATTGAAGAATGTTGGCATAGAGAAGCTGTTGTTAGACCAACTTTTTCAGAGATCATTGTACGATTAAACAAAATAGTAGCCAACTGCTCAAAACAAGGGTGGTGGAAAGATGCTTTCAAGCTGCCTTGGTATGCTTCTGTTACCAATTTTCACTCACACCCAACATTTTCTGATTCTACATTTATCTTTGGCCTCTTAGAAAAATAGGCTGTTTCTTCGTTGGATTTCTGATTGAGATGCCTTAAGAATTCTGATTGTTGTCCATTTGTTGCTAGTTGATTAAATGCATTATTGACTCTAGATGCAAGTTTGATTTCATTTTTGTTTATCATTCAAGAAAGTAGGGGAGGTAGTTAGAAATTAGTTTGGTTTAGATATTGCGGGTGAGAACTTCTATGCCTAACTTCATTATGTGGGAGTTGAAGCCATGTGATGTCTGTAGACGCCATTTCCATGCATGTGCTTAAAGTAGCATCTTCTTCAATTTGCAATAGACAATTGCATTGAAACATGCATACATACACACACAGAGACGTATATATATTCGAAATGAGAAGTTCCATACACATGGACATGCATGCGTGCACTCTTACACACACACCTAGTTAACGAGCAAAGGGTGAATGGAGAGAATTTATTGGTGTCTCGTTTTACTGAAGAGGGAGTTTGTTGCAAAAGCAGGATATATAACCTGAATTTGTTGATGATCTCTATTGCTATTACTTTCACGACCAAGTAGGGTGGCTTAGGAGACTAAATTCTTGTACTGAGAAAATGGAAGCACACATTTAGTGTTCAAGCATTAAATCCT
This sequence comes from Gossypium anomalum, assembly GCA_025698475.1. Lineage (NCBI taxonomy): Eukaryota > Viridiplantae > Streptophyta > Magnoliopsida > Malvales > Malvaceae > Gossypium > Gossypium anomalum. Next base: position 73,363,895 of record CM046965.1, on the reverse strand, counting down.
GGGTAGACTTAGCTGTGCAAATGTTGTTATTCCATAGTTTTGGAGTTTCCTTGGTAATCTAACGCGATGTATTTTACATGTGATTGTTGGCAGGAAATAAGGGGAGGGAAAATGGAGAAGCGGATGAAGATTTTGAGGGAATTTCAATCTCGGGTTTTTGAAGCTTCATCTGAAATATTAAAACGTACAAAATCCGGTTGAAATTATTAAAAGAAGTGACCTTCACTTTCCCTTTCTTTCCGTCAATGAGCTGAAGTAGTTCCTTCTTATGTATGAATACTGTGTGAAAAAAGTAGCCACAAATTGAAAATTGCAAATCAAGAGAATGGCATCGACAATAAAATTGTAGTTTTAGTTTTGCGTGTTTCCTCCCTAAAGTTACAAGTTAGACTAATTTTAACTTAAATCCACAACTGAGATTACCGTTCCATAACTAATTATAATATATATTGACTTTTATTTTTATAAATACCCTTAACGACTGTTCTTTCCCCCTCTTTATTATTAAACTTTAATTTTGTGAATAAATGTTTCAATAACTTCTATAATGTTTTCAAATTTGTAATATTTTTCATGTAAATTTTTATTTTTATTTGGAAACTGGTGTGACTCATGCTATATTAAGTTAATTAAGATAATTATTAATTATTTAGATGATATTATCTTAATAAATCCTATTTAAGCTAAATTGGGTGAGAAAAGTTAGGCATAATTGCTTTGTAAGTGAGTGACTAGAATAAAGTTGAATTTAATTTTAATTAGCTTTGTTGTATAAAATTTTATTCTAGTCAATATAAATTATTAAAGCAATTCTTTTAATGAATAAATGTTTGGACTTCGGGAGATTAAGGTTGCTTGATAAAAGTATGGTTAAAACTTGTTTCACTTTTGTTGAATTCGTTTCAAATTAATAATATAATATTTTATTTTAACTTTACTCAAATTAGTTAAGCTTTAAATAAGTTTCAAGTCTGTGTGGTGGTTACAGTCTATTTTTTTTATACAAGATCTAAAACTACCTATAATCTTTGTCCAACCTTTAAATAAGAGTATAAATGCACTTTACGTTTGAACCTACATCCCCTGAATTGACAAGAATACTGATGCCAATTATCGGTTTGTGTTAATTCTTTACGGTTTCTGATAAAGAATGAGGCAGATGAATGCGGAAGCGAATCGTAAAGTTTGTTCAAGTCGCAGATTTGATTTATGGCTCTAAACATTCAGAACAAACTTGGATTTTGAAACAACTTGAAACACAAACAAATCCAAGTTAGATAAAAAAAATTGAAGATTAACAATTGAAATAAATAAACTAAGATAAGTAAAATAGAACAATAGAATATTAAAGAAGAAAATAAGGAAGATAGATGGAAAAGATGGAACGTGGCGTGTAAAAGTCCTAAGGAGCTTTGGAAACAAGAAAAATCCATAATCTCCTTTCAAGCGGCTCTAATTTTCCCTCCAAGAAAGAAAGCTTGGCAAGAAAAAGTTTGAAGATGGTTCCCATAATCTGAAAAGATTGTTAAAATTCTTCTAAAAGAAACTCAAGAGAAATTCTTAAAAAGAAAACTCAAAGAGAATTTATTAACTCAAAAAAGAAGTTGAATAATAATGAATTGAATGATTTGTGTATAATGCAAAGGCTTATATATAGACTAGCTAAATAAGAAGTAGTTTTAAACTAAATTTTTTTGTTAACATAAAACTCCTAAATAACTTAAAATACTTAATAATTATAAAAAAAATTTAGAATAAAATAATAATAATAAAATAAAAGTTAATAAATACAATATTGGGCTCATATATAATAAAGGTTAAGCCTAGAACCTTGACTAGGGTCTTTTAAGTGAAATGCCTAAGCTTGTTAACATTTTCCACAAGGGCTTGTCATCATAAACTGAAAGTTTAGGCCCTGGTCTGCTGTAATTCAATGTAGCAGATTAAAATAGTTTTTGCACTTTGGGAGCTTGAACATAAGCATTTTAGTTATGTTTTAATAACATTTTAGCAAGTTTAGTTAAAGTGTAATAAAATGTGTTATTCGAGTCTTTTATTGACCTTAGAGGCCAAATGAGGCCTAAAGGTGAGCTAATATGTTGTGTGAGTGTGCAGGAACCATTAGAATGCATATTAACTCAATACTAGTTGCTAGTTTGCAACATAGGAAGCAGAACTGAAGAAGTCTAAGACTGACTTCGATGTCGCGACATACCCTTGAAAACACTCTGAAGCTGAGCATATTGCCCTTGATGTCGTGACACAAGACTTGGTGTGTCACGATATCGCCTTTGTACGGGAAATTAATACGAGCCAGGGGTGTTTTGGTCCACACAATCCAACTTTAAACTCGAGAGCGTCAGCTGACCTAGGGTTAAGGACGACGACCATCCTAAGTCTAAAAATAGGCTCAACTAACACATGTTATGAACACATTTTTCCTTTGTATAATTTTCTCTTTAGTTTTAGACTTTAGTTTTTCTTTTCTTTTAAGGTTAAGAATTTATTTCCATTCTTGTTATTTGCTTTCGGGAAGAAATCAGATTTTGAAATTATTCTCAAACTCTGTGAAGATTCTGTGTTTAAAGTTAATACAATCAGGCTTCTTCTAAACCATTACTCTTGAAATTGTTCTTCATGTTCATTCTTTCATTCAAGTTTATATGGTTTATTAGATCCATGAGGAACTAATCCTCCTGTAGGGGATTAGCGAGTAGAGGTATGAATAATTAACTGTTTTGTAAGGATTTCTTAATGAATCAGCTGTTCAGGAAAGGAAGAGCATAAACATTAGGCTTGACATCCCTAGGTGGAATTAACCCAAAATCGGTATGGCCAATCCGTGAAGACCTTAACCCTGAACTAGTATAGATTGTGAGATCGGAAGATAAGTAGTTTTTGTCGACTCAGTATTTTAGTAGATGAATCAAAAGATCCTGCTAGGGTATTGACTATTTGATTGAATAAGAAAACCCAAGATGACAATTGATCATAATTACCAAAGCGAGCTAATCACCCATGCCCAGATTTGATATATATTCTCTTATTAGATTTCTTGCTTTTCGTTTCTTTTTCGTTATTTCTTTTCTTATTATTTTATAATCATTTATCCAAAAAACCTTCTTTTAATCTTTCGTATTATAATCCGACTAAAGTATTAATTAGATCTATTTATGTGTAATTTAGAATTAATTTAGTGCTCGGCTCCTTTGGGTACGGTCCTCGGAGTACTTACCTACTCCGTTGTAACTATATTACAACCTGACTAGTATACTTGCGGATACCGTGTTTCCACATCTTTTGTACAAGATTTCTACTTTGGGCATTGGTATGTCCGGAGGCGATCAAGCCCACAAACAAAATTAATCCCTTTTAATTCATCATCGCTCAAATATCCATTATCTTGAAGCTTCAACTCTTCTTCTCAAATTTTATTTCTATGATAAAGTCTTGAACGAATAAGTTGAGTTTTGACTTTAGCGGCTTGGGTTTGGATATCTTTATTGGGCCTTGAGGGAAACTAAGTCCATCTCTATTATGGCCTTTGAATTGAACCGAGCTACTCGTATCATTCCCCCTTTCCACAAAAGGATTTGTTTTCGAATCTATAATATCAAAAGGAGAAAGGTCAACAAAATTAAAAGTGGCATTAACATTATACTCACCAGAAAGATTGGTTTGATATGCATTGTCGTTAATACGCTTAAGTACTTGAAAAGGTCCATCACTACGTGGGTTTAATTTCGTCTTGCATTTAGTCAAAAATCGTTCTTTTCTCATATAGACCCAAACCCAGTCATCGGGCTCAAAGATAACTTGCTCGCACCCTTTGTTATCTTTTTTGGCATTTGCTTCATTTATTTTGGTGATTCGTTGTCTTGCTTTCTCATGCATGGATTTCACCAATTCAGCTTTCTTCTCCCCATCTAAATTAGAAATGTTTTCTATAGGCAATGGCACAAAATCAAGTATAGTTAGTAGATTAGAACAATAAACAAGTTCAAATGGGGAATAGCTAATTGTAGAGTGAATAGATCGATTATATAAAAATTCAACAAATGGCAAACATTCTTCCCAATTTTTAAGGTTCTTACCCATAACAGCTTGTAGTAAAGCACATAAGATTCAATTAACTACCTCAGTTTGTCCATCGATTTGGGGGTGACATGTAGTAGAATATAATAATTTAGTACCGAGCTTACCCCCTATAACACTTTCCAAAAGTGGCTTAAAAACTTTACATCTCTATCAGATACAATGGTGTAAGGTATCCCATGTAGGCGCACCACCTCTTAAAAGAATAAATCAGCCACATGTTTAGCATTATCTGTTTTGTGACAAAGAATGAAGTGAGCCGTCTTTGAAAACCTGTCAACAACAACAAAGATACTATCTTGACCCTTTTTAGTTCGTGGAAACCAAGAATGAAATCCATGGATAAGTCTACCCATGGAAAAGATGGAATCGGCAAAGGTGTATATAGCCCATGAGGCATTACCTTTGATTTTGCTTGTTTACAAGCAATACATTTAGAACATACATTTTCAATGTCCTTCATATGTGGCCAATAAAAATGTTCTTGTAGAATATCTAGTGTTTTGGCGACAGTAAAGCGTCCCATTAAGCCTCCATTATGTGCCTTACGAATTAGTAACTCTCTCATGGAACATTATGGAACACATAACCTATTTAGGTGAAAAAGAAACCCATCTACAAGATAAAACTTGTTAAAGGCACTATTCCCACAATTGGAAAAAATATTTGCAAAATAAACATCATTTAAGTATAAATCTTTTATATGATCAAACCATAAGACTTTAGCATTTAATGTAGTTATCACAGAATATCTACGAGATAAGGTATCAGCAGCTACATTTTCTCTACATGTTTTGTATTTAATTACATATGGGAATGTCTCTATGAATTCTACTCATCAAGCATGTCTCTTGCTCAACTTACCTTATTCTTGTAACTATTTTAGGGATTCATGATCCGTATGAATAATGAACTCATGTGGTAGTAGGTAATGTTGTTAAACTTGTAGAGCTCGAACTAACGCAAGCAACTCCTTGTTGTAAGTTGAGTAGTTTAATTGCACCCCATTCAGTTTTTCACTGAAATACGCAATTGGCCTTTTTTCTTGCATTAACACGGAACCAATTCCAATACTTGAAGCATCATATTCAAGTTTGAAAGTATTAGAAAAATCAGGTAATTTAATAATGGAAGCATAATATAACTTATCCTTTAAGGCTTGAAAAGCCTTTTCCTACGCTTCTCTCCACGTAAAACCTACAGACTTTTTAATAACCTCAGTTAATGGGGCAGTAATAGTGGAGAAATCCTTCGTAAAATGTCTATAAAAACTTGCTAAACCATGCAAAGATCTCATTCGGTAATTGATTTAGGAGTGGGCCACTCCCTAATTGCCTTTACTTTGTCCTTATCGACATGAATACCTTGAGAACTTATTATAAAATCTAAAAAGATTAGTTCATCACAACAAAAAGTGCATTTATTAAGATTGGCAAATAACTTTTCAGTTCTCAGAATGTCTAAAACATATTAACATGGAAAACATGATCATCTAAAGAAGTTAAATAAATCAGAATATCATCAAAATATACTACCACAAATTTACCCAAATAAGGCCTTAAAACACGATTCATTAATCTCATGAAAGTACTAGGTGCATTAGTTAGATCGAAAGGGATAACAAGCCACTCATACAATCCAAACTTAGTTTTAAAAGTTGTTTTTTATTCATCCCTTCCCTCATGCGAATTTGATGATAACCACTTTTTAAATCAATTTTAGTAAATATTGTTTAACCATGTAACTCATCAAGCATGTCATCAAGTCTAGGGATTGGATGCCTATACTTTACCATTATTTTATTGATTGGACGACAGTCAACACACATTCAGAATGAACTATCCTTTTTAGGCACTAACAGGACAGGGACAACACAAGAGCTCAAACTTTCTCTAATGTACCCCTTTTGTAATAGCTCTTCCACTTGTCTTTGTAACTCCTTTGTCTCCTCAAGATTGCTTTGGTAAGTTGGACGGTTTGAAATGGTTGCACTGGGTTCTAAGTCAATTTAGTGCTCAATGCCTTACAAATATGGTAAACCTGCAGGTGCCTCATTGAAAACATCTTCATAATCTTACAAAAGAGATGTAAAAACACTAGGCAAAAAATCGTTAAGGTTAGCTAAAGATAAATAATTTTGCCTAAACCTCATAAGGATACAAGGTTGTTTGTGTAATAGGGCTCTTCTCACATATTTTTTACTTGCAAATAAATTTCGTACTCTGTTTTTACAACTATAGTGTTCACTCACCATTGGGCCATTTGTATTTTGACTTTTATCATTAATGGCCTTGTTTCACTCTGCCTTTTCAAATTTATCTTTCCTCTTAATCCACTCACAAAATTTCATCATTTTAAATTGATTTTTGTACATATCTTTGGGCGCGAAAGGGGCCAAAATGTATTTTTTTTATTTTGTTTACCATGGTGCATCACATCATGATCAAATTTTTACAGCCTTCTAAGAAGTAAATGGGCGGCATGCATAGGTACCACATCATACCATACCTCATCCTCATAATTCCAAAGCATAAAGGTAATCAATGACTACTTTGTGACTTACACTTCAGAACACTCGTTAAACCATTGAAGGTGGTATAGCTTAGAGTGTTTTGAACAAGGTAATTGTAAGGAGTCCACAGGATAACTACTTACTACATTAGCATAACTCCCACTGTCCATAATAAGTGAACATAATTGACCTTTAATTAAGCACTGTGAATGGAAGATATTAGTCCTTTGATTGTCAAAATCTTCCCTCATATGGATATTGAGGGTGCGTCGTACCACTAGGCAATAGAAGTCATTAAAATCCTCATCCCTGTTTGTTGGTTCTATCACCTCCTCCTCACAAATGTCACCTCCATGGGTCACATTCTCCATAAACTCTTTCATCTCCAAATTATCAAAATAAAAAATATATTCACCATTTTGTTTGATGAGGAGAAGCCTTGTGTTAGGGCAATCTCTACTGTAATGTCTATGCCTTTTACATTTGAAGCACTCAATCTTACGAGTTCTCTTCATATTGGAACCACTTGATCTGGGTTGCTTAGAAAATACTTGCATTTTCGTAGGAGCCCTAATTTTCCAATCTGGTTTCTTAGTATCACCACTTGTAGAGAACTTATTAGCAGTTAAAGGTAGTTTTGAATTCTTAAAGGTAGAATTAGAACTGTTAACTTTATAGTACTCTGAAGTGGTAAACGAAAAATGACCTTGTTCCTTCAACTTTTGTTCAATCTCATTGGCCTTGTGAACTGTTTCATCGAGTTCTATATAATATGCAATTGTAAGGTGTTGGCTATGTGCTTGTTCAAACCATCAAAAAAATGTATTATAGTGGTGTCATCATCCTCATCAATATTTACTCATTGTATGAGCATTTCCATCCCTTTGAAGTACTCATCGACTGATCAGCTACCTTGAACAAGGCGTCAAAGTTTTGTTTTGCCCTCTCTATAGTAATGAGGAGGAACGAAATGCTTTCACATCACTTGTTTCAACTCGTCCCATGTATGAATTTCCCTTTCTTGGTTTCTTTGACGACTAATGTAATATCCCTAAATCAGGTTTAGTAGTTTTAGGTATATTTTTCGAGTTTTGAGCGTGAAACTAAGAATTTATGGGGTTTTTAGTAATTTTTAATTTAATTTAGGAGGTTAATTTCATCTAAAATCGATTAAACAATAATCCAAAAAAATAAAAAAAATTTGGAAAATTAATTTTAAAGTAATTAAATAATTATGAGTGAAAATAATTACTTTGGGTAGAAAAAGAATTTTAAAATATTTTTTATTAGGGGTTAATTTGAGCTAAATTTAATTATTAATTAAATTGGGTTTAATTGTAAAAAAAGGAAAAAATTATAGTATTTATTTGGAAAATAAACGTTAAAATTTGGAATTTTGGAAGAAAATGATTAAATGGTAAAACAAGGGAAATGTGGGAGTGGCCATTAGGCAAAGTCCCTAATTTTTAAATTTTGGTGGGTTGTTTCAACTTTAAAAACAATGCATCTAGCCTACTTTTCACACCATTTACATCAAGTTAGAGAGCTATAAATTTCGTCTTCTTTGCATGGTTTTAAAGATCTCTCAATTCACCTGAAATTATTTTCAAAAGTAGCCAAAAACATTTTAAATTTCTCAAGCTTCTTAAATCAAAATTTCCAATCAAAGAATTTAAAGCGAATCAAAGGTAATCTTCAATCCTAAACTTGTTTTTATGAAGATTAGAAACATTTTTACATGATTTGAGAGTTAATTAAAGGATTTTTTTTTTATCAATGTCATCTTCTTCAAAAGCTTAAGGTGCTTTAATGGTGAATCTTGAATTTTGAGAGGAAATCCACAAATCAATGGATGTTCCAACTCAAAATGGATCTATTAAAAGATTTTTGGTCTTATTTATCAAGATTAAACATGATTTGTGAGGTAATTTGAAAAAATTTGAATTTCATCATCTTCTTGAATTAATTTTCCGGATTTTTGTGAAATTGATTTTAATGTGAAACTGATTCTTAGTATGTGTATATTTGGTCTAGTATTGATGTTTGGAAGTGATTAGGAGGGCTGGAGAGGTCGATTTTGTGAGGAATCGAGTTTTCGACTTGATGTTACAAATCTGGTAAGGTATCTTTCTGAAATGATTTTGATTAGCATAGTTAATTAAAATTCGTATTTAATATAGCTTTGGAAAAGTGATAATGTCTACTTTACCCTTGTTGAAGCTCCGAATCTTGAAGAGGACCAATATAACCAGAATTGAAGTTAGAAATTGTCTAGTTGATCACTTGTTGTGATAGAATAAAATTGTGTGGTGAGTGTTTCTAAGGGTGATTTAGTAAATTGACCCTCAATTATGTTTAATTAGTATCTTAAATTAATGATTAAAATTAATTAATTATGGATGAATGGTTGATTTTGCAAGATTGATATTAAATGTGCAAAAAATTGAATTTGTGTTGAAAAAAATGGTAAGTGAATTTTTTAGTGGTGTTGTGCTATTTAATTAAATTAAATTTAAGGATGATTTTAAACATGTGTACTGAAATTTTTTATCAAGATATATTGATGTTTCAATTGGTAATTGATTATGGAAAATTGGCAAATGAATTGCTTGATTTAATTAGATATTAAATGCTATGTTACATGTTATACACAACCATCTTGTCACATTAAATTGAGCACACTAATGACTGATTTATATGTTATGTTTGATTGAATATATTGGCAACATGCATGGTGGATACAATGGATATAGTTGGTATGCCATAGGATTTGTGGGTACTCACATTTATTTGTGACATTATGAGCATATGACTCTAGGTGGATTGATTTGTTGGAGTAGATAACGGAGTGTTGAGCATGAGTCTCCACTCAATGGGTTATTTGAGGCGCTATAAGTGTAACAGCCCGTTTTTTTAGTCAAATTAGAACAGTGGTTTTGGGACCACAAATTCGAGGTCGAAATAATTATTTTATTATTATTTTAATGTTTAAAATATGATATAATAATTGTGTGAAAATTTCGTTAAGAAATTTTTTTGTTTGAATGCTTAATTTGATAAAAAGGACTAAATCGCATAAAGTGTAAAACTTGTATTCTATTATTAAAGGTGTCTAATAGTTATAGAACCTTAAAGTGGAGGTATTTATGTAGTAATTAGACCGTTGTTATATTGGGTGGACATTTATGGACATAAAATGGATGCTATTAATGGTTAATATTAAAGGTTAAAAATGTAATATCATAAATAAAAGATAATAAAATATAGAAAACAAAAGAATCACCTTGTTTGTTCATCTTTTCTACCGTAACTAAGGGTGGGAAACTCCATTGAAAGAGCTTTAACATTCGGCTACACTAATCTCTTGCATGTAAGTTAATTTTTGTCCTGTTTTTAATGATTTTTATGTTTTTGAAATCGTTGCAGCTTAATCTAGCTAACTCAAGGATTAATTTGCAAAATTTTTAAAATTTTAGGGTTTTGCCATTGATGAATGAGAATTTTTTTTGATGTTTGATGATAGAAAATGTATGCTTGTTGTTAGATAAACAACATTTGTAAATTGATTTTTGACAAAATTGTCATTTAGGGATTTAATTGAGAAATGTTGAAGTTTTATGGTTAAATTGTGAAATAAATGAAAAATATGGGCTGCTATGGTAATAATATAAATTCGGCTAACATGGGTAGGGACCAAATTGCATGAATTTGTATTTTTATGAGATAAGGACTAAATTGTAAAAATGTTAAAATATTAGGGGCAAAAGTGTAAAGTTATCTTAATGCGTTTTTTGGACTAAATTTAATAGAATGATAATTAAATAAGTTAATTTTGATTACATCTAGATTAAGAAATGAAAAATTTAGATTTAGATCGAGGGAAAAACAAGGTTTCAGACTAGTCGATCCGTATTCGACAAAGATTCGGCAAATGTGAAATCCCAGTTGAACTTTAGGAATAAATTAGGATACAAATGACATTTCATTATGGGTTATGTGATTTGGGTGCTGGGCCGTACGTTCTACTGGTGGCTGAGCTATTCGGCATGTGTTGCGGATGCTGGTTAGCTTGCGTGAGCAGCACCGTGTAGTTTCGTCATGACCGGCAGCTTGCGTGAGCAGACCCGTTGATAGCTCGAGAGTGAGAATTATATGTGATATGAGATTGAGATAGCTTCGGCTATATATGTGGCACTTAGAGTGTAACGACCCGAATTTTAAGATTAACAGAAAAGTGTATTTTCGAGTCTCCGTTACTGAAAAATGGATCCGTAAATATTTATCAAAAATATTTAAAAAAGTTAATTGAGTGGTTAATTAGAGTTTAATTAAGTGAATTTAGCTTAATTAAGGATAATTAGATAAAAGGATTAAATTGAATGAAGTGTGAAAGTTTAATTATAGAATAAAGAAAATTAAGGGGATTAAATAAGTAAATAAGCCAAAGTGAGTGCCAAGTGTGTGATAAAAATAAAATACATGTGTGATAAATAATGTACATACATTTGTAATATATGTATGTATTTACTTATTTTTTAAGTAAATAATTAATGTATTTATTATTATTAAATTGATATTATATGATGAATAGAATAAATAAAGACAAGTGTATGGTAATGATTTGGTACAAATGTATTAATAAAAAAATACATACATTTGTAATATATGTATTTGATATTAAATAGATATTTATTATTTAGTAAAAGATATTTATTAATTAAGTAATTATATTATAATATATTTATATGATAAATAAATGAAAAATGACAAGTGTATGGTGAGGATGAAATACAAATGTAATAATATATGTGTGCCCAAATGTAAAATAAATATTTGATAATAAGTAGATATTTAATAAAGTTATTATTATTATTATTGTTATTATATATTATATATATATATATATATATATATATATATATATATATAAAGTAAAACAAAAGAAAAAGAAAGAAAAAAAGAAGGAAACAAAGAAAAAGATACAGAATATGAGACGAAACAAGGGAAAGGAAGGAAAGAAAAATAAAAGAAAAATTGGGATTTTTGAAGCTTGAAGTTTTAATAGGTAAGTCAATTTAGCCCTTTTTACTTAATTTTGATGTTTTGGAAGCTTTGGGACAAGGTTTTGATAAAATTAAGTGAATATTTTGAAAGTTATTAGATTTCTAAATATTGTTCATGTTGAATAAAAAGATGAATTAGGGTTAGATTGATATGAATTCAAGTTAGAAATGAAATAAGGATTGAATTGTAAAGTAATTCATAAGTTTTATGTTGTAGGGACTAAATTGATGAAATTTTGAAATCAGGAAAATATGCTGGAAATTTAATAGTTAAGTATGAGTTTGGACAAAATTTGAATAGAAATGAAGTATGAATTGAGATAGAAAAAGTAAGTGAATTTAGTTAAGATTAAATTGAAATTAAAGTAGAAATTGAATAGAAATTGTATTAATTAGATATAAATTAGTAGTGAATTAACGAATATGAATTGTTTTACTTCCCGTAGCTAATGTTGTCTCGGGAAATCTCGGCTAGGCAAGGAAAAAGACAAAGACAGTGGGAGTTAGCTCGGAAATTACGGTTTGTATTTCTATAATCCGAATTTAATACTTAAATTGTTGGATTTATTATTTAATATATATGTAGTAGGTGTTTTGAGATGATTATTTGAATTAGATTGAATATTGATTATATTGAATTAATTTATGAATATATGTTAATGGTTGAATTGAAATGAATATTGATGTGGAAATTGAATAATCAATATTTGTTATATTGGAAAATATATGTAGTTGGAAGTGTGATGAAATTGATAGAAAAATGTGACTGTTGTGAAATTGAATATTTATTAGTGAAAAATGAATGGAATTATATTGAATTGAAAATATATAGTTAATTAATTAAAATATGAATTAATTGAAAATTTAAAAGTGAATTAAATACCCTATTAACTAGTCGGGCTAGTCGGATATAGTTGGCATGCCATAGGACATGAAAGAGTACGGGTTTTGCTGGCTTACTGATCAGGCACTTATGTGCCAACTCTTTATCACTATTATAATTCAGTATCATACCGATTCAAAGACTTTGTATGTCGGATATTGTTATTATCAAGTATCAAGCATCGCTTTTTTGGATTTGTTCCAATGAGGTACTCGTGTACCGCATCGCATCGCTTTTTGGATTTGTTCCGATGAGGTACTCTGTGTACCGTACTGTTACTATTTCAGATTTGTTCCGATGAGGTACTCTATGTATCGTCTTCGCTCATCGCTATCATATCGCTCAAGCTTCGGCCGGCGAGGCACTATGTGCCGCATCGTGTGTTGGTTGGATCCGTGTATCCGCTCTCAGGTCCGAGTCATGTTAATAGGGGTAAATAAAGGAATTGAAAAGATCGACTGTTACTGAATAATTTAATTGTTACTGTATATCTGATTTTTACTGAATAATTGACTGTTACTGGATAACCGGTCAATTGATTAATACTGAATAACTGATTATTATTGAATAATTGATTGTTATCGACTGTTACTGAATAAATAATTGTTCTGATTGGCTGATTGTTAATGAATATTGCTGACTGATTAATTGCTATTGGAAAATAATAAATGATTTTGAATTTAAAGTAGACCAAAACATTGGTTGGAAAGTGAATGTTTGAATACTCATTGAGTTTGAATAGTTCAATATATATAAATTAATATGTTTTATAATTGTTTAAGTGTTCGGATTATAGAAATACTACTGAGTGTATACTCAGCATACGGTTTGTTTCCATGCACAGGTTAAGGCTAGACCATTGAATCAGCATCCCAAGCCGATCCCAAATTCAATGAGATAAAGTATGTTGAGTATTGGTAATGGCATGTACCTAGGATGTCTTATGAGAGTCATTTAGGTTGTGAAAGTATTGATAAAATAAATAAATTATGGTTGGCAATGGTATATAGTATGAATTTGAAATTAGAAAGAAAAATTCATAGTAATTCTAAATTAGTCCCGAATTGATTTTACTGTTCATATTGGACTGTGAGGGCCCATTAAAGGGACGACATCTTAAAATTATGATGAGCCTGAACGTTTATATTTAATTAATATCTGTATTGTACTGTACTGACTAGTAATGTCTCATAACCCTGTTCTGGCGACGGTATAGGGTTAGGGACGTTATATAGGGTGTAAGATTCCTGAGTATCCGATAGTATTCCAAATGGCTCAACGGGTATATCAAAGATAAGAAATGGTGAGAAATAGATACGTATCAGTACAGGTATGTACGAAAACTATATAAGCATTGATTTTATGAAAGTTGTGAGTTATTGGTTTATTATGTGATTGAATATATGTTAACATTGTGATTAAATGTTTTGTAGTATGTTATATTCTTATTTTTGAATGGCAAATGAATAGTGAGTTTTGCTTATTATTTCATATGAGCTTACTAAGCTTTATAGCTTACATTGTTTATTTTCTGTGTTTTATAGTGAAATCAAAGCTAGCTCGGATTTGGGAATTGTCGGAGACCTCATCACACTATCAAGCTGTCACTTTGGTACTTTTGAATCTATGTTTATGGTTATATGGCATGTATAGGTTTATGGTCATTTTGATATATTTTGGTAATGGATTTAACCATTGGAGTTGGCTTGTAAATGATGATGAATGTGTTATGATTTTAGCCATGTGATTTGGCTTATATTTGGCATGTTTTGCTCATATATATATATGTGTGTGTGTGCATATGGCTTTAGTTATGTGTTTGATGATGGATATGTGATTCTTATTGATAATTAGCAATTAGGGATATTAAATGGCTGAGATTTGAGATTAGTATATTTGTGATTTTAGGCAAGATAATGCTTAAATGAATGTGGTCTTATTGATGATTTGAGATTATGAGTTTTGGTATGAATTATGTTTGGTTGAAGTTGGTTGAATGCTTATTTATGCCATATTATGTGCCATTTGATTTGGTGTAGGTATATGCAAATTTGGGTGGCAAGATGGCTTGGTAAATAGCCTATTTTTGTCCACACGGGCAGAGACACGGGCATGTATCTCAGCCATGCGCGACACATGGTCAAGTTACATGGCCGTGTGTCCCCTGGTGTTGAATTAAAAATCAAGTTAGTATGTTCCACACGGCCCAGCACATGGGCGTGTGACTTGGCCGTGTGGCATAAGTCAGTATACCTTACAGGTTTAGCACGGCCTAGCACACGGCCTGGCACACAAGCATGTGAGGCCATTTCGAAAGGGCACACGAGCTGGTCACACGGGCGTGTGGTTGGCCGTGTGACCTAAGTCAGGGAGTTACACTGGGTCGGACACGAGCTGGGACACGGTCATGTGATCCTATTTTGAATGTCTACACGGCCTGTGACACGGGCGTGTCTTTGGCTGTGTGAGACACACGGTCGGGCCACACGGGCGTGTGTCCCCTGTAGTTTGAAAAATTTTCTAAGTTTTGTAAAAATTTCCAAAGTTATCGGTTTAATCCCGAACCACCTCGAATGTATGTTTCGTAGGCTCATATCAGGGACAATGTGAATGAATGTGAATGATTTTGAATGATGCTTATTTGAAATTCGAAAATGTATGTGAAATGTATGTTTAATTGTGATATAAGTTTGGTAATACCCCGTAACCCTATTTCGACAATGAATATGAGTGGGGGGTGTTATAATAAGAGAGCGCGTGCTTCGGTCTGCTCAACTCAGTAGACTGTATTTGATATTTGTGAGAATTTAGAGATCCGTTTATCCGATGTATGATCACCCGATTAAGCCATGAGAAATGAATACCAATATATTTATGTATTATTGTTGCTATATCAATTGATGATTGAAAGCCATGAATGATTGATTTTTGGTATTGAAAATGCTTATGGAAATTAAATTGACATGTTTAATTATTTTTGGCTGACAATTGGTGAATGATTGGTTGTGAATTAAGCATAAATTGGATGTTAATTTACTTGTTGTTTTTATTAACATTCACTGAGCTTTTTAAAACTCACACCTTCACATTCGTGCAAATATTCATCGGAATTAAGGAGTTGAGGAGCCGAGCAAGAGAGTTCTAAGAGATTTAGGCTTGGTAGAGACTTTATTACGCATTTTAGAGACTGTAGTCGGCCATTGTGGAACTCCCAACAATTAGTTTGATTTTGGTTGTAAATGGACTTTAAACATTTATTTTGAATGGTTTTATAATAATTTTGAGGCATGTTTGAGTTTAATTATTGATTGATTTACAGTGTATTGTTGCTTGATAACACGGTGTGTGAAGCATGAAATTTATACTAACGATTGTTTAAATGAAGCTTCCATGGAGTGGTTTACTAATGGCTAAGGTACGCCACTTGTTTGATTTATTCGGTGTTTGTTATGCATGAAATTGATTGCCTAATTCTATTTAATTAAGGCTTAATTGATGTCCATAAATTCAATTGAAGGTGTATTTATATATATGTTAGTTAATCGTAGTTAAATCATGTTTAATTGGTCATTAAAATATGTAAATTCAGGTTTTAAATTAATTTTTTCATAAAAAATAGGTGCAATGGTTTTCACACGGGCGTGTGCCTGTCCACATGGGCGTGTGACGGGCTGCACACAGGCGTGTGGGTAGGTGACACGGACGTGTAGAAATTGGAGCTATCGCACACGGACGTGTGCAATTTCCACACAGGCATGTGCAATCTGCCAAAAAGTTTTTCACGATATGAACACAGGCATTTAGTGACACACGGATTGGGGGACACGACCGTGTAGGTTGTTAGGGGTTTGAATTTTTGTCTTTTTAAATTGGTATTCTAATTTGTTTATGTTACTATTTAGTCCTGAAAATTTATTAGTCTAATTAGAGCCCTAGATGATAAGGAAACTTGGTAATGATTTAGGAATAGTTTTGTAATGGGTAAAAATTCGATAGAAATGCACTTAATTTGTAATTTGGAATAGGTCCTGATTGTTGGTATTTATTACAATTTAGCCCCTAAATCAAAAAAGAATTAAACATAGCAAATGAACTCAATTTAACCTGAAATTTTTAGGCTTGCATAATTTTGACTAAAAGAAGGACGATAAACATTTAGATCTAAAATCGAGTTAGTTTTGTCATAGGTGGTAAAATGACGAAATTGTCTTTAGGTTAAATTACCTATGAAAAGTTTAAAATTGCTCATAAGTTGCTTCCGCGTTAATAAATAACTAATATTTAGATATGATTGAGGTGTTATAAGGTCGGGGAGTGTCTTGAGTGGTCATTAGCTGGAGAGTCACTTAGGTGGCTAATGTAATGCTTCAAATTCGGGTCGGTTCGTCTCGGTCGAGTTTGGGTTGTCACAACTAATTCCAAGTTAAATCCACCAACTCAATGCATAAGCCAAAAATTCAAGGGTTTCCAATGAGACTTTTCCATCTTTTGGGCATTTATAATAACGAAACATAAGTTCAATATTTTATTCCCACTCACAATATGCCTCGGGATCATTCTTTCCCTGAAACTGTGGAATTGAGAACTTTGGTTTGGCCAAAGAAGGTTGCCCATGATCATTATTAACCAAAGTTTCATCATTTGCACGAGTGCCCCTAGCATTATTTCCAGTAACACAAGGTTGTTCAATAGCATCATCATTGCCTAAATGACGAGTCAAACGTTCAGTTTGAGCATCCAAGCGATTCAAGGTATTGCTAATTTTCTAAATTATAACATCTCATTGTTTGTCTTTAGCCTCTTGATCATCTAAATCTTGTTGTATCTTTCCAATTAAGTGTTCGAACTTATCATGGACCTCGTAGAGGTCGTTTTGCAATTTTGTCGTGAAACCAACAAGGTTCTCCATGGTAACTGGTGGCTTTTCACTTGGATTATCACTCCCTTTACCACTACAAGTATCACGAGTCATTGTGAAAGCCTGAAAAAAACACAACACTCAAAAGAAAAAAAAAACCAAACCTCCCTGTTTTGCACCTAGAAAAAAAATAAAATTATTCAACGAGGTAAGAATTAATATTGTGAGTCTTTTAAAAAATGTCTATATCAATCACTCAGAATTTATTAGAATCAAACTAACAAAGCAAGCCTAGCAGCACTAGAAGCCCAAAATCGTCTAAACACCAAAGAATTGTGTTGCACAGAGGAAGGAATGTGCAACATGCTTTAACCTACTAACACAAGAAACAATAAAGTGTTAGAATGCGTAAAGGAACAATAAAAAGCATAAACAAATGAAAACCTAATGCTAAGAGTCAATGAAAATCCCTGAAACTCGAAAACCCAAAAGATTGAGAAGTAACTTGACAAACTTAGTTCGAGGTGTTCTCGATTTCCAAAAATCTCGAAATTTAAACTGGAGTCTCCTCAAATAATGTATATTTGATCTGAAAATTTCAGCACAAAAGTCAACTCACATAATTTTTTTTATTTTTCATATTTTTCTATTTTTTTTCAATTTTTTGATCAAATTTTTTTGTGGGAATTTTTTTTAGTTGTCTAAAAGAGTGCCAATAATCAATATGTAAAATTTCAGATCGTTTGAAAAATGTTTACCCACTGACAAATATCTTTTTTGAAAACTTTCTGGGTAAAAATTGTTTTGAGGTTGTTTACTAGAAATCAATTTTATAAGAACACAAAGAACACCTAAAACGCCCATATTTGATACCAAATGATAAAAAAATGAGGTGGATGAATGCGGAAGTGGATCATAAAGTTTGTTCAAGTCGCGGATTTGATTTAGGGCTTTAGACATTCGGAAAGAAACTTGAATGTTGAAATAACCTAAAACACAATCGAACCCAAGTCAGATAAAAAAAGTGAAGAAAAACAATTGAAATAACTAAGCTAATATAAGTAAAATAGAAAAATAGAACAATAAGAAGAAAATAAGGAAGATAGTTGGAAAAGATTGAACGTGACGTGGGATGTAGAAGTCCTAAGGAGCCTTGGAAGTAAGAAGAATCTACAACCCCCTTCATGCTGCTCTAATTTCCCCTCCAAGAAAGAAAGCTTGGCAAGAAAAAGTTTGAAGATAGTTCCCACAATCTGAAAAGATTGTTAAAACTCTTCTAAAAAAAACTCAAGAGAAATTTTTGAAAAGAAAACTTAAAGAGAATTTATTAACTTAAAAGAGAAGTTGAATAATAATGAATTGAATGATTTGTGTAAAACGCAAAGACCTATATATAGACTAGCTAAATAAAACTCTTAAGTATACTAGAATTCTAATTTAATCTAAACAAGAAGTAGTTTTAAACTAAACTTTCTTGTAAAACTCCTAAATAGCTTAAAATACTTAATAAGTATAAAAAAATTAGAATAAAATAATAATAAAATAATAAGAGCTAATAAATACAATATTGGGCTTATATATAATAAAAATTAAATTTAGAACCTGAACCTAATATGAAACGCCTAAGCTTCTGGAATTATTTAGGTTCTTTAAGTGAAACGCCTAAGCTTGTTAACATTTTTCACATGGGCTTGTCATCATAGATTGAAAGTTTAGGCCCACGAATAAAATTAATCCCTTTTAATTCATCCTCGCTCCAAAATCACATAACTTAATTTGATTGTGATAATGTCTTAAACGAATAAGTTGAGTTTTGACTTTAGCTGCTTGGAGGGAAACTAAGCCCATCTCTATTATGGCCTTTGAATTGGACTGAGTTATTCGTAGCAATTTCTTATTTTTGTGATAATGGTTTTAGTAGATATGATAGAGGAATTGGATGAAAATTATAACAACTCAATTTGATTGACATTGAAATGTCTGAAATTAATATAGGTGATAAGGTGCTGAAACTCCAAAATCTTCCTATTGGTTAGTTTATTGAGTGCAACAAGACCATGGAGTTAATTAGGAGGCTATTATTTCTATTCTGAAAATCTATTTGGAAATCCACTCCTATATGGTTTTCCTCACTCTTTCATTCTTATAAAATTTAGCTCCATGCCACATATAATTTATGTTTTAGAAGCATTTGATCATGTTATGTGATTATGATGCCAATTTGCATCCTTTTGGATACGTATTTATGGACCACCTCTAAGGAATTACTAAATCTATTGTAAAGTATATAAGGAATTACATTCGTAGCTTTCTTGATTTTGATGACATTCTATGCAAAGTTGGTCGAGAAATTTTTTAAGAATTTGAGTTGAAATTAACATTACTCATTTTTAATTGCGAAACTTGAGATTGAATATGAGAAGTCTGATCAATCAAGTCGAAATTTTTACTATTTTTTGCTTCATAAGTAACTAAGACAAGAGAGATTTGGGCATCAAGGAAACTTGATTTAGTTATGAAGATTTAACAAAAATATGATTAGAAAACAATAAAATAATCAAAATTAAAAATTAAATAGAATATAAGAAAAGGAAATAGAAAAAAATCCTTGAAACTAAGCAAGTAAAAGAGCTTTCTTGGGCAACAAGATAAGCTTGCGGCAAACAATGATTTTGTAACTTTAAAAAACATAAAATTTCAATTACAACTAAGAATTTACAAAATTATAGAAAATAAGCAAAGATGGAAGAATGAAGTAATGAAAACAAATATAGCAAGAGGAAGATGGCCTACAAAAGTAGATAGATAAATAATCTAATTTCCTTTAATTAACTTGCATTTATAAAGAACTATACTGGTTTTTAATCAACTTTCCGTTGAAGAATTAAAGTAAAAGCTTATAAAAAAAGTAAAAACTATTTTTGTAAGAGAAAATTCCCGTAGGGTATTTTATTAATCAACAATAAATTTAGATAAATGATTGTTCAGATGCATTTGAATTTTAGTATCATCTCTAGGTTGATTATTAATGTATTATTTTTTATTATTTTATATATTTTAAAAATTAAAATAATAATAACTTGATATTTTTAAAAAAAATAGTTTTTAATAGCACATGTTGTATGTGATTTTATGCTTTTAAAAATTTTAATTATTTTTAAATAATATATATTTAATTATTGTAATTAATTTTAATTCGTTATTTGAATTGTTAAATATAATTAAAATATATTAATTTATTTAAAAATTAAAAATAATATATTCTTTTAAATATCATATTACTGATATATTGTAAATCAATAATTTTTTAATAATATTAAAAAAAATTAAATCATAACTCAAACATTTGCATTATTTTCAAACCTATTTTTCACTTTTTACCATTCAATTTTATTTTCTTAATATTCAATAAATTGAATATAACAATTTGTAAATAATAAATAATTAATATGTAGCTAAGTAAAAAATTAAGAAAAAAAACTTCTTTTAAACAATTGTAATTGTAAAAAATAATAATAAAACTTTTATTTCAATTATAATTATTTTAACTAAATTTTTTTAAAGTGATACTTTTAAATTAAAATATATTTAATTTTAAATGTGCAATTATCACAATTTCTATTAAACTGTAATGATTTTTAAATATATAATTAATACAATTTAATTAATATTTCTAAATTAAATCACTAATTATTTTTAAATGTCAATTTAATAATATGATAAAAAATAAAGAGTATTCTTGACGGTTCAAAAGATTTTCTAAACTTGTGTTTTTATATATATTATATATATAACATAAGAATACATATAAACTTACTAAAAATACATCACGAATGAAGATGAATTTGGATACCCATTTGTTCATGTTCATTCTTGATGTAAAAAAAATATTTATTAATTTATATCTTCCATGTGTCATGTTGGGAGACTACCACGTGTCACTATCAAATTGACTATCAATGTCATGTTTAACGGTATTTGTATGGAGGTACCAACCTGAGTGACCATATACTAGAGGTGATCATGGGCCGGGCCGAGTCAGGTTCGGGCCGAGCCCAGACAAAATTTTAGGCCAGTCTACTAGGCCCGGGCTCGGCCCGGCCCGGCCCGAAATATGGGCCTAAAATTTTACTCAAGCCCGGCCCGAAATAAAATTACTAAGCCTGAGCCCGGCCCATATTAAATTTTTTTTTCTTATTTCATTAAATAAAAAAATTAAAAATATAATAAATCAAATATATTTAAAAACATAAAAACAAATATTAAAACAAATAAAAATAATACTAAAACAATTCTTAAAATAATACACAAATTAACAATATAATAAAAAATAGTTATATTAAAAATTTAAAATAATTAAAAATAAATAAAAATAAAATAAAAAATATATTAATATATAATTCGGGCCGGGAAAACTCTTACCCGAGGCCATGCCCGTTTTCTAAACGGGCCTCATTTTTTAGCCCAAGCCCATTTTTCGGGCCTATATTTTTACCCAAACCCTCTCATTTTTCGAGCGGGCCTTCTTCAGGCCACTGACCATGATCAGCTCTACCATATACAAGTTCAATTATAAACTAGATCTAAAAAAAAGTTTCGATTTTAACTATATACTTTTGATCAAGTTTAAGGGTAAACTACATATTAACCATATAAATGCTCCAAAAATAAAAATTATTATTATTTTAGTTATTATTAATAATTGATTGATTTTAATTATTCATTTCATTCAACTTAAACTCAACTATATAGTTAAATAAAAAATAATTTTATATAATATCAATTCAATAATATATAAAACTTTTTTTAAACTCATATTTTTATAATATATATTATAGATATATTTTCTAATTATTTTTCTAGGAATATTTTATAATTTCATAATAATTTCCAAATATTCCTAATTTAGAAATATTATTTTATTGTCTTCGGTCCTTCCTGAGTTGGAATTCAAGAAAATTCAAAAGGTGCCCACTTACGAACGCCAAAATCAACAATAACCACGTGTCAACAGCAGCCACACAAGTCAAGATAAAATGGTCATATAAATCGACGGTTCAAAATCGCCTAGTAATATAAACCGCGTCGCAGAGTAGTTTTTCACGGTGACCATCCCCCTCTTAAACCCTCCAATTTTTCTCGCGAGTACAATGGCCCTATAAATGCTGTGCCTTCTTTCTTGTTTTACTTTTTTGTATCATTATAGCTCTAAATTTTTGTTGTTTGATCGAATCCAAAATATTATATCTCAGCTTCGCATAAAAACTGTAAGTCATATGCCTTTCTATCAGCAGTTTATTTCTTTATCGTTTTCGTTGAATTTTGCTGCTCGTTTAGTTATTTTTTCAGTCGAATCCGTGATGAGTTATGAATATCGGATATATGTTATCATTATCTTTATTTCTCGTTGTAGTTCCTTGATTTTTTTTATTTTTATTTTGTTGAAACCAAATGAAAATTTATTATTTAGTGTTACTTGGATTATTTTTTTAAGACGAAAGGAGAACTGAAAAGATATAAGAAAATAGTAGATTAAAAATAATCGGATGATTTTTTTCTTTTTGTTATTATATTAAAAAATAAACTTATCGGAATATTCTGTAGTGTCTGTGATGTTATTTTTTGAATAAATATTTTTTTCAATACTTTTATGAACTGGTTCTAGTTTCTTTCTTTAATGAGAAAAAAAGAGGCTTTGGATTTTTCCGCTGTAACAAATTTTGAGTTTTTCAATTGTTCAGTTTTAGTTACTTATACTTTATTTATTAATTATCAGCCTTGAACTTGAATAAAAAGTCTAATTTTACTTGAGCTATTCCTAATCTTGACTCCTTTATTGATGGGTTGCAATTCAAGGGTTAATTATAATTTTCTTTTGGATATTGACATCATTCTCAAGTTTTTTTGTTTTATGAATTTGTTAGGCTCTGTCATTTATCATGATGAAAAAAATGCTGTATGTGAATACTAAAAATATGTTTGATATTGTTCATTTTCTGAGTTGGTGTTGTTCTTTATTTGAAATGGTATCCCAATCAGGGTAATTTGAGAGGTTGCTCGAGATATGCGAATGTCCTGTTGACAACAAAAACGATTGATAATGGCTTCTAGAGCAATTTTAAGAAAGAGAGGATTTGTTTCCGACTACCGGAATGCATCTATACGCTCAGTCCAGACCTTCCAGTTTCTTGGCCATACCACTCACAAGTTTGACTCATGTAGTTATACATCAAATGTGGACCATCCATCCGAAGAATTTAATTATCTTAAGAAACTGGATGTAAATTCAGTTGCAAAACATGATTTAATGGGTTTTTCAGGATCAAGATACTTTAGTTATGGATCTCAAGGAATCTCAGTTTTGAGTCCTGGAAGTGGAAGATTCCACTTCAATTCTCCGTTGAGTGTCAGATTGATGTCATATGCTGTTCGTCATGCTTCGACAGCTACTGCTAGACAACCTGAACCAGGTAGTGATGATGAGGGAAATGAAGAATTGGTTGCAAAAAGGAGAAAGGAAGCATCTGCAGAAGAATGTGATCAAGCTGTTGAAGGTTTGAGTACTGCTAAAGCCAAAGTGAAAGCTAAACGCTTGCAAGATTCTCAGAAGGCTGCCAAATCTATTTTGCAAAGAGTATGGGCCACAATTCTTGGGATTGGTCCTGCTTTAAGAGCTGTAGCTTCTATGAGCAGGTAAAACTTTATCCTTTAATTTTTATTTTATTTAAAAAATCAATTAACATGATTCAAATTGATTTTTGGTTTACTGCATATTTGTTGTTCTATTGCCTTCTACAGGGAGGATTGGGCAAAGAAACTTGTTCATTGGAAACACGAGATTCGCTCGACTTTGCAACATTATTGGTTGGGTTTTAAGCTACTTTGGGCTGATGTGAGGATCAGCTCAAGATTGCTGCTAAAGTTGGCTGGTGGTAGAAGTTTATCTAGAAGGGAGAGGCAACAGCTGACTCGAACTACTGCTGATATCTTTAGGCTAGTTCCATTTGCAGTTTTTATCATAGTCCCATTCATGGAATTTCTTCTGCCTGTTTTCTTGAAATTGTTCCCTAACATGTTGCCATCTACTTTTCAAGACAAGATGAAAGAGCAGGTATAGTGGCTTTTTCCAAATTATGTTTGCTTTTCTGGTTAATTTGATTTATAATCATTTGCTGCTCAAGCTTTAGTCTTTAAGTTCTTTTGCCTCTTTTCAGAATCTCCCCTGTTAAAGCAGGAAGCATTGAAGTTTGGTTTATCTTTTTACATGCATGAAGTGGTTTATATTTATACACGCATGAAATCATAAAGTTGGTGAGGATGAGTGCATCCTTTTGTTTGTTACACTTTTTAGTTTTCTTCCAAACAAGAGTTTCATATTCACCATAATTTTATTGCGACGGCATATGTGAAACAATGCAATTCATAAAGTTTTCTGATTATTTTCTTTAATGCAAAGATACTTAACAAATTTTATGCTCACCTTGATTGAAGCTTCTTATATGGATATGAACAAGTCTTTAGCTGATGGGATGTTGGATGTACCTTGCTTAGAAGGAAAAAAAGGAAAAAAAAGGAGAAATCATAGGGAAAAGGATCAAAACATAAAATATGATGAGAATTGATAGGCATAGGCCCTTCCATATAAACCTTTATTGGGCTATTGCTGATAATTGAAGTAGAGAGATATACATAGATAGGCATAGGCCACGCAGGTCTCCTTTCGTCCTTTTGCAATTAGTTACAAGGTAATCTGCGAAATATATGTTCTCCAGGCAGGAAAATTATCTGGAAATTGAATGGTTTGTGTTATTTCTGTTATGTTCTACATTAGGGAGTGTTATGATTTTGGAAAAGTATTATCAAATGAGATCTTCAGGTCTTGCTTATTGTTGGTACCCTTTTTTCCTTCTTTTTGTGTGTGGCATGTCCCTGCTCCCCTCCCTTGCCCCCCCTTTTTTGGTCAATGCATTTTTCTTAGTTGCTGAACTTGTAGGAAGCACTAAAAAGGAGGCTCCATGCAAGAATAGAATATGCTAAGTTTCTTCAAGATACAGTCAAAGAAATGGCAAAAGAGGTTCAGAATTCAAGGAGTGGAGAAATTAAGCAGACTGCTGAAGATCTTGATGAATTTTTGAATAGGGTAAGATCCCATCTTACCTATGATTTTTTTTCTTGTCTCTTCCCCTTGGTTCTGTTATTTAAGTTTAGCAATTGCAATCTTGATATTTTGCAGGTCCGAAGGGGAGCTGGTGTATCAAATGATGAAATTCTTGGCTTTGCCAAGCTGTTTAATGATGAACTCACTCTAGATAATATCAGCAGGTTGGTCTTGGTCTTTGTTGTAAATATTTTTTCATTTGAAAACAGTTGACTATTTAATTTAAATTGAGTTGTTAATTAAGTGGTTGTGTGATTTTGTAATGTTTTTTCTTCTACCAGGCCTCGATTGGTAAATATGTGCAAATACATGGGAATCAGCCCTTTTGGAACAGATGCGTATTTGCGTTATATGCTTCGGAAGAGACTCCGATGGTAAAACTTGTTTATCCAATCTGAATTAAATTAACTGTTATGTACCTTGTTTTTGAAGAACATATCAATGGAGTTTGATGTATCCAGGAGGAGTGAATTGACTATTTCGGATCTGCTTATTGAACTTTATTCTTATTGTGGTTGCCTGGGTGGTTTGATTTTTAACTGACCTTTTTTCACTTGATCATTATGAACTCATGATAAATTTTTTGCTTTTAAACAGATATTGATTTACTATTTGTTGATTTATTGTTGGTTCTTTTCTGCCGCGTGTGAAGTTTAAATATAATTAAGTTTATCCCTTAAACCATAATTGTTATATTGTATTTTAAACCATGAGGTTTCATGCTGACTTGCTGAGTATTTATTTAGTTTTTCTGATTTGGCTGTGTGTTTTGTGGTGTTGGGGAGGTGGGGGTCTTCATTTTGAGAACTCACTGATACTGATTTGGAATACACTATATATATTCTCTATAAAAATTAGGAGTTGAAATGTATATACATGTCTCCTTCAATGCTTTAATTTTTATACAGAATATGCTGAAATACAAAGCCATGTGGTATTGTTGAAATATAAAAGGCAGTGGCATTTTCAAAATATGGTTTTCGGTATAAAAGGCAGTGGCATTTTCAAAATATGGTTTTCGGTCGAAGCAAGTTACTTTGTTAGCTTCTCCTTCACATTAACTTTTAGTATCCAACTAAGCTCTATTTTTAAAATACTTTCTCTGTCTATATCTGTCATTTTTCTCTACTTTATGTCATTGCAAATGTTGTTATTGTTACTGCTTTCTTATAATTATTATTATATTTTAGGATTAAGAATGATGACAAGATGATTCAAGCAGAGGGCGTGGAATCCCTATCAGAAGCTGAGCTTCGTGAAGATTGTAGGGAGCGAGGGATGCTTGGAGCGCTTTCAGTAGAAGAAATGCGCCAACAGGTGTTGCTTTTTATTCCTTCATGTTTATATATACTTTCCCCTTTGCCAACTAAGTGCCTCAGACTCAGCAATCTTTATCTGCGTTGTATTTGCAATGATAAGTTATTTATGAGAAATGCCATGGTCTGATATATTGATAGAATTCTGGATTTGCACTTCCATCCTTCCTTCAACTACATTGGTTATGTATATTAATTGCAATATTATTTGCATTTGACATGACTCCTTAACATGGTTAGCATCTGCGTGCAGCTTCGGGATTGGCTAGATCTGTCTCTCAATCACTCAGTCCCATCTTCCCTTTTGATCCTTTCAAGGTGATTTGAGTTGTGTTTTATGTGGTCTTTCTGCAATGTTTTGCTGGCACTGAAGTTCAACAGTTGATACTCATTTCTTCTTCTTTTTTTTTTTTTTTTTTTTTTCCCTAATTTGATCTTAATCAGCATTTTTTCTGATATCCCCTGTAGGGCATTCACTGTATCAGGAAAGCTGAAGCCGGAAGATGCTGTTCGGGCTACGCTTTCTTCTCTACCTGATGAAGTTGTGGATACTGTTGGTGTTACAGCTCTACCATCTGAAGATTCTGTTTCGGAAAGGAGAAGGAAGCTGGAGTACCTTGAGATGCAGGAAGAACTGATCAAGGTTGAAAAAGGAATATGTTTTATATTATTTTTCATATGAATAGTCTCCTCTATTGTAAGTTGTTTATTATTATTTGCCTCCTATGGGGCTCAGTTGACCCTGCTTGCTGTGAAGGGGTTCAGTATAATCTTAGCTTAAAATAGAGGCATTTAGTCTTGAAGTTTTCTGCTTAGCTTAAAAAAAAAAGCCCAAAAGCAATATTCCTGGTCTTATGCAGTTCTTTGAATTTCATGGGTTGTTTTAAATTGGTACCTTTGTAGGAGGAGGAAGAGAAAGAAGAAGAAGAGCTGGCAAGGATGAAGGAATCTAAGGCTAGAAAAGAGGATGTGGCATTGAAAGAGATGACTGTCCCAACAGCTAGAGAAGCACAAGAACAGGCTATAGCAAGAGCGTTAGAAAAAAGAGATGAGCTCTGTGAAATCAGTCGTGCATTGGCTGTTTTAGCTTCAGCATCTGTAAGGACTCTATTTGAAGATTTTTGTCTATGACTGTTATCTGTTGATTATGTTCTTCTATTGTTATCTTCCTAGCATTGCCACTTGCAATGTGGATTTGACTTCAGTTTGTTCCTAATATGCAGTCTGTGAGCAGAGAGCGAGAAGAGTTCCTTGGTCTTGTAAATAAGGAGGTATGTTATAAACTGATATTTTTTTATTTGGTTATTGTAAAGAACTGCAAGGGAATGAGGTCAATGCATTATTTTTAAATAGTTTTCTTCAGAAGTCAAATTGAGCTAGTGTAATAGATAAAACATGGTATTTGTGCAATGTCATTCTTTCATTCTTTTGGACTAGATGTTTTAAGCATTGACTTTTCAGTTGTGACTTTGTTAGGTTAGTAGAAAATTTATTTAGTCTTTATTTGGAACTTTTAACTTGGAAAAATCATTAAAGAAATGGTAAATTTTCTATTCTGTTTGTATCCCTTTATTTTCTGCTGATGTTGGATTTTGCCAATTTTGCAGATAGAACTTTATAATAGCATGGTAGACAAAGAGGGTACAGATGGTGAAAAAGATGCCATTAAGGCATATAGAGCTGCAAGAGAGGAAACTGACCATTCTGGTGAAGTGTCTGATAGTGATGAGGTTTCTTCAGTGCTTATTGAAAAAGTAAGACTTATTTGAACCAAGTCTTTTCTGACAGTTTGTCTTTTCAGATGTGGTTCAAAGAAAAGTATTTACCATTCTTGTCACTCCTTAGGTTGATGCTATGCTCCAAAATCTTGAGAAGGAAATAGATGATGTAGATGCAAAAATTGGTGATCGTTGGCGAGTACTTGACAGGTGAAACTTTGTTTTTGGATTGTTTCCTTTTCTCGTGTCTTGGCTATGTCCTTTGCTGCTGTGCTAACAGTGTGATGTTTTGTTATTATGATGTTATGTTCTGTTATCAAATGGAATTAATGGAATTTTGGTATTGTTATTCACATCAATCATCACAAGAGCTCAGTTACTGGCATATTTATTACTGCAAGCGCTATTTAGTCAGATTTATTAAAAATGCTCTATGCCTGCAGGGATCACGATGGGAAAGTCACTCCTGAGGAGGTGGCTGCTGCTGCTCAATACTTAAAGGATACGCTAGGAAAGGAGGGTGTGCAAGAACTCATCAGCAATCTTTCAAAAGATAGAGGTCAGCTTCCTTTCTGCTTTAACTTTTGTTTTGTGGAAATAAATAAATAGACAGGAATATACTTCTAGTTTAGGTACGTGCATGCCCTCCCTCACCCCCCCCCCCCCCCAAAAAAAAAAAAAAAAAAAGCTTATTGATATGCCTTCTATGATCAGAGATTTTGACTTCCTGGAACCCTTTTCTGTGAAAACCCCCTGATCTGCTTTTATGGCTGTAAAATAGTTGAAAGATCCATGCGTTCATTTCAATATTATGGAATCATGATTAACTAGCGAGTGATGATTCACACTTGTTATCGACTTTCGCAATGAATTGTCATTGAATGAAGTAGCGTTTCTCATTAAACAGCATGTCCCGAGATGATCTGGATGATTGAGCAAAGTATTAACTTAGCTTATTCTGATGAGACTTTTTTTAATCATTCATCCTGCCTATTTGCTGTTTTTTATATAGCATGGAAAAGGTGATTTTATCAAAACAAAAATGTTGTTGGTTACATAAGAATTTAGATTTGCAACTTTTGCATCGCACCATTGTATAGGGTGAATAATTTGATTTGGCTGTTCACGAGAGTGACAACTATTATATTTTCAATGCAATAGATGGAAAAATTCTTGTGGAAGACATTGTGAAGTTGGGCAGTCAGATGGAGGATGACAATAGTGGGGAGGAGGAAGAGGGAAGAATGTAGAGATTATAATCCATTTTGGAGCGAGCTTAATTGCTATAATCTTATTATATCTCCGTAATACCTTTTTAGTTAGCATAGTAGTTGGTAGAATGCATATATGTTCTTGGCTTTGGCAGGCATGGTGGTGCTTTCCGAAAATGGAGTTTCTTCTAGATCTTTGGCTCTCTTCTTTTATAGGGAAAGCGGATTTTAGTCTTTTCCCATCCCACATACTGTGATGAAGGAGATGTAAAAATTATAGGTTAGTTGAGAAATATATATTCAATCGCTAAAAACAGAATAGAAGCCTTGATGTTGGTTTTATACATACTATAGATGTTTAGAAGAGAAGAAGGTGTTGCTATTTTATATGATTTTTAATTGTTTTATCTTTTTTGCTTCATTAAGGAAGTTGTAGTCCAAGATTGCAGGAAGGGGTTTCAGTTTGGAATTCATTTGCTGTTCACGGGCTTTACTTATTGGTTCATTTTTATAATTAAAAATAATAAATCTTGTCCAAGCCCTCACCCGTCTAATTTTTGAACTAATATATATTTGCATAATGGAATTAAATTTTAAGTAACTAAAAGAAGTCTTAAGAAAAACCTTGGGTTTTTTTTTTTTTTTTTTTTTAATAAGCATTGTAAGTTAGCTTCTTATGTTAATAAAATTTAGAAACTGGAAAATTAGTTTAAAAATCAGTAGGTTGCTGGTTGAAAGATGTGCATAAACCAAGGGTAGAATCATGCATTTCCTTTTTCAAATAATTTGAGAATTTGTAATGCTTGTTTTAGTAGTAAAAAAAAAAAAAGGTTTAAAACAAAAGATAGGCTTCTGAAAATGAAAAAAATGGGACGTCTTAAAAATGGAAAAAAAAGTACGGAATGCTTTAGAGTTGGAAGCAATAATGATGAAATGTATAAACATGGAAGACTCACTGGAGTTCAGTTCCACGTTTTAATCTTGACTTTCGTAACTCCTGCAAATTTAAAATAATTCATATTTGAACATCTAAGATTTAAATCTATGTGACTTTAAAGCTTGATAATTTATACCCAAATTATTTGAGTTTCAATAACTGAAATGTTGCTTTTTATTTGAATTTGAGATGTTTTTCCAAATAGAATACATTTATGTATTACTTTCGTTATAATTGAAAATAATTTGAGTTTCAATAACTGAAATGTTGCTTTTTATTTGAATTTGAGATGTTTTTCCAAATAGAATACATTTATGTATTACTTTCGTTATAATTGGAAAAAATATCCACATTTGCTTTATCATCATACTAATTTATTCCCCTTTTAATAATAGCATTTGTTAACGTCTTGGGGTTAGAACTTTTGTCTGATAAACTGCGCAGCCTTGGGTGATTGGTTTGCTTCAAATTTGTCTAAATCAGCTTAACCTTCGAAAAGTGAGAATTTCCCCGAATATTTTCTAAGGAATAAAAAATAAAGCAGAAGGAACTCAAAAGCGAATGTGTAACATCCTATATTCGACCTTATTGTCGTGTCACATTCGTTGCCGGAGTAACTACGATCAATTTATAATTAAATAATATAGTTTATATGATAAAATCTAACAAATATACATTCCTTAAACATACCAAAGTAAATCTAAGTTTCATTTATATATGTATCTAATAACCTACACCATTTAATTATAACACCATTCAATTACCACAAAACCTAAACTATTAGGTACATGCCAATTGTAAATAAAGTTGGAAACAAACGGATGTTGTTAAGACCGAGATTGTGATTTGGATGCTGAGGTCGATGCTCGGAAATCTCTAATTAATCTAACTTGCGCACAAAGAGAACAAACTGTACACTAAGTAAAATACTCAGTGATATTTCTATAATTTGTGTATGTAATATTAGCATTAACAATTCTACACAAAGTAAACATGTACATCAATATACGCACATCTATCATATATTTATAACTTGGAGTTGTTAAACTTTACATTTTCAATATAAACACATCAAGTGTGCAACTGACAACTATTCTTCCCACTTCAATACATTTTGTATAGACATGTCATTTTGCTTATTATAATAAAATTTTAATTATATCAATATCAAAACATGCATTTAATATGATATTCAATCATTAACGGGTCTTACACAAGTGTCGAAACTATTTTTGAAATTGACTTTTTATTTAAAAAAACAAAAATGAAAATAAAAATAAAAATGGGAGTCGCTACCAATCATTTTTATGAGGTGTGATCGGGTCACCTCGTAATTTGATCGTTTCAATAAACAGTTTTGATTTACTAAAATAGCGGTTTTGGTCTACAAAATTTAGGAAAATGAGTTCGGGAGTTGGTTACGTACGAGGAAGGACTAGCACTCTCGTAACGCCCGAAATTGGTACTTGATTGATTAATTAACGTCTTAGTGTCAAAAGTTAAAAACTTGGGAAGAGTTTAAAATACAATCCCTCTTTGTATTGATGTTAATTTTACTTAAAAAATTCTTGAATAAATTGAAATAAATATTAAAGAACCTCTCGTCTCGAGATAACAAAATGTCATATCCCGTAAGTTAGGACACGACACCTTGAATCTTTGAGAATAAGCTTACCTTTTATTTATTTATTTTTT
The DNA here is from genome assembly GCA_025698475.1 of Gossypium anomalum. Lineage (NCBI taxonomy): Eukaryota > Viridiplantae > Streptophyta > Magnoliopsida > Malvales > Malvaceae > Gossypium > Gossypium anomalum. The sequence goes on along the minus strand of CM046965.1, from coordinate 73,331,449 downwards.
TTGTACTTAAATCTCATGTATTTTAATTTTAAAAGGATATTCGGTCACTTAGGTTCAACGAGAAAAATCGAAACCCCGTAAGTTAGGGTACGACTTCTCAAATCTCCAAATATGGAATATTGCCTTATTTTGAATTTTTTTTGAATAATAAGTGTAATATTTAAACGATGTGTATTTCTCTTATTCGGGGTATAATATAAAACGGCCTATTATGGATAAATACGTTTAAACGCGATTTTTGACGTGATTTTAACGAAATAAGATAAAATGGTGATGTAGAAAACGAAACGATGATACACGAATGAAATGCCGCGTCAATAAATGACAATAATATAAATTACTAATAGAACATTTCATAATGCATATAATGACAATAATTACTAATATATACTATTTTAACACTAATATGAACAATCAAAGAAAAATAAAATAAATAATAAAGTAAATAATAATAATGATAAAAAGAATAATAATGACAAAATATGCACATGAAATGACAATACCAATTTTTAAATATAAATGAGACAAATAAATAAATAAATAAATACATAAATGAATATTGAGGAAAATAGTTTATAAAATATTGAAAATAAAAGACCAAATTAATATGTAAATGAAATTTGGAGTGCAATTTATAATTAAGTACATAAATATATAATAATGGATGACAAAATAAAATAAACAAATAGATACCCAATAAAAAGAAAATAAGAGAACATTTTTAAATAATAATAATAAAATAGGCTAACAAGTAAATACATAAGGAATTAAAATGAACAAAGGACCCGATTGTCACTCGAATCAAATTAACATGATAAATTAAGATAAAATAAATAAATGGCGGACTAAATGAAAAGCGCAAAAACCAGTGAGGACTAAATGGGCAAATAACCTGATCCTTCGAACATGTGTCCCTTCTCCAGGAGATCAGCGAACCAATGACCAAATTGGAAACGCATAGAAGACAAGCAGTAAAATTTTGAAAAATTAAAAGAAAAGGATCTGGACCTAATTGTAAACCATTTGAAAAGCAGAAGGACTAGGGTTGAAATTATACCCTCGTCCAAAAACACGCTGACCTTAAGGCTTTGGTTCAGGTCAGATGCGAGTTGGCTAAAACAACGTTGTTTTGAGGCTACTGGAACCAACCTTAAACTGCGTCGTTTTACATGGCCTATAAAAGCCAATTTTTTTTTTAAAAAAAATCATTCTGCACCCATTTTATTAAAAAAAATCTGAGAAGCTCTCTCAGTTTCTCTCGTCCCCTTTGGGCCGGTCGTCGAGCCACTGTGGCGGGCACTGGTCACTGGCGACGGCGCCGCCGTCCACGGTGGTCGAAAAGTCCAAAAGCCTGTTTTTTGACCCCCTTTCGGCGGAAAAACTTTCTTTTCTAAAAAAGGTCAAAAAAAAAAAAAACACAACAAACAAAAAAAAAGTTTTGATTCTCTTGTAACCGTCGTGCCGTCCGTTCTAATGGGACCCTAAACCAAACCCTAAAAGGTTTTGGGCTTTCGACGCTGGGGAGAATCTCTGATGCCGGAGGGAGACGAAGCGTCCCAGGTAAGTTCGTTATTTTATTTTATTTTATAGATGTGTAAAAGAATTTGAAAGATTTAAACTATATCTTTTTGTATTGGATTTTCTGCATATTTCTTCTTTTTCTTAAAAAAATAAATAAACGAAAGATTTAAAAAAATTTCTTTGAAGTTTTGATTTCTATTTTTTTGATTATTCTAAAGTGTGTAAAAAAAATACATGGTCTGTTATGGCCTCTTTTATAGCCGAAGTTACAAGATTCCTTTTGTTTTTTTTTGCTTTTGTTTGCTACTGCTCTTTTGTTTTTTTTTTGTTGTTTTCTACTGCCTTGCGTGTTTGTTCTATTGCGTGTTCGTTCTTCTTTGCAGGTGATAGTGGCAGCGGAGTGGTGTCAGATTGCACGTGGAGAGGCAGCGCGGAGCAGACATGCAGTTAAGGTTTATTCTTCTCTTTTTTTTTTATTGAAAATAGTTTAATTTTTGGGCCATTTGGGCCATTAGGGTTTTCTTGTATTTGGGCTATAATTGGGTAGTGTATTTGGGCCTGATATATAATTGGACTGGGACTTTATTTTTATTGATTTATTTTTGTTATTGTTTAAGGCCCGGGCAAAATTGGCCCACTACAGTTGCCCCTCTTTGCTCAATGTCGTATAACGGGAATGGAGCAAAGACTTTAAAAAGGGCCAATTTTGTCTGGTCTTGCTGAGTCTCGTCTTCTTTGATGCTTCTCTTTTTCAAGTAGCCTCATTCCATTCTACTGCATCTTCAGGGGTATAGGAATTAGTGCTTTGATCTACTCCACTGTAACTTCAGGGAGATTAGACTTGTAATTTTAATCTGTTCCACTGCAACTTCAGGGAGATGAGACTCGTATCTTCAATCTTCTTTACTACAACTTTAGGAAGATAAGATTTGTGGTTTGTAACTTTAATCTGTTCCACTGTAACTTCAGGGAAATAAGATTCGCTATCTTTAATCTACTCCACTGTAACTTCAGGGGGATTAGATTTGTGGCTTCAATCCGCTTCACTACAACTTCAGGGAGATAATATTTGTAATTTGTAGCTTTAATCTGTTCTACTGTAGCTTCAGTGAAATAAGATTTGTTATATTCAATCTGCTCCACTGTGACTTCAGGGAGATAAGATTCACTATCTTCAATCTACTCCAGTGCAACTTTAGGGAGATAAGACTTGTAACTTTAATCTGCTCCACTGCAACTTCAGGGAGATCAGATTTGTAATTTGTAGCCTTAATCTGTTCCACTGCAACTTCAGGGAAATAGATTCACTATCTTCAGTCTACTCCACTACAACTTCAGGGAGATAAGATTTGTGGCTTTAATCTGCTCCACTACAACTTCAGGGAGATAAGATTCGCCACGATGACTTCAATCCATCCCACTATAACTTTATAGGTATAAGATTTATGGTTTCGCTGATCTGTTACACCGCTCTCTAGGGGAACATGACCTGTAAAATCCATTTCATGGGCCTATATTTATGCCAAGCGATTAGGATGTTATGATTAGAATGAATCAAATGCTCCTAATTAGATGTGTATGAATAATGTTTGCATGAATGCAGAATGTCCTTTTTTTTTCGAGAATGATCCCTTTTAATACTTAGGTTGACACTGCTCGTTATTCACCAAGGTTCTATCACTGACGTATTACCCTGCCTTCTTGGTCAACTGGTATCTTTGACAGAGAACCCGAAGAAATAATCACCAATTTAGATTATTTTTACCTAAATATTTCCAACTCTTAAATTTGGTTAGTTCTGACCAGTGGTCCTGTTTCAGGTCATTGTACTATTTAGAAAACCTTTCAAAGCAATATGCAGAACTCCTTTTACTTGAATATTATTAGTCCATTAATCGTTATTTCAATAAAAAAAATGCTTGAAAAAGATTGTAACAATGGACAAGGTTGAAATTTGTTGAGAGCAAAGCTCGAAATGAATAGATTAATCAAAATAGCAAACACTGCTAAAATTCAAAATGAGTAAGATGAAAATAGGTGCCACAAATATCGCAGCATGAGCTTCTCTGCACAAACTTCTCGAGGACCATTTTGAGCCTGATATGTGTTTAGGAGATCCAAAGTACTTCGTTGATGCCTCAAGACTTAACGTTCTTCCTTTTGAGACCCTACCATCACATGTTTAATCTTCAATTAAAATTTGAGCTGCCCTTTTTCGGGTTTTCAACTAAAAACCCCTTTGGTCTCAAGGCACCCTTTGCGGGTTTTTGCCTTGGCCTCTCCCTTTTTTTTAGGTGAAATACTTCTTGACTGAATCCAAATTTACAAGATTAGACAGGTTTTTGCCAGCCATCTCGGTTAAAATTAGCACTCCTCCGGAAAAGACTTTCTTTAGCACATAAGGCCCTTCCCAAATTGGCATCCATTTCCCTCTAAAATCCTTTTGTATGGGAAGGATCTTTTTCAATACCAGGTACCCCCATGGAATTCTCTGGGGTGAACCTTTTTGTCATAAGCTCGCATTATTCGCTTTTGGTACATCTGACCATGACGGATAGCTTCCAGCCTCTTTTCTTCCATCACGGTCAACTGATCATATGAGACTGGATCCGTTCTGCTTCATCTAACTTTAGTTCTGACAAAACTCGGAGGGAAGGAGTTTCGGCTTCAATAGGCAGAACCTCTTCTATTTCATAAACCAAAGAGAAAGACGTTGCCCCGGTGAAGGTTCTGACAGACGTTCGATAGGCATAGAGGGTATATGGTAACTTCTTATGCCAATCTTTATAAGTCTCAGCCATTTTCCCCATGATCTTCTTAATGTTCTTATTGGCTACCTCCACCGCACCATTCATTTTTGGACGATATGGTGATGAGTTATGGTGTTTAATCTTAAATTAACTACAAACCTCCGCTATCGTGCTGTTGTTCAAGTTCAATGCATTGTCATATATAATCCTTTTTGGCATCCCATACCCACATATGAGCTCTTTCTTCAAGAATTTACTAACTGCCGACTTGGTGACATTGGCATATGAAGTGGATTCTACCCACTTGGTAAAGTAATAGATGACCACGAAGACGAATCGATGCCCATTAGAAGCTTTTGGCGATATCGGCCCAATGACATCCATGCCCCACATAGAGAAAGGCCATGGAGAAGTCATGACATGAAGAGGTGAAAGAGGCACCTGAATTTTGTCTCTATAAATTTAGCACTTATGGCATCTCTTGGCATAATTGATACAATCCCTTTCCATAATGAACCAATAATATCCGAATCTCATGATTTGTCTGGCCATTGTAAAACCATTAGTATGTGTTTTGCAGACACCCTCGTGGACTTCTTCCAAGATTTTTTTTAGCCTCAGCATAGTCACGGGCCATCTAAGACACAGTCACTGGTCAGTCTTCTCAGCGTTCTTTTATCATTCTCAGTTGCTTGGTCAGGGTATTTACGATTCTTCACATATCGCAGTATATCGTGGTACCAAGGGTGATCGTCCTTTTCTTCTTCCTCAATGTTGTAACAATGAGTCGGAGCCTCATAAATACTCATCTGGATAGGTTTTACGTCCTCTTATTTGTTCACTTTGGTCATAGAAGCTAAAGTAGCTAAGGCGTCAACCATCTGGTTTTCATCTCGTAGAAGATAGCAGAAGATGATGTCATCAAACTCCTTAATTAATTCAAGAACCGGACTTCGATAATTGATCAATTTGGGGTCTCTCATCTCTCATTCACCTTTGAGTTGATAGATCACTAATGCTAAATCCCCATATACCTCTAGGACTTTGATCTTACGTTTTATGGCTGCACGGATGCTCATGATGCATGCTTCATATTTTGCCATATTATTCGTGCAATCAAAATTCAATTTACTAGTAAAGGGATAATGATCTCCGTTTGGGATACTAAGACTATCCCGATTCCATTACCCACAGCGTTTGAGGCTCCGTCGAAGTTTAGCTTTCAAGAATGACCTTCTTGAGAGTCTTCTTTAGTGGTTGTAACATACATTAGATCTTCATTCGAGAAATCAAAGTTCAAAGGCTCGTAATCTTCTAAAGCTCTACTGGTTAGAAAATCTGCTATTGCACTCCCTTTTATAGCCTTCTGATTCACATAGACTATATCAAATTTGAAAAGTAGAATTTGCCACCGAGCTATCCTTCCATTCAAAGCAGTCAACTCTATCATGTACTTTAAAGGGTTTAGTTTTGAGATGAGCCAAGTTGTGTGGTACAACATGTACTGTCTCAGTCTTCGGGTTGTCCAAATCAAGGTGCAACACAACTTCTCGATTGGCGAATATCTTGTCTCACATTCAGTGAATTTCTTACTAAGATAGTATATTGCTCTTTCTTTTCTTCCTGACTCATCATGTTGACCAAGCACGCATCCCATAGAATTCCCGAATACTGCCAAGTACAATATCAGCTGCTTATCTGGGCTAGGTGGCATTAGTACTGGGGCATTAGATAGGTAATGTTTAACCTTGTCAAAAGTTTTCTGGCATTCATCATCCCATACACCTGGATTGTGTTTCTTAAGGAGACGTAATATGGGGTCGCATTTCTCCTTTAGTTGTGAAATGAAATGAGCGATGTAATTTAACCTCCCTAAGACATCTTGAACTTTTTTTTGGGTATACGACAGAGGTAGCTCCTGTATAGCCTTGACTTTATCCAGGTCAATTTCAATCCCCTTTTCACTAACCACGAATCCTATTAATTTTCTCGATCTAGCCCCAAAGGTACATTTTGCTGGGTTGAGCTTGAGCTGGAATTTTCTCAACCTTAATAACAATTTCTTTAAGACTTGCACATGCTCCTTTTCTATTTTGGATTTTGCAATCATGTCGTCGACATAAACTTTAATTTCTTTATGCATTATGTTATAAAACAAGGTTACCATGGCTCTTTGATATGGTGTTCCTACATTTTCAGTCCAAATGGCATCACCTTATAGCAAAATGTTCCCCACATGGTTACAAATGTGGTCTTCTCCATGTTTTCTATATGCATCTTTATCTAGTTGTATCCCGAGAAACCATCCATGAAGGAGAACAGTGAGTAACCTCTCATGTTATCACTAAGGTGTCAATATGAGGCAACGGGAAATTGTCTTTCGGGCTGGCTTTGTTTAAATCTCTGTAGTCGACACACATTCGTAATTTTCTATCTTTTTTAGGGACGGGGATAATATTGGCTACCCATTTTGAGTATTTAACCACTTGTAAGAAACCAACATCGAATTACTTCTTGACCTCTTCTTTTATTTTCAGCAAAACGTCGAGCCTTATCCTTCAGAGCTTCTGTTGAAATGGCTTACACTCCTCCTTTATGGGGAGCCGATGTATCATGATATCAGTACTTAACCTGAGCATGTCTTGATATGACCATGCGAAGACATCTTTAAATTCTTGGAGTAACTTAATAAGGTCTCGCTTTGTCTCTGCGATAATGCAAGCTCTAATCTTCACCTCTTTTTCCTCTTCTAAGCTTACAATTTCCACTAACTCTTTGTAAGTAGGATTTGTTTCTTATCTTGTTCTATCATCATCAAAAAATCAAGAGATAGGTTATAGTCTCGATCATCTTCGGAATCTTGAGAATCCTCCATACACATATCTTGCTCAAAAGGAGACTCTGAGTCAGTAGTAACGTCGCTCATATCATTGATATTTGGAGACTTGTTATAGGGATGAAAGAAGATCCAAAGAATAAAAGAGTATAAGAATAATTATCTGTATAGTATGGTTATGAATGAAATGTAAAAAAATAAAAGAATATTTGCTCAAGATGATATGCAAAGATGCCTTTTGTTGAAATAAAGATGTTGGATATAAGCTTATTTCACAAAAGGATTCTTATTGCTCCTAGGCTTAGAGCAATAATCATGTTTTGAACATTACTCTGAATTAACTCTAAAAACTACAAGAATGTCTTCTGTAGTCCAATTGTTTAGAACACTTTCAGGTATATAGCGGCAGATGCTTGATAAATTTTCTCCCCCAATTCCTTCATCGGATATGACGTTGATGTTCAGATTTCCCAACATTTCTTCTGCGATTTCTTTTCTTGACATTTTCAGTTCAAGGTAAATAGTTCCTCCTGAAATGAAAGTTCTGGATATATGGGGAAAGGTTATCGGTTCCCATTTGACCTCTCCCCTAATTAATTACGCTATTCTCATTTTTTGCTTCTTCTCTAGCTCCTTCTTTTTCCTCGCATCTGGCTTAAATCCTAAGCCAAAGCGTTCTCATTTTTCCCTCAGCATCGGTGCTTCGACTTTCCTCTGAAGGTATTTTTTGAGTTCTCTTTCTGGCAATGCTCCTTTTCCAACCGTCAGTTGTAGGCCCATCTTTGTAGTTTTAGAGATTTTGGGCATCGGGATCTTGTTTCCTTTGACAATAAAGGTTGCATTCACAAATTTCAGTGATTGAAATGAACATTCTATCACATCATCGTTTGCCCCTGTGTATGGCGCTTCACTGGTTACGGATGCAATAATGTCTTCTTTCACATTTATCGTTACCAGTCGTCCCTCTGTTATGAACTTTAGCTTTTGGTGTAGTGATGATAGTACTGCCCCTGCTGAGTGAATCCAAGGCCTCTCCAATAAGCAATTATAAGAAGGCTTGATGTCCATCATCAAGAAATCTACCTCATACGTGTTTGGACCAGTGAAAAGAGGTATCTCAATTTTTCCTATCACCCTCCTTTCGGTACCATCGAATGCTCTTATTATGTTTTGGCATGTCTTCATACGAGAGCTATCAACAGGTAACTTATTCAGTGTGGATAAGGGCAAGACATTTAGTGCAGATCTGTTATCAATTAACACCCCTGGCAATATATATCCTTTGCAACGGATAGTGATGTGTAGAGCCTTTGTAGATCCCATACCCCCTAGAGGTATTTCATCATTATTAAAAAAAGATAAAATCATTGGCACTTAAGTTATTAACTAGACAATCTAACTTGTTCACAGAGATATCATCAGCCACATTAGTTTCATTCAGCACCTTCATCAACGCGCTACGATGAGTCTCTGAGCTCAAGAGTAAGGCTAGTACTGTTATGTGAGCTGGTTGTTTGTGTAGCTGTTTTACAACACTATATTCGCTATGCTTTAAAAATTTCAGGAATTCCCCATCCACGTCCTCAGTTACTGGCTCGTGAACTGGTGATTCAAGCCTAACCGTCCTTTCCTTCTTATGTTCAGCTGCTGGGGTTTTTCCTTTAACGAGCTCAGTTCTTGTACCCATAGGGTGATAACGCTTCCCACTACGCGTGTAGAAATCAATATCTTAGCTTTCTTCTACAGTGCCAATCGAGTTCGTATCTCTTGGGATCATCACGTTGCAGTCATAATTTCATGGAACCCTTTTGCTATCCTTATAGGGAAAAGCCATGGGTTTCTGAAGTATGACTCTTGGTGTAACCTGTATTCCCATTTCATTATTTCTCTGTCGTGAAATAATCACCACTGGGTGATTGACCTTATGGACCTTCTCTGTTGACCCTTCATCTGAGGCGCAGACATCTTCTCCTTCTAAACCTTTGACATCTTCATAAAATTTAATTTCTTTATTATTCATTAGATTTTACACTAAAGCTCTGAACTCAATACACTCTTGTATCTCATGACCCTTTTCATCATGGAACTCAAAGTAATTTTTCACTCCTCTGAATCTCTTTTCTAAATTTTGCAAGATTAATCCTCCTTCTACCATATTTTTCCATACCCATCTCAATCGAGTTTTTACTTCTACGATATCAATTTTGGTTCTCTTACCTCCACTCTTAATTATCGCGTTTACCCCTCTATCAAAATGACTGGTTAACAGATTTTCTGCCACATTAGGTCCTGATGGGTCGTCGAACTTTACGATTCTCATCTTAATGAACCTTTCAATCAACGTTTTAAATGCAGTGCAGTTCTCAATTGAGTGTCTTATTATTCCCGTATGGTATTCACATTGAGCGTTCGTATCATAGCATTTTGGGAACGGAGGTTGCATGGGATTCAAGTAGAATGGGGATACCACATGTGTATCGAACAAGCTCTGATACAGCTCCCTATATGTCACCAGGATAGGTGTAAACTAGAGTCTTTCTGTGTTTGGCCTTGGGTTAGATTCTTGCATTAGGGGGCCCTGATGGCTGGTAGTTATGGCTCTTGGCTGGCCAATAGTGACCAGTTTGGAATATCCTTTATTATATATGCTCGATTTATTTACCTCATATTCTTTTTTTCCTCGGGGCAGATCTTTTGGCGTTTTCCCCTGCATCTATTTTCCCACTTCTCACCGTGTTTTTAATCATTTCGCTAGACATTACTATATCTGAGAAACTTTATGTAGCACTTCCCAACATATAATTAATGAACGGGGCTTTCAGAGTATTAATGAAAAGCATTGTTGTTTCTTTCTCCAGAAGAGGTGGTTGGATTTGCGTTGCCACCTCTCTCCATATACTACCTAAAGCTTCAATTTTGTTTCTTTTCCATATTCTGCAGTGTAATTCTGTCAGGTGTCATGTCTATTACATGGCTATATTGCTTCATCAAAGCCTGTGCCAAGTCTTTCCATAAGTTGATTTTGGCATGGCTCAACTGGTTGTACCACTTGGTAGCTGACCTGATCAGGCTATCCTGGAAGCAGTGAATTAATAATTGGTCATTATTGACGTATCCCGTCATCCTTCGATAGAACATCGTAATGTGAGCTTCAGGACAACTAGTCCTACTATATTTTTCAAACTCTAGAGTTTTAAACTTTAGTGGGAGCACTAGATCCGGGACCAAACTCAAATCCTTGGCATCAACCCCGCAGTGGTAGTCAACATTCTTCATTGCTCTGAATTTTTCTTCTAACCACCTGCACTGATCTTCAAGTTGTCTTGGTAATTCTGCTATTGCTTTTTGTACTTCTGTCATATCGTCTAGGTTAGGAACAACGGGATTGGTTGGATTATCCTCCGGATTGGAATCTGAGCCTGTTGGGTAGTTCGTTTGTGCTGAGGTACCAATTTGATACTGTTGAGGTCTAATGGTAATGGGTACCCTTCGTGGGTACAAATCCAGTTGGGCCTGGACATTTATCAAGGTAAAACTTGAGAGATAGGTAGGGCTTTCATTATCATCCCCTGAGTTGACCACAATGCTCTTCTCTTTTTCAAGTCTTCCAGCCAACAACTACGTCAATTGGCTTAACATACTTCTTTGGGATTCCTGTATTTGATCCCTCATGTCCTGTTGTACTTTCGTTAAATGTTCTTGCAGCTGCACTTGCAGCTGATCTTGCATGTCTTTTTGAATCTGTTCTAGCCTTTCTAATCTTTGATCCATTACTTTGGTTTTGCCACGAGTACCGTATCGATGTTCAGTTGGTAGATTATTGTTGGTTTCTAGGGTAACTGTCGTAATTTTGATTAATTAGGGTTTTTTATGCAACTTAATACATATGATGAAATGTAATGCAGATGAATGAAATGAATGCAAGAAGAGGCATTGGTTCTGATTTAATTCCATTAGAACAATTTTACTAGAAAATAAATTTATTTACATAAAATGAATTACATATACGACTTTGCCCTAATACTCAAAGCCTTGACTTTCCTAAGAAGCCAAGCTAATTCTCAGCCTCGGTCTGATTCTGATTCGTATTTTAAGCTCAGCATGTTAGCTTGAACTACTAGGGTTTGCAGATGGTCGGCTATTTCCCGTACTTGAGTCACAGCTTCACCCATGATGTAATCTCTGTCCCTAATCTGACATTAAGAGTGTTGGAGTTGCTCTTTCCAGTGTTCATTGTTTGTTTTAAGAACCTCAACTCGAAGTTCATAATTTTGCAATGCGGCCTAAAGCTCTCCTATCTTTCCTTTCAACTCTTCAATCTTGTTTAGGCTTGCTCTCAACTCAATCGCAGAATTACGACTACGATGTTGGTGCATCGACCTCTCTAATTGTACTACTCGAACTCTTAATCCTACTTTTTCATTTCGGCTTTCCAATAGGTCATTTTCTAGAGCATTTTCTCGGACTCGAACATCTTGAAATTTCTTTTCCCACTGATCGACTCTACTCTTTTCTTCTTTGATTTCTTGTCGCCATTGTTCTGATGTTTTTCCCAGCCTGATAATCCTTATTGACAAGCGCAACTTCTTATAATCTGTTTTTAAGCTGTCCAAGTCTTCTTCAACCTTGTTTTTTCCTTTTCTCAATTTCTCAGCCTCTAGCTTCTAGACATCGACGTCTACTCCTAGTTGCATCTTTTCCTTCTCCAATTGTTCTATCTTCTTTCCTAGCTCCGAATTCCTCTTTTCAAGATCTTACTTGATGATCTCTAGCTCAGACGGGATCACTTGCAGTTGTTCTTCCATCAGTTGAGTGTTTTCTTGACTTGGCACAGGGATGTTGTCATTGACTCTTTTACCCCACCACCAACCATATTCGGGGGTCGTCATCGGATTTGCATAAAATATTTTCATTCTGCGTGTTTGGTTCCAAGCGTTCGATATTTCACGAACCTTTTTCTTGTAATTATCACCCTTGTACACAAACTCGCACTGAGCTAACCCTCGTGTCATTGGTATGAAATGCCTTAATCTATACTGCCTCAACACAAGTAGAGGAGCATATTCAACAGCTCCCCATATCCCGAGTAAAGGGACCTAGTCGGAGTCTCCACATCGATATAAAATCTCATCAGGGATCATCTATGGGGCTCTCCATTCAAAGTCTTCATCTTGGAGATTTTAGAGAATTTCCATCCATTTTGCTTCTAAAATGTCGTCTCGCCTCGGTGTAGTCACTAATTCTTTCAATAGAGAGTAGTTCTCGGAGAATACTCGATAAAAATTCTTTTTACCTTCCAAAAGTGGCTATGAAACCATGCTAATAAAAGTTCGCACACCCGCTGAACCTTCCTTCACCTTCTCTTCGGCATGCACTCAAAGACCTGAAGGTTTCGACCAAGATTGTCGAGACAGGAGTGGCCCTTTTGTCAAGCCGATCAAATAAGTCTGAAATTGCCTCATCTATGTGCCCTAGTGCTTTGGGGAAAATAACCAACCTGTAAATGCTCAAAGCGAGGATGTTGACTCTTTTCTTTATATCTGGATATGTCAAGATTAAATCCTGTAAACTTTTTTAAAGGATGCATTTACTATCTCATTTTTGTTTGATTCGGACTGCAACCCATTGCTCACTCATCCTCGTGATGCTCATTAGCTTTTTTAAGAAATTCAGGACATTGGTGGCTTTAGAGTAAGCGTCGTCGGCTTGAATCCTCGAGCATCAAAGCAAAGTTGTGTGCTCCTCCACCATAGGTACCAAATCTACCTTTCCAAAAGTGAAACAACTATATGCTGGGTTTCAATATTGGGCCAGAGCTCTGAACAAGTGCTTATCCACTTTGACATCGAGTAGATAAGACAAATCACCATAGTTACAGTAAAATAGCTACCTGGTTTCGTCGTCTCATTGGTCCCATATCTCTTTCAATTCTTGGAGATTATTCTGAGTCACGCTGATGCGAGTGAAATCCACAATTCTGACACATACCCCTCCGTCAAACTATCACCCTTCTCTTGTTACATTTTCTCGGAGCATATTCGGACAGCTACATTATCTTCCACTTTATCAATAAATTCCTTTTCCATGGCAAGCTCTCTATTTAGTAACTGGATGTGAATCAACACCTTTTTTATGATGAAAATGTCATGCAATCACAGTCAAAATAAAACAAGTCAGTACATTTCATACCAAGCTAGAATTCAAAGCAAGCAAGAAATAATAAATAGAGCACTTATTCAGGTGACCACTAGGGTTCAGTGTAGTTCTACCTAGGGTAAGCTTTTAGAGCTTATTATATGTAGTTTGGTTCTAAGGTAAGGGCACCCGAACTGGCAGATTCCTCGATCCTCACCCATTATAGGCTCGTATGGACCGAGTTCAGTTCAGGGGAATACATTTCCCTATGTTTGTACAGAGATGAAAATCTCACAAAGACATAGGTACGGATGTATCCTGAAAGTGATCCACTATCTTATACGGAGGTGAAGACCTCACGAAGGAATAGTTTCTCACTCCCACTTAAAAGGGTATAATCGACCGGTTATGCGATGTAATATGCAGAAAACATACAAAAAGAAAATTTTAAACCAATAAAATAGATATACTAGATCGCTATACAACCCGGGATATCAAAACATTAAGGATGAAATGCAATAAAGGGATCGTAAATTTAAACTAAATCATTAATTTTTGATAAAAAGACCAAAAGTAATCAACTCGTGGCTTGACTCTCTTATTTTTAGTCCCCAGTGGAGTCGCCAAGTTATCGAAACCATTTTTGAAATCAACTTTTTATTTGAAAAAAAATGAAAATAAAAATGGGAGTCGACACCAATCATTTTTATGAGGTGTGATCAGGTCACCTCATAATTTGATCGTTTCATAAACAGTTTTGATTTACTAAAACAATAATTTTGGTCTAAAAAATTCAGGAAAATGGGTTTGGGAGTCGGCTACGTACGAGGAAAGACTAGCACCCTCGTAACACCCAAAATTGGTACCTGATTGATTAATTAACGTCTTAGTGTCGAAAGTTGAAAACTTGGGAACAGTTTAAAATATGATCCCTCTTTGTATTAATGTTAATTTTACTTAAAAAATTCTTGAATAAATCAAAGTGAATATTAAAAACCCTCTCGTCTCGAGATAACTAAATGTCACATCCCGTAAGTTAGGACACGACACCTTGAATCTTTGAGAATAAGCTTGCCTTTTATTATTTTTTTGTATTTAAATCTCATGTATTTTAATTTTAAAAGGATATTCAGTCACTTAGGTTCAACGAGAAAAATCGAAACCCCGTAAGTTAGGGTACGACTTCTCGAATCTCCAAATACGGAATATTGCCTTATTTTGAATTTTTTTTTGAATAATAACAAGTGTAATATTTAAACGATGTGTATTTCTCTTATTCGGGGTATAATATAAAACCACCTATTATGGATAAATACGTTTAAACGCGATTTTTGACGTGATTTTAACGAAATGAGATAAAATGGTGATGTAGAAAACGGAACGATGATATACGAATGAAATGTCGCGCCAATAAATGACAATAATATAAATTACTAATAGAACATTTCAGAGTGCATATAATGGCAATAATCACATAATATATACTATTTTAACACTAATATGAACAATCAAAGAAAAATAAAATAAATAATAATGGTAATAATAATAATAATAATGACAAAATATGCACATGAAATGACAATACCAATTTTTAAATATAAATGAGACAAATAAATAAATAAATACATAAATGAATATTGAGGAAAATAGTTTATAAAATATTGAAAATAAAAGACCAAATTAATATGTAAATGAAATTTGAGTGCAATTTATAATTAACTACATAAATATATAATAATGGATGACAAAACAAAATAAACAAATAGATACCCAATAAAAAGAAAATAAGAGAAAAATTTTAAATAATAATAATAATAATAATAATAATAATAATAATAATAATAATAATATAGGCTAACAAATAAATACATAAGGAATTAAAATGAACAAAAGACCCGATTGTCACTCGAATCAAATTAACAGGATAAATTAAGATAAAATAAATAAATGGCGGACCAAAATGAAAAGCGCGAAAACCAGCGAGGACTAAATGGGCAAATAACCCGATCTTTTGGACACACGTCCCTTCTTCAGGAGATCAGCGAACCAAGGACCAAATTGAAAACACATAAAAAACAAGCGGTAAAATTTCAAAAAATTAAAAGAAAAGGATTTGGACCCAATTGTAAACCATTCGAAAAGTGGAAGGACTAGGGTTGAAATTATACCCTAGTCCAAAAACAAGTGGACCATGAGGCTTTGGGTCGGGACAGATGCGGGTTGGCTAAAACGACGTCGTTTGGAGGCTACTGGAACCAGCCTTAAACAGCGTCGTTTTAAATGGCCTATAAAAGCCATTTTTTTTAAAAAAAAAATCATTCTACACCCATTTTATTAAAAAAAATTCTGAGAAGCTCTCTTAGTTTCTCTCGTTCCCTCTGAGCCAGTCGTCGGGCCACCGTGGCGGTCACCGGTTGCCGAAAAGTCCAAAAGCCCCTTTTTTTACCCCTTTTTGACGGAAAAGCTTTCTCTTCTCAAAAACGTCAAAAAAAAAATAACAACACAACAAACACAAAAAAAATATCGATTCTCTTATAACCGTCGCGTTGTCCGTTCTAACGGACCTCAAACCAAACCCTGAAGGGTTCTGGGCTTTTGACGCAGGGGAGAATCTTTGATGCCGAAGGGAGACGAAGCGTCCCAAGTAAGTTCTTTTTTATTTTTTTATTTATTTTATAGATGTGTAATAGAATTTAAAAGATTTAAACTATATCTTTTTGTATTTGATTTTATGCATATTTCTTCTTTTTTTTTAAAAAAATAAATAAATGACAGATTTAAAAAAATGGCCTTTGAAGTTTTGATTTCTGTTTTTTTATTTTAATAACGTGTGTAAAAAAAATACATGGTCTGTTATGGCCTCTTTTATTGCCGAAGTTACAAGATTCCTTTTGTTTTTTTGCTTTTGTTTGCTACTGCTCTTTTGTTTTTTTCTTTGTTGTTCTCTACTGCTTTGCGTGTTTGTTTTGTTGCGTGTTCGTTCTTCTTTGCAGGTGACACTGGCAGCGGAGTGGTGTCAGTGGTGTCAGATCGCACGCGGAGAGGCGGCGCGGCACAGACATGCAGCTAGGGTTTCTTCTTCTTTTTTTTTTTTATTGAAAATAGTTCAGTTTTTGGGTCATTTGGGCCATTACGGTTTTCTTGTATTTGGGCTGTAATTTGGTAGTGTATTTGGGCATGATATGTAATTGGACTAGGACTTTATTTTATTTTATTTTATTTGGTTGTTGTTTAAGGCCTGGGCAAAATTGTCCCACTACAACAAGCTTATGAAAGTTCAATTTTGTTCCGAGGTCGAATCAGGACTAAATTGTAAAATTTTCAAAAATGGGTATCGCGATATCCAATGCTTGGTATCAGGATATTGGAGACAGTATCCAAACTTCCCAACCTAAAAACCAATTTTCATAGATTTCAAAAGTGGGTATCGCAATACCCAAGGCTTAGTATCGCGATACCGAAGATAGACTACTATGTCATTGATTTTGGAAAAACCGTACATTTCCAAAACTGTCAAAATAAATACATTTTCCTTCAAACATTCAAGCACACATAACATTTAACTATTATAGACAAGATTTTAGCACCAAACAAGCATTTCCAAAACATTAACTGATCTAACTTACAACCTTAACAATTATAACTGAAGCAATTCATTCAACACCTAAGCATTCTTGTCTATAACAACTAAAATCATCAACATTACCTAATGAATTTTAGTTAATTCATTCATACCAATACTCAAATCATAAACAGTTAACACTTATAGCCATTTTAACCATTCATTTAACCAAGCTATACCATAGCAACCACATATGAGTTTAGTTACCAATTTGATATCATACATCATTAGCATCTAACATAGTTTATACCTAAATGACCTTACTCGATACATGCCATTGACTAAACAAAGTAAAATTTCACCAACATCAATCTATTCAACATGCATTAATCAGGCACCAAAACATATCATCAACTTATTAAATCACAAGCTAAAATTCCATACTTTCAAGCCTTTCAAATCAAGATTCAACCACACCATTTTTATGTTCAATTCCTACAATTTGCAATATCAATTGAACCATTCAAACACCATCTCATATATATATATATATATATATATATATATACCTTCTAACAATTACAAAAACACTTTGAGCATTCTATATCAATCACCTTCAAGCATAGTTACTAATTGTCTTCATTGACAATGTGTATATATATATATATCTCTTTAGTGAAAACAACTATATATATTTACAAGCTTACAACATAGTTTGAATAAAAAGACTCAACTTAGGTACATGTTCTATTATATACGATCACAATGTATACCCAATTTACCCTATAGCCAAATTGCATTGGTAGAATCCTCTTAATCTGACTCAGATTCTTAGAACGAATACTCAGATTAGTCAAGCTGTATCTCAACTGGCACCGTAGTGTACTATCAATTATCTCGAAATATAAACCTGTACATTTAATAGAGTAACCAACTTCTAACTACATCACATAATTCAATTCATATCCCATCATTCTCATTTCAACATTAATTCATCAATTTATCACATAACATAACATAACATACTTTAACTCAATTTCTATTAATACATTACCTTAATACTATATAATAAAATATATCATGAATATGCTTTAAGTATAATTAATTTCGGGTTATAGAAATACAAATCGAAAGCTTGCGTCACTCGTCATCACTTTCGCCTTTTCTTTCGCTTTTGACAATCTTGCATCAATTTTAGCTACAAATAATAATTCAATAATGATATAATATCAAAATTTAGCCAAATCATATTCAATTACAAGGTCATACATATTTTGCAAATTATTCAATTTATCCTCTATCTCAATAATCAGTCAAATTCATACCAATATGATTTGATTAGTCGTAATCAAATATCAATTAATTGAATACCCCAAATTGAAATTCATCATATTCAATTTATCAGTCAATTTATTATTTCTTTACGATTTAGTCCATATCTCATTTTTGTATCGAATTGTAAACAATTCAAATTGCTACCAAACATAATCAAGTTCATAATTCAACTATACAAAAATTTAAATATAATCATACCATATGAACTTACCTGGTTAAATAAAAAAACAAGTTGAAACTATAATGACTATTCAACAATTTTGTCTTTTTTCCGATTATTTTTTATTTAGTCCAATTTTCAATCCATACAATTATTCAATTCAATTTATCAATTCCACACATCTTATATCATCCTATCATATGCATATATAAGTTAAATTTCATTATCCAGATGCCTCTAAAATTTTGAATTTTATTTAATTTAGTCCTTAAAACCGAATTTGCCATAACTTTCAAATTTGAGCTATGATTTTGAAACCGACCTCAATTAAATCCTTATACAGCCCTCTATTATCAATAATTATATAAATATTACACCAATTTTGAAATTTATACACTTTAGCCCTTATGTTCAAAAATTAATAATTAAAATTAAATTGAAAATTTAGGCATGAACCCGAATAAACCAAAATAAAGTAGTTTAAATTCTTGTTGCAGTGAAGCAGCTATTAACATATATAAATGCTAAATCCTTGTAATATCAGCCACAAATTCCTGTATATTCTTGTCAGAGCTTCCACCTTCATCCACAGCATCTTTGGCTAAGTTCTTCCATTTCTCAGAATTCCTTTTGATATCCAAGCTTTTCTCTCCTTCCATGATTTCCCTTACACACCTCTCGATCTCCTCCTTTCTCATCATCGCTTTCTCATCCTTTTTAACTCTGATTCCCACTTTCCAAACATCAGCCACAAACTTCGCATTAGTAGGCTGATCCGTCCATTGGGGCATCGCAATCATTGGCACCCCTAAGCTCAACGCCTCAAGCGTGGAGTTCCAGCCACAGTGAGTCATGAAACAACCCACTGCCCTGTGCGCTAGAACATCCAACTGTGGACTCCATGAAACTACCAGCCCTTTCTCTGCTGTTTCTTCCATGAAGTTGCTTGGGAGTTTGTTTTGTTCCGTTTCTCTCACTACCCACAGGAAGTTTTTGTTGGTTAATTTCAGACCCATTGCTAGTTCCACCATTTGCTCCTCTGTAAGACCGGCTATGCTTCCAAATGATACGTAGACGACCGAGCTAGCTTCTTTTGAGTTTAACCAGTTGAGACAAAGGCCGGTGTCGGGTTTGAAGAGGTGGAGGCCATAATCATTGTCATCTTCCAATCGTTTGTCTAGGTACATGGATGGGATTGTGGGGCCAACTGTCTTGATTGGCCATTTGCTTCTCATCCACTTGATTATCTGCAAGAAATCAGCAAAATGCATGGCATCTGTGTCAGAAACAAGGGTTTTATCACTAACAACATACCAGCTGCTCCATTTTGCTCTTTCCTTATTTTCTCTTGTTTCTGCAATTCCCTGTTTCTCACTCTCCAAAAAGGGCAATATTTGAGACAAGGATCCTTCTCACAGTAGCATTAACCGACAAAAGGAATAACAATCATCTCCTTTTGTTTATGAAAAGTAGCCTTGTTTTACATATAGGATTAAAGCTAACTTTGATTTGATTTGTTATTCCCTGTGTTGTAGGTAATTTACCTAGTGGAGGTTCAAATATTTGATAGCTAATAATTTTTTTTAATTTTAAAAATATCATTTTTAGTTATTTTCATATGTTTTACCACTGCACTATCGTTGAACTTGCTCTATCCCATAAATTGTAAAAAAAATTTACAGAGTTAGATAAATTATATATTTGAACATGGGCAACACAAAATATGACCAAAAAAAATTACGACATAGGAATTGGGATAATGTTGAAAGAGACAAGTTCAATGAGCGGTAGGTTTTGTATGCAACAAAAAGAAGAAACAATAGCCTCAAAGGCCATCCAATGATAAAATAGAGAAATATTGATGTAGAAGATAAAAAAAGGGAGCTAACCTCATGTTCCAGCTTATCGTAAGTGTTGCAGAAGACCCAGTCGGCTTCCTGAAAATTTGAGAACTGGCTTCTGATAAGCTTCCACAGAGACGGATACGACCCTGAGTTATCACTAACAAATGATGGTAAATCACTCATCCCTAGCTCCGGCATTGACGGCAACGAAACTACAACATTTCCCATGTTCTCATCTTCCAATGGCAGCCTCAAACTCCCCTCTTTCAAATGAATAAAAATGGCGTTCACCGCCCAACACTGAGTGAAAAACGAAGCTCCTTGCAAACCAAACTGTTTAGCCACATCCAACGCCCACGTCATACCAGAGTCGTAAACCAGGACTTTAGCTCCATGTTGAGAGCAATTCTGGTACTCCTCGATGAACTGGGCTAGCCTTTTTGGGATTACTGATTCGTAGAGCTCAAGATATTCGTCAACGTTGGCGACTGCGTCGCCCTCATGGAAATCGATGGAGTGGAAGTTGATGGAGGAGGCAGAGGGTTGCATGGTTTTGGAAGTGGAGATTAGGGTGACCCTTAGGCCTTTTGAGGCTAAGCGTTTGGAGAATTGAAGCATTGGGTTTATGTGCCCTTGAATTGGGAAAGGGAAAACCAGGACATGGGTTTCTTTATGTTTCTGCTCCATTGACTCTTCTCAAAGCTTCTCAGGCCAACACTCTCAACTCTCTGTTATTTTTAATGTCACACCTCCCCAGTCATGTATGTATATCGTATTTGTATGGAGAGAAAATTGATGACAGAGTTTCATCACTAAATAAAAATTTTGACTACTATTTGAAAGGATGTAATAATAATAATTTTAATTGAGATAAAGATTCAATCTATTATATTTGTATAATATTACATCATTATATAATATAAAATTTTAATATGAAAAAATATTAGGTACATTTTAAATCCCATAAGCAGCTCAGAGGTGTCTTATATGAAAGTAAATTATTAATATATATTAAAAAAGAACATACATACTAATTTTTTAAGTATACTTGTGAAATAAATACTTACACTTTTAATATATGGGTAAAAGAGGGAATCTTTTATTAGAGGTTCTTATAGTAAATTTATTTTAAAAATTTTAAATTAAATTAATAATTTTTAAAAATTTAAAAATATATAATAATAATTTTGTTTATTTAACCTTAATTAAGAAATTCAGGTCTTTATTTGCTCCATTTTATTCACCTCTCCCTATTATATAAAATTTAAGCCATTTATTAATTTGGTGTTATTCTTAATCAATTAACAACTCAATTATAAAATAAAAAATATTTTAAAAATAAATTATAATTAATAATATTATGACAACACTTTTATTTTTTCATACTTTTATATTATTTTTAAATAAAAAAATTAAAAATTACAAATCTTAGAATCAAAGGCATGTTCAGTAGTATTAAAATATAAATTTATTATCAATTCCACTTATATATATTATTTAATAAATTTTAAAATAAAAATATTTTTAACATGAAATATTTCATTTCATTCATATTATGGGTGTGATAAAATATAATATATTTTAATCATGTTTACATCATATAATTTGTATAGAATATTAAAGAGATTTTAACAATGTTAGTAAAAGTTAAGCCCTAAAATTTTGATATCCTAGATTCAATTTACTATGCGTAAATTATGTGTGGATTGTCTTTAGATTTATTCCAACTTAAATATTACTATGTGTGGGGTATTCTTTGGTAATGTTTTTTAAACCAAACTGATGGTTGAATTGGTCAAGTCGTCGGTTCGCTAGTCTTATCGGTTCAACTAAATCGATTAAAAAATTATTAAAAAAATTTAGTTCAACTGTCGATTCAATTGATTTTTTGTTTGATTCAACCAATTCTTACTGGTTCCCAATCTAACTGGTCCACTTTCCTGACTGGTCCAATTGATCCTAATTATTAGTCTAATTATATTCTATAGTGCTCGACTCTGATAGTCTAATGTTTGTGATTGTAACTTTATTTATAACTAAAAAAATTATATAGTTTCCAAAGGCCAAATTTTATTATTAGTTTAGATTTAGTCATTTTAACTTTAATTTAATTATTTTTAATTTTTACATTTTTCAAAATTTGAAAGTTTAGTCCTAATTAGATGATAATTGTTAAATTTTATTTTTCCCATGATTTTATATGACGAATATATTATTAAATGTTTAATATAATGTCAACTTGTTATATTCAGATAATACTCATAAAAAATCATGTCATTTCAATTAAAGAATTTAACAAATATCATTTGAGTTAAAGACTAAAACTTTAAAATCAAAAAAAAAATATAGAGAGTAAAAATGATAATATTGGAGAATAAAGCCCAAATCATTTTAATCTAGCAAAAAAGTCTAGATAATGCCAAAAGAAAAAGAAAATTATTTTATGAACTATTTTTACCATATTATCTATTATCCCGCTCAATTAAAAGAAGACACGATGTCTTTTATTTAAAAGTTTAATTCAAATGTAAATATAATATAAAAAAATTGATATATTCTTTTTTAATTGTACGGGATCATAAATAATACGATGAAAAAAATTTATAAAATAATGTTAAAATGAGAGAGAGGAAAGAGATATGCTGCTGCCGAAAGATGGCATCAAGGTTATTTTTCCCCCTGGAAAACATTCAAAATATTTAATTAAAAAAACATGCGTGACGCATTTGTTGTTGACTGTGCATGATGCATTGAATCAAATACAAATAGTCAAGTGCAAATATTTTAAAAAATAGCTAGTAGCTACCTTTTCTTCTGCATTATTATGGTTCCTTTTATCTTAATCTCGTAATCTTGTTTTTACTTAAATAATTAATATGTATCAAATCAACTGGGACACGACTCAGGAATCCAGGACCGATTCATAACATATATTTATTTTAACACCAAATTGTTGACAAATTGGACTTAATCACTTAGCCTTCTTGGCTTGTGATTTGATATTTACTTTATCTAATACTATATATTAAATTTTTAAATAAATTGATATTACAAGTTGAGTAATAATTCAAATATTATTGTTTTATAAAATAACTTATATTATTTTAAAAACGTTTTTATCTTTTATATTTTCTGTATAAAAAATAAAAATATGCATAATTAACTCGTAATATTAATTTTTATATCTCTTTTATATAAAGTAGATAACTATAATTTTTTTAGCATCTCTACTTTACGATTATAACTAAAAATTTATTTGTTTTTAATGTTACCTTTCATCTATACATAACTATACCGTGATGTTCCTATAAAAAAAAAACTATACCATGATCTAATTATTAATTAATCCAATTGAATACAAAGAAAATTTATATGTCATCGGTAATATCTAAACTTGATCATGAGTCAGATTATCTGTCTAGACTTGAAAGCTCACTCAAAAAGTAGGAGGTTTGAGCAAGAAAATAAGCTCGAAAAATGGATTTGAACAAAAAATAAGGCCCATTTAGAAAACAAGTCGAGCCTTGGGCAATACTAATTTAGCTTGGGTCTGGCTCGAATTTGGAAAAAAAGAAGAAGCTATGATGTTGTTTGTTGTTGTTTACTACTATTATGTTTTGCTACATTTTACTATTATATTACTACTATTTTGTTATTGTTTGGATATTTTATAATCTTGTTTTATTATTAAATTTACTACTATTTTAGAGACATTTGCTTGTTAAGTTACAACTATGTTAGTGTTATTTAAGTATAAATACTTTTTTATATGTATTTTCAATTTGTTGAGAAACCTTTAATTTTTTAGTCTATTTGATGTATTATATTTTTAAATTTATTTTTATATAAAAAATATAAAAAAATTAATACAGGTGGGCAGAGCTCGAGGTTTAGCATTTTTTATCCGATCTGGATTTGGATAAAATTTTAAATTCATTTTTTAGGTCGAACTGGGCCCAAACTTAGAAAGTGAACCTGATTTTTTTGCACTGATTCAACCTATGATCAACTCTAGTGATACTACTTTTGTTTCGTAGCAACGAATATAGTATTGATAAGGATGCCATCTTCCAAAAAAATAAGTAAATTATGGTATAATAAATATATCATAGAAAATATTCATATAACAAATTTATTAAAAATTGATATAAAAATTAAATATAGCTTTTTGAAAGATATAAGGATTTATTTGACCTTTCAACTTTTCAAAAAAAGTTATTTTAATTTTTCATTTATTTATTTTTAAATCTTGAACTTGTGCTTTTTGTCAAATCATCTCAAAATAGATGAAAAATTAACATCTATTAGCTTTACTAACGTGACAACCATCTGGTAGCCCACGTGTATGCCATGTTAGTAATTAATTATTTTTAAATTTAAAAAATAATTTTTTTTTATTTTTAAAATTTAAATAATTATTATAATCTTTTTAAATGTTTAAATAATTCTTAATACTTTTTTTATTTTTTAAAAAATTTAATTAATTACTTACATGACATACACGTGGATTGCAACGTGTATGCCACATTAGCAAAGTTAACAAATATTAAAATTTCCATTCATGTTGGGTTATTTGACAAAAAAGTAAAAATTTAAGGTTAAAAGAGACAAAAAATTAAATGGAGGGTTATAATGCGTTTTTTTTTTTTTTTTTTTTAACCTTGGAGGGTCAAATAAATTATTATGTCTTTTTGAAATGGTAGAGTTAGGTTAGTGAAAAGTATGATGATTTGAGTTTGAATTTGTTTATTCCCATAATGTTTATATATTTTTTTAGATTTATCAAAATATAAAGAGATATAAATACTCCCACAATAGTATTTTTTTTTTTTTTTTACTTTGTAGAAGAAAGGAACTTTTGGTAATTTCCTAATTGAGTTGGGATTCCCAAAATAATACTTTTTACTTTGTAGTAGATGTAACCCCCTAAATCTGGCCTAGACGTTAAGATTGAATTTGGGAGATTACATCGACCATCGAAATGGCCTAGTGACTATTACAGTTTATAAAACCGTTGTTTAAAGCATTTGCTTGATTTTGTGAAGAAAAACTTAGCATGTTATCTTCATTTTACTAAAAGATATAATTTTCCCAAAAATATTGGAATTTAGAGTTTACTTAGTAAAAGTTGATTTCCGCTTTTTATATGTTTTTCAAATCTCATTTACATAAAAATGCAATGAAAAAGTGATGTTCAATCCTAGTTTTAATGAAAACCAGAAATTCATGTATAACACTCTTAACTCGTCTTCGTCACCGGATTAAGGTTATGGAGTATTACCATGAAATTCCAAACAATAAATATCAAAATATATCTAGAATGTCATTCAATAGTAATTAATGAAAACTCATTAAAAACCCACCAAAAATATGTGTTTGGACCTTAAATTGGGCCTTCGAGGCCCTAAAAATAGTTTAGAAACAATCCAGAACTAAATCAAAACAAATCAAAAAATTTGGGAAAAAGTTGAAGAAATTTGAAAACAAAGGTCACACGGCCTTATGGCCAGACTATGTGACATAGCTCAGGCCGTGTAACAATTGAACAAAGGGACACACGGCCATGTCCCAGCCCGTGTCTCTACCAGTGTAACTCATTGAGTTGGGCTACACAATTGTGTTGCAAGTCGTGTGCCAGACTGTGTAACTCTCTGACTTGCGACACATGACCGTGTCGCAAGCCGTGTGCTAGGCCGTGTAACACACTAACTTGGTACACACAACCATGTAGCCAGGCCGTGTGACAGCCCTGTGTGTCACACAGTCGTGTGACGGCTCATGTCTCATGCCGTGTGCTCCAAAATTTAACATTAAAATTAAGCCATTTTAAGACCAAACCATACCTATTCAACCACTCCATTTATGCATACATTCAATAGACCTAAGCATCATTCCAACACATCAAAACATACCAAT
Source organism: Gossypium anomalum (assembly GCA_025698475.1). Classification (NCBI taxonomy): domain Eukaryota; kingdom Viridiplantae; phylum Streptophyta; class Magnoliopsida; order Malvales; family Malvaceae; genus Gossypium; species Gossypium anomalum. The sequence goes on along the minus strand of CM046965.1, from coordinate 73,305,390 downwards.
TCAATCAACCTATTTCATCTAACAATTTGCCATTCAAAGACACCACATTTATACCAAACATTTAGTCTTAAAAATAATCAAAAGACCTCTTTTATAAGTCATTATACAATAAAGCATTACATTATAATTATAACCACTTCATTCAACAACTTCATATCAAGGAGTTCATCTATGCATTATAAATCTATACTTGTTTCCTCAATACAAAACATACCCTAAGCAAAACACAAATCTCACTCATGAACTACATCAGTCAACATTTATAAACCACATATTTATCTATATATATATGCCACTACCCAAATAGATACAAGAACTACCAACTTAGATGTATAGTGTGAGCTGGTTGGTTGATCCTTCCAAAAAGTCAGCAATGATTATCTACAAAACAACCTACAAAAATCTGTAAGCTTATCTACAAAATAACCCATAAAAATCTGTAAGCTTACTTAACTTAGTAAGAAAATAGTATAACATTTAATCTAAATATAATTAGACACAGTTCATATATTATTTGATTTCTAAAAGTTTCAATAACATAAATGATGAAATGTTGAGACGATATAATGTTCTCAAAGGTACCATAGTATAATCAGGAGTATGTCATATGCATTCAGGGATACCGAAGTATAAATAGGGGCATGTATGTACATTCACACAATAATTATATATATTAACCAAAGAACAATAATATAAAGTACAAGTAAAATTCCATTTACGTATTGAAATACTATGAACTTACCTCTAAAGCAGTTTTGATTTAAGCACAGGGACTACTTCTGTAATGACCCAAAATTCACGGGCATCAGAAAAGTTCATTAACGGGTCTCCGTCTTAGTAAATTGAGTTCGAAAAACAATTGTTAGAAATATTTATGAGTTTAGCGATGTGTTAAATTAAGTTTAAATTAGGTGAATTTAGCTTAATTTAGGGTAATTAGTAAAAAAGGACTAAATTGAATAACGGTTAAAAGTCTAATTATAGATTAATAGGAAATAATAAGGACCAAATAGGCAATTAAGCCTATATGAGAAGATGAGGCGGCAAAGTAGAGTAAAAATCTAGGATTTTTTTTTATGATAATATACAAATATTTTGACAAGTGGGTGGTAAAAAAATAAAATAATAATAAATAAATTATTATAATATATTATTAGTAACTAAAATAATAAAAGAAATAGAATAAAGAAAAGAAACAAAAGAATAGAGAAAAGAGATCAGAAAGCATTCGAACAGGGGAAGGAAAGAAGAAAAAGAGAGAAAAAAGGGGAAATAGGGTTTTTGAAGCTTGAAGTTTAATTGGTAAGCTCAATCAAGTCCTTTTCTCTTAATTTTGATGTTTTAGAAACTTTAGAACAAAGTTTTGATGAAGTTAAATTGATATATTGTAAGATAGTTGATTATAAGACATTGTTCTTGTTGAACAAAAAGATGAATTAAGGGCTAAATTGATAGAAATTCAAGTTAGAAATGAAACAAGGATTGAATTGTAAAGTGATTCATAAGTTTTATGCTTTAAGGACTAAATTGAAAGAATTTTGAAATTATGGTTTTATGATGAAAAATAGATAATTATGTCTAAGTTTGGTTAAAAATTGAGTAGAAATAAAGTATGAATTAAGATAGAAAAGTAAGTGAATTTAGTTAGGATCAAATTGAAATTAAAAGTAGAAAATCAATATTTTGCACTAAGACTATTTTGGATAGCAGCAGTAGTCTAAGTTTGAAAAATCACCAAAATTTGTAGAAATTGAATTAGAGAATGAATAAAATATGGAATTAAATCTTATTGAGTCTAGTTTCTTATAAAAGAAACGGTATAAGCAATTGAATTGTAAATTATGAGATATAATGAATTTTGTGAGACAAGGTCAGAACTGTTGACAGCAGAACAGGGGCAACTTTAAAGAATAAAATGTCCTCATTGGCTAAACCAAAAATTCTAAAAATTTTATGGTAAGAAGATATATGAGTCTAGTTTCAAGAAAAATTAACGGATCTTAAATTGGAATTTCTTAGCTTAAGATATAAATGATTTAGTAACAGTGACTCAAGTAGACAGTTTTGAATGAACATATAAGTAAATAGTAGAATTATATGTACAAAATGGTTAAAATTGCATGTTTAGGCTCATGGATTAAATTAAATTGTGTTGTATTGATGGTTATAAATTATTATTATTTTCGTAGTTAACAAAGAACTGAAGACATCGGCGCACAAAGGAAAGGAGAAAACGACCGAGGATTAAAACGAGAAACTCACGGTTTGTATTACTATAATTGAAATTTCTTTTTATTAAATGTTTTATATAAATAGTATTGATATTGAGTTGAATAAGAATTGAATTGAATGGTGAATGTGTATGCATAATTGAATTGTAAATTGATTTGAATGTGAAAATTTTGATTGAAAAATAATCTTAGATTGGAAATGAAAGTGAATTGAGAATTGAAATACCCTATTAACTAGTCGGGCTAAGTCAGATATAATTGGCATGCCATAGGATCTGGAAGTGTACGGATTTGCGGCATTATCGATCGGGCACTTTATGTGTCATATTTCGGGCACCTCGTGTGTCGTGTCGTGCACCTCGTGTGTCGTTTTAGGCACTTTATGTGTCGTATACTGATCAGGTACTATGTACCGTTTTAGGCACAATGTGCCGTACTGGTGTGTTTGGGTTGGAATCCGTGTATCCGTCAAAGTCCGGGTTTGTTAATAGGGTGAACATCTAAAGTGAGAATAAAAAAAATAAATTGATTGATTATGTTATTGAAATATTGAAAGAAATGAGAAAGTTGGGTTATGGATTGAAATTGAGATTGTAAATGGAAGGCATGAACTTAATGTTCATGTAGTGATTGAAATTGTTACATGTGATGTGTGATGGAAATTGAAGAATAGTTAAAGAAATTTTATTGATATTATTAATTAATGAAAGTTTGAGAACGAATTGATATTTGAGAAATTAAATAGCTACATGTTTAGTAATTGTGATTCTTTATTGCTATTAGAATTTGAATTATGGTAATACCACTGAGTATGCAATACTCAGCGTGCGGTTGTTTCCGTGCGCGCAGTTAATAGAAGTCTAGTGTCCTGTGCACAAAGATCTCGAACGATCCCGACTCAAAGAAATTTACGGTGACGTTTTCTCTCTTAATTGAAAGTGGCATGTACTAGGTGTTGTATAGTTTATATAAATATGCTTATAATGTTGGTTGTAAGAATGTTATATCATATTTTGTTACTAGTTTAATACAATAGTAAAGATTATATTATATAATTTGGTATTTAGTTAGAATGAAAAATGAATGAAGTGATTAGTTAATTCTTGATTAATATCATGAATGTTTAGTTATTAAATGATTATGTTAATGAATTGGTTATGATATTTGTATATTTAGGTTTAATTGTTTTTGACTATGACATTGGTTTGAATTAGTTGGTTGTTTTAGTTTGAATTTGCAGGAGGTTTAGGTAAAAATAAGCAGAAATGCTGCCGAAATTTTTATTAAAAAAAAATTTAGAATACTCGAACAAGTCCTGTTCTACTTTTAATACATGTTTGAACTTCGAGAGTTCAAGATAGGGACTTAATTATTATATTATACTATGAGAGTTATATTAATTGTAAATTATTCGTAAGTTGTCTGATATGTCGGGTAATGCCTCATAACCTCGTTCCGGTAACGGTTTGGGGTTAGGGGGTGTTACAATTGTTGGTATCAGAGCTATCAGGTTTAGCTGATTCTCGGGCTAAATCAGGCTCAAAATTGAGTCTAAAAATACATGCCACTTTTGAGTCAAAACTGAGTCGGGATTTTTGGATGCTGACCTATTTGTTTGTTTCTGTTTTATAGATTAAAGATGTCAGATGAAAGAATAGAAGCTACCGATCAGGAAATGTATACTCGTGATGAAGAGTTGTATGGATTAGATGAAACCGAGTCGGTAACACCTAACATAAATCTGTAAGAAATCAACCACCTAGAGTTGATAGAAGAAATGATAGAGATGATTCTGATATATTTAGAAAAATTGCCGATGTATTACAAAGAGTAGCTGAAACTCGTTCTGCTACGACTTGATTCAATTCAAAGACGGGCCCGATAAAAGAATTGAGAAAGTATGGTGCCACGGAATTTATGGAATTCGAAAGGAGTCGATCCATCTGCACAATGAAAATTGGATGGAGTCGACTAAAAGAATTTTACAACAATTAGATTGTACCTCCCGAGAGTGTTTGATTTGTCTTTGTATCGTTGCTACAAGGAGAAGCTTACTTATGGTGGGAATCAGTAGTTTGACATTTACCAGAGAATCAGTAACTTGGGATTTATTTCAAAAGAGTTTCAAAAGAAATATATCGGAGAAATGTATATCAAAGACAAGAAACAAGAGTTTTTGACGTTACAACAGGTGGTGACATGTCGAGTAATAGATTATGAGAGGGAATTCTCGAGACTCAAAGCAGATATGCCTCGAGTTTATTCCAACCGGTTTGATAGCCAGTAAGAGATTTTTACGAGGTCTGCGAGATGAGATCAAATTACAGTTGGTATCTCAACGTATTACTGAAATGGTAGACTTGATTGAACGAGCTAAAATGGTAGAGCAAGTGTTGGGCTTCAATAAAAAGACTGAAAGTGATCGAACAGCTGGGAAGCGTACGGGAACTAGTAGTTCGAATCCAAAGTCGAAAAGACCAAAGGAATCTCAGGGTGGTTGGAGATTTAGTTTTAGATCAGATAGAGGTGGAAGAAGCCGGGGAAAACAGCCGACGGTATCTACTAGTAGTATACGAGGTCCACCTCGAGATATAGACATTCCAGAATGTGGACATTGTGGAAAAAAAACATTTGGGTGAATGCTGGAAAGTGACCGGAGGTTGTTTCCGTTGTGGGTCGACGGAGCATTTTGTTAAAGATTGTCCGAAGAATAAAAATGATACTCCTGTCACATCACAGAGATCAGTATCTACCACTCGAAGTAGAGGTTTGGGCAGAGGCAGTTCTGTGTCTAGAGGTGGAGGCGTTAGAAGAAACAATGATATAGTTACACAACAGTCAGAGGCCAGAGCGCCAGCCAGAGCATACGTAGTCCGGACTCGTGAGGAGGGTGATGCACATGATGTTGTTACAGGTATATTTCTATTGTATTCTGAGCCTATTTATGCTTTAATTGATCCGGGTTCGTCACATTCATATATAAACTCAAAACTAGTCGAATCAGGAAAATTAGAATATGAAATGGCTAGAGTTTCTATGGAAGTGTCTAGCCCTTTGGGACAAACAGTGTTAGTAGATAGAGTATGTCGGAGGTGCCCGTTAATAATATATGATAAAACGTTTCCTGTGGATTTGTTGATCATGCCTTTTGGTGATTTTGATATAATATTGGGTATGGATTGGTTATCCGAATATGGGGTAATTTTGGATTGTTACAAAAAGAGGTTCAGTATTCAGACAGAGGATGGGGACAGAGTTGAAGTATGCGACATCCGTGCCAGTAGTCCGACAAGCATCATTTTGATGATAAAAGCTAATAAATTACTGCAACGGGGTTGTTCAGCATATTTGGCATATGTTATTAATTCTAATTCAGTTGGAAGTCAGTGTAGTCAGATTAGGACTGTATGCGAGTTTCCAGATGTATTTCCAGAAGAATTACCAGGCTTACCACCTGACAGAGAGGTTGAATTTGCTATTGAAGTGTATCCGGGTACAGCACCAATCTCTATACCTCTGTATAGAATGTCGCCTACTGAGTTGAAAGAGTTGAAGGTGCAATTACAAGATTTACTAGATCGTGGATTTATTAGACCAAGCATTTCACCCTGGGGAGCTCCAGTATTGTTTGTTAAAAAGAAAGATGGCTTTATGCGACTTTGTATTGATTACCTACAGTTGAACAAGGTAACAATTAAAAATAAGTACCCGTTGCCTCGCATTGATGATTTATTTGATCAGTTGAGAGGAGCTTCTGTGTTTTCGAAGATTGACTTAAGGTCGGGTTATTATCAGTTGAAGGTAAAAGAAAATGATGTACCGAAAACAGCTTTTCGTATGAGGTATGACCATTATGAGTTCTTGGTAATGCCATTTGGGTTAACTAATGCCCCAGCTGCTTTTATGGATTTGATGAACCGCATTTTTCAGCTGTATTTAGATTAGTTTGTGGTGATTTTTATTGATGATATATTGGTATATTCGAAGACGTATAGCGAACATGATCAAAGCATCTTCGAATAGTTTTACAGATTTTACGAGAGAAACAGTTGTATGGAAAGCTCAGTAAATGTGAATTCTGGTTATCAGAGGTTGTATTTCTGGGACATGTAGTATCTGCAGACGGAATTCGGGCTGATCCAAAGAAAATTGAAGCGATTGTCCAATGGAAACCACCCAAGAATGTATCAGAGGTACACAGTTTTCTCGGTCTAGCCGGGTATTACAGGAGGTTTGTAAATGGATTCTCAAAGATAGCACTACCAATGACTAAACTACTGCAGAAGAATGTTCCTTTTATCTGGGATGATCAGTGCCAGAAGAGTTTTGAGACTTTGAAACAAATGTTGACAGAGGCACCGGTATTAACATTACCAGAGTCGGGGAAAGATTTTGTCGTGTATAGTGATGCTTCTCTGAGCGGTCTGGGTTGTGTATGGATGCAAGATGGGAAGGTTGTAGCTTATGCATCTCGACAGTTAAAACCATATGAACGTAATTACCCGACGCACGATTTGGAGCTAGCTGCAGTAATTTTTACTTTAAAGATTTGGAGGCATTACCTATATGGTGAAAAATGCTACATTTACACAGATCATAAAAGTCTTAAATATCTTACATCGCGAGAAGGAGTTGAATTTAAGACAAAGACGGTGGATCAAACTTCTAAAAGATTATGATTGTGTTATAGACTATCATCCTGAAAAGCAAATGTGGTAGCGGATGCATTGAGTAGAAAAGTCATGATTGAATTACGGGCAATGTTTGCTCGGCTCGATTAATGATGATGGGAGCTTGTTAGCCGAGTTAAGGGTTAAGCCGATGATATTTGATCGATTAGAGCAAATTTCTCGATGAAAGATGATAGATTATTGAAGAAAAGAGAAATGGTTTAGAATGGTACAACCGAGAGTTTTAGTATTGACGAGCATGATTGTTTGAGGTTTCAAAACCGGGTTTGTGTTCTAGCTACTTACGAACTAAAAGAGTTAATTCTCAGAGAAGCACATGATTGTGCTTTTGCTTTGCACCTGGAGGAACGAAGATGTATCGTGATCTACAAGAATTATATTGGTGGCCAGGAATGAAGAAAGATATAGTTGAATTTGTAGGTAAATGTTTGACATGTCAACGGGTAAAAGCAGAACATCAAGTACCGACAGGTCTACTTCAGCCTATTAGTATTCCTGAGTGGAAATGGGATTGTATTACTATGGATTTTGTTACTGGGATTACCGATATCGGCAAGCAAAAAGAATGCTATCCGGGTAATCGTTGATCGAAACTTACAAAGTCGACTCATTTCATAGCGATTAGAAACGATCGTCGTTCTGAAACTTTCTTGAGATTTATATTCGGGAAATTGTAATTCTGACCGGGATCCACGATTTACTTTTAGATTTTAGAGGCAGTTACACGATTCTCTGGAAACTCGGCTCAATTTTAGTATAGCTTTCCATCCACAAACAGATGGACAATCAGAGCGGGTAATTCAAATTTTAGAAGATATGCTTCGAGCTTGTATCATCGATTTTGAATCAGGTTGGGAACGATATTTGCCATTAGCAGAATTTGTTTATAACAATAGTTTCCAATCTAGTATTGAAATGGCTCCGTATGAAGCATTATATGGTCGAAGGTGTCGATCACCTATATGTTGGACATGAATTGAATGAAAGAAAAATGATTGGGCGAAATTGATTCAAGAAACAGAAAGAACGGTTAAGAAGATTAAAGATGATTGAGAGTAGCCTTTGATAGGCGTAAATCATATATGCACACAAACGGCGAGACATTGAATATTCTCACATGATAAAGTATTCCTCAAAGTATCACCTTGGAAGAAAGTTTTGAGATTTGGCCGAAAGGGTAAGTTAAGTCCATGTTTTATTGGGCCGTATGAAATTGTGGAAAGAATTGGGCCTGTTGCCTACCGATTAGCTTTACCTCCAGAATTACAGAAAATTCATGATGTTTTTCATGTTTTGATGCTTCGGAGATATAGATCAGATCCTTCTCATGTTATTCCTACTGAAAATATTGAAATTCGGTCTGATTTGACTTATGAAGAAGAACCGGTTCAAAAATTGGCTCGAGAAGTAAAAGAGTTGAGAAATAAACGGGTTCCTCTAGTAAAAGTGTTATGGAGTCGTCATAGTATGGAAGAAGCGACTTGGGAACCGGAAGAAACGATGAGAGCACAATATCCTCATCTATTTTCAGGTAAATTTCGAGGACGAAATTTATTAAGGGGGGGAGAAATGTAATGACCCAAAATTCAAGGGCATCAGAAAAGTTCATTAACAGGTCTCCGTCTTAGTAAATTGAGTTCGAAAAACAATTGTTAGAAATATTTATGAGTTTAGCGATGTGTTAAATTAAGTTTAAATTAGGTGAATTTAGCTTAATTTAGGGTAATTAGTAAAAAAGGACTAAATTGAATAAGGGTTAAAAGTCTAATTATAGATTAATAGGAAATAATAAGGACCAAATAGGCAATTAAGCCTATATGAGAAGATGAGGCGGCAAAGTAGAGTAAAAATCTAGGATTTTTTTTTTATGATAATATACAAATATTTTGACAAGTGGGTGGTAAAAAAAATAAAATAATAATAAATAAATTATTATAATATATTATTAGTAACTAAAATAATAAAAGAAATAGAATAAAGAAAAGAAACAAAAGAATAGAGAAAAGAGATCGAAAAGCATTCGAACAGGGGAAGGAAAGAAGAGAAAAGAGAGAAAAAAGGGGAAATAGGGTTTTTGAAGCTTGAAGTTTAATTGGTAAGCTCAATCAAGTCCTTTTCTCTTAATTTTGATGTTTTAGAAACTTTAGAACAAAGTTTTGATGAAGTTAAATTGATATATTGTAAGATAGTTGATTATAAGACATTGTTCTTGTTGAACAAAAAGATGAATTAAGGGCTAAATTGATAGAAATTCAAGTTAGAAATGAAACAAGGATTGAATTGTAAAGTGATTCATAAGTTTTATGCTTTAAGGACTAAATTGAAAGAATTTTGAAATTATGGTTTTATGATGAAAAATAGATAATTATGTCTAAGTTTGGTTAAAAAGTGAGTAGAAATAAAGTATGAATTAAGATAGAAAAGTAAGTGAATTTAGTTAGGATCAAATTGAAATTAAAAGTAGAAAATCAATATTTTGCACTAAGACTATTTTGGACAGCAGCAGTAGTTTAAGTTTGAAAAATCACCAAAATTTGTAGAAATTGAATTAGAGAATGAATAAAATATGGAATTAAAGCTTATTGAGTCTAGTTTCTTATAAAAGAAACGGTATAAGCAATTAAATTGTAAATTATGAGATATAATGAATTTTGTGAGACAAGGTCAGAACTGTTGACAGCAGAACAGGGGCAACTTTAAAGAATAAAATGTACTTATTGGATAAACCAAAAATTCTAAAAATTTTATGGTAAGAATATATATGAGTCTAGTTTCAGGAAAAATTAACGGATCTTAAATTGGAGTTTCTTAGCTTAATATATAAATGATTTAGTAACAGTGACTCAAGTAGACAGTTTTGAATGAACATATAAGTAAATAGTAGAATTATATGTACAAAATGGTTAAAATTGCATGTTTAGGCTCATGGATTAAATTAAATTGTGTTGTATTGATGGTTATAAATTATTATTATTTTCGTCGTTAACAAAGAACTGAAGACATCGTACACAAAAAGAAAGGAGAAAACGACCGAGGATTAAAACGAGAAACTCACGGTTTGTATTACTATAATTCAAATTTCTTTTTATTAAATGTTTTATATAAATAGTATTGATATTGAGTTGAATAAGAATTGAATTGAATGGTGAATGTGTATGCATAATTGAATTGTAAATTGATTTGAATGTGAAAATTTTGATTGAAAAATAATCTTAGATTGGAAATGAAAGTGAATTGAGAATTGAAATACCCTATTAACTAGTCGGGCTAAGTCGGATATAATTGGCATGCCATAGGATCTGGAAGTGTACGGGATTTGCCAGCATTATCGATTAGGCACTTTATGTGTCGTATTTCAGGCACCTCGTGTGTCGTATCAGGCACCTCGTGTGTCGTTTTAGGCACTTTATGTGTCGATATCGATCGTACTATGTACCGTTTTAGGCACAATGTGCCGTACTGGTGTGTTTGGGTTGGAATCCGTGTATCCGTCAAAGTCCGGGTTTGTTAATAGGGTGAACATCTAAAGTGAGAATAAAAAAAATAAATTGATTGATTATGTTATTGAAATATTGAAAGAAATGAGAAAGTTGGGTTATGGATTGAAATTGAGATTGTAAATGGAAGGCATGAACTTAATGTTCATGTAGTGATTGAAATTGTTACATGTGATGTGTGATGGAAATTGAAGAATAGTTAAAGAAATTTTATTGATATTATTAATTAATGAAAGTTTGAGAACGAATTGATATTTGAGAAATTAAATAGCTACATGTTTAGTAATTGTGATTCTTTATTGCTATTAGAATTTGAATTATGGTAATACCACTGAGTATGAAATACTCAGCGTGCGGTTGTTTCCGTGTGCAGGTTAATAGAAGTCTAGTGTCCTGGTACAAAGATTCAAATCGATCCCGACTCCAAAAATTTACGGTGACGTTTTCTCTCTTAATTGAAAGTGGCATGTACTAGGTGTTGTATAGTTTATATAAATATGCTTATAATGTTGGTTGTAAGAATGTTATATCATATTTTGTTACTAGTTTAATACAATAGTAAAGATTATATTATATAATTTGGTATTTAGTTAGAATGAAAAATGAATGAAGTGATTAGTTAATTCTTGATTAATATCATGAATGTTTAGTTATTAAATGATTATGTTAATGAATTGGTTATGATATTTGTATATTTAGGTTTAATTGTTTTTGACTATGACATTGGTTTGAATTAGTTGGTTGTTTTAGTTTGAATTTGCAGGAGGTTTAGGTAAAAATAAGCGAATATCATGAAATTTTTTATTAAAAAAAAATTTGGAATACTCAGAACAAGTCCCGTTCTACTTTTAATACATGTTTGAACTTCGAGAGTTCAAGATAGGGACTTAATTATTATATTATACTATGAAAGTTATATTAATTGTAAATTATTCGTAAGTTGTCTGATATGTCGGGTAATGCCTCATAACCTCATTCCGGTTACGGTTTGGGGTTAGGGGGTGTTACAACTTCGCAATTTTTCTTTTTCCTCAGTTATTGTCTTTTTGAATCAAATCTTGATATGAAGGTAAGCAATTGCCAAACCATTCAAGCTCCAAAAATGGGTAATTCCTTTCTAAATTTTTGGTGGAACTCCCCAAGATGATGATACATAAGTTTGTTTTATTTTCATTAGTTTTGTTTTTTTTATTTTACTATTTTACCCTTTATTATAACTTAAAATTTTCACTAATAAAAGACAAAAACCGTCCACTCAATTTCCTTGTAGACTAATTACATTATAAATCCTCTTTCATTTAGAAGTTAGACTATCAAGTCAATATAATTGAATAATCACTCAATATTGCATCTTTCACAGTTAAGTCTTTTTTCTTTAATTAACCAACTAAACGTTAAAATTTCTTCACCAAAACTTAATACGACCCTAATGTAACTCCATAAGCATTGAGTAAACCATAAAACACGACTTTACAAATCAAAATTTGTGGTCCCGAAACCACTATTCTGTTACAATTGTAAAACGAGATATTACATCATGCATATTTAAATCAAAATCCATGTGCCAATAGCCTAAACAACTATAATGCCATGCATGCCAAATAAGCCCAAAACCTAAGTCCCATGTCGCAGTTCAAATAAAACGATACAGTACCAAATAGTAAAAACCATAATATAAAGTCTAAGATACTTTTAATAAGTGAAACTATCAGAGTCGAGCCCTTCGGATGTAGTGACTGCGTCCTAACCTGGTGGGTTATATGTAAAGATGATAATTAAAAAGGGGTGAGCTTAAGAAGCTTAGTGCGCCTCCAATCATAAGAAAATCAGTGTCAAATTCACAATTCTTAGAGTAATCAAATGCGTATAGAAATTCATAATTCACCGTATCTGTTTTCAGATTAACACATCACTATAATATTTCAACATTCACAGTTTTGTATGCACATGCTTATGAATGCTAATGCAATTTCAGTTTATTAAAATAGGGCCTACCCAACTCCGGTACACACCACACTATGAGTTCCCCAAAACTCATCCAACTTTATACACTGGGTTGTGGATAAAGCACTATTGATTTGTAGATAAATTGCCACTTGTTGTGGGTGCACAATGTAATTACAGATAAAAGCTACCACTGGGTTTGTAAAAATTGTGGGTAAACCACCAGTGTGTTCAGATAAAAACGTTTGTAGATAAACTAAGTGGTTCTTGATTGAACCACATATTTACAAATAAACTGCTAATTGTTGTGGATGCACAACAAATTGTAGATAAAAATTACCACTTGGTTTATAAACAAACCACACTATTTGTAGATTATTAAACTGCCACTTTTCTTCCGTACATATCATCCCACCCTATGCAATGCAGTATGACATGCTTTGTAATAGAACAAATCATCACTAGCAGTGAACATGATTAACATGTATTCAATTCAACACTGGCAGTAAACATGCTTAACTTGTATTCAATAGGGTGGTAGCAATATAAACACTAACAATATATCTGTTTCACAGTGACAATAACATGTAAAATTCACTTCTCATACGGTATAGTCATAGCATTATAGCCATTAAATCACAAATTCCAGAATAACATAATATCAGAGACTTAATTGAGCAAATAAAAACTCTAGAAACAAATTAAGGCATATACACGACCATGTGAGATGCTATAAGTAGCGTAGAAGGGTTATACGGTCGTGTAACAGACTGTGGCCTTGTAACAAATGTAAAATTTATCCTACAAGAGAGACACGACTGTGTGGCAGGCCGTGTGGAAGGGTTGTTGATAAACCATAATTTATACATATTTATAACCCTTGCTAAACGTATTTTATGAATGATTTCTCCTCAGATTTGATGAATTCGATGCTCCTAATGTCTTAATTTCATGTTTTATTCTCAGGTAGGCATAGAAGAACGAAAGGAACAAGAAACGGGCCAGAAACGGAGAAAATGGGCCAAAGTATGAAATTAACATGGCCTGGACCTCTTCACACGCGCAGATCACACGATTGTGTCAATTTGGCAGAATTGAAGCACGATTCACACGGGTATAACACACGGTTGTGTACCTAAAACACAGCCTGAAGTTATCGCACATGGGCATGTCCCTGCCGAGCCCAAGTTAATTTCAATTAGAAAAAGGCCATTTTTGAGGGTTCTTAGGCATTCCAAAGCCTATAAATACACCCTAGAAGAGGAAGAAAAGGGAGATGGAGAATAGGGAGTAAGCAATTACTCCAAGGAAGCCGATTGATCCATCTCAGAAGCCGGAGCCACTATCAAGGCTGAAGATCTCTCTTCAATTTCTCCTTCAGGAGTTTTGAGTTTTCTTTATGTTTTGTACCTATTATTATTCTGAGATGTTTTCTTGTTTAGTTATGAACTAAACCCCTAAATACCTAAGGGGGATAAAACCTATGACGAAAACTTGTTAATATTTCTGAATCGTATGATAAATATTTGACTTGTTCTTAATTATGTGTTCTTAATTCTTGTTTTGGTATTCCAGGATATCACTTCAAGTCACTACTCTTAGTTGGAGGAGGAATAGACCTTGGCTAAGAGTAACTTTGTCGTAATTAAGCGGAGTTGATTACGCGCCTAGAGATAGGGTGACAAGATTTTGCCAGATTAGGGTGAAACCTAATAAGGGGATTCATAGATCGAGTTAATGCAACCTTAGGGTGTTAATTAGAGATAACTCCCGGTTATTCAACCTAGGGATTAGACGTTGTTAGTCTCGGGAGGGATAATAATATACATTAGGGATTTCTACGGAACAAGTTAAATGAATAAATCGTCCGGTTCGGAGCCAGAATAACAAGTAAAAGTCTAGGTGGATTTTTCCTTAGGTATTGTCTCAATCAATCGCTTTCCCCAAAAGTAATTTCCCAAATTCTATTTTCTGCAAGTTCTTAGTTTAATTAATTAGTTAGTTAAAACAAATCTCTTTTCTACGGCTAGATAATAAGAAGACAGTCATTACTAGTACTCTTGGTCCTTTGGGTTCGACAATCTGGTCTTGCTAAAACTATACTACTGTTCTATAGGTACACTTGCCTACGTCGTGATAATAGTTAGTTTCAAGAACTATTCAATATAAATTTATAAAACTTATCACAGGAAAATCGACGATCAAGTTTTTGGCGCCGTTGCCGGGGACTAAGATATTAGGAACGCTCAATTTTTATTACTTTAGGCATTTATTTTCTTGTAATTTAACTTTAATTTTTACTTTACTAATTTTCTTTCTTTTTCTCTTGGCAGGTTCTTATAGTTTATGATTAGAAGAAACCCGTCAGGACCATTGCTTTTTATCGAGGAAATTGATCGTACAGCTCGTAGAAACTGACGAGAAATCAGGCGTAGCTAAGATACACAGAGGAAGAGCAAGAGGACGATGTCTCAACTACAACCGAGGAGATGGCTGAAAATTAAGACAATCCGCTACCTCCAACCATACCCGTTGAATTAGCAAATCAGAATCCTGCTCTTCGTACTATGTATGATTATGCTAACCTAATTTTACAAGAACTGAGTCAAGTATAGTTAGGCCTGTTATTGCTGCAAATGATTTTGAACTGGAATCTAACACGATTCAGATGATACAGCAATTTGTTCAGTTTGATGGTTTGCAGGATGAGAACCCCAACACTCACTTAGCAAATTTCCTAGAACTGTGCGACACTTTCAAAATTAATGGTGTTTCTGATGATGCCATTCACCTTCGGTTATTCCCTTTTTCACTGAGGAATAAAGCTAAACAATGGTTGAACTCACTACCACGAGGGTCCATTACCACTTGGGAACAAATGACTGAAAATTTTTTATTAAAATATTTTCCACCGGCAAAAATAGCTAAGTTGCGTAATGATATCTCTTTTCTTGTGCAGATGGATTTAGAAACTCTTTATGATGCATGGGAGAGATACAATGACCTTTTGCGAAGGTGCCCACACTATGGACTACCTCTATGGCTGCAAGTTCAAACATTCTACAACGGTGTGAACCCTTCGACAAGACAAATGATTGATGCAGCTGCTGGTAGAACCATTAATAACAAAACACCTGAAGAGGTTCTGAATTTATTTAAGAGATGTCACTGAATAACTATCAGTGGCAAGTCATGAGGACTAAGACAACGAAAACAGCAGGCGTTTATAACGTCGATTCGGTCACTATGTTGTCAAATCAGGTAGAACTTCTGAATAAAAAAATTGATGGTTTACTTGGTTCTACGCAGATACATCCAACGATGAGGTGTGATTCAAGTGGAGGAGGTGTGCTTACGGAATACCCACCATTCAATCCTACAACCGAAGAGGAACAAGTCAACTATATGAGTAACAATAATTTTAAATCTCAAAATAACCTATATAGTAATATTTATAATACAGGTTGGAAAAACCACCCAAATTTCTCTTGGGGCGGTCAAGGAAATCAAAGGCCACAGAATCTTCAGGGTTTTCAACAGCTACCTTATCAACAGGAAAAGAAGCTGAACCTTGAGGAGATTCTATCCAAATTCATCTCAGTGTCAAAAACTTATTTCCAGAATACCGAGACATCACTCAAAAATTAACAAGCATCAATTCAAGGACTTGAAATCCAGATAGGTCAGCTGTCTAAGCTAATCTCCGAACAACCACAAGGTGGTTTACATAGTAACAGCAAACCAAAAGAACATGTGAAAGCAGTTACACTGAGGAGTGGGAAAGCATTAGCTAAATCTGAAAAGAAGCTAACACAAGAAGCCGTGACAAGCGAAAGGGAGGAGGAAAGACCCAAAACTAGTGACAAACCAATGCCGAAGGAGTATAAACCACCAGTTCTATATCCAAAAAAATTGAAAAAAGACCGCATGGATGCACAATTTGGTAAGTTTTTTGAGCTTTTTAAACAATTACATATCAACTTACCTTTTGTTGAAGCTATCTCATGAGATGCCCACATATAAAAATTTTTTTGAAGGAGCTCCTAACAAATAAAAGGAAATTTGAAGACCTGTCTACAGTGGAACTTAACGAGGAGTGCTCAGCTATACTCCAAAATAAACTGCCAACCAAACTGAAAGATCTAGGAAGTTTTACCATCCCTTGCTTAATTGGGAGTTTGAATGTTGAGAAGGCACTGGCCGATTTAGGCGCTAGCATTAATTTGATGCCATATAAAATGTTCAAACAACTTGGTCTTGGGGAACCCAAACCCGCTAGGATGAGTATTCAACTAGCTGATAGATCTGTTAATTATCCTAGGGGTATTATAGAAGATGTACTTGTGAAAGTAGATAAATTCATATTCCCTGTTGACTTCATTGTGCTTGATATGGACGAAGAAGTAGAAGTACCTTTAATTTTAAGGCGTCTATTTTTAGCCACTGCTAGGGCTGTAATCGATGTGGGTGATGGTAAATTGGTACTTAGAGTAGGTGACGAAGAGATTATCTTTAAAATTTATGATGCTATGAGATTTTCTAGGGAACAAGATGATTCATGTTATTTTATTGACTCTATTGATCATGCTACTCAAGACTCTTTTCAGGAAATTATACGAAAGGACACGACGGAACTGTGTCTAGCTCAAGGGGAGGAGGCAGATGATGACCCTAATGAATGTTCATTAATACAAGCAGAGTATGAGGGTATTAAGATGAACGATAAACTTAAACAAAAATGCTCTATTGAAGAACCTCCCAAACTGGAACTTAAACAATTGCCAAATCACTTGGAATATGCATACCTTGGAAATAACTCTACATTACCAGTGATTATTGCTTCTAACCTGCAACCCAAGGAAAATGAGGAATTAATCCAAGTACTAAAAGAACATAAAAATGCCATAGCTTGGAAAATTTCTGACATCAAAGGGATCAATCCCTCTTTTTGCACCCATAAAATTTTAATGGAAGATGAATATAAGCCTTGTGTGCAAGCTCAAAGATGACTGAACCCCAATATGAAAGAAGTTGTTAAAGCTGAGGTAATTAAACTTCTAGATGATGGAACTATTTATCCTATTTCTGACAGTTCTTGGGTAAGTCCAGTGCAGATTGTTTCTAAGAAATGAGGCATGACGGTCGTGGCTAACGAGAAGAATAAATTAATCCCAACAAGGACAGTCACAGGTTGGAGAGTTTGTATTGATTACAGGAAGTTGAATGATGCCACAAGGAAAGATCACTTTCCATTGCCATTCATTGACTAAATGTTGGAAAGATTATCCGGACACATGTACTACTATTTTTTAGACGGATTCTCTGGCTACTTCCAAATCCCAATAGCTCTTGAAGATCAAGAAAAGACAACATTCATATGCCCATACGGTACATTCGCTTATCGTAGAATGCATTTTGGATTATGTAACGCCCCTGCTACTTTTTAGCGCTGCATGATGGCCATATTTGATAAACTCGTGGAAGGCATCATGGAGGTATTTATGGATGATTTCTTGGTATTCGGTAAATCTTTCCATCTTTGCCTTAAAAAATTAAAACGAGTTTTAATAAGATGCGAGGAAACGAACCTTGTGCTTAATTGGGAAAAGTGTCACTTCATGGTTCAAGAGGGTATAGTATTAGGACATAAAATTTCTAGTAAAGGGATTGAAGTGGATAAATCTAAAATTGAAACAATTGAAAAATTACCCCCTCCTAGTTCGGTCAAGGCTATTAGAAGCTTTTTAGGACATACTGGTTTTTATAGAAGATTTATTAAATATTTTTCTAAAATAGCTAAGCTTTTGACTAAATTACTAGAAAAAGATATGCCTTTTAATTTCGATTAGGAATGCTTGGAAGCATTTAACACCTTAAAAGACAAATTAATTTATGCTCCAATTATAATTGCACCTGACTGGAACTTACCTTTGAATTAATGTGTGATGCGAGTGACAATGCAGTAGGTGCAGTTTTGGGACAGCGAAGAGACAATCACTTCCAACCAATCTATTATGCTAGCAAGACGTTGGCAGTAGCACAAGAAAACTACACCACCACCCGAAAAAGAATTGCTAGCTGTGGTTTTTGTATTTGATAAATTTCGATCATATCTCATATTGTCTAAAGTTGTCTACACTGATCATTCTGCCCTTCGATACCTTCTAACTAAAACTGATGCAAAACCTCGACTTATTCGATAGATTTTGTTATTGCAGGAATTCGACTTAGAAATTCAGAATAAGAAAGGAGCTGAAAATCTCGCGGCGGATCATTTGTCCAGGCTTGAAAACTCAAATATCAGAAAACTAGATAAAGTCGAAATTAATGATTCGTTTCCTGACGAAAAATTCTTTGCTATATCTCATTCTGAGGTACCTTGGTTTGCCGACATCGCAAATTTTTTAGCCGTTAATATTATCCCAAAAGGGTTGACACACTAGCAAAAGAAGAAATTCTTTATTGATGTGAAGCACTACTTTTGGGACGACCTTTGTCTTTTTCGCATATGTGCAGATCAAGTCATTCGAAGATGTGTTACAAGGTCAAAAACATCAAAGATACTGGAACATTTCCACTCAAGACCTACTGGAGGACACTATAGTGGAACTAAGACCGCGTATAAAATACTTGAATCAGGTTTTTATTGGCCCTCGTTATTCAAAGACGCTAATAGATATGTGAGTTCTTGCGAAAAATGCCAACAGACAGGTAACCTCTCAAAACGTGATGAAATGCCACAAAACTCTATTCTTCCATTTGAAATATTTGACGTTTGGGGTATCGACTTCATGAGTCCATTCCCTAGTTCGTTTGGGAATAACTACATCTTAGTAGGGTTGATTATACGTCCAAATGGGTAGAAGCCCAAGCTTTACCTACTAATGATGCTAGAGTAGTAGTACGTTTCCTTAAGAAACTCTTCTCAAGATTCAGAACACCTAGAGCAATTATTAGTGACAGGGGTACTCATTTCTGTAACACCCAATTTGAGAAAACTCTTAAGAAATATGGAGTTTATCACAGAACAGCCACCCCATACCATCTTCAAACTAGTGGACAAGTCGAAGTGGCAAACTGAGAAATCAAACGAATTCTTGAAAAGACAGTAGAATCAAACAGGAAAGACTAGGCGATGAAAATAGATGATGCTTTATGGGCTTATAGAATTGCTTTTAAGACCCCCATAGGAACATCACCGTACAGACTCGTTTATGGGAAAAGTAGTCATCTACCATTCGAACTAGAGCACAAAGCTTTTTGGGCAATTAAATTTCTGAACCTTGATCCTAAACTTGCAGGCCAAAATAGTTTGATACAGCTGAACGAGTTAGATGAGTGGCGAGCCAATACATATGAAAATTCACGTCTATACAAAGAAGCAACAAAACGATGCCATGACGCTCGCTTGAAGTAGCAGAAGCAATTCGAAGTCAGAGATTTGTCTTGCTCTATAATTCAAGACTCAAATTGTTTCCTGGAAAACTTAAATCACGATGGTCAGGACCTTTCGTAGTTCAATCTGTTTTTCTATATGGCACAGTAGAAGTAAGTCACCCATCACAAGGAACTTTCAAGGTAAATGGTCATCGTCTCAAACTTTATAACGGCGAGAATTTTAAGGACGATAGAGAGGAGCTACGACTCCACGAACCTCCCTGAATACAACAACAAGGGAAAGTCGAGCTGAGACTATAAACAAGCGCTTCTCGAGAGGCAACCCGAGTACTAACAGTTTTTATTTATTTAAATTTCAAAATTCTTAATATTTAAACCACTAACTGAATCTTTGAACACAGATCCACAAAACTCATACGGCCGAGCATACGGACGTGTGTAAGACTGTGTCGAAACAGGAAAGATTTTCCCAAAACACAGGCGATGATAAACCGCCACAGCCGTGGGACATGGCCGTGGGCGAACCTGCCAAAACAACACGAGCGTGCGACACGCCCGTGCCTAACACCCATGGGCAAAACTACCAAATTAACACGGGCGTGGGGATTGCATACAAGGGCGTGGGCCAAGCAAGCCACATCGCACACGATCATGCGTTACGATCATAAAGCCATACGGCCAAGATGCACGGGCGTGTCTTAAGGCCGTGCGACGAACTTTCAACCTGCGACAAACACGGGGCTAGACATGACTTACACGGGCGTGTGAGGCGACCGTGCCACCTACAAAATTAGCTTATTTCCCTTATTTTATTGTTATTCTTAGTTTTTTTATTTGATTCACGCGGCTTACCTTTATGATTATTATCAGGTTATTTTTTCCTCCGAATCAAGCCTTACCTTCAGTTCTATTGTCAATTATCGCTTTCGCCAAACTAGGACATTCATTCAGTACTCAGGAAGTTTCAATTCTTTCCCTATCTTATGATCTTATATTTTCTTATATATCTAACCTTGTACATTGAGGGCAATGTACATCTTAAGTGTGTGGGGGGGTAATCATTTCATTATCTGAAAATCCCTGAATAGTGCTTTGTTCTCTTGTGAATCTCTTATATCATGTTTAAGTTGAATTTTGATTGACTGATAATTTTGATTGATATATCTTGAATTAAAACATAGGCATTCATGCATTGATTGTTAAACTCTAAGACACTAGAAAATCAAGCATGATAAGTTGATTTTTAAGAATTTAAAATTTTAGGTTGTTTCCCCAAATTTAGGTATTATCTTGAATTGAATCCTACATATTGAAACATCAAAAAACCATAATTTTTGTGAGATTTTTGAGCATCTATTAATTCTTTCATGCTCACTTTTATTATTGCTTTAAGTGTGCTAATATTGAATTGTTATTCTAGAACTTGCCTGATTATGCATGTCAAGACCACACTTTTTGATTTGATATATCAAAATGATAGAGGCACTTAGGATTAACCCACTCATGCCATGAAAAGCCTACCTCTACGATTAACCCTTAATAAACCCTTTTGAACCTAACAAGCCATTCCTTATACCACCCTCGATATTAACCATTAACCTATTATTGTTGAAATTCCCTTAAATTAATTTGATCCCTAATTTTTGTCGAGAATTGATTTGCATAAATTGCTTAATTAGGTCTTGTTCTTAATAGTAATATATGATATTTGACTTCTTCTTTAAAAAAAACCGTGTGTATAAATCAGTAGTTATCTTTTGCTTGTATGTCTCATTCTATAGTCAAAGAAGAAAACTTTGTTGTACGCAAGTGATGAATTAATATTTTTTCTAGTTAAGTAATTTTTCAAGTCAATCTCGATTCTAACCCTTTCTTTCAGCTTGTGACCACACCCCTTAACTAAGCCTCGTTACAACCCTTTAAAGACCTTTGGATTGATATACCATATCGATTTATAGTGGTGGAGATTTAATTTTTATGCAAGCCTATGGTAATTACTTTTCATATTGACTGATGAGTGCTAATTTCATTGTCCTTAAACACTTCGAGTGATTTGAGTGAATCTTTAGTGAGGATGTTAAACTCTGTGAGGTTTCCAATAAATGATAACTAACTAAGGGAGGGGAGATACCTAAGTTTTTCATGATTAAAATAATCAATTTAGAATGTTTGAAGCTCTAATGTTCTTTTAGTTGAATTCTCAATGTATGATTACTTATAAGATGATTTGAGATAATATTGATTGGAGTTATAAGTTGAGAAAAATGAAATTTTAACTGTGATCCGAGGATTTTGCTTGAGGACAAGCAAACACTTAAGTGTGGGGGTATTTGATTACTTAACTTATTTCTATGCATTTTCACTTTAACTTACTTAAGAAATACTGCTTCAATTTTTAACTTTTTAAACATTGATTGTGAATGGAAAAGAAATGATTTTTTGTCACAAATGTTAAATGGCTGAGAATAGACTAATAAGGAAGACTCCACAGGACATTCCTCTTACAAAAATCTGTCCTTTTTCAAGGCAAAATTGCATGCATGATTTTCTTGGATTCAAAAACGAGTGCTCGGTAGAAATGTGTTTGAGAAGGGAATGTTTATTTTCATCCAAAGCTTTTCACATCATCCCGAGATGTGTTTAACACGGATTAGTTGAAAACAAGATTGAGTGTTTGGTCAATATTTTTGAGCCTTACGTCTGAGAGCAATGAAATCAGAAAGTACATTGACAGAAGCAAATCTCAAATATTCATGCAGAATAACAAATTTAAGTTTTCTACCTGAGGCATTATAGTCCATGCCAAATCTGAGGGAAGACCAACAAAATCATCAAATTTGGTCCCTACCAATATTGGAATTGCTGTCTGCAAAATAAAGATAAAGAAATAGTAAGTAAAAACACTTTAAATGCAAATCCAAGGTTTAATGTAATTTAGTTCATGAAATTTGAGGTCCAAACCAATTCAGTATCTAATACCAAAGCTATGGGTTTTGTCTTTGGTCCAAACCAATGTTAACAAAAGTATAATCTCTTCCCTAAAGTGTCAATTACTATATTAACAGTCAATTGTTAGGCTTAAAATTGCAGACTAATTATACATAAGTATTATTATTAAAATTACGAAATGATAAACTTAACAGACTTAATATATGATATTTTTATTTATTTTAAATGTATTTATTATATATAATATGATTTAGACATATATATTTTATAAAATTATATAAGAAAAAAAGAAGTTGGTTAATTAATTGAATCAAGAAATCGATTAAGTTGGTTAAGCCTATGACCGTCGATCAATTCAATTAAAGTAGGAGATAATTGACTAAATTAAATTTAAGAAAGCCTAAAAGTATAGTTTCTTCCCTAAATTATACTATATTACTAAATTAAAATCAATTCAATTATACATGACCAAGATTACATTCATTTACAAAAGTTTAGTTTCTTCCCTAAAGTGTCAATTACTATATTAACAGTCAACTGTTAGGCTTAAAATTGCAGACTAATTATACATAAGTATTATTTCATTTTCAAGAATCAATACCACTTTTGTCGAGTGTAGGAAAATTCGGCCAAACAACTAATCTTAACTACTCACTGACAAGGAGGGGAGACATGAAATTTCTATCAGAAAACACTGGCTTTAGTACCTCATTCCACTTTCTTGCTTGACTATACCATCCAAGAACACTGAAAAATCCAAGAAAAAATATTGTAAGCATAAGGAGTAAAGAATAAAGAGGAAAACAAATTTGTACCTAAATTACATAATTAGTGTAGCAGAATCAGATGAACCGCTTCCACAGTCGATATCGCACAGACGTAATGGTTTTGGGGAACAACAGCAAGCGAGATGAGAGGAAAGGGAAAATAGTTAGGGATTTCGGGGATGGGGGAACAGATTAAGGGAAAAAAAGGGGATTTGGGGAAAATGTTAGGGATTTCGGGTTTGGGGAATTAGGGGATGATTTGGGGAAAAAAGTGGTGTTTTTTGTTTTAGGGATTTAGGGAGGGAAGAACCGAAATGGGGGAAAATGACTTAGCAAAAAATGAAACTGATTTCGGGTAAAGGGCATAAACCTCAGGAGAGAAAAAACGACGCCGTTTCAAATAAGGAAAATTTGTGGCGTTTTCAGCAACGCGCCGGTAATGAGACCTTTTGCGGCGTTTTCGGCAAAACGCCACTAATGCCTCTTTTACCTACACTATAAAACGACGCCGTTCTAATACGAGTTGTGGCGTTTCTATAAGAAACGCCACTAAAGCCACTACTATTCAGAGGAAATGACGCCGTTTTACTCTAATGTATAATGAAATTTTGTGGCGTTTTCTAAAAAAAATGCCGCTATTTCCTATCTTTTGCGGCTTTTTATGTATAAACGCCGCTAATACATGAATATTTTTTAAAAACTGATCAAAATTTAAAACTATATGTTTAGAATTTCTTTTAAATTATATCTAAATAATGTTACTGTGATGAATGTTAGTGTAGTACAAAATATATATTTCATATATTTCATATATTTATATTAGGTGTAGTACAAATTCGCAAGAATCTCATAAAATTCTAAATATTGGTTCAGTCTTCAACAATATACCTTAAACTTTAAACCTCAAACCATAAACTTACACTCTAAACCCTAACTATAGTTGAAACTTTAATTTTAATTTAATACACATTTTAAAATACATATTCTGTATGCATATAAATTAATTATATAAAAACATGATGCTATTTATATCAATAACGTGTAAATATTTTACAAGATCTAGATCAAATTACAGTTCATGTACACAATTGCACACTAAACCACTTTTCATCTTAGCTATTTGGGATTTAACCCATTTTGATATATATATATATAGTATTTTAAAATAATAATTTATATATATTTATCTTATTTACATTTATCTTCTAAATTAAAATCTAAAATTATACTCTAAATTTAAAACCCTAAACCCTAAACCTTAGACCACAAACACAATCCCAAACTTTAAACCCCAAAACCATTCACAGTAACCCCTAAACCAACCATAACTCCCAGATCATAAAGCCCATACTATAAACTTTAAAAACTGTTAACCCTAAACCATAATCGTAGACATATTTTTGGGAATTCGTGTGGCCAATGTTAGTGTAGTAAATTAAAACACATATATATATATGTTTATATTCTTATATTAAATAATATGAGTATATACAAAATAGCATGAATCTTAGTAAAATCCAAATGTTCTTCAGTTAATTTCTAGCTAATAGTATCATTTCCTTAAAACCTTAACCTAAACTTACACTTAAATATATAAAATCTTAATATATATTACAAGTTTTAATATATATATATAACAAGGGACAAAAGTAATTAAAATAGAATCTTAATGCTTATCAAAATCCTAAAATAAATTAATTTTTTATCATTAATCATAACCTAATAGCATAACCCCTAATACCATGAATATTAATATTAATTCGACCCTAATACTTAAAACACAGTAAACCCCAAACTCAAACTCTAATTAAAACATAAATCCATAACCCAAAATAATAAACATTATATCATAAACCCTAAAAATCTAAATTAACCTTAAAATTCATAACCTTAATTCACATTTTGCGGCGTTTTAAAAACAAACGCCGCTAATTCCTCTATAGCTAACTAATGGACGGCGCCGTTTTGCTCAACACTTCTGTGGCTAATACGTCACCTATTGCGGCGTTTTTGTATTTGAACTTTTTGCGGCGTTTTACCAGAAACGCCGCTAATGCCTCAAGATCTCACCTACACACGGTGCCGTTTTGCTCAACACTTTTGCGGCGTTTTTAGAAACCGCCGCTAATGCGTCACCTATTGCGGCGTTTTTGGTAAAACGCCGCTAATGCTTGAACTTATAGCTGCGTTTTTGGTAAAATGCCACTAATGCCTCAAGAGCTCACCAACAAACGACACCGTTTTGCTCAATACTTTTGCGGCGTTTTTAGACAACCGCCGCTAATGTGTCACCTATTGCAGCGTTTTTTAAAAAACGCCGCTAATGCTTTATTTTTTGCGGCGTTTTCTACATAAGCGCCACTAATAGTGATATTTTGCGGCCTTTTTTTGACAAGCGCCACTATAACTCTGACCTATAGCGGCGTTTTTATTCAAAAGCCACTAATGTACATATTTTGAGGCTTTTTTTGTCCAAACGCCGCTAAAAGCCTGTTTTGCTGTAGTGTCCCCCTTTCTAGTGATACGGAAAGCTTTTTTTGGGTATTCCTTTCTCATCAAAACTTTCATATCTTCCCTGCAATAATATTTAACCAGTTAATATCTCATCATAACTACAATATACATACATAGGAAAATAAAGAGTAAGGGAAACGTTTTGATATTATACCTTAAGCCAATTCCTGACTGTGCTTTTATAACCGGTGGCAAAAACAATGGCATCGAACTGTACTGTCGCGCCATTTGTAAACACAACCTCATTATCTTTCATGTATTCCATACCAGGTAAAACCTTAACAAATGATCAAAGTTACCATTTATCTAATTTTTACAAAATCATGGGTTATAGATATTTGGATGGCTTAAAAACCGGTCTACTATTTACTTACCTTGATTTCTCCACTTTTAATTTTACTAATGGTTCCAACATCAATGACTGGGGACCGACCTGTTGTTTCCTTAAGATGGAATGGCCCCTTCGTTGGCATTCGAATTCCATATTTCGAAAGCTTCCCATATTTTAATCTACTAATCGCCACAGTGATTTTATCCACTGCTTTGCATGGGAGGTATTGTGACATGATCATTGCCATTTTCACCATCTCTTTGGTTAGCACATGTACCTATAAATTACATTCAAATCCAGTTTGTCGTAACCATTTTTTTGGAGAAACGGCAGTCGACTTGGATTTTGAAGATTAAAACGAAAAAAAGGGGAGTCGCCACCAATCTTTTTTTGATGAGGTGTGATCGGATCACCTTCGATTAATCATTTTAATAAAATCTAAGATTTACTAAAACGATAATTTTTGGTCTACGAAAAACAGAAAATGAGTTCGGGAGTCGGTTACGCACGAGGAAGGGTTAGCACCCTCGATGCGCCTAAAAATTGGTGCCTAGTTGATTAATTAGTGTCTTAACGTCGAAAATTTGAAGACTTAAAATACTTTGAAATACGATCCTTTTCTTTGTAAAAAGTTCAAATGTTAAGGACTTTCCCGTCTCGCAATAATGAAATACCACATCCAGTAAGTTAGGACGCGATATCTCGCACTTTGAGACTGGGCTAGTCCTTTATTAATGTATTTTTAATTTCTTTTAAAAGGACATTCGGTTAGTTAGAATGAACGAAGGAAATCGAAACCCAGTAAGTTAGGGCTCGCTTCCTCGAGCTTTCAAACTCGAATATTGCCTTTATTTGCAAAACTCTTATTTCGGAGGGTCAAAGTGTTATACCCGGTAAGTTAGGGCACCATACTTGTACTCCTCAGAATAAGCATTCTTAAGACTCGTATTGTGATTTAAGAGAGAATATTCCGTTGTTTAGGTCGAATGAGAAAAATCAAAACCAGTAAGTTAGGGCACGATTGTCTCGAATTACCAAAATACGGAACATCACTTTTATGAAAAACTTATTTTAAGGTATCGAAAAAGAACATGATAGGATTTTATAGTAAAATGTGAGAGCCAAATTACGGTATAAACAAATGTAATAATAGTGATAGTGTCAAAACAATAATATGTAATTATAAAAGATGAAACAAATAACGAGGTTATGTAAATACATGCATTAAAAATGAAATAATCAAATACGTAAGCAAATAAATAAATAAATAAATAAATAAATGGAATGACGATGATAATGATAGTAACGATATAAAAGTATATACATGTGTGGGTTAAGGTACATACATAATAGTAGAAGTAATAAGAAATATAAAAGAAATACATACCTATATAATAATGGTATAAAAACACGTACACATAGTATATAAAAAGCAATATTATATAATATATACATATTAGTGATAATAGTTATGATAATAATAATGATAATAACATTACATAAATATATATTGAAATGAATGATAGTATTAGAAGTAAATATATAGTATATATGATATATTTAAGAAATATATATATATAGATATATGATATTTATAAAAATATATACATGGTGTAATGTTAATATGTATACGTGTATAAAAATATAATAATATTAACATACATATGTGTTAATAAGAATAATAGTATTGAAATTAATAATATTTTATAATATGTATATATATATAAGTATTAAATAAAATGATAATAATGAACTATTAATAAAAATAACAATAATAAAGTATGGTATTATAAATAGTATTAAAATAAAATTAGAATAATGAAGAAAAGAGGACGAAATTGAATTAAAAATGGAACTTTGAGGCGAATTGAAAATAAACAAAGAAAAAGGAGATTAATTTGAACACGCTAAATAAATAGAAGGGCTGATCAGGAAATTAATCCAAACCACAAAACATTGTCATTGGAAAGAGGACCGAATTGAAAACGAAATAACTTTTAGGGTCGAATTCAAATTAAATAAAACTTAACTACAAAAAGTGAAAAAGGCGGAAGGGTCTTGAGCGCAATTAGACCCTCGAACGAAAACGCGCGGATCCTGGGACGGGTCGGAGCTGGTTCTCGGTCGGTGGAGCTAAACGACGCCGCTTACGGGATTGAGCATTCACCCCAAAACGACGTCGTACTAGGGGGGTATAAAAACTAAACTTTTCTGAAAATTTTCATTTGGTCTGCGTGTGAGAAAAAAAAAAGGGGAGAGAGTGGGTAGCAGGGGCGATTTCCGCCCGTGAGTCTTCACCACCGGCCGACCGACCGACCGTGAGTTATCACGTCGCGCCGCCACACAAGCGGTGGCGAATTTCGAAAAAGGTATGTTTTTTCCTTTTTTATATTTTCTACATATTTATCTCTAAAATGTATATGTTATTTCAAATGGAATAGAGAAAGTCACCCTAAAAAAATAAAGAAACGAAAAGAAAAATCGGATAACCTTACATACGATCTTTGATTTGTTTTGTGGTGGTTCTTGTGCTATTGCTTGAATCTGTTTCTGCCTTTAGAAAGCTAGGTATTGTTCTTTTTATTTCATTCGAAAATAATCCTCCTTTTTTTTTTTTTAAACTGTCTGTTGATTCGGCTTTATAGCCATTACACCATCTTTCTTTCTGCTTTCTGTCCCTTTCTTATTAATGTTTGCAGGGCAACTTGGGCGGTGGCACAGTGACAAGGGCGGTGGAGGTGACAGGCAGGAGGTGGCAGACGATGGGAGGCTAGGGTTTCTTAGTTCTCTCTTTTTTTCTTTGGGCTAAGTGGGTTTGGGCTAGTGTAGGCATTGGGCCTGTTTAGGGTTTGGGTAGGTTGGTTTAATTTGGGTTTGGGTTTTGGGTAGTTGGGTTTGGCCAGATTTGGCCCATTACAGCTGCCCCTCTTTGCTCATTGTCGTGTAACGAGAATAGAGAAAAGACTTTGAAAATGGGCCAAATCTTATTTGGTCTTGTAGAACATTGACTTCTTCGGTGCTCTTACTATTCAAGTAGCTTCATTCCACTCTTGTTGCTTCACTCAGCTTCACTGCTCTACTGTAGCTTCAAGAAGGTAAGGTTTATTTTGATCTGTTCCACTGTAACTTCAGGGAAATAAGGTTGGCTATCTTCAGTCTGCTCCACTGCAACTTCATGGAGATAAGACTTGTAACTTTGACCTGCTCTACTGCAACTTCAGAGAGATAAGATCTGTTGGATTTGATCTGCTCCACTGTAACTTCAGGAGACAAGATCTGTAATCTTTAGCCATTACCCTACTGCTTAGGTAATTAAGGCTTGGTGAACTCAACTTGTTACCCTACTGCTTAGGGGGTTAAAGCTTGTTATCTTCGATCTATTTCCCTACTGCTTAGGGGTTTTAAGATCTGTAAATCTTCAGTCTGCTCCTCTGCAACTTCAGGGAGATGAGACTTGCTGGATTTGATTTGCTCCACTGTGACTTCAGGGAGACAAGATCGTCTTTGATCTGCTTCACTGCAACTTCAGGAAGGCAAGATCCGTGATTTTCAGCCTATTACCCTACTGCTTAAGGGTTCAAGGTCTGTAAATTCAGCTTGTTACCCTACTGCTTAGGGGGTTAAAGCTTGTTCGCCTTCGACCATCTCTACTAACGCTTAGAGAGATGAGATCTGGAATTCAACCTGTTACCCTACTGCTTAGGGAGTTAAGGTCCGCAATTCGGTCTGTTACCCTACTGCTTAGGGGTTTAAGACCCTTCGTCTTTGATCTGTTTCCCCACTACTTAAGGTGATGAGATCTGCAAATTCAGCTTTACCCTACTGCTTAGGGGGTTAAAGCCTGGTGGCTTGAATCTGCTTCGCTGCAACTTCAGGAGGGCAAGATTCGCCGTCTTTGATCTGTTCCACTGCAACTCCAGGGAGACAAGATCTGTAATTTTCAGCCTATTACCCTACTGCTTAGGGAGTTAAGGCTTGGTGAATTCACTGATTCTAGGGACATGACCTGTAGAACCTGTTCCATGTATCTATGCTTATGCCAAATGATTAGGATGCTATGATCGAAATGAATCAGATGCTCCTAACTAGATGTGTTATGAATGTGTCAAATAACTAGGATGCTATGATCAAAATGAATCAAATGCCCCTAATTAGATGTGTCATGAATGATATGAAAATGTCATTTTTTAATTTGATATTACACGCCTTTGAGTTTAGGGTAATTCAAACTAATTAGTCCTGCTTTCAGTCCTTGTATCGTTTAGAAGCACTTCGTAGAGTAATATGCGAGAACTCCTTTTTGAATATTATTAGTCCATTTATCATCATTTCAACGAAAAATGCTTGAAACAGATTATTGGGTAGACAAGATGGAATTTTATTTTGAGAATGAAGCTCAAAGCGAACAGAGTAATCTGGATAGCAAATTTGCCAAGATACAAAATGAAAACTAGCGAATTAATCAAGATAGCACATTCTCGCCAAAAATGCAAAGTGAATTAGATAAGAAAATACTCCAAATATCAACAATGTGAGCTTTGTTGCACGAATTTCTCGAGACCCTCTGAACTCTGTATGCATTTTTAAAGACCACGAGTATTTCGTTAATGCCCCAAGATGTAGCATTTCTCCTCCTTATTAATTCAGGGAAAACAGGATCACTGTATGCCCCAACTTTGATCAAAATTTGAATTGCCCATTCCTGGGTTTTCAACTCAAAACCCCTTTGGTCTCAAAGCGCCCTTTTGCGGGTTTTCGCCTTGGCCTCTCCTTTTTTTTTTTTTTTTTTTTTTTTTTTTTTTTTTAGGTGAAGTACCTCTTGACCGAATCCGAATTCACGAGATTAGCGGACTTTTACCATCCATCTCGGTCAAAATTAGAGCTCCTCCGAGAGAAAGCCTTCTTTACTACATAAGGTCCTTCCCAATTAGGCATCCATTTTCCTCTCGACGTCTTTTTGTATTGGAAGGATCTTTTACAGAACAAGGTCTCCTTCATGGAATTCCACAAGCGAACTTTCTTATTATAAGCTCGCATCATTCTCTTTTGATACATTTGACCATGACGGATAGCCTTTAGCCTCTTTTCCTCAATCAAGTTCAACTGGTCATATCGAGATCGGATCCATTCTCGCTTCATCTAATTTTAACTCAAAGTACGCTGCGTAGGGGAGGAATCTCGACCTTAATAGGTAGAACCGCCTCTATCCCATAAACTAAAGAGAATGGTGTTGCCCTGTAGATGTTCTCACCGACGTTCAGTAGGCATATAGGGCAAATGGTAATTTCTCGTGCCAATCTCTGTAAGTTTCATCATCTTCCCACGATTTTCTTTATGTTTTTATTGGTCGCTTCTCTCGCACCATTCATCTTTGGGCGATACGGTGACGAGTTATGATGTTTAATCTTGAACCGCTCTGCACCTCCGCTATCGTGCTATTGTTCAAGTTCGATTGCATTGTCCGATATGATTCGCTTCGCATCTCATATCGACATATGATTTCTTTCTTTAAGAACTTACTGATCGCTTTTTGTGACGTTGGCATAAGATGTGGCTTCTACCCATTTGGTGAAGTAATCAATGACCACAAAGATGAATCGATGTCCATTAGATGCCTTTGGCGAGATTGGCCTTATGACATCCATGCCCCACATAGAGAAAGGCCATGGAGAAGTCATGACATGAAGGGGTGAAGGAGGTACATGAATTTTATCTCCATAAATTTGACATTTATGGCACTTCTTGGCATAGTTGATGCAGTCTCTTTCCATAGTGGACCAATAATACCCAAATCTCATGATTTGTCCGCCATGGTGAAACCATTAGCATGTGTACCGCAGACGCCCTCATGAACCTCTTCCAGA
The DNA here is from genome assembly GCA_025698475.1 of Gossypium anomalum. Lineage (NCBI taxonomy): Eukaryota > Viridiplantae > Streptophyta > Magnoliopsida > Malvales > Malvaceae > Gossypium > Gossypium anomalum. The sequence continues at coordinate 73,273,204 of CM046965.1, read as the reverse complement.
TCTCGCTTAGCCTCGATAAATGTCTTCTACACATCTTAAGAGCACCTGATCTTTCCTTCTCTTGTATAAGATCTCTCTATCCAAGACGTAATCACTAGCCAGCCTTCTTAGTGTCCTTTTATCATTCTCAGATGCCTGGTCTGGGTATTCACGACTCTTCACATATCGTAAAATATCCTGATACCAAGGATGATCATCTTTCTCTCCTTCTTCTTCAATGTTGCAGCAATGAGCCGGGGCCTCATAAATACTCATTTGGATAGGCTTCATATCTTCTTGCTTGTTTACTTTGATCATAGAAGCTAAGGTTGCCAAGGCGTCAGCCATCTGATTTTCATCTCGTGGGAGATAGCAGAAAGTGACATCGTCAAACTCCTCGATTAGCTCAAGAACCAGCCTTCGATAATTGATCAATTTCGGATCTCTTGTCTCCCATTCACCTCTAAGCTGGTAAATTACTAATGCAGAATCTCCGTATACCTCTAGCATTTTTATTTTGCGTTTTATGGCTGCGCGGATGCCCATGACGCATGCCTCGTATTCCGCCATGTTGTTTGTACAGTCAAAATCCAATTTACTGGTGAAAGGATAATGATCTCCATTTGGGGATACCAAGACTGCCCCGATTCCATTGCCTACGGCATTTGATGCTCCGTCAAAATTCAGCTTCCAAGGGTGGTCTTCTTGAGACTCTTCTTTCATGGTTGCAACATACATTAAATCCTCATTCGGGAAATCAAAGCTCAATGGCTCATAATCTTCCGAGCTCTCATCGCCAAAAATCGCTATTGCACTTCCTTTTATAGCCTTTTGATTCACGTGAGACTATGTCAAACTCGTAGCGCAGAATTTGCCAACGGGCCATTCTTCCGTTCAAAGCATTTGACTCCATCATATACTTCAAAGGATCTAATTTCGATATTAGCCAAGTCGTGTGGGTACAAAGATGTATTGCCTCGATCTTTGGGTTGTCCAAATCAAAGCACAACACAACTTCTCGATCGTTGAATATCTCGCCTCACATTCAAAGGAATTTCTTGCTAAGATAGTATATTGCTCTTTCTTTTCTTCCAGTCTCGTCATGTTGGCCTAGGACGCATCCCATGGAATTCTCGAACACCGCCAAGTATAGGATCAGTGGTTTATCCGGACAAGGTGGCATTAGTACTGGGGCATTGGATAGGTAATGCTTGACCTTATCAAAAGTTTTCTGGCACTCCTCATCCCAAACACCTGGGTTATGTTTCCTAAGGAGACGAAATATTGGATTACATTTCACAGTCAGTTGTGAAATGAATCGAGCAATGTAGTTCAGTCTTTCTAGGAAGCCTCGAACTTCTTTTTGAGTGCGTGGTGGAGGTAATTCTTGTATAGCCCTGACTTTATCTGGGTCTATCTCAATTCTTTTTTCACTGACCACAAACCCCAACAGTTTTCCTGACCGGACTCCGAAGGTACACTTTGCGGGATTGAGCTTTAGTTGGAACTTTCTTAACCTTAAGAATAATTTCCTCAGGACTTGTACATGCTCTTTTTCTGTTCTGGATTTTGCAATCATGTCATCGACGTAAACTTCGATCTCCTTGTGCATCATATCATGGAATAAAGTTACCATGGCCCTCTCGATAAGTTGCTCCCGCATTTTTCAAATTTTCGAATGGCATCACTTTATAACAAAATGTCCCCACATGGTTACTGAATGTGGTCTTTTCCATGTCTTCTGGATGCATCTTTATCCGGTTGTACCCTCGAGAAGTCATCCATAAATGAGAAAAGTGAGTAACTCTGCCGTGTTATCTACTAGCGTATCAATGTGAGGCAACGGAAATTGTCTTTTGGGTGGCTTTGTTCGGATCTCGATAATCCACGCACATTCGTACTTTCCCATCTTTCTTAGGGGACTGGGACTATGTTGGCCACCCATTCTCGAGTACTTGACCACTTGTAAGAAACCGCGTCGAATCGCTTCTTGACCTCTTCTTTTATCTTCAACAACACATCGGGTCTCATCCTTCAAGTTTCGTTGAATTGGCCTACATTCTTCCTTTATAGGAGTCGATGCACCACGATATCGGTATTCAATCCGGGCATGTCTTGATATGACCAAAGTAAGACATCCTTGAATTCCCGAGCAACTCGATGAGGTCTTGCTTTATTTCTACAAATGATACTAGCTCCAATTTTCACCTCTTTTCTTTCTCCCAAGCTCACAATTTCCACCGACTCTTTGTGAGGTAAGATTTGTTTTTCCTCTTGTTCTACCATTCTTAACAAATCAGGAGATAGGCCACAATTTGGGTCATCTTCAAAACCTTCCGTATCTTCTATACACAAGTCTTGCTCAAAAGGAATCTCTGAGTCATTGGCAATATCGCTCATATCATTGATATCTGGGGACCTGTTATGGATGAAGAAAGAAATCCAAAGAACAATGAATCTAAGAATATTTTATTTGTATGGTATGATTATGAATGAATTGGAAAGAATAAAAGAATATTCACTCAAGATGATACGCAAAATGCATTTTTTTATTGAAATAACGATACTTGGACATATGCCTATTTCATAAAGGATTCTTATTGCCCCTAGGCTTAGAGCAATAAGTTTGTTTCGAACATTACTCTGAGTTAATCCTAAAAGTTACAGGGATATCCTCCACAGTCCAATTGTTCAAAACGCTTCCAGCGATGTAAGGGCGAATTCCAGCTAAATTCTCTTCAGTTTTTCCGTCGGATATAGCATTGATGCTCAAACTGCTCAATATTTCCTCGGCAGGCTCTTTCTTCGTCGATCTTATTTTTGAATAAATAGTCCCTCCTGACACGAAAGTTTTGGATAAGTGAGGAAAGGTCATTGGTTCCCACCTGACCTCCTCACCGCGCAGACGCGCTCTCCTTGTCTCTTGCCTTTTTTTCAGCTCTTTCTTCTTTTGCTTCGCATCTGGCTTAAATCCTAAGCCAAAGCGATCTCGTTTTTCCTTCACTATTGGTACCTCGATCCTTCCTTGGAGGCATCTTCCAAGTCCTCTCCCTGGCAAAGCTCCTTTGCCAACAGTTAATCGTAGGCCCATCCTTGTGGTTTTGGATATTCTAGGCACTGGGACCTTGTTTCCTTCGACGATGAATGTAGCATTGACAAATTCTAGTGATCGAAAAGAACACTCTATCGCCTCATCATCTATACCCACGTACGGTGCGTCCCTGGTGACAGATGCAATGATGTCTTCCTCAGCGTTTATCGTTACCAACCTACCCTCAGTTACCAACTTCAACTTTTGGTGTAGGGATGATGGTACTGCCCCTGCCGAGTGAATCCATGGTCTCCCTAACAGGCAATTGTATGAGGGCTTGATGTCCATTACTAGGAAGTCCACTTCATATGTGTTTGGGCCAATCAAGAGAAGTATCTCGATTCTTCCCATCACTTTCCTTTCAGTACCGTCGAATGCTCTCACGACGTTTTGACAAGTCTTCATGTGAGAGCTATCCACTGGCAATCTATTTAGCGTGGACAAGGGCAGGACATTCAAATACTGATCCATTATCAATTAGCACTCCGTGCGAACGTATATTCTTTGCAAATGAGTGGTAATGTGCGAACCTTTTGTAGATCCCATACCTCCCGGTGGTATCTCATCGTCATTAAAGAAAATAAAATTATCAGCGCTGATGTTATTGACCAGACGATCAAGTTTGTTGACGGAGATATTATCCGCTACGTATGTTTCATTTAACACCTTCATCAATGCACTGCGGTGTGTCTCTAAACTCAAAAGCAAGGCTAGTATCGATATGCGAGCTGGTTGTTTGTGTAATTGCTCCACAACGTCAGACTACTCATGTGTTTCGTAAATTTTAAGAATTTCTTAGCCTCTTTTTCTGTTACAGGCTCATTGACAGGTGACTCAGGTCTGATCATTTTCTCTTTTCTTTGTTCAACAACCACGGATTTTCCTTTAGCTGGTTCTATGTTCATATCCGGGGTGTAACGCCTTCCACTTCGCGTATAGAACCCTTCATCTTGTCCCTCCTTCGCAATGTCAATCGGGTTCTCCTTTCCCGGGATTGTCACATTACAGTCATAGTTCCAAGGCACACTCTTGCTATCTTTGTAAGGGAAAGCAACAGGTTTCTGGATTATGACCTTTGGCGCAATTGGTACTCCCCTTTCACTAGTCCTTGGACGCGATATGATTACAACTGGGTGATTGACCCCTTGGACATTGTTGGTTGGCCCTTGCTCTGACGCGCATACATCTTCTCTTTTTAGGTCCTTAGTGTATTCAAAGAATTCGATCTCTTTATTTTCTATCAATCTCTGTACCAGAGCCCTGAATTCATTACACTTTTGGATCTTATGCCCTTTATCGTCATGGAATTCACAGTAGTACTTCCCTCCTTCAGGCTTCCCTTCTACATCTTGTGTAAGTAAACCTTCTTCCACCATTTTCTTCCAAACCCATCTCAAAGGGGTTTTTACCTCCGATACATCTATCTTAGTTCTCGTCCCCCCACCTTCGACTATCGCGTTTACCCCTTCGTCTGAATGACTGGGTAACGGATTTCCAGCCACATTAGGTCCTGTGGGATCATCGAACTTCACAATGCCCATCTTTATGAATCTTTCGACCAATTTCTTGAAGGCCGTACAGTTCTCAATCGTGTGTCCCGAGATTCCTGCATGGTATTCGCATTGAACGTTTGCGTCATACCACTTAGGGAATGGAGGTTGCATGGGTTTTAGGTAAAACGGGGACACTACATGTGCATCGAACAGGTTCTTATAAAGCTCTTTATACGTCATTGGGATTGGCGTGAATTGAATCTTTTCTGTGTTAGGCCTTGGGTTAGAATCCTGCCTTGTAGGGCCCTGATGGCTAGTAGTCACCGCCATTGGTTGGCTCACGGTGACTGGCTTGGAATAATTTTTATTGTATATACTTGCATTGTTCACTTCGCTCTCTTTCCTTCTAGGAGCCGATCTCTTGGCACTTTCTCCCGCTTCAATTTTCCTACATCTCACCGCGTTTTCTATCATCTCCCCAGACATCACTATGTCTGAGAAGCTCTTGGTAGCACTTCCCAACATGTGGTTAATGAATGGGGCCTTCAGGGTATTGATAAAAAGCATGGTTGTTTCCTTCTCCAAGAGAGGTGGTTGGACTTGCATCGCTATTTCCCTCCACCAGTTGTGCATACTGTCTGAAGCTCTCACTCGGCTTCTTTTCCATATTTTGTAGGGTAATTGCAGCCGGTGTGCTATGTCCATCACGTGACCATATTGTTTCATAAAAGCTTGAGCCAAGTCCTTCCACGAACCAATTTGGGCACGGTGAGCTGGTTTATACCACTTGGCCATGATCCGATCGGTCGTCTTGAAACAATGGATCAACAAATGGTCGTTATTGACATACCTCGTCATCCTTCGACGTGACATCGTAATATGAGCTTCAGGCGACTTGTTCCATTATACTTTTCAAACTCGGGGTTTTAAATTTTGGCGGGAGCACCAGTGTCCGGACCAAGCTCAAGTCTTTAGCGTCAATCCTCCACGGTAAATCAGCAGCCTCCATTGCTTTGAATTTCTCTTCAAGCCATTTGCATCGGTCATCAAGTTGCTTTGCCAAGTCAACCTTTTCTTTTTCTGCTTCCGCCACCTCATCAAGGTGCAGGACAAATGGATTAGCCGGATTGTCTCCGGAGTGGGCCCAACCTATAGGGGCGTTCATGGGTACCGAGGCACCTACCGTATTGCTGCGGGCCTAATAATGACAAAGCGCTGTTCGTGGGTGCATCTCTCGGTTGAGTGTTTACCGGGTAAAGCCCGGAGGATAGATAGGGTCTTCATTGTCGCTCCCACCGTGTTTTTCCCTTTTTCGCGTTCTTTAGCCAAGATGCGTGCTAACCGTCCCTAACATATTATTCTCGGGATTCTTGCATTTGCTCCTCATATCTTGTTGGATTTTCGCTAACTGTTCTTGCATCCGTGCTTGTAATTGCTCTTGCATATCCCTTTGCAGTTGTTCTAATCTTTCTAGTCTTTGATCCATTTCTTTGGTTTTACGGCGGGTATAGTAGCTGTGTTCGATTGGTTGATTTTCGTTGGTTTCAGATTAATCAAAAATAATTTTTCTTAATCGTGGTTCTTTCGTGAAATTTAATGCATATGATGAAATGTAATGTAGATGAATGAATGCAAAAAGAGGCGTTGATTCTAATTCAATTTCGTTAGAAGAACTTCACTAGAAGAAAAGTTTCTTTACATAGAACGGATGATTACATATACGACTTTGCCCTAATGCCTAAAGCCTTGACTTTCCTAAGGAGCCCAGCTAAGTTTCGGCCTCGATCTGATTCTGACTCGTATTGTAAGCTCAATACATCACCTGAGCGCCGGGGTTTGCAAGTGATCGGCTACCTCCTAACTCGAGTCACAGCCTGCCCATGACATAATCTCTATTTCTTGATCTGATCTTGAGATTGGAAGAGTTGTTCTCTATACTGTTCATTGTTTACCTCAAGGAGTTCCACTCGAATTTTACTATCTTGTAGTGCGGTCTCGAGTTTTCCTATTTCTTCTTTCAACTCTTCGATCCTACTTAGACTGGCTCTTAACTCAATTACGGAATTGCGGCTACGATGTTGATGTAGTGATCTTTCTAATTCAGCCACCCGAGCTCGTAACTTCTCCTTTTCGTTTTGGCTTTCTAACAAGTTCTTTTTCAGAACATCCTCTTGCACTCGGACATCATGAAACTTCTTCTCCCACTGATCGGCTCTAGTCTTTTCCTTTCCAATCTCTTGGCGCCACTGTTCCGGCTTTTTGCCCAAACCGCAGCTTCTTATTGACTTACGTAGCTTCTTATAATCGGTCTTTAAACTATCCAAGTCTTCCTCAGCTTTGTTCTTCCCTTTCTTTAGCTTTTCGGCCTCTAGCTTATGGATGTCGACGTCCAATCCTAGCCGCATTTTCTCTTCCTCTAATTGCTCTATCTTCTTTCCAAATTCTGAGCTTTTTCTCTCGAAGTCTTGCTTTATGATCTCTAGCTCAGATGGGGCTACTCGCAAATGCTCTTCTATTGGCTGTGTGCTTCCTTGATTCGGCTTAGGAATGTTATCGTTGACTCTTCTACCCCACCACCACTCATACTCGGGGGTTGTCATCGAACCTGCGGTGAATCCCTTCATTCTTCGAGTTTGATTCCACGCATCTGATATCTCACGAACTTTTTTCTTATAGCCGTCATCTTTATAAGAGAACTCACACTGAGCTAATCCTTGCATTGCTTTGTATGAACCGCCTCGACCGATCATCGCTTAATACGAGTAGTGGAGTGTATCCGTAAGCCCCCATATTCCAGCTAGAGGGACCCAGTCAAAATTGCCGCATCTATACAAGATCTCGCCAGGGAGAAACCATGGAGCTCTCCATTCAACATTTTCGGCTTGCAAGTTCGGAGGATAGTTATCCATTTCTCTTCGAGATGTCGTCCCGCCTTGATGTGGCCACCAATTCTCTTAATGGAGAATAGTCTCTAGAGAAACCCGATAGGAAACCTTTTACTTTCCAAAAATGACTATGGAACCAAGCCAAGAGAAGTTGTGCACAACCAATAAATCTTCCTTCGCCCGCTCTCCGACATGCATTCAAGGATCTGAAAGTTTCTGCTAGGATTGCCGGGACTGGCGTAGTACCTTTATCAAGTCGGTCGAATAAGTCTGAGACAGCTTCATCTACATATCCCAATGCCTTGGGAAAGACAACCAATCCGTAGATACTTAAAGCGAAAACATCAACCCTTTTCTTCAAATCCAGATGTGCCAAGATCAAGTCTCTCAAATTCCCCCAAGGAATACACTTACTATCCCCTTTCTGCTTTATACGGGCTGCAACCCATTGTTCACTCATTCCCGTGATACGCATCAATTTCTTCGAAAAGGGAGGGACGCTAACAGGTCTTGAATAGGCCCTGTCGGCTTGTATACTCGGGCAATTAAGTAAAGCCATGTATTCTTCTACGGTGGGTACTAAATCGACTCCTTCGAAGGTGAAACAACTATAGGCGGGGTTCCAAAACTGTGCGAGGGCTCGGAATAAGTATTTATCCACCGTTATGTCGAGCAGACAAGGTAGGTCACCGTAGTTGCAGTAAAAGAGTTGTTTGATCTCGTCGTTCCAGCTATTCCATATTTCTCTTAGTCCTCGCAGGTCATTCTGAGTCACACTGATGCGAGTGAAATCCCACAACTCCGACTCGTATCCCTCGGCCAAACTATCACTTTTTTCTTGCTGTGTCTTCTCAGACCATACTCGGACGGCCGCATTATCTTCCACTCTATCAAGAAACCCTTTTTCCATGTTAAACTCTTTCTATTTAGTAACCAAATCGTGAATCAACACCCCTTTTATGATGAGATGTCATGCAATAACAACAAAACACAAGCAAGTCAGTATTAAACTAAGAATAGATATCAAAACAATCAAGAAATAATCAAAACACCTAATCGGGTAAAAAAACTAGGGTTCGGTGTGGTTCTACCTAGGGGAGGCTCTTAGGGCTCACTACATGTGGTTCGGTTCTAAAGTAAAGGTACCTGAACCAGCAGATTCCTCGATCTTCACCCATTATAGGCTCATACAGATCGAGTTCGATTCAGGGGAATACATTTCCCTACGTCTATACGGAGGTGAAAACCTCACGAAGACGCAAGTACGGATGTATCCCGAAAGCGATTCACTATCCTATACGGAGGTGAAGACCTCACGAAGGAGTAGTTTCTCACTTCCACTTAAAAGGACGTGACCACAACGGTCATGCAATGCGATATGCCAAACTATTTAAAAACTCGAACCAACGCAGCAGGTATTATATCACAAACCACAAAAATAACAGGTGAAAATGCAATGAAAGGATCGTTTATCAAAACCAAATTTTCAAATTTCGACAAAAAGACAAAAGTGAATCAACTTATGGCTCGACTTCTCGAAATAGTCCCCAGTGGAGTCGCCAAGCTGTCGTAACCATTTTTTTGGAGAAACGGCAGTCGACTTGGATTTTGAAGATTAAAACGAAAAAAAGGGGAGTCGCCACCAATCTTTTTTTGATGAGGTGTGATCGGATCACCTTCGATTAATCATTTTAATAAAATCTAAGATTTACTAAAACGATAATTTTTGGTCTACGAAAAACAGAAAATGAGTTCGGGAGTCGGTTACGTACGAGGAAGGGTTAGCACCCTCGATGCGCCCAAAAATTGGTACCTAGTTGATTAATTAGTGTCTTAACGTCGAAAATTTGAAGACTTAAAATACTTTGAAATACGATCCTTTTCTTTGTAAAAAGTTCAAATGTTAAGGACTTTCCCGTCTCGCAATAATGAAATACCACATCCAGTAAGTTAGGACGCGATATCTCGCACTTTGAGACTGGGCTAGTCCTTTATTAATGTATTTTTAATTTCTTTTAAAAGGACATTCGGTTAGTTAGAATGAACGAAGGAAATCGAAACCCAGTAAGTTAGGGCTCGCTTCCTCGAGCTTTCAAACTCCGAATATTGCCTTTATTTGCAAAACTCTTATTTCGGAGGGTCAAAGTGTTATACCCGGTAAGTTAGGGCACCACACTTCGTACCTCCGAGAATAAGCATTCTTAAGACTCGTATTGTGATTTAAGAGAGAATATTCCGTTGTTTAGGTCGAATGAGAAAAATCGAAACCCAGTAAGTTAGGGCACGATTGTCTCGAATTACCAAAATACGGAACATCACTTTTATGAAAAACTTATTTTAAGGTATCGAAAAGAACATGATAGGATTTTATAGTAAAATGTGAGAGCCAAATTACGGTATAAACAAATGTAATAATAGTGATAGTGTCAAAACAATAATATGTAATTATAAAAGATGAAACAAATAACGAGGTTATGTAAATACATGCATTAAAAATGAAATAATCAAATACGTAAGCAAATAAATAAATAAATAAATAAATAAATGGAATGACGATGATAATGATAGTAACGATATAAAAGTATATACATGTGTGGGTTAAGGTACATACATAATAATAGAAGTAATAAGAAATATAAAAGAAATACATACCTATATAATAATGGTATAAAAAAACACGTACACATAGTATATAAAAAGCAATATTATATAATATATACATATTAGTGATAATAGTTATGATAATAATAATGATAATAACATTACATAAATATATATTGAAATGAATGATAGTATTAGAAGTAAATATATAGTATATATGATATATTTAAGAAATATATATATATAGATATATGATATTTATAAAAAATATATACATGGTGTAATGTTAATATGTATACGTGTATAAAAATATAATAATATTAACATACATATGTGTTAATAAGAATAATAGTATTGAAATTAATAATATTTTATAATATGTATATATATATAAGTATTAAATAAAATGATAATAATGAACTATTAATAAAAATAACAATAATAAAGTATGGTATTATAAATAGTATTAAAATAAAATTAGAATAATGAAGAAAAGAGGACGAAATTGAATTAAAAATGGAACTTTGAGGCGAATTTAAAATAAACAAAGAAAAAGGAGATTAATTTGAACACGCTAAATAAATAGAAGGGCTGATCAGGAAATTAATCCAAACCCTGAAAACGCTGTCGCTGGAAAGAGGACCGAATTGAAAACGAAATAACTTTTAGGGTTGAATTCAAATTAAATAAAACTTAACTACAAAAAGTGAAAAAGGCGGAAGGGTCTTGAGCGCAATTAGACCCTCGAACGAAAACGCGCGGATCCTGGGACGGGTCGGAGCTGGTTCTCGGGTCAGGGTGGCTAAACGACGCCGTTCTGGGGATTGAGCATTCACCCCAAAACGACGTCGTACTGCGGGGTATAAAAACTAAACTTTTCTCGAAATTTTCATTTGGTCTCGTGTGTGAGAAAAAAAAAGGAGAGAGTGGGTAGCGAGGCGATTTCCGCCCCAGAGCGGATCATCGTGCCGACGCCGGACCGTGGTGCGCCATCGTGTCACGCCACCACATTAAGCGGTGGCCGGAATTTCGAAAAAGGTATGTTTTTTCCCTTTTTTTTATATTTTCTACATATTTATCTCTAAAATGTATATGTTATTTCAAATGGAATAGAGAAAGTCACCCTAAAAAAATAAAGAAACGAAAAGAAAAATCGGATAACCTTAGATACGATCTTTGATTTGTTTTGTGGTGGTTCTTGTGCTATTGCTTGAATCTGTTTCTGCCTTTAGAAAGCTAGGTATTGTTCTTTTTATTTCATTCGAAAATAATCCTCCTTTTTTTTTTTTACACTGTCTGTTGATTCGGCTTTATAGCCATTACACCATCTTTCTTTCTGCTTTCTGTCCCTTTCTTATTAATGTTTGCAGGGCAACTTGGGCGGTGGCACAGTGACAAGGGCGGTGGAGGTGACAGGCAGGAGGTGGCAGACGATGGGAGGCTAGGGTTTCTTAGTTCTCTCTTTTTTTCTTTGGGCTAAGTGGGTTTGGCTAGTGTAGGCATTGGGCCTGTTTAGGGTTTGGGTAGGTTGGTTTAATTTGGGTTTGGGTTTTGGGTAGTTGGGTTTGGCCAGATTTGGCCTATTACACAGTTCATCTTCAAGAAATTTACGTCTAAACAAAAAGAATGAGTAAAATATTGTAAAGATAGAGAACTGAATGCAAAGTTTTGTAAACAAAAAAGAATGGACATCATTAAGTTTATGAGGGTTTTGTTCTTACCGGATTACGAACGACAATGGAAGTGTTGGCACCCCAATTCCAAAGATCGTAAGCAATCTCCATGCCAGAGTTTCCACAACCAACAACTAGAACATCTTTGCCTCTAAATTTCCTCCCATTTTCATATTGGTTAGAGTGGATGTATTCCCCTCCATAGCTATCAAGACCATCGATATCAGGGATTGTACCTTGGCTATTTTCGCCACCGGCTACTACAAGAAACCTCGACGTATACACCTCAGTCTCGATCACATTGTCAGTCGTCGTCATGTTCTTGACAACAATCTGCCATTTTTCAGCGTCCGAATCATAAATAACTGACTCAACGGATCGGAGATATCTTGAGGTTATGCCAAAGTGTGAGACGTAATTGTCTAAGTAATCTATAAACCCTTTTTTGGGAACATAAGTTGGTGCATTAGGTGGGAAATCCATGTATGGAAGGTGGCAAAATTGCTTTGCTAAGTGAAGTTTGAGGCGATCATATGACCTTTTCTTCCAAAGAGAAGCATAGCAATCCTCTCTTTCCAACACAATGTTGGGGATCGAAAGGCGGTTCAGGCAAGCCGAGGTGGCTAGGCCGGCAGGGCCTGCTCCCACAATAACATCCATTGTTTCCTCCATGCTTTAAGGTTTGTATCGTGTCACTTCACTTGAAAATTTATTCGTCTTGTCTGGTTATTTACTTTGCATGCAAAGATAAGAGACGATAAAATCTAAGGATACAATAAAATTTAATGATTGGGCGTTTTTTATATTTGAAAAAAAAATCAATTCAATGAGTATTTGTTCGTGAAAATCTTATAAAAATTAAGAAATATTTAAAGAAAATTAAATGTATATTTGTATAAACATGAGTCTCTGTGTGTTATTTGTTTGAAACCTACAAAGTTGTTACTTCAAACTATGTCTAAATATTTCTATTAGTTTAATTGAAAACAAATAAAAAAATATAAGAAATAATTAGAACCCTTTTTGGCTAGGTAAATATTTTGTTATTCAACTATATTTTGAACATGAGAATTTGTTTCAACTGTTTTATTTTTTTAAACCCTTAATTTTAAATTATGGTTATTAACATATTAGCTCAGTTATGCTTTTATCAATTTTCTTTTAAGTTCTATTCAATTCTTTTTTCTCTTTGATGCACCTAAATATATTATTTTATTAGTTTTATGGCCCATTCACAGGTTGATGGTTATTATATATTAAGATGTAAAAATTTACTATTATACTGGATTAATATTAGAAGTGCAATATATTGTTAATTTAAATATAAGAATAAATTAACTAGTAATAATCATTTAGTATTAAAGAATGTTCCGAAAATTTGTAAAAAAAGAGAGAAAAGAATGTTACGAAATTATTTAATAACTATAAATATCATATTGTTAGCTATTAATTTTAATAAAATTATATACAAAACACGGATAATAATTACTTAATAAATTAAGGGCAAAATTAGCCATAACGTCGTATGATAGCCTAGTCGGATTAGATCTCTCGTCAACGTGGTATGATGACCCAGCAGGATAGTAGGCCGAATAAGCAAAAGGGTCGAGCTATTTCATCGGTGGCTCCAAGTATGGCTGGGTAGGTTGGGATCACGAGGATGACCTTGCGAATGTCCTCTTCAATGTTCAATCCGTCCTTCTGTTAGTTCAGCTACGATATTATAGTGGAATGATTTCGTGATTAATTGAATTTATAATTAATAAGCAAAAAGCCGAAACTTAATTATAAATTATTTGAGCCTTAACAACATATATCTAATCGGTTCTTCCGCTAGCTCGTTGAAACCAAAAATGAATTGCGTGTTTGAATAGAAATGAACGGAATGAATAGAAAAAGAGAAATGAGAAACATTTAGAAATGATTATGGTTTTCTTTGAAATAGAAAAATGGGATCATTTGAAAATGAATATAGGTTTCCAAAAATGAAAATGGAAATGAAAATGAAAGTTTGCAATCCTATATAGGATTTACTTAAAAAATGATGGAAGAATGAGTTTATATTTTTAGATTGTTTTGAAATTCAAAAATAAAAATAAACCATTCAGTCATAGTGAATATGTTGAGTTGTGACATATTTAACGAATTTTCTCGAAATTTTACTGAGGCTAAAATCATCAAAATTTTATTAGGGGGTAAAATCGTCAAAATCTTATTAGAGTAAAATTGTGATGATAAAATTATTTAATATGTAAATATTAAATTTTATTTTGGGAAATAGAAAAACTGAATCGGGTTGGATTACATTACAGAGTACTAGGTCAAAAAAGCCTATGAAATACTCGTAATTGGACCCGATGTGAAAGAGGCTGAAAACCCCTCATATAACATGAATAGGCAGAAACCTTAGTAGAAATACAAGGGTGAGTCGCTCACCAATCTCCTACTCTAAGTAGGATGTTGTTTTTCTATTTAAAATAAACATCTACAACTCTACAAGGATTCTACCTTCTCTGTCTATAAATAGATGACACCGATAGAGCTATTAACACAACTTTTGAGAGATTGTTATTCTGTCGAAAAATAGAGAGAATTTATTCTAAACTTTTAAATATATTTTTCCATAATAATAATTTTACCGGTTTCTATCAAAAAGAGAGAATTTTCGTTTTCACCCCAAAAAGAAAACTTTTTCTAGTTATGTATTTTAGTTCAATTGATTCGAGCCCACACTCGAAGCAATTCGTAGTACGAGAATAGCGAAGAAGATCGTTTGATTGAAAGCTAGAAAAAATCAAGGATATGCTTATCGAAAAACGCATATGCATATTTGGTCAATGTTTATTGTTATAAATATCACAAACCGGTTAATTTTTTAATTTTCCGCTGTAAATCGTTTTCAAACCAAATTTTTTCCAACATATTGATCATAATTTTTTAATAAAATCATGTTGATTTAATCTATTTTGTATTGTCATTGTTTAAGTTAAATGTTGTTGAATTTCTTTATTTGAATGTTTCTTAGCACGCCTTTATTTTAGAAAATTAAATATAGTATTATTGGAAATTTTTTGAACACCAGTATGCTTTAAGGAAAGCTTAACATTCGTATTTTTATTTAGTGCACAGGTTAGATGAGGTTCGAGTGTAGTATCCCAACTGCTCGGCTGATCAATCAACCAAACCGGAATTTGCTACAATCACACAAAATTTTAATTAAAACATTAATAAGTGTATTAATGGTGATTAACAATAATAATCTTGTTAAATTGACAATCAACCTACGTTGGAATAATTACAATGTTGTTCAACTCAGTTACAATCATTTCTAATCCTGAGGTTTAGCCTATAGGTTGCCCCCATTATATGCATGTTACAGATGAGAGGAACAAGCTCACACAGGCTCGATGGATTCTGGCTTAATCCCTATCTAATGTCTCGAATAGCCCATTTTACCTGAAAAGCATAACAATAAGCTAGGTAAGTTCAAATTAACTTAGTGAGGTTTTAATATAACACACCCGATCATGATATTATTGTATGATATAACTTCAATGGCCTGTTCTCATGTTTGACATCATTGGCACGAAGGCAGATTGCATGTCTTCTAAGTGCACATTTGACATTATTTGCGTTGGCTCAACTTGCAAATTGGCCCATTTTACACATTGACTTAGCTTTTCACTTTCATCATTTGTTCACTAGTATATTTTGTGGGATGATTCTACTTGCGCATATGTATTGATTTCATACATGTGAAGTCTTAGATGCCAATTCATACATGTAAACTTATTCTTGGCAGACTTAGATTCGTAGAAATATACCTTGACGAACCTAGACTTGAGAATTCATACTCATTAGCTAGTTCCAGTAGACTCTTGATTGAAAGATAGTTCATGCAGACTCTTACGTGAACATTCATATATAAGAATTCATATATGCTGAATTCATGCTTGGTAGGCCAAGAAGTCATTGCATGCGAATTCAAATGTGCAGTTTTAATGAACAGATAGTCCTGTGGATTTTTATGTGGCAAAATCTAGTGTATAACCTTAGCATGGAAACTTGAAACATGAAACATGAGGAAAAATTCATCAAATTGGTATGACTTGAGACATGAGGAAAAATCCAGCGGACCGTCAAAACTTAGTACATGAGGACAAGTCTAGCGGACTGCCTTAATTTGGAATATAAGGACAAGTCCAGCGGACTGTCTTAACTTGGAACATAAGGACAATTTTAGCGGGTCGTCATATCTTGGAGTATGCCCATGACCATGGGACTTGCATACATAGATGAGGCTTAGAGCCTTAATGTGGGTTTACCTGCAATTAGTATAAAAACAGTGGTGGCAGTGAGATTTGATACTATAGCGATACTGTAGCGTGCGGCAAAAAGTAAGCTAAATGTACTGCATCGCACCGCCCATTCGAAGGGGTACTTAGACTCCATAGAGAATCATACTTTAGAAAAACCCCCATAATGTCATCACATACTTGTGATCATAAATCCCTGTACAGTCCAATTGAACCTCCGCAAAGTCAAATAACATGTGGAAAAATGTGCACAACATGACATCTCCTCCTTCATTCATCCATCATTACATCCCTCCATACTTCTTATATAATTTATTTTCATCAAATAACACATATCAAGCATTCAACAATATATTGTAATCAATAGCAATTTACCCAGAAACTACTTATCAATACAACAAACTTATTCTTAAAATAGGGCATGCATTTGCACACCAACTTAGCATGCATCAATAGTGTAAAAAAAATCTCATCAAAATCATGAGTATGCAAGAAAACTGACGGACAATTTAGATATAATCATACACCAAAACTTGAGCTCACAACAACATGCACCTTATCTTGTAACATACATCTTAATTTTGGCAACTTTACCATGACAAGATATCATTTCCTCATATGCATAATACACAACTAGAACAATACAGTATAAATGTATGTAAGACAAACATTGAAGATTTGAGTTTAGGAACTTACGAACAAATCCCTTCAAGGATGTATCACTTACTAGCTTGAGTTTCCCTTTGTCGTTGGGTCCCTCTCTGTCTTTGTCGACTAAAAAGTAACAACCATATAGGATCGGCCGTGAGAAATTTATGAGTAAGAAAAAAGAAACTCTAACAATATGCAGGGTATACTCTCTACTTAAGATGCTTCTTTTCGTTACAGTCCACCACCAATATTTAGTCGGATATCCGCAAGTCTTTTCTTTCTTTCAAAATCAAAAGACATAGAAAAGTATAGGAATGTTTCCAGTTCACAAATTTCACCTTTGATTATGGTACTTTGTTACATATACATATTTTCCAGCATGCAGCTTGACTCCCTCGCTCCTTATGCAAAGATCGATTGTTGAAGCTCAAAAATGGTTTCTTCATTTTTGTCTTTTGTGCTTTGATTGAAAAAAGAAAAAAGATGACCCATTTTTCCTTCTTTCCCCCCTTAAATAGTCATTCCCTTATTGACCGTTCAAACCTTTCCATACAAGCACTGACCCAAATTAAAATAAAATATTGGAAACAAGCTATTATTTCTCAACATGCCATTCAAAAAAATTGAAAATCATCGTTAATGACCAATTTACCCCTAAATTTTCCAATTCAGTACACACAAGATGGCAGAGGATCTAATTAAAACATATAAAGTAACTCAGGGTTTTTCATTCCAATATGGCCAAGTTTTTGATAAAAAATTCGAGTGACAACTCTTCACCCTAAAGAGAAATTCTGTCCATAAAATTTCCTTATTAAACATATTAGGGATTTGATCTATCAAAGAACTTTCATTACCATTAGTAAATTATTCCACCATGTGGCATGTACATTTTGAAGATCCCGAAACAACAGATTTGTCATAGTGGAGGATTTAAAATTAATCTACACTACCTCATCTGTAATCTAGCTAACTTGTTTACTTACCTTCCAGCGGCTAATATGAGTGCTTGTTACAATTCTCACATAGGAAAACTTGCATAATTATGTAGCACGCATAGATATAGCGGACACATTGACGTGAACTGTGCTTTGGTGTAGTACGCGCATTAGCACCATTCGCCCAATGGTGTATTTCTTAAATTAGCATAGCTTACAAGAAATTTTAGTTTTAGTCAAGGTCAGCCCATCGACACATGATTTGCATAAACAACTAGATTGCCGAATGACCTTGTACATAGACATGATGCGAGTATCTCTGCGAATGAACTTTGTGTGAGACATTTTCTTGAATAGTCTTATGATTAGTCACATGGCGCATAGTCTCCGCATATAAACAATATTGCGGATAATCTTGTCATAAGGACTTAGAATATGGCCTTGCGGGATATTATAGCTAGAGGTGTGCATAGGCCGGGCTACCCGGCCCGGCCCGGCCC
This sequence comes from Gossypium anomalum, assembly GCA_025698475.1. NCBI lineage: Eukaryota > Viridiplantae > Streptophyta > Magnoliopsida > Malvales > Malvaceae > Gossypium > Gossypium anomalum. The sequence continues at coordinate 73,255,077 of CM046965.1, read as the reverse complement.
GAAGGCCCGCCCGAAAAATGAGAGCGTTCGGGTAAAAATATAGGCATGAAATATAGGTTTGGGCAAAAAAACAAGGCCCGTTTAGAAAACGGGCCGGGCTCGGGTAAAACTTTTTTGGCCCGGCCCGAATTATATACTAAATATATATATTTTTATTTTTAATCATATTTACATTTTATTTTTAATTTTAATATAATCAGTTTTATTATATTTTCAATTTGTGTATTGTTTTAAGAATTATTTTAATATCATTTTTTATTTGTTTCTTATTTTAATATTTGTTTTAAATGTATTTGATGATTTATTATATTTTAAAATTTTTTATTTAATGAAATAAGTTAAAAAAAATTTAATATGGGCCGGGCTGGGCCAGGCTTAACAATTTTATTTCGGGCCAGGTTTGGACAAATTTTTAGGCCCATATTTCTGGCAGGGCCAGGCCCGAGCCTAAAAAACGGGCCTAAAATTTTGTCTGAACCCTGCCCGGGGCGGCCCGGCCCATGCACACCTCTAATTATAGCATATAACCTTGATGGATAGATCTGTGGCTACTCTGCTATGGACACATTTGGCAGATACTTGGTCTATGAACCTTATTAGGTGAATACTTGCCCTTTTTCCTCGCCCTCAAAGGGTTTTAAGGGAATCCGTCGAAGACGTTAACACGTGCCATCCGCGGATTGGAGGCCTTGAACCATTACTTAAAATTTTGAAACTTAAAACTTATAGATGATGTTATATATCTAAATTTAGGGGAGTGGAATCGTTTCTTAGTTGATTTCCCAAATCTCCTGACTCTTGAATACTTCTTGAGAAACCCTAATCTCTTTTCCCCCAATTCTGTCTTTTTCTTTAGTTGGCCATTCTTATTATCGGAGTACCTCTGTTGCTTTTGATTTGGAACTTATCTCAGTCCTAAAGGTAAATCTTTATTCTTCATTTTCTTTATTTTAATTTCCACTGCCCCAAAATGGTTAGAGTTAGAATGGGTTTAGAAGGTAGAATATGGGGTAATGGTGTTCGAAATCAACAAGGCTGTAGGGGCAATATGGTCGTATAGGGTGGAAATAAGCCACAAAATTGTGAAGCTAGCACTACAGTAGAAACACCTGCCTACCGTTGCTTGATAACCGAAGATGAGATGGTACAACACTTGGCGGTTCGAGGAATTTGACTGCCAAATTTTGCTTACGATTTTGATATCGTCTAGGGGGAGAGACTGTTGAGTGACACCGAAGGAGGTTTCTTATTGCCTCTCTATCTATTAGAGGTCGGGTTTTATCTCCCTTTGCATCCCTTCTTCTGCACTATCCTAAATCAGTACGGAATCGTGTTGGGGCAACTCGCTGACCTATCTTGGTGGACATTGATGGCCTATTATATCAACTGCTGTAAAGGAGAAGAGCCACTCATGCTCAACTTCTTCCAGCATATCTATCAGTTCAAGGCCTACAATCGAAGGGCATCAGTGGGAATGGCACATATTAGTACCCACAAGGTTTGCGAACCTATAGTTCCCAATTGGGCTTTGAATCTCCACCTCAACCGTAATAAGTGCATCCAGGTGAGGAGAAAGCTTGAGGGTGACTTTGGCTTCCCAATGAAATGGTCCATCCTTAGAAGAACTACCTGTCTCCAATAACAAATTTTTGATCCCGATATTGTTGTTAAGCAATATAAATGGTTGAAGATGAGTCGCACCTTAGTGCTAGAAGATATTTTGAGCGCCATAAACATTTTTACTATTTCGGTGGGAAAAGTCCCAATGATTGTCGAGCGATAGACATTACGCATGGTGCAGATCCATTTGTAGTGCCGCCCACTGAACGTGCATGGCCATTTGAGGCCGCAGTGATTTAGCTTTAGTCTTATTGGGGAGAAAGAGGGAGCCTAAAACTTTTTCCACACTTTCTATTGATAACACCAAGCGTACGAACATTTGGATAGAAAATATTGCAACAAAAGATACGAAAATAGGATAGCGATGTTCACAGCCAAGGTGTGTCACGACAAGACATCGATTTCCCAAGCTAGGAGTTTCGGCTTCTTGTGTAGTGTCTCGGGAAGTTTGTGCTACACTTAGGCGTTGTCCTTATGGCTGTCGGGCTACTAAATACACATCCTACGTACACAATTAAATAAATTAAAACTACCTAAGGCTCGAATTGGCTTAATAAGTCAACTAACATAAAGTATTGTGTAAAAACACTTATTTTGCAAATAATTAAACTTAAACGTCAAAAGTTGAAAATACAATAATTAATTATAAAACGACTAGAAAACAAGCCTCCTAAGTGTCGAAATGTACTAAAACTACCACCACGTTTGGTGGTAGGTCAAATATCCCTACACTTAAGTTTTTGATTGTCCTCAAGCAAACAAAAGGAAAATAGAACGAAGAATAAACATGCAAGAAAAGAAAATGTACTTGAGTCAGCTTGGTAGACGAAATCGGATTGGAGCATTAACATTAGGGAGATTTTCTTAAATATATAATTCTAGCTAGAAAATTAAACAACTTACAATTGTTTACATGCAAACAGATTAGTTCAAAATATTACAAAGCAAACAAGTTAAAGAAAAATAAACATAGAATTTCATTAAAATATACATACAAATTTAGCATTTATGAGTGAAGAATTAAGTCAATTAAAAATTTTCCTACTAAGCTTTTATTCATATTTTAAACTCTAATACAATATTTATAAGCATAAGCACTTATGAGTTTTTATGCCAATATGAGTGAGATTTTTCTCAATTTCTCATATTTTCATTACATTGTGGACACTCAACACTCTCTTGGCTTATATCTCATTCTATGCTTTTATCAAACTTGCAATGCTCTTAACCCTCACAATGTTTTTATTCTCACAATTCATTTTAATTTAAGCACATGCTTGTAAAGATTATACTTATTATATTGCATTGTTTCAATAACCATGAATTGATTTGCTCAGTATTTTAACCTAAACATCCTATAATTCAACAAACGTAAGTGCTTATTTGTATCTACATTTATCACTTGGTATATTTAATTCCTTTTTCCTATTCAAAGTTTAATAAATTGAACTAATTAGTCTAAATATAAACAACCTAAATTCTTTATTTTAGGCTAAATTTATAATTAGTCTAAATATAAACAACCTAAATTCTTTATTTTAGGCTAAATTTATAATTTAAACAATCAACATATGCATATACTCCTAACCAATCACTTATATTCCTACAAGCTCAAGCACATAGAAAAACACACAAAAGAAAAAAATAACTACGAAAATAAACTAAAAATGAAACAAAGTTAATTAAAAAATAAAAAATTTTCTATGTCACCCCCACAGTTTAGTCGACACATTGTTCCTAATGTGCGAATAAGAAATAAAGGAAAGATATTACCCGATAAGCTTTAAAGTTCCTCGGATATAGGTGGGTAGTCTCCTCCTTGTAAATGAAGATCGAATATTGTAGTGCAGACAAAAATGGCTGGGATTCTACATAAAAACTACAACTACAATCTACCTAATTAAAAATATCTAATCCTAAAATTAAAATTGTCCAACCAAATAAAATACCTAAGTCTTAAAACAAATAATAATTAAGTCTGAAAATAAAAATAAAAATTATTTCGATTTAGATGGAATTTATGTTTGTATCATCATTTTCTTCTTCCGAATCCTTTTCTTCTTCAGTGTCTTCATCCTCTTCTTCTAGACCCTCATCTTTCTCGTTCTTTCTAGTTTCGGGCAGACTATGATATTTGATGGCAGTCGTACCCGTACTCCGTTCTTCCTTGCATGATCTTCAGAAATCGGTCCTACTTCTTGCATCCAATGAACTATCCATTCCGAATTAGTGAATTCACTCGTACCTTGGTTGGTTTGGTTGGATCATCCCTTTTGTGCTTCTAATCTTTCACACGGTACTCCGTACTAGGTTGTTATATCAGATTCGTTGTTAGTTGCAAGATATGTCCTAAGTGTCCTATTGGTACCTTTGTTCTTTTACATAATGCCATCACTAGATGGGGGAAAAGTAATTCAACCTTTGCTTTCTGGACACAACGAATCTTGCTGTGGTAAATCCATGTCCCAACACAAATTCTTTCTTTATGTATAATCGCATATAATAGAGTAGCCTAAAAAGTATCAATGTTGGACATGTCTGCCGTAAGGCAAATTCGACTGCTGATAAATTGTAATTACATCGTCGCTTTTGGGGACAAATCCACTTTCTGGAATGCTGTCGGATAATCTATTCCCATATGGCATTTCCATTCACCGTTCCCGTTGGTTAAAACTACAATAATCCTTTCCATGTCAACATTCTGGAAAAACGTCAAATCATACAAATACAAAGGAACATTATAATATTTAGAAATTTCTAGTGGGGAAACAAAAATTTCTTTTCCACAAACTATTATTCGCGACCACAACACATCTCCCAGACATTTCAAATTGGCTCCTTTCAGTGCGGTGTAAAATTTTTGGATGACCTGGATGCTAGTAGGTTTGGTTGGGAGTCTACAAAAACTTTCCATCCGTGGTAGAAAAATATATCCCGAGTATCATCGTTTAGTGCAAATAGGGATTCAAAACCTCTTTCATGAAGAGGTTTTTGTCTCGATTTGCTAGAGGTAACGCTCGAACTCCTTTTCTTTGGTCTTGTTTTGAATGAAATTGTTAGAATAAGATTCATCACCAGGAATATGGTTGTGCATGTTTTCAAGGATGAAAAACACAAACAATTGTACGAAAAATTGAATGATGAGTTGCTTTGGTGTTTCAGGATGGCTTTGGACTTTAGCTGCTAATCAAGGTGAATTTATAGGGCTTTTTAGGACAACTTTGGTGTGCGATCTTTGTGCAATCTCGGAAGATTTTGCTCAGGCCAGAAAAAGGAAAGTTGTTGAATTCCCATGCTCTGATTAGCTCAATTTTGATGTGTCACAACTTTGGTATCTCCAATTTTCATGTTCCAAAGTTGTGTGTCACAACATGGGGATGCTTCTGTCACAACACAACCTAAAATATGCCAAAATTCCTCTTTTGGTGCATGTCGGAGCCCCTCGGTGATCCACAGTTACCTTTCACAGCTTCGTGCTTCATTTCTTCCTTCTTGAAACCTTTTATTTATTAAATCGAACATAAACAATTAAGAATGAAAGTTTTAAAATTTAGAATAAAAATTTAATTTACAATATGTACAAGTGTAATTTCGTTATCATTTGAATTATCCGACAATTCATCCAATTATACCATCAATTTTTTTCGCCTTTGTCTATCGTTGTGGTCTGTCCAATAAAATCCATACCAACTGGGATCTTTCCACTTGTCTCGATTCTTCAAATTGGATTCATCTGCACTCACATGACTATGCACATACCTTTGGTCAAGGTCATTAGGGGTAAAATCAAATAAAACAAAACATTCATTACCCAATAATTCCTCACTTAAGGAATCGTGGCTACATTTGAACGCTTCTATTTTGCCATCGATTTTCATTATCAATTTATTTTTTTTCTAGGTTGATGGTTGATTTAGATGTGGCCATAAATGACCTATCCAACAGAATGAGAATTTCTTGATCCTCCTCAAAACGAAGTACCACAAAATCTACAAGTATTATGTAGCCCCTCAATTTAACCAGCATATCTTCTAGCACACCTTTTGGGCGTACTAGGGATCTATCGACTAACTATAGTATTATCGAGATATTTTTTAACTCCCCTAATTCAATTTTTTAGTAGATCGATAGGGGCATCAGGTTAATGCTAGCACCTAAATCACAAAGTGCTTTGCTGAACTGCTTATCCCCTATCTCTTCTAGAATTGTAAAGCTCCACTTTAAGGGGTATCTTTTTTGCAATAATAGTACTACAAGAGGCATCAATATCAATTTGTTCACCCTTTTTTAATTTTTTTATGCCTTCCCATGATTTCGTTTAGGTACTTGGCATATTTAGGAATTTTATCTATGAGTTCCAAGAGTGGTAAATTGACATTGAGGGATTTAAATAAATTAAGAAAACTTACAAAATCAACTTCATCCCTCTTTTGTTTGTCTTCTAACCTAGAAGGGAATGGTACTATTGTCGTGCTTGATTTTGAGGTTACTAGTTCAGCTACTGGTTCCACTTCTTCTTCTATCAGATTTTCACTTTCGGTTTCTTCTACGGGCTTATCAACGAATTTAGGCAATTTCTCCTTTTCATGTATGGGTGCACTTGCGTTGTCAAGTTTTTTACCTGATCGCATGGTAATCCCATTTGCATGTTCTTTCCCATTTCTCCGAGGGTTGTTCTCTGAGTTGCTGGAAATGCCTTGGCTGATTTGTTTTTGTAATAAGCTCATCATCTGGCGCTTTTGTTCCATCATGTCATTCATATATGCGGGCATGGCTTGTATCTCCCTTTCTAGTAGATTGATTCGTTGACCAGTTGCAGTATGACTGTATCCCATGGATCTTGGGTTCGTTCCACATGAGGTGGTTGGTATGGAGGGTTTGACCTATTCTGTGTTGGGTTTTCTCCTCCTTGATTACGTTCCCACCTAAGATTAGGATGATCCTTCCAATCGAGATTGTATGTATTTGAATAGGGATTCCTACCCTTATTAGCAATATAACTCACGTCCTTTGGCTAATTCTCCATGTAAGGCTCTATTATTATAGGTTTGACGGTCGTTTCCAATCGATTCAACTTCTCCAAGATTTGTTGATATTTATCTTGTTGATTTTTTTCATGGTTGGAGGTTTTGGCTTGTACGTGAATCTCTCATTTGGCCGCATGTACAACTTCATTACCATATCATTTTTGATTTGATATGCTCTCTCATATGTGTGGTGCATAAGAGATCCCCTAGTTGCTCCGTCGATGTTGGCTTTTATGTTATTGTCTACACCGTTGTAGAAAATTTGAATCTGGAGCCACTTTTACAATCCATGGTGAGGGCACCTCTGTATCATTGATTTGAATTACTCTCATGCTTCGTACAATGTTTCTCCTTCAAATTGTTTAAAATTTGTGATGTCACGTTTGAGTTGAATGGTACAGCTAATCGGCAAAAAATTATGGAGAAATTTTTCCGCTAATTCGTCTTATGTTGTAATGGATCCTAACTCGAAGGAATCTAAACATTCATTGGCATTATCACATAATGAAAATGGAAATAACAAAAAATGGACAGCATCATCAGTTACTCCATTATATTCGAAAGTGTTGCATAGTTGAAGAAATTACTTCAAATGTTGGTTTAGATCCTCCATCACATTTCCTTTGAATTGCAATGTGTTTTAGATCATCTAGATTGTAGTTGTCTTTATCTCGAAATTATTTGCATTGATCGTTGGCCTTTCAATATCGCCTCGCACGATGCATAACATAGGTAGTGCGAACTCGTACAATGTTCTTTGAGCCATCAGTAGCTCTCCACGGATTTGTTCTTGTTGTTTGGGTGGCTCGTCAAGAAACGGGCTTTCTCGAGGTAGATCAATTACAAAAGCTGGTTCTTTGTTTCTTCCTTGACGGTGACGCCTTAGGAGTTGCTCAGAATCATGGTACGGCTCGATATTGATGTTTCCGCTTCGAGTCATACACCAAAATTTAGTAAGAAAAATAAAAATAAAAAGAAAAATTAGCAATTAAATTAGAAAATAAAAATAAAAATATTTATAAATTTTAAAATTTCTATTTATCTTATTAATTGCATAAAATAAAATTTAGATTTAATCTCGAAACCTCCCCGTCAATGGTGCCAACAACTTGACCGCCGCCAAACGTGCAAATGTTTGTATAGAAAATATTGCAAAAAAAGATATGAAAAATAAGAAAGTGGTGTCCGCAAGTATCTGGATCAAATTGTAATATAGTAAGTGTTACAACAAAACATAGGGAAGTTTTTCGAGGATCGTATCCAAGGGAGGGCGAATTAAATCTTAAATCTACCTCTACAATAATAAGTATAAATAGTAATAATTAAAATCTATATTACGAAAACCAATAAAAGAGATAAAAATAATAAAATAAATTAAGCTAAATTAAATAACAGAAAATAAAGAAACAACTAAATCAAATTAACAGGTAGAAGATTAACTTGTTTCAGTGGTTGTAGTTAACATCAGAATTTGGGTTTAAATGGAATTAACTATTAATCAATTAGTTTTACGTCCTGGCCTCTACTAATTAACTAATCAACAAGTACTTGCTTATCTTCTGACCTCATTTTCCCCACTGGGATAAATCACAATTTACTCAACAAACTTATCTCTCGACCTCGTTTAACCTAGATAACTTCCTAGGGTTGTCAATCCTAGGGTTTAAGCATACATGATTTAGAACCAGTTAATTCCTTCAAAAAACCCATATTCCTCCGTTAACTACTCCCACTCCACTCGTTAATCTCCTTAGGGACTTAGCTTATCATGGATTTAGATGCCATAACTTTTAGATTCAGTTTAAACATGCAAAAGAACACAAATAAATTAAATAAGAGAAAAGTAAGAAATTGTTCGATCGATTGAATTGGATGTGATCTGATTGACATAATCTCGTAATCATTAACAGATCTTGATGTTTGCAGATGAATAGTAAGAAAACATTGAATAATTCAAATTAAAGCCTTATGTTCAAACCGAACCTAGTAAAAAAGAACAAAGTGTCTTCAAATGGAAAATAAAATAACTTAAAACCTAATCTACTAACTATAGCTCCTAAAGTCTTACCCACAAGTTAGCAATAACCTTTCTATCTATACTGATGTTTAGAAACCCTAATTAGGTATATTACAAGCCCTAATCCCAAAAGTAATTGATTGCATGGAAAATTTTAGCCTTTACGGTACTTGTGTGTCGTGACACAACATTGCTTTCTCAAGTTAGGAGTTCCTACTTCTCGTTTTGCATCTCGAGAAGCTTGTGCTACACTCGGGTGTCATCCCTACAGCTATCGGGCTATTAAATACACATCCTATGTACTCAATTAAACAAATTAAAACTACTTAAGCCCGAATTGGCCAAATAGGTCAACAAACATCAAGTTTAAAAACACTTAATTTTGGAAATAATTAAACCTAAACTACAAAAGCTAAGAATGAGATAATGAATTATAAAACGACTAGAATACAAGCCTCATAAGTGCTGGATGTTGGAAAAATGGGTTTAGAAAATGCAGCGGAAAATAAATTTAAGGAAAAACTAGAATTTCAATTTTTTTTCCAAAACAAGATCTTGGTTGTGATATCTAAAGTAATAAACACTTAATCAAAATTGTACCTTTTCGATTCGTCTAGGATGAGCGCTTCGACCGAGTAGTCTTCTTCATTATTTTCAAGCTCACGTTTGCCGAGTGTGGGCTCGCTCCGAATCAAAACTTTTTTCTAAAAAGTTACCAATGAAGTAATTTTGTAATTTTTCAAAACTTTTGGGTTAAGTTGTAAATCAGAAAAGTATCTTTAGAAATTTTCTGTAATAATCTCTTCAGAGAATTTTCTCTCTACAGCTTTCTCTTCAATTCAAATGTGTGTAAATAATGACCCAAGACTCTCTTTATATAGGGAGAGTTTAAATAGTTTAACTATAATTAAACTTAAACACTTTAATATTAAATTAATATAATATTTGTCTTGATAAATATTAGATTAAATTTAATATTAAATCTTATTAAAATAATAGAATGTTTATCTACAGGATAAACATTAAATTAAATTTAATATTAAAATAATCACATTGATACTAAATTAATAAAATATTATTAAGATAAGTATTAAATTAAATTTAATATTAAACAATTAAAATAATATTATTTTGAAATTATTAATCTGAAATCAAATTCTCTGGTAGGGTCTCAGTAGGAGTGTAACTCTTCCATTGCTCAACCACCAATGACCAACCGTTGCTGGCCATTGGGACGTCGTCATTGCAACTGTCAGCACTGCCGTGTCCAGTGATTTAGGTGCGACACCCTTATGACACCTTGAGCTGGTTCGGTTACTGCTGGTTCGGTCTGGGTCAATGATGACCCGACCGGTCTGGTTTAGCCATTGGTTAGACTAATCATTTTATTTGTTTGATCCTTAAGGACTCGAATTCCAAAAATATAGCTAGCTTCACCCAAGTCCTTTATTCTAAACTGTTGAGCTAACCACAGTTTAACCGATGACAATTCTTCTACATCGTTTTCGATAAGTAAAATATCATCGACATACAAAATAAGGAATACCACCTTTTTGTCCTTTATACGCTTATAAACACAAGGTTCATCAATGTTTTGCTCAAATCCAAAAATCTTGATCATTTGATCAAATCTTTTATTCTGTGAGCGGGACGCCTGCTCAAGTCCATAAATGGATCTTAGCAGTTTGCAAACTTTTTTCTCCTTTCCTTTGACAACATCGCCAGAGGGTTGAGCCATATAAGTGGTATCATCAAGATAGTCATTCAAGAATGTTGTCTTGACATCCATTTTCTAGATCTCATAATAGAGAATAGCGGCAATGGATAAGAGCATGCGGATAGACTTGAGCATGACTACCTGAGAAAATGTCTCATCATAGTCGATGCCTTCTTTCTGCGTGTAGCTTTTCCCTACAAGTCTAGTTTTGTGTGTTTCCACTTTCTCTTCCACATTTCTCTTCTTCTTATAGATCTACTTACACCCAATAAGTTTAATCCCAATAGGTAAGTCTACAAGTTCTCACATCGTATTGATTTCATAAAATCCATCTCGACATCTATGGCTTGTTTCTAGAGCTTGGAATCAACGTCATGCATAGCCTCATTGTAAGTTTGTGGATCATTATCCTCATGATTGGCTTAGTATTATAAATACAACCATGATAGATAAAGAATTATGGTTTTTTAGCAACTTTCCCACTACGGTGGATTCCCCTATGTTATTGACCGTTTGCAAGTCTTTCTACAACTTTCTCGAGAATTGAACTCGGTGATTATTCTACCACTCTCGAAAGTTCCTCGAGTACCACTTTACTTCGAGGTTTAAAGTTATCCATGTAGCTTTCCTTGAGGAAAGTAGCATGAGTAGAAACTTTAATCGTATTATCTTTCAGATTGTAGAATAATCCTCCCTTTGTTCCTTTTAGATATCCTACAAACATGCACAATTTTTTCCGTGCATCCAACTTCTTTGCATCCTTATCCAGAACGTGTACTGGACAACCCCATATTCTAAAGTGATTTAGAGCGGGTTTCATTCCATGCCACATTTCATAAGGTGTTTTACAAGCAGACTTGGTTGGCACATCATTCAGAATATAGCAAGCCTGTAACACCCCCAACCCGTAACTGTCGTCGGAATAGGTTAAGAGGCATTACTAGACTTGTAGCTCAATTTAGAACAACCATTTAACTAAAATCATCTTATTTCAATCAATATCAGTCATTCACATTCTATATGTATTTAACTCAAGCATATAAAGCCAAAATAATGCATTCGGGACTAAATCAGTAACATATTAAAATTTTGGGAACTTAGAAAAATTTCAACATTTTAAGTGTCACACGCCCGTGTGAACAGGCCGTGTGCCTCACATGGCTAGTAGACACGCTTGTGTCTTAAACCGCGTGAAAACAAGGCATACATACTGGCTTGTGTCACACGGTTGAGGACACGCTCGTGTGCTAGGCCGTGTGAAAATTGGAGAGGATACTGATTTGAGTCACACGGCCAACCACATGCCCGTGTGTCTAGCCCATGTGCCCTTCGAAATGGCCACACACGCTCGTGTATCAGGCCGTGCTAAAACTGTAGGGTATACTGACTTATCAACACGGCCAAGTCACACGCCCGTGTGCTAGGCCGTGTGCCATTTAGAGGGGTATACTGACTTGTACTACACGGCTGGTCACACGCCCATATGGAGCATACTAACTTCAATTTCATTTCAACACCAGGGGACACACGGCCGTGTAACGTGACCGTGTGTCACACACCGCTAAGACACACGCCAGTGTCCCTGCCTGTGTGGACAAAAATAAGCTATTTGCAAAGCCATTTTTCCACCTTATAAACACAAGCATTCACAATCATAAATGACCATATTTCATAACCCAATAAGCAAACATTTCATAACCATTCCATATACAATATGTACCAATTCAACTTGATATTCAATCTCCTATTTAATACCATACATAATCCATTCATCTAACAAAATATATATCAATACCTCACTTGCATATTTTCATTCCATCATTTCTTGCCAAAACATGCCATAATTGAACACTAAAATTCAACCAAAACATAATATCAAAATAAGCCAAATCACATGGCTTAACTTATACATAAAATATACCAAGAGCATAACATTCAGGTGACCATAACTAGCAACATTTAAACTAGCCTATACATGCCATAGTTACATATCCACAAATTCAAAAGTACCAATCAAAAATTGGATAGTGTGATGTGCAACTCCGACTTGTCTGAAACGAGCGAGCTAACGAGCCTCTATAAAACATAGAAAAAGAAATAGAGTAAGCTTATAGCTTAGTAAGCCCGTATACTTTAGAATTAAACTTACCATTTATACATAATCAAAGCAATACATAAAGTGCAACCAATTTAATTAACAAATACCTAATCACAAGTATTCATCACATGTGAGTCATTTAAAAATACATGAAACCATCCATTAATACAATACTTTGCATCATTCCAAATTCATATATCATATATAACTTTAGTAACATTTATAAATCGTAACTCATCTATATAAATAGTATTTGTGCCCGTTGAACCTATTAGAAATTCAAAGGATACTCAGGTAAATAACATCAGTAATCCATCAATTCATTATCATTTATACTCATTCGAGCCATGATTGGTAAGCTCCTCTTGAGCTGATGAACATTAAGCTCTATTGAGCTGAAACGGTAAGCTATATCGAGCTGAACGGTAAGCTCATACAAGTTGAAATAGTAAGCTCTAATAAGTTAAAAACAGTAAGCTCTTACGAGCTGATATACTGGTAAGCTCTTACGAGCTGTGGTGAGTCCGCAACAAATGTAGGAGCTCGACCAAATCGTTAACCCTAGTGACAAGTCACTTGTATCCTATGAATTCATACAGTTCAAACGGGGCTCGGTAACAAATACATATTTTATCAATAACATTCGTATCTCATGTATATCAATCATTAAATTATACACATTCATTTCAATAATTACAAGTATTTAAAGTTTGATTCTAATTATACGAACTTACCTCGTATTGCTCGGATAAAATTATCGGCTAATCGTTGATCTTTCCTTTTCCCTGATCTGAACTCGATCTCGGCTTATCTTGATCTATATATTATCAAATTCAATACATTCAGCATTCAATCTATTCAATTTAGTCCATAATTCATATTTTGGCAAATTTCCACATTTTCCCCTATACTTTTCAATTTTTACAATTTAGTCATTATCACATAAAATTGCAAATTCATGCAATTTAGTACTTATCCATGCCTAGCAGAATTTCATAGGGACTCCTAGCAGCCCATATCTTTCATCATTTCACATTTTTAACTACCACATTTTACATTTTCACAATTTAATCCCTATTTTGCATTTTTGTCAAAAATCACTTTATAAAACTAGTTTAACTATCATCAAACTTCCATAATCTATTTTTAAACATCAAAGAACTCAAGTATTCATCAATGGCACTTTGCAAAATCATGAACAAATTCAAAAATTAAGGTATGAGCTAGCTAGATTAAGCTGTAACGAGTTCAGAAACGTAAAAATCATTAAAAACTGGGTCAAAACCGTACCTTAATCAAGAATTCAAGCTTGGCCGAATGGAAAACCTAATTATGGCTGTTTTCTCCTCTTTAATTTCGGTCAAGATGATGAATGAAACTATAATTTTGGTTTTGTTTTATTATTATTATTATTAACTTAACACATAAATTACTATATTAACCTTATAATTATAACTTATAAAACACTTAAATCATGGACATAAATGTCCACTAATCTTAATCATGGTATAATAACATTATAGGGACCCTTGATTTGCTAAATCATAGCAACTTAAACACTTTTAACAATAGAACTCAACTTTTACGCGTAACGCGATTTAGTCCTTTTTACTGAATTAAACATTTTCACATAATAATTCTATCATGCTGTAAACCTTATTAAACTAATAAAATAAATATTTTGACTTTAGATTTGTGGTCTTGAAACTACTGTTTCGATTTGACTAAAAAACGGGCTGTTACAAAGCCATTTGTGTCGCATATACCTAGAAGGAAGTACGAAGTTATGAATAGCTTAACATTGAACAAACCATGTCAAGAAAGGCTTTATTCCTTTTCTCAACTACGTCATTCTGCTGTGGAGTGCCCGATGCAGTCAATTGGGATAAAATCTCATTCTCTATGAGGTATTCTAAGAACTCTCAGAAAAATATTCCCCACCTCGGTTAGATCGAAGATTCTTTATGAATAAATCTAACTGCTTTTCCACTTCTACACGAAACTCTCAAAATTTATCAAAGGTTTCACTTTTTCGGTGCATTAGATACATATATCCATACTGAGAATAGTCATCCATAAAAGTCATGTAATAATCATAACTTCCTCGGGCACTGATGCTCTTGGGACCACATACATTAGTGTGCACAAGTTCTAAAGGTTAGTTGGCCATTGTACCTTTTGCATTAAAAGACCTCTTCTATAACACCCCTTACCCATATTAAATGCCGGAACAAGATATGAGGCATTATCGTACTTATCACATGAACAAATATACATTACCAAGCCACAAATTTTCGTCCAAATTAAAACTTTTTGCGTTCAATCATAAAGTCCCTAATATGAGCCTACGAGGCCCAAAACACTCTATGGAAGTGGTTCGGGACTAAACTAAGAATTTTAAAAAATTGTACAAAACTTAAAAAATTTTCTACTAAACAGGGGTCACACGCCCATGTGGATATGGGACGCGCCCGTGTGGGCAGGCCGTGTAGTCACACACGCCCATGTCCCAAACTCGTGTAACTCTCTGTTTGTCACCCAAGAACAAATTGAAGACACACGGCCAAGTCACACGCCCGTGTGCTAGGCCGTGTGGTCGATTTAAAATTTATGATTTTTCATTAAATAAGTGCAGACTTCACATGCCCGGGACACACGCCCGTGTCCAAGGCTGTGGCCCTCACATGGCTGTGACACACGGCCGTGTCGCTGCCCGAGTACTCAATATTAGGCATTCTGTTTTGCAAAAATTAAGGTGCAGGGGACACACGGCCTAAACACATGCCCTTGGGGCAAGCCGACGCCCGTGTGTCTACCCGTGTGAACAAAAATAAGGCTATTTACCAAGCCATTTTGCCACCCTTTAATACACACACCTACACAACAAAACATAGCGCCAATCCAAACATATACATACAACTAACATCCAAAACCAAGACATCAACACATCATTCATGAAAGGCATCATTTTATAAATATACTTATAGGCAATATTAGCCCATTTCCAATGACCTTATACAAAATGAATTACTGACCAATATAAGCCAACACATTTGGCCAAATCAATTATGACACATAACAAAATGACCAAGTCCCCTATACATGCCATAACTCAAAATGTTGAATTCATTGGTACCAAAATAATTGTTGATAGTGTGAGTGGATCTCCGACGATCTCCAAACCCCGAGCTAGCTTGGTGACACTATAAGACAAGGGAAAGAAAGGGGAGTAAGTTATATAGCTTAGTAAGTTCCTATGCGAATAATAAGCATCATAACCACACAATTAACATGATGAAGATTAACATGAACGTTATCAAAATCTCATAGTCATAACTTACTCAATCACAATCGCATCAAGAGTTCATCACATAACGAGCTCATTACTTGTACTTTTACGTACATACCTGTACCAACTCGCAACATAACCATATCCTTTCACAACTTTAACATTCTCGTTGAACACTCAGAATATTAACGGATACTCAAAAATCTTGGATATAAGTGTCATATATGTAGCCGAAGCTACCTCATATCTCATAATACATATGGGCTCGTTTTCGAGCTATTCATGGGCCTGCTCACACAGGCTGTCAGTCAGGACGTAGATACACAGTGCTGCTCACACAAGCTATCAGGTATCCTCAACACATGCCGAACTACCCAGCCACTAGTAGGACGTACGAGACCAGCACCCAGATTGCATAATCGCATATACACATGGGTTCCTAGTGACATGTCACTCGTATCCTATTCTATTTCTAAGGTTCAACCGGGTTTTCTCGCTTGTCAAAAACTTTGTCGAATACATCCAAAGAGTCAATCACAGTTCAT
Source organism: Gossypium anomalum (assembly GCA_025698475.1). Taxonomy (NCBI): domain Eukaryota; kingdom Viridiplantae; phylum Streptophyta; class Magnoliopsida; order Malvales; family Malvaceae; genus Gossypium; species Gossypium anomalum. The sequence goes on along the minus strand of CM046965.1, from coordinate 73,238,764 downwards.
ACAATATTAAAGCATTTAAAACATAAACATAACAATGCATTATTTACATGTGAACTTACCTCGGTACAAAAATAGTAGAATTGAACCTAATCGTCAAACACTTTGTTTTTCCCCTGATCTAGGTTCGAACCTCATTTTTCTTGATCTATAATTTGGCCCAAAAATCATATTATGGCAAAATTATATTTTTGCCCCTAATGTTTCACGTTTTACAATTTAGTCCGTAGGCTCGTAAATTGAAATGTATTCAATTTCTTCAAAACCCAAGCCTAGCTGAACCATTTTCATACTTATACCAGCCTACATTTTCCACTTAATCAAACTTTTACTACTTATTTTATAACTTTTACAAATAAGTCCTTTTTGACATTTTTACCAAAAATCACTTAGCGAAAGTTGTTTATCTAACACCAAACATGCATTTTCTACCATTAGACATCAAAATACACAAATATGTAACATGTGTAAAATTTTAAACTTCATCTTTCTTTCAAATTAGTCCTTGGAATAGCTAGATTAGGTTACAAGGATCTCAAAAACATAAAAATCATTAAAAACGGGGCTAGAACAGACTTACAATCGAGCTTGGAAGCTTGAAAAACCCTAGCTATGTCTTCCTCTTGTAAATTTCGGCCAAGGGATGAAATTTAAGATGATGGAGATGTTTTATTTAGTAAATTTTGTCTTTATTGACAAATGACTAAGATGCCCTTCACTTATAACTTTGCCATTTTGCCCTACCATGTCCATTTTTGTCCAAGTTAAAGTAAAATGGTCTAATTACCATTTAAGATAGTCTAATTACCATTTAAGGACCTCTAATTTAAAATTTCATAGCAATTAGACACCTTTAGCTTCTAGAACATACATTTTACACTTATTACAATTGAGTCCTTTTAGCTAAATCAAGTGCCCAGTCGATAAAATTTTTGAACAAAATTTTCATGAAACAATTCCATGAAATTATAGACCATAAAAATATAATAAAATAAATATTTCTATGTTAGATTCATAGTCTCGAAACCACTATTCTAATTTGGCCCTAAAATGACCTATTACAACTCTCCCCCCTTTAGGGATTTTCGTCCTCAAAAATCTTACTAGAAAATAGGTTTGGGTACTATTTTCTCATAGCTTCCTCTGGTTCCCACGTAGCCTCTTCGACCCCATGTCTTTGCCGCAAAACTTTCAATAGGGCTATGCTCTTATTTCTCAACTGTTTAATTTCCTGAGCTAAAATCTTGATCGGTTCTTCACCGTAAGTCATATCAGGTCGAATCTCAATCTCTATCAAAGAAATCACATGTGAGGGATCAAAACGGTATCGTTGCAACATCGACACATGAAACACATTATGAATCCTTTCTAATTCTATTGGTAAAGCTAACCGATATGCCACTAGCCCTATTCTTTCAGTAATCTCATACAACCCAATAAAATGTGGACTTAACTTGCCTTTATGGCCAAATCTCAAAATCTTCTTCCACGAAGATACTTTCAGAAATACATTATCACTGATCTGAAATTCAATCTCTTTTTATTTCAAATCTGCGTATGACTTTTGTCAATCTGAAGTGGTTTTTAAGCAATTACGGATTACCTTTACTTTTTCTTCAGTTTCTCTAACCAAGTCAACCCCATGAATCTATTTCTCACTAAGTTCTGTCCAATACAATGGAGATCAACACTTGTGGCCATACAATGCTTCATACGGTGCCATCTTTATACTCGACTGAAAACTATTGTTATAAGCAAATTTGACCAATGGTAGATATTTCTCCCAACTACCTTCGAATTCTAGAACACAACATTGGAGCATATCTTCAAGAATCTGGATTACTATTTCAGATTGACAGCTAGGTTGCAGATGAAAAGCGGTACTAAAATTTAACTTTGTAGCCAAAGCTTCTTGTAATTTCTTCCAAAATATCGAAGTAAATCTCGGATCTCTATCCGAAATAATAGAAATAGGCACTCGTGCTGTCTAACAATTTCAGCAATGTATAACTCAGCTAGCTTATCAAGTGAGTAGTTGGTCCGTACCGGAATAAAGTGAGCCAATTTTGTCAATCTATCGACAATGACCCAAACAACATCTTTCTTTTTTAGAGTCAAAGGCAAACTCGTCACAAAGTCTATCGTAATCCTATCCCATTTCCACTCGGGTACCATCACTGGCTGAAGTAAACCCGAAGGCACTTGGTGTTCAGCTTTTACTTGTTGACAAATCAAACATTTCGATACAAATTCAGAGTTATCTCGTTTCATACTTGACCACCAATACAATTTCTTCAAATCATTATGCATTTCCGTACTACTTGGATGAATTAATAAACAATCACTGTGTGCTTCATGTAAAATTTTCTGAATAAGTTCATCATTCTTCGGTACACATACTCTATCTCAGAATATCAAACAATCATTTGAACCGATCTGAAAGTCTGAATCACTACCCAATTCACACTGAGCTCTTTTAGCTTACAATTCACTATCATTTTTCTAAGCTTCACAAATTTGCTAAAGAAATATCGGTCTAGATCTCAACTTGGCCAAAATTAAACCTTCATTAGACAAAGTCAGTTTCCTATTCATAGCTCTCAAAGCAAAGAAGGACTTTCTGCTCAAAGCATCTGCGACTATATTTGCCTTTCTTAGATGATAGTCAATCACTATTCATAATCTTTCAGTAACTCGAGCCATCTCCGTTGTCGCAAGTTCAGATCTTTCTGAGTCATCAAGTATTTTAAACTCTTATGATCAGTAAAGATATGGCATTTCTTATCGTACAAATGATGACGCCAAATTTTCAAAGCAAAAACAATGGTGGCCAGTTCCAAATCGTACGTCAAATAATTCTTCTCTGTGGTTTCAACTGTATCGAGGCATAAGCTATCACTTTGCCCTCTTGCATCAATACACAACCTAAACCATTAAATGAAGTGTCGCTATAAATTACAAATTCCTTTCCCGATTCAGGCTGTACTAAAACTGATGCCTCAGTCAATAATGCTTTCAATTTCTCAAAACTTTGCTGACATTTTTCAGACCATTCAAATTTAACGTCTTTCTACAACAACTTGGTCATAGGAGTAGCAATCATCGAAAATCCTTTGACAAAATGTCGATAATAATCGACTAAACCCCAAAAGCTTCTAACTTCAGCTGCATTCCTTGGCGGTTTCTATTTAACGATTGCCGAAATCTTACTTGGATCAACCCGAATACCATCACCTGAAACGATATGTCCCAAAAATCTGACTTCTCGGAGCCAAAATTCACTTTTACTGAATTTAGCAAACAATTTCTTATCTCTCAAGGTCTACAATACAATTTTTAAATGCCTAGCATGTTCAGACTCATTTCGTGAATAAATCAAAATATCATCGATGAATACAACCACAAACTGATCTAAATACTAGTGGAAAATTCTATTCATCAAGTCCATAAAAATGGTAGGAGCATTAGTTAGTCCGAAAGGTATAACAAGAAATTCATAATGCCCACACCTTGTCCTGAAAGCAGTCTTTGGCACATCCGACTCTTTAACTCTCAACTGATAGTAGCCCGATTTCAAATCAATCTTTAAGAATGCTGTTGCTCTTTTTAACTGATCAAATAAGTAATCAATCCTCGGCAAAGGATACTTGTTCTTAATAGTCACCTTGTTGAGCTACCGGTAATCCATACAAAGTCTCATAGATCTGTCTTTCTTATTTACAAATAATACTGGAGCACCCTAGGGAGAAAAACTAGGTCTCGTAAAACCCTTATCTGTCAGCTCTTGCAACTGAGCTTTCAATTCTTTTAACTCGGTTGGAGCCATTCTATAAGGAGCAATCAATATAGGTGCAGTCCCAGGTACTAAATCAATAGCAAACTCAACCTCTCTGATCGGAGGTAACCTAAGCAACTCCTCCGGAAACACATCCAGATATTCACAGATTACCGGTACTGATTCAATTTTCAATTAAGACATTTTTGTATTCAACACATAAGAAAGATAAGCTTCACAACCTTTCCTTACGTACCTCTGAGCAGACATAGATGAAATCACAATAGACAATTCACTTAATTCATCGGTTTCAACCTGAATAACCTTACCATTTTCACATTTCAATTTAATAGTTTTCCGTCTATAATTTACTATGGCATTATGTATTGTCAACCAATCCATACCTAAAATAACATCGAATTTGTCAAATGACAACAACATTAAGTCAGCCAAAAAATAGTGACCTCGAATCATCAAAGGATAATTCTTGCAAACTTTATCAACTAGCACATACTTGCCTAAGGGGTTTGACACTTTAATCACAAATTCAGTAAACTCGATAGGCAAATTCTTACTAGATGCCAAATTCACACAAACATAAGAATTAGTTGATCTAGGATCAATCAATGCAATAACATTAGTATCATAAAGAGAAAATGTACCAGTAATCACATCAGGAGATGACGCATCCTTACGAGCACGAATGACATAAGCTCTAGTAGGTGCTCTAACCTCAGATCTCATGGCTGTATCTTTTGTCATACTTTTACTGTTAGTTCCATTCCCAGTATTTCTCAGTGGCCTACCTCTATTGGTAGTATTACTTGGCCTTGCTGTAACACTCCAAACCCGACCTGGACGTTATGGCTGAATCTGGCGATGTCACATTGAAGTGTTTTTCATAAAACATGATATCGTTTGAAAAGCCCAATGTTTATTTAGCCTCTTTGTGTGATCTAGAAAATAATGTTAAAACTTGCGTTACTGTCAAAAGTATTTACTTTAAATAATTATTAATTTCAAAGTCTCGTTTATCGCGAAAGCTTTTGAAACGGTTTTGCTTATTCGTGGTATTTTGGTAAATCATGCATACCTTTTAAAAACCCGCATCCTACTACTAGTAGATATAAATAAAAATAAATAAAACCCCAAATTTAATAATTATAGAGGCCTTATTATATAAAAATTACCCAATTAAAACTACTTATAAATTAAAAATCCAATAAGGAAGTAAGAGCAGTTGTGTGGCCACCTTTGAGTCCCTCGCAGCACCGATCCGCCTAAGACTGGGGATTACCTGTACAGTTAAAACAGATGGGTGAGTTTATGAAAACTCAGTCTGTAATCCCATATAAGTGAACAATCAGAGTAAACACAATTTGGGCCTAAGCCCTTTCAGTTTCAGTTAGGGCCTTAGCCCATTTCAGAATCAGAAACAGTGTGGGCCTGAGCCCAATCCAGTAACAGTAATAGTGGGGCCTAAGCCCATTTCAGAATTAGTAATCAGTGTAGAAACAGTAATCAGTGCAGTATGCAAGCAGAAAATCCTACCCAATCCAGCCTCTAGACACCATCTCCGTACCAACCCTACAAACCATGTGGGGATAAAATCGACCCACCCAGCCCTACACACCAAGTAGCACCGGTTGTGGCACTAAAACGGTATTACAGCAAAGTTGCCAGTATAGTAGGCTTAAAGCCATCTATAGGTCCACAATCATCTTGCGCAACTCGTGCTACCATATCAGTACAGTACAGTTCCTCCAAAATCATATATCCCACCCCATTCAATGCAACATAATATCAAACATGGATACAACATACATATAACGTGGCATGCTCAAATACAGTCATACACATCGTAGAACAAATCAGTCATTTTACCCTATAGGGGTTTTTCGGTCATTTTACCCTATGAGGGTATGTCGATCATTTTACCCTATGGGGGTATTTCAGTCATTTTACTCTATAAGGGCAAAACAATCATTTTTATCGATTATCGACCCAACAGAAGGTCACAGTCGTCTTGAGCGACCTGTGCAACCTCAACGGCCAAACAGTAAAAATGGGCCCAAGGCCCATTATGCAGGCCCATGTGGGCCCACACTCTTGTATGGCCTACATAGTCCAAAAATGGCCTTAGCCGTGTAGTATTCACAGGCTGGCCCAAAAATCTCCACACGTTCGTGCGGTTTTCCCGTGTGGGGCCCATGAGCTCGTGGGCCCACACAACCCATTTCGGCCCAATGCTGCCCAAAACGGCCTAAACCGATGAGATCGCTCATGGTGGCCTCTACTGTCAAATGCGTATGTTTATGTATTCGATTCACCCTACGAGGGAGTGAGTGCATGCTCATGTAGTGCGTATGAACATGCTTTCCGGCTTTTGCTGATTACAGCATTGCAGTGTGATTACACACCTGTTGAGAGAAGAACGCCAATCACCACGTACTCCAATCTAGATCCAAGTATGATCCAATGTTAGTCCTTAAATCGTTAGGGTTAACGCCCTCTTGTTAACACTTAAATCCCCAATCGTACCATTCACTTACCTTGATTAAGCAAGCAGGGTTTACTCATCCCTTAAGCTAGCGATCACCCACTCCTTGTCAAGGATCTGCATTAGAACCTAACTTTTTTAAGTACCACCCTAAATATAAATCACTTGAACCAAGTGAACCACTTACCAAAATGCAAAACTATGAGTGGAGGGAAGTAATCAGTTCACAATTTCCCCCCAGAAGAACGCAACTACAAAAAGGCAGCACTAGTGTAAATACTTCCCTAACAACCGTCGGCCAGAAAAGAAGGTGTTAAAAAGAGAACTATAGATTCGATAGAAAGGGAAAGGGGTGAACAAAACAAAATTAAGATATTGATGATCGTTTTATGAGCCACTAAACTAGACTATGATCACGACTAAGGCAAACGCGCCTACCGAATGGTAGTATAGTCACAGTGAGTCTAGAGTATCATATCCATAAGGACTAAAAGTACTAGTATTAACTTTATTTCTATTATTTAAACTAAAATATAAGAGATTTGTTTTAATCTAAAATTAACTAACTAATTAACTACTAAACGCGACAGAGAGTAAAGATAATAATCGAATAAACCAATATTAAAAACAACACCCAAGGAAGAATCCACCTAGACTTCACTTATTATTCCGATTGTGAACCTAACTATTTATTCACTTGTCTTGATTCATCGAAATCCCTAAATTATGTTAATATCTCTTTCGAGACTAAGAACAACTGACTCTAGGTTGATTAATTGAAATCTCTTTCTAATTAAAACCCCTATTGTCGCATTAACTTGATCTATGGAGTCCCTTATTAGATTTGACTCTAATCCGGCAGATTTATGTCACCCTATTTCTAGGGTTGCATGCAACTTCGCTTAATTATGTGAGATCTACTCTTAAACAGAGACTTTTGCTCCACTGAATAAGCACATCAAACTTGGAATAATACCCTGAAAATATTAAGGCAAGAATTAATAACTCATAATTAAGAGCAAAAACAAGTATTTATCATTAAATTCAGAACTTTAAATAACAAGATCCGTCTTAGGTATCATCCTTCCTAGATATTTAGGGAGTTTAGTCCATAATGTAGTAGGAAAACATCTCAAAAATAGGAAAGCAACAAAACATAAAGAAACTTAAAAACTTCAAGAGAGAAATTGGAGGGAGGTCTTTAGTCTTGAAGGCGATCCTACTTCCGAACTGAATCGTAGGCGTTCTTCGAGTAATTCTTGTGTTCTACTCTGCGTCCCCCCTTATATCCTCTCCTCGTGTGTTTAAATAGACTTTGGAATGCCCAAAATAGCCCAAAATTAGCCTTTTCTGAGTAGAATTAAAATAGGTCTCGACAGGGACACAGCCATGTGGCACGCCCGTATGACAGTGCTCAGGCCGTGTGCAATTCTGATATGGTTTTAAGTCGACACGGCTATGACAGACAGGCATGTGGTCTGCCCGTGTGTCTCACACGAGCGTGTGGATTACCCGTGTGGAAGTGTCTGGGTCGTGTGTAGCACTGAAATAAACCTATTTTGTCTGTTTTTGGCCTTTTTCTTACACTTTTGGCTTTCCTATGCTCATCTGGATATAAAATATGAAATTAAAGGATTAGGAGCATCAAATTCACTAGATCTTATGATTAATCATCCAAAAATATGCCAAGCATGGGATTAAAATATGTTTCTTTTGAGGTTTATCAAATATCCCTACACTTAAGCATTTACTTGTCCTCAAGCGAAATCCTCAACTCACAATTAAAATGCATTCTTCTCAACTTATAATTCTTATCAATAATGTTTCAAAATAATTCACAAATAATCATACATTAAGAATTCAACTAAAAGAACATCAAAGTTTCAAACAATCTAAGTTGAGCATTATAATCATAAAATCATAGGTATTTCCCTTTATCTAAATAATTACCTTTAATTCCAAATCGTCAAGAGTTGACATCCTCACTAAATTTAATTCCAAATCGACAAGAGTTGACATCCTCATTAAAGATTCACTCAAATCACTCAAAGTGTTTAAGGTTCAACAATTAAGCACTCATTAGTTAAACATGACAAGTTATTACCATAGGCTTGCATGAAAATCAAATCTCCACCACTATAAATGAGATGATACACAAATCAAAAGGTCTTTAGCAGGGTTGTAATGGGGCTTGGGTTAAAGGTGTGGATAAAGGCTGAAAAAGAGAGTTAGAATCGATATCAATTTAGTAAATTACCAACCTTAGAAAAATAAAGCTAATTACTGAATTACAAACGAGTGCCAAAATTAAAACTATCCAAAACTAATGAAGTGAGCTTTTTCTCAAAATGATAACTTAAACTTGTCCAAGCTTATTACGAAAGGATAACAATATGTCAATATATGAGTATAAAAATATACTTTTTTTTTAAGAATAAGAATAATAATAGAAAGTACATAATAAGAAATAATTCAGCAACTGAAATGGACAAAAATAGTTAAGTAACTAATCAAATCAAATCTCGATAAAAAGGGAGTCAATAAAAAGGGAGAAATTCTTAACGAATCAAAAAGGGTTAAGTTGTGGGTTAACATTTAATGGGAAAATATCAAGAAATGGTGTTTAAGGCTCAAAGGGGTTCACTAAGGGTTAATTACGTGGGTAGGTTTTTTTTTACTAAGTGAGTGGGTTAAAACCTAAGTGCCTTTATCATCTCAGCATATCAAATCAATGGTGTGGTCTTGACATAAATAATCGATGCAAGTTCTAGAATAACAAATCAGTATTGACTCACTCATAACTATCAATAAAAGTGAACAAGGAAAATGCATGCTCTAAAGGCTCAAAATCTCACAAAAATTATGGGTTTTTGATGTCAATCCTGTAAACTTAAAATTTCAAGATAATGCCTCAATTCAGGGAAATAACCTAGCAATTTTAATTCTCAAAAGTTACTTATCATGCTTGATTCTCTAATGTCTTAAAGTTTAAACAATCAATGCACAATTACCTATGATTTAATCCAAAACATATCAATAAAAATCATAAATCAATCAAAATTCACTCTAATAGTAATATGAGAAAATTATTTGATGACAAGATATAATTCAGGGATTTTCAAATAATAATACGATTAACCTCCCCACACTTAAGATGTACATTGTCCTTAATGTACAAAGATAGATAATAACAATACAAACAGGATATCATAAGAGAGGGGGAAAATTGAAACTGACTTGAAACTTGGATGAAAAATCCCAAAATAGTGAAGAGCTAAGATGTAGGCAAAGTGAATTTTAGTGCATGATTCTGAGCAACCAAAGAAAATAAAACACAGCTGTTGAAGAAGATTAGAGAGTTACTCGATAAAAGCCATAAAGATAAAATTAGTTCAAAATAAAAAAAATGAGTTTCTAAAAGCAACATAATAAAAATAAAATAAAATAAAAATAAAAATAACATAAGTGGACTCAAAGGTCCTCATCATCAGATGCATCGCGAAATAGGGGTGCTGGAGGAAAAATATGGAAATGTTGGCAGATCTGCTGCAGGGTCGCCTTTATATTGTTGAATTGCTGAGTGGAGCTATTGAACTGCTGAGTTCAATACTGCTCAAAGCGTGTAAATTGCTCAAAGAGGTTTGCCAAGATGGTAGCAGACTGAACATGCCTGTGACACAGAGGTGGCTAAGAAGGTGGGTCCTCGTGATAGGGAGGAACATCATCAGTAATGTCCTTGGGCTCATTGTGAGCGTCAGAATGGAACAATCGATACTGAGGAGGATCCACTCCATGATGCCGCTCTATCATCCTCATGTGAATCATGCTCGAGATGCCCTGAGGGGACATCTGGCCAACAAGGGTAAGTGTAGATGACATCTCCTGTGTGTCGAAGAGACCAAAGTGGCGAGCTAGGCGAGTGACATAGGGACTCAAAGAAATGAGACCCCTCCTATGACGGTCTGTCTGGTGTCTGAAAGCAAAAGCGATGAAATAAGCCAAGTCGAAGACATGACCGGTGGCCATGCTCCATAAAAAATCGGCATCAATAGTGCTCACGACTCCTGTACTCTCTTGCCTCCCAATCAAGGTGTAAGCCAAGATGGCATGGATATATCGTAGTGCTGGAGGGAGAGAAGTCGCCTTGGAGCGACTCGTATCGTAGGGAATCTGACTCACCGTAATATTCGTCCAATAGCAGGAGGGCAAGTAGTGAATATTGTAATACCTCAATTTTGCCCGGCCCATTGGAAGCCAAGGCATAATCCAAAATTTCAAAATAAAAATAAAAGTCTCTTAATAGTCCTTTACCCAAATATAAAAACCCAAACGGTAGGCCCAAATACAAGAGACCTTACCCAGTTATAATAACCAGCAGGCCCACTGTTACATACTACCCAGATACACTAAAATTAAGACCCATTACAACAGACCCAAGTGGACCCAGGACAAAAGTGGCCCAAGTGGCCCAGCTTGTTACACCAAGCCTTGAAACCCTAGGGTTTCTGCCTTTCTCCTTGTGCCGCAAATAGAAGGTTCCAGAAGCCAAGCCTCATGACTCTTCAGCTCTTGCCGTTCCAGCTACCCCATCCAGGCTATGATTCCAGGCCCCAAGTCACGCCGAGATCAACGCCACCAGTGGACCATCGTCAAGCCTTTGCCATTGCCGGATTTTTCGCAAATACCTGCAAGACAAGACAAAGGACACAAAGCAGAGAAGGAAACACAGTAGATACATTGAAGCAAGAAAAAGGAAACTGAAAGTATCTCAGCAAATCAAAGTCAAAGATACAGTGAGCAAGAAATAGAAAGAAATCGAAGATTTCTTTCTCAATTTTTGTAATAAACAGTGGCTATAAAAGCCCGAAATAAACCAATGTAAGGGATACAGAGAGAAAAACGAATACAAATAGTTTCAAAGGTGATTTTTGTTTTTTATATTTTTGCCTTTCATTTTTCTATTGTCAGTATTGAAACATCTGAATGTTTATATGTATATATATACAAAAGTACACTTAAAAAAGAAAAGTGAGGAGGTTACCTAACGAACGAGGAGAGAAAGGAAGGATTTTTCAAACCCTAGCCACCGTGTACGGTGGTTCTTAGGGTGGCGCGTGCACGCGTTACTGAAGCGTGGCCGATGGAGGCCAGAGCCGGAGTTCCCCTCCTCCCTCTCTCTTTCAGAGAATTTCTCTGAGTTTTTTTTTTTAGCAGGCTTCTAAGTGTTTTTTTTAGTCGAATTATGACTTATATAGCCTACATAAAACGGTGTCATTTTAAAACGACCGGATCCGCGCGTTGACCCGATTACCTAGGGAGGATTCGCGCGTTTTTTTAAATAGGGATAATTGCTCAGTTAGTCCTTTCATTCTTTGTTACAATTATAATTACGCTCTATTTTATTTATGATTCGGCCCTATTGTTTCTTTTCAATTTTGATTTAGTCCCTACAGCAACTGCTATAAGTCCAAGATTAAAACGCAGCCGTTTTGGAAATGGGGCAATTTGCCCAATGAGTCCTTTTGCTTTACGCGCGTTTTAAATGAGACCTTAATTCAGTTTATTTCTCTTAAATTCGCCCAGTAACTTTACTAAACTTTAAATCTAGCCCTTATATATTTATTATTATTATTATATATATTCCATATACTATTTTTTTATTTTTATACTATATATTATATGATTATTTTACCATATAATTATTTATGTTATCTATTATTTTTAACAGATTATTATTATTTTATATCATTATTTTTATTTTTACTTGTATTATATATTATTTATACATATTATTTTTATATATAAACTCTCATTATTTTATATTATGTCTATTATATTTCTTATATATTTAAGTTATTTTTTTAGCATTTATTTTATTTCTATTACTTTTTTTTCTCTATATATATGTTATGTGTATCATACATTATCGACTATATTATTTATGTTTATATTATTCATTATACTATTTAAAATTTTAAGATTTGTAAATTAAACTATTTTTTTAACTCATACTATATATATATATATATTAAATTATTAATTATTTATTTATTATGTATTATTTTATTTTAAAATGATGTTATTACATTATCTGTTATTTTATAAAATCTTTTACATATTTTTATCCCTTTTTTTTAAAAGAAAAACTCAATATATTTTTTATATAATTATTAGTCTTTTATAATTATTTTATTATGATGTTTTATATTGTATAGCAAATACTGTTTCAAGAATTATTATTAAATATCGTGTCTTTATTTGTGTTATATGTATACTTTGTTAACAATAACTCATTTCATTGGATTTTATTTTGTATATACCATGTGTTAAATGTTATTTCATCTATTATTTGATATTACATTTCATGAACATGTACATTGATATAACATTACTCCTTTTTTCATATCATGCATTATTTAATTATTACTTTGTATGTTTGTATATTTGTTCATTCTTAACACGTGTTATATATCTTTGTATGCATATTGTAATATTTGCTTTATATGAATTATTCTTTATATCATTGCCATCATTTTGATTAAATGCATGTATTATTTACCTGTTACAATAATATGTTACTAGGTATGATTTATAATGCAATACAATTCCCTATGTAAAAGGGGCTCCAAAGTTTTTTTAAAATAAAGGCAATGCTTGATATTTGGAAATTTCGAGAAAGTAGTGCCCTAACTTATTGGGTTGTGACTTTTCTCGTTGAGTTCGAATAATCAAGTACCCTTCTACGTTTTTAAAGGTTTTAAAATATAAGAAAACTATCTTGGAATTGCAAAGCAACATGTCCTAACTTACTGGATGTGGCGTTTTGTTGTTTCAAGATAGGGATTTCCAAAGGACTAATGCAATGTCAACATTTTGATACAAATGAGCTCCAATTTTCCAAGTCAAAAATATTAAAAGAGGATTGCATCTTAAAATTTCTAATTTCCGACCTTAAAGACATTTGATAATTAATTAGGTACCAATTATTGGGCGATACGAGGGTGCTAATCCTTCCTCGTACGTAACCGACTGTCGAATCCATTTTCTCGACTTTCGTAGACCAAAATTAATGTTTTAAAACAAAACATTTTATAAGGTGATCCAATCACACCTAAAAAGATTGGTGGCGACTCCCGTTTTCGTTTTTCTTAAAGTCGATTCCCATTTTTCAAAACTCGATTTCAAAGATGGTCTCGACAAATATGATGGTGGAGGTGGAGAAAGTCCTCAGAGGCCATAAACTCCTCTGTGTATAGGCCCAAAGCAGCTCCAATGATGGGCGTCGAATCCACCAAAAATAATTCCTACTAAATACTCTAAATAGTAGTAACAGTGGTAGTAGGGTTGAGTCTACAAGAATTGGTACTCTAATCAACTTTCACGTTTGACTTATGAACAGAATACCGTGTCAAGGGTCATGGCTAGAGTCGTGCCCACGACTCAAAACGTACCAGCTGAAAAATAAGCGAATAAATAAGTAAAGCGGGGATTTTGAAATTGATTAGAATCTAAATAATTAAAACTGCTAAGATAAATAATTAAATAAATCAAAAATTAAATTGGGATTTGCAATCAAATGTAATAAGCCTTAGCCTTAAACTCGATAAATTCCGTGTCGAGAATCGATCCTCAAAAATTAATCTTCTCTTTCAAACGATAAACATGTTATAGTGATTAAGAATGTCCTAACCACCAATTCTTCCTCTCGTAGCTGGTCTCGGTACGTCCTGTAAACCAACCCTTACCGATAGTCTAACTGAGATACACGTGTTCCCGATTCAAGATTTTAGTAGCCTTGCGTTCTGAAGAACCTAACTCGAATTAACGGCCTCAACCGTGTGGGTCGTTTAAACCCGATCACCTCTTCTTCAATTTGTTCTCGGAGATCCAAATACAACATGGCTAATTCGTTTCTCCAACTGTCAGAAAACACAACTCGAACCCAACGAGCCCTTTTTGACTTGAAATCGAATTATCCTTAAGGGATGAGTTGTCAATCCCGATACTTAGGAAAAAGGTGAATACCGATTGGAAGGATTTTAGGCACGACTACGAATCTCACAATTCTCGACAAAAAAGAACACCAGCCTAAAGCTAAGATAGAATTTAGTTAAGCATGAAATTGTTCATGCTTTGTGAGCTTGGAAAGAAGATTGATGATTATGGTGAAGAAATAAATTGAGAGGACTTAGAGAGCAATTGACCCAATTATGGAAAAGAAACAAAAATTTGAGACGAATCTACAAAATGTAACATCAAATTGAAGAGAAAAAAATGATATTCCAATTCCAAATTGAAATAGGAATGTAAAGACAAGGGATGATTTCCTAAGAACTAAAAGCCCTTATTTATATACATGGGGTTTACTAAAAATAGACTAACCTAAATTAATAAAATAAAATAAAATAAAAAATACATAATAAAACAAAATAAAACAAAATAATATCTTCCTATTTTTAGCTTTTTAAAAAGTCAAAATATACGATAAATCCTTGGCTTTCTCCATCCTTTTCATTTGGACCTAATTTAACGATTTGTCTTTCAATTTGGCCCCTTTTTTCTCGTTTTTGACCAATTGCATCCCTGACAAGATCAAATCATAAAAACACTAATTAAGCAGGGATGAATTTAGAAATAACCCAAATTAAACACAAGAATCATGTAAATTAATATGTTTATCAACTTCCCCTACTTAGCTCATGCTTGCCCTCAAGCATGTTGTTCTTTCAAACATTAAAATTTATTCTACAATTTATTAAAAATCGAGACTCTTTTCCGCATACATAATCATTATAAACAACTTAGGCAAAAATAAATAAATGCTCAAGATATATAGTTTGATCAACAAGTGTCATAAAATGGAAATATGTGAACTAAATAATTTGATTAAATTGATTTTGAATCCAATAATTTGCAAGGCATTATTAATTAACTACACATTAGAAAAATAAAATTATTGACGTGGTCAAACCTTTTTACACGAACTAGGATGACAACCCAAGCACCCTATCCCGGTTACTCAGTTCAAACAGTCTTGATTCTTTTGTATGTATGTGTGTGTGTGTTTTTGTGTGAAGGCTCAGTTAGCGGAATGTTTATAAGTTATCGACTTGTCACTCGAACCTTTTTACGCGAGATAAGATGACAACCCAATCACCTTACCCCGGTTACTCAATCCGGTCACATTTTTGAAACTTCACTCATAACTTGAACCTTTATTTATTTACTTATTCATTTATTTATGCACAAGCAAATATAATTTTTCCAAACAATCAATTTATACGAAAAATCTAGCTACATATATCAACTTTAAAACACAAACGTCGACTAATCTATATACTTGAACATTTTAATTCAAAATTTTTCCAATTGTCCAAATTAACTAAGTATGAGATTAAAGGCTCAGTGTTAAATAAACTATCGAATGAATTTAACGTAAGATTGAACACATGCAAAAGAGAGACATGCAACAAAAATCATGCATATTTACCATCCATCCTCCCTACTTAATCTATGCTTCTCCTCAAGCATATATCATATGAAATAAAAGTCAGTAGCCCAAATAAATAAAAAGAAAAAGTTAAGAACACTCCCCATATATTTTAATGACGTTTTTGGTTTTGGGAGTAACGATTCTGCAGGATGTCAAGGATTGTGGAGACTTGGGTTTCCATTGTTCCAAGTTGAGCTTCGATTCGGCTTAAATGGGCCTCCACAGTTGGAGGCTATTCCTCTTGTTCTCGAGTAGCGAAATGTGGGCGTTGGCGAAAAACCATATTCCCACGAGCAGTCCGTGTACCTGGAGGAACAAAATAATACACAGTAGGGGTGCCAGCAAGCAAACCCATAGAATCCAAACAATATTTATATAGGCTGTCCATACGAGATGCACGTGTCAAGGACAAGAAGTCGATTTCAGAGGGAAAAAGTGTAGAGGTTAAGTTTGTAATATATGACCAAAGTATTAGTGGACGATTACATCACAAAACAACATGAAAATTTTGAGAAAACCAATATCCTAAATTAACTTTAAAACCGAAATGCATACACCACACAAAAAAAAAACAATTCAGTTCTCGTTAAGACAAAGGACGAATCGTTTCATCCTGAAAAACTAAATGCTAAAAATCGGTGAATATATCTTAAAACAGGTTCATGCACCAATAAGTCTTTTGTGGTTTTCGGATTATAAAGTTGATTAGAATGGTTTAAAACACAATAGGCATCTTGAGCATTAAAGTCGCTTGGAATATCTAACAGAGCAGTATGATAGGAATCGGACTGAATATTGTCAGGGTCAACAAAACTCATGGAAATATTAAAATCAGATATCGACATCTGAAAGTCCTTTCCAAGAAGATCAAAATAGATAATGTTTTGTGTTTCAATAGTCTGTAATACCGCAATATTGAAGCTAAATATGGTGTAAAACTCATATATTAACTCATAATATGCATCACAGGATATGTTTGCAAAAGAGCTCCAACCAATAGCATCAAAATAAGTAGTCACATCATTATGAATATCTAACATATTAAGAGTGGTGGAATCGATTTGCTTACAGACCGGGAGTGGGCGTTGTCGAATGTCGTCGTATCGTGTGCGATGCTCCAGTATTGACAAATCTAAAAACCCTCGTAATCGACCTTCGGTGGGAATGGTGTAGGCACGACCTCGTCTATTACATTGACCATTTCATGTTGGTCGAACATATTCGTCGGGCGAGGGGGTAGACTTGAATTTTCAGCAGCGTCAGTACTGTTGTATGGTGGTGTCGCTGGTTCACGTGTTTACTATTGACGACTTCGAGTAGCAGACGATCGTGTTTGGCATTGGGAAACACGTTCGTTCATAGAGGGGTCGACATGGTCGCTAGACGTTCGGGCCTCCTTAAAATTACCTGCATGATATGTCAGTAAAGGTAAAGTAGATTGAGGGTTAGGGGTCGACCTTTCGAAAATAGCGGAGCTGCTGTCCGAGTGTTCTGATTCGACCAGAGTCGAACGTTGTTAGCGACGTGCTCTCATTGGTGGGGCCATTTGTCTAGGAGTAGGTGGAGAAGGTTCATCGTCGGCTATATCGACGACTGGAGGCGCGGAGAATCGGTGCTGATTTCGATTGAGTGAGACCAGGATATTGTTTACCATTTGGTTTTGGGTTTGAACCATAGTCCCCGTTGTGGCGTCAGAAACAGATGTTTCAGATGGTGTCAGCGGTGACCGGTAGCGGTTGCACACGACAAAAGTGACGGTGGCGGTGGTGCGTATGGTGATGGCGACGGTAGTAGCGACGACGGCTAGGTTGGGCCAATTTTTTTGAAAGGGTATTTCGGGGGTTTCGATTTTGGAGGTGGCTTAGGTAATGGGGGTTTGGTTTTTGTTTTGTTGAGGAAGAAGATGGAGGTAAAATGGGGTTTGGGGAGGAGATGAGCGACGGCGCATGGTGGAAGGCTCCGTTTGGTAGGGGCTCAGAGGTGGGGGAGTGTTGGACGGCGTGGAGGAAGGGAAAAAGAAAAAAATAAAGATAGAGGTAGGGCGTGGGTGCGGGTCCGTCAATGGTGGCGCGAGGTGGCGATAGGCTTGTGACGGCGTGATGTTGGTGAAGGTTGTAACATCGGTGAGGGGCTGTGACGGCAATGGTCGACGGTGTGGCTTGTGCTTGGGTTAGGGTTTCCTTTTGTTAAGTTTGAAGAAGATGAAGATGAAGGAAAAATAGGTTTTAGGGATTTTTGGGGTGTTTAATTTCCTTTTTCTCTTTTTTTTTCTTTTCTTTCTGTGGGTCACCTAGGCCATTCGACCCATTTTTTTTTCCTCTCTCGGGCTTGTTTTGGGCTTGGGTGTTAGTATATTATGTGGTTGGGTTGGTATTTGGGTATGGGTTAATTAGGTTAGGTGTTTGGTGTTAGGTAAGTGGATTGGGTGGTGGGTATTGGGCTAATGGATGGGTAATTTGGTATTTGGGTTTAGGCCAAGTGGGTTGAATGAGGTGAATGTTTATTGGACTTGGGTTTTAGGTATTTTGGTATGTGGGTTAATGAGTTTGGGTAGGAATTTAGTGGATAGGTGTTGGATTTTGGGAATTTTAATTTTTTTTCTTCATTTGAAGTATGTCGTGCCCATGCTACCATCATTATTCGTCTTCTAGAAAATTCATGACCTCCATAGTGTTCTTGAAAACATCAAATTGACTGAGTGAAATAGGAATTAATTTATTTATTTACATCCTAAATTTTACTTAAACTAAAAATTAAATAAATGAGAATAAATGAAAATAAATTCGGGTTGCCTCCCAAAAAGTGCTTTTTTAACGTCGTTAGCTCGACGACCTGGAAATTTATTCAACTGGCTCTTCGAGGATTAATTCCTCAACCAAGTGGACTTAAAAGTTTTTGTAAAAAAGCTTTGATCGCTGTCCGTTGACTTTGAAAATTTTTTCAGATTCTTCGCTTTTAAACTCGACTGCACTATGTGGAAATACATTAGTAAAAATAAAAGGCCCTAACCACTTAGTTCGAAGCTTATCTGCACTTAGTCCGAAGCTTACCTGCAAAAATTCTCAATGTAAGGTCATAAAGTAATACTTTCTGTCCTACCATAAATTGTTTGCAGTTTATCTTTTGGTCATGGTACACTTTGACCTTATCTTTGTAAATTTGGGCACTCTCATATGCTTCTCGTCGAATTTCCTCAAGTTCCTGGATATGTAATTTACGATGCTTACCTGCAGCTTCCAATTCCATGTTGCATAGTTTGACCGCCCAAAACGCCGTATGTTCCAGCTCAACTGGAAGACGGCACGGTTTACCAAAAATTAGTCAATAAGGAGACATACCTATAAGTCCTTTATAAGCTGTTCGGTATGCCCACAATGCATCGTTAAGTCATAAACTCTAATCTTTCCTATCTGACTTAACGGTCTTCTCCAAAATCAACTTGATTTCTTGATTGGACACTTTCGCCTGACCGTTCGATTGTGGGTGATAAGCTGTAGTGACTCGTTGCACCACTCCGTATTTTTTCAAGAGTGTATCAATTATTTTATTGAAAAAATGCATCCCTCGATCACTGATCAAAGCTCGCGGTGTGCTAAACTTGGAAAAAATATAACTTTTTAGAAAATCGACTACTGTTTTGGCATCAGCACGATGAGTGGCTTTTTCTTCCACCAACTTTGACACATAGTCAACAGCAAGTAAAATATAAATGTTACTGAATGATGAGACAAAAGGGCCCAAAAAATCAATGCCCCATATATCAAAAATTTCACAGACATGCACAGGGTTAGAGGCATTTCATTTTTTTGGCTCAAGTTTCCTACCCTTTGACATTTTTCGCAAGTTTTACAAAATAGATACGCGTCATGAAAAATATTTGGCCAATATAGTCCACATTCAAGTACTTTATGTGCAGTTCGTTTGGGGCCAAAATGTTCACCACATGCATAAGAATGACAAAATGATAGAATTGATTTTACCTCAGTTTCAGGAACGCATCGACGAATTACCTAGTCGGAATAGTATTTCCAAAGATTGGGGTCGTCCCAAATATAGTATCGAGACTCATGTTTGATCTTGTCTTTTTCAGATTGCAATAGGTTAGGAGAGACTATACCTGTAGCCAGATAATTCACCATGTCTGCATACTAAGGAAAAATCGTTTGGGTAGCAAGCAAGTTTTCATCCGGAAAATCATCTTTAAGTGGTGTTACTTCCTTTGAAGGAGGAATTCGGCTCAGATGGTCAGCCACCAAATTTTCACGTCCTTTTTTATCTTTTATTTCGAGATCGAAGTCTTGCAAAAGTAATATCCACCTTATAAGTCTCGGTTTTGCTTCCTTCTTCCCGATCAGATATATGAGGGCTACATGATTAGAAAAAACCACAATCTTAGTTCCTAATAAATATGAACGAAATTTTTCTAAGGCAAAGACTATCGCTAGAGACTCTTTTTCAGTGGTTGAATAGTTGATTTAGGCAGCGTCCAAAGTTTTAGAGGCATAGGAGATGACGTGTGGTTCTTTCTTGATCCTTTGTCCAAGGACTGCTCCTATGCTATGGTCACTAGCATCACACATTATATCAAAAGGATAACTCCAATTTGGTGGTTGAACAGTAGGTGCCGAAACGAGCTTATGTTTGAGCGTATCAAACGCTTCTCTACATGATTGGTCAAACTCAAATTCCTTGTCCTTCTGTAATAGGTTGCAGAGAGGTTGCGCAATTTTTGAAAAGTCCTTAATGGACTTCCTGTAGAAACCTGCATGACCAAGGAAAGACCAAATCTCCTCACAGTTGTGGGGTATGGTAGTGAGTTAATGATGTCGATTTTTGCTTTATCGACTGAAATTCCCTCAGCAGAAATAATATAACCTAGAACTAATCCTTTGTCTACCATGAAAAGGCATTTATCATAATTTAGAACAAAATTAAATTCTAAGCATCTTTTCAAAATTTTTGCAAGATTCGTCAGATATACCTTGAAGGACTCTCCATATACAGTAAAGTCGTCTATAAACACCTCGATTATTTTCTCAATATAGTCCGAAAATATCTTACCATGCACCTCTGAAAAGTGGCTAGTGCGTTACAGAGTTCGAAAAGCATCTGTCTGTAAGTGAATGTGCCAAATGGGCACGTAAATGTCCTCTTCTCCTGATCCTCCGTTGCCACTGGAATCTGAAAAAACCCTGAGTAACAATCAAGACAACAATAGTGAGACTTTCCAGATAAACGTTCTAACATCTGGTTAATAAAATGAAGTGGAAAGTGATCTTTCTGAGTTAAGGAATTCAACTTCCTGTAATCGATGCAGACTCTCCACCCATTTTGGACCTGAGTGGGGACCGTCTCACCTGCCGAATTCTCAATTACGGTTACACCGGTCTTTTTTGGCACTACGTGGACTGGGCTAACCCAATTACTATCGGAAATGGGATAGATAATCCTGACATCAAGTAGCTTTTGGACTTCTTTTCTTACCACTTCCATCATGGGCGGATTGAGACGCCTTTGAGCCTCTCTTTTAGGTACAGCATTATCCACCACTTGAATTTTGTGCATGCAAGTCAAGGGGCTCAACCCCCTAATGTCAGCTATTGTCCATCCAATTACCTCTTTATAGTCCCTAAGGACTCGTACCAAGTTTTCCACTTTTATCCTCGAGAGTTTACTCGAGATTATCACCGGTAGTGTTTTTCCTTCACTGAGAAAATCATACTTAAAGTGGCCTAGGAGTGGTTTGAGTTCCAACTTCGGAGCCTGTAAAATAGACGGTACGAGCTTAGCTTGTGAGAAAGATAATTCAAAGGTTTTACCTGAAGCTTTCTGTAGTTGCGATGCCTCCATATGGGCTTCTGTTTCATGAACAGAATCTTCAATGGTTATCCATTCCTCTAGTTCCTTAATAGTGTCAAATTCTAAACTCCTGCAAAGGACAGTTCGTAATTCATCCTCGTCATGATATTCCAAATGTAATTCAGTTAAAGGATCAATAATATCAATGTTAGAAACATTAGAAATCATGCTAGGACAGTTCATGGCCTCATAGACATTGAATTTTACTACTTCCCTATCGAACTCCATAGTGAATATCCCACTTCTTACGTCAATCTTCGTTTGTCCGGTACTAAAAAATGGCCTTCTGAGAAGTATGTCTGATGCATTGGCTGAATTGTCATCCTC
Organism: Gossypium anomalum; assembly: GCA_025698475.1. Lineage (NCBI taxonomy): Eukaryota > Viridiplantae > Streptophyta > Magnoliopsida > Malvales > Malvaceae > Gossypium > Gossypium anomalum. The sequence goes on along the minus strand of CM046965.1, from coordinate 73,216,813 downwards.
CATGTCGATAATGTAGAAGTCTGCAGGAAATATTGCTTGTTTACTTTGGCAAGAACGTCCTCTAATACTCCCTCTGGATGCACCACAGACCTATCTGCAAGTTGAATAATTACACATGTTTCCTTCAAACAACTTTTGTGGTACTAACTCTACTGGAGCCTCTGTGTCAAGTTTCTTCTCATCTTGACCAGCGTCGTGGGCGCGACTAGTGTCATGGCCGCGAATCGTGCCAGGTACGGGCTCCAAAACCTTCCCACTCCTTAATGTCATAACACTTGCATTGTGTTAAGGGTTTGGTTCTGTTTGGGATGGAAGTTTACCTTGGGACTCCAAATGGCTAACCGTGAGTGCGAGCTTGCTCACTTGCTTATCTAACTTCTGCAAATGCATGTTAGTTTTTTGTTAGAATTTTTCAGTGCTATTGGCTAGCCTTTCCACTATAGGTTCCAAAGATGATTTTGGGGGTGGTAACTGTTGATTCTGGGGCAGCCTCTATTGGTACGATTGATTCAACCGTAGATTCATCCCATAACTGAGATTCAGGTGATCCTTCCACCCCACATTATACGAGTTTGAGTAGGGGTCATATCGCCTTTGGGGTGGTCCTGAAATTCTCGACAGAATTCACTTGTTCCGTTGAATCCTCATGTAAAATCAGACATGAGTCAGTCAGATGGTCTGCTTAGCACAAATTTCATACAACCGTGCTGGGTTCGTCTTATCTGTAAGCAAAGTTTGAACAATGTTAGTCAACTTGTCAATTTTATCTTCTAGAGATAGAGAACTTAACCCATGAACCCGTCTCGTGGGTTCTGTAACCGGTCAGAATTGTTGAGAGTTGGCAACCATGGTTGAAATAAACTCTCTTGCTCTTTGAGGCGTCATGTTAACAAGCGCCCCCCACTTGCAGCATTTATCATTTTCATTTCTATCGGGAGTAAACCCTCATAAAAATATTGGAAGAGTGACTGCTCAGTCAGTCCATGTTGTGGGCAACTAGCACACAACTTTTTGTATCGCTTCCAGTAATCGTAGAGTGATTCAGTGTCCTTCTGACGAATTCCTACGATGTCCCTCCTTAGTTTGGCCGCTCGGGCTGCAGGGAAGAACCTATTAAGAAACAAACGAGACATGTCAGACCATGTGTTCACAGATCCCGGAGGCAAATAAAACAGCCACTCTCTAGCAGAGTCGGCTAATGAGAACGAGAAAGCACGAAGTTTGATTTGGTCTTCTGTTACTCCCTAAGGCTTCATGCTTGTGCACACTATATGAAACTCCTTAAGGTGGGTGTGAGGATTTTTGTTTTATAGTCCACGAAAAGTGGGTAGTAGATGGATCAAACCCGACTTTAGCTTGAACGGCTTTCCTCATACTGGATAGGTTATACATAAAGGTTGTTGTTCATTCGGTGCCGCAGTGAATTGGCGTATTGTCTATTCAACCATCTCGTTTGGTTGTCAAACGAGAAAATTTTTTTAGTATACGATATAGTTTCAAGTTCGGGAACTGGCCGTTTACCATGCCATATGGCTTCTCTTCATAGTTGTTGGACCAATTTCTCAATTTCTGGTTCAAATTCTAAATTTTCCAGTTCTGATCTGGTCATAAGGAAGGCAAACAGAAATTAGAGAAATATCTCCAATCCCTGACAACGGCGCCAAAATTTGATGGGCGTCGAATCCACCAAAAATAATTCCTACTAAATACTCTAAATAGTAGTAAGAGTGGTAGTAGGGTCGAGTCCATAGGGATTCGTACTCTAATAAACTTTTGCGTTTGACTTATAAACAAAATGTCGTGTCAAGGGTTGTGGCTAGAGTCGTGCCCACGGCTCAAAACGTACCAGCTGAAAAATAAGCAAATAAATAAGTATAGTGGGGATTTTGAAATTGATTAGAATCTAAATAATTAAAACTGCTAAGATAAATAATTAAATAAATCAGAAATTAAATTGAGATTTGCAATCAAGTGTAATAAGCCTTAGCCTTAGACTCGGTAAATTTCGTGTTGAGAATCGATCCTCGAAAATTGATCTTCTCTTTCAAATAATAAGCTAGTTATAGTGATTAAGAACGTCCTAATCACCAATTCTTCCTCTCATAGCTGGTCCCGGTACGTCCTGCAAACCAACCCTTACCGATAGTCTAACTAAGATACACGTGTTCCCGATTCAAGATTTCAGTAGCCTTGCGTTCTGAAGAACCCAACTCGAACTAACGGCCTCAATCGCATGGGTCGTTTAAACCCGATCACCTCTTCCTCAATTTGTTCTCAGAGATCCAAATATAGTATGGCTGATTCGTTTTTCCAGCTGTCAGAAAACACGACTCCAACTCAACGAGCTCTTTTTTACTTGAAATCGAATTATCCTTAAGGGATGAGTTGTCAATCCCGATACTTAGGAAAAAGGTGAATACCGATTGGAAGGATTTTAGGTGTGACTACGAATCTTACAATTCTCGACCGAAAAGAACATCAGCCTAAAGCTAAGATAGAGCTTAGTTAAGCATGAAATTGTCCATGCTTTGTGAGGTTGGAAAGAAGATTGATGATTATGGTTAAGAAATGAAATGAGAGAACTTAGAGAGCAATTGGCCCAATTATGGAAAAGAAACAAAGATTTGAGACAAATCAACAAAACGTAATGTCAAATTGAAGAGAAAAAAAATGATATTCCAATTCCAAATTGAAATAGGAATGTAAAGACAAGGGATGATTTCCTAAGAACTAAAAGCCCTTATTTATATACATGGGGTTTACTAAAAATAGACTAACCTAAATTAATAAAATAAAATAAAATAAAATAATAAAAAATACATAATAAAACAAAATAAAACAAAATAATATCTTCCTATTTTTAGCTTTTTACAAAGTCAAAATATATGATAAATCATTGGCTTTCTCTATCCTTTTCATTTGGCCCCAATTCAACGATTTGTCTTTCAATTTGGCCCCTTTTTGCTCGTTTTTGACCAATTGCATCCCTGGCAAGATTAAATCATAAAACACCAATTAAGCAGGGATTAATTCAAAAATAACCTAAATTAAACATAAGAATCATGTAAATTAATATGTTTATCATCCAGACTCCGGTACACTCATGTGTCATACGAGGCCACCAAGTCGAAATGTAATAGCGCTAGCCTCGTCGTGGGTGGACATCACATGCTGAAGGTGGAATGTGGTGCAAAAATCTAGGGTCAACTCCATGTAAGTGGGCTCGACGACCTGGAAAAACGATCCCAAAGAGCTGTGGTGAGATGGGCTAGAATGAGTTCGCTGAGGTGGACCTGGTCCAAAGCAGCCCAATCAATGCAGCGGCCCACTCCCAATGGTCGTATACGGAGGAGCTGGAATAAGCCGTCTTGCGGGTCTGACGAGAAGCATATAAGAGGATGGCGCACTTCGGCAGAGGCGCTTGAAGAGGTCGCACTAGGCCCCTTCCTCTTTTTCGAAGTGGGAGCAGCAACTTTGGACTTGCCTCGTGTGTTCGTCATAGAGAACCTGTAAGAAAGGAATCACACAATTTTGGATGAATCATCACAATAGGCAAACGAATATGAAATAATCATTGAAATTGATCTTAATCGATTAAACTAAGTAAATAGAATGCTATCAAAGGATAATAATAATAATAATAACTAATAGGAATAAATATCTAAAATAAAGGAAGACACAAACAAATAATCAAAGGACCCAAATAACTAAAATACTATCCAAACTTGTATTAAAACTAAGAAAATTAGTACCTAAGGAAAATTAATAGTAAAAAGATTTATGAACCAAGAACAGAGAATCCAATAGAAATAATAAAAGACATAATAAAAATAATCACTAATGAATAATAATAATAATAATAATAATAATAACAAAAGAAAAATAAACTAAAAAAATAAGAAACAAGGACCAACGGTGGATGGGACGGACAGAGTTACGAATGGCGACAACTGGTACAGGTCTTGGTTGGATGGTGTGTGGGGCGGACGCAGTTACGGTTGATGAAAGTGTGCGACGAGGGGAGGGGACTTTTGGTTGGCGCTTGTGTGCATGTGGGAGAATGATGGTAGAATAGGAAAGGGGATAGGAGCTTGGGTGATTCAGCTGGTGAGGGAAAGGGGAGAGGAGGAAGGGGGGAAAAAGAATGCTTTTGACGGTGGCCGGACAATGGTCAGAGTAGGGGACAAGGCTGGGGTCTGCGGCTGAGGAATAGAGGTTTTGAATAAGAAGACAAAATTGAAAACAAAATTAGGTTTGGAGATTTTAAAAGGGGACATGGTCGTGTAACGACCCCGTGTTGGGCCACACGGTCGTGTAACATGTCTGTGTGGCTCGAGTTTAGCCCGTGTTCGTCACGAAAATTTAATGCCCATTCGTCACACGGCCTTAGACACGCTCGTATGTCCCGACCGTATAGTTCACACAGTCTTGTCGCACAGCCCTATTTTATGTCCTGTGTAACATACCACGCGCCCATGTGGATCAGCTGTGTCTCGCATACGACCGTGGGCCTTGCCTGTGTAACTCTTTGACTTTTTAAAATTTGAATAATTAAGCTCTAGGTTTCACACGGCCTAGGACACGCCCGTGTGGATTTATCGCAGGCCGTGTGCATGTTGATTTTTGGGAAATTTCAGCCCTGTTTCCATACGGCCAAGGACACGCCCGTGTGTCCAGGCCATGTGGGTGTAAAACCTGCACTTAAAACATGAAAATTAGATAAACTAAACTATTTAGTGGTGTTAGTGCTCGTGTTGCCTCCTGAGAAGAGCTTATTTAGAGTCTAAGCTCGACTTACCGCATATTCGCACGGTTACGGTGGTTCACGATGTCGAGGCTCCTTTTTCTCACTGTCAATTCTATTTCCAACATAAGGTTTTAGCCGGGTAATATTTACCTTAAAAGTGTGAAATTTAGAATGATTTACCTCGACTGTACCGTATGGGAAAATATTCAATACCGTAAAAGGAGTTGCTCCGTTTGCATTAAGCTCTGAAGTGGTGATTCGAGGGTCCATTTTATCCAACAATACCTGATCGCCAATCTTAAATTAGTTTGTCCTATCCTTAAGCTCGTCATGGAGTCTCTTTGGTTCATCGTGTATTTTAAGTTTCTCCTTGACATGTGTCCGCCATTCATCTAGTTCATCGATTAGTAATATTCTTTCTTCATGATTTGTTTTGTTTTTGTTATGTAAACTGGAATGTAGCTCTGTCACATTTTTTCAAGGTGTTTCCTACAAAGAATGTTGAGCCACAAGGTTATTAACATTAACAGAACTCGTAATATCGTCTCGATCACTAGATATCCTAACAGAATCACGAGCTTGGAGTTTAATCGTGTCATCACCTACACGAAGTATTAACTCACCTGTACTAACATCTATGATAGTTCTAGAAGTTACTAAAAAGGGCCATCCTAAAATCAACGGTACGTCACTATTCTCATCCATGTCTAGAACAACAAAATCAACTGAGAAAATAAATTTATCAATTTTGATGAGTACGTCTTCAACAATACCCTTAGGAAATCTAATTGTTCTATCTGCTAATTGAATGCTCATCCTAGTTTTTTTGGGTTTCGCAAGATCTAGTTGCTTAAACATTTTGTAGGGCATGACATTAATACTAGCCCCTAAATTAGCCAAAACATTATCAACACTTAAACTACCAATTAAACAAGGAATAGTAAAACTCTCTGGATCTTTCAATTTGTTGGGTAGTTTATTCTGCAAAATGGCTGAGCACATTGCATTTAGCTCCATGTGCGACGAATCATCTAAATTCTGCTTATTTGCTAAAAGCTCCTTTAAAAATTTACAGAATTTGGCATCTGCGAAAGAGCTTCAATAAACAGTAAGTTAATATGTAACTTTTTCAATAGTTTAAGGAATTTACCGAATTGTTCATTTGTGTGGTCTTTCCTTGTCGCATTTGGTTATGGCACATGAGGTTTATATTACTTAATGACCAGTTTTTGCTCGTTGTGGCTCACGTCAACCTTACCTTTACCTACCACATCTTCTTGTCTCAGTTTTGGTTCATCTTCAACTAACCCTTCTTCATCTCGAACAGTGTCACATGAATTTGCTCCCTTGGGTTAGTTTCAGTATTACTCAGTAAGCTACCGTGTGGTCATTCTGAAATTATCTTGGCAAGTTAACCAATTTGTTTTTCGAGCCTGTGAATCGATGCTTGCTGATTTTTGAGTGCGGTTTCGGTGATTTGGAAGCAAGTTTCTGACACCAAGATAAATTTCGTTAGCATCTCCTCAAGGTTCGGCTTCTTTTCCTACTGGTAAGGTGGTTGTTGGAAACTTGGAGGGGGTTGCAATTTTTGTTGTCCTTGACCACCCTACGAGAAATTGGGATGGTTCCTCCAACCTGCATTATAAGTGTTACTATATGGATTATTCTGAGGTCTAGAATTATTACCCATATAGTGGATATGTTCGTTCTCTGTGCTAGGGTCGTAGGCTAGGCATTCTGTATTATTTATTCCTCCGCCACTTGTGTTACACTACAACACCGGATGTACCTACGTAGAAACACATAAACCATCAATCTTTTTATTTAAGAGCTCTACCTAGTTTGATAACATGGTAACCGTGTCGAAGTTGAAAACACCAGCGGCTTTTGTCGGCTTTGTCCTCATGACTTGCCACTGATAATTATTCAGTGACATCTCTTCAATAAACTCATAAGCCTCCTTAGGTGTTTTGTTATTTAGGGTCCCGCTGACGGCTGTATCAATTAACTACCTAGTTGAGGGGTTCAAATCGTTGTAAAAAGTTTGAACCTATAGCCATAAAGGTAACCCATGGTGAGGGCACCTTCTCAATAAGTCCTTATACCTCTCACATGCATCGTATAAGGTCTTTAAGTCCATCTACACAAAAGAAGAGATACCATTCCTCAACTTTCCCGTCTTGGCCGGTGGAAAATATTTCAACAGGAACTTTTCGGTCATTTGCTCCCATGTAGTGATGGACCCTCATGGTTGAGAGTTTAACCACTGTTTAGCTTTATTCCTCAATGAAAAGGGAAATAACCGAAGGCGAATGACACCATCAGAAACGCCATTAATTTTGAAAGTATCACAGTACTCTAAAATGTTAGCCAGATGAGTATTTGGATCCTCATCTTGCAAACCATCGAACTGAATAAACTGTTGGATCATCTGAATGGTGTTCGGCTTCAATTCGAAGTTATTTGCGGCAATAGTAGGTCTCACAATACTCGATTCAGCAACCGCTAAATTAGGCTTAGCATATTCATACATAGTACGAGGAGTAGGATTCTGATTTACTGGATTCGTAGCAACCACAAGAGGTAGTGGATTATTCTGATTTTTAACCATCTCCTCGGTAGTATTGGTACCGTCATCGTACTCTTCCTCTATATATTGTAGACTCTGCCTTAGTTCTCTATGATTTCTATGAGTTGTGCTTTTAATTTCACTGTCGAAAAGTAGAGGTCCTGAGGGTTTCTTCTAGTCATAAACTATAAAAACCTGCCAGAAGCAAATAAAAGAAAAATTAGTAATAATAAAAATAAAAATAAAAATAAATTGCAATAAAAATAAAAATGGATAAAGTAATAAAAATTAAGCGTTCCTAATACCTTAATCCCCGGCAACGACGCCAAGAACTTGATGGTCGTTTTATGAACCACTAAACTAGACTACAATCACAACTAAGGCAAGCGCACCTATCGAATGGTAGTATAGTCACGGTGAGTCCAGAGTATCGTATCCACAAGGACTAAGAGTACTAGTATTAAATTTCTTTCTATTATTTAACCTAAAATATAAGAGATTTGTTTTAATCTAAAATTAACTAACTAATTAACTACTAAACGTGACAGAGAGTAAAGAAAATAATCGAATAAACCAATATTAAAGACAACACCTAAGGAAGAATCTACCTAGACTTCACTTATTATTCTGATTCTGAACCTAATGATTTATTCATTTGTCTTGATCCGTAGAAATACCTAAATTATGTTAATATCTCTTTCGAGACTAAGAACAACTAACTCTAGGTCAATTAATTGAAATCTCTTTCTAATTAAAACCCCTATTGTCGTATTAACTCGATCTATAGATTTCATTATTAGATTTGACTCTAATCCGACAGATTTATGTCGCCCTATTTCTAGGGTTGCATGCAACTCCGCTTAATTATGTGAGATCTACACTTAAATAGGGACTTTTGCTCTACTGAATAAGCACATCAAACTTGGAATAATACCCTAAAAATATTAAGGCAATAATTAATAACTCATAATTAAGAACAAGAATAAGTATTTATCATTAAATTCAGAACTTTAAATAACAAGATCCGCCTTAGGTTTCATCCTCCCTAGGTATTTAGGGAGTTTAGTTCATAATATAGAGGGAAAACATCTCAAAAATAGGAAAACAACAAAACATAAAGAAACCCAAAAATTTCGAGAGAGAAATTGGAGGGAGGCCTTTAGTCTTGAAGGCGATCCTGTTTCTGAGCTGAATCCGTAGGCGTTCTTCGAGTAATTCTTGTGTTCTACTCTGCGTCCCCTATTAGATCCTCTCCTCATGTGTTTAAATAGACTTTGGAATGCCCAAAATAGCCCAAAATTAGCCTTTTCTGACTAGAATTAAAATAGGTCTCAACAGGGACACGGCCGTGTGGCACGCCCGTGTGACGGTTGATCGTGATTTTCCGTGATATGTTTTATAAATTTATAATTAATCATCCTTAAAACTAACTATTATCACGACGTAGGCAAGTGCACCTATCGAATAGTAGTATAGCTTTAGCAAGACCGGATTGTCAAACTAAAAGGACTAAAAGTACTAGTAATGACCGTCTTTTTTATTATCTAGCCTAAGAATAAAGGGGTTTGTTTTAACTAATTAATTATCTAAATTAAGAAGTTGCAGAAAATAGAATTGGGGAATTAATTTTGGGAAAAACGATTGATTTAGGACAATACCTAAGGAAAAATCCACCTAGACTTTACTTGTTATTCTGGGTTCGAACCGAACGATTTATTCATTTAACTTGTTCTGTAGAAATCCCTAAGTTATGTTATTATCCCTATTCAAGACTAATAACATCTAATCCCTAGGTTGAATAATCAAGACTTTTCTCTAATTAACACCCTAGGGTTGCATTAACTCGATCTATGGATTCCCTTATTAGGTTTCACCCTAATTTGGCAAAATCTTGTCACCCTATCTCTAGGCGCGCAATCAACTCCGCTTAATTATGACAATGTCACTCTTAGCCAGGGACTATTCATCCTCCAACTAAGAGCATTAACTTGAAGTGATATCCTGAAATACCAAAACGAGAATTAAGAACACATAATTAAGAACAAGTCAAATATTTATCATACGATTCAGAAAATAATAACAAGATTTGTCTTACGTTTCATCCCCCTTAGGTATTTAGGGGTTTTAGTTCATAACTAAATAAGAAAACATCTCAGAATAATAAAGAATACAAAGCATGAAGAAAACCCAAAACTCTTGAAGGGAAATTGAGGAGAAATCTTTAGTCTTGATAATGAATCCGGCTTCTGAGATGGATCAATTGGCTTCTTTGGAGTAATTCCTTACTCCCTATTCTCCGTCCCTCTTTTTAGTCTTCCTCTAGGGTGTTTAAATAGGCTTTAGAATGCCTAAAAGCCCTAAAACTTTCCCTTTTCTGAATGGAACTTAGCTAGGGTTCAGCAGGGACATGTCCGTGTGACAGGGCCGTGTGCGAGTACTTCATGCCGTGGTCGAGGCTGAGATATCAACATCCCTATGCTGAGGCTGATTTGGGCAGTAGTCGAGCCTGTTAGATTGGCACGGGCGTGTGTTCTGTCCGTGTGAGGAAGTCCAGGCCGTGTTGTTTTCCCTTGTCGGCCCATTTTCTCTGTTTATGGCCCGTTTCTCATTCTTTTCGTCCTCCTATGCTCTTCTAAGTATAAAACATGAAATTAAAGGATTAGGAGCATCAAATTCACCAAATCTAAGGGGAAATCATTCAATAACGTGTTAATCGGGGGATAAAAATATGTATAAATTACTATTTATCAACTGTGCTCAGGCCGTGTGCAATCCTGATACGGTTTTAAGTCGACACAGCCATGACATACAGGCGTGTGGATTACTTGTGTGGAAGTGTCTGGGCCGTGTGTAGCACTGAAATGAACCTATTTTGTCTGTTTTTGGCCTTTTTCTTGCACTTTTCGATTTCCTATGCTCATCTGGATATAAAACATGAAATTAAAGGATTAGGAGCATCAAATTCACTAGATCTTATGATAAATCATCCAAAAATATGCCAATCATGGGATTAAAATATGTTACTTTTGAGGTTTATTAGATAGCAGTACTTACCACCAAGATCAGCGGAGAAAAACACAGGAAGGAGTCGGCACACAAAGGGTAAGTGCAAGAACAATATTCGATCAAAGAGTAATTGAGAGGCAAAGGAAGAAGAGAAGGAAAGATTTGATCACCCCAGGCTAAACCAAAATGATTTGAAAGATAGGGAAGTACTAGATGTTCAGCTAAAAAGGGCAGCCGCTTGAGAAAAGATGTGAGGGAGAAGAAGGAAAATACAAACTACAAAAGACGAAAGATACTTTCAACAACACAACTCGTCTTCTGAAACAAGCAAAAGAAACTACAATTGCAAAAACCCGAAAGAAAGGGAAATAGAGAGGAAAGTAGTAAAAGAACAATAGCTATCAAAATGGGAATCCAAAAATCACTCAGTTTCGACACCCCCTAGTTATGACCGAATTAGCATCATGGGGACTCCCATTTTCGGCCAACTACTACCACCCCCCATAACCTCTCTTAATTTTCTCCTTGAACCCCCCACATCACTCTTATCGAACATAATCCCAATCCCTTCCAAATCTCCTAACTTTTCTCCCCCCAACACTCCTAAAATCTCTTCATCCTTCCCATTACTCAGACTTTTACTGAAACACAACCTCTTGTCGTCCAGCTCAGCAAAAATATTAATCTCTTTACGCATGCAAGCATTTGAACTCAGGTATCCTAACAAAAGTAATACGCCCCTATCCCCTTGACCAGTAAGCTTTTTATGACACATCCTTACCATATTTATTTAAGAGCCCTACTGACCAGAGACAGGGGTTTTATCCTTAAAAACCAAAACTTTTTGTGGAAGCCAAGGCTTGAACCCATGACTTCCCAGACACTTCCCAGCATACTTAACCACTGAAACAGACTTCCAATTGTGTCACTTTCTTGCACAACCAAATATTTGTGAGCAGCTTCCCAACTACTCCTACACTCAAGACCTAATACTTCTAGGCCCAAATTCGGGGTGTTACACCTGCACTCTGAAATTGTTCTTTCTCAACCATCTCCGGACAGTCTCGGATAAAATGCTCATGAGAACCACACTTGAAACAAGCTTGGTCATTCACCCTACACTCGTCGAGGTGTCTTCTTCCACAATGTTGACATTCAGGTCTGTTAGACCTAACATTACCCACACTTGCCATTGAAGTAGCTTGGGAATTAAAACTTGAATATTGCTTCTCGAAGCCTCTATGCGAATACCTAGCTGAAACATTCAAACAAGAATACATTTCTCTAGATTTCTTTGAATGAGATTGAAATGACTTACTCATCGGCCTTTCTTTTCTCTTTGCTTAGTTCTTCAGCTTTGCAAGCTCGTTCAACCAATACAATAAATTCTTTAAGTTCCAAGATTCCAACTAACAGTCTGATGTCCTCATTCAGTCCATCTTCAAACCTTTTACACATAATAGCATCGGAGGAAACACACTCTCGGGCATACTTATTGAGCTTGACAAATTCTCGCTAATACTTTTTCACTGACATTCGGCCTTGTTTCGGCTCAAGAAATTCTTTATGTTTTTTATTGATGAACCGCTGACTGATATATTTCTTTCGAAATTCCTCTTGAAAGAATTCCCATGTAACCCTCTCTCTCAGCACTACAGATACTAGTGTCTTCCACCAGTGATATGCTGTGTCCCTCAATAATGGTATAGCACATTTCAAGTATTCTTCGGGTGTACATGCTAACTCATCAAATACCCTGATAGTATTCTCAAGCCAGAACTCGGCTCTCTCGGGGTCATCATTTACATTAGCCGTGAATTCCTCAGCCCCTTGCTTTTGAATCGTATCAACCGGAGGCTTAGTCAGTCTTGCCAAATCCACACCCTAAGGAACTACGGGAATCGGTTAGGGATAAGGAGGGGGTGGAGGATGTTGAGCATTCGGATTTGTTTGAACAAACTCTAAATACCACTCGTTTATCATGTGGAGGAAGGCTTCTTTAGCCCCTCCTCCCTGACTGATCGTGAGAGGTCTATTTTCAGATGACATTTCCCCTTGAGCGGGAGCCGGTGTATTACTTTCTACATCATCAGCTACAACTCGGTCGGGATCTATTTACTATATGAAAACACAGTTTAAAATTGTCAAGAGTCATTACACTATCACAGTTCAATATGGCATATATAACTAGACTGTTACACATGCTACGCTAGTCCGAGAATTGACTAAATCATAGCTCTGATACCACTAAATGTAACACCCCTTACTCGTATTCAATGCTTGAACAGGATACAAGGCATTACCGTACTTATCACACAAACAAACATATATTACTGAGCCACAAATTTTTGTCCAAATTAAAACTTTTTGCGTTAAATCATAAAGTTCCTAATAAGAGCCTACGAGGCCCAAAACACGCTTTGGAAGTGGTTCAAGACTAAACCGAGAATTTTAGAAAATTTTACACAACTTAGAAAATTTTCTACTAAACAGGGGTCACATGCCCAAGTGGATATGGGACACACTTGTGTGGGCAGGCCATGTGGTCACACACGCCTGTGTCTCGAACCCGTGTAACTATCTGTTTGTCACCCAAGAACAAATTGAAGACACACAGCTAAGTCACATACCCGTGTGCTAGGTCTTGTGGTCGATTTAAAATTTATGATTAAGTGTAGACTTCACATGCCCGTGTCCAAGGCCGTGACCCTCACACGGCTGAGACACATGGCTGAGACACACGGCCATGTCTCTGCCCGTGTACTCAATATTGGGCATTCTATTTTGCAAAAATTAAGGTGCAGAGGACACACGGACTAAACACATGCTCGTGGGGCAAGCCGTGTGTCGCACACAGCCTAGACACACTCCCATGTGTCTACCCGTGTGGACAAAAATAAGGCTATTTACCAAGCCATTTTGCCACCCTTTAATGCACACACCTACACAACAAAACATAGAACCAATCTAAGGATTTACATACAACTAACCTCCACAACCAAGACATCAACACATCATTCATGAAAGCAATCATTTTATAAATATACTTATAGCCAATATTAGCCCATTTCCAATGACCTTATACAAAATGAATTACTAACCAATATAAGCCAACACATTTGGCCAAATCAATTATGACATATAACAAAATGACCAAGTCCCCTATACATACCATAACTCAAAATATTGAATTCATTGGTACCAAAATAATTGTTGATAGTGTGAGTGGGTCTTCGACGATCTCCAAACCCTGAGCTAGCTTGGTGGCACTATAAGACAAAGGAAAGAAAGGGGAGTAAGCTATATAGCTTATTAAGTTCCTATGCAAATAATAAGCTTCATAACCACACAATTAACATACAATTAACATGATGAAGATTAACATGAACGTTATCAAAATCTCATAGTCATAACTTACTCAATCACAATCCCATCAAGAGTTCATCACATAATGAGCTCATTACTTATAGTTTTACGTACATACCTGTACCAACTCGCAACATAACCATATCCTTTCACAACTTTGACATTCCCGTTGAACACTCGGAATATTAACGGATACTCAAAAATCTTGCACATAAGTTTCATATATGTAGTCGAATCTACCTCATATCTCATAATACATATGGGCTCGTTTTTGAGATATTCACGGGCCTGCTCACACAAGCTGTCAGTCAGGACGTAGCTACACAGTACTGCTCATATAAGTTGTCAGGTATCTGCAACACATGCTGGACTACCCAACCACTGATAGGACGTACGAGACCAGCACCTGGATTACATAATCACATATACACATGGGTTCCTAGTGATATGTCACTCGTATCCTATTCTATTCCTATGGTTCAACCGGGATTTCTCGCTTGTCAAAAACTTTTGTCGAATACATCCAAAGAGTCAATCACAATTCATACAATATTAAATCATTTAAAACATAAACATAATAATGCATTATTTACATGCGAACTTACCTTGGTACAAAAATAGTAGAATTGGACCTAATGGTCAAACACTTTGATTTTCCCCCGATCTAGGTCCGAACCTCATTTTTCTTGATCTATAATAACAAATTTAACTCATTTAATATTAAAACTATTCAATTTGGCCCAAAAATCATATTATGGACAAATTACATTTTTGCCCCTAATGTTTCACTTTTTTACAATTTAGTCCCTGGCTTGTAAATTGAAATGTATTCAATTTCTTCAAAACCCAAGCCTAGCCGAGCGATTTTCATGCTTATACCAGCCCACATTTTCCACTTAATCACATTTTTACTACTTATTTTATAACTTTTACAAATAAGTCATTTTTGACATTTTTACCGAAAATCACTTAGCAAAAGTTGTTTATCTAACACCAAACATGCATTTTCTACCATTAGACATCAAAATACACAAATATCTAACTTGGGTACAATTTTAAACTTCATCTTTCTTTCAAATTAGTCATTGAAATAGCTAGATTAGGTTACAAGGATCTCAAAAATATAAAAAATCATTAAAAACAGGGCTAGAATGGACTTACAATCGAGCTTGGAAGCTTGAAAAACCCTAGCTAAGTCTTCCTTTTGTAAATTTCGACCAAGGGATGAAATTGAAGAAGATGGAGATGTTTTATTTAGTAAATTTTGTCTTTATTTGACAAATGACTAAAATGCCCTTCACTTATAACTTTTCCATTTTACCCTACCATATCCATTTTTGTCCAAATTAAAGTAAAATGGTCTAACTACCATTTAAGGACCTCCAATTTAAAATTTCATAGCAATTAGACACCTCTAGCTTCTAGAACATACATTTTACACCTATTCTTTATTTTAATTTGAAGCATAGAGTAGTTATTTGATTTGATAAAGTAGAGATTGTTTTCCATCCATCCATTACAGATTAAAGAATGATTTCTGTGAATAACAATCCTTTTATTGAATGTCAAAGTATAACAGTCATAAAATAAACATGCTACAGAAATTAAATTCCTCTTAAAATGAGGCACATAAAACACGTTCTTTAAAACAATCTTCCTAAAATTATCAAAGTGTAAAATAACTTCTCCCACTATTTTGGTTGAAACATAGCTCTCATCCCTGGTCCGTAATGAGAGGTTCCTATCACGCAGACTTTTTATTTCACTGAAACCTTGTAAAGAAACACACATATGGTTAGTGGCTCTAGAATAAAAAACCTAGTTGTCAATTGATTCTTCCACTAAGCAAGCTTCAACCACAAAGAGTTCCATACCTCTGCCCTTTTTGGCTAGGTAATCCAAATACTCCTTACAGTTTGATTTGAAATGCCCTTTTTTGTTGCAAAAGAAACAGTTGATCTTTTTACGATATTTTGACTTCTTAGCCTTCTTCTTAACCACACGAGGTGGAACTGAAGACTTAATCAATTTCTTCTTTCCCTTAGCTTTTTATTTCCCCTTAAAAGATAAGGGGCCCACAGCTAAGTTTGCCTCAGGTTTCTCTTGAACTGGCTTACCACTATTAAGCATCAACTATTATGATTGTAATTCCCTGATGAGCTAAGTAAATATAAGCGCCTTGTTGCCCAAGTTGTAAGCGACCCTAAAACTAGCAAACTCCTTGGTTAAGGATTTGAACACTATTTTAATTTGAGTGTTTACATTTAGTTCTGTCCCATTCTCCTCCACTTCTACAAAGAATCCCATAAGCTTAAGCATATGTTCTTTGACTGGAGGGCCAATTTTCTGTTTAGAATTCATCAAATTTGTAATAGTGTATTTTTGAGCCAATGCGACTTGGCTTTTGAGAAAATCCTCCAAATTTGTCATGATCTCTTTGGCAGTACATAAATTCTCGTGTTGCTTTTGCAACACACTACTCATGCTCGCTAACATATAACATCAAGCAATCGAGTCAGAATCTCTCTAGTGATTTCTCACTTTAGGCTGAGCTTCAAGATGGCACATTTTGTCAAGAACAAATTTGTGTTTCTCATAGCTGAGAACTATTAGCAAATTATGTTTTCATTCTCAAAAGTTATCCCCATTTAATTTATTCTCAGTAAGAATGGTAATAAGAGGAGTAGGAAACATATTTGAACTAAAAAAAAATAAAGATTTCACTAATTACTATTTTAGTATTAAGCCAATATTTTTCATTTCAGCAACATATTAAGAATGCTGTATGATGCATGTGTCTTGTATTAAAACCTTGAAAAAAATTGCCGCTGCTTCGATCATTTTCACACCCATCAACCATGTCGCCTCAGGGTCCCATGTTTAAATAGCAAGAACATGGATTACATCCTATCAGTTCAGGAATCTTAATTTTCAAGACTCCATACAAACTAATGATCAATTAACATTTGGCCATCATCTCTAGCTTAAATATCGTTTCTTGGGAAACTATTTAATAAGAGATGATCTAAGTGTGTAACCATTGACTCAACACCCATCATAAACAAACTTTCATTTATGAGTCATCTTGGGACAATCTATCTGAAAGTCATGCATGACTAGTTGTCTTTAAAAGGGAAATCCCATCTAGTGAACCCACATGACAACATTTACCTTGGGGTGTGGCCAGGGTAGGAACCGACTCGAAACTTTATCATGCTATCACTTAAGAACCGTCAATAGAGGTTGTAGGTCTTGTTCAAGGTTCTTCTCCCACTCAATATTTTAAAAAACATGCAAGTTTTTTTTATCCCAAATTTCAAGAATGATCATACAATAGTCCTAGTGGCATTCTTACCTAATCTAAATGACATGCTTCCAACATATGTATAACATGGTATGACAATTTTATAATATTCACATTCATTCGCAAGAATCAATCAATTATAAAAACAAACAATTTTGATTCTCTACAATTTTTCTTTTAAGGGAAAAACTGAAGAAGTGAATGCGAACTGTGTATCAGGTAGAGTCCCAGGAAAGGGAGGTGAGTCAAATTTGACTGCTTAAAAACCAAGTCTTTCCTAACTAGAGCCAATCCTAGACATGCACCTTCTCATTATCACACTTTTCACAATTATTAAATAACCTAAATAAGTGAATAGAACAATACGACACATGTATTTTCTCAATATCACACTTTTTTTTAATCAATCAACTGTGGATCATCTCATATATATATCACAATTATAACATTACATAATATAAATATTATAAACAATTATAAAATGGATATATAACGAGATAAGTAATTAAAATAAAATTGTTAGTCAAGGTTTCCATGGTTCTATTTCTAGAAAATAAATGAAAAATAAAATTATATAAATTTCCATCACAAGGCATTCCTTGGATCTTCAATCGTCATCGCATCTTTTTCTCGTCATGGACTCCTTTTGAAAAAATTACATTTAAGTTTTATTTCCGTTTTGGGCTCACAAGAATTAAAAACCACAACATCAGCAAAAAAACAATTATATAACAAATATATAATATCCCATCCATTCTCATATATAACTTAAAATATGCATAAGATCTAAAAAATGTCACTTTCTATGTAATCAAATCATTCAAGAGGAAGAAAAATTTATTTTGATTATCTATTTATACTTATAGATGAACACAACCTGGCTCTGATACCAATTGTTGGAAAAACAGGTTTGAAAAACGTAATGAAAAATAAATTTAGGGAAAAATTGAAAAGTCTTCTCCGCTATCCTCAAGCTCATGTTTGTTGAGTGTGGGCTTGTTTCGAATCAGAAAATTTTTCTCAATGGTACTTTTGCAATTTTTTTAAACTTTTGGGTCAAATTGTAAATCAGAAAAATATCTCTAGAAATTTTTTAGAATAATCTATTCAGAGGATTTTCTCTCTCCAACTTTCTCTTGAATTAAAGTGTGTGTAAATAATGACCCAAAGCTCTCTTTATATAGGGAGAGTTTAGAGAGTTTAACTATGATTAAACTTAATCACTATAATATTAAATCAATCTAATATTATTTATTAAATTTAATATTAAATCTTATTAAAATAGTAGAATGTTTAACATTAAATTAAATTTAATATTAAACTATTAAAGTAATATTATTTTGGAATAATTAATCTGAAATCAAATTCTCTGGTAGAGTCTCAGTAGGAGTGTAACCCTTCCACTGCTCAACCATTGATGACCAACCACCGCTGGCCACCAGGACGCCGCCGGCACCGCAGTGTCCGGTGATGTAGGTGCGACACCCTTGTGGCATTCTAAGCCGGTTCGGCTGTTACCGGTTCAGTTCGGGTCAATGATGACACGATCGGTTCAGTTAAGCCAATAGTTGGATCGTCGGCCTGATTTCACATACTGGATCTGGTTCGACCAATTTTTGGGTATTGGTCTCGATTTTGGGCTCCTAGGCCCAATTTATGATATCAGATCCAATTTTCAAGTTTAATTACCCATTGGGCCAATTCTCTGACTTGAAAATTAATTTCCAAAAATATCATATTAATTTTGATTAATTTGTTTAATTTAATTTTAGTTGATCAAAATTAATTTTTCCAAAAATCACTTAAATTTTCCAAATTATATTTTCAAGAAATTATTTAATCAAATTCTCTAGTTGAACAATTCTCATGACCACCTAATTTAATTACACATCGAATAAATCAGCTCAATTAAATTATTCGCAAAGTCGTAGAATTTTCTTCTGATTCAAATGTAGTCCGATCGAGCTTTTGTTAAGCATGCGGAAGGACCAATCAGGCATATACAATTAGGCTCTAGTGATTGCAATTATATCCAGAAGCATCATTCCAATAATTCGTAATTACTTAATCATAGAGTCAGTCAACAAGAAGTACCATGATTGAAAACTCCTTATTGTATACTATTTACGAAAGCAATTCATCCAACTGTTTTGTCCAATAACCTTATCATGTGTGTGTTACCATCATATGATATCCTTACTTCTTTTGAGTTAAATCCGTTCACTCAATACAATCCCATTTTATCTCATTGCCACCATTGTGTCTTCTTAATGATTAATATGGTCACTGTCAACAAATAACAGTGATAAATTGCTCGTTCAAGAACTAGCAACCCGTGGCCATGTTCCATATTTATCAATCCACACAATGCCAATGAGAAGATATCATTAACTCTTTAATTGAGTTATGAATTTCATTGTTGCTAGTAAAACAATGCCATACACAAGTCTTGTCCCCAAGATACCGGCTATGGGCTCGATCATCTTTAGAGCATATGTAACACCCCTAACCTGTATCTATCGCCAGAATAAAGATATGAGGTATTACCGGATAATACACATCACCCACATACATTTATACATTCATAATCAAAATCCATTCAACTCATTCACATTGTCCCTTATAAGGTCTTACGGGACCTTAAAACATGCTTAAAATAGGTTTCGGACTAAACCGATAACATTTGTAAACTTTGAGAAACATATAAAATTTTTTTAACATTTAAGGGTCACACGCCCGTGTGAACAAGCCTGTGCCTCACACAGCTACTAGACACGCCCGTGTCTCAGGCCGTGTGCCTCACACGGCTACTAGACACGCCCGTGTCTCAGGCAGTGTGAAAATAGGGCATACATACTAACTTGTACCACACGGCCGGAGACATGCCCGTGTGTCATGGTCGTGGGAAAACTTGGGAGGTTACTGACTTGGGTCACACGGTCAACCACATGCCCATGTGTCTAACTCGTGTACCCTTCGAAATGGCCACACACACCTATGTGCCAAGGCTATGTGTCTCACACGGCCACCAGACACGCCCATGTGTCTAGGCCGTGTACAAGACTGACTTAAACTTGAAGGACTACCCCAGGGGACACATGGCCGTGTAACATGACTGTGTCTCACACACGGCTGAGACACATGCCCATATCTCTGCCCGTGTGGACAAAAATAGGACATTAGAAAAGCCAATTTGCCACCCTTCTCTCATGCACACCTAGCCATCAAAATGGTGTCAAAAAACACATATATAGGCAGCCAGAACATACCAATTCACACACATATCATGCCATCTATCATCAACCATTTCAATTACTCAACTCCTTATTCAAAATATACCAAATTATTAAATCAAAATCATCACAAATTGGATAAATTCCAAATACAATAATTCATCATCTTATCATCTATTTCATGTCACAAAACACACCATTTAGTCATATTAACAACCAAGGCAAACATACCTAAAACAAGCCAATACATAAGACATTATATATATCACATATATCACTTACCAAACACATAACTTAGGCCAACTTAAATGACCAAATACATGCCAACTTTTTCAACTAAAGCAAGCCAAATCTCATGGCTATATCAAATCTCAAAATATATTATCAACTCACTAGCCTATACATGCCATATACCATATATACAAAGCTTCAAAAGTACCAAAAAAATGATCGATAATGTGATGGCGCTTCCCGACGATCCCCGAGTCCAAGTTAGTTTTGATTCTTTATAGAATATAGACAAATAACACAGAGTAAGCTTCATAGCTTAGTAACTTTGTACTAATTATACTCAACAGTCCATAATATACAAATCATCAATTCGAAATAACTAATATCTAAATCATGGTGAACAATAAACTTTCCTCATACTTACTCAAGTATTTATGAACAATTTCATAACTTCTTCTATTTGGATTTCATGCTTTATAGGTACATACCTGTACAAATTCATATCGAACTCATACCTTTACATGATACTATTGAATACTCAATATTTCACACACTAAGTGCCAAAGCGCAGCCGAAGCTATTATAATCTTGCACACTAAGTGCCTTTCATAGCCAAAGCTATCTCATTCTCGCACACTAAGTGCCATGTATAGCCGAAGTTATTCTGATTCGCACACTAAGTGCTCTATATAGCCGAAGCTTTCTCGATACGCACACTAAGTGCCAACATCATCGATTTGTCATCGTACACAACCATCATCTCATATATATAATTTATGCAATAGTAAAGCATTAAAAACATAATCGTAACAATGTTTATCACATACGAACCTACCTCGGATGTAAAAACGACGAAACTAGTCGATTAGTTGAGTACTTTATTCTTGCCTCAATCTAAGTCCAGGTTCCTCTTTTCTTGATCTATATTATAACAATTCAACTAATTTAATCACATAATCTTTCAATTTCATCCATAAACATATATTTTAGCCAATTTACACTTTGGCCCTAAACTTTCACATTTCATACAATTTAGTCCTTATTTCATAAATACACAAATTTCACACAACTAAATTCAATTACATGCTAGCTGAATTTCCTAGGGACCCTTAGCAGCCAAAACTTTCATTTATTTCACAATTTAACCCCTAAATTTACACTTTTCTTAATTTAATCCCTAATATGCATTTTTACTCAAAATCACTTTACAAAACATGTATATCAAGCACCAAGCTTTCATAATTCATCATCAAACATCATAAAAAACATGAATTCATCAACGGAAACTTCCAAAATCATCAACCAATTCAAAAATTAGGGCATGGGCTAGCTAAAACATGAAGCAATGATCACAAAAACATAGAAATCATCAAAAATCGAACTCAAAACATACCTTAATTAAGCCACACAAGTGTCGAACCCTAAATGAGCTTAAATATTTTATTTTCTTTTGATTTTCGATGGAATATGATGATAATGAAGCCAAATTTTGGTTTTCTTTTATTAATAATAACATTAATAACCAAATTACCAATTTAACCTTAATTAAAACCATATTAAAACATCAAATATAAGACCATTTATGTCCATTCCCACTATCAATGGTCTATTTACAACATAAGGACTTCACATTTGATAAGCCATAGCAGTTTGACACCTTTATCAAATAGAATGCAACTTTTGCATTTTACCCGACTAAGTTCTTTTTCTCAAATTGAGCTATTAAACGATAAAATTAGCTCACGAAATTTTCACACATATATATTCACATGCTATAAACACCAAAAATAATATTAAAATAAGTTTATGACCTCATATTTATGGTTTTGAAACCACTATTTTGATTTAGCTAAAACTGGGTTGTTACAACTCTTCCCCCTTAGGGATTTTCGTCCCCGAAAATCTTACCAGCGAATATATTTGGATATTGCTTTCTCATAGCATCTTTGGGTTCCCACGTAGCTTCTTCAATCCCGTGTCAATCCGATAAGCCACTGGTCCAATTCGCTCGATAATCTCATACGGCCCAATGTATCTCAGACTCAATTTGCCTTTACGACCGAATCGAAGTATTTTCTTCCATGGAGATACTTTCAAAAACACTTTATTCTCGATTTGAAACTCAATATCTTTCCATTTCAAGTCGGTGTATGATTTCTGATGATCTGACGCTACTTTCAAACTATTGCAAATTACTTTCACTTTTTCTTCAGTCTATCTGATCAAATCAACTCCGTGAATCTTATTCCTGCTAAGTTTAGACCAATACAATGGTGTTCGACACTTTCAACCAGATAAAACTTCGTAAGGTGCCATTTTAATATTAGATTGAAAACTATTGTTATGCGCGATTTCAATCAACGGTAAATACTTTTCCCACGTACCTTTGAACTCAAGAATGTAACATCTCAATATATCCTCGAGTATCTGAATAACTCGTTTTGATTGACCATTCGTCTGCGGATGAAATGCGGTACTAAAATGTAGTTTTGTACCCAATGCATCTTGCAGTTTCTCCTAAAACCTCGATGTGAACCTCGGATCTCTATCCGAAATAATAGAAACAAGTACTCTATGTAATCTCAAAATCCAGAGATATACAACTCAGCTAAATTTTCAAGCGAATAATTTGTTTGTACAGGAATGAAATGAGCCGATTTTGTCAATCTGTCAACAACAACCCATTTGCATCTTTCTTACTCAGAGATAGGGGTAAACCTAAAACAAAATCCATAGTCACTCTATCCCATTTCCACTTGGGAATGATAATAGGTTGCAATAAACTTGACTACACTTGATGTTCAGCTTTTACTTGCTAACAAATCAAACATTTAGAAACGAACTCTGAAATGTCACGTTTCAAACCATGCCACCAATAGAGCTATTTCAAATCATTATACATTTTCGTGCTTCCTAGATGAACAGATAAACGACTACTATGTGCTTCATTCAAAATCATCTGAATTAACTCTGAATTTCTCGAAACACATATTCAGGCTCTGAATCTTAAATAATCATCTGAATCAACTTGAAACTCTGAATTAGGGTTCGAATCACACTGAGCTCATTTTGCTAACATTTCATTATCAACTTTCTAAGCTTCGTAAATCTACTGTAAAAACAATGGTCTCGCTTTCAATTCAGCTACAACTGAACCGTCATCAGATAGAGCCAACTGAGTATTCATTGAACGTAGAGTAAACAAAGATTTTTGGCTTGCTGCATCGATAACAAAATTTGCTTTTCCCAGATGGTAGTCAACCACTAGCTCATAATCTTTTAGCAATTCAAGCCATCTCCGCTGTTACAAATTCAAATCTTTCTTAGTCATCAGATATTTTAAACTCTTGTGATCTGAATAAACATGGCATTTCTCACCGAACAGATAATGGCGCCAAATCTTTAATGTAAACACAATGGCTGCTAACTCTAAATTATGCGTCGAGTAATTCTTTTCATGCGGCTTCAACTGTCTCAAGGTATAAGCTATAACTTTGCCTTCCTGCATCAAAACGCAACCCAGACCATTCAACAATGCATCACTATAGATCACAAATTCTTTACCCGATTAAATTCAATTTAGACCTTATTTCATAAATATACAAAATTCACACAATTAAATTCAATTACATGCTAGCCAAATTTTCTAGGGACCCTTAGCAGCCTAAAACTTTCATTTATTTCACAATTTAACCCCTAAATTTACATTTTTCTAAATTTAATCCCTAATATATATTTTTACTCAAAATCACTTTACAAAACATGTATATCAGCACCAAGCCTTCATAATTCATCATCAAACATCATAAAACACATGAATTCATCAATGGAAACTTCCAAAATCATCATCCAATTCAAAAATTAGGGCATGGGCTAGCTAGAACACGAAGCAACGATCACAAAAACATAGAAATCATCAAAAATCAAGCTCAAGACGCCTCAATTAAGCCACACAATTGCCGAACCCTAAATGAGCTTAAATCTTTTATTTTATTTTGATTTTCGGTGGAGTATGATGATAATGAAGCCAACTTTTGGTTTTCTTTTATTAATAATAACATTAATAACCAAATTACCAATTTAACCTTAATTAAAACCATATTAAAACATCAAATATAAGACTATTTATGTCCATTCCCACAATCACTGGTCTATTTACAACATAAGGACTTCACATTTAATAAGCCATAGCAATTTGACACCTTTATCAAATAGAATGTAACTTTTGCATTTTATGCGATTAAGTCATTTTTCTCGAATTGAGCTATTAAACGATAAAATTAGCTCAATAAATTTTCACACATTTATATTCACATGCTATAAGCACCAAAAATAATATTAAAATAATTTTACAACCTCAGATTTGTGGTTCCAAAACCACTGTTCTGATTTAGCTAAAACTGAGTTGTTACAGCATAAGCCTCCACTTATATCAAAGCACATGAGTCACATACGCATGGTTAGTGACTAGCTTAGGATTTAGGTAAATCACACCATGAACATCAAAAGTGAATTAATGCACAAACAGTTTCAAAATTAATTTATCTTGGGTCTAGTCCAATGTATCATTCTACCAATGAATACATCTATGTCTCTACTTGTGAAGTCAACTGCTCTAGTAGCCAAGACTAGCCATCTCCTTAACTGGAATCGTAGACGACATAATAATCCGTCTTAGTATCTGAATCAAATGCTCACTTTGATTCTTTTATGAGATTATAGACTCATTTAGATGATTTGCTGAAATAAGTTGTCTTTCTTATACAGTAAACATTCTTACAATGCCACTTATCTTCAGTTTGAACTTAGACAATCAATGAGCTAATATTTACTTGTCACAATTTCACTATGCATGTAAAATATAAAAGACATAAATACAAAATACATAATTGTGAAATATGAATTTAACTTTATTTATTTATTCATCTGTAACGCCCCTAACCCAGCCTAGAAGTTATGGACGAATCTGGGATGTAACATTGAAGTGTTTTTCGAAACCATGACTCGTTGAAAAATCCATTCTATACTAAAAACCTTATTGTGATCTTTTACGAAAATTTTGAGTATCTTTTTCATTGTTAAAAGTAAAGTTAATTTAGCAAAGTGTTAATCATATTATATTGTTATTGCACTTTAAAAACAATGCTTGTTGTGGAAGCTTTTCAAAATGTGTTGCACTAGCGTGATGTTTTGAAATGTATTTATCTCTTTGAAAAACCGTGGCCTACTACTAACAAATATGATTCAAAGCGTATAAATCCCAAATCCAAATTAAAAACTTAAAGAGGCCTTATTACAAAACAAATACCCATATTAAATTACTTATAAATTAGAAGTTTAAAATAGAAGCAAAAACGGTTGTGTAGCCACCATCGAGTCCCTCGCAGCATCGATCCGCCTAAGGATTACCTGTGTAGAAAAGCAGAAGGTTGAGTTTATGAAAACTCAGTGTGTAATCCATTAACAATAGTCAGTCATACAGTAGGAAAATACAGTTTGGGCCTAAGCCTGTTTCAGTAGCAATCCAATATTAGTTAGGGCCTCAGCCCATTACAGTATCAGTATCAGTGTGGGCCTTAGCCCATTTTAGTAACAGTAATAGGATGCAATCAGAAATCCTACCCACCCATCCTCTACACTCCACTCCGTCCAGCCCTGCACTCTATGTGGGGATAAAATTAACCCACCCATTCCTACATTCCAAAATATAGCACCGGTTGCGACACTAAACAATATACGCAACAGAGCTACCAGTATAGTACCCTTCCTCCAAATATAATAAACCCATCCCCATGAAATATGTCATGTCATAATATCATACGTGTATGCAACATGTCATGCTCAATTACAGTCATACATATCATAGAGGTATATCAGTCATTTTACCACATAGGGGTATAACAGTTATTTCATCAAATTAGGGTCTAGGTATACTTATCGACCCAACAGTAGGTCCATAGTCGTCTCGGGTGACCCGTGCAACCTTAACAGTGAAACGGTGACAATGGGCTCAAAGCCCATAATACGACCCATGTAGGCCTACAATCCCGTGTGGCCCACATAGCCCAAAAATGGCCTTGGCCGTGTAAACTACAAAGCCTGGCCCAATAATCTCCACACATCCATGTGGTTTACCGATGTGGGGTTCACGAGCCCCTAGGGCCCACACGGCCCATTTCGGCCCAACGTGGCCCAAAACGGCCTAAGCCCATGAAATCTCTCATAGAGGCCTCTACGATCAAACGCCCA
The DNA here is from genome assembly GCA_025698475.1 of Gossypium anomalum. Classification (NCBI taxonomy): domain Eukaryota; kingdom Viridiplantae; phylum Streptophyta; class Magnoliopsida; order Malvales; family Malvaceae; genus Gossypium; species Gossypium anomalum. The sequence continues at coordinate 73,190,108 of CM046965.1, read as the reverse complement.
TGTTTTACGCGTTTAGACTACCACACGAGTGAGCGTATGCTCGTGTAGCGTTAATAGTCATACTTTTTTGGCTTTTGCCGATCTACGTTTATGGTAGTGTGGTTACACACCTGATGTGTTTGAGGTGAATCGCACCCTGAATACTCTTGTACTTGAACTAAATCAACATAACATCTAATTAGTTACTTGACTCCCGTTTTAAAAGAATCTAATGGAGTCCTGAATCAATCATACTCTCCTTACCAAAGTAAACCGCAATCGCACCCTTGGCTTTCTGGAGACGTGCAAAAATAACTTCAATCACCACCTACAGAAGCCACAACCTTTTTATTAAACCCATATGTGAAACATAATACAATCTTTACTACATTTCACTTACCGACGATGCCTCTTTTGTAAAGAAACCTATGACTCTTTACAATAACTCCCAACCACTTACCATAAAGACAGGGCAGATTGTAGATCCATGATGTAACATACTAAGAATCAAGAATGGCGATTAATCTAAAAAAGTACACAGAAGGAAAAAAAGGGGTAATCGATACAAAGAGAAAGAAAGAAGGTAATGGTATTCAGAAAGGAAAAATCTTAAAGGGAAACAAAAAGAGTAAGACAGAGGCTCACCTACCAGTATTCAGCCAATGAAGAACAATTAAGGGACAGAGGAGAAGAAACGTACGCCAGAACCCGAATGATCAATAAATACTTACCAAAATCGAAAGCAAAATAGAAAGGGTGAAATGGGGTGTTCGGTCAAAGTAGCAAAGTGAAAAGGGAAGGAAACAAAGAGAAAGAAAAGAGGGGAAGAGTATTTGGCAAAGCTAAGAGAGAGCTGAAGAGGAAATAATTCAATAAGAGGAAGACGATTGGAGAGAAAGAGTGAGTTGCCTATTTGGCACAAGCAAAGAACAGACAAACGAAATACCCGAATAGCCAATAGCAGAAATTCGACTGCCCAAAAACAAGGGATGAAAAGAACCCAAAAGTACACTAGAAGCTGAAAATAAGAAGAGAGTATTCAGAATTTCACAAACCGAAAATAAAGTACTCCACTCACCCCCTATCCGAACACTTGAGTGCCACAGTCTAATTTTGGCACACTTCTCCCTCTCCTCTCACTCCCTTTGATTTTTCCTAAAATCCCTCCTAAATTTTAGCTGCACAATCCCCACACCCCTCAAACACTCCAACCGTCCACACTTCTATCCAAATCCCCTTCTTTTCTCCTACAATTCCTCAATGCCGTCCACTCCCTCTCAACCACTCAATTCAAAATTTATTCAAACACCTCAATTTCAGTCCACCTCAAACACTTCCACGGCACCTGCAGCAAAATAATATGCTCCTTTTCCAATGCCAAGCCTTGAACCTCAGACCCCAAGGAACACTCCACACGCCATTATCCCCTAGACTAGCAGGCATTTTATGACATGTTTTACCCACAATAATTTAAAAGCCTACCAGCTAGAGGCAAGGGTTAATCAAATAAAAAGAAAAATTTTGTACAAGCCAAAGCTTGAACTCAGGACTTCTCCAACACTTCTCAGGACACTCAACCACTGAAGCAGGCATGTATTTATGCAACACAACATACAAAAAAAGATAAATACTTAAATTTTAGGGTGTTACATCATCATTCAAATAAATAGAAAATAGTTACATGTTTGCTACAATGTGGGCACATTTCCCAAAAAAAAGTACTTAAACTTCCACCATGTTTGGTGGTAGGCCATTTGTAAATTTCATCCTAATCATTGGTTCTCCTTACTTGCGGGTGCTCAAGAGGAGTCAACAAGTGCTCGTGTAACCAATGGTGCTAAAAATGTTGTTGATGATGCAGGCTTCACTGACTGTTCCAATTTTTTGGACAAACCAAGGTAAGGAATGGATCTAGATTCAATGATGGACATTTTGCGAGAAAGTGGGAAGACTGTTACCCCGAGCATAAGGGCCAGCAGCAACGGTTGCAAAAGGCCACGAGCGAAAGAAAAATTTTAGAGCATAAAGGGTAGTAGCAGTGGAAGACTGATCCCCACAGAAGAAGGAAAGAACCAACCAAGATTGGTTAAGAAACTACTGCATCCACCATTCTTGCAATCTTCGAGTCTCCCACTGAACCCTCCCATCTCGTGGATGAGTCTCCAATAGTTCCAGCGGACCTGTCTACCCCAATTATCGTGTCTCATCCCATAAAGCTAACTTTTGGTAGAATCTGCACTATCCTACGTGCCTCTCTTCTCGGCTCACTACAATTGACCTCTCCCACTGGTGAGGTAAACGCCTTTTTCCCTTGAAGGGATCATATTGGTGCAGGGTGATATCCCTTCTCCCAATATGGGATCAAAAAAAAAAAATGGGAAAAGGACTTGTCTCGAGAGTTAAAAGAATATGCCTACCGTTCCTCATCTTCATCCAGTGTTAACAATCCTCAATGAAAGATTTGGTAGGTACCTTTTAAATGACAGTGGTAGAGTTTGAACTCTTTCGTTAGGGCCTCCACGAAGCTTGCAATGAGAATGAGGCCAAAATAAGAGTTTGTTGAATCAGTCTCTACCTAGGTGACAAAAGGAAAGACATGGAAGGCCAAAGAAAAAAATTTAGAAGAGAAGATCTGCTAACTGGAAGTCGAGAAATCATCATAAGAGGGGCAGGTTTGGGCCATGGAAGAGAAACGTGGCATTGCAATGGAGCAGTTGTGGAAAAAGAGTAGCGAATCCCAAATTTTGAATTATTTTGATTTTTACCATGATTTTATATTTTTTATACTTGTTTAAGTGATAAACTTAATGGTATGGTCTAGTATAGTTCCAAACATGTTTGGTAGCATTTTGAGGTATGACTGCAAGAATTTTTGCCTTGATTTTCTACATTTTTGGTCTTATGTCTCGTGAAAAGTTGAACAAATTAGGCTAACCATGCATTTTTAGATGCATGTTTTGAGAAATAGTTGACATGTCTCGAGAAATTATGGGATAGGTCTCAAGGGATGGCTTATTGTCTCGAGACATTTGAAGTCAATAGCCAAAGTTTGATTCATGAGAGGTAAGTCTTGAGACATGGGACCTTTTATCGATACATTGGCTCTCATATTTTGTGTTTTTGGCTTCCATTAGATGTTTTAAGGCATATTTGGACTTTATTTATATTTTTAATGATATATAAATGCTTGTAATGTTTATTCGCATGATATTAATTCATCTTTAAATATGTTTTGAGTGTATGATTGATCGTTTGAGTCATTTTGATGATGAATGTGACATTCTTTATTTGATTGAGGTTTAGGATCGGGTAAGGCGTGTTATATTTATTGGTATCAAAGGCAAGCTTAGCCGTTCCGAGGTTCAATTTTAATTCATGTTAAGAAAGTGTCTTTTGCACATGCCATATGATTAAGCTTTAGGATCAAGTAAGGTGTGTTATATTTTTTGATATCAAAGGCAAGCTTAGCCCCGCTCCTAAGTTTAATTCGAATTCATGTTGTATTCTTTATCAGATTGCTTTAGGGTCGAGTAAGGCGTGTTATATTTATTGGCATCAAATCCAAGGTTAGTCTTTCTTAGGTTCAATTAAAAATCATGTTAAGAAAGAGACTTTTGCACATTTCATTAGGATTTTTTACTATGTTTTATAATGCGTTAGGACAATAATGTTGCCCTTGTTTTTCTATGAATAGATCGAGATTTCCTCTAATTCTCGACATAGTGTGGATGAGGAGGTTGAGAGTTATGCACCTCATTTACCTAAAATTGAGGGCAAAAATGAGGATAATAATAACCTCGAGGTGTATGATACAAGGTACTAGTAGGTTAGGGTGTTAGACTGCAAAATGTGTTGGATCAAGACACACTCTTACATGCTATGCTGGATGCTTTTTGTAAGGCTGTTGGACTAATTTCTTAGGCTTAACTTGTTGTGGTTTCACGACATACTTAGATCAAGAAACTTAAAAAGTATGGTGTGATAAAATTTAAAGGAGTGAAGAGTGATGATATCCATTATGGAGTTTTAACTTAGGGCGATTGAGAAATCCTTGAGTAGGTGCATTGTACTACAGTTATTTAATTCTGTTAAAGTTACGAAAACTTTGCCATAAAGAATCTATGGATAAATATATTTAATTTCATTTTTCAACGGATTCATAATGACTAATTAATTTAATTCATTTTTTAAATTTAATTATTTAATTATAATTAATTAAATAATAATTCAAAACCCTTAAATTAATTCTCAAGTCATTTGTATACTTAGTGAGAAACACATTCACTTGTGAATGCAACCTATTTCTCTAACTTCATCATTTCCATTCATTTATGTTCATTTGGTTCTACATGCAATTCATTTATGGTTTACACGAGCTAGCGGAGGGACCAATTGAACAAATATAATCTAGGCGCAAATAATCTATAATTAAGTTCCAACTTTTCACCTATTAATTATAAACTTATTAGTCACGAAGTCATTCCACTATATTATTGTGACTGAGCTCTCTCTAATTACATACCATTACGAAAGCTACTTAATAAGTGCTCATACAATTACCTGGTCATAAGTATGTCACCCTTATATGATATCCTTATCTCTTTGGGATAAATTCATTCACACAATATGATCATATTTTATCTCATGGTAACCATTACATCTTCCTTCATGAAAACTCAATTACTATCAAATAGTGATCAAGTCATTTATCACAAAGACAAATGATTTGTAGCCACATTTACTTTTCATCTATCATGTAATGTAAATGAGAAGATATAATTTACCCATTAGTTAGGCTATGAAGTCTAACCGTATCTCGACATCCGTGCACCAAGATTATGAATCAACAGAAAAAAATAATTATAATTGTAACGCCCTGAATTTGGGCCTAGAAGTATTGGGCCTTGAGTATGGGTCCGTAAGGGGTTGTATATAAGTATTTAATTGTGCAAGGAAATGACACAAACATATGTCTGCTTCAGTGGTTATGTGTTCTAGGAGAAGTGTTGAAGAAATCTTGGGGGAGATAAAGGAGGATTTTTAGGAGGAAAAAGTGGAGTTTGAGTTGGTGTGGTATTGTGCCGAATTTGCTTAGGAGGTACTTAGAATTTCGACTGAGTGTTGTTCCTTAAGCTTCGGTTTTGTGTGTCTTTCTTTTGGCATTTGGTTCTTGTGCTTTTGGGTGCCGAATTCTTCTATTGCCTCCTCCTTTTGCTTGTTTTCTTTGTTTTTCCTTCCCTATCGCGAATAGCTACTTCCTTGGCTGAATAGACACTTAATTTTTGTGCCAAAATCGAACTTTGCTTCTTCCCCTTAATTTTTTTTCTTTTGGTTGGCCGAACCACTGCTCTCTTCTCACCTCTACTAGTTCTCAGTTTTCTTAGCCGAATACTCTTCCTCCTAATTCTATGGTTGTTGTTTTTCTATGGTGTTCTCAAGTGGTGTTACTTTGGCCAAATATCAGCACTCTCCCTATCTACTTCGATTTTTGACTTGTGCGAATATTCTGTGATCAAGTGGTGAGTATTGATTCTTTGTAAATCTTCCTCCCTGTTGGTAATCCTATGTTTAATCTTTTTCTTTACTGCCATTCAATGGCTAGGGACGAATGGTGCTAGCTTTGCTCCTCTATTCTAGTGGGTTCGGACGATTGCCCCTTCTCTCTAATTAACCTTGCGGTTCGGTAAGTATTCCCTTTATCTTGCTCAAGTCATTCATTTGAGTAAGAGTTAATAAGGTTGGTTGTATTCCTATCGGCATGCAATTGAGTGTGCGTTGGAATTGATGTAGGTTTGGTGCTCAAGGATTAGCCACTCTCTTTGTTAACAAAGGTGTGTAGCCATATACCATTTTCGCTAATCGGCTGAAAAGCTGAAAGTGTGTGTGTAACTGTACACTGAAACATATCTCTGTGAACCAAGCTCACGAAACGTGGGCGTACGATGAGGAATGCCACCATGAGCGAATTCGTGGGCTTAGGCCGTAGTGGGCTGACACGGATAAAATCTGTCGTATGTGATAATGAACCGGGCTATGGTGTACACAGAGCCGTACCTAAAATTGGGCTAAATGGGCCACACGAGCGTATGGGCCCACTTGGGCCGAGTAATGGGCCTTAGGCCCACTTGCACCATTATGTCTGTTTAGGTTACTTAGGTCGCTCGAGGAGACAATGGACCCTCGGTTGCGTCGTTAAGACCCCGATTTGTGAAATTACTGAATTACTCCTGAGGGGGAAAATTACTATTTTACCCCTAACCGATAAAATGATTGTAATGCCCTATAGGGTAAAATGATCGTAATACCCTTGTATGGTAAAATGACAATTATGCCCTTATGTTTCATATGGTTGATGTGCTTATGATTTACATATATGATTGTGCTGAGTATGACTTTACATACACGTAATATTTATGACATAACATACTGCATGGGGTTGGGATTTTGATATGGAGAAATCATCAGATCTTGGTGACTATGTCACATTCATCACATTCGGTGGCTATGCCACAATTCGATCTTGGTGGCTTTTCCACATTTTCTGTTTCTGGCAACTATGCTGCATTATTATTACTTGCGACTTTTTTGTGATATTGGTGTCTTTGGTGGGTGGGTCGATTTATATCCCCACATGGTGTGTTGGTTGAGTACGGGTGGTGTCTTTGGCCGGATTTGGGTGGGATGCATAATCGCATTACAATCGTACTAATCTTGTCTGCATGTAATCCCGACCTTAGACGATTTGGTGCCGCGAGGGACTTGGAGGTGGCCACACAACTGCTGTGTCTTGTATTTGAGTTTATTTAAATTAAATTTCACTTTTGGGTTTCAATTTTATAATAAGGCCATTTGTGGGTTTTAATTTTTAATTGGGCTTTGGACTATATATTTTTAAATTGCTAGTCTAGGTAAAGACGAGTTTTTAAAATAATTACTGTTTTCTAAAAAATGCATTTTAAACTTCAAGGTTTTTAAAAGCTTCCGCGATTTTATTCAGTTTAAGGAATCAACAGAGATAAGCACTGCAACTGTTTTGAGAAATTGATTTCAATTAGGAATAACTCAACTTGTTGAATTTTCTTAAGAAATAAATACTAAAAGGCTTTTAACTTAATTTTGAATTCTTAACGACAAGTCCCATTTTTGAAAATCACTTTGATGTGACACGCCAGATTCGGCCATAACGTCTAGGTCGGGTTTAGGTTGTTACAATAATATGGCGGTGTAATGCAAGTGTGCCTCACCAATCTAACTCAGGAAAACCAAATTGGTGCTCAATAGGATCTCCTCTCAATCTCATCTATCTATATTTTCCTTTATAGGCGTCAATTCTAAGTTTTAAAGTTTATTCGATTTAGTCCAGTTTTTACAATTTAGTCCATGTACCAAAAACTAACCAAGTAACACTTCCAGCAACCAACCTCCATAGATTTAGCTACTCATCATCATTTCCATACAAGCAACAACCCTGCATACATTCACAACATACATTAAAATAAGCACAAAGAATAGGATTGAAGAAAGCTTATTGATTTATTGATGGTTGCTTAAGGAGAATGAAGGCGACAACAATGAAGGTGCAAAATGTCATGAAAGTTTAGGTTTTTAACTAAGAAAAAGGAAATAGAGCAGAGCTATATTAAATACTCTAGATTGAATTGAAAATAAAAATAAAGTTTTGAGCACTAAATAGTAATTAAGACAAAGCTACAGTAAAAACTAATACCAACTAACACAACTAAAAACCAGAAAAGTTGAAACTAAACCCTAGAAAAATTAAGAAGAAGATAAATAGAAAGCTAAAATGATGAAAGAAAAATAAAGATAAAAACCTTCTTTAGTTCTCAACCAAAAGTGGATTTTAACATCTTATTACAACCCAAAATTTTGGACTAAAATACCCCTAGATGTTGTATTTTGATTGGGGTTGGTGTTAGAAGAAAACTACCCCTATAATAAATTTTCTCCTCGCCAGGCAGTGGTATCACGACACCCAAGCTTCGGTGTTGTGATACCCAAAATAGTGGCAAAATTGAGGGTCTTGGTGTTGCAACATCACTGGAGCTAGACTCAATTTCTTCACTTCAGCACCTTTAGGGATATCACGACTTTCATGGCATTGGTGTGACGATACCCACTTTGAATGATGTTCTCCTCGAGTTTGAGCCCTTCTTGTCTCCTTACACCAACTCAATCACATTGTTAGGTTTCCCATGGCACATTTGACTAATTTGGGTCTCAAAAGGTTGTAAAACTAGGAAAAAAAGTTTATTATTGCCTAAGCCAAAAATTTGACAAAAACATATAAAAGAAACTTAAATTGCTTGAGAATAATCTCCTCAAGTGTATTAGAGAGACTAATTTGACGCATCAAATTACAGAAGATCAAATTCCACCGTTGTAAACTATGTTACATACTGCAGAAGACGTCTACCCAATGCACCAACTTTCACTTACTTATCTATTCGAACTCAAGCTTTTACTTACATCAAAGTATACGAGTCACATATACATTGTTCATCATCCATTGAAGATTAAGTTATGTCACACTATGAATGTTACAAGTGATAAATAGATCTAGAATCTATTCTCCTTCGGTTTTGTTTGATGTATTACCAGTCTAGCCATTCACATCTATGTCTCTGTCTTTTAGGAGTCATCCACTTTGATGCTCAAGACAAAACATCTCACCAATTGGACTTGATTGATGGAATATTAGTAATTTAGTAAATTTGTTAATTTCCAATTAGACTAATAACATGTTTAGGTATATCTACTAATACAAGTTGTTTTTTCGTATTACGACTCAACCACGTAATACCACTTAGTATTAGTTATACGTTAGATAACTAGTGAGCCAATATTTTCTTCCATATTTATTTGTATGCAAAAACCGTTGAGGACAATATATAAAGATCTCTAATGTAGTCAATGGAATGGATATTTTTTTAAACCAATTTGTTTGAAAAATACAAGTAAACAAAAATAATATAATACACTTAGGGCATTAGATCCAGCATTAAGTTTTTATGCCATTGAGGTGGTCCCTATCGAGGTATATTGTAATTCTGAGACCTGCAACAATGGAATTATGAGAAAATTCAAAAATAAGACTAATAAGAAGGTTTTTTTAAAAGAATTATAATATGTTGTGGTAAAAAATTTATGAAGAAGAGCATGGATGTGAACATGTAGAAAAATGACTAAATTGAAAAGTTAGAAAAATATAGGGACTAAATTGTAATTTTCTCTATTATAGAAATTATGGATTAATAATGATTTGTTGATATGAAGATGACATGGGAAATGTATTTATACCAAGAAAAAGAAGTTCAAACTAAATTGAATAAAATAAATGCAAACCATGTTTGGCCTAGAAAAGATTAAAATAGAATTTATGCATGGTTGAATAGTATTATGGACCCTTGTGATGTTATGTGAATATTTAATGTGTTAAGTGTTATATTTGGTAGTAATAGAGTGAACTGATAAGAGAAAGGGGATAAAAGTGTAAATTCTCCATTAAAGGTTATTGTGGGACTTTTCAAGAGTATTATAATGAGAATTTTATAATTTATTTTATATGTGTAGAGATGAGAAAATTGGTGGCCATATATTTTTGGAATTTTTAAAGCACAAAAAATTCTGTGGGTCATTTATTTAAAATTTGTGTTGACTTGATTATTACAATGAATAAAAGAAAGAAAAGGATGAAAAGAATTCATCTTTTTCCCTCTCTTGTGTCGTCCACTTATAAAAGAAGAGAAAATCTTTCTCTTCCCACTCGTTCATCTTTCTCTCAAAACCAACCAAGAATATTCACTACCCAAGTTGTTTTCTTGCATGAATCTTGTAGAAAACCTATGTCTAAGCTTAATTTCATCATCATTTTTTTTTTCATGGAAAGCAAGGGTTTTCATGAGCTAGAGAGAAAGCTTCAGTTAGTGTGATCAAGTCAATAAAAAAGGTAAGAAAGTGTATGTTATCTTTAATATGATTCTTCAAGGTTACTTGTTATGATTTCTACATAAACATGATTTTTGGATATTATTTGTCTTATGTGTCATTGGAAAAGTAGAGTTTATAAGTGGATGGTGGAGCTTTGAGTAAGAAAAGAGAGATCTTGAACTAGTTAAGTAGAGAAATTTTGTAACACCCTAAACCCGACCTAGACTATATGGTCGAATCTGAAATATTACATTAGTTTGTTTAAAAACTCTTGTTTTAACCAAACTTAGTTGATCGTTTCAAAAACATAAGACTTGCAGAACTCTCACGGACGTTCAGAGAAAAAAATTTAGTTCGTAAACATTTATTTCAAATGCCAAATTCAAATTCGTTTGCTTCGAAAATACCAACTTTGAACAAATCTTTTCCGATTAATGCTAGAATTAATTAAAAACTATTTATTTATTTATAGAAAAACACTTAAGGGTTTACTTATTTCGCAGTGGAAAAATTTCAGAGTTATAATTTTAAAAATCGAATAATTTGTTAGCTCATATGATTTTGCAGTTTTACGTTAAAACTTCCAAAAACCAACGAATAAAACGAAAACGAAAACAGAACTTAAAAAAAATATAGACCGAAAAATCCAAGAATAAATTTGCTAAAGTAAATCACCATATTTACTTAGACTTAGCCGAGAAAACAATCTGAGCTCCCGCACGCCGTTCAGTCCTAAGTAAGAAGTTAACATGAAACATATTAAACAAACAAGTGAGCTACAAGCTCAGTGAGTAACTGAACCCACACACAATATTTTTTACTATAACATGCACAATTTGCAAATATCGTAATAGAGTTTTACTTATAACGTTCATGTATGCAAATAACATATCAAACTGTCAAATATCCAGAGTCATATATCATATCAGAATTTATAATTTCAAAAGTATATACATATCAAATCAAAATAGCGTATCAAATCAGAATAAATTCTACCCCCATCTGTTACACACCATCTCCATCCAACCTATCACAACAATTAGGACTACGAGAGTCTGTCCATCCAATCACACCGATATGTAGCAGTGTGCCTCTCATAAATATGCAGCTGAGCTACCAAATGAATATTTACGGTCTAGCCGCTATAATCATAGTAAAACTACTGTAAAACACTTCCACCATCAAATGAGAACCCACCCCAATGCATATGTGGAGTCACATTAACATATATACATTTCACATAAGTTGTATGCACGCATACAAAAATAGATATTATATGAAGCGTACAGATCATAGAATATCATATTGCATAGTCGAATCAAATAACTTACCAGAACATATAACAGAATACAAATAACATACATGATTTACAAAATAACTTAGAGACATGCCATATAACCAACAAAAGAAATCTATACAAACATTGTTGAGTCCGAGATCTTGACTAAATGTTGAAGTCAATGCTCGGAATCACGATTTGAACCTAACCTGCACACAATAAAACAAACTGTATGCTGAGCGATAATGCTCAGTGGTATTTCTTTAATTCAAGTTAACATAACATAAATGCTATTCAAATGCAAATAATCAACTCAAGTGTAATGTTCAACCAATTTCCATACCAAATCGTAATATAAACTTAGTGATCAATTCATTTGATTATTTCATATCATGCTTTATAACACCTATCTAACCACTATCCATATATTTCAGTTCATACATATTTGATTATTTCGTATTACCATTTATAAACATATACTCATATATATACACACTCATCAATTTACATATTCAATTTCATCTCATCAATTCAATTATTTTTGAGTCTAATGGCTCGTAAATACTCAACTGGCCCCAAGGGCTCATTTCACCTGTTTGCATGACCTTTCACATGCTATCGAAAATCAAATATCATATATATGTACCACTAGTGCAATTTCATAACATTTAATCATTTTTAAACATTATTTAAATGATTCATAGTTTATGTCCCCCTATTAACATGGCTTTGACTCGAACAGATACTCAACTCCAACCAACACAACAATTCGGCACCTAGTGCCTCATCAAAACGTTTGAAATAAGTAAATTACACCCAACACTTATCAATTTAAATGAAGTAATAATTACGCTCAGCACTCGTCGAAAGGTCCGAAGGAAAATGCACCCAACGCTCATCGACATATAGTCAAAATAACTCGTACTCAATCCATCCTATGACATACCAACTATATGCAACTCTACTCGAATAGTTAATATGGTAACCATTTATCCAATTTATCATTGAACTTAATTCACATTTTATTATTTTCAATTCATCAACCAATTCAACATTTCATCATATAACATAACACATTTCAATCCAATTCATTGTCAATTTCATATAATCATCAAGTTACACAATTTTCTATTTTATTCAATTTAGTCCTCTTCTTCGATAATTAATCTCAACACAACATTTCAAAATCAAGTAATCCTTTTCAACTTACCTTGATATCATACCATGCAAAAAATATAAATATGTAACAATTATGATGATTCAAATTATAGAAATACAAACCGAGCACTCAACTTTCTCGTCGTCGTCGCTTATCTTTTCTTTCCCTCTCGATGTTCTTGCGTCATCTTTAGATGCGAATAATAATATGATAATAAAAAATTATCAAATTCTATAGTAAATCACATTCAATTATAAAGTCACACATATTTTTCAACTTATTTAATACAGTCTTTAAAATCGGGACTAGCATAACTTTCAATTTAAAGTCTTAGATTAAAACCTGATTTCACCAAAACCATTATGGACCTCATATTTCTTATTCCTACTAAAATTTCATGTCAATTTTATATTTTATTCACTTTAGCCCTTAATGTACAAAACTATCAATTGATAGATTGGCTACTAAAAATATTTTGTACAATTTTACAAATTGATACATTGGCTAGCTAAATCAAGATCCCATGACCTCAAATGTATAATAATTACAAAAAAAAAGGACTAGATTTTCATACCTAATTGTATAGCTAAAAGCTTTAAAAACCTTGAACTTTCTTCTTCAATGGCGTCAGTTGAGTTTTAGGAAAGATGATAAGAATTGTCTTCTTCCAATAAGTTTTATTAAGCACAGTAACGTTAGGATTTAATTAATTTATCTTAATTAACTTAAGTTTGGTTTAATTAAATTAAACTAATCATTAACTAAATTATTGAAGATGTCATCAACATCCACTAAAACATATTTATAAATGGTTTATTAACATTTTTTGACCTTTGATTAATTGTTATCTAAGTCCTCAAACCTTTGCTAAATTAAAAATCTATAACAATTAAATAAACATTTTTTGACCTTTGATTAATTGCTATCTAAGATCGTAAGCCTTAATTAATTACAATTTTAGCTAAATTACTTGTACAAAATTAAGTTCGTTAATACACTAGCTCCGTAAATATTCCTATTTAATATTTACAAACTCATTTACAGAAATGGGGTCCCAAAACTACATTTTCTGACACCACTGGAAACCGGATCGTTACATCATCATCATCATCATAATCATCACCACCACCACTACCACCACCGCCATCACCATCATCATTATACAAGAAGTTGTAAATCGATGAGAGGGATTTTTTAAAAAGTAAAAAAAAAAAAAATTACCATATAAGATTTCCATAATAATTTTTTAATCGTTGTTATCAAATGTGTTATTAATTTGATGTAAATATTTTCCGTATTTATCATGAATTGTTATTATAATTGGTGCATGTTATTTTACCTTTTTTTTAATTTAGTATTATAATTTACTTTCTAATATTGTTCTAATTTTTTGTATTATTTTTAAATCTTTTATTTATAAAATATTAGTTTTTAAATATTACTTACATTAAGTATGTTATATATATTATTTTATTTTTACTTGTTTAACATTTTTATATTTATATGAAATGTCCGGGTTACATTTTACTTCATATTTTACGTGTTCTGTATATAATATTGCAAGATCTCTAATATATATAACTTTTTTCTTGCAAAACCAATATTTATAGCCTTCTTAAAAATTGAATTGCTTAATTGTTGACAATGTTGAGGCAAGTTTTTGAAGTGGTTGTCAAAGTGCCAATAGTAGTGCCCATTATAGTTATCATTATAGCAGACTGAGTTACTTGTCATGTTCGGAGTTGATAATTCTTTAAACAAATCTTTGGGCTTTGTATGACGTTGATATCATGGAAGTATGAAATTTCGTCTATGAAAATCAATCCATTTGAAGCAACTTATCTTAAATATTAGACTGGATCTTGATAGCATTTAAGACATACCTCTAACAGTCAACTTTACTTTGGTCTTTATTATTATATTGAATCTTGCTATTTTAGGTATTGTTTAATAGGGAAATCAAACAGTAATGGTCAGTAACCTAAAATGAATTATCTTTTTAAACATCTGATTCAAATTACTTTATGAGGATTTAGATAATGATAATTCATTCCAAATAATTTATTTATCGAATTATTATTTCTCTCCCCCTAATGTTGGGAAAACTATCAAATCAAATAGTAATAAAAAATCATGTCATAATCGAATCTCCAATTTATTCAACATATTTAACAATATAAGGGTACTCATAACTAATGTATATTTTCAACTTTCTTTGAATACCCATTTTGTGCATTGTGGTGGAGCAACTTAAACATATATTGCACATTCAAAAATTCAAAAATGAGTTGTATTTGACTCTTGGCCAAAAGGCAATTGTAATGAGAAGTATTTATCAAAGCTTATTGGCATGATGCGTACCAGTGGCATTTCATATAAAATATCATATCCTTATACATATATACAAAAACATTTGTTCTAAAAAATTATCTTTTAGCTATTAACTGAAGGCATTTATTTTTTATTTTTGCCAAATCATTTTATACACATAAACATCAGGCTTTATGGTAATTACTTGCATCGGCAATCTAACATACAGTGATCATTGAAAGCTTGAGAAATTGATAGCACTAGAAAGAACATAGGTTTTCCTCCTTACTTATTGGTTAAATTGTTCCCATTTAGTTATACTTAGTATATATTTTAGCATTTTCAGTTTAGTAAATTGCATTTTATAGCTTAATGATGAGCAAGTCACCTTCAATGTTTTTGAATCTATTCAATGCAAGGACAAAGAAGAATGCAATATTGTCGATGTGCTAGATGAGCAAATTGAGGAAGAATTCAATGACCAATGCACAATACTTTCTGAAGAGTTTGCAATGACATCTGATGCTGAGTCCTTAAACGATTGTGACAACATGGTTGAAGCTAATAATCTTGAACTCAAGCATGGATGGCAGATTGAATCCTTAGACCTAGCCAACAGAACAACCCTAATTTTCAAACCATCTATTGAAGAAGCTCCTACTTTGGAATTGAAACCACTACCTCTTCATCTTAAATATGTCTTTCTGTTGATCATAATACTCTCCCACTTATTGTCTCTGCAATACTAGATGTAACTCAAGAAGAGAAATTGATCCATATTCTCAAGCAACATAAACGAGCTATTGGTTGGAGTATTGCCAATATTCAATGTATCAGTCCTTCTTTTTGCATGCACAAGATCAAGTTGGAAGATGAAGGCAAACAATCGATTAAACAATAAAGAAGATTAAATGAGAAGATGAAAAAAATTATCAAGAAAGAAATCATAAAATGGCTTGATGCTGGAATTATTTACCCGGTTTTTTATAGCAATTAGGTAAGTCCAATGCAATGCGTACCTAAAAAGAGTGGCATCATTGTGGTTCGCAACGATAAGGACGAATTAATTCCTACACATATTCCCACGGAATGGTAATTTTGTATGGATTATCGTAAATTGAATGTGGCCACAAAGAAGGATCACTTCTCACTTCCTTGTCTTGACCAAATGTTGGATCGGCTTGCTGGAAATGCCTATTATTGCTTTTTAGCACTAGAAAGAACATAGGTTTTCCTCCTTACTTATTGGTTAAATTGTTCCCATTTAGTTATCCTTAGCATATATTTTAGCATTTTCAGTTTAGTAAATTGCATTTTATAACTTAGTGAATCCTAGCCTATTTTATCATTAATTTTGCTATCTTTTTTCATTAATGTCACTGCATGAGTTAACTCCAGATTGCGTCCAGAATTGTCGCCACACCTTACAGCTGTCCAGGTAAGAACTAAAAATGCGTGAGTTGTCCAATCTGGTATAACCAACTTGTACATACAAGGACATAATAATTCTACGGAAATGACACCTGTACTGTTCGAGGAGGACATAAAAGGTTGATGTTAGAAGAAAAATAGGGGAAGAAAGCTTTTTCTTGACCATCGTCTTCCTCATCCTACCTTGAAGCTTGCAGCTATGGTAGCTTAAGTCTCTCATGGGTGAGCCAATGTGAAAATTGATGCAAATTAGCTTCTGACGAGGAAACCTAAGTACGAGACAAGAGGGAATAGAGAGATTCAGTCGAGTTGTCTAGGAGTAGTATTATCCACTAGATTCTTTCTTATTTCCTTCCAAATGCTAGTGATTACTCTCTGCTTTCTATTTGTATGGAAGTACACATGAATTCTTGTTTAAATGTTATCTTATTCAATCTTTCTTTTATTGTTTAATCTTGGGGTTTGAATGTTTCCTAACACGGAAGTGTTATTGCAGTCACTGACACTGAAAAGTGCAATGACAGTTCGAGCCAACAAGCATTACAACAGATGTTGAGTGAGGATTAGAGGAATTTAGTCCACTTGATCTTAATAGTGCCATATTGCCATCATTGGAAGGTGGGGTTAATGTGCATGTTTAAGTCTTAGATTAAATAGAGGAGTGACGCCTGGTAAGATATACATTGAAATTTATTGCCTCAAAAATCACCTATCATTTTATACCTTGTAAGCACTTAGTATTCTGCTAAAGATTCATGTTGGGCATCCCAGTTTATCATTATCATATTTTATTTTATTGTTTTCAAGTTATTGCTCCAACAACTATCCTCACAATTTATTTCGTTTCTATCTAGTTATTCCACCGACATTAATAGACAAAAGACAACCATCCCTATGGGATTGATATCCGGCAGATTCACATCTGTCTACTATACTTGCATCAACAGTGTACGCTTGCACATTATTGCTATGACATTAAACTGCCGATCAGAAATAAAATCACCAAATATAACCTCCCCGACCCGACTTAGTCATTTAGCCCGAATTTGGAAGATTGCATTGGCCACCAAAATAACCTAATAGAACTATTGGAGTTTAAACATAGTTGTTTACATCATTTGCTTTAAGTTTTTAATAGAACTTAACATATTTAAAAAATATTATAATTTAGTTTCAAAAACTGGTTGATCTTAATGATTGTTTTTCATAAGTTGAATTCTAGTTTTATATATAAATATATTCTTCAAACCTCATTTACTTAGTCATGTAGCAAAAAAAAAAAAGATATCTAATCATAGATTTAATAAAAACCATATTTCAACATCTTCTAATTAAATTAAATGTCATACATGTTATATAAATCCCAAAACCTAAGTTTCACGCCACAATTCAAAAATAAAACAATAAAATCTTTGAATAACGAAAATTTCATATAATAAAACTAAAATACCCTCATAAAAAAATCTAAGTCGAGATCTTCCACATGTTGTGTTTGCGTCCTAACTGGGTGGGTTATTTGTAACAGCTTATTTTTTAGTGGTGTCGAAAACAGTGATTTTGGAATCACGAATTCGATGAGTGAGTCTATAAATATTATTATTCAATATTTACGAGTGAAGTATTATGATATAGTAAATTTTTATTTGATAATTTTATTTAATTTGATAATTAGTTAAGTATAAGTGGGTTGTCCCTAAAGTCAAGTGGTTTTGGAAAATGAGGTATTGGGACCTCATTTGTAACACCCAAAAACCTGGCCTAGAAGTTTTGACCGGATCTCAGAGTTTACATTAACCACCAAAGTGATCCTAAAGTAATTTACAAAAGAATCGTTTAAAACTTATTTCGAATACAATTTGCTAAAATCGAACTAAATCTTTTAACGATTTATGTTTTGAAACAGTAATTAAGTGGCATTAAAAACAATTTGGAATAAATTAAATTGAATTTTTTTGTACAGTTTCAAAATGCATCAATTTTTCCAATTGTAACTCAAAATTTTCATATTTATAAGTTGTGCGAAAATATGTTGTTTTTCTCAAATGTGTACGAAACTTTCGAGATGTTGTTCAAAACCAAAATCACGTAGTTTAACAAAAAATTCAGACCCAATCTGTAACACCCTTTACCCGTGTCCAATGCCGAAACAGGGTACGAGGCATTACAGGACTTAATCATTCACAAACATGTAAAAACTGGGCTACACAATTTCGTTCAAATCAAAACTTCTCATACACATGCATAATGTCCTATACACGAGCCTACGAAGCCCTAAACATGCATTGAAAGTAGATAGGGACTAAACCAAGAACCTTAAAAAGTTTTGGGAAAAATTAGAAAATATTCCCATGAAATAGGGTCACACGCTTGTGTGGACATAGGGACACGCCCATGTCCTCAGGCTGTGTAACTCTCTGTTTATGATGTCAGCATGCAAATCGAACCACACGACCAGGCCACATACCCGTGTCTTCAGGTCGGGTCACTCACACGGTTGAGACACATGGATGTGTCTCAGCCTATGTGGCCAACACTTAGGCTATTTTCCAAGCCTTCATGTTACCCATAATCCTTTACAGCCTTATGCACATCAAAATCTCAAGTCATGGCATCATTTTAGTGATTAAACACCCTTTATTAAGACACATTCATAACATTGACATGTCCTCTTACATGTAATGCACCTACTCATAAAATGCCAAGTCTAGATTCATTAATTCACATTCATAAGGCCCGTCATTTTGATGACCCCTTTTACCATTATGCCAAGTTACCAACTTATCCCTTAAGCACTCACGTTCAACCATCGTTATGTTGTTTTTATAACATACAATTACTACATGGCTATGATCACCTCAAATGGTCATAGAGCATACATCCAACACGCAAGTCATATTACCAACCATGCATGGAAAACAAACATAATCACATCATAAACATTAGACATGACATGAATAGCTAGGTTTACAAGCCATAATCAATATAAGCCACATCTCATGGCCATATACATATAACTCAATATAAGCCAATACATTTGGCAAAAGCATAATAACATATGTCATAAAACTAGATCCCTATACATGCCACTCACTTGAAATTTCTAATATATGCTTCATTATTCCAAAGGTAGTGACTTGATAGTGTGATGCTGCCTCCGACGATCTCCAACCCCGAGCTAACCTGACAAGCTAAAAGAAATGGAAATGATGGAGTAAGCTTCATGCTTAGTAAGTCCATGTGAAAATAATAAGCAATTTATCAATATGCTTCCACCAATTCTTACAACATGATCTCAAAGTAATACTATCATGCTTGCACAAAATCCTACTATTTACTCTTGCTCATCTCAAGCTGTCTACTTGAGTCATAGTCACTAAATTATTTATATCTTGAGCTAAGCCACTCAAAATTAAGATCCACTAATTTTCCCTGAAACTAGACTTACATATATTCTTACCATAAAATTTTCATAATTTTTGGTATAGCCAATTAGTACAATTTATTCTTCAAAGTCACTGCTTTTCTGCTATTTGACAGCTTCAACCTTTCTTTACTAAAAATTAATTCTCTCCTCACTCGGTATTCGAATGATGTTCTTGTTTGTTTCTTTTAAAAATACACTCATTAAGGATTCTAATCATATAAATTATAACCAACAATTATATTTGTACAATATTTAATGATTTTCCCAAATTAGGACAGGGGATTTCGAAATCATTCTGAATCTGTCTCACAACAATTTAAATATTTCATAATATGAAACTCCTTTGCTTACACTGTTTCTTCTATGTGAAACTAGAATCATTAAGCTTTAATTTTGAATTTTATTCAGCCTCTAACTCAATTTCCACAACTTTTTGGTGGATTTTCAAAGCCAAACTACGGCTGTTGTCCAAAACTGTTTTAGTGTAAATTAATGATACTAAGTTTATCAAACCTTATTAATTCATTTTCACCACACTGGTAAAGAAACATATTTATACATCATAAGTATAGACCTATAATCACATGGTCATCACAAAGTCATTCTCATAGGCATGAATTACCTATTTACATCTTCACCAAATGTGCATCATAAACCGAAATCATTTCTCATGAGCTTGGCATACATACCTGTGTTACTCAACATGCTCATATTCATTCCTTACTAATCATACAACATGAATTGAGTCAACATCACATCAATTTCGTGTAAGCACATATGCCACTCACAACATAGCCATAAGCTCTATCATTGTGACGTAAACTGTAAATTTCCCGCTGAACCATTTGAAACATTATAGGATATTCACTAAACCTCAAACATAGGGTAAGATGCAGATGCCATGTCATAGACATGGTCTTACACTGGCTAGCACATCAAAGTCGATGCCATGTCCCAAACAGGTCTTACACTAACTTTCATATATCAAGGCCGATGCCGTGTCCCAAACAGGTCTTACACTGGCTCTCATCTATTGGTGCCGATGCCATGTCCCAGACAGGTCTTACACTGATACACATCAAGCTGACGCCATGTCCCAGACAAGTCTTACACTAACTTGTAAATCTCGAGGCCGATGCATATCCCAGACATGTCTTACACTAGCTCTCGTCTCAATGTCGATGCCATGTCCTAGACATGGTCTTACAATGACTCTCATAATGTGACCGATGCATGTCCCAGACATGTCTTACACTAGCACACATATCACCCAAATGTCATGGTATGAATATCCAATCTATTCCTAAGGTTCAACCGGGAGTTTATCACGATAAGTGTCATTTTACCATAGTCATAACCACATTCAAGCATTATATGCAAAATCAAACATTCAATGCAT
Organism: Gossypium anomalum; assembly: GCA_025698475.1. NCBI lineage: Eukaryota > Viridiplantae > Streptophyta > Magnoliopsida > Malvales > Malvaceae > Gossypium > Gossypium anomalum. The sequence continues at coordinate 73,169,179 of CM046965.1, read as the reverse complement.
AATAACGGTAAAGTTGTAATATTTACGCACAACTTACTCATTCAATGGAATATCATATTCCATCAAATTTCCAATGTATTCAATCATTACAAAAATGTTATTAACATTTGGTATCACTTTCTCATATATAACCCCATCAATATATAATTCAATACAATCATAGCAAAATATATTTCAAGTATATTAACAATAACATGGATAACATGTTTATTTAGTCGCACAGACTTACCTAGAATGCAATTTCGGCTAATTACTCCATTTTAGTCCACAACCTCGTACTTTTTGATTTAAGCCCAAATATCAATTTTCTTGATCTAACATAATGAAATTCACTCATTTAATCATTACATTAATTAAAACATTCTATAATTCACAATTTGGCAAAATGATCGTTTTGCCCTTAGACATTACAAAATTACAATTTTGCCCTTAGGCTCGTAAATCGATTTTTATCGAATTTCCTCCTTTACCAAGCCTAGTCGAATTTTATTTCACCAAAATTTTCATGCGCTCATGTAATCATCCTATAACACATAAAATAACATTAAAAATAATTTCTCCGACCTCGAAATAATGGTTCTGAAACCATTGATTTGACTAGGCCCAAAATCGGGCTGTTACATATCCTATACCATAATTTATATAACCGCTTTACAGATATTCTAAAAACCAACTATACAAAACTTATGAAAATTTTAACAAAATTGAATCAACCAAAATTTCTAAGACCTCTGACATTCCTAGTTCGTAGCTTAGTCTCGCGAATACTTAAAAGAAAGAAAACTAAGAGGGGGTGAGCCACGCGAGCTCAGTGTAAGTTCGAAACCAATAGTAAATAGCAAGTGATGAAGAACCAAACCAATATACAGACAAACTATGAAAAACTCGAACAAATGGTCAGATATACGAAAACTTTCCATTAGTCATACAAATCACGAATACAATATTCCAAATACACACGTTACTTAATCATACAAGATTAAGCTTATTAGTGGACGCAATCCATTTCACAAGTATCCCAACACTCAGATAAACAAACATGTATTCTGATGCAGAATGAATGCAACAAGTCAAAAAAATCCTGCCCAACCAACCAAACGCCACTTCGACCACCCTACACACCATGATTGAGCTATAGTATGCCCATCCACCTTGCACACCACATAGGACCATGATAGGCCCAACCACCCTAGACACCACAACTGTGGATCTAAGCCACTCGAGTAATAATATAGAACTGAGCTGACATATGTATCTTGCGGACGTATTGCTATAAGATTATTTTGCAGTTTAACTGCCCAGAATAGTCTTCCTTCTCTTCACAACCAAAATCAAAAATTTAATGTATATGCAAAATTGTTCACCATATACAACAGTTATACAGAAGTAAAAGTACACAAATTCAATCACATAGACATAGTATCAGATTAACTTAGATTCCGTTAATAGGTGGAATCTGAATTTCATAACTCACATCACATTAACTGTAACGCCCCAAAAATCTAAGTATTTATTTTTGTGTGTTGTGATGCATAAATACATGCCTGCCTTAGTGGTTGAGTGTCCTGAGGAGTGTTGGAGAAGTCCTAAGTTCAAGCTTTGGCTTGTACGAAATTTTGTTTTTGCTTGAATAAACCTTGGTCTCTTGATAGTAGGGTTCTTAAATAAATGTGGTTAGGATGTGTCATAAAAAGCTTGCTGGTTCAGGGAATAGTGGCGTGTTGCTTTTACTAGGAGACCTAAGTTCGAATCCTGTAACATGCAAAGGGTGTTCATTTTACTGCTGTGCCGTGTAAGAGATTGAATGGCAGTGGAACTTTGGAGCTAGTGGGCAGTTGAATCCCATTACGCCAATTCGATCATAGGTTATTGGGGTGCCAAAATTGTATGAATGTTTTGCTCTCCTTTTCGTCAGTTTTGTTTCTTTCTTGTTCTTCCTTGCATTTTTGGGGTTGAGGTGAAATTAACCATTTGGGATATTCTCTTTTACTTCTCTAAATCCTAGCCAAATACCTTTTCTTTCCTCATCTCTATTCTTTTGGTTTAAGCGCCCTTCTCACATTGCTAAAATCGAACATTGTCGACTTTTCCCTCATCTTTTTCTGTTGGCCCTATAGTTATTGATTGCTTCTCTTTTCTCTGTCAAATCGGTTTGTTTATCACCTCTCTTTAGCTAGTATTCTTGCTGAATACTACTTCACCCTCTACTCTCTCGTCTTTTCTTTGGTAGTGGGGTTATTAAGGATTCACTGACAAATCAGTAAGTGCCCTTAGTTTTCTCTTTTGTTTCTCCTCTCCATTTGGATCTTCTATTAATATCTCCCCTTCTCTGCCGTTTACTGCTAGGGGTACAATTCTACCACTTTGTCCTATCACTCGGTGTTCTTTCGGCTTTCGTGGTGTGTGTAGGCCGACTGTCCTTTTCTCCAAAGTGATCCTGCATTTTTCGGTAGGCTTTGTTTGGTTTATGTTCTTCAGCTTTCGCTTACTTTCCCTTTCTGCTGTGTTAATTCTGTAGCTAACACCCCCTTTTACTGTCGATTTTTTAGGAGTGCTTGGTGATCAATCATACTCAGCAATTGAGACGGTTTTACCACTTTTGTTCTTTCAAGGTAGGTACATAATGTTTTGGGATTAGGTACTAAAGAGGAGGATGTTTTGTATAGTTGCCAATCGACTAATGGAATGTTTTGAATGAATGTAGAATTGTTGCTCGTGGACTTCTAACACCTTCTGCTTGGTTCCGCAAATAGATGTGTAACCACACTGCAAAAACTATTAATCGACAAAAGCTGGAAAACATGTCCATAGATGCTACACGAGCGTACGCTCACTCGTATGGTGATTTGAACGCATAAACGTGGGCGTTTGATAGTAGAGGCCATCATGAGCGATCTCATGGGCTTAGGCCGTTTTGGGTCACGTTGGGCAGAAACGGGCCGCCCCACGAGCTCCTGGGCCCCACACGAGTAAAGTACACAAACGTGTGGAGATTAGTGGGCCAAGCTGTGTAGTTCACACGACCAAGGTCATTTTTGGGCTTATTGGGCCACACAGGCGTGTGGGCCCACATGGGCCGGGTTATGGACTTTGAGCCCATTTTTACTATTTGAGTGTCAAGGTTACATGGGTCACCCGAGACGAATGTGGACCTACTATTGGGGCTCTAAGTACATTTAGACCCCATACTGAAAAAATGACTGGTATACCCCTAATAGGCAAAATGACTAAAATACCCCTATGCTATGTTTGACTGTGTTCGAGCATGACATTTTGCATACACGTATTATATTATGACATGACACGTTGCATGGGGGTGGGTTTGATATATTTGGAGGAAGTGTACTGTACTGGCAACTCTGCTGCAATCACTGTTTAGTGCCGCAATCGGTGCTATATTTAGAGAGTAGGGATGGGTGGGTCGATTTCATCCCCACATGGAGTATAGGGCTGGACGAAGTGGAGTGTAGAGAATGGATGGGTAGGATTTCTGTTGCATTACTAATACTATTACTATAATGGGCTAAGGCCCACATTGATACTGTTACTGCTATGGGCTCAGGCCACATTGATACTAAACTGTCACTAAAATGGGTTTAGGCCCAAACTATACTTGTCTGATTTTGTTAAGGGATTACACACGGAGTTTTCATAACTCACCCTTCTGCTCTCCTGTGCAGGTAATCTTTAGGTGGGTCCGTGTTACGAGGGACTCAATGGAGGCCACACAACTATTTTTGATGTTGTTTTAAACTTTTAATCCTTAAGCTATTTTATTTGGGTATTTGAAATGTAATAAGGCCTCTTTAAATTTTCACTCTAATTTAGGGTTTAAACTTTCAAAAATAAATAATTTTTTTCAAAACACTACGCCTATACAATAGCTCTCAAAAGCTTCCGCATCAAACAATGTTTTTAAAATGTAATAACAACCTAAAATTATTAGACCTTCTTGAGTTTTAATAAAAAATAAGATACTTAAAAGTTTTATTAATGATCACTATGAGGGTTTAATATAGTACGAACTTTCGAACAAATCAATGTTTTCCAAAACACACTCCAATGTGACATCACAGATTCAGCCATAATGTCCAAGCCGGATTTAGGGTGTTACTTTTAGTGGTATCAGAGCCAGGTTACAAAACTCAGCTGTGGATTTGAGTTTTTCTAAAAAAATGTAAAACTTTCAAAAAAGAACTGTTTCCAATGGTTTTGAAAGTGTTATTTCAGAATGTGTGGTCTACTGAAGTCTCCGGCTCCGATCCTGTAAGTTTTCTGAAACTACTACTTGATTTAATTGAAATACTGAGATTATCGTAGGTAATAGACTTTACTGAGACTCTTGTTAGGGTAACCTAAAACTGTAGTAAGACTACGATCTACTAAAATAAAAACTCAGTATTATCGATACTGTTTCTCATAAAACATCTGTTAATACACACTGGACCTGTAAAACTAATGCATAAAACTGTTAATACATATAATACACAAATCAATAATGAGCACCAGAGGTACTCGTGGAAGGGATACAAGAGGCAGTGGCGGAGGCCGTGGAGATGCTCAGGCTAGGTCTTCAGCTTCAGGCCATATACCTAGCAATAAATCTAGGGAGGCACCGGCTTCACATGTAACTAAAACTGGGTTACACGATCGTGCAGCTAGGGACGACGCACTGTCCCAAGCTATGTTGCGAAGTTTGGAAAGGGTTGTTGGGGCTAATACTGGTACTGTGGGCCATAGGTCGGTGACGGAACGACTTAGGTCCAATGGGGCTGAGATCTTTAAGGGTATCGCTGGAGTTGCCCGCAATGTAGCCGAATACTGGATTGAGGCCACAGAGAGGATCATGGATGACCTCGACTGTACCCCAGAGCAAAAGTTAAAAGGTGCAGTGTTGTTGCTACGAGATGAAGCCTACCAGTGGTGGCTTACAGTGAAAGAGGGTACTCAGCCCGACCGGTTGACTTGGAATTTTTCAAAACTACATTCCAAGGGAAATATGTGGGCGCTAGTTATGTAGATGCCCGGAGGAGAGAGTTTCTGAATTTGACTCAAGGGGATAAAATAATGGCTAAATATGAGCCTGAGTTCTTGCGACTTAGCCGATATGCGCGTGGGATGGTGGCAACTGAGTATGAGCGCTGTGTTCATTTCGAGGACGGCTTCAGGGATAATCTACGAGTACTGATAGCTCCACAGAGGGAGCGAGATTTTGCTATGTTAGTGGAAAAGGCGAAGATCGCCGAGGATGTGAAGCGCGCTAAGCGCCATCATCGAGAGAAAGATAAAGGAAGGAATAAGAGGGTTTAAGAGCCCCCAAGTTCAGCTGGGGGGCCTAAGAAGAAGGCCAGATTTGATGAGCCGGCTAGAGTTAGGGCCTTTGTTGCTGCTAATGGATCGTAGCCTTGTGTTGGTCATGGGAAACACCATCAGGGCGAGTGCTGGAAAAGGTTAGGGGCATGTCTGAGGTGCGGATCTATGGAGCACCATATCATAGATTGCCCACGGAAGCCCAATCAGATGTAAGCTACTGGTATGGGTACTGTTCAGTTGCAGAGATGTGTTCAGCAGCCACCGAGAAGCCGTGGTCAGGCTAGAGGTGGAAATGGTATGGACAGTGGTCGTGGAGCACCGGACAGAGGTGCTGGTCATTCTGAGGTGAGACAGCCGACACTGGTTTGTGCTGCACATCTTCGAGAGGACAGAGACGCCCCAGATGTTATTACGGGTACATTCTTTATTCATAATGTACCTTATACTACATTGATTGATGTTGGATCTATGCACTCTTATATAGCATGCACTGTGTCTGGGACTTTGGGTGTGATGTTTGAAAACATTACTAGTGAGGTTACTGTGTTAAGTCCATTAGGGCAGTCAGTGAGAGTGAATAAACTGTTTAAGGAGGTACCTTTGGAGTTTCATGGAAGGATCTTTTTGGCAGATTAAGTGGAACTTCCTTTTGGAGAATTTAAATTGATACCGGGCATGGACTGGCTGGTTAAGCATCAGGCGATTTTGGATTGTTTTGCTAAGCGGGTGGTACTGAAAACTGCGGAGGGTGACGAGGTAGTTGTGATTGGGGAGAGTCTTATAAGTCATAATTTATACATATGTTTATCTCATGCTTAGCACATTTTTAGATTTATTATCATTAGATTTTTGGAATTTGATGCTTCTAATCCTTTAATTTCATATCTTATACTTAGATGAGCATAGGAAAGTAAAAAGAGCGAGAAACGGGTCAAAAATAGAGAAAATAGGCCAACGTGGAAAATCAACACAGCCTGGACTTCTTCACACGGGTAGACCACACGCCCATGTCTTTTTAGTAGACTTTAACACGGCCTAAGACCACCCCACACGGGCATGTCTATTTAACAGTCTTGAACACGGTTTGAAGTATTTGAACACGGGCATGGCACATGGTCGTGTCCTTGACGAGCCCAAGTCTAATTCTATTCGGAAAAAGGGCAATTTTGAGGGTTTTTAAAGCATTCTAAAGTCTATTTAAAACACCCTAGAGGAGGATTAAAAAAAAAACACATAGAGTAGGAAGTAAGGAATTACTCGAAGAAAGTCGATTGATCCATCTCAGAAGTCAGATTCTCCTTTAAGATTTAAGATCTCCCTTTAATTTCCTTTAGGGGTTTTTGGGTTTTCCTTATGTTTTGTCATTATTATTCTTCTGAGATGTTTTCTTTTACAATTATGAACTAAATCCTCTAAATACCTAAGGGGGATGAAACCTAAGACCGATCTTGTTAATATTTTCTGAATTATATGATAAATACTTGATTTGTTCTTAATTATGTTCTTAACTCTTGTTTTAATATTCCAGAATATTGATTCAAGTATTGATGTGCTTATTCAGAGGAGTAAAAGTCCCTGTCTAAGAGTAAATCATTCATAATTAAGCAAAGTTGCATGCAATCCTAGAGATAAGGCGACATAAATCTATCGGATTAGAGTCAAATCTAATAAGGGAATCCGTAGATCGAGTTAATGCAACACTAGGGGTTTTAATTAGAAAGAGATTTCAATTAACCAACCTAGGATTAGATGTTATTAGTCTCGAGAGGGATAACAATATAAATTAGGGATTTCTAAAGATCAAGTCAAGTGAATAAATCATCTAGTTCAGAGTCGAATAACAAGTGAAGTCTAGGTGGATTCTTCCCTTGAGTATTGTCTACATCAATTAGTTTTCCCAAATGTATTTCCCTAATTTTCTTTCTATGCATTCTTATTTTAATTAATTAGTCTAGATAAAACAAATCCCCTTATTTTTAGGCTAGATAATAAAAAGAAGGTTACTACTAGTACTTTTAGTTCTTGTGGGTTCGACATCCGGTCTTGCTATAAACTATACTACTGTTCGATAGGTAATCTTCTTCATCGTGATAATAGTTAGTTTCAAGTACGATCAATCATAAATTTAAAACTTATCGCGCGTGCAATCAAGTTTTTGGCGCCGTTACCGAGGAACTAAGATATTAGGAACACTCAATATTTATTACTTTAGCCATTATTTTCTTATTTTTGTTTTTATTTTTATTTTTACTAAATTCTCTTTTATTTTCTTCTGACAGGTTTTCACAGTTTATGACTAGAAGAAACCCTTTGGGACCTTTACTTTTTGATAGTGAGATCGAAAGCACAGCTTGCAGAAACCGAAGAGAAATAAGGAGAAGCTTACAATACATAGAGGAAGGGCAAGAGGACGATATTCACACTACAACCGAGGAGATGGTCAATAATCAGAATAATCTGCTACCTACTGTGGTTGCTGTAAATCCAGTAAATCAGGACCTACTCCTCGTACTATGTATGATTATGCTAATCCTACTTTAACAGGAACTGAATTGAGTATAGTTAGACCTGCTGTTGCTGCAAATAATTTTGAACTGAAACCTAACACGATTCAAATGATATAACAGTTTGTTCAGTTTGATGGTTTGCAGGATGAGGACCCAAACACTCATTTGGTGAATTTCCTAGAACTCTGCGACACATTTAAGATCAATGGCATTTCTGATGATGCCATTCGCCTTTGGTTATTTCCCTTTTTATTGAGGAATAAGGCTAAACAGTGGTTGAACTCGTTACCACTAGGGTCAATCACTACTTGGGAACAAATGACCGAAAAATTTTTACTCAAATATTTTCCACCTGCTAAAACAGCTAAACTAAGGAATGATATTTCTTCTTTTGTGCAGATAGATTTAGAAACACTCTACGATGCATGGGAGAGATATAAGGATCTATTGAGAAGGTGCCCTCACCATGGATTACCCCTTTGGCTACAGGTTCAAACTTTCTACAATGGTGTGAACCCCTCGACAAGACAGGTGATTGATGTAGCCGCTGGTGGAACCATCAACAAGAAAACACCTGAAGAGGCTTATGAATTTATTAAAGAAATGTCACTGAATAACTATCAGTGGCAAGTCATGAGGACTAAGCCAACCAAAGCATCAGGCATTTATAACGTCGACTCGGTTACTATGCTGTCAAATTAGGTAGAACTCTTGAATAAAAAGATTAATGGTTTACTTGGTTCCACGCAGGTACATTCAGTGATAAGGTGTAATTCAAGTGGAGGAGTACACACAGAATATCAATCCTTCAACCCTAGCACCGAGGAAGAACAAGTTCACTATATGCGTAATAACTCTAGACCTCAAAATAACCCATACAGTAACACTTATAATGCGGGTTGAAGGAACCACCCCAATTTCTCGTGGGGTGGCCAAGGAAGTCAAAGGCCACAACATCCTTCGGGTTTTCAACAACCACTTTACCAGCAGAAAAAAAGCCGAACCTTAAGGAGATGCTAACAAAGTTCATCTCAATGTCAGAAACTCATTTCCAGAATACTGAGACAACACTTAAGAATCAACAAGCATCAATCCAAGGGCTCAAAATTCAGATAGTCCAGCTTGCCAAATTGATTTCTGAACGACCACAAGGTAGCTTGCCAAGTAATACTAAATTTAACCCAAGGGAACAGCTCAATACGATTAACGTTTGAGATAAAGAAGGGTTAGTTGAACCTAAACCAGAACCGAGGCAAGGAATCTTGGTAAGTAAAGGTGAAAGTGAGGTGAACCACAGTGAGCAAAAATTGATAAGTACAGAGTATAAACCTCGAGTGCCATACCCCAATGCGACAAGGAAAGACCGCACTGACGAACAATTTGGTAAATTCCTTAAACTGCTAAAGAAATTACATATTAACTTACCGTTTATTGAAGCTCTTTCGTAGATGCCAAACGCAGTTAAGTTTTTAAAAGAGCCTTTAGCAAATAAGCGGAAGTTAGATGAGGCGTCGCATGTAGAAGCGAACGCAGTTTGCTCAGCCATTCTACAGAATAAGCTACCCAACAAGTTGAAAGATCCAGGGAGTTTTACGATTCCCTTTTTAGTTGGTAGTTTAAACGTTAACAATGCTCTTGCTGATTTGGGGGCTAGTATTTATGTCATACCCTATAAAATGTTTAAACAACTAGGTCTTAGGAAACCCAAACAAACTAGGATGAGCATTCAATTGGCAGATAAAACCATTAGATTTCCTAGGTGTATCATTGAAGACGTACTTGTAAAAATCGATAAATTTATATTCCCAATTGATTTTGTTGTTCTAGACATAGAAAAGGACAGTTACGTACCTTTAATTTTAGGAAGGCCCTTTTTAGCAATAGCTAGAACCATTATTGATGTTGGTACAGGTGAACTCACACTTCGTGTGGGTGATGAAACAATCACTCTTCAAGCTCATAATTTGAGTAATACACCAAAAATCGAGAGTGGTTGTATAAATCATGCTACTGATACTGATCATGTAGTGCAACTTTCTTTGCAGGAAACACGCTCGAAGAGCATAAATGAGCCATCTTTACGTAACAACAAAGGGCATATCTATTAAGAACGAAGGCTACAGATCGAGAATATATGATAAACCGAAACCACACCATGACGGACTCAATTTTTCACCAAATCAACTTACGGTTGGAGACAAGGTACTACTAGATGCAGTAGACCCTCGTATTGCCACCTCTGAACCGAATGGAGCAATCCCTTTTACGGTACTTAACATCTTCCCATACGGTATAGTCGAGGTAACTCATTCTAAATTCGGGACTTTTAAGGTAAATAGTACTCGTCTAAAAGCTTATTTTGATAAAACTGATAGCAGGAATGAGAAGCGTAAACTCCTCGCACAATCTGACCACGCGAAATCGAGGTAAGTCGAGCTTAAACTATAAATAAGCGCTCCTCAGGAGGCAACCCGAGTACTAACGATGTTGATTTATTTAAATTTTAGTTTTAACATCTAAATCACTAATTGAGTCTTTGAACACAGGTTTTCCAAATCCACACAGCCAGGCACACGGGCGTGCCTTATGCCATGCTTATAACACGGGACGTGACACGGCCGTATAAAAATAGAGTAAATTTTTTTCCAAAACATGAGATTCGATAAGTTGCCACGGCCATGCGACATGACCGTGACGAATCCTACCAACTCAACACGGGTGTGTGACACGCCTGTTCCAATAAGCCGTGGTAGAAACTGAGGAATCAACACGGGCGTTCAACACGCCCATGCCCACCACTCGTGGTCGAAGCTGTCAAAATAACACGAGCGTGCGCATATATAGACGGGTGTGGGAGAAGCGAATGAAGTAGGCCACAACCGTGTGACACGGCCGTGTGCTCCAACATGCCCAAATTTGAAAACCACGAAAAACAAGGGCTGAAATAAAGGCACACGAGTGTACCCCACGGCTGTGTGCCTCAATATCTATACTTTTAATTTTATTTCTCTTTAAGACTATTTTTATTTCATCTTTAGTTTTTACAATCTTTATTAAGTAATTTATGTTTTCGGCTATCTCTTTATGAGTAATCATGCTTTTCTATATTTCCTAAAGAATTATTGATTCTATCACAGTTATAAAGAGCTCCAAAGCTCACTATTACTTAGGAATTTACAACTCCATTGAAAAAGGTCTGCCACGACTGCCATGTCTTACCCGACCACCACGATAACCTCTTCGCTGGACACTGTAGTTGTGGAACCCAACCTCTACCACCACCGGAGTATCCTCCTCCAATCTCACTCTTGCCTTCACCAATTACTTTCCATCACTCCAATTCAAGGATTCCATTTAACATTCAGGAAGTTTCACTTCTATCCCTATCTTATGATTTTATATCTATATTTTCCACTAAATCTATCTTTGTACATTGAGGACAATGTACAACTTAAGTGTGGGGGGGTTATTTATATCACTATCAGAAAAATCCTTAAATTTTGTCTTATTCTTACGTGACTCACTCATATCACTATTAGAATAAATTTTGATTAATTTATGATTTTTATTGATATGTCTTGAATTAAAACATAGGTATTGCATTGATGGTTTAAACTTTAAGTAATTAGAGAATCAAGCAAGATAAGTTGATTTTTGAGTATTAAAATTTTTAGGTTATTTCCCCAAGTTTAGGTATTATCTTGGAATTGAAATTCACAGGGTTAACATAAAAAAGCCATCATTTTTGTGAGATCTTGAGCCTTTAGAGCATATATTATTTCTTTCATGCTCACTTTTATTGTTGCTATGAGTAAGTCAATACTGCTTTGTTATTCTGGAACTTGCTTCGATTATGTATGTCAAGACCACACCATTGATTTGATATGTCAAGATGATAAAGGCTCTTAGGTTTAACCCACTCACTCCATAAAAGTCTACCTTCATAATTAACCCTTAGTGAACCCCCTTAAGCCTAACAAACCATTCTTTGATATACCCCCAATATTAACCCATAACCCATTATTATTGAAATCCCCTAAATTAATTTGATCCCTATTTTTGTCGAGATTTGATTTGAATAAATTGCTTAGTTATGTTTTATTTTTGATAGTTAGAAAAATTCTATGTTACCTGATTTGTTCATTAAAAAAAAAGCAAATTATGTAATGCTTAGGTTAAAACGATGTTATAGATAAAGAAAGCTCAATGCTAGGTTATCTAATTAAGAATGTAATTTATCAGTTTTAGTATTTTTATAGTTAGGCAATTTTTCAATTCAATCTCGATTCTAACCTTCTCTTTCAGCTTGTGACCACACCCCTAACCAAAGCCACGTTACAACCCTCTAAAGACCTTTTGATTGATGTATCATCTCAATATATAGTGGTGGAGATTTGACTTTCACGCAAGCCTATGGTAATAACTTTTCATATTGACTGTTGAGTGCTAAATTTGTTGTCCTTAAACACCTCGAGTGATTTGAGTGAATCTTTAGTGAGGATGTTAAACTTTGGGGTATTTTAAACCAAAGGTTATTACTTAGATGAGGGGAGACACCTATGTTTTTCGTGATAAAATGCTCAACTGGGAATGTTTGAAACTTTAATGTTCTTCTAGTTGAATTTTCAATGTATGATTGCTTATAGATTATTTTGAGATATTATTGATAGGAACTATAAGTTGAGAAAAATAATTTTTTAATTGTGAATTGAGGATTTTGCTTGAGGACAAGCAAACTCTTAAGTGTGGGGGTATTTGATAAGTCATAATTTATACATATTTTTATCCCATGCTTAGCACATTTTTGGATGAATTATCATTAGATTTGTGGAATTTGATGCTCCTGATCCTTTAATTTCATATCTTATACTTAGATGAGCATAGAAAAGTAAAAAGAGCGAGAAACGAGTCAAAAACGAAGAAAATGGGCTAACGTGGAAAATCAACATGGCCTAGACTTCCTCACACGGGTAGACCACACCCCTGTGTCTTTTTAGTAGACTTCAAAATGGCCTAAGACCACCCCACACGGGTGTGTCTATTTAACAGTCTTGAACACGGTTTGAAGTATTTGCACATGGGCGTGGCACACGGCCTTGTCCCTGACGAGCCCAAGTCTAATTCTATTCAGAAAAGAGCAAGTTTGAGGGTTTTGGAAGCATTCTAAAGTCTATTTAAAACATCCTAGAGGAGGATTAAAAAAACACACACAGAGTAGGAAGCAATGAATTACTCGAAGAAAGTCGATTAATCCATCTCAAAAGCCAGATTCTCCTTTAAAACTAAAGATCTCCCTTCAATTTCCTTCAATGGTTTTTGGGTTTTCTTTATGTTTTGTCATTATTATTCTTCTGAGATTTTTTTTTACAATTATGAACTAAATCCCCTAAATACCTAAGGGGGATGAAACCTAAGACAGATCTTGTTAATATTTTCTGAATTATATGATAAATACTTGATTTGTTCTTAATTATGTTCTTAACTAATGTTTTAATATTCCAGGATATTGATTCAAGTATTGTTGTGCTTATTCAGAGAAGCAAAAGTCCCTGTCTAAGAGTAGATCATTCGTAATTAAGTGGAGTTGGATGCAATCCTAGAGATAGGACGACATAAATCTATTGGATTAGAGTCAAATCTAATAAGGGTATCCATAGATCAAGTTAATGCAACGCTAGGGGTTTTAATTAGAAAGAGATTTCAATTAATTAACGTAGGGTTAGACGTTATTAGTCTCAAGAGGGATAATAATATAAATTAGGGATTTTTAAGGATCAAGTCAAGTGAATAAATCGTCTAGTTCAGAGTCGAATAACAAGTGAAGTCTAGGTGGATTCTTCCCTTCGGTATTGTTCAAATCAATCAGTTTTCCCAAAAGTATTTCCCCAATTTTCTTTCTGTGCATTCTTAGTTTAATTAATTAGTTTAGATAAAACAATTCCCCTTACTTTTAGGCTAGATAATAAAAAGAAGGTTATTACTAGTACTTTTAGTTCCTGTGGGTTCGACATTCGGTCTTGCTATAAACTATTCTACTGTTCGATAGGTACGCTTGCCTTCATCGTGATAATAGTTAGTTTCAAGTATGATCAATCATAAATTTAAAACTTATCGTGAGTGCAATCAGCGTCAGAATTATCTTTCAAATGTGATTTCTGCACTTAGAGCTGAGAAGTTGGTTTGTCAGGGTTGTGAGGCGTATCTACCTTACATCAGTGCTTCTTGTTCCGAGGTTTCATCTGTTAAAGATATCAGAATAGTTAAGGATTTTTAGGATGTGTTTTCCAATGAGCTACCTGGGTTACCTCCTAACCGTGAAGTTGAGTTTGGGATAGAGTTCCTGCCTAGTATAGCTCTAGTGTCTATCGCTCCTTATAGAATGGCACTAAAGGACTTGTGGAGCTTAAAGCTCAAATTCAAGTGTTACTGGACCGAGGGTTCATCTGACCTAGTGTGTCACCGTGAGGGGCACTGGTTTTTTTTGTGAAGAAGAAGGATGGAACCATGCATATGTGCATCGATTATCAGTAACTGAACAAATTAATTATTAAGAATAAATACCTCTACCGAGAATAGATGATCTATTCGACCACTTCTGAGGAGCTTCTATTTTCTCTAAGATTGATCTCTGATCGGGGTACCATCAATTGAGGGTCAAGGAGATTGATGTTTACAAGACAGCTTTTAGGACTGGCTATGGTCACTACGAGCTCCTAGTGATGCCATTTGGACTGATAAATGCACCAGTGACTTTTATGGATCTGATGAATCGAGTGTTCCAGTCCTATCTGGATCGGTTCATAGTGGTGTTTATAGATGACATTCTAGTGTATTCGAGAACTGAACATGAACACGATGCAGATCTCTGAGTGGTTCTGCAAATTCTGATGGAGAAATAATTGTTTGCTAAATTTAGCAAGTGTGAATTCTGGCTATGAGAGGTAACTTTTCTGGGACACATGGTATCTACTGAGGGGATTAGGGTTGATCGTTGGAAAATTAAAGCTACTCTGGATTGGAAGCAGCCTAAGTCGGTATTTGAGATTTGAATTTTTCTGGGTCTGGCTAGGTATTATAGACGGTTTGTTGAGGGGTTTTCGTTGATTGCTGTACCTCTGACTAAGTTGTTGCGTAAAAGGGTACCGTTTAGTTGGACTGATAAACAGCAGGAAAGTTTTGAAAAGCTTAAGATAGTTCTGACTGAGGCCTCAGTCTTGGTTTAACCAGAATTCGGGAAAAAATTCATTGTCTACAACGATGCATCACATGTTGGTTTAGGATGCGTGCTGATGCAAGGGGGTAAAGTAGTGGCATATGCATCTCGTTAGCTTAAGACGCATGAGGCGAATTATGTATTCGCACTGAAAATTTAGAGGCATTACCTGTATGGTGAGAAGTGTATCACTTACACGGATCACAAGAGCCTCAAGTATATCCTCACTCAGAAGGAGCTAAATCTTAGGCAGCGTAGATGGATTGAGCTGCTTAAGGATTATGATTGTTCGATTGAGTACCACCCTAGTAACGCTAATGTAGTGGCTGACGCACTGAGCAGTAGAGCTATGATTGATCTGAGGGCGATGTTTTCTCATCTCAATTTGTTTGATGATGGTAGCTTATTGGCAGAACTCCAAGTTAAACTGAGGTGGATTGAACAGATTAAGGGTAAGTAGTGGGAGGATGAGTCACTGGGTTCTCGATTCCGACAAATAGGGAGTGGGAAATCTTCAAATTTTGGACTGAATAGTGAAAGGGTACTTTGTTTCTGTGGGAGAGTCTGCATACCAAAAGATACTAATTTGAGGCAGTCTATACCGCAAGAGGCACATAGTAGTCCTTAAACTATGCATCCTGGTGGGAATAAGGTGTACCGAGACCTTCGAGAGTTATATTGGTGGCTAGGTCTTAAGCGTGAAGTTACTGATTTTGTGAGTAAATGCCTGACTTGCTAGCAGGTTAAGACAGAGCATCAGTTGCCTTCAGGGTTGCTTTAGCTAGTTAAGATTTCGCTTTGGAAGTGGGAGAGAGTAACTATGGACTTTGTTAGTGGGCTACCCCTAACGCCTTCTAAGAAAGATTCGGCATGGGTCATTGTGGACCGATTGACCAAGTCTGCCTATTTTATACCTGTTCGTACTGATTACTTGTTGCAGAAGCTAGCTAAAATATATGTGTCAAAGATAGTACGACTGCATGGGGTACCGGTTTCCATAATATCTAATAGAGATCCTCGTTTCACGTCTCGATTCTAGAAGAAGTTACACGAGGCATTGGGTACAAGATTGGACTTCAAGATCGCTGCGTTCCATCCTCGAGCATGCATGGTCACGAGAGGTGATTCAGAATCATCGGAGGACATGTTAAGGAGTTGTGTGATTGACTTCCGAGGCAGTTGGGAGGACTTCTTGCAGCTAGCAAAGTTTGCGTATAACAATAGCTACCAGTCTAGCATACAAATGGCACCTTACAAGGCACTATATAGTCGTAGGTGTCGTACTCTTTCGTGTTGGACTGAGTTGGGTGGGCGGCGTGTTCTGGGTCCTAAATTGATATCTGATGCTGAGGATAAAGTTAGATTAATTTAGGATCGACTGAAGGTGGCATTTGACAGATAAAAGTCTCTTGCAGACCTGAAATGTAAGGAAATTGAATATTTTGTGGGGGACTTCATCTTTCTTAAGGTCTCGCCATGGAAGAAGATACTGAGGTTTGGTCGGAAGGGTAACCTAAGCCCTAGGTTCATTGGGCCTTATCGTATATTGAAGCGTGTGGGACCGATTGCCTATCAACTTGAGTTACCTCTAGATTTGGACCAGATTCATGATATGTTCCACGTCTCTATGTTGAGGCGATATCGCTCTGATCTTTCACATATCGTCTCAACTTAGGAGATTGAGGTTAGGCCAAATCTGACTTTTGAGGAAGAGCCGGTTCAAATTTTAGACCGTGATGTGAAAGTTCTAAGGAGGAAGTCTGTTCCACTGGTTAAGGTGCTTTGGCTTAATCACAGTTCTGAGGAAGCCATGTGGGAACCCAAGGAGACGATGCAACAATAATACCCACATCTATTTTGATCAGGTAAATTTTGAGGCCAAAATTTCTTTTAGGGGGTAGAGTTGTAACGCCCCAAAAATCTAAGTATTTATTTTTGTTTGTTGTGACTTATAAATACATGCTTGCCTCAGTGGTTAAGTGTCCTGAGGAGTGTTGGAGAAGTCCTGAGTTCAAGCTTTGGCTTGTACAACCTTTTGTTTTTGCTTGAATAAACCTTGGACCCTTAATAGTAGGGTTTTTCAATAAATATGGTTAAGATGTGTCATAAAAAGCTTGCTGGTTCAGGGGATAGTGGTGTGTTGCTTCTGCTAGGAGACCTGAGTTCGAATCCTACTACACACAAAGGGTGTTCATTTTGCTATTGTGCCGTGTAAAAGATTGAATGGCAGTGGAACTCTAGAGCTAGTGGGCAGTTAGAGTATTTGAGGGGGAGTGTAGTGTGTGGCCGAATCTTAGGAAGAGTTTGAAAGGGGTTTGAATTGGTCAGTTGAGGGATGAGAGGAGAGATTTGGGGAGAGATTTGAGGAGTGGATCAAGGAGTAGGGGAGTGGGAGTAGTTGGCCGAAAGTGGGATTCCCCATTATGCCAATTCGGTCATAGACTATTGGGGTGCCGAAATTGTGTGAATGTTTTGCTCTCCTTTTTGTTAGTTTTGCTTCTTTCTTGTTCTTTCTTGCGTTTTTGGGGTTGAGGCAGAATTGACCATTTGGGATATTCTCTTTTACTTCTCCAAACCCTAGCTGAATACCCTTTCTTACCTCATCTCTATTCTTTTGGTTTAAGCACCCTTCTCACATTGCTAAAATAAAACATTGTCGACTTTTCCCTCATCTTTTTTTGTTGGCCCTATAGTTATTGATTGCTTCTCTTTTCTCTGTCAAATCGATTTGTTTATCACCTCTCTTTAGCTAGTATTCTAGCTGAATACTACTTCACCCTCTACTCTCTCATCTTTGCTTTTATGGTCGGGTTATTGAGGATTCATTGACAAATTCGGTAAGTGCCCTTGGTTTTTTCTTTTGTTTCTCCTCTCCATTCTGATCTTCTGTTAATATCTCCCTTTCTCTACCGTTTGCTACTAGGGGTAGATTGTACCACTTTGTCCCTATCACTCGATGTTCTTTTGGCTTTCGTGGTGTGTGTAGGTCGACTGTCCTTTTCCCTGAAGTGATCCTGCGTTTTTTAATAAGTCTCTGTTTCGTATCTTTTCTTCAGCTTTCACTTACTTTCCCTTTCTGCTGTGTTAATCCTGTAGCTAACACCCTATTTTACTGTTGATTTATTAGGAGCGTTAGGTGATCAATAATATTCAGCAGTTGAGAGGGTTTAACCATTTTTTTTCTTTTAAGGTAGGTACCTAAAGTTTTAGGATTAGGTATTAAGGAGGAGGATGTTTTGCATAGTTGCCAATCAGCTAATGGAATGTTTTGAATGAATGTAGGATTGTTGCTCGTGGACTTCTAACACCTTCCGCTCGGTTTCGCAAACAGGTGTGTAATCACACTGCAAAAACTGTTAATTGGCAAAAGCCAGAAAGCATGTCCATAGATGCTACACGAGCATGCGCTTGCTCGTGTGGTGATTCAAACGCCTAAACGTGGGCGTTTGGCAGTAGAGGCCACCATAAGCGATCTCATGGGCTTAGGCCGTTTTAGGTCATGTTGGGCCGAAATGGGACGTATGGTCGTGGGCCCCACACGAGTAAAGCACACGGACTTGTTTAGATTAGTGGGCCAGGCTGTGTAGCTCACACGGCCAATGTCATTTTTAGGCTTATTAGGCCCACGGGCGTGTGGGCCCACATGGGCCAGGTTATGGGCTTTGGGCCCATTTTTACTGTTTGACCGTCAAGGTTGCATGGGTCACCCGAGACAACTATAAACCTACTGTTCGGGCGGTAAGTACATTTAGACCCCATATTGAGGAAATGACTGGTATACCCCTAATAGGTAAAATGACTGATATACCCTATGCTATGTTTGACTGTATTCGAGCATGACATTTTGCATACACGTATTATATTATGACATGACATGTTGCACGTGGGTGGGTTTGATATATTTGGAGGAAGTGTATCATCTTCGGCAACTCTCGCAATCATCGCTTAGTCTGCAATCGGTGCTATATTTGGAGTGTAGGGATGGATGGGTCGATTTTATCCCCACATAGAGTGTAGGGCTGGACGGAGTGGAGTCTGGAGGATGGATGGGTAGGATTTTTGTTACATTACTAATACTGTTACTCTAATGGCCTAAGGCCCACATTGATACTCTTATTGCTATGGGCCCAGGCCACACTGATACTGGACTGTCACTGAAATTGGCTTAGGCCCAAACTATACTTGTCTGATTTTGTTAAGGAATTACACACTGAGTTTTCATAACTCACCCTTCTGCTTTCCTGTGCAGGTAATCCTTAGATGGGTCGATGCAGTGAGGGACTCGATGAAGGCTACACGATTGTTTTTGATAGTGTTTTAAACTTTTAATCCTTAAGCTAGTTTATTTGGGTATTTGAAATGTAATAAGGCCTCTTTAAAGTTTTACTCTAATTTGAGGTTTACTTACCTAAATTTATATTTGTTAGAAGTAGGACGCGAACTTTCAAAAATAAATAAATGTTTTCAAAACATCACGCCTATACAATAGCTCCCAAAAGCTTTCGCATCAAACAATTTTTTTAAAATGTACTAACAACCTAAAATGATTAGACTTTCTTGAGTTTTAATAACAAACAAGATACTTAAAAGTTTTATTAATGATCAATACGAGGGTTTAATATAGTACGGACTTTCGAACAAATTAATGCTTTCCAAAACACACTCGAATATGACATCACAGATTCAGCCATAATGTCCAGGCCGGGTTTGGGGTGTTACATTAACACTTAAACAAGCCTTTAAATTAACTCTATAATTACAAGTACTCACACGAGTCTAAGTCAAAATAGAGTCCCAAACACAAATACGGAGGTCTCAACAAATGTTGGACGACACAAGAATTGAAACGGGTCAATTTATGACACAAAAAAAATCTGCAAAATAGGGTGTGGAAGTGCCTAGTCCGTGTGAAGGTCTACATGTAGCAACCCGATTTTGGGCCTAGTCGAAACAATGGTTTCGGGGTCACAAATCTGACCTAGTGAAATTTTTTTATTAAATTTTTATGGTCTATAATTTTATGGAATGATTTCGTGAAAATTTTGTGAAAATTTTGTTCGAAATTTTTGACGTTTAAGCACTCAATTTAACAAAAAAGACTAAATTGTAAAGACTGCAAAAGTTGAGTATTACATGCTAGAGATGTCTAATTGTTATGAAATTTTAAATTGAAGGTCCTTAGATGGTAATTAGACTATTTTACTTTAAGTTGGTCAAAAATAGACATGAGGTAAGAGAATTTTATTGTTTTGAGAAAAGGGCATTTTGGTCATTTGGTAATTAAATGAATTAAAAAGCAAAAATCAAGCTCATGCTTGTGCCAAAAATTAGAAGAGAAGCCATAGCTAGGGTTTGGCCACTTTCAAGCTCAATTGTAAGTCTGTTCTTGTCCCGTTTTTAATGCTCTTTACATTTTTGAAGTCGTTATCACTCGATCTATCTATTTCTACCATTAATTTGAGAGATGATTAAGGTCTAGGGTTTGAAACATGTTATATATTTGTGTATTTTGATGTCTAATGGTAGATTATGCAAGTTTAATGTTAGATAAACAACTTTTGCTAGGTAAGTTTTGATGAAAATGTCAAAAGGACTTTTTTGTAAAAAACTTCAAAATATGTATAAAAGTGTGATTATATGAAAAATGTGAGCTGTTATAAGCATGAAAGAGGTTTGGCTACGTTTGGGTCTTGATGAAATTGAATAGATTTTATTTTACGAGCCTAGGGACTAAAATGTAAATATGTCAAAGTTTAAGGGCAAAAATGTAATTTTTCCATAATGTGAGTTTTGGACTTAATTGAGTAATGTGATTAATAAAAGAGTTAAATTTGCTATTATAGATCAAAAGAAACAAGGTTCAGACCTAGATCGGGGGAAAAATAAAGTAATTAACGATTAGGTCCATTTCCTACTATTTTTGTACCGAGGTAAGTTCTTATGTAAATAATGCATTGTTTTAATTATGTTTTAAATGCTTTATTATTGTATGAATTGTGACCGATTCATGAAAGTATTCGACAAAGTTACGACAAGCGTGAAATCCCAGTTGAACCTTAGGAATTGATAGGATACAAATGTCATGACATTAGGGTTATTAAGTTTATCTGTAAGACCATATCTGGGATATGGCATCAGCATGAGATTTTGTGTAAGACCATATCTGGGATATGGCATCAATATGAGATTTTATGTAAGACCATATCTGGGATATGGCATCGATATAAGATTTCGTATAAGACCATAGCTAGGCTATTGGCATCGATACGAGATCCCATGTAAGACCATATCTGGGATATGACATTGGTGTAATACTATGTGTACGAGGTACCTGAGTATCCTTTAGTATTCCAAGTGATTCAACGGGAAATGCAACAAGAATGTCAAAGTTGTGAAAGACTATGGTATGTTGTAAATTGGTATAGGTATGTACATAAAACTCATGCTTAATGAGCTCGATAGGTGATGAATCCCTCGGTAAGGTTGTGATTGAGTAAGTTTGATTATGAGAATTATAATGACATTTATGTTAATTTACTTCAAGTTAATTGTATGTTAAATGTGAGTTTATAATGTTTATTATTTGCATGGGATCTTACTAACTTTTAAAGCTTACTCTCCTTTCTTTTCCCTTGTCTTATAGTGTCACCAAGCTAGCTTGAGGATCGGAGACTATCAGAGATCCACTCACACTATCAACTGATTATTTTGGGTACCAATGAATTTGACATTTTGAGTTATGGCATGTATAGGGACTTGGTAATTTTGTTATATGTCATAGTTGAATTAGCCTAATGTGTTGGCCTATATTGGTTGATAATTCATTTTGTAAATGGCCATTTGGAATTGGCTAATATTGGTCTAAGTATATATGCATATGATGATGTTTTCATGGATGTGGAAATTTGCATGTTTTAAGTTGATAAGTATGTGGTAAATGGTAGCATGTGAATGATGTGTGGATGTCTTGATTGTGGCTGAATTGGTTGAATGTAATTGCTTGGATTGGTGTTATATTTTGTTGTGTAAGTGTGTACATAATAAGGTGATAAATGGCTTGGTAAATAGCCTTGTTTTTGTCCACATTGGTAGACACATGGGCATGTGTTTAGGCCGTGTTAGACACACGGCTTGCCCCATGGGCGTGTGTTCTGGCCCTGTGTCCCTGCACCTTAATTGTTGCAAAATAGAATGCTCAAAATTGAGCATATGGGCAGAGACACAGGTGTGTTTCTCAACCGTATGGATGACACGACCTTAGGCACGGGCGTGTGCCCTTGCCGTGTGACTTCAATTTGGTGACAAACAGAGAGTTACACGGGTTAGGGACAGGCGTGTCCCAAGCTACACGGGCGTCTCCCAAGCCACACGGGCGTGTGACTCTTAAAACTTAAAAAATTTTCTAAGTGTTGTGAAATTTTCTAAAGTTCTTGGTTTAGTCTCGAACCACTTCCAATGCATGTTTTGGACCTCGTAGGTTCGTTTTAGGGACAATATGAATGTATATGGAAATTTTTAAATTTGGATGAAAATTTAAGTCTCAGTTTTGTATGTTTGCTTGGGTTTAAGTCCGGTAATGCCTCGTACCCTATTCCAGCGTCGAATATAGGTAAGGGTGTTACATTTAGTGGTATTAGAGCTACAGTTTAGTCAATTTTTGAACTAACGTAGCATGTGTAAGAGTCTAGCTATACATGCCACAAATGAACTATGATAGTGTGATGACTCTTGACAATTTTAAATTGTGTTTTCGTATAGTAAATGGATCCTAATTGAGCTGAGACTTATGACATTGAAAGTAATGCGCCGATTCCCGCTCAAGGGGTAGCACAGTCTGACAATAGACCCTCAACGATTGGTTAAAGAGAAGTGGGTAGAGAAACTTTTCTCCACATGATGAATAAGTGGTATACGGAGTTTTTTCGAACAAACCCGAATGTCCAAGCTCCTCCACCCCCACCTATTCCTCGATTGGTTCCCATAGCTCCACAAGGTATAGAATTTGTAAGAATGAATAAGCCCCCAATTGATAAGATCCGAAAGCATAGGTCTAAAGATTTTAGACCTAATGTGGATGATGATCCCGAGAGAGCCAAGTTTTGGCTTGAAAACTCCATAAGAGTATTTGATGAGCTGTCTTACACACCAAATGAGTGTTTAAAGTGTGCCATCTCACTTCTGAAAGAATCTGCATATCACTGGTGGAATACACTTGTATCGGTGGTACCAAGAGAGAGGGTTACATGGGAATTCTTTCAAAAGGAGTTCTGAAAGAAATATATTAGTCAGCGATTCATCGATCAGAAACGTAAGGAATTTCTTGAGCTGAAATAAGGTCGTATGTCAGTGACTGAATAATAGCGAGAATTTGTCAGGCTTAGTAAATACGCTCGAGAGTGTGTTTCCACCGAGGCTACTATGTGCAAGAGGTTTGAGGATGAATTGAATGAGGATATTCGTGTGTTAGTTGGGATCTTAGAACTAAAAGAATTTGTGGTATTGGTCGAGCGAGCCTGTAAGGCCGAAGAATTGAATAAAGAGAAGAGGAAAGCTGATTGTGAAGCTAAAGTTTTGAGAAAAAGACCGATGAGTAAGTCATTTCCATCTTATTTAAAAAAATCTAAAGAAATGTATTCCCGTTCGAATGTATTAGTTGGGTATTCTGACAGAGACCACGAGAAGTGTAACAGCCCAGTTTTAGCTAAATTGTAACAGTGGTTTCAAAACCACAAATATAAGGTCGTAAAATTATTTTAATATTATTTTTGGTGCTTACAGCATGTGATTATATATTTATGAAAGTTTCGTGAAATAATTTTATCGTTTAAGTGCTTAATTTGAGAAAAGGACTAAATCGCGTAAAATGCAAAAATTGCGTTCTATTTGATAAAGGTGTCTAATTGCTATGGCTTAATAAATAAAAAGTCCTTATGATGATATTAGACCATTGATAGTGGAATTTGACATAAATGGGCTTGTATTAGGTGTTTTTAAATGGTTTTAATTAAGGTTAAAATGGTAATTAGCTAATAAGGTTAATATTAATAAAACAAAACAAAAACAAGCCTTATTATCATCTTCCACCATCGATTATTGAAGAAGAAGAATCCATTTTTGGTTTTTTAGGGTTCGGCTAGGAGATAGCTTGATTAAGGTATGTTTTGAGCTTGGTTTTTGATGATTTTTATATTTTTGTGATCGTTGCTTCGAGTTTTAGCTAGCCCATGCCCTAATTTTTGAATTGGTTGATGATTTTGGAAATTTCCATTGATGAATTCATGTGTTTTATGATGTTTGATGATGAATTATGAGAGCTTGATGCTTGATATACATGTTTTGTAAAGTGATTTTGAGTAAAAAAGCTTATTAGGGATTAATTGAGAAAAGTGTAAATTTAAGGGTTAAATTGTGAAATAAATGAAAGTTTTGGACTACTACGGGTCCCTATGAAATTCAGCTAGCATGTAATTGGATTTAATTGTGTGAATTTTGTGTATTTTTGAAATAGCGACTAAGTTGTAAGAAATGTGAAAGTTTAGGGCCAAATAGTAAATTGGCTAAAATATGTGTTTGTGGATGAAATTGATTGAGTTGGTGATTAAATGGGTTAATTTTGAATACATATAGATCAAAAAAGAAAGAATTCAGATTTAGATCGGGGAAAATCGAAGGTTATTGAGTAATCGATCTGATTCATCAATTCTGAGTATGAGGTAAGTTCGTACGTGATAGATTTTGTTACAATTATATTTTTAATGCCTTAATATTGCATAAATTATATATATGAGACTGTGATAATGTTCGATGACAAATCGATTATGTTTGGCACTTAGTGTGCGTTTCGAGATAGCTTTGGCTATATAGAGCACTTAGTGTGCGATTCGGAGTAGCTTTGGCTATATGTAGCAGTTAGTGTGTGAGACCGAGATAACTTTGGCTATATGATGCACTTCGTGTGCGAGATTATAATAGCTTCAACTATACTTTGGCACTTAGTGTGCAAGATATCGAGTATTCGACAGTATCACATAAAGGTATGAGTTCGATATAAGTTTCTACAGGTATGTACATATAAAGCATGAAATCCAAATAGAAGAAATAATGAACTTGTTCATAAACACTTGAATAAGTATGAAGAAAGTTTATTGGTCTCCATGATTTAGATATAAATTGGTTCAAATTGATGATTTGTATTTTATGAATTGTTGAGTATATTTAGTACGAACTTACTAAGCTTTTAAAGCTTACTTTGTTTTTTTTTTTTCATGTTTTATAGATTATCAAAGCTAGCTCAGACATCAGGGATCATCGGGAATCATCGTCACACTATCGACTACTTGTTGATATTTTTGAATTTTTGTAATTATGGTATATGGCATGTATAGGCTAGTGAGTTGATGATATGTTTTGAATTATGATTTAAGCCATGAGATTTGGCTTACTTTTGGTTGAAAATGTTGATATGTATTTGGTCATTTAAATTGGCCTAAGTGATGTGTTTGAAAGGTGATTTATGTGATGTGTATAATGCCTTAGACATTGGCTTGTTTTGGATATGTTTGCTTAGTTGTTGTTATAGCTAAATGGTGTATTTTGTGACGTTAAATAGATGATAATATGATGAATTAATGTATTTGGAATTTATGAAAATTGAGATGATTTTGGTATATTGACTTGGTATGTTTTTAATTAGAGAATTGAGGAATTAAAATGGTTGAAGATAGATGGCATGATATGTGTGTGAATTGGCATGTTTTGGCTACCTATATGTGTGATAAAATGATGTTATTTTAATGGCTAGGTGTGCATGAGAAAGGGTGGCAAATTGGCTTTGCATATGGCTTATTTTTGTCCACACGAGCAGAGGCACGGGTGTGTGTCTCAGCCGTGGGTGACACACAGTATGTTATATAGTCGTGTGTCCCCTGGGGTACCCTTTCGAATTAAGGCAGTATATCCTATAGCTTTGACACGGCCTAGACACATGGTCGTGTCTACTGGCCATGTGTGACACATGAGCTAGCACATGGGCGTGTGGCCGGCCGTGTGACCTAAGTCAGTAACCTCCCTAATTTTCCCACAGCCATGGCACATGGGCATGTCTTCGGCCGTGTGGTACAAGTCAGAATGTATGCCCTGTTTTCACACGGTCTGTGACACAGGCATGTCAGGTAGCTGTGTAAGGCACATGGCCTATTCACACAGGTATGTGACCCATAAAAGTTGGAAAATTTTCTAAGTTTCTCAAATTTTTCAAATGTTATCGGTTTAATCCCGAACCACTTCTAAGCATGTTTTAAGGTTCCGTAAGACTTTATAAGGGACAATGTGAATAAATTGAATGGATTTTGATTATGATTGTATAAATGTATGTGAATGATATGTATTATCCAGTAATGCCTCGTATCCTATTCCGACGACGGATACGGGTTAGGGGTGTTATAGGAAGCAACATTCGAGTTTTAAATCTCAAGCCACTTCAATGGCAAGTGTGGGTAATGTGAGGCCTAACAGACTTGAATGTCAGCATTGTGGCAAACGTTATCTCGGTGAGTGTAGAGTGAATGACTGGGGTTGTTTCAAGTGTTGCTCCCAAGAGCATTTTATCCGAGATTGTCCTGAAATGGCTGAGAAAGAAAATTTTTAGAGTGCAAGGCCGAGTAATACTACTAATAGGGGTAGGCCACTGAGGAATACCGAAAATGGAGCTACTAGTAAAGGTATGACAAAGGATACAGCTGTGAGATCCGAAGCTCGAGCACCTGGTAGAGCCTATGCCATCTGTGCTTGCGAAGAAGCGACATCTCCCGATGTTATCACTGGTACCTTTTCTCTCTATAATACTAATGTAGTTGCATTGATTGATCCTAGGTCGACCTATTCTTATGTTTGTGTGAAATTGGTAACTAATAAGAGCTTCCCTATTGAGTTTACTGAATTACTAATTAGAGTGTCAAACCCCTTAGGCAAACATGTATTAGTCGATAGAGTTTGCAAGAATTGTCCCTTGATGATTCAAGGTCATTGTTTTCTGGCTGATTTAATGTTGTTGTCATTTGATGAATTCGATGTTATTTTGGGTATGGATTGGTTAACACTGCATGATGTCGTAGTGAACTATAAAAGAAATATTATTGAACTGAAATGTGAAAATGGTGAAACTCTTCAGATTAATTCAGATGAGTTGGGTGAGTTACCTATTGTGATTTCTTTGATGTCTACCCAAATGAAGCTTATCTTACTTATGTGTTGAATACGAAAGTGTCCAAATTGAAAATTGAATCAGTGCCGATAGTTTGTGAATATCCGGATGTGTTCTCAAAAGAGTTGCCTGGGTTACCACCGGTTAGAGAAGTTGAGTTTGGTATTAAGTTAGTACCAGGGACCTTGCCGATATCTATTGCTCCGTATAGGATGGCTCCGACTGAATTGAAAGAATTAAAGGCTCAGTTGCAAGAGTTAATAGATAAAGGTTTTGCCAGATCGATTTTTTCTCCCTAGGGTGCTCCTGTATTATTTGTAAAGAAGAAAGATGGATCCATGAGGCTTTGTATTGACTACTGTCAACTCAACAAGGTGACAATAAAGAACAAGTATCCTTTACCGAGGATTGACGACTTGTTTGATCAGTTGAGAGGAGCAACGATATTTTCAAAAATTGATTTGAGATCTGGCTACTATCAGTTGAGAGTTAAAGAGTCAGATGTGCCAAAGACTACTTTCAGGACAAGGTATGGGCACTATGAATTTCTTGTTATGCCTTTCGGACTAACTAATGCACCTGCTGTTTTTATGGACTTGATGAATAGAATCTTTCGACCATATTTAGATAAGTTTGTGATTGTGTTCATCGATGATATCCTGATTTAATCTCGAGACGAGTCCGCATACTGAGCACTTAAGAACTGTATTGCAGACTTTGAGAGATAAGTAGTTGTTTGCTAAATTTAGTAAAAGTGAGTTTTGGTCCCGAGAAATTAGATTTTTGGGACATATTGTTTCAGGTGATGGTATTCAAGTTGATCCAAGTAAGATCTCGGCAATTGTTGATTGGAAACCGCCGAGAACTGTATCTGAAGTTAGAAGCTTTTTGGGCTTAGCCGATTATTACTGACGATTTGTCAAAGGATTCTCGATGATTGCTACTCCTATGACCAAGTTGTTGCAAAAAGATGTTAAATTTGAATGGTCTGAAAAATGTCAGCAAAGTTTCGAGAAGTTGAAAACATTATTGACTGAGGCACCGGTTTTAGTACAACCTGAGCCGGGAAAGGAGTTTGTGATTTATAGTGACGTGTCACTGAATGGATTAGGATGTCTGTTGATGCAAGAGGGCAAAGTGATAGCTTATGCCTCAAGACAGTTGAAACTGCAGGAGAAGAACTATCTGACGCATGATTCGAAATTAGCTACCATTGTGTTTGCTCTAAACATTTGGAGACATAATTTCTACAGTGAGAAATGTCATGTCTTTTCCTATCATAAGAGTTTAAAATACTTGATGACTCGGAATGATTTAAGCTTGCGGCAACAGAGATGGCTTGAGTTACTGAAAGATTATGAGCTAGTAATTGATTACCACATGGGTAAAGCAAATGTGGTCACCGATGCGTTGAGTAGAAAGACTTTGTTTGCTTTAAGAGTGATGAATACACGGTTGACTTTGTTCGATAATGGTTCGATCCTAGCTGAATTGAGAGCTAGACCATTATTTCTTCAACAAATTTGTGAAGCTCAGAAATGTGACAGTGATTCGCAAGCCAAAAGAGTTCTTTGTGAATCAGGTAGTGATTCAGATTTTCATATTGGGTTCGATGATTGTTTGATATTCCGAGATAGAATTTGTGTACCAAAAAACGATGAGCTTGTTCAGAAATTTCTTGATGAAGCACATAATGGTTGTTTACTTATGCATCTGGGCAGTACAAAGATGTATAATGATTTGAAGAAATTGTATTGGTGGTCAGGTGTAACATCCTGATTTTGGGCCTAGTTGGAACAGTGGTTTCGGGACCACAAATTCGATGAAGAAAATTTTATTTTTATTATATTTTTATGGTCTAAAATTTCACGGAATGATTTCATGAAAATTCCGTTCGAAAGTTTTGACGTTTGGGCACTCAATTTAGTCAAAAGGACTAAATCGTAAAAAGTGCAAAAGTTGAGTTCTACAAGCTAGAGGTGTCCAATTATTATGAAATTTTAAATTAGAGGTCCTTATATGGTAATTAGACCATTGGTTAAATTGGTGGACAAAAATGGACATGGTTAGGCATGTTTCCAAAGTTTTTCATTAAGGGTATTTTGGTCATTTAGTTATTAAAATGAATTAAAAACAAAATTAAAAGCCAACTTTTGTCCATCTTCAACCTCTTGGCCGAAAATTGCATGGAGAAACCATGGCTAGGGTTTTTCAAGCTTCCAAGCTCAATTGTAAGTCCGTTCTAGCCCCGTTTTTAATGATTTTTACGTTTTTGCAATCCCTGTAATAAGATCTATCTATTTCTACCATTAATTTGAGCTAGGGTTCATGTTTAAAAATTGACCCATGTGTGACATGCATGCATTTTGATGTCTAATGGTAGAAAATGAGTGTTGGGTGTTAAATAAATGACTTGTACTAAGCGATTTTTGATGAAAACGTTTGAAAGGACCATTTTGTAAAAGTTGTAAAAATGGTATAAAAGGGTGTTTTAATGAAAATTGTAGTTTTCTATAGTTATGAAATGGTTCGTCTAGGCCTATAGAGTGAGAAATTTGATTAAAAGTCACTTTACGAGCCTAGGGGCAAAAGTGTAATTTTGATAAAGTTTAGGGGCAAAAACGTAATTTTCCAAAATATGATTTTTAAATCACATTAAATAATGTGACTAATAATTGGACTAAATTTGATATTATAGATCAAGGAAAACAAGGATTGGACCTAGATCGGGTGAAAAATAGAAAATCGACGGTTAGGTTCCTTTTTGCTATTTTGGTGCCGAGATAAGTTCGTATGGTAATAATAATGCAATATCATGCTTGAATTGTAATTCCCTATTATTATGGCATAAAATGTATGATTTAATATATTACAAGATTTTTTGGATGATGAATATGATGTGGAAAATGTGATGAATGTTAAATTACTATTACATGAGTTGTATGAATTGCTACACGGTTGTACCCGACGAGGATTTGAAAAGTAAGTTTGTGTAACTCGAATGTATACTTTTGATATTTAAAATGTATGCACTTTGATGTTATGAAATTTTGATATTCATGGTATAATAATTCATGTTATATGAATGTAATGATGAAAAGAGGACTAAAAGTCTCGGTTGAATGAAAAGGATGTTCGATGGATTTTCCTAAAAAAGAATTGACGGTAAAAAGGATCTAGCCCGGATGGGTGTTCCTTATGTGATTTAGCCTCCAGAAGAATATGTGTTTAAATGGATTTAGCCTGGACAGGTAATCCAAACTAAGATCTAAATTTAGTCTGAACTGATAATTCAGATCCGAGCTCATTAGAGTAATTGTCGTTGCAAGGGATTTAGCCTGGACTTGTACCCAACATTGCTTTATAAGTTTATACTATGTGGGATTTAGCCTGGACTGGTAATCCCACCATAAGAATTGAGGTTCACGGGAGAGCGTTCATTGAAAAGGTCACTAACATGAATTGACGATAAATGATTTAGTACGCTATAAGTGTACTATGGAATATCTATCGAGAATCTGAGGAATTCAACGGGATTAATATGAGAAATGGAATGCTTGTAATGATGAGCTCATCTAAGACCATTGTTATCATGTATTGTTATGTGACTAACTTGTATGATTAAGTACGCCATGAGAATTAACGACGTTTATATTAAGCTCTATTGTGTAATCGAGTATGGGATCCATGAAAAGGTGAGTTCTTGATTAGTTGAAAATGATCTCATGATAGTGATTATTATATTGCACTAAAATAGTTTTGGACAGTAGCAGTTGTCTGGCTTTGAAAATCCACCAAAAATGGTGGAAATTGGATTAAATGTTGAATAAAATATGAAATTAAATATTATTGAGTCTATTTTCGTATAAAGGAAACGATGTAAGAAAAAGAATTTCATACTATGAGATATTTGAAATTTTGTGAGACAGAGTCAAAATGAATTTGGATTCCCCTGTTCTAACTTGGGAAAATCACTAGAAATTTTTAAAAAAAATTATGGGTTAGAATTCATATTACTAAGTCCTTAATGAGTCTATTTTCAAGAGAAATAGACGAGAATATCATCCGAATCCCGTACTAAGAGAGAAATAAATTTTAGTGAAGAAAGGTTGAAGCTGTCAAACAGCGAAACAAGGGAGAATTTAAAGAATAAAATGTACTTATTGGCTGGACCAAAAATTCTAAAAATTTTATGATAAGAATATATGTGAGTCTAGTTTCAAGGAAAATTAGCGGATCTTAATTTGGAGTTCCGTAGCTCCAGATATAAATAATTTAGTAACTATGACTTGAGAAAATAGCATGACCAAAATATAAGTAAAAGTGTAATTATGGTTGTATTACCTTGAGAAGCATGTTGGCATATTGCTTACTATTTTCATATGGACTTACTAAGCATAAAGCTTACTCCCTCATTTTCATTTCTTTAGTGCTGCCAGGTTAGCTTGGGGTTGGCGATCGTCGGAGGCAGCATCACACTATCAAGCCATTACTTTTGGAGTAGTGACATATGTGTATTAAGCCATGTGAGTGGCATGTATAGGGACCTAGTTTTATGACATGTGTTATTATGATTTGGCCAAATGTATTGGCCTATTTTGAGCTATTGTATATGGCCATGAGATGTGGCTCATATTAATTATGGTTTGTAAGTCTAGCTAGTCATTTTATGATTTATTACTTATGATGTGAAGATATGATTATGTTTCTTTGTCATGCATGGTTGGCAATATGTCATGTGTGTTGAACGCATGTTTTATCACCATGAATTAAATGTGTAATATGGAGATAAAATAATAATGCTTTGAACATGGAAGTTTGATGATAAGTTGAAATAAATTGGCACAAAGATAACTATGGTATGACTAGTCTTGGTTTAATGTGAGAATGTGTAACACATGCATGTTGATAGGTAAATGATATGTTTGTATCATAATTGAGGATGTTGAATGCCATTGGATCCATGTATATGTGTATGCATGTAAGGGTGACAAAAAGGCTTGGAAAATAGCCTAAGTGTTAACTACACGAGATGAGACACGACAGTGTGTCTCAACCGTGTGTGAGGACACGGCAGTGACACCTACCGTGTGTGGCTTTGCCGTGTGGTTCAATTTATTTGTTGACATCATAAATGAAGTTACACTACCGAGGACACAAAGTGTTGATGGCACACGGGCGTGCCCTTGTGTCCACACAGGCGTGTGACCCTGTTTCATGAGAAAAGTTTCTAAGTTTTTCCCAAAGCTTTCCAAAGTTCTCGGTTTAGTCCCGAACCACCCCGATGTATGTTTTTAGGATTCGAAGGCCCGTATAAGAGACGATATACATGTGTTTGAAAAGTTTTAATTTGGACGAAATTTTATGGCCCGATTTGCATGATTGTTTGTGTTTAACTCCGATAATGCCTCGTACCCTGTCCTGGCGTAGGACACGGGTAAGGGGTGTTACATCAGGTATGAAACAAGATATTTCAGAGTTTGTTTCAAAGTGTTTGATTTGTCAACAAGTGAAAGCTGAACACCAAGTACTTTCAGGTTTACTTCAGCCAGTGATGGTGCCCGAGTGGAAATGGGATAAGGTTACAATAGACTTCGTAACTGGGTTGTCTTTGACTCTGAAAAAGAAAAACGTCGTTTGGGTCATTGTTGATAGATTGACAAAATCAGTTGATTTTATTCCTGTACGTACTGACTACTCACTTGATAAGTTAGCCGAATTGTACATTTCAGAGATTGTGAGATTTCACAGAGTGTCTATGTCTATTATTTTGGATAGAGATCCAACATTCACTTCAATATTTTGGAAGAAGTTACAAGAGGCTTTGGGTACAAAGTTGAACTTTAGTACCGCGTTTCATCTACAAACTGACGGTCAGTCTGAAAGAACGATTCAGGTACTCGAAGATATGCTCCATTATTGTGTTCTAAAATTTGAGGGTAGTTGGGAAAAGTATCTGCCATTGGTCGAATTTGCCTATAACAATAGCTTTCAGTCGAGTATTAAGATGGCACCTTATGAGGCATTGTATGGCTGGAAGTGCCGAACACCTTTGTATTGGACCGAGCTTAGTGAGAAACAAATTCACGGGGTTGATTTGGTTAGAGAAACCGAAGAAAAAGTAAAGGAAATCCGTGATTGCTTGAAAGCAGCTTTAGATCAGCAAAAGTCGTATGCAAATTTGAAAATAAAAGAGATTGAATTTCAGATCGATGATAAAGTATTTCTAAAAGTATCTCCGTGGAAGAAGATTCTGAGATTTGGCCGTAAAGGCAAGTTGAGTCCACGTTTCCTTGGGCCATATGAGATTATCGAAAGAATAGGGTCAGTGGCATATCGGTTAGCTTTACCGACAGAGTTGGAAAGGATCCATAATGTGTTCCATGTGTCGATGTAGCGACGATATCATTTTGATCCTTCGCATGCGATTTCTCTAACAGAGATTGAGATTCGACCGGATATGACGTATGGTAAAGAACCGATCAAAATTTTAGCTCGAGAAGTTAAACAGTTGAGAAATAAGAGCATAGCGCTAGTGAAAGTTTTATGGCAACAATATAGGGTCAAAGAGGCTATGTGGGAACCCGAGGAGGCTATGAGAAAACAGTACCCAAACCTATTTTCTGGTAAGATTTTCGGGGACAAAAATCCCTAAAGGGGGAGAGTTGTAACAACCCGATTTTGGGCCTAGTCAAAACAGTGGTTTCGGGACCATGAACTCGACCTAGTGAAACTTGTTTTTATTACATTTTTATAGTTTATAGTTTTGTGGAATGATTTCGTGAAAATTTCGTTCGAAAATTTTGACGTTTAAGCACTTAATTTAACAAAAAGCACTTTGTAAAAGTTGAGTTCTACATGCTAGAGGTGTCTAATTGTTATGATATTTTAAATTGAAGGTCCTTAGATGGTAAATAGACCATTTTACTTTAAGTTGGACAAAAATAGACATGAGGTAAGAGAATTTTAGTGTTTTAAGAAAAGGGAATTTTGGTCATTTGGTAATTAAATAAATTAAAAACCAAAAATCAAGCCAAAATTTAGTTCATCTTCTTCATATTTGTGCCGAAAATTAGAAGAAAAGCCATATCTAGGGTTTGGCCAATTTCAAGCTCGATTGTAAGTCCATTCTTGTCCCGTTTTTAATGCTATTTACATTTTTGAAGTCGTTATCACTCGATCTATCTATTTCTACCATTAATTCGAGAGATGATTGAGGTCTAGGGTTTGACCCATGCTAGATATTTGTGTATTTTGATGTCTAATGGTAGATTATGCAAGTTTAAAGTTAGATAAAAAACTTTTGCTAGGTAATTTTTGATGAAAATATCAAAAGGACCTATTTGTAAAAAGACTTCAAAATGTGTATAAAAGTGTGATTATATGGAAAATATGAGCTATTATAAGCATGAAAGAGGTTCAGCTAGGCTTGGATCTTGATGAAATTGAAAAGATTTCATTTTACGAGCCCAGGGACTAAAATGTAAATATGACAAAGTTTAGAAGAAAAAATGTAATTTTTCCATAATGTGAGTTTTGGACTAAATTGAGTAATGTGATTAATAAATGAGTTAAATTTGCTATTATAGATCAAGAGAAATGAGGTTCGGACCTAGATCGGGGGAAAAACAAAGTATTTGACGATTAGGTCCATTTCCTATTATTTTTGTACCGAGGTAAGTTCTTACTAAATAATGCATTGTTTTAATTATGTTTTAAATGCTTTATTATTTTATCAATTGTGATCGACTCATGAACGTATTCGATAAAGTTATGACAATTGTGAAATCCCGGTTGAACTTTAGGAATAGATAGGATACAAATGTCATGACATTAGGGTTATTAAGTTTATGTGTAAGACCATATCTGGGATATGGCATCGATATGAGATTTCATGTAAAACCATATCTGGGATATGGCATCGATATGAGATTTCATGTAAGAACATAGTTGGGCTATTGGCATCGATACGAGATCCCATGTAAGACCATATCTGGGATATGGCATTGGTGTAATACTACGTGTGCGAGATATCCGAGTATCCTTTAGTATTCCAAGTGATTCAATGAGAAATGCAACAAGAATGTCAAAGTTGTAAAAGACTATGGTATGTTGTAAATTGATATAGGTATGTACATAAAACTCATGCTTAATAAGCTCGATAGGTGATGAATCCCTCGGTAAGGTTGTGATTGAGTAAGTTTGATTATGAGAATTATAATGACATTTATGTTAATTTACTTCAAGTTAACTGTATGTTAAATGTGAGTTTATAATGCTTATTATTTGCATGGGATCTTACTAAGCTTTAAAGTTTACTCTCCTTTCTTTTCCTTTGTCTTATAGTGTCACCAAGCTAGCTCGGGGATCGAAGACTGTTGGAGATTCACTCACACTATCAACTGATTATTTTGGATACCAATGAATTTGACATTTTGAGTTATGGCATGTATAGGGACTTGGTTATTTTGTTATGTGTCATAGTTGAATTGGCCTAATGTGTTGGCCTATATTGGTTGATAATTCATTTTGTAAATGGTCATTTGGAAGTGGCTAATATTGGTCTAAGTATATATACATATGATGATGTTTTCATGGATGTGGATGTAACACCCTTCACCTGTATCCGACTCCGGAACAAGGTTCGAGGCGTTACCGGACTTAAACATTCACAAACATATAAAAACGGGTCACAAAGTTCTGCCCAAAATTAAAACTTGCAAACCACAATGAATAAAGACCACATCTCATGGCCATGTACAAAAGCTCAATGTAGGCCAATACGTAAACCAAATCATAATAATAATACATGACATGAAATAAACTTCTTATACATGCCACTCATATGAAAACATTTAACATATACTAGCCAATACTCCAAGGGTAATGGCTTGATAGTGTGATGCTGCCTCCGACGATCTCCAACCCCTGAGCTGACCTGACAAACTAAAAATAAATGAAAAGAAGGAAGTAAGCTTTACGCTTAGTAAGCAAGTACATAAATAATGAATAAAGAATTTAGTATGATTACATAATAACTCAAGTGTATCTACTTTTAATTTCACTATTTATTCCACTTTGGTCAAGCTATCTCTCCTGCGTCATGTTCACTAAATAAATCATAACTCGAGTTACGAAACTCGAAATCCAATTCTGTAAATTTTCCTTGAAAATAGACTCGTATATATATTCACTAATTTTTTTCTAGAACTTTTGGTCAAGCCAATTAGTACAGTTTATTAGTTAAAATTTCCCCTGTTACACAACTCGACTGATCTGACCTCTGTTCACTACGAATTTAATTTATCCCAGTATACAATTAAAATAATCATGAAACCTGTTTCATTTAAAACTAGACTCAATAAGGAATTTATGCATATAAACTATATTTCTTAATTTGTTTTGTACAATTTTTAATGATTTTTCAAATTTGGAACAGGGGATCACATAGTCATTCTGAGCAAGTCACACACAATTATAAATATCTCAAAATATAGAATTCCTTTACTTGATCCGTTTCTTTTATATGAAAATAGACTCATCAAGATTTAATTTCACATCTCATTCAGCCTCTATTTAAATTCCTACTATTTTTGGTGAGTTTTCAAAATCACGTCACTGCTACTGTCCCACAACAGTTTTAGAGCTAATTCACTCTTTCACACTTTCTTTGTATTAACCTCATTTTAACATACATGTCACAATTCATTTTCATTACATTTCATACATTACAAGTATAGGTCCATAATTATATTGTCACCATAAAGCCATCCCGTTGAACAATTCGGATCAATTCCCGATACTTGATGGTTTCAAAGACACAGCTCTCCACCATCATATTTCATATAATTCGGCTCTCTTGTACACATGGTGAACACTTAGTACCACCCATGTGACCTAGCCAATTTATCTCGTAGCTCTCTTGTCTACATGGTGTCCTTCACCTAGAACCACGCATGCGACCTAGCTACATATATCCTGTAGCTCTCTTGTCTACATGGGATACTTCCCAGTATCACACATGTGACCTAGCTACATTTATCTCTCTCCCAGTAGCTCTCTTGTCTACATGGGATACTTTACATATCACACATGTGACCTAGCTACTACATAGTATCGTGTAGCTTTCTTGTACACATGATGTGCACTCGGCATCATACATGTGACCTAGCTACACTCCATCTATATTATTCAATTCTTCCGAATGTTCAACCGATTTCTCTCTCTATTACTTATTTCCATTCTTCCAATAATCAATTTATGCTTCAAAATCGGCTAAAATATATATATTAGGCTGAAATATAAAAATGTAAATGAAGTTAATGTATTATTTACATACAAACTTACCTCGGTGCAAAATATAGAAATTTTGCAATTTAGTCCAAAACATTTTCCTTTCCCCGTTCGAGATCGATTCCATGCCTTTCTTGATCTATAATATCACATTTAGCCTAATAATTAATCACACTATTCATGTGGGTCTAAAAATCATATTTTTACAAATTTTCATTTTGACCCCTAAACTTTTGCATATTTGCACTTTTTCCCCAAGACTCAAAAATTAAACTTCATCCTATTTCCTTGTGTTTTATGACATACTGATCATTTTTCCTTCTATGGCAACATCAAATTCTCACTCTAACACGTAGTTATGAACAATAGATATTTTTATCGATTATGTTTGTTTTACTTGTTTTTACGAAAAATCACTTAGCAAAAGTTGTTTAACACAATTTCAAGCTTCATATTCTACCATAAAACATCAAAATAAACACATTTCACCTATGGGTATTTTTCCAAATATGAACCCTAGCTTAAATAATTGCTAGAATAAGCTTAATCGAAAGCACTGGATTCTAAAAACGTAAAGAACATTAAAACGGGGCTTGGAATCACTTACTATTGAGCTTGGAAAGCTTGAAAACCCTAGCATGGCCTCCCCCATGCTAATTTCAGCCTCCATGAAGAAGATGAGCAAAATTGGCTTTTAATTTTGTATTTTAATTCATTTTACCCCTAAATGACCAAAATGCCCTTACTACTAAACTTTCAAAAATTCCTTCCATGTCCTAATTTTGTCCATGAACTTAAAATTGGTCAACTTGCTATTTAAGACCTCCTAATTAATATTTTAAAGCAATTTCATACTAGAAACTTCTAGAATGCAAGTTTTGCAACTTATTCAATTTAGTCCCTAACTTCAAATTAAGCACTTTATGCATTGAATTTCTTCACGAAATTTTCACGAAATCATGAAATCATATCATAAACCTCAAAATAATTATAAAATAATTATAAAACAATTATTTCTATCTCGAATTTGTGGTCACAAAACCACTATTCCGATTAGGCCCTGATTCGGGTTGTCACAGTGGAAATTTTCATGGTTTAAGTTGACAAGTATGTGATGATTGTATGTGGTAAATGGTAGCATGTGAATGATGTGTGGATGTCTTGATTGTGGATGAATTGATTGAATGTAATTGCTTGGAGTGGTGTTATATTTTGTTGTGCAGATATGTGTCTAATAAGGTGACAAAATGGCTTGGCAAATAGCCTTGTTTTTGTCCACACGGGTAGACACAAGGGCATGTGCCTAGGACGTGTGTGACACACAGCTTGCCCCATAGGCATGTGTTCCGTCCGTGTGTCCCCTACACCTTAATTGTTACAAAACAGAATGCTCAGAATTGAGCACACGGACAGAGACAGGGGCGTGTGTCTTAGCCGTATGGATGACACGGCCTCAGGCACGGGCGTGTGATGTCTGTACCTATTTTATGAAAAATTATGAAAATTAAATCGACCACATGGCCTAGCACATAGGCGTGTGGCTTGGCCGTGTGACTTCAATTTGTTCTTGGGTGACAAAGAGAGAGTTACACGGGTTAGGGACACGGGTGTGTGATCACACGGCCTGCCCATACGGGCGTGTGACTCTTAAAACATGAAAAATTTTCTAAGTGTTGTGAAATTTTCTAAAGTTCTCAGTTTAGTCCCGAACCACTTCCAATGCATGTTTTGGACCTCATAGGTTCGTTTTACGGACAATATAAATGTATATGAAAAGTTTTATATTTGGATGAAAATTTACGTATCGGTTTTGTATGTTTGCTTGTGTTTAAGTCCAGTAATGCCTCGCACCCTGTTTCAGTGTCGAATACGGGTAAAGGGCGTTACACTACAAGCCTGTGTGGTGGTCTACACGCCCATGTGCAAGCTGCACATGCCTGAGGAGACATACGCTCGTGTGACCGAGTTACATGATCGTGTGAGTAGCCCATGTAACTCACTATCCAAAAGTTCCAAAATAAAGCGCAGAGTAGACATGGCTGTGTTGAAAACTCACACACCCATGTGGCTAAGGGGCATGGCCGTGTGTCCAAGGCAAACACCCATGTGAAAATAAAAAAAAATCCCAAACAGTAGCTACATGGCCATGTGGCCAGGCCATGCAACACCAAAAATCGTCAGAAACCCTAATTTCCCACGTGCACATGGCCGTGTGGACTGCTTGTTTGCAGCACATGCTCGTGTGGCCATCCGTGTGGTCACAAAACTACACCGAAATAGGCTGAAAATCATGTTTTATCATCAAAATGGTTCCTAACCTTTGATAGTTCAAAAAATACCAAAATTTCATGTAATTCAACAATAGTTCCAAAGCCTAAATTAAGTAGTTTCAGAAACACACCTGATTTTGTGATCTAAAGTACCCGAAAGATTGAACGTCACCACCTATCTAACTGAAATCTCAATTCCACACACATACTAGTCTCAGAATTCAACTAATTAATAAGAAAATACTAATAAAATAAATCAATCAATAAAGCCCAAAAGACTACACTTACCCGATACTTTTGTCCACGAAAGTGTAACCAAAACAACAAACAAGAAACATAACTCGAGTAGTGAAAATAGAAGTAAGCTTTGAAATTGGAGAAAGGAAACAGGAACGTAAAGTAAAAAGAAAATAGAAGACATGGGATGAAAAATAAAACGAGCAACTTTTAGGGGATTTTCTATTTTCAAAAAAATAAAAATAAAATAAGACTAAAATATAGTTAAAAGAATAAATAAATTTGATGTAAAAATAATATTTATATAAATTAAAACAAAATTTCTCTTATTCACACATCAGGATTTGATCTCAAGACCAAGAGTAACTTGAACATCTAACCACTGAAACACATGCTCATCTTGTTCTAAAATTGCTCAGAAAAATGTAAAAACCTACTCGAAGTCTCTGACTTACATGCAAAACCTCAACCCTTCTAACCCCTAATTTCAAGATGTTACATCGTTTCTACAAACCAAATATTTTTATTAAATATTTACGGACTTGATATATATTTGTATTAAATTTTGGTATGAAAATTTTGTTGATTAGATAGTTAATTAAGGTATAAGGACTAAATCGTAAGAATCATAAAATTTTATCACTATTGATTTTTTATTTGATAAAAGGGTTAAATATTATTAGATTGAGGTTCGATCATCTTTATTATGAGTGGTCGGTTTGATGGATGTAGTTAAAAGAAATAAATTTTAAAATTTAAAATTTATATAATTATATTAAATAAAAGAATAAAACATAATCTTCCATTTGCTATTTCTCCACCGTGTAGAATGAGCGAAATATTGAGAAGCCATTGATAATCTACGCAATTGACAAGCTTCAAGAAATCTTCGGCCCTCTTGTTTGGTAAGCAAACTAATCTCTTTTTTGTAATTTTTATATTTTTGAGATCATTGCAACTAGGTCTAACTAATTTGTATCTCCAATTTCAAAGCTGCTAAAGATTTTAAAATTTGTCATTGATGAATCTTAATAGAAAATGGTAAATTTGGAAGCTATGAAATGTTTAAGGATTATTTTATAAAGTGATTTTTGTTAATTTTGAACATAATGACTAAGTTGTTAATATATTGAAATTGATATGTAATTTTCGTGATTTTTTATAATGTGTGGTTGTAATTGAATGTATTTGAAATTGGTTTAAAGTTTGAAGTCCAAAATTTGAAGTTATGATAAGTTTGATTTTAGGGACTAAATTGAATAAAATATAAAACTTTAGGGAAATTATGTAAAATGAAATTAAAATATTAAAATCATAAATTTGAGTATTATTATGAGATTGGTATTGATATTTTGAATCTTAACTATTATATAGATCAAGTGGTTGACTTAGGCGAAAATTGGAAAACTGTTGAATAGTCCATGTTAGCTAAACTACTACGGTTTTTCCAAGTAAGTTCATATAGTATAAATAAGTTTAATATGTTATTGAATTATACCTGGATGTATATTAATGTTCTATTAATAGTTTGAATTGTATATGAATTGTTACATAAATTGAGGATTTAATTTAATTAAAATGGATTGATACGAAATGAAAATGTTAAGGTTAAATTTCGATGAACTTAGTAAAAGTCCCGTACACAAGGGTACAGGTTGATTTCCAATGGTACCGAGCTCCAGCATTTGTTGCAGACTCGAAGATACATGTGATATAGATTTAGCCTGGACTAGTAATTTGTTGTTGCTTTAAAGGTTTAGCCTGGACTGTTAACCTTACAAGTATGTATAGTCCATTCGGTACATGACACCCAGTGTCTAGCAGATAATCTGCAAAAGAAGTTTGTGCCCAACGCTAGTCGGATAAACCGAAAAATGTGTGCCCAGCACTAGTCAGATAACTGACGAAAGTTGCGCCCAACGCTAGTCGGATATACCGATAAATAATCAGTAAACCCAGCTCCAGTTGGATAAACCAACGACAATATCAATTACCCATTTGCAAGTCCATAAAATCACATTTCATAATCTCAATATCACATTCACTTCAATTATCTATTAATCATTCATTAATTTATTCCATAATGCCACATTCTATCTATTTATGATTTTGTCAATATACATTCAATAGAGCTTAACCAAACACAAATAACAACATACTTAAATAATAATTAACAATTAACTAATTAAATTAAATAAATAGAGTTCAAGTTCAAAAACTACGAACTTACCTAGCATGTAAACACAAGATTTTAGTTTCCAAAGAAACTTAAAGAAATCATTATCTCCCATTACTAACATACTTCAATAGCCCCCTCATTTCCAATCGCCCTTTCAACTTTGGATGCAAATTCTTAGCATTAAAGAAAATATTTAATTACTTCACATGGATGTTGATAATTTACATGTACTGGACTATTCCGAACACTTAATTTAGTCATTGAGGTAACTTGTATAAGTGTTATATTTTAATATGTATAATTATAAATTAGGAGTCACTTAAATAAATGCTAAAATTCTAACATGTTGAGCTGCTCAGACAGTATAATCAAAATCTAATAACACTCAAGTAAGTGCAGAAATTTAAATATATAAATAGGCTTTTTCGGACAGACATAAATTAGGCACAACACTAAATTTGTTAAGCTGGTGTCACATTTAATATATTTAAACTCGGACAGCATTAAATCTAGAGAATCATTATTGTAAAACATATTTAATCTGTCCAAAAATCGGACAACATATTGCAGTCATTATTCAAGTCAAACCACATTCAATTCATTCAAATTTGGACAACATGAATGCATTAGGAATTTATATTAGTTCATGAAACATAAAAGAAAGTCTCAAAGACTTACATAAAACCAAGGACGATTATTCCGTAATTTTCACTTTTCCTCAATTTACAATTGAGCTACTCATTTCATGATCATAATATAATAAATTAATTTATTAACTAATCCAAACACCATATTAAGTTCAAATTCAAACCATTCTACCACTAATTACATTTTACTTATTTGCACTTAACATTTACTCTCAATACAATTAAATCCTCAATTCTAAATCATATTATTAAATCAAAATCAAGAAAATCCCATTTCAACCAAATTTTTCCACAAGGCTCAAAACAAGTCATACTTTCAATTAATTCACAATTTAATCCTTTAATTCATCATACTTATAATTTAATCCCTAACCTTAATATCTAACATGATAACACCAAAAACTCAAATATCCTACTATGGCAACTTTCACAAACTTCACTAAATTAAAAAATTTCAACATGGATAATTTAATTTTAGATGTTAAGGTTCCAAAAATACTAAATTTATGCTAAAAGTATCAGGAAATACCAACCAATTGAGCTTCTAAAAAGAAGAAAAGGCCGAAAGTC
Organism: Gossypium anomalum; assembly: GCA_025698475.1. Taxonomy (NCBI): domain Eukaryota; kingdom Viridiplantae; phylum Streptophyta; class Magnoliopsida; order Malvales; family Malvaceae; genus Gossypium; species Gossypium anomalum. Next base: position 73,125,748 of record CM046965.1, on the reverse strand, counting down.
TTCCTCTTTTCTTTCCCCAATTCGGCATCCAATTCCAGAGAAAGCCAAAATGTTTCTCCTTTTTCTCTTTCCCACTAAGCTATTTGTTTCTTTTCTTCTTTTTTTTTCCCACTAACTTTCTTTCTTTTATTATATTTTATAAATAAAATAATAAATATTATATAACTACCATACTATTCATGATGATGCTCATACATGTCCACCATCATTATTTATCAAATTGGTCTATTTATTTAATGAGTCCTTTACCCTATTTCACTATGCAATTTAATGTAAATTTAATTTTTCTGTCACATACTCGATTTGGTCCCCGTATTTTAAATTTTAATATCAAAAATTTAATTTATAAGTCTATCATTCAATTCACTTCTAAAGCAACTCTAAATATTTAACCATGAAATAAAAATAAATAAATAAATAAAACTATAAGCTCAATTCACGAAAATAGAGTCCCGGAAGTATGTCTTTCGACACCCTTGACTTTCGGGTCGTTACAGTAATGTCCTCGCAAATATTAATAAATAATATTCACTAATCCTATCATATAAAACAGTATTTTGAAACCATCGTTTCTGACTTCATTGACTTTCAGGTCGATACAATTACCATGTAGCCCATTAGGGTTTCCAGACCCTAAGTATTTAGTCTAATTTTTCCTAACTAAACATGAATTTTCTTTCCTTTTCAACTCCAATTAGAATATTTCTCCATTTTCCCTGTTTCTTCTCATCTTCTCTTTTCTTTCATCTCTTTTACATCTTTTTAGTGTCGAATATTTTTCTTTCCCAGATTAAAACTGTAATACATTTAACCCGTATCCGTCGCCGGAGTAGGCTTACAAGGTATTACGGATCAATACACAACGTATAGCATACATTTATCAACCATAAAGCATTCATTCTCATAAATCATTCAACACATTCATATTGTCTTTTATAAGTGCCTACGAGGCCTTAAACATGCTTTAGAAGTGGCTCGGGACTAAATTGATATCATACGAGAAATTTGGAAACTTAAAAAAAAATTCAAACATACAGGGGTCACATGCCTGTGTGACAGGCCGTGTGCCTCACACGGCTCTAGACACGCATGTGTCTCAGTCCGTGTGAAAATAGAGCATACATATTGACTTGGGTCACACGGCCAACCACACGCCCGTGTGCCCAGCCCGTGTGCCCTTTGAAGTGGCCACACACGCCCATGTGCCAGGCTGTATACTAGGCCGTGCCAAAACTATAGGGTATACTGACTTATGCAACACGGCCAAGTCACACGCCTGTGTGCTAGGCTGTGTGCCAATTAGGGGGTATACTGACTTGTACCACACGACCAGTCACACACTCGAGTGTAAACCGTGTGGAGCATACTGACTTCATTTTAATAACAACACCAGGGGACACACGGCCGTGTAACATGACGGTGTGTCACACACAGCTGAGACACACGCCCATGTCTTTGCCCGTGTGGACAAAAATAGGCCATTTGCAAGGATAAGTTGCCACCCTTATTCATGCACTCTGATAAACCGTAATTTATACATATTTATACCCCATGCTTAACGCATTTTATGAATGAATTTTCCTTAGAATTAGTAAATTTGATGCTTCTAATGCCTTAATTTCATGTTCTACACTTACGTAAGCATAGGAGAGCAAAAGGAACGAGAAACGGGCCAAAAATGGAGAAAATGGGCCAAAGTACGAGATCAACACGGCCTGGAACTCCTCACACGGGCAACTCACACGGCCTTGTCAATTTGGCAGAATTGAAGCACTACTCACATAGGTAGAACACACGCCTGTGCCAATTTAATAGGCTCGAACGCGGCTTAAAGTAATCGCACACGGGCGTGTCCCTGCCGAGCCTAAGTTGAGCCCAATTCAGAAAAGGCCACTTTGGAGGGTTCTTAGGCATTCCAAAGCCTATAAATACACCCCAAAAGAGGAAGAGAAGGGGGACGGAGAATAGGGAGTAAGAAATCACTCCGAGGAAACCGATTGATCCATCTCAGAAGCCGGATTCACCATCAAGACTGAAGATCTCTCCTCAATTTCCCCTTCAGGAGTTTTGGGTTTTCTTTATGTTTTGTATTCTTTATTATTCTGAGATGTTTTCTTGTTTAGTTATGAACTAAACCCCCAAATACCTAACGGGGATGAAACCTAAGACGAATCTTGTTATTATTTTCTGAATCATATGATAAATATTTAACTTGTTCTTAATTGTGTGTTCTTAATTCTTGTTTTGGTATTTCAGGATATCACTTCAAGTTACTACTCTTAGTTGGAGGAGGATTAGACCCTGACTAAGAGTAACTTTCTCATAATTAAGCGGAGTTGATTACGCACCTAGAGATAGGGTGACAAGATTTTGCCGGATTAGGGTGAAACCTAATAAGGGAATCCATAGATTGAGTTAATACAACCCTAGGGTATTAATTATAGAAAAGTCTCGGTTATTCAACCTAGGGATTAGATGTTATTAGTCTTAAATAGGAATACTAACATAACGTAGGGATTTCTACGGAACAAGTTAAATGAATAAATCGTCCGGTTCGGAGCCAGAATAACAAGTAAAAGTTTAGGTGGATTTTTCCTTAGGTATTGTCCGTAATCAATCGTTTTCCCAAAAGTAATTTCTCAATCCTATTTTTCTACAATTTCTTAGTTTAATTAGTTAGATAAAACAAACCCCTTTAATTCTTAGGTTAGATAATAAAAAGACAATTATTACTAGTACTCTTAGTCCTTTGGGTTCGACAATTCGGTCTTGCTAAAGCTATACTACTGTTCGATAGGTACACTTGCCTGTGTCGTGATAATAGTTAGTTTCAAGAGCAAGTCATTATAAATTTATAAAGCTTATCACACAAAATCACGATCAAGTTTTTGGCACCGTTGCCGGGGACTAAAATATAAGGAACACTCAATTTTTATTACTTTAGCCATTTATTTTCTTGCAATTTAATTTAATTTTTACTTTTATTTACTAATTTTATTTTTCTTCTGCAGGTTCTTATAGTTTATGACTAGAAGAAACCCGTCGAGACCACAGCTCTTTGATGAAGAAATTGATCACACAGCTCGTAGAAATCGACGAGAAATAAGGTGAAGCCTAAGATACACAGAAGAAGAGCAAGGGGACGATATCTCAACTACAACTGAGGAGATGGCTGAAAATTAAAACAATCAGCTACCTCCTGCGATACCCGCTGAATTAGCAAATCAGAATTCTGTTCACGGGTAGTCCACACGGGTATGTGGGCCCATAATTCTGGAAATTTCCCTAGGGTCACATTGGTCATTCCAATCGATTGTGGGCCTACCGTAAGGTCAGCAAAGGCTAATATAACCTAATTTGTATGCTATGAGATTCTGATAGACTGATCTGAGTAGGATACTAATGTATGCCTGTTTATATTAATATATGTGTATCTGTTATTTATATAAAGCATATTAAGCATGTGTTGCCTGATAAGTCTATATCTGATTTCTGCATCTGTTATGGGCGATTTTATACATATGTGGAGGAAGTGTTCTATATGGCGATAATCGCCTATTCTCTAGTAGCTTGGCTACACTATATCTGATACGTGTCGTAATGACACAATGTGGTGTGTAGAGATGGGTGGGTGTTTTAAACCCCACATACGGTGTGATGGGATGGTTGGAGCTAGTGTGTAGAGGATAAGGGTAGGACTTTGCATATCTGATATTTGATCTATACATCTATATCTGTAACTGTGTCTGGGATGGGCATAAGCACGATTCTATTTCTGATTGTCTGAAATGTTTTTGTATGTTTACTTGCTTAATTCTGATGGGTTAAACACTGAGTTTACGTAAACTCACATCTGCTTGTTTGTATTGTCAGGTAATCCACAGTCTTAGGTGAATCGGTGCAGCAGGGACTCAGCGGTGACCACTCTTCCGTTAAACTGTTAGAACTATTAATTAATGGTCTATTTAATAATTTGGGATTTAATTCAGAGGCTTGTAATTTTAGGGCTTTTGGACTGTTTTGGGTTTTTTAATTGATTTAGTTTGATGTGCTCGTTATGTTGCATGCTTGATAAAGTATTTTACAAAAATGGATTTCACGCCTAAAAAGAAGTTTTCTAAAAATACGATACGGATTTCTAAAATGTTCTGGTTTTGTTTAACTTCCGCTGTAATAAGTGTTTTGGCAAATGAACTGTTAAAGTAATGTTTTTTACAATAAACATGAAATAAATGTAAGTTTTATTAGTGATTAGGTTATGGAATCAACTTGTTTTCAAAACCCATTCTTTTTGACATCTTTGGATTCGATCATAACGTCTAGGCCGGGTTTGGGATGTTACAAGGATAAAGCTCTTGGGTCTTCAAACATCTTGTTGGGGCAACCTTTCCTTAGTACTACAAATACTAAGATTGACGTCGGTAACGGAACTCTCACGATAGAGTTAGACGGAAAGATCATGAAGTTTAATGTTTATGATGCTATTAGTCACCCAAGTGAAATCTTGAACGTAAACCGTGTCGACATAATTGACTCATTAGTAGAAGAAATTTTTTAGTCGACTTATGGTGATAAATCTAAAATGATGTTTGATGATTTTGAATCTGTTAATGAATTACTGGCTCCTATGGATACTAAACTTCTACATTTTATTATAGGCGCCAGATCTGAAATTCAAACCACTTCCTGAGCTTCTCAAATGTGTATTTTTGGAGAATAATGAGATCATTGCCAACTTAAAAGGGATTAACCCCTTAACAGGCACACATAAAATTTTCTTGGAGGAAAATACGAAACCAAAGAAAAAGGCACAAGGATGATTGAACCCAAATATGATGGATGTGGTAAAAAAAAAAGGAGAATTTTCAAGCCCATACGAATGAAAAAATTCAGTTGGAACAACCCCAATACTAGTTGAGGCATCAAGCTAACAACGTTAAACAAGCACTTGTTGGGAGGCAACCCAATTTTTATTTTTTTTCTTTTTCTTTTTCTTTTATTATTTATTACTTTATTACTTTATTTTATTTTGTTTGGATATTAATAAATTTCTCTTCTTCTGTTGAGGTAAACCGACAAGAAAAAAAAATTCAGGGATTGGTATGCTTTCACAAGCATATCTTATTCTATTCCTATTCCAAGTAAGAATAGCGCATCTCTGCTTTATACTTACCCAAAACCTGCATCCAAACACCCACCCTACAGCCAAACACCCTTTCTTCTACACCTTCAAACCCTAAAATTTTCCCCATTTTCACCAAATAACCCTTCAGCCGACGTTCCCCTTCTCCCTCACCCCCACCACTGATTTTTCCCACCATTATGGTTAGGACTAGAAGTCGTGTCATCGCCGAACCCTCCGTTGCCTTCAACAACTGCCGGCGTCGATTCTTGGCTCCCCAACACATCAACTTAGCCGACAAACGCCTTCCCCTCCTTCCTTTCCTCCACGCGACTTTGAACCTTCTCCTCCTTGCAGCTATGCATAAATGACAATGACTACATGGGGAGTTTTTCCAAAACATTTTTGTTTCACATATTTTCTTTCCTTTTTCTTTCACATCAAGAGCTATGTGTTTTAAGTAAGGGGAGGCATTCCTCATTATTATTGTAACTTTATCTGCTACTTTTACTGTTGTGTTACTGTTGCTGCTGCCTTATGCTCGTTTCTACCCATATTTATTGTTTTAGAATATTTTTCCTTTTGTCATGCCCAAGATTTTAACCAGGAATTGCTCATTGTTTGACCTGCGAGCATGATTCATGTCTACTGAGTTACTTATGATTTTGCTAGTTTGGTTTTCATCTCTATAGTTTTACTTTTATTAGGCTAAAATAATTATGATTAATAAACTTAACCCTATCTTACTTGTAGTAAAATTGATTAAGACTAAATGCAAAGAGGACACTTAATATAAGTGCATGCTAAAATTATGTTCATGACTGTTAGGTGGTTACTGAAACTTATTTTGGACACTTGATTGTTTTTCTAGTCCTCCTAATTAAAATTCTGTTTTATTATAATAAATTTTTATGTCTCCATGGTTATGAGTGCAGCTTAAAAACGTGACTGACTGAGTAACCGGGGTAGGGTGCCTGGGTTGTCATCCCATTTTGCATCAAAAGGTTGCGTGACATGTTAGGTAAAACTCCACTAACAGAATTAAATAATTTTTTTACGAATGTATTGGGTTGAGTAACCGGGGTGGGGTGCTTGGCTGTCATCTCTCTTCGCGTCAAAAGGTTCGATATGTTCTTAAGAAAACTATAATAAATTAAGAGTATGTTGAGTTGAGTAACCGAGGTGGGGGTGCTTGGCTGTCATCTCTCTTTGCGTCAAAAGGTTCAATATATTCTTAAGTAAAACAAAAAAAAATGAAAAGAAAAAAGAAAAAAAGGAGATGTATTAATAAAATTTCATTAGGGGACTAAAGGTGCAAACAAATAGGGTGTCTTGATAAGTTTAGTAAATTACCTGATTTTCATGAAATAATCCAAGTTGATTTTGATTTTTGTGTGTATTAACTAGAATACTTTTTCAGTTTTACTTAAAGAAAGCTAAGGGTTCTGTTTATTTTTCATATACATTATGCCTACTTATAAAACTTTGGAGTGATATTTCTTTCAAAATTCTAAATTTCACAGTAGATAGGAATCATACTTGAGGGCAAGCATGGGCTAACTTGAGGGCAAGCATGGGCTAAGTATACTCTAGAATGACATATTTTTATGTATATATATTACACATTTATTTTGAGTATGATCCTACTAATTTGAGCTATTTATGGTTTTTTATCTTGTAAGGACTAAATTGAAGGCAAAAGGAAATTTGGGGGCAAAAAGCGTGAATTTAAAGATAAAATGGGCCAGCATGCGAAGTAGGAAAGAAGTGGTGTCAAAAATGCAAAGTGTGGAAGACTTGGGGGCAAAAGTGCAAAGAAGAGATTTTATAAACACAAGACTCTTTTTTGTAAACTCTCCCTCCCAAAAAGTTTAGCCTTTGTTTTTTTCTTAATTCAATAAAATTCCATTTTTATTAAGTTTATTTATTTTCTTCCCAAAAAGCATGAGCCACTAAATTTATCTAGCCAAAAGTTGTCGAAATTCCCTAAAAAGAGTTCATGAGGCTTAGAATCCGCGCTTAACCTTCTCAACGAGTATTCATCGTTTTTTCGTATTACGAGGCTGACGCTTTCATCCATGCCCCTTCAAAGGTGATCTTTTCAACTTGTAACAGCCCAAAACCCGAATTTGTTGCCAAAATAGGGTTGCGAAGCGTTACCAAATTTTTAAGAACATTTATGGATAATACATAACAGTTACTATTCATTTCCCAATATTATTCAAAACGTCCCTTAAATGGACCTTCGAGGCCCAATATGAGCTTTAAAATCAAATCAAGATTTAATCAGGAAATCTAAATATTTTTCGCGGAATTTTAAAAAAAATTCAAGTTACAGAGTTCACACACCCGTGTGGTCTAAGGGACACGCCCGTGTGACCCTAGGACACACCTGTGTTGTAGGCCGTGTTCAAAACTAGGTAGCTCTCTGACTTGTGTCACATGAATAACCACATACCCGCGTGCTAGGCTGTGTGGTTAATTTAATTTTTCAAAATTAGGTGTAGATTTCACACGGCCAAGACACACATCTGTGTTTGGTAGTGTCAGCATCTTACAGTGACACACACCGAGACACACCCGTGTCTCTCTCTGCCCGTGTGTTCAATTCTGAGCATTCTGTTTTCTCGAAATTAAGATGCAGGGGACACATGGCCTAACCAACGCCCATGTACTAGGCCGTGTGTCACATATAGTCAAGACACACGCCCGTGTGTCTACCCGTGTGGACAAAACAAAGTCATTTCTAGCTTTATTTGTCACCCAAAATCATACCAATAAGCTGCACTAAATCTTACATCCAAATACCAACCATTTCGAGCATTGGATTCAAGTAAATTTTAACATCTAAATATGGTAAAACATAACATACACATATGTTTACAATCTTACCTTGGTTTAACCTAGGCATTAACATCATTTGACCACATACATGATAAACCGTAATTTATACATATTTTTATCCCATGCTTAACACAATTATGAATGATTTCTCCCTAGATTTGGTGAATTTCATGCTCCTAATCCTTTAATTTCATATTTTATACTTAGGTGAGCATAGGAGAGCAAAAAGAACAAGAAATGGGCCAAAAACGGAGAAAATGGGCCAACGTGGGAAAATAACACGACCTGAACTTCCTCACACGGGCATCACACACGCCCGTGCCATTCTAGCAGGCTTGAACATGGCCTAAGAACAACCTCAACACGGGTGTGTTGATCTCTCAGCCTTGACTACGGCCTGAAGTAATCGTACACGGACGTGTCCCTGCCGAGCCCTAGTTAAGTTCTATTCGGAAAAGGGCGGTTTTAAGGGCTTTCATGCATTCAAAAGCCTATTTAAACACCCTAGAGGAGGATTAAAAGAGGAGACATAGGGTAGGAAGCAAGGAATTACTCGAAGAAAGCCGATTGATCCATCTTAGAAGCCGGATTCATTATCAAAACTGAAGATCTCCTCTCAATTTCCCTTCAGGAGTTTTGGGTTTTCTTTATGTTTTGTATTCATTATTCTTCTGAAATGTTTTCCTTTTTAGTTATGAACTAAATCCCCTAAATACCTAAGGGGAATGAAACCTAAGATGGATCTTGTTATTATTATCTGAATTATATGATAAATATTTAACTTGTTCTTAATTATGTATTCTTAATTCTTGCTTCGGTATTTCAGGATATTGATTCAAGTTAATGTGCTTATTCGGAGGATGAATAGTCCCTGTCTAAGAGTAAATTTGTCATAATTAAGCGGAGTTGATTGCGTGCCTAGAGATAGGGTGACAAGATTTTGTCGAATTAGGGTGAAACCTAATAAGGGGATCCATAGATCGAGTTAATGCAATCCTAGAGTGTTAATTAGAAAGAGATTTCAATTATTCAATCTAGGGTTAGACGTTATTAGTCTTGACTAGGGATAATAAAATTACTTAGGGATTTCTACGGAACAAGTTGAATAAATAAATCGTCCGGTTCAGAGTCAAATAACAAGTGAAGTCTAGGTGGATTTATCGTCGGGTATTATCTTAATCAATCGAATTTTCTAAAAAGTATTTTCCCCAATTTCCTTTCTGTGATTTCTTAGTTTAGTTAATTAGTTTAGATAAACAAACCCTTTTATTTTTAGGCTAGATAATAAAAAGACAGTTAATACTAGTACTTTTAGCTCCTTTGGGTTCGACAATTCGGTCTTGCTAAAGCTATACTACTGTTCGATAGGTACACTTGCCTTCATCGTGATAATAGTTAGTTTCAAGAACGATTAATTATAAATTTATAAAACTTATCACGAAAAATCACGATCAAGTTCTTGGCGCCGTTGCCGGGGAAGTAAAATATTAGGAACACTCGATTTTTACTCCTTTAGCCATTTACTTTTACTGCAATTTAAATTTTTGTTTAATTTTCGTTACTAAATTTTCTTTTTCTTTCTTCTGGCAGGTTCTTATAGTTTATGACTAGAGGAAACCCGTAAGGACTATTACTTTTTGACGAAGAAATTGATCGCATAGCTCACAGAAACCAAAGAGAAAAAAGGCGAAGCCTAAGATACACAGAGGAAGAGCAAAAGGATGATATCTCAACTACAACCGAGGAGATGGCTGAAAATCAAGAAAACCTGCTACCTCTTGCAATTGCTGCTGATCAAGGAAATCAGAATCAAGCTCCACGTACTACGTATGATTATGCTAAGCCAAATTTAATAGGAACTGATTCAAGTATTGCTAGGCCTGCTATTGCTGCAAATAATTTTGAACTAAAACCTAACACGATTCAAATGATACAGCAATTTTTTTCAGTTTGATGGTTTGCAGGATGAGGATCCCAACACTCACTTGGCAAATTTTCTGGAATTCAGCGACACTTTTAAAATTAATGGCATTTCTGATGATGCCATTCACCTTCGATTATTCCCTTTTTCATTGAGAAATAAAGCTAAACAGTGGTTAAACTCATTACCATGAGGGTCAATCACTACTTGGGAACAAATGACTAAAAAATTTTTATTAAAGTATTTTCCGCCAGCTAAAACAGCTAAATTACGTAATGATATCTCTTCTTTTGTGTAGATGGATTTACAAGGACCTACTGCGAAGGTACCCTCACCATGGGTTACCTCTATGGCTGCAAGTTCAAAGATTTTACAATGGTGTGAACCCCTCGACAAGACAGATGATTGATGCAGCAGCTGGTGGCACCATCAATAACAAAACACCTGAAGCAGCTTACAAATTTATCGAAGAGATATCACTGAATAAATATCAGCGGCAAGTCATGAGGACTAAGCCAACCAAAACAGCAAGCGTTTATAATGTCGATACGGTTAATATGTTATCAAATCAGGCGAAACTTCTAAATAAAAAAATTGATGGTTTACTTGGGTCTACGCAGGTACATCCAGTGATGAGGTGTGCTTCAAGTGAAGGAGGCATACATACAAAATATCAACCCTTCAATCCTACAACCGAAGAGGAACAAGTCTACTATATGGGTAACAATTACTCTAGACCTTAAAAGAACCCATACAGTAATACGTACAATGCAGGTTGGAGGAACCACCCAAATTTCTCATGGGTTGGTCAAGGAAATCAAAGGCCACAAAATCCTCTGGGTTTTTAACAACCACCTTATCAACAGGAAAAGAAACTGAACCTTGAGGAGCTGCTATCCAAATTCATCGCGGTGTCAGAAGCTCATTTCCAGAATACCGAGACAACACTTAAAAATCAACAAGCGTCGATCCAAGGGCAAGAAACTCAGATAGGTCAGCTGTCCAAACTAATTTTCGAACAACCACAAGGTAGCTTGCCAAGTAATACTAAACCTAACCCAAGGGAACAGCTCAATGCAATCAACGTTAGAAATGAGGAAGGGTCAGTTGCATCTGAACCAGAACCAAAGCATGAAACTGTGGCAAGCGAAGGTAAAGGTGAGATAGGTCACAATGAGGAAAAACCTGTAAGTGTAGAATATTAACCTCGTGTGCCATACCCTAATACGACAAGGAAAGACCGCTCAGATGAACAATTTGGTAAATTCCTTAAACTTTTTAAAGAAATTACATATCAACTTACCGTTTATTGAAGCTCTCTCGCAGATGCCGAACGCAATGAAGTTTTTAAAGGAGCTCTTAGAAAATAAGTGGAAGTTGGACGAGGCATTGCATGTGGAGCTAAAAACAGTTTGCTCAGCTATTCCACAGAATAAGCTACCCAACAAATTAAAAGATCCAGGGAGTTTTACAATTCCTTGCTTAATTGGTAACTTAGATGTTAATAATGCATTGGCTGATTTAGGGGCTAGCATCAACGTCATGCCTTATAAAATGTTTAAGCAACTAGGTCTTGGGAAACCGAAACAAACTAGGATGAGCATTCAATTAGCAGATAAAACTATCAGATTTCCTAGGGGTATTATTGAAGATGTACTTGTTAAAATTGACAAATTTATATTCCCAGTTGATTTCGTTATTCTAGACATAGAGGAAGATAGTAACACTCCTTTGATTTTAGGAAGACCCTTTTTAGCAACTGCTAGAACAATTATTGACGTTGGCACAGGTGAACTCACACTTTATGTGGGAGATGAAAAAATCACACTTCAAGCTCGCAATTCGAGTAACACATCAAAAGTTGAAGGTGGTTGAATAAATCATTCTACTAAAACTGACCATATGTTGCAACCTACTTTGCAGGAAATGAGTTCAAAGGATATACATGAGCCATGTTCAAGCAACAATAAAGGACCTATTCATGAAGAACGAAGGCTACAAATCGAGGAGCTAGATGAATGGCGGACACATAAATCGAGAACACACAATAAACCAAAACTACGCCAGGACAAGCTCAATATCTCACCAAATCAACTTAAGGTTGGAGATAAAGTATTATTAGATGCTGCAGATCCTTGCATTACCACTGCCAAACCAAATGAAGAAATTCCTCTCACGGTACTTAGCATTTTCCCATTCGGTACAGTCAAGGTAATCCATCCCACATTCGGTAATTTTAAGGTAAACAATACCCGTCTAAAACTTTATTTTGGTGAAATTGATAATACGAATGAGGAGTGTAAACTCCTCGAACCACCACGATCATTCAATGGAGAGGTAAGTCGAGCTTAGGCTATAAATAAGCGCTTCTTGGGAGGCAACCCGAACACTAACGGTATTAACTTCTTTAAATTTTAGTATTTAACACCTAACCTACTAACTAAGCTCTTGAATACAGGTTTTCCACACCCACGCGGCTAGGCCCATGGGCGTTCTGTAGACTGTATGAAAACAGGGCAAAGATTTTTCTCCAACACGGGCTGCGATAAATCGCAACGGCCGTGCGACATGGCCGTGGGCAATCCTGCCAAAATAACACGGGCGTGCGACACGCCCGTGTCTTGAAACCATGGTCGATCCTGCTAAAACAGCACAGGCGTGCGACACGCCCGTGTCTAGCACCCGTGGTTGAACCTATCAAATTAACACGGGCGTGGGCATACATATATTAGCGTGGGAGAAGCGAACGAAGTAGAACACGGCCCTGCAACACGGTCGTGTGCATCAACACGCCTAAGGAACACGGGCGTGGGCTGTATGTCAAAGGCGCCGAAATTCGAAAAAACGCGAAACACAGGGGCTAAAATTAGGGCACAAGGGTGTGTCCCCTGGTCATGTGCCCTAAAATCTATAAAATCCCCTCACTATTCATCATCTTATTCATCCAAAATCCCTAACCCTAGCCGCTGCAACTCCACACGCCCTCTCTGCCACGCTCGTGCGCCGCTTTCATCTCCATCTTTGACGCCCAAACTCCTCTTTTTGGCGTTTGTTTAGTCTTTTCTCTTCTATTTTACTTATTTCTAATGTTATTTATCATAATAATATTCATTTATCTCACACTATTTCCATTTTGCTATCATTCAAATTTTATTTTTAAAGTAGTTATCATCTATTTCATGTTGAATTTTTTTTTGTACTTATTTCATAATTTCTCAAGCTCCATTTACCTGTTCTAAGTTAATATTCATAGTTCTCACGTGCTTGTTATTCTTTGCCATTATAATCCATGCATTTTGATACATTCATGCTTTTTACGTCTCCATAGAGTTCTTTGCCATTTTTATATTCATACTATTACCATGCTAATGCCACGAAATTATGCCATAAAATTGATTGTTTTGATTAGGTTTGTTAGTGTTAGTAGTTGTGGCTGATATTATTAGTTTTAATTCATTACTTTTTCCTTTTTGAATTTATTTACATTTTACCTTGTCCATACATCAAGATGGAATAATGGTTTTGCTTGCAGGTACACCATGTCATCTTCACGTAGGAAGAAGACCGTTGTCCCCGCTTCGAAGAAAAGGAAGGGAGCGTCATCTTCCTCGGGCCCTACCGCTGAAATTCGCCATCCCTTCCTACAGTTTCCCATTGGACCCCAAGAAGAACTTTTCTAGATACTTCGGGCCCGACCTTCAGTTGCAGGCCACTGTATCAACTGGGCCGTGGTAGAACAAGTCCAACTGGCTGATGCGATTCGGGCCTTCCTCACCACCGACCCGTTGGGAGCCTTTCTTTGAAATCGTCTAGCCGATGTATCTCGAGCTCACGATGGAACTATGCTCAATATTCCATCTTCAGATCGTAATAACCAACTATGATGATCCAGGCACGGTCCAATTTCGCCTCGGCGGTTTAGTCCGCCAGTTGAGCGTTCCAGAATTCGATACTACCCTGGGCCTCTACACGGAGGAGTTCAAGGAGGAGAACGACCTCGATACTCTCAACCGTCACATCCATTATTCTCCTTCGAAGTGTTGGAACACCCTCGTCCCTCGCTTGGCCACCTACGACCCTAGCCGCTCCAAGGCATCGACTCTCCCTTCATCTTTGAGGTACCTCTACGCCATCTTGGCCCACACTCTAACAGGAAGATGAAAGAGCACTAGCGTCATCAACACTCACAATGCCTATTTCCTATGGTGTATGTCGCATGGGCACATCTTCGACGTCGCCTACTTCATCGCCCTCGCCATTCGCCATCAGACGGAACGGCATCGGAAGGGGGCCATCTTTATTGGCCCCTATGTGACTAGATTGGCTCGGTACTTCGGGCTCCTTAACACGGCGGTACAAGAATCCTCCCTTACCCTCATTAGCCAGATGTCTCCACAAGGCATCTCGAGCATACTAAGTATGAGGATAATTGAAAAGCGTCGTGGAACATACCCTCCTCAATATCATCTCGCCCAATCAACCGAGGAGGAGGCTCCTGAGGACATTACTGATGATGTCCTTCCACGACACAAGAGACCCACCGTCTCAGCCACCACCCACCCATCGTCCAGTTCATATGGCGGCTTCATATTCTGACATCTTTGAATGCCTCACTCGATTCGAGCAGTAGTGTTTTTAGCGATTTGACAACATTGATGCTACTCTACAGTAGATTTGTTAGCACCTCCACATCTCATCGCCACCACCACCTCGCGAACCATCTGGCGATGATGATGTTTAAATATTTTATTTTATTTTATCTTTATTTTTTTTTATCAATTTTCTTATTATTTTTAATTTCAACTTTTCATTTTATTTCCTTTTGATTCTATATTATTTTTAGGTTTTATAAACAATTTTTAATTTTGGTTATTTCATTACAAGTAATTATTCTTCTTTATATCCCCTAAAAAGTTCCTGGTTTTATCACAGTTATAAAGAGCTACAAAGCTCACAATTACTTAGGAACTTCAAACTCCGTTGGAAAATGTTTTCCATGACTGTCATGCCCTGCTCGACCACAAGGTATAATATTCTTTTGGTGCAGCGCTTGTGGAACCCAACCACCACCAACAGAGTATCCTCCTCCACTCTACATAACTCAGAACTAGGGAGTTCATTCATTTAACATTCAGGAAGTTTCCCTTCTCTCCCTATCTTATGATCTTATATCTATAATTGCCACTAATTTTATCTCTGTACATTGTGGGCAATGTGCATCTTAAGTGTGGGGGGTAAATTATATCAATATCAGAAAAATCCCTGAATTTTGTCCTGTTCTCTTGTAAATCTCTCATATCATTTTAAGGATGAATTTTGATTAATTTATGATTTTTATTGATATATCTTGAGTTAAAACATAGGTATTCATGCATTGGTTATTTAAACTTTAAGACATTAGAGAATTAAGCATGATAAGTTGATTTTTGAGAATTTAAAATTTTTGGTTGTTTTCCCCAAGTTTAGGTATTATCTTGAATTGAAATCCACAGGTTTAAATAGCAAAAAGCCATAATTTTTGTGAGATTTTAGGCCTTTAAGAGCATCTATTATTTCTTCCATGCTCACTTTTATTGTTGCTTTGAGTGAGTCAATATCGAATTGTTATTCTAGAACTTGCTTGATTATGCATGTCAAGACCACACCATTTGATTTGATATGTCAAGATGATATAGGCATTTAGGTTTAACCCACTCATGCCATGAAAAGCCTACCTTCACAACTAACCCCTAGTAAACCCCTTTGAGCCTAACAAGCCATTCCTTGATTTATCCCCAATATTAACCCTTAACTCATTATTGTTGAAATCCCCTCAATCAATTTAATCCCTATTTTTCTCGAGATTTGATTTGAATAAATTGCTTAGCTATGTCTTGTTCTTAATAGTTAGTCTATGTTATTTAACTTGTTGTTAAAAAAATACATATTTACATATCAGTAGTGATCTTTCGTTTTTGAGCTTAAGTATTTAAATTTCATATTCTGAAAAGAAGCTCTGTTGTACACAAGTGATGATTAAATATTTTTCTAGTTAAGTAATTTTTCAATTCAATCTCAGTTCTAGCCTTCTCTTTCAGTTTGTGACCACACCCCCTAACCAAAGCCTCGTTACAACCCTCTAAACACCTTTTGATTGATGTATCATCTCAATTTATAGTGGTGGAGATTTGAATTTCATGCAAGCCTATGGTAATAACTTTTCATATTGACTATTGAGTGCTACATTCATTATCCTTAAACACTTCAAGTGATTTGAGTGAATCTTTAGTGAGGATCTTAAACTCTATGAGATTTTGAATCAATGATGATTACTTAAATAAGGGGAGATGCCTATATTTTTCATGCTTAAATGCTCAACTTGGAATGTTTGAAACTTTAATGTTCTTCTAGTTGAATTCTCAATATATGATTACTTATGGATTAGTTTGAGATATTATTGATAGAAATTATAAGTTGAGAAAAAGGAATTCTTAATTGTGAATTGAGGATTTTTCTTGAGGACAAGCACATGCTTAAGTGTGGGGGTATTTGATAAACCGTAAGTTATACATATTTTTATCCTATGCTTAACACAGTTATGAATGATTTCTCCCTAGATTTGGTGAATTTGATGCTCCTAATCCTTTAATTTCATGTTTTATACTTATGTGAGTATAGGAGAGCAAAAAAAAACAAGAAACGAGCCAAAAACGGAGAAAATGGGCCAACGTGGCAAAATAACACGGCCTGGACTTCCTCACACGGGTATCATACACGCCCGTTCCATTCTAATAGGCTCAAACATGGCCTAAGAACAACCTCAACACGGGCGTGTTGATCTCTCAGCCTTGACCATGGCTTGAAGTAATCGCACACAGGCGTGTCACACGGGCGTGTCCCTACTAGAGGTGTGCATGGGCCGGGCCAGGCTAGAATTTCAGTTCGCTTTCAAGGCCCGGGCCAGACCCGGCCCGAAATATGGGCCTAGAAATTTATCCAAGCCCGACCCGGGAAAAAAAGGTAGGCCCGAGCCTAGCCCGGCCTGGCCCGGCCACATTAATTTTTTTCTTTTTTTATTAAATAAAAAACTTTAAAATATAATAAATCAAATACATTTAAAAACATAAAAACAAATATTAAAACAAAAAAATAAATAAATAATGAGACTAAAATAATTCTTAAAATAATATATAAATTAAAAATATAATAAAAAGTAATTATATTAAAATTGAAAATTTGAAACAAATTAGAACTAAATTAAAAACCAAATTATATTAACAACAAAAGTTTTACAATATCAAAATAACATTAAAAACAACAAAAAGAGTAAAGTAAAAGTACTAAAGTTACTTAAAATTAAAAAAAATTTAAAAATAATTTAATATTAAAATCGGGCTGGGCCGGGTCGAACCCGGGCAAAAAAAATCTTACCCGAGGCCCAGCCCATTTTCTAAACGGGCCTTATTTTTTGTCCAAGCCCATTTTTCGAGCCTCTATTTTTACCCAAACCCTCCCATATTTCGGGCAGGCCTCCGGGCCGGGCCGGACCGCCCGGCCCATGCACACCTCTAGTCCCTGCTGAGCCCTAGTTAAGTTCTATTCGGAAAAGGGCGGTTTTAAGGGCTTTCAGGCATTCAAAAGCCTATTTAAACACCCTAGAGGAGGATTAAAAGAGGAGACACAGGGTAGGAAGCAAGGAATTACTTGAAGAAAGCCGATTGATCCATCTTAGAAGCCGGATTCATTATCAAAACTGAAGATCTCCTCTCAATTTCCCTTCAGGAGTTTTGGGTTTTCTTTATGTTTATATTCATTATTCTTCTGAAATGTTTTCCTTTTTAGTTATGAACTAAATCCCCTAAATACCTAAGGGGAATGAAACCTAAAATGGATCTTGTTATTATTATCTGAATTGTATGATAAATATTTAACTTGTTCTTAATTATGTGTTCTTAGTTCTTGCTTCGGTATTTTAGGATATTGATTCAAGTTAATGCGCTTATTCGGAGGATGAATAGTCCATGTCTAAGCGTAAATTTGTCATAATAAGCGGAGTTGATTGCGCACCTAGAGATAGGGTGACAAGATTTTGCCGGATTAGGGTGAAACCTAATAAGGGGATCCATAGATCGAGTTAATGCAATCTTAGAGTGTTAATTAGAAAGAGATTTCAATTATTCAATCTAGGGTTAGACGTTATTAGTCTTGAATAGGGATAATAACATAACTTAGGGATGTCTACGGAACAAGTTGAATGAATAAATCGTCCAATTTAGAGTCAAATAACAAGTGAAGTCTAGGTGGATTTATCCTTGGGTATTGTCTTAATCAATCGAATTTTCTAAAAAGTATTTTCCCCAATTTCCTTTCTGTGATTTCTTAGTTTAGTTAATTAGTTTAGATAAACAAACCCTTTTATTTTTAGGCTAGATAATAAAAAGATAGTTAATTCTAGTACTTTTAGTTCCTTTGGGTTCGACAATCCGGTCTTGCTAAAGCTACACTACTGTTTGATAGGTATACTTGCCTTCATCGTGATAATAGTTAGTTTCAAGAACGATTAATTATAAATTTATAAAACTTATCACGAAAAATCATTATCAATACACTTAACATAACACATGTGTGTTTATCATAATAACCTACTTTATAATACCAAAATAAACTATTAACAACCATTCCAATGGCTAGGTTACAAATATCATTTTCAAGCCACTAATGGCTAAGTATCCTATACATGTCATTATGTCAAAATGATTTTTACTATATATACCCAAAATAAGCTAGTGGATAGTGAGATGATGCTCCAACTGATCTCCAACCTTCGCGAGCTTTCGAGCACTATATAATAGCGAAAATAAAACTTAATAAGCATTACATGCTTAGTAAGTTCGTATAATAAGAATTAAAACTTACTAATTTACATTTGTTAACATTAAGCATTTAATAACAAGCTTTTTCATCAATTTGGAAAATTTACCTATACACATACACTCAATCAAACAAGTTAGTTACATAAATGTTCACATAAGCATCAAGTAAGCATAGATGAGCTCATCATACTATATTCTTTCAAGACATCATTCATTTCGTCTCATAATTCTCATATCATGTCAAGTATTTTATCTGTTGAATCATTGAAATTCTGATGGATATTCAAACAGTACACTCAAGGTGTACAATTTAATAACCTATCAATTCATATTCAAGAGTACCCATTAAGACACTTAATCGGAAAGCACACTCTCGAGCCTCATAACATATAATAGGATTACTAGTCCAAGCTAAATCCTTTTTGTAATATATGCTCAGAAGAGCTCAATTAGGATTACAAATCTAGGCTAAATCCTAATTGTAACATATGCTCGAGAGGGATTATATCAAGATTACCAGTCCAGGCTAAATCCCGTTAGCAATAATGTAGGACCTCATTCAGTAAGAAAATTTTGTTTATCCATCGAAATCCAATATTCAAATGGAATTTAACCCTTTTCAAACAATCTCAAGCATTTAATCATTTCTTATGTTATAACATTCAAATTAACTCACATAAATATAAAGCACATTCCATACAACACAACATTCAATTTATCATATTTACAAGCACAATTAAGTTACAAGAACTTACCTCGACACTTGTTTGCATATATAAATCTATTAATCTGAAACTTTCTCTTTTCCTAGATCTAGCTTTGAATTTGTGTTATCAAGATCTATATAAATGAATTTATTCATCAATTTATCACATTTCACATTCAAGTGGACTCAATTTACATCCTAGGCAAAATTACTATTTTCCCCCAACTTTTCCATAAATTCTGATTTCGGCCCTAGGCTCGAAAAATGAAATTTATGCAATTTACTCCCTATTCCAATCCTAACCAAAATTTCACTATAAAATTTACAGCACATACATTCTATAAAATTCAGAATTTTTCTTCAATTTTCACAACTTTACATTTTAGTCTCTAAATCATGTTTTCATCAAAAATCACTTTGTAAAAGTTGTTTATCTATCAACAACCTTTCATTTTCTACCATAAATTTCAAATTTTCAGCATATTCATCCATGACATAATTTCCATACTTTGATAACTTTTCAAATTGATCCCCCAAATAGATAAATTAAGCTATCCCAATTTCAAAAATATCAAACTTACTAAAAACGGGAAAAGAAAACTTACCCAACTAAGCCAAGAAAGTTTATTCTCTCTCTCCTAGGGTTTCCATGTATTTTGGGGATGAAGATGACATAAAATAAGATGATATTTCTTTTATCATCTTTTAATTAATTAAATTAATTCAATTTCCAATTTAGTCATTGCCCTTTTTCTAAATTTCCATGGATGAGTCACCAAAAAATATCTACATACTTTGCTTTAATGTCTAATTACCATATAAGGATCTCAAGTTTTGAATTTCATAGCTATTTAATCCTTCTAGCCACTAGAATTCAACTTTTGCATTTTATGCGATTTGGTCCTTCCAGTAATTAAACACATAATCAGTAAAATTTTCTTATTAGAATTTTCACATGACATTTCTAACATAATACGGACCATGTAATAAAATTAAAATAAATTTTATTTTCGGCTCAAATTTGTGGTCCCGAAACCACTGTACCGATTTCACTGACATTGGGCTGTTACATAACTTGTGCAAACAATGGCTGCTTTGTATGTATTGGGAAGGTTGCACAGTCAGTTCATTAGCTTATTGCGTCAGTGGTTTTCAAGCCCAAGAGACAAAATGACGTGGCATTCACTGTTAAGAAGTGATGATCTAGTGTAAGACGGTCCCACAAAAGCGATGGTTGGCTAGAGTCAGGTTCCTCTAAATCATAAGTCTAAAATCTAAGTGGAGCTGGTGGTCGTAGGCATCCTCTTCCACTATAACTGGCTTCTTCTATTTGAGAAGGATCATCTAAAAGCCTAGGATAGAACCAAAAGCCGATCGAGACAACCGGAGGTTGGGATCTCTCCATAAAAAAAAATCTTTTCCCTCAACTTTGTTTATCTCTGCAATTTTAATTTTAATTTCTGTAATTTCAATTCAATCAAATTTTTAATTCTATTTTTTTTATTTTTCCAGGTACACAGGTCTTCTTGAGCACGATTCTGTCCGGGATCTCGAGAAATAGGAACTTGTGCAAATCCAGTCCTTAAGGAGTTAACCCTACTTCCCTCATACTATTCTTTTCATTATTTTATAGGGATAGGATATTTTTGGTGCTTTTAACGACCGCGTCAGTGTTATGTATGCAATATATGTTGCATAAAAGTTATATTATTTGCGAACCATACTCTATTGCGAATTGTGAATTGTAAACTATATTATAATATGTGAGCTCTGCTTAATTGCAAGCCTTGTTATACTAAATATTGTGAATGTGTTAAAGAGATATTTTGGATTGTAACCTATGGAACCATTGGATATAGTTGGCATGTCATAGGATTGTGAGTACTCACCCTCATTATTGTGATGGGATTGTGCTCAGAGATAGCGTTGGAGACATAAGAGAATGTTGAGCATAGCTCTATTCAACGGAGACAGCACAAGGCTCTATGAGTCAAGAGTGTTAGACAATGTGAGCATTCATGCTACACTTATATCGAAAACAACGTAGGGCTCTTTGATTCCAAAAGTGAGGCATTATAAGGAGATTCATTTATCCGATGTGTGATGATAGAGTTCACTTATAGGTGGTGATAGAGTCCCTTATATGTTTCATAATCACAAAAATGTCAATTTATCATTATTTGAGATACGTGAGTTACGATGTGGTATGAATGAATTATTATATTAAATGAACTGTTATATTGTATGAACTATTATATTGAATGAACTGTTATATTATGCGAACTGCCTAGTCTATGTGAACCATTTAACTCGTGTGAACTGTTATCTTGTGTGAGTTGTGATAAAAAGTGAATCATTTAAGTATTGCCTATTTCACCTAACTTGATTGATGTGTCTATTCGTAGTATGTTTGAGCACTCACTGAGCTTTCATAAGCTCACCCACTCTTTTATAATATTGCAGTGACTTGGATTGTGAAGAAGTGTGAGAGTAAGTCATCCAAGTGATCCAAATAGAAGCTATCCATGGGTATGTCGTTGTGCTCCCAAACCAAATGAGGAAGGCAATGTAGGACCAAATTATGGGTTTTAAAATTAGTCTTAGTTATGATTGTTGGGTTGTAATTGGACATTATGGACTCTTTAATTGGTTTAATTTGGAACTTTTAGTAGTGCTTTAGATAGATGATTGAATGGTAGATTATGATTGCTTGATGAATGTTTTGATTAATTGCTCAACTAACTTGTAAGTGCATGTGGAAGAGCCGTTGGACATTAAGGTAAGACTTAGATGTTAAAGGTGTGTTTTAGAAAACAATTGAATGTTTAGTATGTATGAATGTAAAATTGGACTAATTACGTAAATTGTTAGTTGCCTACGAACTAATTAAATGACAAATTTTATGAAATTGTGCGTAATGTTTTAATTGATCTTCCAAAACAAAATTTATACATATAATCTTATAATATTATTTTCAAACCTTGTGAAATGGAGTTTTTCTGATATTTTACTATATTACGATTTAAATCTAATTATACGTTTTAAAACAAAATGGTTTTTCAAGTCCCTACAAATATAGCCCTTTTAAATTACCCTACTACATACATGTGTGTTTAACTAATGTTTTCAAGGTAATTGTCTGTTAAATATTAAATTGTGAATTAGTCTTGGTGATTGTTGATCAAAGTAGCACAATGGAAGCATGATATTAGGTGTTTATTAAATATTTCATGATTAATTGTATGGTGTGATTGGCCAGTTGGTGTGTTTTGTGGTGGTTTAAACGGAGAGTCACTTCAGTGGCTTATGTGACATTTGAAATTCAGGTCAGACCATCCCGACCGAGCTTGGGGCACCATAGAGATTATGAAACATAAAAGTGGGCTCTATTGGGGCGCCACAGAGATTATGAAACATAAAAGTAGGCTCTATCAACACACATTGGATAAACAAATCTCAAACACACCAATGACTCAAAGAGCCTAACATCTCCCAAAAGTATAGCATTAAGCTAAGCACTCTCCAACTTGTCTCGGGGCCTCAACACCTAAATCCCAAAATAAAAAGGTGAGTACTCGCAATCCTACGGCATTTCAACTATATCCAATAGTTTCAAGAGATCACAAGTCCAAAATATCCTTAATTACCCATATGTAATTATTGTTTAAATGTACGTAACCTCTGTTCATATTCATCAATTCACACCACAATCTCATACACAATACATGTTTATCAAACTCACATTTAATTGCACTCTAAATGCCACAATAATGCTTTTTAAGCTATCATATATCAGATCTCATATGTGTGTGTTAAAAATTGTATATCACATACCACATATACTTTCTTTCTTTTTTTTTCATATTACCTACTATAATAGCATCATACAACACAACTCAACTTACTTAGGCATGACATCTCAACAAAAGCAACAAGTATAGGAAAGATTTACCCTCGAAACATAGGATGGGAGTTTAGGTTAAGAAAGGGAGATAAGGAGACGGTGGAAATTCCTAGTAGAAGACTAATTTCCCAAAAATTGGGCAATTTGCACTTTTAGCCATTCCTTCTTTCTCCCATTTTTCAATTAGGTCCTAACTCAATTAAAACACGCTGTTTTCGAATTAAACCTCGTAATCAAGTTTCTCTTTAGATTAATTAAATAAATAAAACTTGATTATATTGTTTTAATACTTTAATTAATTATTTATTATTCTAATTTTGGTATCCATTTCAAACCCTCGATTTATTTACAAACACACCAAGTTAACCTTATAAATCGGGGCGTGACCACTCTTGATTTTCACAAACCCGATTCTTCTAACCTGGTTTTTAGGATGTGAAACCAACATTAACAAGAATGCCTTAGTTGCATAAGCTGAAAGTTTTTTTTTTCTTAAAGACGTCATTAAACAAGTAATTTTGCAAACGGATGCAAGTTGATAAGTCACACATGATTATATTATAGATACATCTCCCAAAATATCAAAACATCCATTTGTCAGATAAATGGGCCCATATTTCTTTCAGAAATGCAAGAAATTCAATCTCAACTTTTGCTAGTGAGGTTTAATAAGTCTTCTTTGAAAACAAGTAACGCTTGATAAATAAAGAATGTTCAAGTTCTTTAATAATCATCTATGTAAATTCTTATGTTGCCGCATCATTATTGATCGGATGGCCTAATTGAACATGCAAACTAATTAGTATATTTGGACTAGTAAACTTTTGGCTTATTATGCACATAATTCAACGATACTAATGTAAACTTCCAATTTACCATCTTATATGATTTAACCATACTAATATATGCATAGTACCAACCGAAGAAAAAGGCGATAGTTTTCCAATACAAATTTTTTACCCAATACAATAGATTTAATTAATTGTCTCCTCATCTACAGACTCAGTATGATATTAGTTACAATCTATGTCCTTTTAAAACAAAAATAATTTATTTGAAACTAACTAGAACATAATGCATTAGTTATCACTTTGTTTCTTTGGATAACAATGTATTACCTCTTTTTTTAATTTTGTACCACCAAATATTGATTCGTTTATTACCAAACAAGAAAAATCGACCCATATCTAATAATAGTATACATTGTTGTATTGTCTATAAGACATATTTCTTGTCCTTTAAAATATATTAATTGACTAATAAAATTTTCAAGTGTACAATAAGTATATGACCAATAACTTTTCATAAATTGTTTTTGAAGAGTTATATTGAGAACTCTTGTTATTTTTTATTTATCTTTATATCTCCAATTCTAGTTGTGAGAAGAATTAATATTAGTAATAAATCCAATAATTAAGTAATTAGTCCTTGAATATCTACCTATTTTGATTTTTGAAAAGGATAAAAGAAAGATTTAGTTATTGAATTATATTATACATAGTCCTTGAATGTTTAAAATTTTGATTGACTATTGAATTCTTGGTTATTAAATATATTTAAAAACTTAAAATTAATTAAAATTGTATGTGAAGGATTGAAAGTTGAAAATTTGATCGTGTAGTATCCACTTGAAATGTGAAATAATTTAAAAGAAAGATATGACCATTGGAATATGATAATTCTATCTAAAACTTATTATAATTAGATGCACCTGAAGTTGCAATATTTTAAAATTGTGAGTGAGTATAACTTTGTAACACTACATGAAAATAGGGCTTTAGCGGCATTTTTAGCGGCGTTTTACCAAAAAACACCGCAAAAATTGTAAAACACAGAGCAATAGCGGCGTCTTATGAAAAACGCCGCTAAAAACAAAGCAATAGCGGCGTTTTAGTAAAAAACGTTGCTAAAAACAGAGCATTAGCGGCGCTTTTGGTAAAACGCCGCTAAAGACCAGAGCATTAGCGGCGCTTTTGCTAAAACGCCGCTAAAGACCCGAGCATTAGCGGCGCTTTTGGTAAAACGCCGCTAAAGGCCCGAGCATTAGCGGCGCTTTTGGTAAAACGTCGCTAAAGGCCCGAGCATTAGCGGCGCTTTTGGTAAAACGCCGCTAAAGGCCCGAGCATTAGCGGCGCTTTTGGTAAAACACCGCTAAAGGCCCGAGCATTAGCGGCGCTTTTGGTAAAACGCCACTAAAAGTCATATAACCCCTAAACCCTAAAAAAATCATAAACACTAATCTATAACCCCTAAAATAATAATTATTAAAATTTATGGTTATACAATATATTAAATATTTTCTTATATAATCGTAAAAGAGATAGTATTGAATTTAAAATATTAAATTAATTATCATTATAGTTTAAGGTTTATGAGTTAACTATGGTTTAAGATATATAGTTTTAGGGTTTAAGTTTAAGAGTTAACTAGTATTTGAAGGTTTATGATGAATTATGGGTTTAGGGATTAATATGATTTAAGGTTTAGGGGTTAGGGTTGGAGTTTAAGGTGTAAGGTTTTGCTGTTAAGGATTTAGTGTTTATGGGATAGGGGTTAAGAGGTTTAGAGTTTAGATAAGCAATAAAATTCCTTTTTAATTATCTTTGTCCCTTGTAATATATATATATGGTTTATGATTTGGAGTTTAGGGTTTGGGGTGTGGGGTTTATGATTTAATTGTTAGGGTCTGGAGATTAGGGTTTAGGGTTTAGGGTTTAAGGTTTTAAGTGTTTATGGTTTAGGGTTTAAGCCGATTTAATTAGAGTTTAAGGTTTATAATTTAGAGCGCCTTAGAGTACTTTAGTATTTATGGGATAGGGTTTAAAGGTTTTAGGGTTATGATTAAGTAGTGTTTTTTAATTTATATATTAAACGATTTCTTAATTATATAATTGTAAAAGAGATAATATTAATTTGAATATTATATTAAAATTATAATTACAGTTTAAATTATTTAAGAGATAATAGTTTATATAAATAAAATGGTTTAAGATTTAATCTAAAAGTATTTTGATATATTAAAAATAATTCAATTCAAATTAATTCATCTACACTTAATTTATTTAAGTGAAATTTAAACTTAAAATTGTCATAGAATATAACAAATAAAAATGAAATATAAAAACTAAGAGATTACTGGCGTTTATTTAAAAAACGCCGCAAAAAATATAGCAGTTAACGAAAACGGCGTCGCTTTAATTGGATATTTAGGAGAGCAATACTAAAAAAACATAGCGATTTAACGAAACGCGCGTCGTTTTAATTGGATTTTTAGGGGAGTACCGGCGTTTTTAAAAAAAAAGGCCACAAAAAGAAAAAAAGTTGGTCCCTATATATACTTTTCAAATTTTAAAATATTAATTTTGACACAAATGACAACCACGAAAGCAAAATCCTCAGCCACTTATTTTTTCGAACACAAAGATCTCGTATCATGTTCACACAATTTTGAATCGTTGTTTGTTGTATCTTGATTCGAGCTATGATAGGAATCTATTTGGGTTAAAGGTTAGTTCATATCCACTGAAGGATCGAAGAACTAAGCATAGACAATCCGACTGACAAAACAATTGAAGAGTTGCTCATTTCTAAGATACAATTAACTCTAAAAAAATAAAATTAACTCATAATTACTGTCGACCAGATATTATTTCCATGGAAAAAAAAAACACCATTAGTATAACTGTATGCACTAGAGCAGTGATATATGTTCTTCGACTATCCGCCAAAATTAAGTGAGCTACCTTGCTATAATTCTGTATATGCTGTTATACAATAATTTGAGCTCTTTTTGCACTGTTCTTAAGCTTCATGCTCTGGTCTTTGTGTCAATTATGAGTTTATTAAATAAAAGTATTCTAAATAATATATATAGGATTTTCGTTTTCCTAGTATGGTATATGGAAATTGCTTTATCTTATCAAATATATATATAGAATAGCAGTAGATACATATAAGGCCAAGTTTCATTCATTAAGTGGGAACCAGGTTCTGGGGGTTTTCAGTTTCATGTAGTTACATGTGTCTGGTAATAAGTAAAAAAAGCTGAAAAAACTTAAGCACTAACTTCAATGGAAACTACCAAAGATTGAAAGGGTATTAGCTGATATATTATTTAGCATGTAATAATATATCATATTTTGGAGCAGTGTCAAAGGATAGGGGAGATGAACCCTTTCACAAATGACAATCAAATCAAAATTATAGGAAAGGAAAAATGGGGCATGTAATAGAAAAAAGTAAGTAAGGTGGATAAATCAAATAGGTTCCCTTTTTTTTTTCTTCTTCTTATATCATCTCAATTTGTAACCTTTTCATAAAACAGGTCACAATTGAAAATGCTACAATCTAAATCACCATCTTGTTGTCCAAAAGTGAAACCCTCCAAAAATATTCTCACAAATGGTGCTTTAAGTCACAGCTCAGGGGATAAAATCATATACTTTCTTTCTTTTTTAGATCAAAAATTAAATCATATTTTGGGACGACAAAATTGTCCCTAGAAGCTTTGAAAACCGTCCCTAAAAGCTATCTCTAAACTCTAATGCATATCACTTGCCTTGTCTATTTGTTGGGCTAGACCAGAACTCAACTTTGGTTTTGCTGCAGCTCTTCTTCATGCTTGATCCCTTCAAAGACACATTGTGTTCTAATGACTCGTATCAGGTCCTCATAAAGCTTGTTTGAATCAGGGACATTAAATTTGTACATGGGTCAAGTCTCGATTCAAATTCATTTTTAAAATTTTTTGCCTAAGTTTAAATCCGGTTGAGCCATGACCAACTTAGGAGGGTCAAACCTATCAAGCCTAACTCCTTGGATGGGTCTAAGGGTTATCATGGCCTAGCTTGTATAAGCAAACATTGGCAAATTCTTATTTAAGTTGCAAAACCATAATCAATTCAAGATTTAACTGATATGAGGTATTATTATTTTTTTGATTTTGCACGTAAAAGACATATTATTACAGGCTAAAGGGTCTTGTAGGGTTGTAAACAGGGAATTGGTGAAGTTGATGGGACCCTCAACTTACTATTTTTTTATATTAATAATGTTTGGTTTTCATATTTAATATTTTTATATTAATAATGTTTGATTTTAATATTTAATATTTTTAAATGTCTTTAAAAGTTATAACTAAGTTTTATCAAAATAGTATTAATATTGATCATTACTTAAATAAATTACATAACTTAAATAACTCATATAACTTACATAATTTACATAACAACTTACATAACTCACATAACTTACATAATTTACATAACAACTTACATAACTCACTTAACTTACATAATTTACATAACTCACATAACGTACATAACAACTTACATATCTTAACTAATACATGTAGTTTAATCTAATAATTTCCTTAAAAGCATATAGTTTAAAGTTCAAATTTCATAACTTACATAATGTACATAACTTACATAAAACATAAAAATATATCATATCAAGACTTACATAATAAACAACTTACCCGTGTAACTTATTGCCAACTTTAGATTTCAACAACTACGAAATGGTAAAAGTATCATGGAGGCTTTTGTATTAAGAGCTAAATTGCATTTTGTCCTCTACTAAAAATGACTACTGAAGGGCATCAACTCCTCAATGAATTAACGATTTTTTATTCTTGTTTGCCTTTCTTTTTAATCATCTCTTTGACATGATGTTTGATAGCCTAGTTCATTATTCTTCATATTTATGAAGCTTGTTTTTATATTCTGGTATTTGCTTTTTGATTGGTCCTATACAGTAAGTGTTTTTATTTTTTTTGCACCTACAGCTTTATTCTTGGATATGTTGTCATCTTGATACAAGATTTTGTCAAGTGATTACTTGTTATCGTACCCAGGATACTGGGGTATGTATCTTGTTGGTGTTCAGGTCAGCTACTATCTCTTCTTTGAAAATCATACTACCAAGCAAAATGAAGCAAGCATGAAACACGAATCGAATCGCCTTCTTACTATTATGTTTTGGTATATATAACTTTCATGTCATTTTTGTTGCCAAAATTGGTTGTGTTCATTCCTAAAAAATTGATTGCATGAAGAGTGGCCTGATTTTTGTTACCTTTGCTTGTCGCGAGATTTTAACGTTGCTTATAGACGATATGTTGAAAGAATTTCACGTAGAATGGTAGGATATCGTATATTTACTAATTTGTAAAACTATCTTGGAATTCACAATCATGATTCACTAAACCGTGCTATGCAATTTTTGCGAGTGCAACTTTGCTTATGTTACTTGGGTGGTGGCTCAAAATCTACAAGTTTTGCAATTTCTTCTTCTTCTTCCTCTCTTTTTAAAATTTCTTGAGTTAATTGCACCAAACATCCTCAATTTCTTTTTATTACATTTAAGAAGAGGATTGGATGGTACTGGTTCTATGATTATATGTGCTTGTCAACTACTAGTTTGAGTGAAAAACAAAGACATTTTGTGAGCAAAGTGTCCTTTCCTTCTAAGATGTATTTTGGTGGAGCTATTATTGAAGCTTCAATAAATTATGAATATTCTCAATGCTAATACCAAATTTGTTTGAATGAAAAATAATTACTTTATCAATGCTATTGGACATAAAAATTAAGATTATGATAACTAAAAACCTGTGATATTTGTGAGCTTAATAAAAAAAGTGAAACATGTTATGAGTCGCATGAAATCGAGAAAGGAGATAGACATTAAACACGTGAGGTTTGTCATGACATCTCCTTTAACCTTCATTTGACCCTTTTTGTCTTTTTCATATATGCTACTTATTTTCTTTTTGAGGCCTTTACAAGTCCATCAACATGAAATCGACTTATGCTCGCACTTACTTATTTACAAAGAAACATTAGCATTTACGATTAGCCTAGCATCGGTTTTTTTATTATGGGTTTACTTTTTACTGATTTCACTTTCGTTACAGTAAATGGTATAGCTAATTTCCTTGTTTTGCTCAATCAGTGACCGAGATTCCGTTTAACAATTTTCTTTATTGCTGAACAAGTCTTAACCAAGATCAAGATCACAGTATACTTCACTAAGTTATATATGCAGGCATTGCAATACTTTGGCTTCATCTAAAGCTTGAACCACCCTCTGTTTGTATATTGTTTCTTCTTCTTTTCTCGATCTTTTTCCTTTGATTAATGAGATGTGATGATGATTTGGCATTATTTTCTCACTAGGATGAATTATGTTTTAGATTCTAATACTTTGTGTGTCTGTGTGTGTATGTTTTTTTTATGTATTAAATTACATATTGAATCAATGTTTATGTATTAAATTTAAATTCATTAATTTTTATATTTAGTTTTGAAGTTTAAATTTTAATGGAAATTTTAATTTAATTAATATTTTTTATTTATCCTTAAAAGTATATAGTTTAAAGTTCAAATTTCAAAAATTAAACATAATATAATATTTAACATAGAAATAAACATTATTTAATTAAAATAAAATAATTTTTTTAAGATCATTATTTTTAGCGGCGTTTGCAAAAAAAGTGCCACTAAAGGTCATGGTCTTTAGCGGCGTTTTTTTAAAAGCGCCGCTAAAAGTCCTGGTTTTTGGCGGCGTTTGCGAAAAAAGCGCCGCTAAAGGTCATGGTCTTTAGCGGCCTTTTTTTCGAAAAAACGCCACTAATTTTTGTGGCGTTGCATATAGCGACGTTTTAGCGCCGCTAAAGGTAAAAAAAAAACGCCGCTAAAAGTCTATTTTCCTGTAGTGTAATATTAAAGATAAATTCTCACTTAAATTATGTGAGAATATTATAAATGAGATCTTGGTAGAGATTTAAAAAAAAAAATTCATGCTTGAAATATACTCTTGCAATATCAATATCATGAAAAAAAATTTAAGATATAATTTAGATGTTGTGGTTGAATAAAATACCAAGCTATTAAATGAAAAAGTATAAAGATTAATATATTATATTTACTCTTTTTCTTAAAGTGAATATAGCAATATATAAATATGTATTTCTCTCATTACTCTCCTATGTCGCTTGTTTTTCCTCTCTACTCTTTTATTTCATAACGAAACCCTTTTTCTTTTCCACTTGAAAATTGCCAACAACAAATCTAATGATGGGAAAATTTTTGATAAATCTCTTTCATCTGGTCAAAAGTTGTCTCCTTACAATCACGAAGATTAAGATTAAATTTTATTCCTCAGTAAAAAAAATTATATAACATATATAATTTAACTAAATGTATAAAATACTATAACAGTCAAATTTATTGTTTGACATTTTATAAAAAGTTTGAAAATTTATAAAATTACTAAAAAAATTTAGTCCAAAATGAGTGCGGAAAAAATGACCATACATATTCATCAAATTCTGGACATCCATTTATTAAAAATTATAAGAATGATTTCACATCTAAAATTAACATTGACAAATAGAAGCTTAGATTCAGATGGTTTTAGAAGTTATTTTATCATTTCAAAGTTTTTTTTAGTAATTTTATAATTTTTACTTGTTAATATTTATATATTATTATGTTATGGTTTTTTAGTTTTTTTAGAAAGCTTGATTTTATATATTTCAATTTTTGTACTAAAAATTATGGTTGTACTTTCTAAGAAAAACCCCTTTAATGTGCTAACAACAAATCCAATGACAGATATAATTTTGATATATCTCTTTCATTCAGTCAAAAGTAATCTCACTTCCGTTCATAAAAAATTTCAATAAAAAGAATTATTTAGCATTTTTTTTTTTTTGAAAGGAAAATTATATAACGTATATTCTATTAAATGGGCATCATACAAGGAAAGGCCCATTTCTAACATTATTTACAGAAATGGGCCACTAAAAAAATTATTTATTGGAATGGTCCAAAAAATACAAAACGCTCCGGCGTGGACGCGTTTTCAGGAGAAAACACAGAAAAGCACTTTAAATTTCTTCCAAATTATAATTCCTCCAAATTTCTCTCTAAATTTCTCAAAAAAAATCTCTCAAAGCTCTCTAAATTTTTAATTTTTGTCTAAATTAGTGTTTTTTTATAATTTCTAAGAAATTTAATTATGTTAGCAATGGCTCGGTAATTAATTCGTCTCGATGATAAACATACCTCTGTCAACCAAATGAAAATAGTAAGGGTTAATTTCAATTTCTTAACATTATTTAATATTTTTATTTCATTTTTTAAGTTATTTTTTTATAACAGTCAGTAGATCGAGTGTTACAATATTTTATTTCTAATATGTCTGGTCCTCTATCACAGTTGATTGAAAATTACTTGAGGGAAGTAGGTTTTTTGTACATGGCCAATATAGGCTGAGGGTGCAAGTTAGACCTGAAACTCATCAGCGCGTTCTTGGAGAGGTGGAGACCTGAGACACACACATTCCATATTCCATGCGGGGAGTGTACCATCATTTTGGAGGACATGCAGTTACAATTGGGATTACTAGTGGATGGGTTCGTACTCACCGGCTCTGCTCAATCTACTGATTGGGGAGCCATATTCTACGATCTTTTGGGTGCGATTCCAGATATTGTCTCCGAAGGTCGGATCGATATGAGCTAGTTACGAGACTCATTCCCAGAGCTCGAGGATGATTTGACTAAAGTACAAAGAGTACGATACTCTCGGGCATACATCCTTTAGATCTTCGGAGGTTATCTGTTGCCGAACAAGTTACGAAACCTTATACATATGAGATGACTGCTGAAACTCATCAATTTTAGAGCAGCTAGCGAACTCGGTTGGGGGTATGTCTTGTTGTCAACATTGTACTGGGAGATTTGCCGGGCGATGCAACCAAATAAAATCAAAATCGGAGATTGCCTCTCTATAATAGCCCGTTTTTAGTCAAATCAGAATAGTAGTTTTGAGACCACAAATCTGAGGTTGAAATATTTATTTTATTATTATTTTCAAGTCTACGGCATGATTGTATGATTGTGTGAAAATTTCGTTAAGAAACTTTATCTTTTGAGTGCTTAATTTGATAAAAAGAACTAAATCGCGTAAAGTGTAAATGTTGTGTTCTATTAGATAAAGGTGTCTAATAGCTATAAAACTTTTATGTTCTATTAAAATGATAGTTGATGATAATGGCTTGGTAATTTTGAAATTTGTGATAATTTTTAAGGTTAATTATGTAATTTAGTAATTAAAGTTAAAATAACTTAAACAAAATGTGTCCATCTTCTTCATTTTAACATCCTTAACCGAAATCAATAAGGGAAGCCACAGTTAGGGTTCAGCCAAGCTACTTTCAATTCCATGTGAGTGATTTTTGTCTCGTTTTTAATTATTTCTATGTTTTTGAAGTCGTTGTAGCTTAATCTAGCTAGCCAAGGGACTAATTTGTAAAATTGTTAAAGGTTTAGGGTTTTACCATTGATGAATATATGAGTATTTTGATGTTTGATGATAGAAATGAATCTTTTTTGTTAGTTAAACAACTTTTATAAAGTTATTTCAGTTGAAAATGTCAATTAAGGATTTAATTGAAAAATGTATAAAATCCATGGTGAAATGTGTGAATAAATGAAAAATATGGAATGTTAGGGGCATAAGTGAAATTTGGCTATTATGGGTTAATGTTGATTGCATGACTTTGTATATTTATGAGATAATGACTAAATTGTAAATAAGACAAAAGTTTAGGGGAAAAATAGTAATTTTACCAAAATATGAAATTGGATTGAATTGAATTGATTAGTGCTTAAATTAGCTAAATTTGATTATATAGATCAAGAAAAGCAACGTACGGATTTAGATCGGGGAAAAGATAAAGTTATGGATTGGGCGATTATTTTTCGTCGTTTGAAATCAAGGTAAGTTCATCGGTTTAATTTTTATTTTATATTTAAATGAAATATATGAACCTAATTGCATAATATTAGATCATATTGATGTGCATAATTGAAAACAAAAATAATGAAATGATAATTTCTGATATCAATGAAGACAGATTGCATTCTTATGTAAGACCATAGCTAGGCTATGGCATTCTGATGATAAGACCATAACTAGGTTATGGCACTATGGACGTAAGACCATGGTTGGACCATGGCAGTGTTTATATGTAAAACCATAGCTGGGTTATGGCATTCTGATAGTAAGATCGTAACTGGGTTATGGCACTATGGACGTAAGACCATGGTTGGACCATGACAGTGTTTATATGTAAGACTGATAAACTGTACTTTATACATGTTTTTACCCCATGCTTAACGCATGTTATGAATGATTTTTCCTTAGAATTGGTGAATTTGATGCTCCTAATGGCTTAATTTCATGTTTTATACTTAGGTAAGCATAGGAGGGCGAAATGAACGAGAAACGGGCCAAAAACGGAGAAAATGGACCAAAGTACGAAATCAACACGGCCTAGACCTCCTCACACGGGCAGCTCACACGGCCGTGTCAATTTAGCAGAATCGAAGCATGACTCACACGGGTAGAACACACGTCCGTGCCAATCTAACAGGCTCGAACACGGCCTGAAGTAATCGCACACAGGCGTGTCCCTGCCGAGCCTAAGTTGAGTCTAATTAGGAAAAGGCCACTTTTGAGGGTTCTTAGGCATTCCAAAGCCTATAAATACACCCTAGAAGAGGAAGAAAAGGGGAGACAGAGAATAAAGAGTAAGGAATTACTTCAAGGAAGCCGATTGATCCATCTCAGAAGTCAGATTCACCATCAAGACTGAAGATTTCTCCTCAATTTTCCTTTCAAGAGTTTTAGGTTTTCTTTATGTTTTGTATTCTTTATTATTCTGAGATGTTTTCTTATTTAGTTATGAACTAAACCCCTAAATACCTAAGAGGGATGAAACCTAAGACGAATCTTGTTATTATTTTCTGAATCGTATGATAAATATTTGACTTGTTCTTAATTATGTGTTCTTCATTCTTGCTTTGGTATTTCAGGATATCACTTCAAGTTACTACTCTTAGTTGGAGGAGGAATAGACCCTGACTAAGAGTAAATTTGTCATAATTAAGCGGAGTTGATTGCGCGCCTAGTGATAGGGTGACAAGATTTTGCATGATTAGGGTGAAACCTAATAAGGGAATCCATAGAATGAGTTAATGCAACCCTAGGGTGTTAATTAGAGAAAAGTCTCGATTATTCAACCTAGGGATTAGACGTTATTAGTCTTGAATAGAGATAATAACATAACTTAGGGATTTCTACGGAACAAGTTAAATGAATAAATCGTTCGGTTCGGAGCCAGAATAACAAGTAAAAGTCTAGGTAGATTTTTCCTTAGGTATTGTCCTTAATCAATCGTTTTTTCAGAAGTAATTTCCCAATTCTATTTTCTACAACTTCTTAGTCTAATTAATTAGTTAGTTAAAACAAACTTATTTATTTCTTAGGCTAGATAATAAAAAGACAGTCATTACTAGTACTTTTAGTCCTTTGGGTTCGACAATCTGGTCTTGCTAAAGCTATACTACTGTTCGATAGGTGCACTTGCCTACGTCGTGATAACAGTTAGTTTCAAGAACGATTAGTTATAAATTTATAAAACTTATCACGAAAAATCACGATTAAGTTTTTGGCACCGTTGCCAGGGACTAAAATATTAGGAACACTCAATTTTTATTACTTTAGCCATTTATTTTTCTTGCAATTTAACTTTATTTTTATTTTACTAATTTCCTTTCTTCTGGTAGGTTATTATAGTTTATGACTAGAAGAAACCTGTCAGGACCACTGCTTTTTGACGAAGAAATTGATTGTACAGCTCGTAGAAACCGATGAGAAATCAGGTTAAGCCTAAGATACACAGAAGAAGAACAGGAGGACGATATCTCAACTACAACCGAAGAGATGGATAAAAATCAAGACAATCAGCTACCTCCAGCAATACCCGCTGAATTAGCAAATCAAAATCCTGCTCCTCGTACTATGTATGATTATGCTAAACCTAATTTAACAGGAACTAAGTCAAGTATAGTTAGGCCTACTATTGCTGCAAATAATTTTGAACTGAAACCTAACACGATTCAAATGATACAGCAGTTTGTTCAGTTTGATGGTTTGTAGGATGAGAATCCCAACACTCACTTGGCAAATTTTCTGGAAATCTGCGACACTTTTAAAATTAATGGCGTCTCTGATGAAGCCATTCGTCTTTGGTTATTCCCTTTTTCACTATGAAACTAGGCTAAATAGTGGTTGAACTCATTACCACGAGGGTCCATCACTACTTGGGAACAAATGACCGAAAAATTTTTATTAAAGTATTTTCTGCCTGCTAAAACGGCTAAGTTACGTAATGGTATCTCTTCTTTTGTGCAAATGGACCTAGAAACTCTTTACGATGCATGAGAGAGATACAAGGACCTACTGCGAAGGTGCCCTCACCATGGGTTACGTCTATGGCTGCAAGTTCAAAAGTTCTACAATGGTGTGAATCCCTCGACAAGACAGATGATTGACGCAGCCGCGGGTGGAACCATCAACAACAAAACACCTGAAGAGGCTTACAAATTTATTAAGGAGATGTCCGTGAATAACTATCAGTGGCAAGTCATGAGGACTAAGTCAACGAAAATAGCAGACGTTTATAACGTCGAATCGGTTATTATGCTGTCAAATCAGGTAAAACTTCTAAATAACAAGATTGGTGGTTTACTTGGTTCTACGCAGGTTCACCTAGTAATGCAATGTGAAGCGAGTGGAGGTGGATCGAGTAATCCAAAATATCAACCATATGGCCACCACATGGAGAATGAGCAATTAAACTATATGGGTAATAATCCTCAATCTCAAAATAATCCTCACAGTAATCCCTATAACGCAGGTTGGAGGAATCACCCAAACTTCTCATGGGGAGGTCAAGAAAATCAAAGACCACCACCACCCTCAGGCTTCCAACTTCCACCTTATCAACAGGAAAAGAAACTGAACCTTAAGGAGATGCTATCCAAATTCATCTCGGTGTTAGAAACCCATTTCCAGAATACTGAGACGGCACTTAAAAATCAACAAGCGTCGATCCAAAGACTCGAAACTCAGATAGGCCAACTGTCCAAACTAATTTCTGAAAGATCATCAGAAAAGTTACCTAGTAACACCAAACCAAATCCAAAAGGGCATGTGAGAGCAGTTACACTAAGGAGTGAGAAAGTGTTAGCTGAATCTGAAAAGAAGCTAACACAGGAAGCTGTGATAAGAGAAAAGGATGAGGAAAGACCCGAAAATATTGACAAACCAGTGCCAAAAGAATATACACCACCAGTTCCATACCCAGCAAAGTTGAAAAAGGACCACATGGATGCACAATTCGATAAGTTTCTTGAACTTTTTAAACAATTACATATCAACTTACCTTTTGTTGAAGCTATCTCGCAGATGCCTACATACGCAAAATTTTTAAAGGAGCTTCTAACAAATAAAAAGAAGTTTGAGGATTTATCTACAGTGGAACTCAACGAGGAGTGCTCAGCCATACTCCAAAATAAACTACCAACCAAACTGAAAGATCCAGGAATTTTTACTATTTCTTACTTAATTGGTAGTTTGAATGTTGAGAAAGCACTAGCTGATTTAGGCGCTAGCATTAATTTGATGCCATACAAAATGTTCAAACAACTTGGTTTTGGGGAACCCAAACCCACTAGGATGAGTATTCAACTAGCTGATAGATCTGTTAAATATCCTAGGGGTATTATAGAAGATGTACTTGTGAAAGTAGATAAATTCATATTCCCTGTTGACTTTGTTGTGCTTGATATGGAGGAAGACGTGGAAGTACCTTTAATTTTAAGGCATCCATTTTAGCCACTGCTAGGGCTGTAATCGATGTGGGTGCCGGTAAATTGGTACTTAGAATAGGTGACGAGGAGATTATCTTTAAAATTTATGATGCTATGAGATTTTCTAGGGAACAAGATGATTTGTGTTATTTTATTGACTCTATCGATCATGCTACTCAAGACTCTTTTTAAGAAATTATACGAAAGGACACGACAGAACTGTATCTAGCTCAAGGAAAGGAGGCAGATGATGACCCTAATGAATATTCCTCAAGACAAGCAGAGTATGAGGGTATTAAGATGAACGATGAACTTGAGCAAAAACCCTTTATTGAAGAACCTCCCAAACTGGAACTTAAACAATTGGCAAATCACTTGGAATATGCATATCTTGGAAATAATTCTACATTAACAGTGATTATTGCTTCTAACCTGCAACCCAAGGAAAAAGAGGAATTACTCCAAGTATTAAGAGAACATAAAAGGCCATAGCTTGGAAAATTTTTGACATCAAAGGAATCAGCCCCTCTTTTTGCACCCATAAAATTTTATAGAAGATGAATATAAGCCATACGTGCAAGCTCAAAGACGACTGAACCCCAATATGAAAGAAGTTGTTAAAGCTGAGGTAATTAAACTTCTAGATGCTAAAATTATTTATCCTATTTCTGACAATTCTTGGGCAAGTCTAGTGCAGGTTGTTCCTAAGAAATGAGGCATGACGGTCGTGACCAACGAGAAGAATAAATTAATCCCAACAAGGACAGTCACAGGTTGGAGAGTTTGTTTTGACTACAGGAAGCTGAATGATGACACAAGGAAAGATCACTTTCTATTGCCATTCATTGACCAATTGTTGGAAAGATTATCCAAGCACATGTACTACTGTTTTTTAGACGGACTCTTTGGCTACTTCCAAATCCCAATAGCTCCTGAAGATCAAGAAAAGATGACATTCACATGCCCATATGGTACGTTCACTTATCGTAGAATGCCTTTTGGATTATGTAATGCTCTTGCCACTTTTCAGTGCTGTATGATGGACATCTTTGACAAACTCGTGGAAGACATCATGGAGGTATTTATGGATGATTTCTCGGTATTCGGTAACTCTTTCCATCTTTGCCTTAAAAATTTAAAATAAGTTTTAATAAGATGTGAGGAAATGAACCTTGTGCTTAATTGGGAGAAATGCCACTTCATGGTTCAAAAAGGTATCGTATTAGGGCATAAAATTTCTAGTAAAGGGATTGAAGTGGACAAATCTAAAATTGAAAAAATCGAAACATTACCCCCTCCTAGTTCGGTCAAGGCTGTTAGAAGCTTTTTAGGACATGCTAGTTTTTATAGAAGATTTATTAAGGATTTCTCTAAAATAGCTAAGCCTTTGACTAAATTGCTAGAAAAAGATATGCCTTTTAATTTCGATCAGGACTGTTTAGAAGTATTTAACACCTTAAAAGATAGATTAATTAATGCTCTAATTATAATTGCACCTGACTGGAATTTACCTTTTGAATTAATGTGTGATGCGAGTGACTTTATAATAGGTGCATTTTTGGGACAGTGAAGATACAAGGACTTTCAACCTATCTATTATGCTAGCAAGACGTTGACAGCCGCATAAGAAAACTACACTACCACGGAAAAAGAATTGCTAGCTGTGGTTTTTGCATTTGATAAATTTCGATCATATCTCATATTGTCTAAAATTGTTGTTTACACTGACCATTCTGCTCAGCGATACCTTTTAACCAAAACTGATGCAAAACCTCAACTCATTCGATGCATTTTGTTATTGCAGGAATTTGACTTAGAAATTCAGGATAAGAAAGGAGCTGAAAATCTCGCGGCTGATCATCTTTCCAGGCTTGAGAATCAAATACCAAAGAACTAGATGAAGTAGAAATAAATGATTCGTTTCCTGAAGAACAATTTTTCACTATATCTAATTCTGAGGTACCTTGGTTTGCAGACATTGCAAATTTTTTAGCCGCTAACATTATCCTAAAAGGGTTAACACACCAGCAAAAGAAGAGATTCTTTAATGATATGAAAAACTACTTTTGGGACGACCCTTTTCTTTTCCGCATATGTACAGATCAAGTCATTAGAAGATGCGTTACAAGGCCAGAAACATCAAAAATATTGGAACATTGCCACTCAGGGCCAACTAGAGGACACTATAGTGGAACTAAGACCGCACATAAAATACTTGAATCAGGTTTTTATTGGCCCTTGTTATTCAAAGATGCTAACAGGTACGTTACTTCATGTGACAAATGCCAATGGACAGGTAATTTATCTAAACGTGATGAAATGCATCAAAACTATATGCTTTCATGTGAAATATTTAATGTTTGGGGTATCAATTTTATTGGTCCATTCCCCAGTTCATTTGGGAATACATACATCTTAATAGCAGTTGATTATACGTCCAAATGGGTGGAAGCTCAAGCTTTACCTACTAATGATGCTAGAGTAGTAGTAAGTTTCCTTAAGAAACTCTTCTCGAGATTCGAAACACCTAGAGCAATTATCAGTGACAGGGGCACTCATTTCTATAACACCCAATTTGAGAAAACCCTTAAGAAATATGGAGTTCATCACAGAACAGCCACCCCATACCATCCTCAAACTAGTGGACAAGTCGAAGTGGCAAACCGAGAAATCAAATGAATTCTTGAAAAGACAATAGAATCAAACAGAAAAGATTGGGCGATGAAACTAGATGATGCTTTATTGGGCTTATAGAACTGCTTTTAAGACTCCCATAGGAACATCACCTTACAGACTCGTTTATGGAAAAAGTTGTCATCTACTATTTGAACTAGAGCACAAAGCTTTTTGGGCTATTAAATTTCTAAACCTTGATCCTAAACTTGCAGGTCAAAACAGGTTGATGCAGTTGAACGAGTTAGATGAGTGGCGAGCCAATGCATACAAAAATTCACGACTATACAAGGAAGCAACAAAATGGTGCCATGACGCCCGTCTGAAGTAGCAGAAGCAATTTGAAGTCGAGATTTTATCTTGCTCTATAATTCGAGATTCAAATTGTTTCCTGGGAAACTTAAATCACGATGGTCAGGACCTTTCATACAATCTATTTTTCCATATGGCACAGTAGAGATAAGTCACCCATCACAAGGAACTTTCAAGGTAAACGGTCATCGTCTCAAACTTTATAACGGCGAGAATTTTAAGGATGGTGGAGAGGAGCTACAAATCCATGAACCTCCCTGAATACTCCAACAACGGAAAGTCAAGCTGAGACTATAAACAAGCACTTCTCGGGAGGCAACCCGAGTACTAACAGTTTTCATTTACTTAAATTTCATTAAAATTTCAAAATTTTTAATATTTAGACCACTAACCGAATCTTTGAACACAAGTCCACAAAATCCACATGGCCACCCACACGGGCGTGTCGTAGGCCGTGCCCCTAACACGAGAATAGACATGACCGGATGATACGGCTGGGCGATATGGCCGTGCAAAAATAGAGTAGAAGTTTTCTCTAACACATGGGATGCGATAAATTTCCACGGCCGTGTGAGTAGGCCATGGGCCAACCTGCCAAATTGGCACGGGTGAGTGACACGCCCATGTCTAGCACCCGTGGTCGAACCTATTAAATTACCACGAGCGTGGTCATACGAACACGAGCGTGGGAGAAGCGAGCCATATCGCACACGGTCGTGTGTTACCATTATGCAGCCACACGACTAAGACACACGGGCATGTCGTAAGGCCGTGTGATGAACTCTCAACTCGCGACAAACACGGGCTGGACAAGAACCACACGGGCGTGTGAGATGACCGTGCCACTTACAAAATTAGACTAATTTCCTTATTTTTATTCTTAGTTACTTTTAGTTGATTCATATATTCGTTAATCGCAGCTTACCTTTATGATTATTATCAGGATATTTCTTCCTACGAATCAGGCCTTACCCCCAGCTCTATTGTCAATTCTCGCTGTCGCCAAACTACAGAATTCATTCATACAAACACTCAGAAAGTTTAAATTCTCTCCCTATCTTATGATCTTATATTTTCCAATATATCTTTCTTTGTACATTGAGGGCAATGTACATCTTAAGTGTGGGGGAGGTAATCATTTCATTATCTAAAAAAACTCTGAATATTGCTTGTTAATACTTGTAAATCTCTCATATCATGTTTAGGATGAATTTTGATTGACTGATGATTTTTATTGATATATCTTGAATTAAAATATAGGCATTCATGCATTGATTATTTAAACTTTAAGACATTAGAAAATTAAGCATGATAAGTTGATTTTTAAGAATTTAAAATTTTAGGTTGTTTCCCCAAGTTTTGGTATTATCTTGAATTGAAATCCACAGGTTTAAACATCAAAAACCCATAATTTTTGTGAGATTTTTGAGCCTTTTGAGCATATATTAATTCTTTCATGCTCACTTTTATTATTGCTTTGAGTGCGTCAGTATTGAACTATTATTCTAGAACTTGCCTGATTATGCATGTCAAGACCACACTATTTGATTTGATATGTCAAGATGATAAAGGCACTTAGGATTAACCCACTCATGCCATGAAAAGCCTACCTCCACGATTAACCCTTAGTAAACCCCTTTGAGCCTAACAAGCCATTCCTTGTAATACCCTCAATATTAACCCTTAACCCATTATTGTTGAAATCTTCTAAATTAATTTGATCCCTATTTTTTTCAAGATTTGAGTTGAATAGATCGCTTAGCTATGTCTTGTTCCTAATAATTAGTCTATGTTATTTGGCTTGTTCTTAAAAAAAACCAACATGTATACATATTAGTAGTTATCTTTTGTTTGTAAGTTTCATTATTCAAATTCTATAGTCAAAGAAGAAGCTATGTTGTACGCAAGTGATGATTAAATACTTTTCTAGTTAAGTAGTTTTTCAAGCCAATCTCGATTCTAACCTTTTCTTTCAGCTTGTGACCACACCCCCTAACCAAGCCTCGTTACAACCCTCTAAAGACCTTTTGATTGATATATCGTCTCAATTTATAGTGGTGAAAATTTAATTTTCATACAAGCATATGGTAATAACTTTTCATATTGACTGATGAGTGCTAATTTCATTGTTCTTAAACACTTCGAGTGATTTTAGTAAATCCTTCAGTAAGGATGCTAAACTCTGTGCAATTTTGAATCAATGATAACTACTTAGATGAAGGGAGGTGCCTAAGTTTTTCATGATTAAATATTCAACTTGGAATGTTTGAAGCTTTAATGTTCTTTTAGTTGAATTCTCAATGTATGATTACTTATGAGATAGTTTGAAATATTATTGATAGGAATTATAAGTTGAGAAAAAGGAATTTTTAATTATGATTTGAGGATTTTGCTTGAGGACAAGCTTGAGGATTTATACATGTTTTTACCCCATACTTAATGCATGTTATGAATGATTTTTCCTTAGAATTGGTGAATTCGATGCTCCTAATGCCTTAATTTCATGTTTTATACTAAAGTAAGCATAGGAGGGTGAAAGGAACAAGAAACGGGCCAAAAATAGAGAAAATGGGCTAAAGTACGAAATCAACACGGCCTAGACCTCCTCACACGGGCAGCTCACACGGCCGTGTCAATTTGGCAGAATCGAAGCATGACTCACACGGGTAGAACACACGTCCGTGCCAATCTAACAGGCTCAAACACGGCCTGAAGTAATCGCACACGGGTGTGCCCCTGCCGAGCCTAAGTTGAGTCTAATTCAAAAAAGGCCACTTTTGAGGGTTCTTAGGCATTCCAAAGCCTATAAATACACCCTAGAAGAGGATGAAAAGGGGAGACGGAGAATAGAGAGTAAGGAATTACTCCAAGGAAGCCGATTGATCCATCTCAAAAGCCAGATTCACCATCAAGACTGAAGATTTCTCCTCAATTTTCCTTTCAGGAGTTTTGGGTTTTCTTTATGTTTTGTATTCTTTATTATTTTGAGATGTTTTCTTATTTAGTTATGAACTAAACCCCTGAATACCTAAGGGGGATGAAACCTAAGACGAATTTTGTTATTATTTTCTGAATCGTATGATTAATATTTGACTTGTTCTTAATTATGTGTTCTTAATTCTTGCTTTGGTATTTCAGGATATCACTTCAAGTTACTACTCTTAGTTGGAGAAGGAA
This sequence comes from Gossypium anomalum, assembly GCA_025698475.1. NCBI lineage: Eukaryota > Viridiplantae > Streptophyta > Magnoliopsida > Malvales > Malvaceae > Gossypium > Gossypium anomalum. Next base: position 73,081,506 of record CM046965.1, on the reverse strand, counting down.
TAGACCCTGACTAAGAGTAAATTTGTCATAATTAAGCGGATTTAATTGCGCGCCTAGAGGTAGGGTGACAAGATTTTGCCAGATTAGGGTGAAACCTAATAAGGGAATCCATAGAACGAGTTAATGCAACCCTAGGGTGTTAATTAGAGAAAAGTCTCGGTTATTCAACCTAGGGATTAGACGTTATTAGTCTTGAATAGGGATAATAACATAGCTTAGGGATTTCTACGGAACAAGTTAAATGAATCAATCATCCGGTTCGGAGCCAGAATAACAAGTAAAAGTCTAAGTGGATTTTTCCTTAGGTATTGTCCTTAATCAATCGTTTCCCAGAAGTAATTTCCTTATTCTATTTTCTTCAACTTCTTAGTCTAATTAATTAGTTAGTTAAAACAAACCCATTTTTTTCTTAGGCTAGATAATAAAAAGACAGTCATTACTAGTACTTTTAGCCCTTTGGGTTCGACAATCCGGTCTTGCTAAAGCTATACTACTGTTCGATAGGTACACTTGCCTACGTTGTGATAATAGTTAGTTTCAAGAATGATTAATTATAAATTTATAAAACTTATCACGAAAAATCACGATCAAAGACTATAGTTGGACTATGGCACAAAAGAAAGGTGTACCAGGATTTCAATCGTTTTCATAGTATTTACCGAATATAGAAAAGGAATGGTTTCGACCAATGCTTGGTACACCTTGTGTGATCTCCGGTAAGGATTTCGATTGACTTCACTATGACAAATTTGAAAATGATACTAAGTGATATATATATGTTGAGGTGTGAAATGGATGATACATATGTATGAAGTTTGTTAAATTAATGTGCTCATCCATATTTATTAGTTATATTATGTGTGAATTAGACTAACATATTGGTGAATACATGTGTTTAGGCATTTGGCTAAGTTGAGTTGGGAAATGTTATGATTATTGACTTAAATTGTGATAAATGAGTAAGTTAAATTCTTTGTTATACGAACTTACTAAGTATAATTGGTTATTATGTTACTTTTCCGTGTTTTATAGTAATTTCAAAGCTTTGCTCGGTTTGGGAGACGTCAAAGATCACATTACACTATCCAGCTGTTATTTTGGTACTTTTGAACTTATGTATTAGGTTATATGGCATGTATAGAGCTATGGTTAATTTGGTCTATATGTTGATAATAGATTTAGCCAATTAAGTTGGCTTGTAAATGGTAAATGTTTTGGTTATGTATATAGCTAGGTGATTTGGCTTGTTTGGGTATATTTGGTTGTATATATATTTGTGCATATGGCCTTTTGATATGTGATTGGAAATCGCTATGTGGATGCTTATTGTGAATTGGTATTTTGTATACCAAATGGTTGTATATTGAGATGGTATAGCATGCTATGTACTAGGTAAATAATGTATATTTGAAAGTGGCCATTTAGGTGATTTGTGAAAGAATTGGTATGTTTTGAATTGGTAAAAATATGATCTCATGAGCATTTTAGTTGTTGGTATGGATATAGCATGATTTGGACTTGGTTTAGATGAGTTTAATCGTCATTTGAAGATATGGTCATATGCTATTTAGTTTGTGTAGGTGAATGCAAGTTTGGGTGAGAAAGATGGCTTGGAAAATAACCTGTTTTTGTTCACACGAGTAGAGACACGGTCGTGTGTCTCAGCCATGTGTGACACACGATCGAGTGACACGACCATGTGTCCCCTTATGTTTATTTAGAAACCAAGTCAGTATGCTCCACACGGCCCAGTACACTGGCGTATGACTTGGCTATGTGGTATAAATCAGTATACCATATAGTTTTGGCACAGCCTAACACACAGCCTGGCACACGGATGTGTGAGGCCATTTTGAAGGGCACACAGGCTAGTCACACGGGCGTGTGGTTGGCCGTATGACCCAAGTCAAGGATTTATGGGCTAGGACAAGGCCATGTGATTCCATTTCGAATTTCCACATGGCCTGTGACACGGGCGTGTCTTTGGCCATGTGATACACACGGCCGAGTCACACAGGCATGTGTCCCCTGTATTTTGAGAATCTTCTATGTTTTTCCCAAAAATTTTCTGAGTTATCGGTTTAGTCCGAGCCACTCCTAATGCATGATTTGGGCCTAGTAAGCTCGTATAAGGAACTATATGAATGATTTTATTTGGATATGAAAAATGTATGAGAAATGTATGATTGTTTAATTGTTAAGTCCAGCAATGCTCTGTAACCCTATTCTGGCAGTGGATACGGGTTAGAGGTGTTACACTCTCATTGCTACAATCATGGCCTCGGTTTCGCTTTCTATTTTTACATCCTCGAGTGAACCACCCGTATACATTCCCATTCTTAACAAGGTAAAATTTATATTGGATTTTACAATTATTAAATAAATTTAAAATATAATTTTATGCTAAAATTTTATTTAAATAGGTGGAACCATTTGGCAAGTTACGGGGAATACCTACCACTCTTAAAGATATAGGGCTTCTATTAAACCAACGGTCAGAAACGCATGTAAGTATTTATTTCATTTTGAGCTATATATACATAACATAGTCGATTTCATGTTTAGTATTTAGTATTATGTATATAACTAATATTTTTATCACCTTCATATAGTTTTAATGGACACCATACAAGAATCTCGTAATTCGGGCAATGATTCCGGATGAATTCCTATAGAATCCAAACATTTGGCACGTTAAGGTCCCATTGGTCAACTATGCTACCATCGAGATGGACCAGACGGATAGAGGGTTGTGACAATTTGGATTCTGACAACCGATTCCCATGGCACCTGAGGTGCTCAATGATGAGGACAAAATTGGCTTACGGCGACCAAATACGCATTGGCCAGTCTATCATTCAGAATATTATGAAATGTGGGAATATCTGTATGATAATATACCTACTTATGAACTGATTATCATTCTAGAGTTAGTGTGCGAACCAGATTACATGCCATGGTTTAAGATCCATGGCAAGCCATATTTGCTCTCGAAAGAGTAGAGGCGTCGGTAATTCCATGTTGAAAGGGAATGATAGGGCCCTTTAAATACAAAGACAAGGGTTGGCGGGGTAGGCCCATCAACAAAACCCACACAACCACCGACTCCTAACAGAGCAAGCAATGATGCCCATACCACAGTACCTTTAGATTATACCAAGTGCGTATATTAACCCTTATATGTTACCTTTTTCCACTCCTATGCAAGGTTGGAATGCATGGCCTGGTGCTTCTCATTTCCCGATGACTCTAACTCAACTGACGATATATAGGCTATCATTGCAGGAGGGACCGCACAAGGCACCATCAGGGAGCTCATCTCATTTCCAATCCCCATCGCCTTATAGGATTCAAACACCTCCGCCTTGGGTGATGCAACCACCTCCTCAATCTTTGTTTTATCAAGGTGGGTCATCCTCCTAACACCTACAACCAGAAGTTGATCCCAAACAAACACAACCCTAGCCGAAAGCTAAACCAAGAAGGAATCCAGCGTGTAACTATCGACCACCCCCATATGGCACTGATTTCGACTGGCACATGCATTGATTTTTTTCATATATTTGTACAAACTATTTTTATATTGTTTCATTTAATAAAACAGAAATTGTTTTGAACATTTTTGTACAAATTATTTTAATATTGTTTCATTTAATAAAATAGAAGTTCTTTTGAATAAGACAATACAAATTATTTTTTCATTGTTTCATTTAACAAATTAGGAGTTATTTTAATTTGGACATGTTCTCATTGTATGACCCGGGTTCCTACACCACCCGCACAACTTTTGTTGGTGTTCTTTCCCAGATATCCATATTATCACGTATTCTAATCGAGCATGGTCGACCTTTTAGTTTGCGACGCAATTCTCTATCCTGTAAAAACTTAAACGGAGCAAGCGATACAGATGACCACTTATGTAACGTCCCCTAACCCCATACCGTCGTCGGAACAAGATTACGAGACATTACCAGCCAGTATAGTACAATACAGACATTAATTAAATATAAACATTCAGACTCATCATAATTTTAAGATGTCGTCCTTTTAATGGGCCCTCGCGGTCCAATATAAACAGTAAAATCACTTCGGGACTAATTTAGAATTACTATGAATTTTTCTTTCAAATTTCAAATTCATACTATATACCATTGCCAACCATAATTTACTTATTTTATCAATACTTTCACAACCTAAATGACTCTCATAAGACATCCTAGGTACATGTCATTACCAATACTCAACATACTTTACCTGATCGAATTCGGGATCGGCCTGGGATGCTGATTCAACGGTCTAGCCTTAACTTAACCTGCGCACGAAAACAAACCGTATGCTGAGTATACACTCAGTGGTATTTCTATAATCTGAACACTTAAACAATTATAAAACATATTAATTTTTATATATTGAACTATTCAAACTCAATGAGTATTCAAACATTCACTTTCCAACCAACGTTTTGGTCTACTTTAAATTCAAAATCATTTATTATTTTTCAATAGCAATTAATCAATCAGTAATATTCATTAACAATCAGTCAATCAGAATAATTATTTATTCAGTAACAGTCAATTATTCGGTAACAATCAATTATTCAATAATAATCAGTTATTCAGTATCAATCAATTGATCGGTTATCCAGTAACAGTCAATTATTTAGTAAAAATTAAATATTCAGTAAAGTCGATCTTTCCAGTTCCTTTATTTACCCTATTAACATGACTCGGACCTAGATGGATACACGGATCCAACCAACACACCAGTACGGCACATAGTGCCTCATAAAGGTCAAGCGCTTGAGCGATGCAGATAAAGATAAGAGATGGCGATGCGATGCGGTACATAGAGTACCTCATCGGAACAAATTCGAAACAGTAACAGTACGGTACACAAAGTACCTCATCGGAACAAATCAAACGATGAATCGTAATTCGCGAATAAAGATAACAATATCGACACACAAAGTACCGAATCGATAATAAATGCGCGTAATGATAATAGTAGTCGGCACATAAGTGTCTAATCAGTAAGCCGACAAAACCCGTACTCTTCCATATCCTATGGCATGCCAACTATATCCGACTAGCCTGACTAGTAAATAGGGTATTTAATTCACTTTTAAAATTTCAATTAATTCATATTTTAATTAATTAATTATATATTTTCAATTCAATATAATTCCATTCATTTTTCACTAATAAATATTCAATTTCACAATAATCACATTTTTCTATCAATTTCATCACACTTCCAACTATATATATTTTCCAATATAACAAATATTTATTATTAAATTTCCATATCAATATTCATTTCAATTCAAATCAAATCAATATAATCAATATTCAATCCAATTCAAATAATCATCTCAAAACATCTACTACATATATATATATATATATAAATAATAAATCTAACAATTTAAGTATTAAGTTTGGATTATAGAAATACAAACCGTATTTTCTCGAGCTAACTCCAATTGTCTTTGTCATTTTTCCTTGCTTAGCCGAGATTTCCCGAGACAACGTTAGCTATGGGAATTAAAACAATTCATATTTGTTAATTCACTACTAATTTAACTCTAATTAATATAATTTCTATTCAATTTCTACTTTAATTTCAATTTAATCTTAACTAAATTCACATACTTTTTCTATCTCAATTCATACTTCATTTCTATTCAAATTTTGTTCAAACTCATACTTAACTATTAAATTTCCAGCATATTTTCCTAATTTTGAAATTTCATCAATTTAGTCCCTACAACATAAAACTTATGAATTACTTTACAATTCAATCCTTATTTCATTTCTAACTTGAATTCCTATCAATTTAACCCTTATTTCATCATATTACTCAACATGAACATTATCTAGAAATCTAATAACTTTCAAAATATCAACTTAATTTCATCAAAATCTTATTCCAAAGCTTCTAAAACATTAAAATTAAATAAAAAGGGCTAAATTGACTTACCAATTAAACTTTAAAGCTTCAAACCTTCAATTTTCCGTTTTCTCCCTTTCTTTCTTTTCTTTCCTTCTTTTTCTCCCCTGGTCTCTGTTTCGTTTCATTCTTTTTCTTTTCTATCTTTTTTTTTCTTTCTTTATTTCATTTGTTTTATATATATAATATAATAACAATAAAACTCTATTATTTATTTAACATTTGTATACATTTATAACCTTACATTTGTCACACTTTTATTTATTTATTATATAAAAAAATTTTATAATATAATTATTTAATTAATAAATATCTTTTATAATCTGTAAATATCTTTTATAATTAAATACATGTATTACAAATGTATTTACAATAATTATTACACATGTATTTTATTTTCCCCATACACTTGGCACTCACTTTGGCTTATTTACTTATTTAATCCCTTCAATTTTCTTTATTCTATAATTAAACTTTCACACTTTATTCAATGTAATCCTTTGATCCAATTATCCTTAATTAAGCTAAATTCACTTAATTAAACTGTAATTAACCACTCAATTAAATTTTTAAATATTTTTGATAAATATTTACGGATCCGTTTTTTAGTAACGGAGACTCGAAAATACACTTTTCTGTTAACCTTAAAATTCGGGTCGTTACATTTCTCCCCCTCCCCCCTTTTATAAATTTCGTCCTCGAAATTTGCCTGAGAGAGGTGGGGGTATAAGTACTAAGAACTCACTGTTTCTCTCGGTTCCCATATTGCTTCCTCAATATTCTGACATTATTGTTCAGGCTAGCATCTCAATTGGCTCTTTTTCATACTATAGATTACATCAAATCTCAATATCCTTTGTCAATATAACATGCAAGAGATCTGATCTATATCATCTTCTAAGCTTCAAATCATGAAAAATTATCATAAACTCTTTGTAACTTCAGAACCAAAACCAAACAATATTTTACCGGTCTAACTTTTCTACAACTTCACATAGCCCAACAGAACAAGAACTCAATTTCTCTTTCAACCCGATCTTCAAAATTTTCTTCCAAGGTAAATCTTTAAGAAATACCATATCACTAACAAAATACTCAATATCCCAATGTTTCAAGTCTATATATGATTTCTGTCTGTCAAAACTACTTTCAGTCTATCTCGAATCACTTCCACTTTTCTTCAATTTCACGAATCAAATAGCTCTATATATTCTTTTTCTTACTGTATTCAATCAGATTCCACGCAGTTTTACATTCATAATCATTTAGAACTTCATACAGTGTTGAAAACTATTATTGCGCACCCAGAACTTCTTGTACTTGCTCTAGATTCAGAACGTAAACCATGTATCTTAATCAAAAATAACAGAAACTGGAATATCATATGATCTAACAATCTCAGAAACCCATATTTCATATCATTATTAAGCAATAAACTTATTCATACTAGAGTAGAATATACAGACTTCACCATACCTTCGACGATTACTCAAATATCATCTTTCTTTTTCAAAAATAGAGATAATTCCAACTTAGATTTCATAAAAATTCTATCCCAGTTCCATTCTGATGTTACCTCTTGTTGTAACAGTTCTGAAGACATTTGTATCTAATATAAACATTTATATGCAAATTCAAAGTATTGCTTTTCTTTTCCCAGTCTTCAATACATCTGTCTCAAATCACTGTACATCTTATTCTTCTAAAATGCATAGACATAGTACTACTATAATTTCATGCAAATTCTCCTGTATAAGTTCTGAATCCCTCTGTTTAGCTTTTATTTCTAAATAGCAAACAACCATCATATCCAAGCCTAAATGTTTAATCAGAAATCATCTATATACTATACCCATTTAACCAATAACTCATTACCACATTTTTGAGCTTCGCAGATCTGCTGTAAAGAAGTCAGTTTAACTTTTATCTCTACCAAAATTGATCCATCTTCAGATGATAACAGTCGGATATTCACAACTTGTAACACAAAACAAAACTCTTAATTCTGAATATACCTAACTTCATTTGTTTTTTCCCAGATGATAATCAATTATCAAATCATGATCTTCTAACAGTAGCTACCACTTCCAAGTCGTATATCAGGTAATTCTTTCCATATGATTCTAACTTTCTGAAAACATAAACCATTAGTTCACTTTCTTGTATCAAACACTACTATCCCTGTAAATCACAAGTTTCTTTACCGGATTTCAGACTAAACCATAACTAATGCTTTAGGTAACTAAGCCTTCAACTAACCAAAACCTTGCTGATATTTATCAGACCACTTTCTATAATAACCATATCATACTTCTTCTTCTTCTTTTATTCAAATTTCTGGTAATAACTGGCAAGTCTCAGAAACCTCTAATTTCAAATATATTTTTCACTATCATCTTAGCCACAAATCTATAGCACATTCAACTTCTTCAAGTAATCACTAAGATAATGATCAAAAGAACCATATTCAACACATATTCCACTCTTTATTCTATGTTCTTCAACTTTATATCTTCATTTAAACAATCTTCAAACCATTTGTACCTTATAGTTTCTATCGGAATATACCCTCTAATATATTTATTCAATCAAACAAATTCCCTTCATACACAGTTGCAGTTAAATGATCCTGTTTAAGCCTCAAGAATTCTGTACGTTTCTGATCAAGAAACCTCTAACTGATGTATATATCTTTCAGAACTCATCTCAAAAAATTTCCAAATAACCCTTTCTTAATCACAACAGAAATCAATATTTTCCTCCACTAGCAAGCTAAATCTTTTTAACAGAAATATCATACCTTTCTAACATTTAATCGGTGAACAGAATAATTCATTTACGATCCCGATAATATTCTCTAACCAGATTTTAGTTCTTTCAAGATAATTTTCAGCTATAATTCTTAATTCTTCCACACTATATTTACGGAGTATTAACAACAGATAACTTACCCGTTCAGTCAAGCTCTATACCTTGAAGCACTTCAGGAACCGATTGAGAAACAGGAGGGGTAGATGTCAGTAATGTATATCTGACTTCTTTTATTCATCAGAGAACATCAGTCATAATTCTAAACAATTACGTATTATCTCTTTCTTTATCATTACATTATTCAACACTCAGTGGACACTCAGTGGTTAATTACTCATTAAGTTATTACTCAGTGTTGTCAATTCAGTTTTTTTTTATCTAATTCACGAGACTTTTTGTTTTCAATATACATTTCATGATCAATACTATCAATATTTTCGTCTAACATTTTCACTATAAAATAGAGACAAACAAATATATCAGCATCTAATCTCGATTCAATTTTGACTCAATTATGGCATGTACATCTAGACTCAATTCTGAGCTTGATTTAGTCCGAGAATCGGCTAAACCTGAATAGCTCTGATACCACTAAATGTAACGTCCCCTAACCCTATACCGTCACCGGAACAGGGCTACGAGATATTACCAGTCAGTATAGTACAATACAGACATTAATTAAATATAAATGTTCAGACTCATCATAATTTTAAGATGTTGTCCTTTTAATTGGCCCTCGCAGTCCAATATAAACAGTAAAATCAATTCGGGACTAATTTAGAATTACTACGAATTTTTCTTTCAAATTTCAAATTCATACTATACACCATTGCCAACCATAATTTACTTATTTTATCAATACTTTCACAACCTAAATGAATCTCATAAGACATCCTAGGTACATGCCATTACCAATACTCAACATACTGTACCTCATCGAATTCGGGATCGGCTGGGGATCTTTGATTCAACGGTCTAGCCTTAACTTAACTTAACATTTGGAAACAAACCGTCTGCTTTGAGTATACATTCGATGGTATTTCTATAATCAACACTTAAACAATTATAAAACATATTAATTTATATATATTGAACTATTCAAACTCAATGAGTATTCAAACATTCACTTTCCAACCAATGTTTTGGTCTACTTTAAATTCAAAATCATTTATTATTTTTCAATAGTAATTAATCAATCAGTAATATTCATTAACAATCAGTCAATCAGAACAATTATTTATTCAGTAACAATCAGTTATTCGGTAACAATCGATTATTCAATAATAATCAATTATTCAGTATCAATCAATTGATCGGTTATCCAGTAACAGTCAATTATTCAGTAAAAATCAAATATTCAGTAACAATTAAATTATTCAATAATAGTCGATCTTTCCAGTTCTTTTATTTACCCCTATTAACATGACTTGAACCTAGACGGATACATGGATCCAACCAACACACCAGTACGGCACATAGTGCCTCATAAAAAATGGCGGAATAGTAATAATAACGATGGCGATGCGTTACATAGAGTACCTCATCGGAACAAATCAAATAAGATAAAGATGCGGTACCACAGTACCTCATCGAAACAAATCAAAAAAGATAAGATACTTGATAATAAGAACAATATCCGACACACAAGTGTGCCGAATCGGTAACGATAATGGTATGATGCTGATGAGTCGGTACATAAGTGCCTAATCGATGGCGCAAAACCCGTACTCTTACATATCCTATGGCATGCCAACTATATCCGACTAGCCTGACTAGTTAATAGGGTATTTAATTCACTTTTAAATTTTCAATTAATTCATATTTTAATTAATTAATTATATATTTTCAATTCAATATAATTCCATTCATTTTTCACTAATAAATATTCAATTTCACAATAATCATATTTTTCTATCAATTTCATCACACTTCCAACTATATATATTTTCCAATATAACAAATATTTATTATTCAATTTCCACATCAATATTCATTTCAATTCAAATCAAATCAATATAATCAGTATTCAATCTGATTCAAATAATCATCTCAAAACATCTACTACATATATATATATTAAATAATAAATCCAACAATTTAAGTATTAAGTTCGGATTATAGAAATACAAACCGTATTTTCTCGAGCTAACTCCCGTTGTCTTTGCCATTTTTCCTTGCTTAGCCGAGATTTCCCTAGACAACGTTAGCTATGGGAATTAAAAAAATTCATATTCATTAATTCACTACTAATTTATCTCTAATTAATACAATTTCTATTCAATTTCTACTTTAATTTCAATTTAATCTTAACTAAATTCACTTACTTTTTCTATCTCAATTCATACTTCATTTCTATTCAAATTTTTGTTCAAACTCATACTTAACTATTAAATTTCCAGCATATTTTCCTAATTTTGAAATTTCATCAATTTAGTCCCTACAACATAAAACTTATGAATTACTTTACAATTCAATCCTTATTTCATTTCTAACTTGAATTCCTATCGATTTAACCCTTATTTCATCAAAATCTTATTCCAAAGCTTCTAAAACATTAAAATTAAGTAAAAAGGGCTAAATTGACTTACCAATTAAACTTTAAAGCTTCAAACCTTCAATTTTCCCTTTTCTCCCTTTCTTTCTTTTCTTTCCTTCTTTTTCTCTCTCTCTCTCTGTTTCTGTTTCATTCTTCTGCTTCTTTTCTATCTTTTTCTTTCTTTCTTTATTCCATTTGTTTTATATATATAATATAATAACAATAAAAATCTATTAAATAACCAATATTTATTTAACATTTGTATACATTTATAACCTTACATTTGTCACACTTTTATTTATTTATTATATATAAAAATCTTATAATATAATTATTTAATTAATAAATATTTTTTATAATCTATAAATATCTTTTATAATTAAATACATGTATTAAGAATGTATGTATTTTTATTTATATGTTTGTACCAATCATTTCTATACACTTGTCACATATTAATTTATTCATAATATAATACCAATTTAATACTAATAAATACATTAATATTTATTTAAATAATAAATAAATACACACATGTATTACAAATGTATTTACAATAATTACTACACATGTATTTTATTTTTCCCATACACTTGGCATTCACTTTGGCTTATTTACTTATTTAATCCCTTCAATTTTCTTTATTCTATAATTAAACTTTCACACTTTATTAAATTTAATCCTTTTATCCAATTATCCTTAATTAAGCTAAATTCACTTAATTAAACTATAATTAGCCACTCAATTAACTTTTTAAATATTTTTGATAAATATTTACGGATCCGTTTTTTAGTAACGGAGACTCGAAAATATATTTTTCTGTTAACCTTAAAATTCGGGTCGTTACAACTTACATTCATCTGGAATTGGTGGGAATACGTGTCTCCACATATTGTACATGTATTCTAATTTGTACACTTCGTCGACATAGCTCATGGGATCCAAATGGAGATTCTGACAAGCTGCAATTACATGAGCGCATGGATAACAAAGTGCGTCAACCTTTCACAGTCGCAAGTCTTATTTCTCAGGTGTGCACGATATTTCCCACCAGTAATATCTTGGTTCGGTCTGTTGAACTTCGTCATACGAAACTATAGGTTGTCACGATCGTGACACACTGTGCGCATGGAGTTGGCCCGTGCTTTGGCCTTATTAATTTCTTACACTACCTTTCAACACCATACATGGCCTCCCTACATTTGGCCCTTATAACTCGCTGCTCGCTTTGGAAATAGTGCCGCCAAACAGAAGTATGTCTCCCACACAACCGAGGTTATCGGCAAATTACGTGTTCCTTTTAGAACAGAATTGATGCATTCAACCAGGTTTGAGGCCATCTAACCATATTGTAGGCCTCTGTTGTATGATTGTGTCCACTGATTGAAAGTTATGATATAGAGGTAATTTACGCACTGATCATTAATTGACCACAAAATCATCAACATCTTATGAAAATGGTCCTTATTGATCTCGTACCTTATCAATATAAGTAGATAGCGATAATTACATATCACTCTTCCATTCAGAAAAAATTGAATATTACAAACCAAATAATATTGGTGACGATTAAATACCCATGTTGGTCACTTGTCATTGTTCAGTGGTAGACTGATATTGCCAGTAGTAGTTGGACGCAACGTGCCTTAGACAATACCGATGGTGTGTGCGATCCCAGAGGCTTCTCTGTTGCTTAATTATGGCTAGTATTCTAGCGCCCCGATCCAATATAACGCAAATATCAGTTTGGGGGCAGACATGCCTCCTCAACCTAAAAAAAAAATCTCAATCATCATCTGACTCCCCCGATGTATTGCAAACACAATTGGAAGGATCCTCCCATCACCATCCAGTGCCACAGCTAGTAATAACTAATGGGTATATCTACCATACATAAAGGTACTGTCAATTTGTACCAATGGCTTGCAGTACTGAAATACGCCCTGACATTGCTTCAAGCTCCATACTAGATGCTTGAACACTTGGCATCCACGGAGCAAGCGATTGTTATAGTACGCAAGAACCGTTTCAAAGCCTGTTACGTAACTTGGGACGTATATCTCCAGCAGTTGACACCACTGCCACATCTCATTGTATGAAGTGTCCCACCCACTATGCATCTTCTCTAACACCTTCTACTTAGCTATCCAGGCATTACGGTAAGAAGGCATGTACTTGAATTGGCCACGAATATTGGCAATTAAGACTAACACAACAGTCTTGAGATCCGCTTTCACCATCGGTAGTATTAAGCCCGTTATCATCTCTGAATCTAGCTTGGGATGATCTTATGAAACACTTGTCAACTCATGAGTACGTTAAATAATGCAACATTAAATAATAACAGTAATATTCAAAACCCTAAACACCAAATGATATTGTACTAGCAACACACGTATGGGGACCTTTGAACTTCTTTATCTCCCACTATCCTGTCCTCTTCTTGACTGAAGCCATGATTTTCCATGAACATGTACCGTCTCACACTGCACACTTGGCCTAGAACTTCTTAGATTTAGACCGAGAAAACCATACTTACTGGAAGGCGGACTTGTTTAACCCGGTCGGCTCCTTTGTACACCTTCGCCAAAATGCCCCATGCTTCTTTTGAAGTTGTCGCTCTCGCAATCTTCTCAAAGCCCGACTCGTTAACAGCTCGGAACAACATGTACAATGCCGCCTTACCTTTCGATCGCATCTTTTTCAACGCCTTGTTTTGAGCCGCCGTATATCCCGCGGTAGTTGTCGGTTCTACAAAACCTTCTTAGACTACCTCCCAACCATCTTGAGACCCGAGGAGAGCTTTCATTTGGATGCTCTAATTCTCGTAGTTCGCCTTCGTTAGTCGAGGCAGCGGCACATTACTGGTCACACTCTCCATGGCTCGGATACTAAATTGACAAATTGCTCAAGATAGAAAAAAAAATTTCTCTTTAACTTCTGAATTTTCTTGCTTTTTTTCTCTTAAAATATATCAAATGCTTGCAAACTATTTATAGGCTATTGTCTTTAAAAAAAACTGAAAATATTAAAATCTAATAAAAGTCATAAACCAATAACTCTTGACCTTCCATTCTCCTAAAAATAAAACTTCTAAATTAAAAAGCATTAAAATTACATTTAGGTTTAATCAACATATAGTAGGGAGGTGGTATCTGTTCGTCACTATATCTAAATTGGAGTTTCATAAACTTCGTTTGGGAGTGTCTTCAGCCGAACGAACAATAGTAGACTCCTTTATAATAATCTCCATCTATAAATTAGATAACAAACTCTTTTGTCAGTCGCATCTTGAAATGAATGAGATGAAAATGCAAGTTTTGACATCATTGAATTGAGATAAGAAAATTTATCAACTTCTACTTCTACTGAATGTTTGAAAGATGAAGAGAAAATAATGATTTTTCTAATTAAAAAAATAGAATGATGAAAGAGAAAGATTGGAATATACATACCTTGAAATCGTGTTAGAAGAACAAGGGTGTAAAGAGAGACTTGAGCAGTCCCTGGTGAAGCCTTTGCGCTTAATTTATAGATCCAAATTTGTGCTTCATATTGAATGAATTAGACCAGAATCAGAGTTTCTTGGTACGAGTGCCAGTTGGTCTCCATCCCTTAATTATTCTATAAATTAAACTATCCACATTCTTGATTATTTTTTCTTTTCTTCACTATGTGTTTTCGAGAGATGGACACTTAGCCACGAAGGCAATCTAAATTATTCTAAAGCTTAAATACTGGTTCTTGAATTTGTTATTTTTTTATCATAAGTTGATATCGAGATATTACTTTGATATTTTATAAAGTATTAATATGTTAATATTAGATTTTATATATCTTGATATTCTTACAATCAACTTTTTAAAAATACACTATTCACCAAAAAAGAGCATTTTTCATATAAACACAAACATTCTTTTTCCACATGAATCCAATGGTGAACATAATTTTGATAAGACTCTTTCATTTAATGCCCCTTTCAATCACAAAAACCAAAAATATCCTGAAGTACAAGAAAATTAAATTATATAAGACAATTGTATTTGTTGTTTATATTAATAATATAAAAAGATGATATTTTATAATAATAATAAAATTTTAGAAATAAATTCGACTAATGCATTAATTACGGAAAGTTAAAAAAAATTATAAATTCATAAAGAATTATTGTGCCTCCTAATCCTACCATTTATCCACTAAACCATTGTTTCCCGTGGACAGTGCCTCAGTATTGCAATTTCCTAAGGCCTGAAAATTGGCGCCTAAACTCTGTAGAAGAAACAAATAGTCATTTTCCTAAGGAAACTAAAATAAAATGAAACCTTAAATTCTTAGCTACCCCTTACCCTTCTTCTTTGTTATTGCAACGCCGAATGTCCCTTTGCAAGGGAACTGGTATTCCTCACACAATGTGCGTGGATCATTTTCTTCCCCCAGTTCCTCTAATCTTTGAGTTCACTGAAGATCCTGTAACAAATCCTTTTTCTTCTCCAGACTTAGCCTATCAAAACATTGTTTCCGCCTCTTCTAACTTCTTCCCCTTTGGTCCTTTAGAACAATGGGTCCAACCTCCGGCAGAGTTTCTTCCATCCAGAAGGTCAAGGAGTCGCATCCTCTCCCTCATGTAGCCACCGCATGCGCCGCTTTGTTTACTCTATGCAGTATGTAACGAAACTCAATGCTCTTAAATCTTTTGGTTTTTTCTTTTATTTCATTTATGATGACTCCGATAAGTGATCTGTCATTTTCTGGACTTTGTAGTTTTTTAGTGAAAGTCATTAAATCCCTTTCGACTATTATTTCACTAAATCTCATTTCTTATGTAAAGACAACCCCATAGAGAAATGCATATGCTTCTGCAATTATCGGATCTGGGACGTTTTTACCGAGTAAACACATGAACCCATTACGAGTCCTATGTTGTTTCTGATAATTATTCCAGTGATTACTTTGTTGTTTTGTTGTTGAAACACGGTATCAAAATTTACTTTGACTTGTTCCTCTGTTAGGGGTTCCTAGTGGGCTTCCTTTCTATTGTGCTTGCTTTCTAGTGCTTCGTCTAGTATGCTTAGTTTTGTAATATATGCTTTGATAAAGCCTACTATGTCACATATCCTCTGCCGAATACCTTCATGGAAAAATTTGTTCTTATTATGCCATATTGCCTAGAATGAAACTGTTAGACATGTAGATTGATACATGTTATTGATGTTAAAAGTCTTAGCTAACCAGTGTTTCCATTCTTGATTTTCATGTATGGGCGTAGATATCACTTCCATTTGTTGGAGAACTTGTTTTGCAAGATTACAGTATAAGAAGATATGGTTGACCAATTCATCTTCTTCACCGTATAATGGACATAGAGCATCAAACCTCAGCCTACGGACCTTTTGGGTTACTTAGTGTAGGCAAATAATTGTTTGTAATTCTCCACAAGTTGATTCGTACCTTACTGGGAACTTTTAGGCTCTATAATTTTGAATAAAAAAATTTTTGTTAGATTTGGAGGTATTTTTTTTCATATTCCAGCATGTTTTGCTCCTCTGTAATACACCACTTGTAACCACTTTTAGCTATATATTCCCTCGACTTGTCTCCCCTTAAGATGTTTGGTTGCAAAGAATTCCATAGGGGGATGGAACTGATCGTCTTGGCTTGTTCTTCGGTGAATAGCCTCCTTAAGATGTCTTCCTTCCAGGTAACTGAGTCATGGTCAATTAGTTCCGCGACCAAAGAGTACTTCCAATTTATATTCTGAAACTGTAATTTTTCATCTCTAGGATATGGAAGCCATGCACCATCCAAATATTTACTGATTTTCCATCTCCAATCCTCCAACCATTGCTTGTCTCTAAAATGCCCCGAGCCTTCCATATACTTCTCCAGGTAAACAAAGGGTAAGATACTAACTCAATATTCATAAAATCGCTCCTTGGGTAGTACTTAGCTTTCATAACCTGTGCGAGTAAACTAATAGGATTGTTAATTAGCTTCCATCCTTGATTTGCCAACAAGGCTTTATTAAACTTTGACAATTCTCTAAAACCAATCCCTCTTATGTCTTGGAGGTACACAATGACGTCCAACTACACCAATGAATGCCTTTATTTGTTTTTAAATTTTTCCACCAGAACTTACACATAATATTCTCTGGATCCCGACATAATGCAATTGGTAACTGAAAGCATTGCATAGCATAAATTGGAATGGCTTGTAATACTGATTTAACAAAAACTTCTTTCCCTCCTATAGAAAGATTACGAATACTCCAATTTTTCACCTTTGTCAAAAATTTCTCCTTAATTTCTACAAAAGTGTTTTTCTTTCTCCTTCCCACCATCATTGGTAATCCAATGTATTTTTCAGGATTATTGGCGATACGAACTCTCAGATCGCTCCCTATTTGATACTTGACTTCATCGCTTATATTGTTACTGAAGTAAATCAAAGATTTATCAAAATTCACCAGTTGTCCTAAAAAAATTTCATATTCATTAACTACTATATAGCTAAGGCCCCTTCCTTTCTTGCTTTTCCAAATAAGGTACTATCATCAATAAAGAATAAATGGGTTATTGACAACCCACCTCTCCCCACTTTTGCCCCTTCAAATTTTCCATCCCTTTTTACAATATTGAGAAGTCTTGAGAAACCTTCTGCACAAATGATAAATAGATATGGGCTTAAGGGATCTCCTTGCCTTATTCCTCTAGTGGGATTGAACTCAACTCATTTTCCTCCATTAAAAACAACTGAGTATGAAACGCTCTAGATACATCTCATGATCAATGATACCCACTTGTCGTAGAATCCAAGATTTCTCATCATTTTTTCAATAAAATTTCATGCTACCCTATCATATGTTTTCCTCATATCTAATTTTAAAGCAAAAAACTAGTCCATATCTTCTTTTCTTAAAAGAATGAAATAATTCATATGCCACTAGAATGTTATCAATAATTTGTTTGCCTGACACAAATGCTCTTTGTGTTTCCTTAATGCAATAGCTAAGGGCCTTCCTAAATCTGTTAACTATATATTTTGAAATTATTTTTTATACTACATTGCAAAGGCTAATCAGTCTAAATTGACCCATATTTTTTGGCGTCAATACTTAGGGATTTATATGATATTGGTTCTATTTATAACACCTAATTCTTTCTGGTTATTCAAAATTTCTAAACAAAAGCTAGTCACATCCTTTCCTACAATATGCCAATATTTTTGAAAAAAGAGAGTAGGGAAGCCATCCTTACCTGAAGCCTTTAGATGAGCCATTGACTTTAATGCATCACATAATTCTTCTTCTTTAAAACTAGCTGAAAGTTCTTCATTAAGGTATCTAGATATGGAAGGTTGAATTTCCGTCCATAAATTCTCACAATCTTGCAAGGATTTTGAGGAGAAAAGATCTTTAAAATATTTTGTCTCTAACTCAAGTAATTCCTTATCCCCTTCCGTCAATCTACCACTTTAGTCTTCAAGCCCCTTTACTGTGTTTCTCCTTTTGCGATAGAACGCAAAATTGTGGAAAAAAAATTGTATTTCGATGACCCATTCTAAGCCAGTTTGCCCTTGCTCGTTGTTCCCAGAAAAATTCTTCCTTATCTGCTTACACATTCAACGCTAGCTTGACTTCTGTTATTTCTGCTAATCATTCTTCTTTATGATCATCTTCATTAAGCTTGAAGCCTTTGGTTTAATTATTCTCTTCTTTTGTGTCAGTTCCCTTTATTGATCCTGGCCCATTCTTTTAACGAGTTGCCCAACATTGTGAGTTTTCTTGGGAGTTCATCGTTATTTGAATTCCATGCGATCTTCACTTGTTCCTCAAACTCCTCTTCAAGTACACATTATGTGTTAAATCCAAAGGGGAAATCTCACATTACTGCTTTGTCACGTTGGTGCCCCAATGTGTTCAATAGTACTGGGCAGTGGTCAGAGAAGCTATGTGTTAAATGGCACAAAGAGTAACCAGGAAAACGACCCCACCATTCCAGGTTTGCCACTTCTCTATCTGGTCTTTCCCGTATATTGTTTTCTGCCGGTCGTCCTTTTTCCTAAGTGAACCATTGGCTCAAGAAGCCAAGATCGCTTAATTCACATTCCTCCAAAACGTCCCTCAACGCTGCCATTATAATAAAAATTTTAAAACATATAAAACTCCTAAAAAAATCAAGTTAGGATGAAGGTCCAAAATTCATCGAAATCAAGATATCCGTTTATTAAAAAAATTGTAACAATTATTACACGTTCAAATTCAACATGGACAAATGGAAGTTCAAATTCTAATGATCTTGGACATTATTTTGTTCAAGTTTATTTTAGAAGTGTTTTATTAGTATTTTTTATATTTTTTTGTTATCGTTTTTATATATAATATGTTATGATTTTTTAAATTTCTTAAGATTTTATAAAGTATTAAATTTTTAGTGTTTGATTTTATATATTTCGATATTCGTCCAACCAATTTGTATAATAAAAAAAACTAAATACAAATTTTAATTTGATAGTATTTGATTTTCTATATTTCAATAGTCATTTGATAAATTTTCTACTAAAAATATCTTCATACTTTAGAAGAAAATCCATTGACAAACTCTCTTTATTCCCGCATGAACACCAAATTCAAACAGTGGACATAATTTTAGTTACTCTCTTTCATTTAGTGAATCATAGTCTTCCTTCCAATCACAAAAATAAGAAAGATCTAAATGCTACACTAAAAAAAGAGTTACATAACACGTATTCTTTTAAATATTTGAAATACGAGAATGAAATTTATTGCTTATAATAATATAAAAATATGATATTTTATAAAATAAAATAAAATATATAAAATTACTAAAAAGATCAAGTTTAAAATGAATTTGAACAAAATATGATATTTTAAATATGATATCATTAAATTTAGTCTTTCAATAATTTTAAAATTTTTTCTTTTTACTTTTTATAAATCATCATTAATTTTCATATGTTAGCATTTGATTTTAAATATTTTAATATTAATAACAATTTTTTATACGTTAGTATTTGATTTTAAAATGCCAATATTAACAATTTTTTATAATGTCGGGATTAATCTGTAATTTTCCCTTTTCTTTAATTAACTTTCAGTTTATTTAGATCTTGACCTATACAGTAATTCATTTCAATTTATCAGTTTTAAACACCTTATACTATCTTAATTCATGCATATGACAATTTACTTTCACCTTTTTAAAAGTTCGTTCAAATTTTATATTTTATTTTATTTAATCCCTAAAATTGAAAATGTCATAATTTTCAAAATTGAGCCTTGATTCCTGAACTGATCTCAATCTCATCCTTCTACAACCCTATAGTATCTAAATTTACAGAATTATAATATCAATTTCGAAATATTTACACTTTAATCCTATGCCCAAAACTACAAATTTTTACTTTACAAATTAGTCATTTTTCATATCTAAGCTTAAAATATAACTATTTAACACTAAAACTTTAAGCATTCATTAATGATATTATTTATAAATTTTAAAATTAAAAAAAAAATAACATACAAATTAACTAAATTCAACTATCACTATCTCAAAAATATAAAATTTATGAAAAATGGATTCATTTTTAACTTACATGCCATATCTGAACGTGAAGAATTCAACAATGGTTATTCTTCTTTCTTTTCTTCTTTTCAAACGGTGGAGAATGAATAAGGAGGATGATGATTTTATTTTTATTTTTATCTTTATGTTTTGCTATATTATAAAGATTATTACTTAAAATTTTTAACATTATTTAATCCATTATCATGCCCAAAACCATCCACCAACATGCAAAAGTGGTTAATTGTGACTTTGAACCTTGGTTTAATATTATATAGTCCCTTTTAACCATTAAAATCTATAGCCATTAACTTTTATTATTTTTACGAATTACTTCTTATACCTTAATTAGCTATCTAAATAATAGAATTAATAGACCAAACTTTAATATAATACTAAAATAGACTCGTAAATATTATTAATGGGATTTTGAAGCCACCGTTTTCGATACTACTGAAAAAGGGTTATTACATAACACTTATTATTCTCGTAAAGTCAATAAATGCATTTAGCAATTAACTTATAATAACGTAAATTATCTTTTTGAACTTCTAATTCAAATTACTTTCTACGGTGATCTAGATAATGATAATTCATTCTAAATAATTTATTTATCGAATTAATATTTCTCTCCCCCTAATGTTGGAAAGACTATCAAATCAAATAGTAATCACCAATACTTGAATATCCAATTTATTCAACACATTTAATAATACAAAGAGACTCATTATTAATGTATATTTTCAACCTTCTTTAAATATTCATTTTATGAATTATGTGGAATCTTAAACATAAATAGTATATTCAAATTTTTAAAAATAAATTATATTTGACTCTAACCAAAAACTAATTATAAAAAATTTTTATTTATGGAATTTATTGACAAAATGGGTAAATATGCAACTAATTAACAGTACAGGTCCAGGAATAAATGCTAATGCTAAAGTTTCTGTTTCTCCGTCTTCATTAAAATTTTCCTTATCCTTGACAGAATTTGCTTCACCACTTAGTTTCTAGAGATAGACATGCATCTCACTAATTTGCTTCACCACTTGGTTTCTAGAGATAGACATGTAGCCACCAATGCCGTCTCATTAATTTTCTCCATTAAAATTATCCTCTATAAAATAAAGACTTTTATACCCATTTAATTCTTGAATTTGTTATTTTATTTCAAGTTTATATTTATATTTTTTTTATCTAAAATACAACAAATGAAGTGGCAGCACCAATAAATTACAAAAAAAAAAATTAATTCAATTTGGAGTGCCTCCATTTAAGAAGGTGGCACCAAAAAATAATTTTTTATTTCATTTTGATTTCTCCCAATAATTTGGCGGCACCATAAATATTAATATATATATTTCGTTTAATTTTGGAAATATGGTTAAAAATACAACATTTTATATAGGTGCCACCTTCAGAAGTGGCGGCACCCAACAAATATTTTTTCTTCCTATCATTTTTGTAACGATGACACAATGATTTTGGGGTGGTGCCCCCGTGAGAGGTGAAGGAACCCACTTTTACTGTAGAAACCAAATTATTTTTCTAAATAATCTAGTATTAGGGTCATTTTCATAAAAAAAATTTTGGGTTATTTATCTAAATTACCCCTTTTTCAAGCATTCTATGTTTTTTCTTTTAATTAATAATTTTTTATTTATATAGATTAAATATTTTTTATTTTTTATTTTTTAAAACATCAATTAATTATTTTGATATACTTTTCCTTGTTTATTATTTTGCTTTTAATTCATGTTTTTAATTAATAATTTATTTATATAAATAAAATAATAAATATGTAAATATACGATGAAAATATATTATTTCAATATATATCATTAAGTTAAATATATGTAATTTTTTTAAAAACATCATCTATTTATTTTGATATATTTTCCTTATATATATCTTTTAAATTAAAAATATTTATTTTAGAGCTTTAATATTTTTTTTCCTTAACCTTCCGAGTGTTGTTATTTGTGTTATTAAATGTTTGTGATGTGTGCAGAAACCATATTTTATCCGGATCAATCTTGATTTAATTTAAATTTCATGATTTTTAAGTATTAACTATTTCATAATATTTATTAGTAGTATTTAATGTTATTTATTTATTTATTATATAGTATTAAATTAAAAAAAAAAAAAAAAGAAAGAAAAGAAAATTGCCAAATTGCTTTCTACATATCCGTGCGGTTATATACATATAATATTATAGGCAGTTACATGGGTGGGTTAAATTTCTTAAAAATGCTGATTTTTAAGAAAAAATTTTAGGTTAGGCTATTTTTTTGAAAAATTATAGGACTAGGTTGATTTTACGAAAATGTTTTGTTATAGTCCAATTTTACCCATTACAACTGTACAAACCCAATTTTGCCAACCCAAACCCTATATTTTAAAACCCAAATCCATTTGTATTTTTTTACAAACCCAATACCAACTTAAAACCCACACCAATTTACAACCAAACCCTAAGCCCAAATCAAAATAAAAAAAAAAAAACCTAGCCCACAACTTAAACTTTTCTCAACTAGCCACACCTTTTCCACCACCAACTCCACTAGCCACTCCTTTTCCACCACCAACTCCACTAGCCACACCTTCTCCACCACCAAATCCACTAGCCACACTTGCTCCATTACCTACTCCACTAACCACACTTGCTCCACCACCACTTGTACCTACAAATGAAGACATAAACAATAAAAAAAAATATTTTGTAAATGGCTATATAAGCCTTCTCATATTTTGTGTATGAGGGATTTTTTTTTTGGAGAGTTTTGGGGAGAGAAGGTTATTATAAAAGATTTTTAGAGAGGTTTCTTTTTAAAGTAATCAAAGAGAAGAGTTATTGTGAAGGCTAGTTTTTGGAGAAGCTAGTTTTTTTTGGAGATTAATCAAAGATCAAAGCAAAAGAGGTTTCTTTGTCTATTCTCATTTTAAGTTCTTTGTTTACTTATTGTTTTCCTTTCAATCTTATTTTGTTTCTTTTATACGAAAGTAAAAATAAAAGGAGGAAGCTTACCCATTTTTATCGAAAAAGTTTTTTTGAGGTCCTACGCCATGTACGGTGGCGTGCTTGTGTGTCCTGGCGACCGGACGATGGCGACCTTGTGGCGAAAATCACCCACCCTCTCCTCTCTTTTTTTTTTTATTATTATATTTCTTAATATTATATTATATATATTCTTTTAATACATTAGGTATATTTTAAATTCTATATTACGTATATATATATTTTATACTATTTTATTTATATATCTTTAATATTATATTATTTATATATATTTTTTCTACATGTTATCTTATGTATATATCTTAACTATATTATGTATGTATTTTTAACACTATATTATGTACATATTTTTAATATTATCACGTATTTATTTTTATATATGTACATATTGATGTAGTATTATTAATAGTATTTTTTTAAAACATCATTATTATTTCTAATATATATATATATATATATATATATATATATTATGTACATCTTTTTTATTTCTATTTTATTTTTTTTTTGTCAACATTAATTATTATTATTCTAATATTTTGATATTTTAATATTTTATATTTTATATATTTTATTATTCACATCATTATTCGCATTTTTTTGACAATAATATTCTTGGATTTTTTTTTTTTTACTATCATTTTAAAAACTTTTTACATTTTAATTTTAAGAATAAGGCAATGTACCGATTTTAACATTAAGTCATCGATTTCATCGCTATGTTGGGTGAAATTAATCGGCTCGTGTTAAAAACGGGGCGTCCTTCTAAAAACAAAAACTTGCAACTTCTCATTTCCTTTAATCGGATCACGACTAAATTTTATATTGAACTCGTATTTTTGAAAATTAAGACATCACGTGTTTATAAGATACCAATTTTGGGCGTCGCGAGGGTGCTAATACCTTCCTCGCACGTAACCGACTCCCGAACCCTAATTTTTCTCTGGATTTTAACGTAAACCTAGCCTTTTATTTGTTTTTAAAGAAAGATCTAATAGGTGTCCAATCACACCTAGAAAAAAAGATCGGTGGCGACTCCCGGTTTATTTTTAAAACCAAATTTCAATTTCCAATTTTCTAATAAATCGCCACAATTTAGCAACCCGAAAGTAAATTTTTACGTCGCTACAGCTGGCGACTCCACTGGGGAGACCGGTGCGAGTCGAGTCGAATTAAACATGTTTTGTCAAAGTTTTCAAATTTCCTTGTTCAAAGTAAATATTTGGTCGTGATCCGAAAATCTCGTTTTCAAAATTCATGCATTTGTATCGTGTTGTAAATATTTCTTCTAACTTGTTATTTGTTTGTTTTTCAGTCTTTATGGTTTTAATTCTGGTTTAGTTTCTTTAAATAAAACGTAAAGGTTTATGAGTTTTCCCCCCACACACCGTGCACTTGCATTTTGCATAACATGAGCTCTAAACCCGGGCTCCGTCCGTTTAAGTGAAAGTAAACGCTACGCCTTCGTGAGTTAACTCGTCCCTCCGCACAGGCTAGTGAATACTTTCAGGTTACATATGACTTATGCTTTCGTGAGTTAACTTGTCCCTCCGCATAGGCATAAGTAAATGTAATCCCTCGAATTGTACTCGTGAGCTTGTGATAGGCTATGATCGAGGCTTCGTACTAATCTTAGCAGATGATAGTACGGGCAATTCGAGTACCTATCTAGAACCAAAACCGCATGTAATGAACCATATGAGCCATCCGACTAGAGCCATGCCCAGCCTTTGTCCATTTACTAGTCACCGAAATAAGTACACGGGAAAAACACATCTTACCTTCATTTCTTTTTACATTTGCGCTTTCTATGCAAGGGAATCGAGTCCATTGGACCAAGTAGCTTAATTTGTTAGATTTTTCACAGTTTTCTCTCTGTTCATATGTGCTGTGTTAACCAAGGTTGTTTGTCTGTATTTATATTTTTCATCATGCATCATAGGCATCTTGTTAGGAAGGTGTTGATTAGAGATTGGTTGCCAAAAATGGGTTTCTGATGGATGAGTCAATTACACGAGTATCCGAAACGTTGTGTAATAGACTCATTTGATTAAAGAAATGCCTAAATAGGGGCTATCTTGAAATTAACACCAAATTTTTCATATTCATTCATGATCATCATTCAGTTGACATTCATTCATTCATCCATTCATTGCATGTACATGTCCCTTAATCATTCATCGAGGTTGAAACCGTATGATCTACGATTGTGACAGACGCTCACGAGTTTGGAATCACGTCATTTGTATAAGACGCGCTAAGAGCTAGAACTATGGAGGCCGAATTCAATGAGAGAATTGAAAGAATAGAAAGGGCCCAAAGAGAATTGCAAGAACAGTTGGCTAAATCACAGCAGGAAACGAGAGATCTGATGGTAAGATCTCAGGAGGAATCACTCGAGCAAAGGAATCAGATGGCCAAAATGATAGAGATGATGTCAGCCTTAGTTAAAGGGAAGGGACTTATGCGAGTTACGACGTTATAGAACCTCATTCGAGAGTTAATCATGGTCAGGATCCGTTTTATCCTCCAAGATTCGCCCCATCTCACGTTCATGTAACACAAAAAGGATGTCCTCAAAGGGAACCTGAAGGCCTGGAGCAACGACCTGTACCACATACTCATCCAGGGCAAGGTATATTTGTATCAAACCCCGGAGTTAATCCTGTTGATCCCAATATTCCAGATTTGATTGACCCTATAGAGATAGCCAAGTTGAAATTAGACGATCATGATGTTTGGGACAAGTATAGGAGTTTGGAAGAAAGGCTCAAGGCAATCGAAGGCACTAAAGTCTTCTCTGTATTAAGTGCCAAGGAGCTCAGTCTAGTGCCCGATCTGGTTCTACCTCCGAAGTTTAAAGCACCAGATTTTGAAAAATACGACGGAACGGGATGTCTGAGAATGCATCTTGTCATGTTTTGTCGAAAAATGACGAGTCACGTGAATAAAGATAAGTTGCTAATACACTGTTTCCAAGACAGCTTGGTCGGATCTGCTCTTCGATGGTATAATCAACTTAGTAGAGAAAAGATCCAATCATGGAAAGACTTAGCATCAGCGTTTTGTGAACAGTACAAGCATGTATCTGACATGGTGCCTGATCGGTTGACCCTGCAGATGACGGAAAAGAAGCCGACGAAAACTTTTAGGCAGTACGCGCAGAGATGGAGGGACATCTCAGTACAAGTAGAACCCCCTTTGACCAAAACTGAAATAGCGGTTCCTTTCATCAACACTTTGAAAGCTCCATTTTACGATAAGTTGGTAGGAAGTGCTACGAAAGACTTTGCGAACATTGTAATATCTGGGGAACTTATAGAGAATGCCATAAAAAATAGAAGGATGGAAGGCCCCGAGAGCTCAAAAGGTTAGCACCCATGAAGAAAAAGGAGCCAGAAACCCGTGTGATGGGAATAGGAAGCCACTATGCTTCTAATTCGTACTCAACTCAATCATGACCTCGATATCACCCACCTCTGAATTTTGCATACTTGGGAGTGTTTTGAGCAATGGGACAGTAGAAGAGATCCGTGTACTTTTAAAGCTAATCTAGAGTAATATTCAAAACATACTTATTGCCTTAAGACCTAGAGGCGATAAGTCTTCTTTTGAGAAATAGGTTTCAGTCCAAGATTTTTATTTCAATGAAATGCATCTTTTTGAGTAAATTTTCTTCTATCTATAGATTCTTTTATTATTTGGATTTTTATTCTTTTATTTTACATTCATGATCATCCTATACAAATAATCATCCTTAGAATCATTTATTCTCTGGAATTTGCCTTCGCACCCACAGCAGGTCCCCAAATATCAATGTCGCGACGACATTTATCATTGATTCCCTTTAGAGCAAGATATGTGTCTAGAGGGATCTCTGGACTTCGAAGATGACAGAGATTGTGTCTATCTTACTATTCGTGAAGGATGACAGAATGGGATGAAAGACAGACCCTAACTTACAAAGGGTCAGCTGATATTGTGAGCTTAGGACATAGATAAAGACCAAAACCTAGCCCACCATGAGTAAATAAGGCAAGACTATCGAGTTATTTCCATGAATTCAAGGATGTTTTTGCACGATCATATTAAGACACACTTAGGAACATCTTGAAAGAGGTCCATAAGGGTGTCTAAGGAAAACATGACAGTGGTTCTGCAATAGCCAGGCGCATCAATGAGGATCGAATACTGTTGGCCCACCATGGGAAGGGAATGGCATCAGTTATGTCGTCAAGACTCACGTGCTTCTTTCATCTCTTCACAAACTTTTCAATACGTGGGGCATAGATGTTCTAGAGATGATCACGTCAAAAGCTTCTAGTTGACATCATCGTCGTGGCCGTCAATTGCTTCACTAAGAAGGTGAATATAGCTTCATATGCAAACATTATAAAGTCGACAGTCATGAAAAGAAAAAAGAAAAAACAAAAAACAAAAAAAAAACAAAAAGAGAGATCAAATGCCAGAAAGAATCATGTTTTAATGCATAATTGTACAATGTCATATCACAATGCAATAAAGGCTGCCAAAAGAAAAATACAAAAATCGAGAAAAGTTATAGAAGGTGACCGAGACTTGTAAATATTGGCATAAGAAGCTACCTTTTACTCTTTGTGCTTATTAAAGTTGACCAAGACCTTCACTGAGACATTAGAGCCGATTCTATCCATGGACATTAAGATTCCTTTTCTCTAAGCTTTGATTGAATCAAGATCTGGATGAAGTAAAATGTCTTCAATAAACTTGACTGCAGAAAAGGGTTTGAAAGACAAACGTGTATGATCTTTGAGTTATGACAAAATGGTTCACCCAAAGGAATTTCATAGTAGGAACTTGGTATTCCGTAAGATTCTTTCCATACGAAAAGGATTTCAAAGGAGAATGGATGCTTAAGAACTTTATGAGGTAAAGAAGGCTTTCCCTAAGAACACTCGATCCAATCTTAAATTCGGATTCATCCGAAATACTTGAAAAAGAGGCCAAGGTGAAAACCCGCCAAGGGCGCTTTGTGACCTTCATTCATTCATTCATTCAAAAAAAAAAAAAAGAGAAAGAAAGAAAAAAAAAATGGAGAGGTCAAGGTGAAAACCCGTAAAGGGCATCTTGAGACCAAAGGGGTTTTGAGTTGAAAACCTGGAAAAAGGCAGCTCAAATCTTGTTCAAAGGTGGGGCATATGGTAGTCTTGCTATACTTGAATTGACGGTGAAGAGGTATGCTACGTCTTGGGGCATCAACAAAGTATTCTGAATCCCCTAAACACATGTTGAACTCAAAATGGTCTTAAAAGAGTTTGTACAGAGAAGCTCAGGCAGCGATGTTTGGGGCACTTAGCTTTCGATTTTACCCATTTCTGAATTTGTCTTTGATTATTCTTTTCAAAATACGCTTCCAATAAACTCACATTTGCTCTCATTGTTTAACTTGGTTGTTTCGAGTTATGCTCTTAGACAATTTTCTTTTTGTCCATAGTATAATCTTTTTCAAGCATTCGCATTGAAATAATTATTAATGGACTAATCATACTTTCACAAAAGGAGTTTCAGCGTATTACTCAAAAGCTTCTAAATAGTACAGAACTGAAACCAGTCCAATTGTTTAAGAGCTCACCAAGTGCAAGGGTTGGAAATATTTGAGCTCAAATTGAGTTTATTTCCTTGGATTTTCTATCAAGAAATATCAATCGAGGAATAAGTTACGAGATCATACGTTCTTGAGTTCTGATGGATCAGATCCTATAACCTGAGAATTGCAGTGGAATGGTTTAAAGATAGTGCCAACCTTGTGTCCCCAAATTACAGATGGAGCAAGTCGGTGAAGCGAATCACGATTATTTCCTCGAGTTTTGGGTCGAGATACTAGCCGAGCAATAGGGTAGCGTGCTATGTCGATGATAGGTCCCCGAGAGGCAATGAGTGATGACGCCTTGAGTTTTTCCCAAAAAAAAATCGGGATAAAGATCCGAAAAGGGCGTCCTAATGAAGCGATTTGAACCAAAGGAGTAAAAAGATTCAAGTAGTGAGTCAAACAATGAGACTACATATTTGAAGCATTTTCATGTGATCGAGACTTTCTACG
Organism: Gossypium anomalum; assembly: GCA_025698475.1. Taxonomy (NCBI): domain Eukaryota; kingdom Viridiplantae; phylum Streptophyta; class Magnoliopsida; order Malvales; family Malvaceae; genus Gossypium; species Gossypium anomalum. The sequence continues at coordinate 73,051,522 of CM046965.1, read as the reverse complement.
CAAGAAGCCATGCTCGAAAAGATTCTTGATTAACAAATGTGGAGGAGTTCATGCGTTGAACATCTAGAGCATTTTGAAATGACATGCTCTAAACCAAACAAATGTTGAGTATTACCCGATGAGAATTTGATAAGTACAAGAGCCTCAAAGCAAGGACAAAGTTTAACCAGGGGGCAAAGAGTGATATCGAGAGGCATCGATTACTTGTAAAGCTTGAAGACGAGTACAAAGCCCTCAAGAGAAAGAAAGCGCGGGTCATCAAAAATCATGACGAAAGAGGACACGCGACAAACATGCTTAAGGAGCACTTTGCATAAACATGTAGGCATATAAGACAAACATGCTTAAGAGCACTTTGCATAAACATGTAGGCATAAAGGCATTTAAGAACAAACATGTGCATATCATGATGACATCATGCATAGCATATCTGAGTACTCCAAAGAGAGCAAGAGGACGTGATGATAGCTGTACTAAATCAAAGGAAAAGACTCCTGAGTTCCGCCAGATAACAGATTTTGGTATTTTGATGTTTTCACTTCTGTTTTCAAAAAAAAAAAATCAACTCATATTACGAGAGATGAGTTGAGCCTCGGAGCTGCTTGCGAGGTATCTTCAATTTCTGCTTTTCAAATTTTACTTTTCAAAAAATCAACTTATATTGCGAGAAAATGAGTTGAGCCTCAAGTCACACGTGGGTATTCTTAATTTCTATTGTTTCAAAAATCAACTCATATTGCGAGAGGTGAGTTGAGCCTCGGCTCACATGCTGAGGTATTTTCAATTTTCGTTTTTAATTTCCGTTTTTCAAAAGTCAACTCATATTGCGAGAAGTGAGTTGAGCCTCAGGGCATGCTGAGGTATTTTCAATTTTCATTTTTAATTTCCGTTTTTCAAAAGTCAACTCATATTGCGAGAAGTGAGTTGAGCCTCAGGGCATGCTGAGGTATTTTTAGGTTATGTTTCAAAAATTGACTCATATTGCGAGAAGTGAGTCAAGCCTCAGGTCACGTTGAGGTATTCTTAATTTCTGTTTTTTTAAAAATCAACTCATATTGCGAGAAGTGAGTTGAGCCTCGGGGCACGCTGAGGTATTTCTAATTTATGTGTTTTAATCAACTCATATTATGTAGAGGTGAGTTGAGTCTCGTGTCACACACGAGATATTTTCAATTCTGTCTTCAATTTACGTGTTTGAAAATCAACTCATATTGCGAGAGGTGAGTTGAGCCTTGGGGCACGCTAAAGGTATTTTCAAATTCTATTTTCAAAAAAATTCAACTCATATTGCGAGAGGTGAGTTGAGCCTTTTAATTTCTGTTTTTTAGAGATCGACTCATATTATGAGAAATGAGTTGAGCCTTTTAATTTCCGTTTTCAAAAATCGACTCATATTATGAGAGGTGAGTTGAGCCTTTTAATTTCTCAGAAACAAAAATCGACTCATATTACAAGAGATGAGTTGAGCCTCTTAATTTCTGTTTTTCAAAGATCGACTCATATTGCGAGAAATGAGTTGAGCCTTTTAATTCAGTTTTTCAAAAATCAACTCAGTATTACGAGAAATGAGTTGAGCCTCAGGCGCTCTGAGGTACTTTCAATTTTTGTTTTCGGTTTATGTTTTTTCAAGAATCAATTCATATTATGAGAAATGAGTTGAGCCTTGGTTCACATAATGAGGTATTTCCAATTTACTGCTTTCGCTTTATATTTTTCAAAAAAAAAAAAAAATCAACTCATATTGCGAGAAGTGAGTTGAACCTCAGTCACATGTCGAGGTATTTTCAAAATCTCTTTTTTCAAATTTATGTTTTTCAAAAAAGTCAACTCATGTTGCGAGAAGTGAATTGAACTTTGGCTCACGTCTTTGAGCTATTTTCAATTCTCTCGCTTTTTAATGTCTGCTTTTTAAAGAGTCAATTCATATTGCGAGAAATGAGTTGAGCTCGGGATCACAAGTCGAGTAGAGAACAAAGATCGAAGGCGATTGAAGATGTCGATTCGCTTTCCTGAAGTTGCAAAGTGGAGCTGATCGAGGATATCAAATCTTGCCTTTCTAAAGAGCAGAAGAAAAGACTACAAACTTTGTCTCACTGAAGCGACAGAAGAACATGATTGAAATTGTAGACCTGATCTTTATAAAGCTACATGGAAGCAGATCGAAGCCACAAATCTCATATCCTTAAAGTTACATTAGAGAAGATTGAAGCTACAAGGCGTATATCGAAGATGCGATGCATTGAACCAAAGCCACAAGATGTGGTAGACTGAAGGAAGACTGGCTGAACAAGAAGAGCACCAATGAAGTCAAGACTCAGCAAGACTGGACAAAATTGGCCTTTCTTTATGTCTTTGCTCTATTCCCGTTACACGACAATGAGCAAAGAGGGGCAGCTGTACAAACCCAATTTTGCCAACCCAAACCCTATATTTTAAAACCCAAATCCATTTACATTTTTTTACAAACCCAATACCAACTTAAAACCCACACCAATTTACAACCAAACCCTAAGCCCAAATCAAAATAAAAAAAAAAAAAAACCTAGCCCACAACTTAAACTTTTCTCAACTAGCCACACCTTTTCCACCACCAACTCCACTAGCCACTCCTTTTCCACCACCAACTCCACTAGCCACACCTTCTCCACCACCAAATCCACTAGCCACACTTGCTCCATTACCTACTCCACTAACCACACTTGCTCCACCACCACTTGTACCTACAAATGAAGACATAAACAATAAAAAAAAATATTTTGTAAATGGCTATATAAGCCTTCTCATATTTTGTGTATGAGAGATTTTTTTTTTTGGAGAGTTTTGGGGAGAGAAGGTTATTGTAAAAGATTTTTAGAGAGGTTTCTTTTTAAAGTAATCAAAGAGAAGAGTTATTGTGAAGGCTAGTTTTTGGAGAAGCTAGTTTTTTTGAGATTAATCAAAGATCAAAGCAAAAGAGGTTTCTTTGTCTATTCTCATTTTAAGTTCTTTGTTTACTTATTGTTTTCCTTTCAATCTTATTTTGTTTCTTTTATACAAAGTAAAAATAAAAGGAGGAAGCTTACCCATTTTTATCGAAAAAGTTTTTTTGAGTCCTACGCCATGTCTGGTGTGTGCGTAGGCGCATCATCCAAGCGACCGAACGATGGCGACCTTGTGGCGAAAATCACCCACCCTCTCCCTCTCTTTTTTTTTTTATTATTATATTTCTTAATATTATATTATATATATTCTTTTAATACATTAGGTATATTTTAAATTCTATATTACGTATATATATATTTTATACTATTTTATTTATATATCTTTAATATTATATTATTTATATATTTTTTTTTCTACATGTTATCTTATGTATATATCTTAACTATATTATGTATGTATTTTTAACACTATATTATGTACATATTTTTAATATTATCACATATTTATTTTTATATATGTACATATTGATGTAGTATTATTAATAGTATTTTTTTAAAAATCATTATTATTTCTAATATATATATATATATATATATATGTACATCTTTTTTATTTCTATTTTATTTTTTTATTTGTCAACATTAATTATTATTATTCTAATATTTTGATATTTTAATATTTTATATTTTATATATTTTATTATTCACATCATTATTCGCATTTTTTTGACAATAATATTCTTGGATTTTTTTTTTTACTATCATTTTAAAAACTTTTTACATTTTAATTTTAAGAATAAGGCAATGTACCGATTTTAACATTAAGTCATCGATTTCATCGCTATGTTGGATGAAATTAATCGGCTCGTGTTAAAAAACGGGACGTCCTTCTAAAAAACAAAAAACTTGCAACTTCTCATTTCATTTAATCGGATCACGACTAAATTTTATATTGAACTCGTATTTTTGAAAATTAAGACATCACGTGTTTATAAGATACCAATTTTGGGCGTCGCGAGGGTGCTAATACCTTCCTCGCACGTAACTGACTCCCGAACCCTAATTTTTCTCTGGATTTTAACGTAAACCTAGCCTTTTATTTGTTTTTAAAGAAAGATCTAATAGGTGTCCGATCACACCTAGAAAAAAAGATCGGTGGCGACTCCCGGTTTATTTTTAAAACCAAATTTCAATTTCCAATTTTCTAATAAATCGCCACAATTTAGCAACCCGAAAGTAAATTTTTACGTCGCTACAACAACCTATTTACATTTTAAGCCCAGACATAAACCCCAAATAAAACAACTTCAAAATTTACCTAAATACTACCCAATACCCAACCAAATTAAATAAACTACAGCCCAATAAACCCTCAAAGCCTAAAACAACCAGCCCAAACCCAGTATAAACTTAAACACTAATCCAATAACAAAACAAAAAAGAAAAATTAACCCTAGCCACTAGCTTACGGCGCCGCAACCACTTGCCTCTGCCAAAGTCACCAACCGCCACCAGCACTGGTCACCTGCCCTCTGCCACCGTACTGCTCCAACTGCTCCTACAAGAGAAACACGCGAAAAGACAAGAATAATAGACTAATATTTGCAAATGGTTATAAAAACCAAATCAAAAATACTTTGTAAGGGGTCGGCAGTTTGAAAACACAAAGAAATAAGAAAATCATTTCAAATCCAGAGCAATAATAGCAATTCCATCAGTATTTAGATACAAGTATAGCATCAAAGCGAATCGAATATTAAAGGTTGAGGAATCAAAAAGAAAAAACCTAAGGTAATTTTTTATTTTAGTTACTGTTTTAGGCCTTTTTTTTCACAAATAAACACTAGAAAACATTAAAAAATACATAGAAAGATATAAAAAAAATAAATATAAAAAAAAGAAAAAGAAAATTAGAAATTTTTACACGGTGTGTGCGCCATATGCAAAGTCCGATGTCCAGGCCCCCCCTGCCGAATTTCCTTTTCTCTCCCCCCTCTCCCTCTTTTTTTCTTTCTTCCCTTTCAAATGATTTTTTTTACAAATTTTTTATCTTTTATAGGGGACCAAAACGGTGCGTTTTGGTCCCTCCCCGTTTAAATCAAAAACGGCGCCGTTTTGGCCCCACCCGATCCGCTCCAGGCCAGGATCCGCGTGATTTTGAGCGGAAGGGCAATTTGCGCATTTGGCCCTTCCGCTTTTTCATACATTTACAATCAGATATTTTTCATTCACAATTTAGCCCCATAATTTTCAGCGCTTTTCAATTTGGCCCCCACTGACACGCAGCGTTTTAATAAATGGGAATATTGCGCTCTTGGTCCCTCTAAGTCACGTGCGCGCTGCAATTCGGCCCCGTGGCCTATTTTATTTCAAATTTCACCTCAAAATTTTGTTTTATGCTCGATTTAGTCCTTTTTGTTAGTTTACTGTTTATTTTCAAATTATTTTGTTATTATTTTCTATTATGTATTATTATTAATTATAATCTATATACTTATTATATTTATTCATTACATGTATTAGTGTATGATCTTTTATATATGTATATGTATTTAATATACTTATGTATTACATTATATATATTCTTATACGTTATACATACTTTTAATATTATATTTTATATATATCATATATATTATTAATGTTGTGTTATTGTATTTTGATACTATATTATGTATATATTTTCATATGTATATTATGTACATATATTTTCTAATATTGTTATATATTATCATGTATATATCTTAATATTATTAGTTATATATTTTCATATACTATTTCGTGTATATACTTATATTATTCTCATTATTATTATTATATACGTATTCATATCATAGTGTTTTAATTACCTATTTTCATATTATATTATTAGTTATTACTACCATTAGCGTTAGTTTTAGTTTCAATAAATATTCTAACATGCATATATATATATATATATATATATATATATATACTTTACATAACATATTAATAGTTATTCTTTAAATATTATTATTATCTTTTGAAATATATGTATATTATATGTAACTTTTTTTAACATGTGTGTAGCGACGTAAAAATTGGTTTTGGGGTCGCTAATTGTGGCGATATATTGAAAACTTGAAAACTTTGATTTTTAAAATAAACAAGGAGTCGCCACCGATCCTTTTTCCTAGGTGTGATCGGACACCTATTAGATCTATTTGAAAACAAAAGAAGGCTAAGTTCAGTCTCGTCGAAATTCGAGAGAAAAATTAGGGTTCGAGGAGTCGGTTCTGCGAGGAAGGTGTTAGCACCCTCGCGACGCCCAAAAAAATGGTATCTAAGTAAACACGTGTTGTCTTGATTTTTAAAAATACGAGTTCAATGTAAAATTTAGTCGTGATCCGATTAAAAGAAGACGAGAAGTTTTAAATTTTTTGATTTTTGAGAAGGATATGCCGTTTTAACACGAGTCAATTGACGTTCACCCAACATAGCGATGAACTCGATGACTTAATGTTAAATCGGTATATTGCCTCGATTATTGAAATTAAAATATGAGTAAACATTATTTAGAATAAGAATTCATAAATAATACAAAACAACGATGCAACTAATAATAAAATATTGAAGCTGATAATCTTAGAATGACCATATTAATATTTAAGAGACAATAAAGATAATGTCTTACCAATATAATAAGACATATTCATGATGACAATAGAAAGTAACATTATGTACATAAAATATATACACATGTACATATAATATAATTATATATAAAAAGTACATACATCATATAGTATTAAGAATAAACACAACATATATGGTATTTAAGAAACATAGTATCAAAACATGACATAATATATATATGACGTGGTATTTAAAAGAATTGTATAAATGTAAAAATATATACAAATAATATGGTATTAAAGGTGTATACATAGTATATATAAGAAAATATGTATGTGGAAATGTATAAGTAATATTATATATAACTAGTAATATTAAAAATATATATATATAATATATATAGAACACATATACTACGTATATACCTTTGGAAATGATAATAATAATAAGAAAGCTATTTTGAACACTACACATATGCTAATACATATATATATACATATATAAATGATAGTATTAGAAATATATAATATAATATTAGAAGTATACATATAATAGTATATATAAAAAAATAACTAATAATATTAAAATGTATATAAAATGTATGTATAAAATATAATATAAAAAACTTATACACATAACACATATAAAAAATATATATAATATAATGTTAAAACATTTACATAATATACATATTAGAAATAAAATATGACTACTAATAATAATAATAATATTAAAAATAATAGTGAGTTATATAAAAAACAAATATAGTAAAAATATTAATATTAAAATAAAGTGATTACAACAATACTATATATAATGTATATACATATGTATATTAATATCACTAATAATAATAAAACTAAAAATACTAATCATTAATAATAATAATACTTTAAAAATAATCAATTTGTTAATAAAAATAATAATGGTGAAAATAATACTACTAATAATAAATAAGATAATAATAGAACTAAAATAATAGTAATAATATTAATAAAATGTAAAAAAAAACTGAAAGAAACGAAAAAGGATTAAATTGAACTACAAACAAAACATTTGGGGCAAATTTTAAAAGAAATAGTTGGCAAAGGACTGAACTACATGCGCAAACAAGCCGAAGGGACCAAAATAGCAAATATCCCTACCATCGAAACGCTGCGCAGCACGGAGGGGACAGATTGCAAGGTAAAATAAATTATGGGGCCGAATCGCAAAACATAAAAAATCTGATTTAAAACACTGGAAAGGCGGAAGGGCTGATTGCGCAAATAGCCCTTCTGCGGTTAAAAACACGCGGATCCTGGCTGGAGCGGGTTGGGTCGGTCCGACCCAACATGAAACAACGTCGTTTTTAGGTATAAACAGAGGGGTCCAAAACGGTGCGTTTTGGACCCCTATATAAGTCAAAAAATTTTTAAAAAAATTCATTTTGTGTCTGGAGAGAAAAAAAAAGAGAGAAGGGGAGAGGGAAGAAAAGAGAGAGGGGAGAGGAGGGAGCTCCGGCCCAAGGCCGGTCATCGACCGATGGCCGCACCGTCGTCGGCGCCGGCACCAGCCACCGCACGTGGTGGCCGAAAAAGGTAAATTTTTTTTTATATTTTTATTCTGTTATTTTATTGAATTTATATATATATGTACATATGTGCATAAAACTGACTCAAAAATCGAAAATAAAATAAAATAAAAGCGATAATAACCTTAGATTTTGCTTACTTTTGAATCTCCAATCTGTGTATTTGATCTGCTTGGATGTTATTTTTGTGTACAAACTCTTGATTGGAATGCTATTTTTGCTCTGGAATTGTTTATTTTCTCGTTTCCTTTTTTATTTTTCAATTTTCCGAACCCCTTTACACTTGTTTTTTCATGGCTTTTATAGCCTTACAATTTTTATTTTCTATTAGTTTCTCCCCTTTCACGCTCTCATTTTTGTGCATCTTGTGGCGGAGGTGACCGGTGAAGCGGCAGAGCAAGCTAGTTGCGGGCTAGGGCGGCTGAAAGTCAGATGGCAGGGTTGGTGCGGCGCCAAAAGTGAGGCTAGGGTTTGGGGTTAGGTGTGATTAGGGTTAGAGGTGTTTTGGGCTCTTGGGCTTTAATGTTGTAAATGGGTTAGTGGGTTAGGTTGTTTAAACGGGCTTGGGTAGGGTTGTGAGTGTTGGGCTGAGGTTTAAGTGGTTTTGTGTTTGGGTTTAGCTGATGTGTATGGTTTGTAATATTTGGGTTTCTGTTTGTAAAAAGGGTTGGCTAAAAATTAGCCTGTACAGTGTGCTATATATATATATATATATATATATATATTTTTATTATGTATATGTATTTCTAATACTATATTATATTTCTATATATATTATGTATACACTGTAGTATTATAGTTGTATATTTTTATATGACCTTATGTACATATATTTTATTATTCTTGTATGCACGTTATATATATAGTATTATTTCGTATGCCATTATATTTATTATTATACCTATTATTTTCACTATTGTCGCTTATCATTTTAATATTATTATATATACATGTATAAATATATATTACGTACATACTCTTAATATCATTATTGCATATGTATATTCATTGTTTTCTAGTATTTGATACTATCATTACGTTTAATATTGCATGCATTGTTAGTGTTTTTTAACATTATTGCCATATTTGTTATTTGCTTCAATATATTTTTAATTCTCCCATTTATTTATTTTTATTTCATCTCAATTTTGTTTTACATTACTTCAAAAATCATATTCTTGTTTTCTAATTAATTTCAATAATCAAGACAATGTACCGATTTAACATTAAGTCATCGAATCTCATCGCTATGTTGGATGAAATTTGTCGGCTCGTGTTAAAGACGGAACACTCTTCTAAAAAACCAAAAAAACTAAAATTTCTCGTCTTTTCAATTGGATCACGACTAAATGTTTTATTGAACTCGTATTTTTGAAAATCAAGACAACACATGTTTATAAGATACCAATTTTAGGCGTCGTGAGGGTGCTAATACCTTCCTCACGCGTAACCGACTCCCGAACCCTAATTTTTCTCTGGATTTTCATGTAGACCTAAACTCAGCCTTCTTTTGTTTAAAAAATAAATTTATTAGGTGTCCGACCACACCTAGAAAAAGATCGGTGGCGACTCCCCTTTTTTATAAAACCGAGATTCCATTTTCAAATTTTCACTAAATCGCCACAATTAGCGACCAAGCTAAATTTTTACGTCGCTACATGTCTTTTGTTGGAAGCGTTCTCAATTGATTTGTAAAAGGGCATTTCCAATAGAAGCGCTCTCTGCCCCCTAATATATTTTTATTGTCTCACCTCTTGTGAAAATAAAATTGACAAAACAGATCTTTATACAGACCAAAGTTTCATTTCCCTTATTTTCTTAAGCGATGTGGGGTATGGGTTTATATAAACTCATAATCTATTTGCAGTTTGTTCATATACAATATGAGATTACTTACTCTTTTAACTAACAACATAAAATTAAATGTTATACTTAATTTTTAAAAATTAAAGACAAAACTTAATATAACATTAAACTCTAACAAAATTTATATTGTTATCTTCAAATGGTATCCTTTTATTTGAGATTGTTCATATTATAATTTGAGGTTGGTCATTAGACAACTAATTATTATCTTTAAATTATTTTTTTGGGTAATTTGGGTAAATAATTCATGCTATTTTTTTTATAATTTTTTTATTTTCTTTCATTTTTTATCATAAAAAATTTATACATTCGTACGTACCATATTTGTGTTATTTTTAGTTTTATAATAAAGTATTAATTTATATTTAAAAATATTATTTACACTTGCAAATTTTTTTATCTTTTTTTAAAAATAAGAAAAAAATTCTCATAATTTTTTTTTATAAATATGTAGAATTATTTAAGTAATTTTCTTGATTGATTTAGTCTCAACTCAACACTAAATTTACATTATCGTTTTATTTTATTTTTTTATAGGAAGAGAGGTAGAGTTGTTTCATGTTTGAATCTAAAATTATGTGTTAATAGATGACTAAATAATAATACAATTTTTTTATCATCAAATTATATATTGACCATGTACTTTTTACTTTTAAAAATATAGAGAAATGTAAAACTAAACATATCGAGTTAATACAATAATATCTATAATTATTGACAAAATAATATCTATTTAACATATTTAAAAATAAAAACTAAAATATGTGTCACTATATTATCTCTATTAATTTTTACACTATAATATCTATATATAAAATATTATGTGTTACTATATGTGTAAGTTTGTCTTTTTTTTTTGTTTGCCTTTTTTTACAATGGTAATATTTGTATAAGAGTTTATAATGCTTTTAGAGTTTAATGTTGTACAAAGTTTTCTCTTTAATTTTTTAAAATTAAGTGTAACATTTAATTTTATGTTGTTAACTAAAAGAGTTAGCGAACTCACATTGTCTAGGAATAAACTGCAAATAGATTATTAGTCTATATAGATTCATATCTCACGCCGCTTAAGAAAATAAGAGAAATGAAATTTGGAGTCTATATAAAAATTTATTTTGTAAGTTTTATTATCACAATGTACTAAAAAAAATAAAAATATATATATACTGGGGACAGAAAACGCTTCCATAAAATTAGTATAGTTCCGTAATTTTCCGAAAAAAAATAACCTGAATCTGATAATTGTTAAAAAGGGGGGGGGGGTTTCAAAAATTCCCTCGATGGGTGCGGTTGGGAGAAAGGAAGTTAAAAGGAGTTTTTTTTAAAAAAGGAAAAATTACAGAGGCTTTGGGGCTTCCAAGGCTTGAGGATCCCATCACTTGATGGTAAGAGTTATCTTCAACATCAAACCCCAGGGGACTGATGGAACCACACGACACTCATTTGAGTTCATCCAACAAACGTTTGGGTAAATTTCGTCTTTCGTCCTTGGTGTTTTCCATTTTGTTCAAGTTTTAATTGTTTACACCTTGCTGCGCCTATCTACTTATGTGTTAGGATAGTATCTTGATTGTTATATATTACTATGTTTATTATTACATTGTCTATCTTACTTTGACTTCATGTTTGTATACCATTTTAGTTACATATCGTGGCATGCTTATTTATAACATACATTTTTCAATTTTTTTAAAACATATATATATACATACACTTTGTTAAAGGATCATCATCATCAATATACGAAACCCCATTCTATAAGTGCTACAAATTAACTGTCCCAATAAAAACAATAACTCATTTCTTAAGATACAAAATCTATTTTGATATGGAAAATAGTGATTAATTATTAAAACCCAAAGCAACAGTGGTGTTGGAGTATATATCGTTTGCTATATTTTGTGCATCGCTGGAAATACCTTGCAGTCCTCTTCTTGAAAATCCAACATTGTAAATTCCATTTCTCCCTTTCCAGTGATACGGAAAGCTTTTTCTGGGCATTCCTTCCTCATCAAAACTTTCATAGCTTCCCTGCAATAATATTTAACCATTTAATATCTTGTTAAAACTATAATATGGGAAATGTTTCATATCATACCTTAAGCCAATTTCTGACTGTGCTTTTATAGCCAGTTGCAAAAATAATGGCATCAAATTGTACCGTCTCGCCATTTGTAAACACAATGTCTTTATCTCTGATGCATTTCATACCAGGTAAAACCTGAAGAAACAAATCACCAAAATTATCATTTATCTACTTTTTACAAAATCATGGCTTACTATTTACTTACCTTGATTTCTTCACTCTTAATCTTACTAATGGTTCCGACATCAATAACTGGGGACCGACCACTTGTTTCCTTAAGATGGAATGGCCCCTTTTTTGGTCTTTGAATACCATATTTCGAAAGCTTCCCATATTTTAATTTGCTAATCGCCACAGTGATTTTATCCACTGCTTTGCATGGGAGGTATTGTAACATGATCATTGCCATTTTCACCATCTCTTTGGTTAGCACATGTACCTATAAATTACATTCAAATCCAGTTCATCTTCAACAAATTTACGTCTAAATATAAGGGCTGAGAAAAATATTGTAAAGACTGAGAACTGAATGCAAATTTTTGTAAACAAAAAAGAATGACCATCATTAATTTTATAAGGGTTTTGTCCTTACCGGATTACGAACGACAATGGAAGTGTTGGCACCCCAATTCCAAAGATCGTAAGCAATCTCCATGCCAGAGTTTCCACAACCAACAACTAGAACATCTTTGCCTCTAAATTTCCTCCCATTTTCGTATTGGTTAGAGTGGATGTATTCCCCTCCATAGCTATCAAGACCATCGATATCAGGGATTGTACCTTGGCTATTTTCGCCACTGGCTACTACAAGAAACCTCGACGTATACACCTCAGTCTCGATCACATTGTCGGTCGTCGCCATGTTCTTGACAACAATCTGCCATTTTTCACCGTCCAAATCATAAATAGCTGACTCAACGGATCGGAGATATCTTGGGGTTATGCCGAAGTGTGAGACGTAATTGTCTAAGTAATATATGAACCCTTTTCTGGGCAAATACGTTGGTGCATTAGGGGGGAAATCCATGTGTGGAAGGTGGCAAAATTGCTTTGCTAAGTGAAGTTTGAGGCGATCATATGACCTTTTCTTCCAAAGAGAAGCATAGCAATCCTCTCTTTCCAACACAATGTTGGGAATCGAAAGGCGGTTCAGGCAAGCCGAGGTGGCTAGACCTGCAGGGCCTGCTCCCACAATAATAACCATTGTTTCCTCCATGCTTTATGTATCGTGTCACTTTACTTGAAATTTTATTCTTGTCTAATTATTTATTGTATGCAAAGTTAGAATCAATTGAATTTAAGAATACAATAAATTTCAATGATTGATTCTCTTTGACAAAATCAATTCGTTTCAATGAATACTCACTTATGGAAATCTTTTAGAAATTAAAAAGTATTTAAAGAAAATTAAATGTATTCTATATGTTATTTGTTTGAAACCTACAAAATAGTTATTTTAAACTATGCCTAAATATTTCTATTAGTTTAATTGAAAACAAATAAAAAAATTTTAAAAAATAATTAACATTCCTAATTAGATAGGTAAATATTTTGTTATTTTACTATATTTTGAACCAGAGAAATTGTTTGAGTTGTTTTAAAAGAAATTTCTAGACCCTTAATTTTTAAATTATGGTTATTAAGGTTGATTGAGTGGGTATGGGCATTGCTTCTAATGTAATGCAAGAGGACGTAAGTTTAAGTGCATTGAAGTGTATTATTCTTCTATTTATAAGTTGAAGAGGGATTATGGATAATTTTAAACATTATGACAAAAAAATAAATTATGATTACTAACCTATTAGCTCAAATAGATTTTTTTTTTTTTACTTATGCTTTTATTATTTTCTTTTAAATTATATTCAATATTTTTATTATCTCTTATATTCATTAATAAAAGGCATGACATCTATTCAAAATTCTACTTGCAAGAAATCATAGTTTGCAGTTCAAACCATACAACCATATAATAAAGACTTCATTTACAATCCCAAACATGAAAACAAAAATAAAGCAAGGCCCAGTGCCCCCAATCTGAACTTTTTTTTTAAAGGTAAAAAAAAACCTTCGCAGAGACCATGTACATATGTAAGATTCTAACCTTCGCCTTAATAGAGGGATCATGAAGGAGATTGGGATTTGTCTTAATGGAAGGATCATGGTTCAGATCGATTCTTTAGCTGACAAAGGATTGTATGGGAATAATTTTTCAAAACATCATCTTTTCCATGTAATCATAATTTTTTAAAAAAAAATATTTATTATACATCAACTGTGGTAATTAAATAAAAAAAATTAATTCAATAATTTATTAATGATTAAATTAACAAATGTTGGCTTATTCTTCGAATGTGATTATATGATAATGGTATGAATTGAATAAAAGTAACGTATTTAAAGAATTATGTATTTTTATTTTAAATATTGTGCTATAATTAAGAATAACATTTAAAACAACACTTAAGAACAAGCAAACATGACAACATTACAAAATAGAACATGTTGAATTAAGGGCAAAAACAGTATGCCAAAATCCCCAATTACAACATCTTAAAACCAAAAACAACCAAACATCAATATCCATGCCTTATAAAAACCAAAGTTGAACAAAAACATCTTGCGACCTAAAGTTTTCATACGTTAAAAGTTATATGATTAAATCCAAATTTAATGAAGCTAAAATACATGAGTGAGAGATAAATAAATAGAGACAAATCTAGGGGGCGGCAGGGGTTGGCCCTCTAAAAATGATAAGATTTTTTTTTAATTTTTTAAAATTTATAATTTAATTTTGACCTCTAAACAAATTTTTTGACTTCACCCTGTAAACAAAGTTGTGAAACTATTTTTAACAATGAAAAGAACATAATAAAACACAAAGCACCTGTCTTGTATATTATTCATTAAAAAACAGTTTTCGAGATCTCGAAGCTTATTGATAGAATTTCTGCAACACCTTTAAGAAACATGAAATTTGAGCTGTAATAATTGCAGCTTTTTTTATTATCACAATTTTTTAAGTCGATCATTAGGAAATGATCATGGAGGAGAACCATGCATATGTTCAGTTGATTGATGAAACAAAATGTTAGTACAAATCTCCAGTGAGGAAAATCTCAAACACAGGAATGGAATTCAAACAGAAAAAGAAGAAATAGGACAAGGCTCCAAGGCATGTATCAAGCCACTATCTTTAAGGTTATATTCGCCCCCACCTATTTTCGGCATGCAAATGAGTTCCAAGCAAATTAACCTCGAGGATACAATGAAGCCAATGACTATTTACATTTTGCACTGATGAGAATAGTGCACTAAGCACTAAGCAATATACAGCAAGAAACTCAATTTCTATAAAGAATTTCTGCAGTAACTCTTTATATAACTATCTAATAATATTAGAAAATGAAGAAGGATAGAAAGAACTTTTAGAACTTGTTGGTGCGATTTCCAAATGAAATCCCATTCCTATTTATAGGAATTTTCATGTCTCTTTATAGAGACATCTTTCAATAGGTGTCTTTATGAATAAATAAATAATAATTATTCATTTAATTTTATAACTATTCAAATAATATTGTTTGAATAGTTATAATTCTTTTTAAAAAATCAAATGATATAACTTTTGACCAATGACCAAAAGATTTATCTTTTGATTAATTACACCCATTCATTTATAGTTATTTGTTACAGGCCAATTTTGGCCAACTACAAGGGCCCATTTAAATTAAACACCCCTAGCCCCACTAACCCCGTCAGCTAACCCCTTTACAAACTAGCCCAATTACCCTTTAGCCAGACCGGCCCATTAATCCATAACCCAAACACATGAGGCCCAAGTCCTTAACCCAAACTCTGAAACCCTAAACTGCTTCAGCCGCAACCACCCACCAACCCTCTTTCGGCCCCCACTTACTCTCTGCCACCACCGATTCTGTCCCATCACCTCAGTTAACCCCCATACCCTGCAAGGACAAAGAGGATACGCAATATCAACCAAACAGTGTAACTAATGGCTATATAAAGCCGATTAGAAATCTGTAAAAAGGGGGATTTTTTATCAATATATACATATATTTCAAAAGAAACAAAAGTCAATATACAGATTAGGAATATCATCCGAAACAGATATCAACTCGCACAAAGAAAAACACCGAATCAGAGCACCAAACACAAAATCGCAAATCGAATCAGAAGGTGATTTTATATTCACTGTCGTTTTTATTTATTTTCTCACAAATACTTATATAAAAAAAATACGTCAAATATATGAAAATATAATATAAAGAAACATAAAAAAATAAAAATTGATTTTTACCTTTCCGCCACCATGTACGGTGGTGGCACACGCAAGCATGATGGCCATGGCGGTCGTGGCGACCGGACGGTGTGACCACAGCCGAGCACTCCCCTCTCCCCTCTCTTCTTTCTCCCCTCTCTCCTTTCTTTCTTTTTTTTTTTTTCTTTCAGCTGCTTCAAATGAGAAAAATAAAATTTTTTTAACTTATATAGGGGACCAAAACGGTGCGTTTTGGTCCCCCTCTCATAATACGCAAAACGACGCCGTTTTGGGACGCGGGTCGGGTCGACCCGACCCGCACCGGAAGGATCCGCGTGTTTTTTGAAGCGGAAGGGCTATTTGCTCAACCAGCCCTTCCGCTTTTCTAAGGCTTTATAATTAAACCTTTCATATTTTACGATTTTGCCCTAAAAGTTTACGTTGTTTTCAATCTGGTCCTCCTGCATGCGCACCGTTTTAAAGGCGACGGAAAATTGTTCTTTTGGTCCCTACTGAATTCATGCGTGTTCAAATAGGCCCTCTATTTTTATTTTCTTTTTAAATTCGCCCCAAAACTTTATTTTTAATTCGAATTTAGTCCTGTTCTTAAAATTTAAGTTGTTTTTTCCTTTATATTATCTTAGTTGTTTTATTATATTTTAAATATTATTTATATTATATTTATTACTATTATATTTTATTAATATCACTATTATATCTATCATCAATATTTTGTTATTATTATATTGTATTTATATATATATATATATATATATTTATTTTAAGATGTCCTTTTTTACTATTGTATATATATAGGTATTTATTATTATTATATTATTTACTTTCACTACTATCTTTATTTTTATTATTATTATACATATATGTGCATAGATGTTTTCAGGTACTTAGCATAAAAATATTATCTTCTTATTATATTATTATGTATATTATTTTTTTTTATTCATTTCTTTATTACCCTTTCTTTTATTATTTTAATGTTCTTATCTTATGTATATTTTTTATGTTATATTTTTATGCATTATGTATGTATATTTTAAAACATCATATTAGTCATATACTTTATTATATAGGTGTATATCTTTAATACATATAGATATATCTTCACGTTTTTATTATATAGGTGTATATCTTTAATACATATAGATATATCTTCACGTAATCTTAATGTTAATATATATTTTATTATATATGTACATATTTATGTAGTATGTTAATAGTTTTTATTATTATTATTATTATCATTTCTAATATATATATATATATACCGTATATGTTTCTATATACTTTATGTGTATGTGTCTTTAAACATTGTATTTTTTTATATAAGCTATGTATATACCCTTAATACCATATTATTCTTAAATATCATTATATTTATAAAATTCCTTTAAATGCCACATCATATATACATTATGTCATGTTTTAATGCTATATTTTAAATACCATATATGTCGTGTTTATTCATTATACTCTATGTTGTATGTATTTTTATATGTAATTATATTATACATATATATGTGTATATTTTACGTATATATATTGTTATTTTCTATCATCATTATGAATATGTTATTTTTTTTTCTTATCATATTGGTAGTACATCATTTCTATTTTTTTGTAAATATTAATATCATTTTTCTAATATTCTCAATTTTAATATTTCATTATTAATCGCGTCGTTGTTTTGTATTATTTACGAATTCTCATTTTAAGTAATGTTCTACTCATAATTTTTAATTTCAATAACCAAGGCAATATATCGATTTAACATTAAGTCATCGAGTTCATCGCTATGTTGGGTGAATGTCAATTGACTCGTGTTAAAGCGATATACCCTTCTCAAAAATCGAAATAAAATTTAAAATTTCTCGTCTTTTTCGGATCACAACCAAATTTTAAATTAAACTCGTATTTTTGAAAATCAAGACAACACGTGTTTATGAGATACCAATTTTTGGGCGTCGCGAGGGTGCTAATACCTTCCTCGCGCGTAACCGACTCCCGAACCCTAATTTTTCTCAGGTTTTTGATGTAGACCTTAACTCGGCCTTTTTCTCGCTTTTAAAGAAAATAAATCTAATAGGTGACCGATCACACCTAGAAAAAAGATCGGTGGCGACTCCCGGTTTATTTTTAAAACCAAATTTCAATTTCCAATTTTCTAATAAATCGCCACAATTTAGCGACCCGAAAGTAAATTTTTACGTCGCTACATTATTGGAATACTATAAATATTTCAAAATGTTCCAACAATCTCCCCCAATATTTAGATTTTGATATTCTTGGAAATTAATTTGCATAAATGAAGGTGCCTTACGATTGAACCTTCACTTAGTAAAAATATGTTAAAGTTAATCGAAATTGTATGGTAGACTAAGCTTTGAACCAACTATTCTATTTGATTAACCGAACACATCTCACACAATGATTTCAACATCGGTCAATGCATAGTATCTAGGGACACGATTATGGCCATTGATGGTCGCTAAACTGACTAAAAATTCGACTAAGGCAAGCGCACCTATCGAACAATAGTATAGTTGTGGTGGGACCGGAAATATCGTATCCACAAGGACAAAAAGTACTAATAATTACTATTTTTTTATTATCTAGCCCAAGAATTAAAGGGAAGTTTTTAAACTAAGATTAACTATTTAATTAACTAAGAGTACGACAGAGGTAAAAGTTGGAAAATACTGTTGGAAAACCAATGGAGAAGACAATACCCAAGAAAGAATTCACCTAGACTTCACTTATTACTTCTGAATTAGACGATTTATTCACTTGACTTAATCTGTAGAAATCCCTGATTTATGTTAATATCTCTCTTGAGACTAAAAATAACTGACTCTAGGTTGATTAATTGAAATCTCTTTCTAATTAAAACCCCTATTGTCACATTAACTGGATCTATAGATTCCCTTATTAGATTTGACTCTAATCCTGCAAATTTACGTCATCCTATGTTTAGGATTACATTCAACTCCGCTTAATTATGTTAGATCTACTCTTACACAGGGACTTTTGCTCCACTGAATAAGCACATCAGACTTGAATTAATATCCTAAAATATTAAAGCAAAAATTAAGAACACATAATTAAGAATAAGAAAAAGTATTTATCATATAATTCAAATAGTAATAAGATCTATCTTAGGTTTCATCTCCCTTAGGTATTTAAGGAGTTTAGTTCATAATGATGGGGGAAAACATCTCAAAATTGGGAAAACAACAAAACATAAAGAAACCTAAAGAACTTCTAAGGAAATTGAATGGAGATCTTCAGCCTTGAAGTAGATCCTGCTTCCGAGCTGATTCCGATGGCTGTCTTCGAGTATTCTCTGCCTTCTACTCTGTGTCCCCCCTTTGATCCTTTTCTTGTCTGTTTAAATAGACTTTGGAATGCCCAAAAATAGCCCAAAAATAGCCTTTTTCGAGTAGAATTAAAGTAGGTCTCGACAGGGAAACGACCGTGTGACACGCCCGTGTGATGGTGCTCAGGCCGTGTGTAATTCTAACATGATTTTAAGTCGACACGGCCATGACACACGGGCGTGTGGCCTACCCGTGTGTCTTACACGGGTGTGTGAATTACCTGTGTAGAAGTGTCTAGCCGTGTGAAGCACTGAAATAAACCCATTTTGTCCCTTTTTTTTTTTTCTTTCTTTCACTTTTCTTTTTCCTATGCCCATCTGGGTATAAAACATGAAATTAAAGGATTAAGAGCATCAAATCCACTAAATCTTATGATAAATCATCCAAAAATATTCCAAGCATGAGATTAAAATATGTTACTTTTGATGTTTATCAAATATCCCCACACTTAAGCATTTACTTGTCCTCAAGCAAAATCCTCACTCACAACTAAAATTCATTCTTCTCAACTTATGATTCTTATCAAATAATGTTTCTAAATAATCCACAAATAATCATACATTGGGAATTCAACTAAAATAATACCAAAGTTTCAAACAATCCAAGTTGAGCATTTTAATCATAAAATCATAGGTATTTCCCTTTATTTTAATAATTACCTTCAATTCCAAATCGACAAAAGTTGACATCCTCACTAAAGATCACTCAAAGTGTTTAAGATTCAACAATTAAGTACTCAATAGTCAAACATGAAATGTTATTACCATAGGCTTGCACGAAAATCAAATCTCCATCACTATAAATGAAATGATACACAAATCAAAAGGTCTTTAGCAGGGTTGTAATGGGGCTTGGGTTAAAGGTATGGATAAAGGCTGAAAAAGAGGGTTAGAATCGAGATCAATTTAATAAATTACCAAACTTAGAAAAATAAAGCTAATTACTGAATTACAAACAAGTGTCAAAATTAAAACTATCCAAAACTAATGAAGTAAGCTTTTTCTCAAAATAGTAGCTTTAACTTGTCCAAGCTCATTATGAAAGAATAAAAATATGTAATTACATGAATATATAAATATATGTTTTTTTTTTAAGAATAAGAACAAGCATAGAAAGTACATAATAAAAAATAATTCAGCAACTGAAATGAACAAACATGGTTAGGTAACTTAATCAAATCAAATCTCGATAAAAAGGGAGTCAATAAAAAGGAAAAAATTCTTAACGAATCAAAAAAGGTTAAGTTGTGGTTTATCATTAAAGGGAAATCCAGAAATGCTGTTCAAGACTCAAAGGGGTTCACTAGAGGTTAATTATGTGGGTAGGCTTTTTATGAAGTAAGTGGGTTAAAACCTAAGTGCCTTCATCATCTTAGTATATCAAATCAAAGGTGTGGTCTCAACATGTATAATCGATGCAAGTTCTAGAATAACAAATCAGTATTGACTCACTCATAACCATCAATAAAAATGAGCAAGAAATATATATGCTCTAAAAGGCTCAAAATCTTACAAAAATTATGAGTTTTTTTTATGTCAATCCTATAAATTTAGAACTTCAAGGTAATACCTCATTTCAGGGAAACAACCTAAAAATTTTAATTCTTAAAAGTTCAACTTATCATGCTTGATTCTCTATTGTCCTAAAGTTTAAATCATCAATGCACAATTACCTATGTTTTAATCCAAAACATATCAATAAAAATCATAAATCAATCAAAATTCATTCTAATAGTAATATGAGAAAATTATTTGAGAATAAGATATAATTCAGGGATTTTCTGATAATCATATAAATAACCTCCCCACACCTAAGATTTACATTGTCCTCAATGTACAAAGATAGATAATAACAATATAAGTATAATATCATAAAAGAGAGGGAGAAGCGAAACTACCCTAAATTTGGATGTAATCCTTGGAATAGCAAAAACGGATTTATAGACATTGGAAATGAAGTGCATGCGTAACTAGGCAGAGGTGAAGGTGGGGCAGGATACTTCGGTGGTGGTAGAGGTTGGGTTCCACAATCACAGCGCCAAGTGAAAAGGTTATCATGGTGGTCGGTGTCGTGGTGGCTATGGTCATGGTCGAGCAGGACATAGCAGTCATGGATTATCTTTCCCTAGAGGATTTTTTGTATATTCCTGAGTAGCACCAATCGACTAAACCTTTTGAAACTGCAATATCACCAGTAATGTTTTAGGGAGTTATATCGATGGGGTTGTTATGGTTACTCATAAAGGAACAACCATATAAAAAAAAAAGGTTCAAAATATACTAATAAAAGTATTTTAGAACATGAAAAATAAAAATAAAAACAAAAACAAAAAGAATAGAAAAATAAAGTGAAAATAAATGGACTCAAAAGTCCTTATCGGCAGCTAGATCGTGAGGTGGTGGTGCTGGAGGCGAAATGTGGAAATGCTGGCAAATCTGCTGTAGAGTCACCTCTATACTGTCGAATTGCTCAGCGGAGCTGCTGAAGTACTGAGTGCAATATTGCTCGAATCAATTCAGGTGGTCAGAAATTTCTGTCAATGAAGCAGCAGCATGAACTGGTCTGTGACTCGACAGTGGCTGAGAAGGTGGGTTCTCATGAAAGGAAGGGATATCATCAGTAATATCCTCGGGTCATCCTGATCAGTGGCTCGTGCTAATCAGTATTGAGGAGGATCAAACCCACGACGACGCTCTATCATCCTTATGTGGAGCATGCTTGAGATGCCCTGTGGGGACATCTGACCGATGAGTGTGAGTGATGAGGATTGCGCCAATGTGTTCAAGAGCCCAAAGTGTTGAGCTAGACGAGTCAAGTAAGGGCCAATGTAGCTAGCTCTCTTTCTGTGTCGTTCGGTCTGATAGCGAAAGGCGAGGGTGATAAAGTATGTGAGATCAAAAACATGTTCTTGCCTTATGCTCCATAAGAAGTATGCATCATGAGTATTAACGACGCCAGTGCTCTCTCGTCGCCCTGTTAAGGTATGAGCTAAAAGGGCGTGGAGATATCGTAATGATGGAGAGAGAGCCGATGCCTTGGAGCGGCTGGGGTCATAGTTGCCCGTAG
This sequence comes from Gossypium anomalum, assembly GCA_025698475.1. Classification (NCBI taxonomy): domain Eukaryota; kingdom Viridiplantae; phylum Streptophyta; class Magnoliopsida; order Malvales; family Malvaceae; genus Gossypium; species Gossypium anomalum. Next base: position 73,028,742 of record CM046965.1, on the reverse strand, counting down.
TAGGAATGAGGGCTGCCCAATATGAGGAAAGTGTGTAATGAATGTGACGGTAGAGATGGGGAAAGTCGTCGGCCTCTATAAATTCTTCTGTATAAAGTCTCAAGGCAACTCCGAATTCTGAGACACTCAATTGACGCACTAGACCGCCAAGACGGAACTAGACTATGCCTGGGTCATCGAACTCTGACATAACCATTTGCAGCTGAAATGTCAAACAAAGTTCCAAAGTGAACTCCAAGTATGTCGGCTCAATAATGTTAAAGAAACAGTCTCAAGAAGCAATAGCGAGGAGGGCCCGAACTGAGTCAGCAAGATAGACTTGTTCCAATTTAGCCTAGTCGATGCACCGACCCACGCCAAGGGGTCTTGTACGAAGAATCTAGAAAAGGTCCTCCTGATGTCCTGGTAGGAACTGTAGAAAGGGATGGCGTATCTCAGTGGTCGCACTTGAGGATGTCGATCCTAGACCCTTCCGCTTTTTAGAAGCGGGGACTGTGGCTTTAGTCTTTCCGCATGTATTTGTCATAGTGTACCTGCAAGATAAGTTAAAAATATTCATTAATAAATAAGAAGAATCACAAAGCCCACAAATATGAATGAAAGAGATAATGAATAAAAGAAAAGATTGAAAACTAAAATTAAATTAGAGCTAAAAGACAAATTATGTGACATTGACAAAAGTAACTGAGATAATAAAAAACAAATATATGGATAAAGAAATGAATAAACAGATCATCGAACATGCTACTAAATACTAAAACTTAATTGAGATATAGGAAATAAAAATGATACTAACCATGGAATTTGCAGAGTACGAATGGAGAGTAACCAAAGAGACAGATATTAACTAATAAAAATACTAAGTACATGTAGCAGTAGGCCTAAGTTAAATTCTAACATGATTTATAAATGAAGTTATTAAACAGAGACAATAATCATGGCATAAAATTCAGCAGTGAAAAGAAAAACCAAAAATGAATAAAGAAATACATAATTAGAAAGAAAGAAAATAAAGAAAATAACATAAATGAAATTAAATAAAATGATGGTGGTTGGAGGTACAGACGGTGGCAGAGGCTTGGTGGGGACATCGTGGGAGTGAGAGGGTGGAGGGGGTTTCGGCGGTGCACGGGCGTGGAGTGCGAGGGTTGGTTAGTGGTTTAGTCGATGAGGGAGGGAGAAAGGGAAAGAAAGGTAGAGGAAGGGGGAAAGGAAGGATGGTTTTAGTGTGGTGGCTCGTCAGAAAATGGTGGCCAGAGGAAGGGGTTGTTGATTACGACAGCTAGGGGAAGTGAATAGTAAAGGGGGTGAAAAGGTGAATAGTGGGGTTTAAATAGGAAGGATTTAGGGTTTGGGTTAAAAATGAGGGGGCCACAGTCGTGTAGGCCCCGTGTTGGGCCACACAGTCGTGGCCCACGCCCGTGTGCCTCGCTCCTAGCCCGTATTTTTTGTGAAGAATAATAGCACACTCATCGCATGGCCTTAGACACGTCCATATGTCTGGGACGTGTGGTTCACACGGTCGTATCGCACGGCATTGTGCTATGTTTTTCACTTCTCTCACGCCCGTGTGGTCTCCCACGCCCGTGTGGTCTCCCACACGTCCGTGTTCTGTAGTCGGGATTGCCCACGACTTTTGGGCACGGCCGTGAGATCTACCTATTTTCCATTCTGACTCGTTAAAAATTTCAAAGTGTGTGCTCAGGTTCCTACACGACCTTAGGCACGTCCGTGTTTTATGACCATGTGGGTTACAAGGTCGCATCGTGCGGCCGTGGTGATTTAACGCATTCCGTACCTCTTCTGATTTTTGGGAAATTAAAATGCAGTTTCACCACGATTTGGGACACGCTCGTATCCCTCAACTGTGTGGTTCACACGATCGTATCGCACGGCCATGGCTAGTTATCGCAGCCCGTGTGTCACTTTGACTTGGGAAAATGTGTATCTTGTTTTAACACGGCCATGGACACGCCCGTGTGTCCAAGCCGTGTTCACCACTATCGAATACCAACACTGAGGCTTTAAGGGTTTACATTGCTCAAGGCATGCCCATGTCTCTAACCCATGGTGAGAACACAGCCTAGGACATGCCCGTGTGTCAGGCCGTGTGTGTCAAAATACCTATATTTAAACTATAAAAGTTGAAAGAAAAATAAAATTATTTAGTGGGGTTAGTGCTCGGGTTGCCTCCCTAGGAGCGCTTATTTAAAGTCTAAGATCGACTTTACCTTGTGGGCATATTTAGGCAGGTTCACGGAGCCGTAGCTCCTCTCTATTATCTTTAAAATCCTCACCGTTATAAAGTTTAAGATGATGTCCGTTTACCTTGAAAGTGTCATGGGTTGGATGACTTACCTTTACTGTACCATATGGAAAAATGGTTTGGACTACGAATGGACCTGACCATTGTGATTTTAGCTTCCCAGGAAACAATTTGAGCCTTGAGTTGTATAGCAGGACAAGGTCTCCAGCTTCAAATTGCTTGTGTTGCTTTAAAAGAGCATCATGGTGGTGCTTCGTTGCTTCCTTGTATAATCATGAATTCTCATATGCATTAGATCACCACTCATTTAACTCCTTCAACTGCATCAATCTTTCCTCACCTGCAAGTCTGAGATCAAAGTTTAGAAACTTTATAGCCCAGAATGCCTTGTGTTCTAATTCAAATGGTAAATGACAACTTTTCCCATAAACAAGTCTATAAGGGGATGTTCCTATGAGGGTCTTAAAAGAAGTTCGATAGGCCCATAAAGCATCATCTACTTTCATTGCCCAATCCTTCCTATTTGACTCTATAACCTTTTCTAGGATACGTTTAAGCTCTCGGTTTGCTACTTCAACTTTTCCACTAGTTTGAGGATGGTAAGGGGCAGTTGTTCTGTGGTAAACTCCATATTTCTTAAGGGTTTTATCAAATTGGGCATTACAAAAATGAGTACCCCTATCACTGATAATTGCTCTAGGTGTTCCAAATGGAGAAAAGAGTTTCTTAAGGAACCTAACTACCACTCTAGCATCATTAGTAGGTAAAGCCTGAGCTTCCACCCATTTTGACATATAATCGACTGCTACTAGGATGTATTTATTGCCATATGAACTAGGGAATGGATCCATAAAATCGATACCCCAAATATCAAATATTTCATAAGAGAGCGTATATGTTTGAAGCATTTCATCACGTTTAGAGATATTACCTATTCTCTAGCATTTGTCACAAGAAGTAACATACCTGTTAGCGTATTTGAACAGTGTGGGCCAATAAAAACCTAATTTGAGCGCTTTATGTGCTGTCCTAGTTCCACTGTAATGTCCCCCTGTTGGGTCTGAGTGGCAGTGTTCTAGGATCTTACTCACTTCTGATTTTGTAACACATCTCCGAATTACTTCATCTGTGCATACATGAACAAGAAAAGGATCCTCCTAAAATAATTTTTCACATCAGTAAAGAATCGCTTCTTTTGATGATGTGTCAACCTTTTTAGAATGATGTTAGCAACTAGATAATTTGCAATATATGCGAACCAAGGGCTTTCAGAGTCATTTATACCCAGGAGTTGTTCTTTAGGAAATGAGTCATTTATCTCATGTTCATCAAGCTCCTTAAGATGTGGGTTTTCTAATCTAGACAGATGATCTGCTGTAAGATTTTCTACTCCCTTCTTATCTTGAATTTCTAAATTGAATTCCTGCAACAATAAAATCCATCTTATTAGTCGAGGTTTTGCATTTGATTTAGTGAGGAGATATCGAAGAGCTAAATGGTCAGTGTATATGACAACTTTAGATAATATTAATTATGGTCTAAATTTATCGAATGCAAAAACCACAGCCAATAATTCTTTCTCAGTCATTGTATAATTTTCCTGTGCGGCTGTCAATGTCTTGCTAGCATAATAAATTGGTTGAAAATGCTTGTTTCTTCGCTGTCCAAAAACCGTACGTATTGCAAAATCACTCGTATCACACATTAGTTCAAAGGGTAAATTCCAATCAGGTGCAACTACAATTGGAGCATTAATTAATTTATCTTTAAGAGTATTGATAAACAGTAATTTATACATATTTTTATCCCATGCTTAACACATTTATGAATGAATTCTCCTTAGATTTGGTGAATTTGGTGCTCCTAACCCTTTAATTTCATGTTTTATACTTAGGTGAGCATATGAGAGCTAAAAGAACAAGAAACGGGCCAAAAACAGAGAAAATGAGCCGACGTGGGAAAACAACACGACCTGGACTGCCTCACATAGGCAGAACACACGCCCGTGCCATTTTCTCAGCCTCGACCACGGCCTGAAGTAATCGCACACGGGAGTGTCACACTTGTAACAGCCTGATTTAGGGCCTAAATGGAATAATGGTTTTAGAACTACAAATTCGAAGCCAAAAAATTTATTCTGATTAAGTTTTAAGGTTTATTTATTGATTAAAATATTGTGTAAAAATATCGTTAAGTAATTTTACTAATAAAGTGCTTAATTGGACTTTTAGGACTAAATTGCAAAAGTTGCAAAATATGTGTTCTAATTCATAAGTACTTGATTTAAATGGGAGTTTAAAGAGGAGATCCTTAAATGGTAATTAGACCATTATATTTTGTTTGGACAAAAATGGGCATGAATAGGACAAAATTTTAAAGGTAAGGCCTTAAGGGCATTTTAGTCATTTGGTAATTAAAAGAAATAAAAAGGTAAAATAAAGCCAAAATTGACTCATCTTTCTCATGGAGGCCGAAATTAGCATGGGGGAAGCCATGTCTAGGGTTTTCAAGCTTTCCAAGCTCAATAGTAAGTCCGTTCTAGCCCCGTTTTTCAAGTTCTTTACGTTTTGGAATCTTGGTAACTTGATTAAGCTTATTTTAGCAATAATTTAAGCTAGGGTTCATATTTGGAAAAATACCCATAGGTGAAATGTGTTTATTTTGATGTTTTATGGTATAATATGAAGGCTAAAATTATGTTAAACAACTTTTGCTAAGCGGTTTTAAGCAAAAATGAGTAAAACGGCTTAATCGGTAAAAGTTGTTATTGTTCATAACTATGTGTTAGAGTGAGAATTTGATGTTGTCATAGAAGGGAAAAATTATCAGCATGTCATAAAACATAAGAATAAGGGATGAAGTTTAATTCCCGAGCCTAGGGGCAAAAGTGTAAATATGCAAAAGTTTAGGGGCAAAATTGTAATTTTTCTAAAGTTTTAGTTAAGGACTGTTTTGAATAGTACATTAATTAAATAAGTAAAATATGATGTTTTAGATCCCGAAAAATGAGATTTGAACCTAGAATGGGAGAGAAATCGAAAATCGGGAAAGTTGGTAAAATGGTCGTTTTAGTATCGAGGTAAGTTCATATGTATAATAAGCATTAATTTATGCATGTTTCAATGTAAAATTGATATACTTACTATGATTGCCGAGGTGTTGAAAGTAAGTATAATTATGATGATTTAAATGTTCAATATTAATTCGACATGAAAATGATAAAGTATGTAAGTTTGTATGTAAATAATACATTATCTTTATTATGTTTTTATAGTTCAGCATATTTGATGTATTGTAGTTGATTTTTGAATCATAATTGACTATTGGATGCATGGAATCAAGTATTAGAAAGAGAGAGAAATCCCGGTTGAACCTTTAGAAAGATTGGATGATACAGACGGTATGTAGCTAGGCCACATGTACGGTGCTGAGTGCACATCATGTGTACAAGAGAGCTACGAGACATTATGATATAGCTAGGTCGCATGGGTGATACTATATGTACACCATGTAGACAAGAGAGCTACGGGATATATGTAGCTAGGTCGCATGCGTGGTTCCAGGTGAAGGACACCATGTAGACAAGAGAGCTACGAGATAAACTGGCTAAGTCACATGGGTGGTACTAAGTGTTCACCATGTGTACAAGAGAGCCAAAATTATGTGTACAATCGAGCTAGGTCACATGAGTGGTGCTAAGTGAAGGCCACTATGTGTACAAGAGAGCTTCGATTTTAAAGGTGGGCTGAGTGCGATACCATTGCGTATATGTTATTATTCCGAAGCGTTCAACTGGGAAATTGATTAAATGAAACTATGTATGACTTTGTGATGATAAGTGTAAGTATATACGTGTGTAACTTATGAGTAATATGCTCGATTTGTGATTGGAAATTAGAAAGATTGTTATGGGTAAGTGATTAATACAATTGACGTGTGAAAGATCAAAATTTACAATAAAACTGTTCTAGATAGTTGCAGTGACGAGAATCTAAAAATTTACCAAAAATATTAGAAATTGAATCAGAGACTGAATGAGATATCAAATTAAAGATAATGAGTCTATTTTCATATAACAGAAACAGAGAAAGCAAAGGAATTCTATATTCTAAGATATTTAAGTTTCTATGAAACTGGTTTAGAATGAATACGTGATCCCCTGTTCTAACTCAGAAAAATCATTAAAAATTGTACAAAAATAATTATGGGATATAATTTATATTTTTGAAATCCCTAATGAGTCTAGTTTCAAATGAAATAAATGATAACATCCTTTAAATTCTGTACGAGGAGAAAATTGATTCGTAATGAAGAGTGGTCAGCACAGTTGAGTAGTGAAACAGGGGTAACTTCAATGAATAAACTGTACTAATTGACCGGACCAAAAATTCTAAAATTTTTTTGGTAAGAATATACTTGAATCTAGTTTCAAGTAAAATTAACTTTTTGTAATTTGGAGTTCTGTAGCTCCAGAAATAAATAATTTAGCTACTGGTACTCTACTAGACAGCTTATTTTGAATCTGTTTATAATTGTAATAGTGAAAGTATGTGTGTTTGTGATGGTAATATTCCGGGAACATATTGTGACTTTGTTTAATGTATGATAATGTATTGTTTATTAATATTTACATATTTACTTACTAAGCTATAATTCTTACTCCCTTTCTTTCCTTTTTCCTATAGTGTCGCAGATGTTAGCTCGAGTTGGAGGTCGCCAGAGGTTAAATCACACTATCAAACTATTGATCGATATATATAAAGGTTTTAAAGTATTTTTAAGTCTTTGGCATGTATGGATACTTGTTTAATTGTTAATAAGTTGCTAGGAGTTGGCCTAAAATGCTGACCTATGTTATTTGAATATGTTTAAAAAGTTTAAAATTGATGAAATTTTATGTCTCGGTTTTAAATGATTACAAGTACTCAAGTCAGTGTACCTGCCTGCACTGCTGTTAAGGCGTCGGATACGGGTAAGGGTTGTTACATTTAGATTACAGCAACTTCTGCAAATAAGCCCTAATAGGCAAATTAAACATGCAATCTATAAAATTTCTTATCAATACTCTAACACATGCATCTAATCACTCGGTAAATCATAAAAATTAATCGAAATAAACTTTTCTATCTTAAATTTATGGTTTCGCAACCACTATTCCATTTAGGCCCTATTTCGAGATGTTACAAAAATGGCGTGTCCCTGCCGAGCCCTAGTTAAGTTCTATTCGGAAAAGGGCAATTTAGAGGGCTTTTAGGCATTCGAAAGCCTATTTAAACACCCTAGAGGAGGACAAAAGAGGAGAAGGAGAATAGGGAGCAAGGAATTACTCCAAGAAAGCCGATTGATCCATCTCAGAAGCCGGATTCATCATCAAAATTGAAGATCTCTCCTCAATTTCCCTTCAGGAGTTTTGAGTTTTCTTTATGTTTTGTATTCTTTATTCTTCTGAGATGTTTTCCTATTTAGTTATTAACTAAATCCCCTAAATACCTAAGGAGGATGAAACCTAAGACGAATCTTGTTATTATTTTCTAAATTGTATGATAAATATTTGACTTGTTCTTAATTATGTGTTCTTAATTCTTGTTTTGGTATTTCAGGATATCGATTCAAGTTAATGCTCTTAGTTGGAGGATGAATAGTCCCTGCCTAAGAGTGACTTTGTCATAATTAAGTGGAGTTTATTACGCGCCTAGAGATAGAGTGACAAGATTTTACCGGATTAGGGTGAAACCTAATAAGGGGATCCATAGATCGAGTAAATGCAACCCTAGGGTGATAATTAGAAAGAGATTTCAATTATTCAATCTAGGGTTAGACTTTATTAGTCTTGAATATGGATAATAACATAACTTAGGGATTTCTACAGAACAAGTTAAATGAATAAATAGTCCGATTCGGAGCCAAAATACCAAGTGAAGTCTAGGTGGATTTTTCCTAAGGTATTGTCTTTAATCAATCGTTTTTCCAAAAGTAATTTCCCAATTCTATTTTTTGTGATTTCTTAGTTTAGTAATTAGTTAATTAAAACAAACCTCATTATTCTTAGGCTAGATAATAAAAAGACAATCATTACTAGTACTTTTAGTTCCTTTGGGTTCGACAATCCGGTTTTGCTAAAGCTATACTACTGGTCGATAGGTACACTTGCCTATATCGTGATAATAGTTAGTTTCAAGAACGATTAATTATAAATTTATAAAACTTATCACAAAAAATCACGATCAAGTTTTTGGTGTCGTTGCCGGGGAACTAAAATATTAGGAACACTCAATTTTTATTATTTTAGCTATTTACTTTTACTGCAATTTAATTTTGTTTTTGTTTTTATTTTTATTTACTAAATTTTCTTTTTCTTTCTTTTGTTAGGTTCTTCTAGTTTATGACTAGAAGAAACCTATCGGGACCATTACTTTTTGACGAAGAAATCAATCGCACCGTTCGTAGAAACCGACGAGAAATAAGGCGAAGCCTAAGATACACAGAGGAAGAGAAAGAGGATGATATCTCAACTACAACCAAGGAGATGGCTGAAAACGAGGAAAATTAGCTACCTCCTGCGATACCCGCTGATCTAGCAAATCAGAATCCTACTCCTCGTTCTATGTATGATTATGCTAAACCTAATTTAACAGGAACTGAGTCAAGTATAGTTAGGCCTGCTATTGCTGCGAATAATTTTGAACTGAAACCTAACACGATTCAAATGATACAGTAATTTATTCAGTTTGATAGTTTGCAGGACGAGGATCCCAACACTCACTTGGCAAATTTTTTGGAATTCTGTGACACTTTTAAAATTAATGGCGTTTCTTATGATGCCATGCGTCTTCGGTTATTCCCTTTTTCAATAAGGAACAAAGCTAAACAGTGGTTGAACTCATTACCACAAGGGTCAATCACTATTTGGGAACAAATGGCTAAAAAAATTTTATTAAAATATTTCCAACCGGTTAAGACGGCCAAATTACGAAATGATATCTCTTTTTTTGTGCAGATGGATTTAGAAACACTTTACGATGCATGGGAGAGATACAAGGACCTACTACGAAGGTGCCCTCACCATGGGTTACCTCTATCGCTGCAAGTTCAAACGTTCTACAATGGTAATCCCTCGACAAGACAGATGATTGACACAGCCGCTGGTGGAACCATCAACAACAAAACACCTGAAGAGGCTTACAAATTTATTGAGAAGATGTCACTGAATAACTATTAGTGGCAAGTCATGAGGACTAAGCCAACCAAAACAGCAGGCGTTTATAACGTTGATTCGGTTTCTATGCTGTCAAATCAGGTAGAACCTCTAAACAAAAAGATTAATGGTTTACTTGGTTCCACCCAGGTACATCCAGTGATGAGGTGTGATTCAAGTGGGGGAGGCGTCCATACAGAATATCAACCTTTCAATCCTACAATCGAAGAAGATCAAGTCTACTATATGGGTAACAATAACTTTAGATCTCAAAATAACCTATACAGTAATACCTATAATGCAGGTTGGAGGAACCACCCAAATTTCTCATGGGGTGGTCAAAGGAATCAAAGGCCACAAAATCCTCCGGGTTTTCAACAGCCACCTTATCAACAGGTAAAGAAACAGAACCTTGAATAGATACTATTGAAATTTATCGCAGTGTCAGAAACTCGCTTCCAGAATACCGAGACGGCACTTAAAAATCAACAAGCGTCTAATTTTCGAACGACGACAAGGTAGCTTGCCAAGTAACACTAAACCTAACCCGAGGGAACAGCTCAACGCGATTAATGTTCAAGGTGAAGAAGGATTCGTTGAGCCCAAGCCAGAACCGAGGTAAGAAACTATGGTGAGCAAATGTAAAGGTAAGATAGGTCATAATGAAAACAAAATGGTAAGTGTAGAATATAAACCTCACGTGCCATATCCCAAGGCGACAAGGAAAGACCGTTCAGATGAACAATTTGGTAAATTCCTTAAACTCTTAAAAATATTACATATTAACTTACCTTTTATTAAAGCTCTATCACAGATGCCGAATGCAATGAAATTTTTAAAGAAGCTTTTAGCAAATAAGCAGAAGTTGGACGAGGCGTCGCATGTGGAGCTAAACGCAGTTTGCTCAGCTATTCTACAGAATAAGCTACCCAAAAAATTAAAAGATCCAGGGAGTTTTACAATTCCTTGCTTAATTGGTAGTTTAGATGTTAATAATGCATTAGCTGATTTAGGGGCTAGCATTAATGTCATGCCTTAGAAAATGTTTAAGCAACTAGGTCTTGGGAAACCCAAATAGACTAGGATGAGCATTCAGTTAGCAGATAAAACTATAAGATTTCCTAGTGGTATTATTGAAGATGTGCTAGTTGAAATCGATAAATTTATATTTCCCGTTGGCTTCGTTGTTCTAGACATAGAGGAGGATAACAACACTCCTTTGATTTTAGGAAGGCCCTTTTTAGCAATTGCTAGAACGATTATTGATGTTGGCACAGGTGAACTCAGACTTCGTGTAGGAGACGAAACAATCACCCTTCAAGCTCTCAATTCTAGCAACACATCAAAAATTGAAGGTGATTGTATAAACCATTCTACTAAATCTGACAATATGGTGCAACCTACTTTGCAGGAAATGAGTTCGAAGGACGTACATGAGCCATGTTCAAGCAACAATAAAGGACCTATTCATGAAGAACGAAGGCTACAAATTGAGGAGCTAGATGAATGACGAACACATAAACCGAGAACATATGATAAACCAAAACTACGTCAGAACGAGCTCAATACCTCACCAAATCAACTTAAGGCTGGTGATAAAGTTTTATTAGATGCCACAGATCCTCACATTGTCACTGCCAAACCAAATGAAGAAATCCCTCTTACGGTACTTAGCATTTTCCCATTCAGCACAGTCGAGGTAAGTCATCCTAAGTTCAAAACTTTTAAGGTAAACAATACCTGCCTAAAACCTTATTTTGATGATATTGATAGAAGGGATGAGGAGTATCAACTCATCGAACCACCATGACCATTCAATGGAAAGGTAAGTCGAACTTAGACTATAAATAAGCGATTCTCGGGAGGCAACCCGAGCACTAACGGTATTAGCTTCTTTAAATTCTAGTGTTTAACACCTAACTTACTAACGGAACTCTTGAATACAACTCACACGGCCAATCACACAGGTGTGCTTAAGACTGTGTTGAAATAGGGCAAAGATTTTTCCCAACACGGGCTGTGATAAATCGATACGACCGTGTGACATGGCCGTAGGCGATCCTACCATACTAACACGGGCGTACGACACGCCCGTGTCATGAAACAGTGGTCGATCCTGCCAAAATAGCACGGGCGTGCGACACGCTCGTGTCTAGCACCCGTGGTCAAACCTGTTGAATTAACACGGCCGTGGGCATATGTACATGGGCGTGGGAGAAGCGAACGAAGCCAGACACGGCTGTGTGACATGGCCGAGTGCTCCAACACGCCCAAGGTACATAGGCGTGGGTCAAATTTTAGACGCACAAAAATAGGAAAAACGCGAAACACACAGGCTAAAATTGGGGCACACGGGCGTGTCCCCTGGCCGTGTGCCTCAAAATCTATAAATACCTTGCACTATTCATTTTCTTCTTCACCCAAAATCCCTAACCCTAGCGGCTGCAAGTCCACACAGCCTCCCTACCACGCCCGTGCACCGCTTCCAACTCTATTTTTTACGCCTATTCTCCTCTTTCTAGCATTTTTTTTCTTTTTTCCCTTTTATTTTAATTATTTCTAATGTTATTTATCATAACAAACTATATTGTTCATATTATTTTTATTTTTCTATCACTCAAATCCCATGTCTAGGGTAGTTATCATTGATTTCATGTTGAAGTTTTCACTTATTCCATGATTTCTCAAGCTCCATTTACCTATTCTAAGTTAAAATTCGTAGTTCTCACTTACTCATTGTTCTTTGCCATTTTAACCCATGCATTGTAATTCATTCATGCTTTTAACGTTTCCATAGAGTTCTTTGTCATTTTTTATTCATGCTACTACCATGCCAATGCCACAAAAAGTATGCCATAAAATTGATTGTTTTGGTAGTTGGGGCTGAAAGTATTAGTCCTAATTTATGACTTTTCTCTTTTTGAAATTGTTTCCATTTTACCTTGACCATTCATCAAGATGAATTAATGGTTTTGATTGCAGGTATATCATGTCGTCTTCACGAGGAAAGAAAGCCGCCGTCCCCGCTTTGAAGAAAAGAATGGGAGCGTCATCTTTCTCGGGTCCTACTGCGAAAATTCGTCACCCTTTCCTGCAGTTCCCCATTGGGCCCCAAGAAGAATTTTTCCAAATACTTCGGGCCCAACCTTTAATTGCGGGCCGCTGCATCGACTGGGCTGCAGTAGAACAAGTCCAATTGGCTGATGCGATTCGGGCCCTTCTCACCACCGACCCATGGAACCTCATCTTCGAGATCGTTGAGCTGACGTATCTCGAGCTCACGATGGAACTATGCTCAACATTCCATCTTCAGACTGTAATGACCAACTATGATGATCCCGGCACGGTTCAATTTCACCTTGGTGGTCTTGTCCGCCAGTTGAGCGTTCCAGAGTTTGGTTCAGCACTAGGCCTTTACACTGAGGAGTTCAAGGAGGAGAACGACCTCGATACCCTCAACCGCCACATCCATTATTCCCCCTCGAAGTGCTGGAACGCCCTCGTCCCTCGCTCGGCCACCTACGACCCCAGTCGCTCCAAGGCATCAGCTCTCCCTCCATCCTTGAGGTACTTACATTCTATCTTAGCTCACACTCTGACAGGGAGGCGAGAGAGCACCGGCGTCGTCAACACCCACGACGTCTATTTCTTATGGTGTATGTCGCATGGGCACATCTTCGACCTCGCCTATTTCATCGCCCTTGCCATTCGCCATCAGATGGAGCGACATCGGAAGGGGGTCATCTCCATTGGCTTCTACGTGACCCGACTGGCGCGGCACTTCAGGCTCCTCGATACCGTAGCACAAGAATCATCCTTCACTCGATTCAAGCAGCAGTGTTTTCAACGATTTGATAACATTGATGCTACTCTACAGCAGATTTGTCAGCACTTCCACATCTCATCGCCACCACCACCTCGCGAACTATCCGGCAATGATGATATTTAATTTTATCTTATCTTTATTTTTATTTTTATTTTTATTTTTATTAATTTTACTTTTAACTTTTAATATTATTTCATTTTCGCTACTACTTTATATTTAGGTTTTATAAACAAATTTTAATCTCGGTTAATTCTTTATGAGTAATTTTTCTTCCTTATATCCCCTAAAAAGTTTCTGATTTTATCACAGTTATAAAGAGCCACAAAGCTCACAATCATTTAGGAACTTCAAACTCCATTGGAAAAGGTTCTCCACGACTGCCATACCCTACTCAATCAGAAGATATAATATTCTTTTGGCGCAGCACTTGTGGAACCTAACCTCTACCACCACCGGAGTATCCTCCTCCACTCTACATAACTCCAAACTAGGGAGTTCATTCATTTAACACTCAGGAAGTTTCACTTCTCTCCCTATCTTATGATCTTATATTTATAATTTTCTATATATCTATCTTTGTACATTAAGGACAATGTACATCTTAAGTGTGGGGGGTAAATCATTTCATTATCAGAAAAATCCCTGAATGTTGCCTTGTTCTCCTGTAAATCTCTCATATCATGTTTAGGATGAATTTTGATTGATTTATGATTTTTATTGAGATATGTTGAATTAAAACTTAGGCATTCATGCATTGATCATTTAAACCGTAAGACATTAGAGAATTAAGCATGGTAAGTTGATTTTTAAGAATTTAAAATTTTAGGTTGTTTCCCCAAGTTTAGGTATTATCTTGAATTGAAATCCACAAGTGTAAACATCAAAAAGCCATAATTTTTTGTGAGATTATTGAGCCTTTAAGAGCATCTATTATTTCTTTCATGCTCACTTTTTATTATTGCTTTGAGTGTGTCAATATCGAATTGTTATTCTAGAATTTGCTTGATTATGCATGTTAAGACCACACCATTTGATTTGATATGTCAAGATGATAGAGGCACTTAGGATTAACCCACTCATGCCATAGAAAGCCTACCTCTACGATTAACCCTTAGTAAACCCCTTTGAGCTTAACAAGCCATTCCTTGTATTACCCTTAATATTAACCCTTAACCCATTACTGTTGAATTCCCCTCAATTAATTTGATCCCTATTTTCGTCGAGATTTGATTTGAATAAATTGCTTAGCTATGTCTTGTTCTTAATAGTTAGTCTATGTTATTTATCTTGTTCTTAAAAAAAAGTGTATACATATTACTAGTAGCAATCTTTTGTTTTTGAGCTTAAGTATTTAAATTCCATATTCAGAGAAGAAGCTCTGTTATACGCAAGTGATGATTAAATATTTTTTCTAGTTAAGTAATTTTTCAGTTCAATCTCGATTCTAACCCTTTCTTTCAGCTTGTAACCACACACCCTAACCAAGCCTCGTTACAACCCTCTAAAGACCTTTTGATTGATGTATCATCTCAATTTATAGTGGTGGAGATTTGATTTCCATGCAAGCCTATGGTAATAACTTTTCAAATTGACTAATGAGTGCCAATTTCATTATCCTTAAACACTTGAGTGATTTGAGTGAATCTTTAGTGAGGGTGTTAAACTCTGTAAGATTTCGAATCGATGGTAACTATGTAGATAAGAGGAGATGCCTATATTTTTCATGATTAAATGCTCAACTTGGAATGTTTGAAACTTTAATGTCCTTTTAGTTGAATTCTCAATGTATGATTACTTATGGATTAGTTTGAGATATTATTGATAGGAATTATAAGTTGAGAAAAAGGAAGTCTTAATTGTGAATTGAGGATTTTGCTTGAGGACAAGCAAACGCTTAAGTGTGGGGTATTTGATAAACCGTAATTTATATATATTTTTATCCCATGCTTAACACATTTATGAATGAATTCTCCTTAGATTTGGTGAATTTGGTGCTCCTAACCCTTTAATTTCATGTTTTATACTTAGGTGAGCATAGGAGAGCAAAAAGAACAAAAAACAGGTCAAAAACGGAGAAAATGGGCCACCGTGGGAAAACAACACGGGCTGGACTTCCTCACACGGGCAGAATACACGCCCGTGCCATTCTAACAGGCTCGGCCATGGCCTAAAACAACCTCAGCACGGGCGTGTTGATCTCTCAGCCTCGACCACAGCCTGAAGTAATCGCACACAGGCGTGTCCCTGCCAAGCCCTAGTTAAGTTCTATTTGGAAAAGGGCGATTTGGAGGGCTTTTAGGCATTCGAAAGCCTATTTAAACACCCTAGAGGAGGACAAAAGAGGAGAAGGAGAATAGGAGCAAGGAATTACTCCAAGAAAGCCGATTGATCCATATTAGAAGCCGGATTCATCATCAAGACTGAAGAACTCTCCTCAATTTCCCTTCAGGAGTTTTGGGTTTTCTTTATTTTTTGTATTCTTTATTCTTCTGAAATGTTTTCCTATTTAGTTATTAACTAAATCCCCTAAATATCTAAGGGGGATGAAACTTAAGACGAATCTTGTTATTATTTTCTGAATTGTGTGATAAATATTTGACTTGTTCTTAATTATGTGTTCTTAATTCTTGTTTTGGTATTTTAGGATATCGATTCAAGTTAATGCTCTTAATTAGAGGATGAGTAGTCCCTGCCTAAGAGTGACTTTGTCATAATTAAGCGGAGTTGATTGCGCGCCTAGAGATAGAGTGACAAGAATTTACTAGATTAGGGTGAAACCTAATAAGGGGATCCTTAGATCGAGTTAATGCAACCCTAGGGTGTTAATTAGAAAGAGATTTCAATTATTCAATCTAGGGTTAGACGTTATTAGTCTTAAATAGGGATAAAACATAACTTAGGGATTGCTATGGAACAAGTTAAATGAATAAATCGTCTGATTAGGAGCCAAAATACCAAGTGAAGTCTAGGTGGATTTTTCCTTAGGTATTGTCTTTAATCAATCGTTTTTCCAAAAGTAATTTCCCAATTCTATTTTCTGTGATTTCTTAGTTTAGTAATTAGTTAATTAAAACAAACCTCATTATTCTTAGGCTAGATAATAAAAAGACAGTCATTACTAGTACTTTTAGTTCCTTTGGGTTCGACAATCCAGTCTTGTATACTACTGTTCGATAGGTACACTTACCGACATCGTGATAATAGTTAGTTTTAAGAACGATTAATTATAAATTTATAAAACTTATCACAAAAAATCACTATCAAGTATTAAATACTTCTAAACATTCCTGATTGAAATCGAAAGGCACATCTTTTTCTAGTAAATTTGTTAGAGGCTTAGCTATTTTAGAAAAATCCTTAATAAAACTTCTATAAAATGCATCATGTCCTAAAAAGCTTCGAATAACCTTAACTGAACTGGGGGAAGGTAATTTCTCAATAGTTTCAATTTTCGCCTTGTCAACCCCGATCCCTTTATTTGAAATTTTGTGGCCTAACACAATCCCTTTACGAACCATGAAGTGACATTTTTCCCAATTCAGTACAAGGTTCGTTTCCTCACATCTTATTAGAACTTGTTTTAAATTTTTAAGGCAAAGATAGAAAGAGTTACGAATACCGAGAAGTCATCCATAAATACCTCAATAATGTCTTCTACGAGTTCATCAAAAACGGCCAACATACATCGCTAAAAAGTAGCAGGAGCATTACATAATCCAAAAGGTATTCATCGATAAGTAAACATACTGTATGGACATGTAAATGTCATTTTCTCTTGGTCCTCAGGAGCTATTGGGATTTGGAAGTTACTAGAGAGTCCATCTAGGAAGCAATAATACATATGCCCAGATAATCTTTCCAACATCTGATCAATGAATGGTAAGTGAATGTGATCTTTTCTCGTGGCATCTTTCAACTTTCTATAGTCAATGCAAACTCTCCATCCCGTGACTGTTCGTGTTGGGATCAATTCATTCTTCTCATCAGCCACAACAGTCATGCCTCCTTTCTTAGGGACAACCTGCACAGAACTCACCCAAGAACTGTAATTACCTCAGCTTTTACAAATTTTTCCATGTTAGGATTCAGTCGTCTTTGAGCTTGCACACAAGGTTTATATTCATCTTTCATTAAAATTTTATGTGTGCCAAAAGAAGGACTAATCCCTCTTATGTCAGAAATCTTCCAAGCTATAGCTTTTTTATGCTCCTTCAACACTTGAAGTAACTCGTCCTTTTCGATTGGCTATAAATCTGAAGCAATAATCACTGGTAATGTGGAATTATTTCCAAGAAATGCATATTCTAGGTGATTTGGTAATTGCTTCAATTCCAATTTAAGAGGTTCTTCAACAGAGGGTTTTAATTTTAATTCATTGTTTACCTTAATACCCTCATAGCTCTTCTGTCTCAGTGAAGACTCATTAGAATTTGATTCAAATTTTGTCTTACCTAACGCAGCATCATCGTTATTTACCTCCTCTCCTTGGGCAAAACGCAGTTCCAACGTGTCCTTATGAATGATTTCCTATAAGGAATCTTGAGTAGCATGATCAATAGAATCAATAAAATAGCAAGAGTCATCTTGTTCTCTAGAAAATCTCATGGCATCATAAATTGTAAAAATAATCTCTTCGTCACCTACGCTAGCACAAGTTTACCGTCACCTACATTGATAACATCCCTAGTAGTGGCTAAAAATGGGCGACCTAAAATTAAAGGCACCGCAACATCCTCATCCATGTCAAGTACAACAAAATTAACAGGGAATATGAATTTATCTACTTTTACGAGTACATATTCAACAATACCCCTAGGATATTTAACAAATCTATCGGCTAGTTGAATACTCATCCTAGTAGGTTTTGGTTCCCCAAGGCCAAGTTGCTTGAACATTTTGTAAGGCATCAAATTAATGCTAGTGCCTAAATCAACTAGTGCCTTCTTAACATTTAAACTATCAATTAACAGGGAATAGTAAAACTTCTTGGATCTTTTAGTTTTGTTGGCAGTTTATTTTGGAGTATGGCAGAGTACTCCTCGTTGAGTTCTACTGTAAATAACTCTTCTAACTTCCTTTTATTTGTTAGAAGCTCCTTTAAAAATTTTTCATATGTAGGCATCTGCGAAATAGCTTCAACAGAAGGTAAGTTAATATGCAACTGTTTAGAAAATTCAAGAAATTTATCGAATTGTGCATCCATGTGATCTTTCTTCAACTTTGCTGGATATGGGATTGGTGGTTTATACTCCCTCAGCACCGATTTTTCACTTATTTTAGGTTTACCCCATTATCTTCTTTCCTATCAGCTTCTTGTGGCAATTTCTTTTCAGATTCAGTTAACACTTTCCCACTCTTTAGGGTAACTGCTTTCACGTGCTCTTTTGGGTTGGGTTCGGTGTTACTAGGCAGGCTCCTCTATGATTTCTTTGAAATCATCTTAGCCAGCTATCTTATTTGATTCTCGAGCCCTTGAATTGATGCCTGTTGTTTTTTAAGTGCAGTTTTAGTGTTTTAAAAATGGGTTTTCGCCACTAAAATAAACTTCGTCATCATCTCTTCAAGGTTTGACTTTTTCTCTTGCTGGTAAGGTTATTGTTGAAAGCCTGGAGGGGGTGGTGGTCTCTGATTTCCTTGGCCCCCCATGAGAAATTTGGGTGGTTCCTCCAACCTACATTGTAAGTGTTACTATAAGGATTATTTTGAGGTCAAGGATTATTACCCATATAATTTATTTACTGATTCTCCATGCTGGGGCTGAAGGGTAAATATTTGAATTGCCCATTCCA
The DNA here is from genome assembly GCA_025698475.1 of Gossypium anomalum. Classification (NCBI taxonomy): domain Eukaryota; kingdom Viridiplantae; phylum Streptophyta; class Magnoliopsida; order Malvales; family Malvaceae; genus Gossypium; species Gossypium anomalum. Next base: position 73,009,666 of record CM046965.1, on the reverse strand, counting down.
CCTCTACTCGTGTCACACTGCATCACAGGATGTACCTGCGTAGAACCACATAGACCGTCAATCTTTTTATTCAAGAGTTCTACCTGGTTTGATAGCATGGTGACTGCATCTAAGTGGAAAACACTGGCTGATTTACTAGGCTTTGTCCTTATGACTTGCCACTGATAGTTATTCAGTGACATCTCTTCAATAAATTCATAAGCCTCCTTGGGTGTTTTGTTATTTAGGGTTTCGCCAGCGACTACATCGATCAGTTGTCTAGTTGAGGGGTTCAGACCATTGTAGAAAGTCTAGACCTATAGCCATAAAGGTAACCCATGGTGAGGGCACCTTCTCAATAAGTCCTTATACCTCTCCCATGTATCGTAAAGAGTTTCTAAATCCATCTGCACAAAAGAAGAGATATCATTCCTCAACTTTGCCATTTTAGCCGGTGGGAAATACTTTAGTAAAAACTTTTCGGTCATTTGTTCCAAAGTAGTGATGGAACCTCATGGTAACGAGTTCAACCACTGTTTAGCTTTGTTCCTTTATGAAAAGGGAAATAACCGAAGGCGAATGACATCATCAAAAATGCCATTTATTTTGAAAGTATCACAGAACTCTAAGAAGTTGGCCAAATGAGTATTTGGGTCTTCATCCTGCAAACCATCAAACTGAACAAACTGTTGAATCATTTGTATAGTGTTAGGTTTCAGTTCAAAATTATTTGCAGCAATTACAAGTCTAACAGTACTTGATTTAGCCCCCGCTAAATTAGGCTTAACATAGTCGTACATAGTACAAGGAGCAGGATTCTGATTCACAGGATTTGCTGCAACCACAAGAGGTAGCGGATTATTTTAATTTTTAGCCATCTCCTCGGTATTATTGATATAGTCCTCGTGCTTTTCCTCTATATACTGTAGACTTTGTCTTATTTCTCTACAATTTCTACGAGCTGCGCTTTCAATTTCACTATCAAAAAGTAGAGGCCCTGACGGGTTTCTTCTAGTCATAAACTACAAGAATCTGCCAGAAGGAAACAAAAGAAAAATTAGTAATAATAAAAATAGAAATAAAAATAAAAATTGCTAAAGTAATAAAAATTAAATGTTCCTAATATCTTTGTCCTCGGCAACGACGCCAAAAACTTGATGGTTGCTAAACTGACTAAAAATTTGACTAAGGCAAGCGCACTTATTGAACAGTAGTATAGTTGTGGTGAGACTGGAAATATCCTATCCACAAGGACTAAAAGTACTAGTAATTGCTATCTTTTTTATTATCTAGCCCAAGAATTAAAGGGATGTTTTTAAACTAATATTAACTATTTAATTAACTAATAACATGACAAAGGTAAAAGTTGGAAAATACTGTTGGAAAACCAATGGAGAAGACAATACCCTAAGAAGAATCCACCTAGACTTCCAAATTAGATGATTTATTCACTTGACTTAATCCATAGAAATCCCTGATTTATGTTAATATCTCTCTCGAAACTAAAAACAACTGACTTTAGGTTGATTAGTCGACATCTCTTTCTAATTAAAACCCCTATTGTGCATTAACTCGATCTATGGATTCCTTTATTTGATTTGACTCTAATCCGACAGATTTACGTCATCCTATGTCTAGGATTGCATTCAACTTCGCTTAATTATGCTAGATCTACTCTTAAACAGGGACTTTTGCTCCACTGAATAAGCATATCAGACTTGAATTAATATCCTAAAATATTAAAGCAAGAATTAAGAACACATAATTAAGAATAAGAACAAGTATTTATCATATAATCCAAATAGTAATAAGATCTGTCTTAGGTTTCATCCCCCTTAGGAATTTAGGGAGTTTAGTTCAGAACGATGGGGGAAAATATCTTAAAATTGCGAAAACAACAAAACATAAAGAAATCCAAAGAACTTCTAAGGAAATTGGATGGAGATCTTCAGTCTTGAAGTAGATCCTACTTCCGAGCTGATTCCGATGGCTGTCTTCGAGTATTCTCTACCTTCTACTCTGTGTCCCCCCTTTGATCCTCTTCTCATCTGTTTAAATAGACTTTGGAATGCCCAAAATTAGCCTTGTCCGAGTAGAATTAAAGTTGGTCTCGATAGGGACACGGCTGTGTGGCACGCCCGTGTGATGGTGCTCAGGCCGTGTATAATTCTGACATGGTTTTAAGTCGACACAGCCATGACACCAGGGCGTGTGGCCTACCCGTGTGTCTTACACGGGCATGTGGATTACCCATGTAGAAGTGTCTAGGCCGTGTGAAGCACTAAAATAAACCCATTTTGTCCGTTTTTGTTTTCTTCTTTTTCTTTCACTTTTGACTTTAGTATGCTCAACTGGGTATAAAACATGAAATTAAAGGATTAGGAGCATCAAAGCCACTAAATCTTATGATAAATAATCCAAAAATATGTCATGTAACATCTCGGAATAGGGCCTAAATGGAATAGTGGTTGTGAAACCACAAATCTGAGATTGAAAAGTTTATTTCAATTAATTTTTATGATTTACCGAGTGATGAGATGCACGTGTTAGAGTATTGATAAGAAATTTTATAGATTGCATGTTTAATTTGCCTATTAAGGCTTATTTGCAGAAGTTGCTGTAACAGCCCGATTTAGGGCCTAAACGGAATGATGGTTTTAGAACCACGAATTTGAAGTCGAAAAATTTATTTCGATTAAGTTTTAAGGTTTATTTATTGATTAAAATATTGTGTAAAAATATTGTTCAAGAAATTTTACTGATAAAGTGCTTAATTGGACTTTTAGGACTAAATTGCAAAAGTTGCAAAATATGTGTTCTAATTTATAAGTACTTGATTGAAATGGGTTTTAAAGAGGAGGTCCTTAAATTTTAATTAGACCATTATATTTTGTTTGGAAAAAATGGGCATGAATAGGACAAAATTTTAAAGAAAGGCCTTAAGGACATTTTAGTCATTTGGTAATTAAAAGAAATAAAAAGGGAAAATAAAGCCAAAATTGACTCATCTTTCTCATGAAGGTCGAAATTAGCGTGGGGGAAGCCATGGCTAGGGTTTTCAAGCTTTCCAAGCTCAATAGTAAGTCCGTTCTAGCCCCGTTTTTCTAGTTCTTTACGTTTTTGGAATCCCAGTAACTTGATTAAGCTTATTCTAGCAATAATTTAAGCTAGGGTTCATATTTGGAAAAACACCCATAGGTAAAATGTGTTTATTTTGATGTTTTATGGTAGAATATGAAGGCTGAAATTATGTTAAACAAATTTTGCTAAGCGGTTTTAAGCAAAAATGAGTAAAACGGCTTAATCGGTAAAAGTTGTTATTGTTCATAACTATGTGTTAGAGTGAGAATTTGATGTTGCCATAGAAGGGAAAAATGATCAGCATGTCATAAAACATAAGAAAAATGGATGAAGTTTAATTCTCGAGCCTAAGGGCAAAAGTGTAAATATGCAAAATTTTAGAGGCAAAATTGTAATTTTGCCAAAGTTTGAGTTAAGGATTGTTTTGAATATTAAATTAATTAAACAAGTAAAATATGATGTTTTAGATTCCGGAAAAAGAGATTTGAACCTAGAATGGGAGAAAAATCGAAATTTGAGAAAGTTAGTGAAATGGCCGTTTTAGTCTCGAGGTAAGTTTATATGTATAATAAGCATTAATTTATGCATGTTTCAATGTAAAATTTATATATTTACTATGATTGCCGAGGTGTTGAAAGTGAGTATAATTATGATAATTTAAATGTTCAATATTAATTCGACATGGAAATGAGAAAGTATGTAAGTTTGTATGTAAATAATACATTATCTTTATTACATTTTTATATTTCAGCATATTTTATGTATTGTAGCTGATTTTTGAATTATAATTGACTATTGGAAGAATGGAATGAAGTATTAGAAAGTGAGATAGTTCCCGTTTGAACCTTCGGAACGGAAAGATAAAGATGGTATGTAGCTAGGTCGCATGGGTGATACTATGTGTACACCATGTAGACAAGAGAGCTACGAGATAAATGTAGCTAGGTTGCATGTGTGGTTCCAAGTGAAGGACACCATGTAAACAAGAGAGCTACGAGATAAAGTGGCTAGGTCACATGGGTGGTACTAAGTGTTCACCATGTGTACAAGAGAGCCAAAATTATGTGTACAATCGAGCTAGGTCACATGAGTGGTGCTAAGTGAAGGCCACTATGTGTACAAGAGAGCTTCGATTTTAAAGGTGGGCTGTGTGCAATACCATCGGGTATCTGTTATTATTCCGAAGTGTTCAACTGGGAAATTGATTAAATGAAATTGTGTATGACTTTGTGATGATAAGTGTAAGTATATATGTGTGTAACTCATAAGCAATATGTTCGATATGTGATTGAAAATTGGAAAGATTGTTATGGATAAGTGATGAATACAATTGAAGTGTGAAAGATCAAAATTGACAATAAAACTGTTCTACATAGTTGCAGTGATGTGAATCTAAAAATTTACCAAAAATAGTAGAAATTGAATCAGGGACTAAATGAGATATAAGATTAAATCCTAATGAGTCTATTTTCATATAACAAAAACAGAGCAAGCAAAGGAATTCTATATTCTAAGATATTTAAGTTTCTGTGAGACTGGTTCAGAATGACTACGTGATCCCCTGTTCTGAATTTGAAAAATCATTAAAAATTGTACAAAAATAATTATGGGATATAATTTATATTCTTGAAATCCCAAATGAGTCTAGTTTCAAATGAAATAAACGATAACATCCTTTAAATTCTGTACGAGGAGAAAATTGATTCGTAATGAAGAGTGGTCAGAACAGTTGAGTAGTGAAACAGGGGTAACTTCAATGAATAAACTGTACTAATTGACCGCACCAAAAATTCTGAAAATTTTATGGTAAGAATATACTTGAATCTAGTTTCAAGTAAAATTAACTTTTTTTAATTTGGAGTTCTGTAGCTCCAGAAATAAATAATTTAGCTGCTGGTACTTTGATAGACAGCTTATTTTGAATCTGTTTATAATTGTAATAGTGAAAGTATGTGTGTTTGTGATGGTAATATTCCGGGAACATATTGTGACTTTGTTTAATGTATGATAATGTATTGTTTATTAATATTTACATATTTACTTACTAAGCTATAATGCTTACTCCCTTTCTTTCCTTTTTCCTATAGTGTCGCAGATGTTAGCTCGAGTTGGAGGTCGCCGGAGGTTAAATCACACTATCAAACTATTGATCCATATATAAAGGTTTTAAAGTATTTTTAAGTCTTTGGCATGTATGGGGACTCGTTTAATTGTTATTAAGTTGCTAGGAGTTGGCCTAAAATACTGACCTATGTTATTTGAAGGTCTCTATTGTATAAAGTCATTTAATGTAGATAGTCTTGAATATGTTTGAAAAGTTTAAAATTGATGAAATTTTGTGTCTCAGTTTTAAATGATTACAAGTACTCAAGTCCGGTAATACCTTGTACCCTGTTCCGGCGTCGGATACTGGTAGGGGGTGTTACATGTCAAGCTTGGGATTAAAATATGTTACTTTTGAGGTTTATCAGCCATGTGTCTATGTCCTCTTTTCATGAGTACTGTCAGAGCCAAGCCCTTGAGCTCCTAGAAGCGGCCACACTTCCACTCACATTAGTAGATCCCATCAAGAGTGTTCCCGTAATTATAAAACTCTAACATATTTATATTATTGGTCTAGTAAGAGTACATTACTTCTCATTTCCTTATCATTACGAGTACCTAGCAATTTAATCTTAGGATAGATTTATTTATAGTGCTAACAGTCACATACTAATGATGTACTTTGTCTCATTGAACTCAAGACTTGACGTTATACCAAATGTTGAGTCGAGTTTCCATCATGGGTGACTCTAATTAATGGGCTTGAGTCTCATCCCTTTTGAGGTCCTTTTTACTGCATCTCTAGCAAGACATTTTGTCAAAGGATCCGCCAAATTTTCACTTGACCTCACATAATTAATAGTGATAACTCCATCAGAGATTAATTTTCGGACAGAGCTATGTCTTAATTCAATGTGTCTAGACTTTGCATTATATACTTGGTTCTATGCTTTTGTTAAAGTAGTCTCACTATCAAAACGGATAGAAATAGTTGAAATTGGCTTAGGTAATAAAGGTACATCATAAAGCAAATTTCTTAGCCATTCTGCTTCTTTAGATGCAGTAGCTAATGGTGGAATCAGTAATATATGTTTGTTTCTTGGAACCCTAAGAAATGGCTCCTCCACCAAGAATGAAGATTCATCCACTAGTAGATGCATGATCTTCCAAACTTGTAATCCAACTAGCATCCGAATACCCTTCTAAAACTGGAGGATATCTATTGTAATCCATAATTAATAGTTTTCTTTAAGTACCTAAGTACTCTATTTAAAGCTTGCCAATGCAAACTACTTGGATTACTTGTGTACCTACTCAACTTCCCAACAGCATATGCAATATCTAGTCTTGTACAAGTCATTATGTACATAAGAAAACCAATTAAACTTGCATATTTCAATTGATCAATTTTCCTAGCAGGATTAGATATTAATTTTATATGAGGATCCATAGGTGTAGATGCTGGTATACAGTTGAAAAGATCAAACTTTTTAAGCACATTGTCAATGTAATGTGATTGTGATAAAACTATAGTACTTTCATCTCGGGTTATTTTAATCCCAAGAATAACATCTGTTACACCCATATCCTTCACAGCAAAGTTGTTTGACAAGAATTTCTTCGTGGTTCCAAATCCGTGCCAAAAACGAGCATGTCATCTACATATAAGCAAATTATGACACCTTTTCCATTTTCAAATTTGCTATATATGCACTTATCGGATTCATTTATTTTATAGCCATTAGCTAAAACAACCTTGTCAAACTTTTGGTGCCATTATTTTGGTGTTTGTTTAAGTCCATATAAATATTTAACAAGCTTACATACCTTATGCTTATGTCTTGGAGCAACAAATCCTTCCTGTTGTTCCATAAACACTTCCTCTTCCAATTCACCACTTAAAAATGCAGTTTTAACATCCATTTGGTGAACAACCAAATTATATATAGAGTTAAGTGATATTAAAAGTCTAATTGTAGCAATTCTTGCTACTGGAGCATAGGTATGAAAGTAATCACTACCTTTTTTTTTGTGTAAAATCTTTGGCTACCAACCTTGTTTTAAATTTATCAATGGTTCCATCGACCTTCATTTTCTTTTGAAGATCCATTTACAACCTATTGGTTTAGAACCCGGTGGAAGATCAACTAAGATCCAAGTTTGATTTCCCATTATTGAATCTATCTTATCATTTATTGCTTCTTTCCAAAAACTAGAGTCTTAAGATTTCATTGCCTCTTCAAATGTAAGAGGATCAGATTCCGTATTATAACAATAAAGTATCTTGTTGCATATACTTTCACATTTTCCTTCTACAAGAAACATAATGAAATCTGGTTCAAAATATTTGACCTTTTTAATCCTCTTACTTCTTCTTAATTCTTGACAAGATTCACCATTATTATCAATTTGTTCCAATAGAATCTCATTCTCATTTGAAGAATGAATCAATTGTTGTGGCTATAATTGTCTTGAAATAGAATTAAATTTATTTTCATAAAAAATAGCATCTCTTGATTCAATAACAGTATTAATTGAAATTGAATCATTTGGTTCAATTACCATGACCCTATATGCCTTGCTATTATGTGCATATCCTATAAATATGCATTCAATTCCTCTTTCACCTAACTTTTTACGTTTAAGTGTTAGAACTTTAACAATAGCTCTACAACCCCAAACCTTCAAATAATTAAGGTTTGGTTTCCTTTTATTCCATTTTTCATAGGGGGTTATTTTAGTTTCCTTATTAAGAACTCTATTCAATATACGGCAAGCTGTTAGAATAGCTTCTCCCCAAAAACCTTGTATAAGACCTGAATATGATAACATTGAATTTACCATTTCAGTCAAGACTCTATTTTTCCTTTCAGCTGCATCTTTTTGTTGTAGTGTGTAAAAGGCAGAAACTTGATGGACAATTCCAGTGGATTCAAAATAACTTGGATTATAATATTCTCCACCTCTATCTGATCTTAAGCACTTAATAAATGATTCACACTGAAGTTCAACTTTAGATTTATAAACTTTAAATTTATCAAACACTTCATCTTTTGAATGCAATAAATATACATAACAATATCTAGAACAATCATCAATAAAAGTAACAAAATATTTCTTTCCACCTAATATAGGAGTATTATGCATGTCACATAAATCACTATGTATTAAATCAAGCAATTTTGTTTTCCTTTTAACCTTAGGGAAAGGGTTTCTTATAATTTTAGTCAACATACATGTATTGCATTTTTCAATATTATTATTAAAAATAGGAATTAAATCTAACTTATACATGTTATTCAATTTTCTATAATTCAAATGACCTAATCTATAATGCCATAAACAAAAAGATTCAACCATATAAGCAGAAATAGTATTTTTATTCTTATTCATAGTATTGAGTTTGAACATACTCTCATACATATACCATTTCCTTACAAAAAATCCTCCTTTAGACAAAATAATCTTATCTACCTCAAAAACAAGTTTGAAACCAAACTTATTCAACAGACTTCTAGACACTAAATTCTTCCTAACTTCTAGTACATAATATATATCATTTAAGGTTAAAACCTTTCCAGAAGTGAATTGTAGTTCAACAGATCCTTTGCCTTTAATTGCTACGGTGGAAGAATTTCCCATGTACAAGACTTTGTCATTTTCACATTGTGTAAACTTTGTGAACATGCTTTTGTCTTTGCACACATGTTTGGTTGCTCCGGTATCAATCCACCATATATTATCATCTTGTGCCATATTAATTTTAGATATCATTGCAACAAATTTTTCATTATTATCAGCCTTAGAAGATGATTTCTTCTTTGAAAATCGACATTCATTCTTGAAATGTCTCGACTTACCACAATGATAGCATGAACCTTTTTGTTTTTTTTTAACTTAGGTACTCTATCAGTCTATTTGAATTTTCTCTTGAATGGTTTAATAGTCTATACTTCCTCCATAACATGCACTTTGGCATTTTTAGAATTTAGATTTTGATCTTTCTTTCGATATTCTTCTTCAATAGGAAGATGATTTGTCAAAGCCTCAAGAGATATTTCCTCTAACTTATGTTTAGACTTCTTTTAAAGTCTTTCCAAGATAGAGGAACTTTGTCTATTATGGAGGATACAACAATTATTTCATCTATTTTCATATTATATTGCTTAAATTGATTCAGCATCTTTTCAATATCAGGAAATTGTTCCATAACAAAACGACCATCAACCATTTGATAATTATTGAAATGACTAACAAGAAATTTCTTACTTGTAACATCTTCGATCATGTATCTTGTCTTTAATTTGTCCCAAAATTATTTAGCGGTGACCTTATTTTGGTAGGTGTCAAACAAATCATTAGATAAACCATTCAAAATGTAGCCCATGCACATGTAATTAGCATTGTCCCATTTTTTCCTTTCTTGGGTTGCAGCAATATATTCGTTTTCATTCTCTTCAGGTCTTGGAGTATCCAAAACATACGTAATCTTCAAAGTTGATAATAAGAAGTGCATCTTTTTCTGCCATATTTAGAAATTGCCACTATCAAAGTGATCAAGTTCGACAAAGTTGGAAGCTAACTCCCTTAGTGTTCCACTTTCATGTGTTGTGGTAGCCATCATGAAATATAACATTAAAATTGTTAGTACAAATTTTCGGTGAGAAAAATCTCGAACATACGAACGGAATTTGAACAAAAAAATAAGAAATAGGACAAGGCTCCAATGTAACATCCCTCACCCATATTCAATTCCGGAGTAGGGTTATAGAGGATTACTGGATTTATAAGACATTTAAATAATCAATTCACATATAATTTCACATTTCATGCAAACATTATTCAAACTCAAGCACAATGTCCCTATAACGAGCCTACGAGGCTTTAAACATGCTTTGGGAGTGGTTCGGGACAAAATTGATAACTTTGGAAACTTTCACGAAATATTAAATTTTTTTCACAAAACAGGGGACACACGCCCGTGTGGCCCTAAAAATGGCCATACACGCCAGTGTGCCAGGCCTATGCTAGGCCATGCCAAACCTGTAGGGTATACTGACTTACGGCCAAGCCACACGTCTGTGTGTAAGGCCGTGTAGAGCATACTGACTTGATTTTAATTTCAACACCAGGGGGCACACAGCCGAGTAATATAATCTTGAGTCACACACAGCTGAGATACACACCCATGTCTCTGCCCGTGTGGACAAAAATAGGCTATTTACCAAGCATATTTGCCACCCAAATTTGTGCACACCTACACAATTCAAATGGTTCTCACTCATAGCATAAATGAACATCCAATCAAACCACAATCAAGGCTAAAACATACCATTTCAATACCTATAACTAACATGCTTATTATCTCATGTTTTACTCATTCAAATTATACCAACTTCACATATTCAAATCAACTAATTAAACCTTTTCAAACATGCATCATCATTCACCAATTCATAAGCACATAACTTCCCAATTATCAACCATTTAACATTCAAATTACCTATTATCAATAAGCATCATGAATCCAACTTCAATCACACAACATAGGTCATTTGTATATCTATAAACATAACCAAAATCAACCAAAATAAGCTAACTCACATGGCCAAATATACAAACTAAACCTTGGAAATTTACAAGCCAATTCAAATGGCCAAAATCATAACCAAAACATAATCAACATGACCAAAGTCCCTATACATATACTTAAAATACCAAAATTCATAGGTACCAAATGATAGGTGGATAGGGTGAAGTGATCTCCGACGATCCCAGAATCCAAGCTAGCTTGATAACACTATAAAACACGGGAAAAATAAACAAAGTAAGGTATAAAGCTTAGTAAGCTCGTATACAATAAACTTAATTCAATCTCAAGATTATAATATAACAATTTGAATTTATCAACATTTAACATATATTAGCTAACAAACCTTTCATATACACAATTATGATATCAATCACATTCTTCACAAGTTTCTTCAAACCAGAGCTTATACATGTCACGTACGTACCTATACCATCTCGTATCATTCTCATACCAATCACATTTTTCATTTACCCGATGAACCATTTGGAATAGAAATCGGATACAAATGAGTCTTGCACACCTATACCATGGCTCGAAGCCAAATTAAGGTAGCTTATATTCGAAATACTGGTATCATGGCCTGAAGCCAAATCAGCCGATATTCATGGCCCGAAGCCAAATCAGTATAACTCGCACCCGAAGTGCTAATATCATGGCCTGAAGCCAAATCCATATATCCCTTAATGACATGTCACTAGTATCATAAACAATTCCTCAGGTTCAACCGAGATTTCAGATGTCGAATCATCGTCAAATTACTATCGATCATATCCATAGTCTCATATTCACAATTTATGCAATATCAAAGCATATGAAATACATTTGTATCAAAACTTATATTATACAAACTTACCTCGGATGTGTAAACGATGAAATAGGTTAATTAGTCGATAACTTTAGTTTTCCCTATATCACATTCAGCTTATTTAATTATCTCTCTATTCAATTTAGTCCAAAATACACTTTAAAGTACTTTTACACATTTTCCCCTATTGTTTCACCACTTTTACAATTTAGTCCCTAAGTTTGTAGAACAAAGTTCATTCAATTTCATCACAACCCAAGCCTAGCCGAATTACTATTATACCCCTAGCAACCCGTATTTTTTATTTATTTCACATTTAAACCACAAATTTTCCATATTTTATAATTTAATCCCTATTTTGCATTTTTCTCAAAAATCACTTAACAAAACTTGTATATCTATCAACAAGCATTCATAATCTATCAAGAAACTTCAAAATACATGCTTATTCATCAATGGAAACATTCAAAATCTTTAATAGTTTTGCAAAATAGTCTCTGGGCTAACTAGACCTAGTTGCAATGATCACAAAAACATAGAAATCATTAAAAACCAAACAAAAATGGACTTACATGCTCAAGAAGAACTTGCTGAATGCTCAAACCTAAAATGGTGGTGTTTTCCTCTTTCAAATTTTGGCTAGGTGACGAAGATGGACACAAATTATGGTTTTGTTTTTACTTATTTTAATTTTATTTACTAGTTTATTAAGTTAACTTTACTAAATAACCTTTAAATCAATTAACAACATGTCCATAAATGTCCACCCAATATAAAAGTGGTCTATTAATAACATAAGGACTCTACTTTAAGGTTCCATAGCAAATTGACACTTTTAGCTAATAGAATAATATTTTGCACTTTACGCGATTTAGTCCTTTTTATCAAATTGAGCAATCAAACGATAGAATTTCTTAATGAAATTTTCACACAATTATTCTATCATACTGTAATAATTAAAATAATAATTTTTACTTTGGGTTTGTGGTCCCGAAACCACTATTCCAATTTGGCTAAAAACAGGCTATTACATCCAAAGCGTGTATCAAGCCACTATCTTTAAGGTTATATTCGCCCCCACCTATCTTCGGTGTACAAATGAGTTCCAAGCAAATTAACCTCGAGGATACAATGAAGCCAATGACTATTTTCTTTTTGCACTGACGAGAATAGTCCATTAAGCATTAAGTAATGTATAGCAAGAAACTCAATTTCTATAAAGAATTTCTGCAATAACTCTTTATATAACAATCTAATAATATTAGAAATGAGGAAGGATAGAAAGAACTTTTAGAACTTGTTGGTGTGATTTCCAAATGTAATCCCATTCCTATTTATAGGAATTTTCATGTCTCTTCATAGAAACATCTTTCAATAGTATCTTTATGAATAAATAAATAATAGTTATTCATTTAATTTTATAACTATTCAAATAATATTGTTTGAATAGTTATAATTCTTTTTCAAAAATCAAATGATATAACTTTTGACTAATGACCAAAAGATTTATCTTTTGATTAATTACACCCATTCATTTATAATTATTGGAATACTATAAATAATTGAAAATGTTCCAACATAAAAGACATACTCAAAACTAAACCAAATTAAAACTGCAATTAAGGCAGATCTTCCAATAAGGCAATAAGACAAAAGACATAAAAGCTTTTACAACAATAAGAAAATTTCCATTGAACAATACTTTTTTTTTGTCGGGACAAGAAAATTAAAGAAGAGAGAATCTTTCCACAGCTCCAGAAATAGCTGCTGATATAGGTCTCGACTATCCATGGAAAAACAGTAAATAACATATACAATCAAATATAAATGAGAAAAAGGAAATGCATGGATGAAAAACCCAATCGATACCCACCGTAAAGAGCAAGAGAAGTGATCCATCTCCATTGGTTTTAGCAAGCCAAGTGGAGGAGTTGAATACTTCCTAATTTGGAGGATTTCTTGGTAACCAATTTTAGCCAAGTTTAAGAAATGGGTCATCTTAAATCTCATCTGGGTTGTCGAGGCCTTTACCTTTTTCACTTTCTTCTTCGCTTTCTATTTGGGATCATCATTACAACACTCATTACATATTATATAAAGAAGAAAGTGGGAAAAGAAGGGAAGAACCAAAAAAACAAGCTAACGATTTGACTTGGTTTTTAAAACATGAAAAATCTTATGTCGCTTGATTCTTCTATCATTGATATTCAACTTTCTTCTGGCCATTTTGGTGGTGGGTCCCTTTTCCTGGGTGGCAGCTGAGGTGAGCAACAATTGAGGACAAAGCTCCTTAGCTCTACAGATATTAACCCTTTCTAAAAGGGCAAAAACCTATATGAATTTGCATATTATTAAGCTGTTGAAAACAAAAAAGAGTGCGGTTGATGAAAGTAACATCACTTTGATAGATTTAGGGTTAAATTTAAAAATTGAGAAATGGGTTTTGATGGAATCAAGATATAGAGTTAATTAGCAATAAAACGGAGAAAGAATTTGTGAAAATAAGAAAATGGGGAGGGAGAGTAGAGAGTGAGGAGGGCAATTTATAGTTTCCAATTTTATTATCATCTTTCTTACTATGCTTTAAAACTTGTATCATCTTTTAATGCCTGAAAAAATTTTGTCTCAAAAACTTCCTCTCGAAAAATTGACAAAAGAAAGATTATGAAAATGAACAAAAAAGAAGAAGAAGAAAAACTGTCACGTCGTAGTCCACCCTCAGCATTTTCCCAATAAAGTGGGTCAGCAAATCCAACATTATTTTATATTTATTTTTGGAACATATGAAAAAGATTCTAAGGGGAAGTTAACTCAAATCCAACATATGATGGTATTCCACAGAGGCGGCTACTGATGAGGGTTTTATACTATTACCACTACTTGTGCCTACGCTTCCATCTAACCCTAGCAATAGCAAAAACTTGCATCCAACTAAAGCTATTACCATTTTCTTCATGAATCTTTATTCTTATATATTATTTAAAATTAAAATCATTGATATTGTAAAATGAGTCTACATTACCCATTCAACTTTTCTTTTTGTTATTGTGATGATGAGAAAAGATTGTATAAAACTGTGATTCCACGTCATTCATGTCCATTTTCAATAGGAGAATAACAAATCAAATTTTTCCTCTTGATTTTCAGCCTTTTCCTCTTAAAAAAAAATTCAAATTCAACAAAAAAGGCTAAAAATTAGGAGGAAAAATCTGATTTGTCATTCTCCTATTGGAAAGGGATAGGGATAACATGGAATCACAATTTCATACAATCTTTTCACTTGTGATGATAATGGAACTTTTATTTTTGTTAAGAGTTTAAATCCTGATACAAAGTAATTAAAGGATCCACACTAGTATTATTATAATTTAAAGTAAGTTAAAATAATATGTTAAAGTACAGAAATATGAGTTTTAAATATATATATATATATATAAAGGTTTTGAATTAATGTGTAATTTTTTAAAAATTTATTTAGATTTGTGCATGGAATTATGATTTAATTATAATTGTATTTATTAAGAATTTATATTTTGTGATTACTAATTTATAAATTTTAATTAAAATATACTTAAAAAACAATAGAGTAGAAGACCTTTATTAGTGTTGGCTCATTTGTGCTTTGCCACCTCTCATCCAAAGGCTTTATTTATTTATTTATTTTAAAAATAAGTTTTGATCATCCAATAATCAACACAACCACTACATGGGAGGTTCAATCACAAAAGATTGTCCAAATTTGGGCAAAAAGAGCCCAAATCAACCTTCAACATCTAAAATCGAATAAAAATTAGAAAAACTAGTAGTAATAATGATAATAAAATCTTAACAACAGCCACCAGAAGACCATTTCACAATAGCTAGAAAAACTAGAAAAAATAGTAGCAATAACAACATTAGGAACCTTACGACAATGATAGGATCTTCATAAGACAAGCTCACGACAGTCACAAAAATACCATTTCACAAAAACTGAATCCCAATCAAGCCTATAGCAACAAAGGTAACCTTCAATCCGTATCTTTCACCACACCAACCTTAGCAAAATTAGTAAAACACATAGCAACAAAATCCGAACATAGAACCAATACCACGCCACAACAGCATTCAACCACCATACATCAATGATAGCTTAAAAGGATACAATAATTAGAAAACAGACAAAAATAGTTGAGTTCTGTTGATTCTAGATTTTGCTAATTTGTTTACCTCTACATTTGCTAGTTGAGAGATCTGGAGATGGACCATACATCAAGAGAAATCAAATTCGAGAAAAAACTAGTGATTTCCAGCATCAAGGTTGGGGCTACATTAGGCAACTTCACCCACTTAACAACATTTTAGTAGTCCGACTCCACAGTCAATTTATGCGACAAAAACCATGATGAAGATTTAAATATGCATAAAGTCTCATTAACAACAAGTAACTCTGCCATTGTAGGCTCGGTTTCACCAATGTTCTTACAAAAAAGAATAATAATTTTGCTACTTAAGTTGCGCAGTAAAACTCTAATAGCACTAATCTTCAAAAGGTCATTCACAACAACATTAACATTAAACTTAACGGAGCCCAACTGAGGGGGCTTCCACCCTAACTTTCATTTATCCCTTTTCAAACATTGTAGAATGCACAGAATCTCAAGAGAAGCAAAAATATGTTAAGCTATTAGGTGCCAAACCCCACTTGGTCGAGCACCACCAACCAATCTTCATTAGTATCAATCGAGTAGTCTAAATAAAATCCAAAAGTTTTCTTTTAAAATTCATGTCATTCCTTACTAGCCAAATCGACCAACATACCGCAAAAAATGAAAGTCTTCATATTGGCTCAACATTCTTAATAGGACAAGCATACATCCAAGCATATAAGAAAACTTTAGTTTCATTAGCAAGAACGATATTGATGTTTCAAATAGAACAAAAGTACTACCAAATTTTTCAAGAAAACTCGCATGAAAAAAAAAGTAAGTGTTCAATAGACTTCAGATCCTTATGGAATAAAGTACAAAGAAATGAGTTGAAATGAATAAAAGCTCTTCTAGCAAGTTTTGTCTTAATCACCAACCTCTTTTTCAACAGTTTCCATACAAAGAATTCTACCTTCAGGGGGGCAATGCTAGACCAAGCCAATTTCTATAAATTGCACTTACTTACAGCCCTAACAGAGGCATATGAGTAAAACGATTTGATCGAATAGACTTCATCTTTTGCACCTTCCCATCTAGAAAAGTTTGTTTTATCCTGTACCAATGCAAAATTTCATTGGTTAGCTTCTTATGTGAAAACATTCCTCCTTAACTCGACTCTTCACACCCAAAACTAATCAATCTAATCACCAAACTAAGCTATTTTTCCTATTTTTATGGTACCAATGCAAAATTTCTCGAAAAGGCTTCACATAATGGGCTGTCACCCATCCATACATCTATCCAAAAGTTTAAGCAGCACCTATTGCCCACAATCAATTTTATCTTATTGAAAAAATCTACATTAGGTTTCCTTGAATTATATACTGAAGCAACAATGCCTCTCTAAGGTCTCTACCAATTTAATCTCGAAGTCTGTTTCGAAAAGAGATTATATACTTTGTTCTCATAGTTTGCTAAAATGATTCGCTTCCAATAAGAATCCACTTCACTTGCAAACCTCTACAACCATTTATTCAACATAGCTTAATTTCTCACCCTCATCCTTACCAACCCAAGCCTACAGCACTCTCTTGGCCTACACACATCATCTCACTTAACCTAATGAACTCTTCTAATGTCATTCGACCTACCCCTTAAGAAACTTGCCATCAATGAATCTTATTGATTAGCCACCAAAGATGATAGATGGAATAAGGACATGTAGAATAGTTTGTCAAAAAGGATCCTGCAGAACACCCAATGGTTCTAACCTATTATTTAATGATCACTAAGTATGCATTGACCCTGAACAGTTGTATTTTGACCAAATTGAGTTGCAATCCAGATACGAGTTCAAACACATATAGAATTATTTTAATATTTATGAATTGAGTGAGGCTATCTTGACAAAAGGTCAATAGGTCATCAACAAACTATAAATGGGTCACCAAAGGTCCTTCTATCTAAATAAAAAAGCCCTTAAAGAAACTAAGGTGTGCAAACTTTAAAAGTAACAAGGTTAGAGCTTCACCGATCAAGTTGAACAACAAAGGCAACAACGAACAACCATGTCTTAGGCCATTTTTTATTGAGAACCTATTCATCTGTGCCGTATTTTCCAATACTGAAATAGAGGTCATTCACACACATGTCCAGACCCATGGATGCCATGGATCCTTAAACCTCAAACACCTCATCACAAAATTGAAGAACTTTCAATCCATCATATCATAAGCTTTTTTAAAATCGAATTTAAACGTCGCCCATTTTAGTCCTCTTTTCCTATTATAATCAATTAATTCATTTGTAATCAACAAGCAATCATCAATCTGTTAACCCAAAATAAACACAAATTAACTATCACTAATCACTTCTCTGATAACCCTCATTAATGGAGGGTGTTAGAAGTCAAATCGACTTCTCAAAGCCAATAAAGCTTGAAGTTAAGAGTGGTTGTACAATTTGGCTTAGTAATGTGGCAGCTTGGTGATGATTACTTAAGAACTAAGATGAAGATAATGATAAATTTGCTGGAAGTTTCATGAAACATTAAAAGATAAGGATGATGGATAATTATAGCTTGCAAGGTGACAACCTTGTCTTTGACTAAGTTGATTAAGCATGAATGTAGGATGAGTTTAAGAATAAATGGATAAGTATGACAACAAATAAAATAAAAAATCTAATACGATTTAACCAAGCCTATACGTATGTAAGCATGGTGTGTATGGAAAGTATAAGTGGTGTGAGTAAAAGAAGAAGAAAAAGAGTGTGTGAGATAGAAATTTAGCAGCAGTTAGTATAGAAAGAAAATAATTGTATTTTTATTACGTAGTATTTGTGTAATAAAATTATTTTTCAGTTATTAATTGTTCATACACTTACAACTGTAACACCCTAAACTTTGCTGAATTGGTTTGACCTGAATCTAGTAAGCTACATTAACCACCGAAGTGGCTCTCCATTAACTCCCAACCTAACCTCCAACACACCACGTATATACAACATATAATGTGCTAAGTTATAGCACAACAGCATAGTAAAATAATATAGCATACAACATAGATTTGCATAACAAAGTAACACGTGACTTCGTCTAACAATGTAAAGCATGAGTTCGCACAAAAGCATGGGTTCGCATGCAAATGAGCTTCGCTACAAAACAATACTATGTTGTTAAACTGACTCGCATGAAATATTAAGTCATACTTTGACTAAGTTAAGAGATTACAACATGACATGCATGTAAGGAGATATGACTAAACATGTAACACCCTTTATCGAGCCTAGAAGTTTAGACCAAGTCTGGAGGCTACATCAATTTTTATCAGAATAACCAACCTTTTACTACTAGAAATCAATTGTCAAAAATCATGTAATTAATTAAATCAACATAGAATTTCAAACCTTCAAGGCGTAATCCAAAATAATACACAATAGCATAAGTTTAATAAAAACGATAAAATAACTATGGGGAATTGACATAGCTCCTACCACGCCGACCCGCCTATGTTTGTGGGTTACCTGTAATCCAAACAAACAGGCTAAATTATTTTTCACTCAGTGTGTAACTTATATTCTTAATTAAATAGTAATATGATTTTAGTTCGTCTTTAGTCAATCAATTCTCAGAATTAGATACAGAAACAAAAACAGAAGATATTATATATATTTACAAAACAGTTACAATACAGATGCAAATTCCTACCCCCAACAGCTATACACCGTCTCCTTCCATCCCTACACACTACATTGTGACTACATGTCACGTTTCAAAATAATTGCAGTCTAGCTGCCAGATCAGAATGCGATAATTCACTAGAATTAGAAATGTACATAGCTTAGCCACCAGATTTGGTAGATTATTAAACTACCCACTTCCTTCTTTATACAGTCTCAATCTCGATGCAAATGTAGAATTAACAGATATCAGATACAAGTAGACAATAATACAATTTTAGACCATGATCATGTAATGCAATCACACTAATTTATCAGATCTCATAACCAATGTATATATCAAAATAATAGATTGTCAGATAACAATTTCAGTGTCTAATTTAGACCATATGGACCCTACGGTAAGCCTACGTTTGATCCAAATAATGATTACGACCCTTGGAGAGATTTTCAATTTTTGGCCCACACGTCTATATGGATTTACACAGCCTAGTACATAATCTTGTTGCTTAAAATAGTGAGTTAAACGGTCTGGCACACAGTCAAGTACATGCTTGTGTGACTCACAACCCCTCATATGGCCTGGACACACGCCTGTGCCCTTGGTCCGTATGACCTTAAATCTAAAACAGTAAGTTACACGACCTAGACACACATCCGTGTCTTTAGCTCGTGTGACCCTAAATCCAAAATAATGAGTTACACGACTTGCACACACACCTGTGTCCCTAGCCTGTGTGCCTTCAATTTGAAAATAGTGAGTTACATGACCTGACACACGACCGTGCGACTCACACGGCCTACAACATGGCCTGGCACATGGCCATGTGGCATCGAGAGCCATGTTTTTCAGCGTTCGTAAATTACAGAAAATTGGGTTTTGGTTACACACCTGATACGAGTTCAACACAGAAGCAATAGGAGTGATTCCAAAGCTTAAAAAGACAACCAGAGGTTCAATCAATGACTTAAACGAAACAATTTGCACAAGAACAACAATCAACCCAACATGTTGAAAACTTCGACATAAATACCCATAGCAAACTAACACTGACCGATGAATCAACAACAATAACTCAAACTTACACTGTTGGGAGAATGTTTCCCATAAGACCTTCGCTAAACAAAAACCCTGATAATACTTTAAAATGACATATTTTTATGTATTAATTACATATTTATTTTGAGTATGATCCTACTAATTTGAGCTATTTATGGTTTTTTATCTTGTAGGAACTAAATTGAAGGCAAGGAAATTTAGGGGCAAAAAATGTGAATTTAAAGATAAAATATGCCAACATGCAAAATAGGAAAGAAGTAGTACCGGAAATGTAAAGTGTGGAAGACTTGGGGGCAAAAGTTCAAAGAAGAGATTTTATAAACACAAGACTCTATTTAAATTTAAATTATATTAGGGTTATTGTTAAGATTATTATTTAGATTTAATTTTAGCTTTTATCTTTATTTATCTTTTAGAATTTAGATAGGAATAAACTAGGTTTTCTGAGTACTATAACTAGGGGATAGAGTGACACAAATTTCACTCATCTTTTCTGTAAAAGCTCCCTCTCCCAAAAAGCTCTAGCCTTTGTTCCTTTCATTTATTCAATAAAATTCCATTTTTATTAAGTTTATTTCTCTTTTCCCAAAAAGCATGAGCCACTAAATTCATCTAGCCAAATGTTGTCGAGATTCCCCAAAAAGGGTTCATGAGGCTTAGAATCCGTATTTAGCCTTCTCAATGAATATTCATTGTTTCTCCGCACTACGGGACTGACGCTACCGTCCATGTTCCTTCAAAAGTGATATTTTTATCTTGTGCAAAGGTGGCCGCTTTGTATGTTTTAGGAAGGTTGCACAGTCGGTTTGTTAGCTTACTGTGTCAGTGGTTGTCAAGCCCAAGAGACAAAATGGCGTGGCATTCGCTATTAAAAGGTGATGATATAGTGTAAGACAGTCCCACAAAAGTGACGATTGGCTAGAATCAGGTTCCTCTATATTGTAAGCTTAAAATCTAAATGGAGCTGGTGGTCGTAGGCATCCTCTTCCACTATAACTGGCTTATTCTATTATGATAAGAATCATCTAAAAGCCTAGGATTGAACTCAAGGTGGATCGAGATAACTGAAGGCTGGAGTCTCTCCATCAAAGACTCTTTTTTCTCAACTTTATTTATTTTTACAATTTCAATTTCAATTTACGCAATCTTAATTCAACCAAATTTTTAATTCTATTTTTTTTATTTTTTTCCAAGTACGTGGTTTTTCTTGGGCACAACTCTACTCAGGATCTCGAGGAACAGGAACGTGTGTGAATCTAATCCTTGAGGATTTGACCCTACTTCTCTTACACTATTCTTTTCGTTATTTTATAAGGATAGGATATTTTAGATGCTCTCAATGACGCATCAAACCCCAATCGCACAATTAGCAAAAATTCAAACAAACAACAGTATTTTCTAACTTGAAAGGACAACCACAAAATTTCACGAAAACAAAAGAAAATAACAACAAAATTTACGCAACAACCTTTCAAACAACGCAATGAACAACGCAGAATTCCCAATTAAGCCTAGTAACAGTTTACGGAAGCAAGCAAAAAGAAAAAGAGAAGAAATGTGAAAGAAGAAAAGAAAAAGAAGAAGAAAAAGAAAAAACATTAAAGAAGATGGTTTTTAAAATAGCAAAAACTAATAGGCTTTTACCGCGTAACATAAAAATATTTCCTTAACGCATGTACAGAGACTCGAGCACAGAACCAAAAAGTATAAAAAAAAGCTTAAACATTGAATTAACAGGCTCATTCTTGACATAGATTAATGCTGAAAAAGACTTAAGTCAAACGTTCAATGCTAAGGGTCAAGTCAAACAAAATAACAAAATTTCCAAAAGTGAGGTTTAAACCCCTAACCTCTAACATATAAACAAAGCACTTAGCCACAGATATAGAAACTCAATTATGTCAGAATTTAACAAAAACTTCCAAATTTTTGGGGTGTTACAAAACATCAATCGTTATTCATATAAGGAAGAGATAGATTAACAAGTAAAAATCTTAGTGTATAGTTTGCAAAAACTTATAATAAAATAAGACAACAAACATAACAGTTTGAACTTTTTAAATTACACATAAGAATGATGGTGATAAGTATTAAAAGTAACATGTTTTAGCTTCATTCTTAATTAAAAAAGCAGCAAGGCATATAGGCTATACAACTCTCTCACCGAGAAAGCTATTATTGTAAGAGATGTTGAGTTTGATGAAGCTGACTACTAGAGATGGACCGAAAAAGAAAAAAACTGAAGGATTATTTTTCAATGATGACAAAGACGATGATTTCATCAGTCAATATGAACAAGGTGATGATCCAAGCCCTCCACCAAGTCCTGTTGCAACAACTTCTACAACATCATCACCAATCAATAGTTGTACCAACGGCTTAGAGGAAGCACTTGCAAGAATACGTAGTTTATACAATATTTATGATGTCATAGAACCCATAGAAACAACACTCAATTATTTCTTATTTTGTTTAATGATAGAATGTGATCCAATAACATACGAAGATGCAATTGAATATGTCAAATGGATGAAGAAATTACAGCAATAAAAAGAAATGACACATGGGAGTTAACAAGTCTACCAGAAGGACATAGTCCAATTGGAGTCAAATGAGTGTAGAAGATGAAGACCAACAAAAAAGGAAAAGTGGAGAAATACAAAACAAGATTAGTTTCAAAGGGCTACAAGTAAAGATATAGAGTGGACTATGATGAAGGACCAGAAGGACATAGTCCAATTAAAGTCAAATGGGTGTACAAGACAAAGACTAACAAAGAAGGAAAAGTGAAAAAATACAAAGCAAGACTAGTTGCAAAAGGCTACAATTAAAGACATTGAGTGGACTATGATTGATTATTTGCTCTGTTCGCTAGAATTGACACTATAAGGCTTCAAATGGAAACTGCAACACAAAATAACTAGAGGATATATTAGATGGATATGAAGTCGGCATTCCTTAATGGCTACTTAGACAAAGTCTACATCGAACAACCATCTAAATATAGAAAAAAGGGATAGGAAGACAACGTTTATCGCTTGAAGAAAGCTTCATATGGACTAAAGCAAGCCCCGAGAGCATGAAAAACAAGAATAGATGAATACTTTTAGAAAAATGGGTTTATGAAAAGCCCATACGAGCATGCCTTATATACAAAGAAAAACTGGAGTTGGTGACATCATGATCGTGTACTTCTATGTGGATGATATTATTTTCACAGGAAACAATCCAGGTATGTTCAATGACTTTAAGAAAGCTGTGACTAAAGAATTTGAAATGACATATATTGGTGAAATGTCATACTTTCTTAGAGTCAAAGTGAAATAAATGAAAGATGAAATATTTTTCTCAAAAGAAGTATGCAGAACATATTTTAAGAAAAATCAGAATGAAAGATTGCAAGCCGAAGTTTAAGGTACTTGACAAAGATTGCAAGCCGAAGTTTAAGGTACTTGACTATCACGCAACCATATATCATGAACGTAATGGGAATAATTAGCAGATGCATGGAGAAGCCAAACAGGATCACCTGGTTGCAGCAAAGAGAATTTTGAGATATGTCAAATGTACGATAGATCATGATTATTTTATATACACTCACAAAGTTCAAAATTGATTATTTATTCAAAGAGTGATTATAGTGGTGACTTGGATGATCACAAAAGCACATTCGAATATTTATTCCATATTGGTTTCGCAATATTTTCATGGTCACTGAAAAGCAACAGACAGTAGCCCTCTTAACATGTGAAGCAGAATACATGGTTATTGCAACGTGCATGTGTCAAGCAATTTGGTTGAAAAATATTTTGGGTAAATTATTTATTAAACACGAAGATCCAATTACAGTTTATGTTGATAACAAGTCCACAATATCTCTTGCAAAGCATCCGTTGTCTCATTGTCAAAGCAAGCGTATCGTTGCAAATTATCATTTTATTCAAGAGCAAGTGAAGAATAAAAATTAGAGTTAATTTACTATAGAATGGAAGACCAATTGACAGATATTTTCACAAAACTATTGAAAGTGAACATATTCCATAAACTCAAAGAAAAGCTTGGAATGAAAGCTTGATTTGAAGGGGAGTGTTAGAAGTCAAACCGACTTCTCAAAGCCAATAAAACTTAAAGCAAAGAGTGGATGTACAATTTGGCTTAGTAATGTGGCAACTTGGTGATGATTACTTAAGGACTAAGATGAAGATAATGATAAATTTGCTAGAAGTTTCATGAAACATTAAAGAATGAGGATGGTGGATAATTATGGCTTGCAAGGTGGCAACATTATCTCTGACTAAGTCTTAGTTTAACATTGCTTATCAAAAGTTTTTTTGGGCCAAAAAGCACTTTTGAGCAAAAGTTAAAATTTTTTGTTTCTACTTTTGGTTAAAAAAGTTTTTTTGCAAAGCATTTTTTTTGTCCTAAAAGCATTTTTGAAAAGCTTAAATGTATCTTGTTTAGCAAAGCTTTTATTTCAAAAGTGCTTTTTGTCTCAAAAGTACTTTTTAAAAGCATTGCTAAACTAGCCCTAAGTTGACTAAGCATAAATGTGGCATGAGTTTGACAACAAATCAAGAAGGCTAAGATGGTTTAACCAAGCTTATAAATATGTAAGCATAGTATGTATGGAAAGTATAAGTGGTGTGACTAAAAGAAGAAGAAGAAAGACTATGTGAGATAGAAAACTAGCTAACAATTGTATTTGTATTGTTTAATATTTGTGCGTAATAAAATTATTTTTTCAGTTATTAATTGTCCATACGCTTCCATAGAGAGAACACATTTAGAATAAATGTAATAAAAGAATGATTTAGGCTTTCACCCTAATCCCTTCCCTCGTAAAAATCATTCAACACCTTCATAACATCCTCCTTTTAGAAGATATCAATGAGCTTTAAAGAAACTCAAATTGAACCCAATAAGCTTTAGAAGAACACCCCACATTTCCTCTTCTGAAAAAGGTTCCTTAAAAATTCAAATACTATTACCACTTAACCTTTTAAAGAACACTAAAAGGTCAACGATCTCAAAAGCACAAGACTAACTATAGGCTCGAGAAAATTGATTCCAAATGTCCTCTTTAACTTTAATTGGATGATTTAGAACTCTATTATCGACTTGAATACTTTCTATCCGATTCTAACTCTTCCTTCCAGAGGCAACCAAATGAAAGAAATGGGTATTGTGATTATCCTCTAGGAGCCATTTTACTCTCAATTTTTACCACCACTCCCTCTCCTCTTTTCTCAGCTCCCTCCATAAAAGATCGTGTTTACTCTTAAGCTACTCAATGGCTAGTTCCCCACCAAGGCCCCATGGGATGCTTTTTTTTTTTTTTCCAATTCACCTATTTGTTCCTTTAACTTGTTGGTCGATAACTACGAACCACGATCTCTCTCCAATAACCATTTCTTAATAGCCCCTTTAATATCAATAAATCTTCTCTCGATTCTTTTACCCCAAGTACTATCAATGGTCGCCCAACAATATCTCCAAAGCCTTCTTCCTTGAAAAAAAAACATTTTGGTCCCCAATTGGTAATCAATTCCGACAGAAGGATGAGGGCATGGTCTAATATAGATTTAGGCAAGGCCCTTTGCACCAATTCCATAAAAACGATAGCAAACAAATAAGACAAAAGAACTTGTCAAGTCTAGAAAATGTTAGTTCACTTTTACTATTCCCCCAAATGAGCACCTCCTATAAAGTCAAATCAACCAATTCAACCCATCGATGAAATTCATCAACATAGAAACACTATAGGAATCAAAAGGACCATCCTATTTCTCCTCGAGATTGGTTACATGATTGAAATCCCCCCCAATGCACAATGGAGTGTTGAAGCTCATAATCTTCTCCTTTAATTATTAGAAGAAAGAGCCCCTCTCAGTCGTGGCATTCGGAACATAAATGTTCACCAACACCAACTTCCTACCACATGGTTTTAAATTCCCTACCATGAAGATGGCCCTTTCCCACTTTATTGTATAATCCTTCTTTAGTGTACTTTTAAATATTTGGGAAATCTTTTGATTAAGATTTCTATTAGTTTATAAATTCTTTTTTATAATAGTGAAGTAATCATCAGGTGTTTGATTGAGTAAATTCATTGCATTTGGATAGTTTCAATTTGATATTGGTGTCCCAAATCTGATTATATTTACCTCTATTAGTTTTTCTATCGCATTTTAACATTTAATAGTTATTTGTGGAGTAAAATTGTTGCATTTGAGTAATTTCAATTTGATATTGATATTTCCAACCCGATATTAATATTCAGTATTAAAGTTACAATCTAAGATATTACCCGATGTACCAACAATCTTTCCACAAGGATAGGGTCTAAGAATGTTTGATAACTTTTAATTAATTTCAAAATGATTTTTATGGTTAAGAAAGAACCATTTGTTTTCAAAATAGCGAGCATCTCATGTGAATATGCAGGGAGGGATCTTACCTTAGATTTCATTTAGTAAGTTTAATGAAAGAATTGGAAGGGTTGAACTCTTGTGGGACCCTGTAATAAAATGTCCATTTTGACAAAGATAGATTCAAATTACCAAACTTATTGACTATAAATGTTATCCGTGATTTTTTTTTTTTAAATTTACTTTTTAAGTTTTATAGCTTCAAAACTATTTTAATTTAAATTGAAATATATACTTTTTCGTAATTAAGATATTAATTGTCGGCAATCACGATTAATATTTTTGTCATGAAAGTTTTTCGAAGAGGTAAATACCTAACCATGAAATATGTAATATGTTTCGCTCCCATAAGTAGAAATCAAACCCTCAATCGTATGATATGATTAAAGGATATGATAAATAATCATCACACTACACCTTATAATGTAGTTTCAATTTAATTGTGCTTTATTTGTATTGATTTTAGTTATAATTTTTTGAACATGGATTATATAGTATTTATAATTTTGGTTCCTATTAGATTTTTCAAGAACATGACATATACTTCAACAAATTAACATTAAAAATATATATTAAGGTTTTTTTAAAGATATTAATTCAATTAAATAGTAAATTTACTTTATTACATTATATTGTATCAGAAAGAAAATTAATTTATTTAATAATTAATAGGACAGAGATTAAATCTATAGAAGGATTTGTAAAGAATACAACAAAACTTTGTTCCCACTTTTAAAATTTAAGTTATAAAAATATTCTTAAAACCTATCGAAAAAACTACAATCTAATGTATAACAAATAAATAATTTCATACAATTAAGAGAAATTAAAAAACGTATAAGGTGGTTGATTCTTGGATTAAATTTTAGTGACCTAATAAAATTTTCGAAAATTTTAAAAGTTTAATAAAAATTTCTTTAAGAAAAAATTGAATATCTAGATAAAATTTTTATTTTCAGAGAATTTTTAAAAAATTATAAAATTTTGAGATGGGTAGGACAGCATAATATAATATAAGCCAAGTTTTCAAAGTAGACGGGTTAAAATTGATTCAAAGTTGGCGTGCTGCAGATACTGTTCCTCATGCAAGTTGCTGGTCCTTATTATGTTTTGGATTAATTAATTTGTTTGTTAGGTAAGTAAAGGTGAAAGAAATTAATAAAATCCGAAAGGCAAATCATTAACAATTCCTTCCTTTTATATGACTTTCTCTAATTTCTACAGTTTCTTCTTCTTTTGGCCAACATATTTTCTCATTTTAACTATATACATTAGTGAAGTGTAAGTGTGTCTAACTAGATTATTTACAACAGTTAAAGGGAATAGCTGTATATCTGTTGATTGCCTGCCATTTTTTTATTCTCACAATGGAACAATCAACATACTAAGACCCACCCAAAGCGTACAATGAAATGATAATTGAGTTGATCCTTAGAACCTGTATATTTATAGACAAAGAGAGAGATGAAGAAAGTGGGGCTACTGAAACCAACCATGAGGCAAAAGACATAATCATTTCATCCAATCCCTTTTGATTTTACGCAAACGAAACTAGGTATGTTGTTTGATTTCTTTGTTCATCTTCATCATCATCATCATCATCAGTAAAAGAGAATGAAACAGGAAAAAAGCCAACAAAATATTCAAATCAAGACTGCAATATCTTCCATTCATCTCACACAACAACATTACATACTACTATGAAACATAAAGAAAACGCCATGAGAGAAACAGCTCCAGAATACCAGTTCATCTTATCCCTGAAAAAACAGCAGATAATATATATATAATCAAACAAAGAAAGCAAATTAATGATTAAACACCAATTAATACGACACCTACCCACCACAAAGACCAGGAAAAGAGATGATTTAACGGCCACCATTTTGAGCAAGCCAAGCAGATATGAAGTCATCGAGTTGAGTATCCAAAGTCTTTAGAGCCATGCTTAGTGCGTGAAAAGCTCCCCTAATTTGGACGACTTCCAGGTGAACATGTTCAGCCGCCTCTCTCGCCTCTGCTGTCCAGCCTTTCCACTTTTTCACTTTTTTCTCAGCTTTCTGTTTTGATCAAAGAAAGTGGAAAGATGAGGAAATGAAGTAATTAGTGTGGGTGGGTCTGACATGGTATTTAAAACATCAACATTTGAAGCACCTTAATCTTTCTTTCCATGATATCCAACTCTCTTCTGGCCATGGTGGGTCCTCTTTCCTTCAACACTAAAAATATACTATTACTATATTATTATATCAGTTCAAAGCAGTCAACATAAATAGATACTATTCAAGAAGGAAAGTGAAAGAACAATCTTCTTTTCAGAACAACTGGAAAAAGTTTGGATTCAGTTTTTTTTTTTTCTTCAAAACTTGATAACCTGAAGATGGTGAAGAATCATTAATTTATAGTACAAGTTTTAGAACTGCCGATCTCGTGCGTTAACCGACCATGAATCAGACGATATTAGCTACTAATGGCCGATGCACATAAGGTTAATGGGGACAGAAATCTTCCACCCCACTGCCACAAACAAAATTTCACCACGTTGCGTGGATATCCTGCCAGGGTGCAGCCATCTACTCTCAAAAGATATGCAAGTTTAAATATTAAAAATAAAATTATTTTTATTTTACATTTTTTCGCTAGCAAAATTCGATTAATCAATCTACGTTATCCAATTAAATTAATTAATTTATTATGATTATTAAATTTAAGTAATTAATTTATAAATTTATAATTTTTAAAATATATAATAAAATATTTAATTAGGGAATTTAATAGTTTATTGAATCGATATCTTTCATTCCACTCATACAAGATTATTTTATTTAATAAAATATGGTTAATAGATTTTTCATGTAAAATTTAAACATTTTATTTAAATAATATTTCAATTAAGACTATTTTATATAATAAATTATAATTGATATGAAATAAATATTCTTTCAAATCTTTTTTTAAACTATTCTTTTAAAAATCTTAATATTAATTTGGAATAGTTCGAGTACTTTTTTTTTTTGTCAGATGGACTAAATCTATTACTATATATATATATATATAAATTAAATTAAATTATTAGTAAATTTACATTTTGGTCACTCAATTTTAAAAAGTTACAAAATATTCATTGAACTATTCGAACGTTTTCATTTAAGTTACTGAATTATTCAAAAGTTTTCATTCAAGTCATTATGCTATTGAGTTTTTTTTTTTTTAAAGTCCAACTAGTGAACTCCAAGTAATTATTCGATGATCGTTACGATAGATCAATACCCATCAACAAGTAGAAGAACATATCTTAGATCCAAGTTGATTTAATAGTCAGTGTCGAAGATCAGAGAAGCAACCTATTTGGATTTTGGTTCGTAAATTCATGGCGTTCAAAGTTGTTTTATGAAAAAAAAAAAACTAAACTATAGAAAAGAAGGGAAAGAGCGCTTTCGATTGGTGTAGGTAGTGTAAACAGAAAAAGTCATATGATAGCGATTTAATAGTCTAGTGACTTAAATGAAAACTTTTGAATAGTTTAGTGATCATTTTGTAACTTTTTGAAGTTAAATGACTTAAACATAAACATACAAATAGTTTAGTGATATTGGGTGTAGTTTACCGTATATAAAAAGGAAGATATATTAATTCACTGTAAAAGTTTAGCTTTGAGCATCTTACATGTGTTTTTTTTTATTCAAGCTTGAAGATTGAGTAGGGACGACAAAACTCAAATCGTCTAATGGATTTCGAACAAATACGCTTTGAATGGAACAAGTTCTTTTCTTTTTTCTTTTAAATAGATATGGGCTAGGACGGGGTGAATTTTTCTTTTTTAATTGTGGGTATGGAGTGATTATGTAATTGTTTGTCCAACTCTACCTTGCCCATACCATATGAAATTAACATTCTATTCCCGTGTATATATAACTTTTAAAAGGGTAAAATTGTAATAATTCATTATAAAAAAGGCTTAATTGAATGACCAACCCTTAAACTATATCTCTTTTTGAGATAGGTACTAAACTTTTTTTTTATCAAACTAGGTACTTAAACTATATTTCCGTAATCAACTTATCTTCGTCTTTTTTTTTTTCTTTTTTCACCTCTAACAAATAAGAACTTGACATATATATAGTATTCATTTTTTCTATTAATTTTGAAAACTGAAAAAGAAAAAAGAAAATGAGTAATTTTAATTAAAATTGCACACAGTAAATAAACCAAATTTGAGTTAGATTTCATCTTCCCCTTTCTCTTAAACCTATCGTTTCAAGTTTCGTCTTCCTCTTTCCTATACTAACTTAGGGTTTACAAAAAATCTGTCATTTTTATAAAGAAACTGAAGGATGTCCGGTGGTAGAAGCTCAAAATCTTCTATTTTTTAGTAGCAGGGGCGAAACTTGGGGTCGCATGAGCCCCTTATAAAAGCCCAATTTCAGTGAGATCGGAATAGTAGTTTCGGGACCACAAATTCGAGCCAAAAAAATTTATTTTAATATTATTTTATGATTTGTATTATTATAGGAAGGTCATATGAAAATTTTGATACGAAAATTTTACCGGTTGCATGTTTAATTAAGGAAAGGACTAAATTGCATAAAATACAAAAGTTGTCTTCTAGTAGTTATAAGTATCAAATAGCTATAGAATTCAAAACTTAAGGTCCTTATATGGTAATTAGACCATTGAAGAAAATTTAGTAGGTAATTTAGTGACTCATCCATGGAAAAATTAGAAATGGGCGAGGACTAAATTGGAAATCACTAAAATTAAAAGATGACAAATAATTAAAAAGGAAATTATCATATTTTTATTCATCTTCTTCCCTAAAATTTCTATGGAAACCCTAGGAGAGAGAATGAAAACTTTCCAAGCTCAATAAGGTATGAAATCAAGTCCCGTTTTTAATGATTTTTATATTTTTAGAATCGGGATAGTCTAATCTATCTATTTGAGGAATTTATTTGAAAAGATAACAAAGCGTAAAAACTTGCCATGGATTAATATGCTGGAAATTTGAAATTTATGGTAGAAAATGAAAAGTTGTTGATAGATAAACAACTTTTACAAAGTAATTTTTTATGAAACTTGGTTTAGGGACTAAAATGAAAAATGGGTAAAACCCATGAAAAATTTGAAATTTGATAAATGTGGGTGCTGTAGAAGTTGTACACAAATTTTGGCTAGGCTTGGAAAGAGGGTTAAATTTCATAAATTTTATTTTCCGAGCCTAGGGACGAAATTGGAATTTATGAAAAATATAAGGGTAAAATGGTAATTTTTCCTAGGATGTAATTGAATGAAAATGTATATGAAATTTGATAAATTGATAGTTAAATTTGTTTATATAGACCCGGAAAGACCAACTATCGAACTAGATCAAGGGAAACAAAAAGTTTCGGGTTAGTTGAAATTCAAATATAAACAATTGTCAAGGTAAGTTCATGTAACCTAAATATGTATGTTAATGTGCTTGAATTGAATGGTATGATTGTGTTGATATGTACGTGAAGATATACATTATGAAATGACCACAAATTGGAAAATGATGTTAAAATGCTATGTCCCAGTTGAATGTTGAAATTCGATGGAATAAGGTGATTTCTCGAAAAGAGTATAATACTGCATATGTTGCAGATAAGATTTAGCCCGGACGGGTAATCCTGAAATAACCCCTCTCAAGCATATGTTATAGATTAGATTAGCCCAGACGAGTAATCCAGATCAAGCATTTTAGAGCATATGCTGCGGAAAGGATTTAGCCTGGACTGGTAATCCTGTTATAAAATATGTGGCTTGAGAGTGTGCTTTATGATCATGCGCCAAATGGATATTTTTGAACATGAATTGACGAATAGTTGATATGTATACTTTGTGTATACTACCCGAATGTCTATCGAAATTTCAATAGTTCAACAGGAAAAATTCTTGAAAAATGGAAAGGTGAAACTAAATAGAAGTTTATAATGCGATGAGCTCATCTATGTTTACTTGATATTCATATGATGTTATGTGACTAACTTGTTTGATTAAGTGTATATGTTTAGGTAAATTTACCCAAAAATTTTGGATGGTATGGTTATGTATGCTTGTATGAATAAATATAACCGATAAGTTTAATTCCCGTTATACGAACTTACTAAGCATGAAAATGCTTACCCCGTTTAATTTTTTTTGTTTTATAGTGCTTGTAAGCTTACGAAGGTTGGAGGTCGGTCAGAACAATCATCATACTATCCACTATCTCATTTTGGTATAAATAGAAATCTCGTTTTGGTATAATGGCATGTATAGGCTCATTTGGCCAAATGATGGCTTGTAAGTGATGTTTCGTAATCTAACCATTGGAATGGCTAGTGATGTTTTACTTAGTATGTTTATAAAGTTATTCTATGATTAAATTCCTATGTACTTAGTATGTTTATAAAGTTATTCCATGATTAAATTCCTATGTGCTAAGTTGGTTGATTGGATTATGCTTAAGGTGTATGTTCCTTATAGTAAAATTATAAACATAAATTGTATATGATAATATACCATGCTAGGTACTAGAATTGGCTTGGTTTTAATGTTTGGATTGGTAGATATATGTTAGTGAGTTTTGGTACAGGAAAGGGGTAAGTTTTGGGTGACAAATGAGGCTAGGAAATGGCTTTATTTTGTCTACACGGGTAGACACACGGGTGTGTGTCTTGGTCGTGTGTGACACACGGCTTGTCCTATGGGCATGTGGTCCAGCCGTGTGGCCCCTGCATCTTAAAAATGAGAAACAAAATGCTCAGAATTGGGCACACGGGTAGAGACACGAGCATGTGTCTCAGCCGTGTGGTTGACACGGCCTTGAACACGGGCGTGTTACATAGTCGTGTGAAAACTGCACCTAAATTTCGAAAATAAAATTCGCCACATGGCCTAGCATACGGACATGTGACTTGGCCGTGTGACTTTAATTACTTCATGCCTTATAAGTTAGAGAGTTACACGGGTTAGGGACACGGGCGTATGTAGTCACACGGCCCGACCACACGGGCGTGTGGGCACTGTTTATAAGGAATTTTTTGAAAATTTGAGAAAAATTTTATGAAATCCCGATTCGGTCCCGAATCGATTCCACCGTTCTTATTGGGCCTTAAGGGTCCATTTAAGGGACAATATGATTGATGTTACATATGATTAGTATTTTTAACTCGATTTATCTGTAATTGTTCTTTAAGTCTCGGTAATATCCCGTAACCCTGTTTCAGCGACAGGTACAAGTTAGGGGTGTTACACCCGGGCTCCCTAAAATAGTAAATTTTTCATTTAAGTCCTTTAAAATTTTTAAAATTTTAAATTCGTAAAGATAAAATTACATTTTGACCTATTAAAAATGATAAAATTTTGATTTAATATATTAAAAATGATAAAGGTATAAGCTATTGGAATAACAAAAATATATTTTTACCATTATAAAAATTACAATTTAATTTCGATCCCTAAAATGAATTTCTTGACTTTGCCCTTGTTAGTATCATGACCAGCCTTTCGAATTAACTTCTCCAACCATTCTTTGACTTATTAGGGCTTGTTTTCAAAAAAAAATTATTTAGGAGTTTAGGTCTTCCAATCAAAATGTTATGAAACTAAAAGAGAAGTTGATTTTAGATACAGGAGCTTAAGGTTAAACTTTGTATTTTTTTGGTTTACGCTCTAATTTGGGGGTTTAGGGCTTCAAATACCCAATCAATTTGGGTTCCTTCCTGAATATGGTTAAAGGTGTGCATAGACCGGGCCAGGCTGAGCCTAGACAAAATTTTAGGCTCGGTTTCTAGGCCCGGGCCCGACCCAGCCCGAAATATGGGCCTAAAAATTTGTCTAAGCCCGAGCCTGGCTCGGCCCATATTAATTTTTTTAGCTTATTTTATTAAATAAAAAATTTTAAAATATAATAAATGTAACACTCCTAACCCGTATCCGTTGCCGGAATAAGGTTATGAGGTATTACTTGACTGAACAAAACTTCTATAAGGTCAAAGATACTTACCAGACATAAATTATCAACACTGCAAACCTGTCTCATTGATTTTCCATAAGAGCTCTTATAAATTTCCAAAATGACTCATTATCAAAGCATAACCGAATATTTAATAACAATTTAACTACTATCAAGTTATAACTAAAACATTTCAACACATTAGTTCAACTATAAGGCTTCTCTAAACAAAATGAGAAGCCATCTTCGCATGGCTATAATGTATACAAAGTCAAAATATCATTCTACCTATAGTCTATCCTATACATGCCTTAAACCATGATGATATACAATCTTCTCAACTCACATAATGACTCGATAGTGTGATGATATCTCCGGCTCTTCCAACTCAAGCTAAAGTATAAACCTATAAGAAATAGAAAAGAGAACACGGAGTAAGCTTCAATGCTTAGTAAGTTTTAAGCAATGCAAACAATTAATTTACTTATAGATCGATTATTTCAAATTTTCAAGAAATCAATCCTAGATAATTGCCATTTTGGCCAAGTATCCATGAACATAATGCATATTTAGCAAATTCACCTCACTTGAATCTGAACTCAAATAAAACCAAATATTGAAATCACAAATAAGATCATAAGAACTCGAAAAGCATCTCATTAACTAGTTTTAACCATGTTTGTAACAAAATCACAAATTCACTACAAGCTGTCTTCCTGAGCAACAGTCACTCAATTATTTATAACTGGAGCTAAGAAACTCCAAATCAAGTGCCGTTAATTTTCCCTGAAAATAGACTCATATATCTTTCATCCATAAAATTTTCAGAATTTTTGGTTTGAGCAATCAATACCATATTTTTATTAAATTTTCCCCTGTTTCACTATTTGACTATTCTGACCACTCTTCACTACGAATCAATTTTCTCATTATACAGAATTTGAAATATGTTATCGTTTATTTCATTTGAAACTATACTCATTAAGGAGTCTAAGTATATAAATTTTATCTTATAATCATCATTGTACAATTTACAATGATTTTCTAAAAACAGAACAGAGGATTTCAAAGTCATTTTGACTCTATCTCACGACACTTCAAATACCTCATTATCTACAATTCTTTTGCTTACACGGTTTCTTTTATAAGAAACTAGACTCATTAAGCTTTAATTAAATAATTTATTCAGCTTCTAATTCAATTTTCACAATTTATGGTGATTTTCCAAATTCACACTACTGTTGCTGTCCCAAGCAGATTTATTACAAATTTGCTCTTTCACATATTCCTTACATTCAAATTATCTAAACATGTATATCATGTCATTCAAGATCGAACTCATATAACATTGGCATTAAAATGCTTCACTATCAGCTTTAGTTCAATTGAAACGAATAAAATACAATATCATATTCACATTTAATTTTCCATGATCGTAATCACCTAAAAATAAAATCATATACTTTCACAAACCTTTCCGCAAGGACCAAGTGTTTATATTTGAATATAAACATAGAATCACTTCACATAACTTCACACATTTACCGAATATATCATGATCACATTTATAGTCATAACATTTATTCACAGATGCATCACTTTATATATTTATAACTTAATTCAAATCAAAATCGCATACGAGTACATGATACGTACCTGGCCAACTTAATATGTAATGCACTTTCAATTTGTCAACTTAGTGTAGGATCTTGTAATTGTATACTTTTATCAAACTCATCGGCACTTGGCCTGCTATGTATAAAACCCGAAATTATATTACTAGCACAAAGCCTGCGAGACTTTAGCTCGGATACATTTCCAGCACGAAGCCTGCGGGACTTTAGCCTGGATACATTTCCAGCACGAAGCCTGCGGGACTTTAGACCGGATATATTTCCAGTGTCTTGCATATTTATTCACATGTTAACACATTTCACATAACATATCACATTAGCAATTCAATTGCTTCATTCGAATATAAGCACAAAATGTACACCTACCCTTTAACTTTCGGTTCAATAATCATGCATAAGGAACACATAATCTTTTCACTATCCCAGTTTCACTTTTAATAACCATTCGGCTATATGCCATATTCACAAATTATTTCACACACAAACTCGATCAAGTAGGAACAATAGTCACAATTCTTCTATTATACAAATATCTCATTCTTTGACTTTGTTTCATAATAGCTATTCGGTCACCACATATATACCATTCAATTCACATTCGACTTTATACAAACAAGTACAATAAAATTGTATACACATATTACACACTTTCACATCATCACTTAATAGTCGTTCGGCCACATTATATACATAAATCATCCATTTCATATTCGGCTTTATAGCCTAAATTCAATATACTTATTGCAAATCAAACTTGTAAAGGTCAAATAATTACTTATCATATTATATAATCTTAAGCGCGCAGCAAATCAAATTTAATTACTTAAGGACTTACCCCGGACAACGATAATCGGAACGAGACGACTAATCGACCACTTTGATTTTCCCCCCGATCCAAATCCGAATTCAACTTTTGCGAATCTAATTAATATCAAAATTAATTCACTTATTCAACATTTCATTAAATTTTATCTAAAGACACATAATTTGGGCATTTTTCATTTTATCCCCTAACATTTCACATTTTTACAATTTAATCCCTATTTTAAAATAACACAAATTACTCAAAATTTCATCAAACCCATGTTAGGCCGAATTTACGTTAGGTCTCTAGCAACCCATTTCTTTTATTTATTTCATGTTTTGACCCCTCAATTTACAAATTTCTAAATTTAGTCCTTAATACACATTTTTATCAAAAAAATCACTTAATTAAACATGAAAATCAAACATCAAAGATTTATTATTCATCATCAAACAACAATTTTATCACATAATAAACAATGGAAAATCTCAAATTCTTCATTAAATCCAAAAATTAAGGCATGGGTTTACTAGTACTCGAAACAACGATCTCAAAAACGTAAAAATTATAAAAAACCGAGTAAAACACATACCCGAATTAAGCTTTCAAAGTGCCGAATATTCAAAGCTTCCAAACTCATCTTTTTCTTTTCACATTCGGCTATGGAGAAAGATGATAGCATAAAAAGACAAAAGCACATGGCTTTTCATTTATTTAATTAAACTTTTTTTTAACATTTTATCATTTTACCATTAAAATAAATTCATATATACACAAATGCCAAACCAAATATCATCCACTATCTTATAAATGGGCTATTTACCATTTAAGGCCATCATATTAAAAAGCCAAGGCCAATTGACACCTTTAACTAATAGCATGCAACTTTTACGTTTTACGCGATTTAGTCCTTTTTATTAAATTAAGCACACAATGATAAAATTTTTGTATGAAAATTTCACACATATCAATTCACATACTTTAAACACAGAAAATAATATTAAAATATTTTTTTACTCGGATTCATGGTCCCGAAACCACTGTTCTTACTATGGTCTAAACTAGGATGTTACAATAAATCAAATACATTTAAAAATATTAAAACAAATATTAAAACAAGAAACAAATAAAAAATGATACTAAAACAATTCTTAAAACAATACACAAATTGAAAATATAATAAAAAGTGATTATATTAAAATTAAAAATAAAAAATATATATATTTAGTATATAATTTGGGCAGGGCCGGACCCGGGCTAAAAAAATTTTACCTGACACCCGGCCCGTTTTCTAAACAGACCTCTTTTTTTGTCCAAACCCATATTTTGAGCTTATATTTTTATCCGAACCCTCTTATTTTTCGAGCAGGCTTTCGACCCGGCCTATGCACACCTCTAAATATGGTTCATAGCAAGGTGGAAAATTGAAAATATTAAAAGTTAGTAGTAAAAAATAAATTGAAATGAAACAAGGTGTGACGTCATAGATACATTTAATATGTATTAATTTTTAAGTCTATGTATTCATAGTGGAATAGAATCTGTCGGTTATTTTATTATTTTTCATAATTTTTAAATTTTTATAAATTTTGATTTTTATTATGTTAATAAATTTTAATTTTCTAGCAATTTTTGTAATTTTTCATTTATAATTTTTAAATATAAAATACCAAATTCGATGCTTGGACGTGTGACATGGCAAAAAGAAGAAAAGAAAAGATAATCTTTGATGATTAATTATAAGAATTAAAAAGTTTAATTAATTGTAATTTTGAGTGGAAAAAGATATTTTAAAAAGACACGGGAGGTTTAACTTTAAAACAAAATAATCAATCTTCTAAGTTATGTATTTCAATAAAAGAAATACATAGAAGCCTACAATTAATTAATTTAAAAAAAAAAGAGAGGAAAAAATGCCTCTTAATCTCAGTTTGAACTCCCCATGCCACCAAATTACACATTCAACAAATAAATTATATATATTACACCTACTGCCTCACCCAATTCTTTGTTCAATATTAAATATT
Source organism: Gossypium anomalum (assembly GCA_025698475.1). Classification (NCBI taxonomy): domain Eukaryota; kingdom Viridiplantae; phylum Streptophyta; class Magnoliopsida; order Malvales; family Malvaceae; genus Gossypium; species Gossypium anomalum. The sequence continues at coordinate 72,970,443 of CM046965.1, read as the reverse complement.
TTTTATTCATTTCAATAAATTTTAGGGTAAATGGTAAGAATAACCCCTGTACTTAACTAATATTTTAAAGTGGTACCTTTACTTCCAATTTGTTCAATATGGTATCATAATTTTTTATTTTGTCTATCATTATGTACCTCTGACAAATTACAACACATGGCCCAAGCATATAATATCACGTGTCACACTTTTGCCAAAAAAAAAAAAGACCTCAAATTAAGTAACCAAAAAATTATTTTGATCTGAAAAATAAAACAAATAAATTGTTTTAAGATTTCAATCAAAAATGAGAAGACAAAAATGAGAATGTGTTTTGATTTCCTTTTTGGTAATATAAGAGGTAAAATCATCAACCACCTTAGACACCTAACAGTGGGACAATTCTTCATAAACAACTTCTCCTGCATCATTGTTGACTGGCAACCTAATTTGTTTTTATTTTTAATTTAAACCATAAAAAGTTTACTTCTTCCCAATAAAGCACCATTTAGATTAGAGCATTGTTGGCTTAATTATTTATTTAGTTTTTTAATTTTATAAAAAAATTATTTTAATTTTTTAACTCTCAAACTTTTTTGTTGTCAAGTCACTTCAAAATGGATAAAAAAATTAATGTTGATGTGATATACATGTAGATATAACACATCAACATTTAATTAATTTTTTAAAATTATAAAAAAATATTTTTAAAAATTAAAAATCTTTAAAAAGGTATAAACATATTTTTTAATATTTTTAAAATTAATTAAATGTTGACTCACCAGAAAAGTTAATAAATATTATTTCTTTTATTGATTTGATAAAAAAAAATGCAAGGGCAAATGACAGAGGAATAACAGGAGCTTTGCGAACATTTAGTCAAAACTATCGTCTTGCTTTAGAGTGTATAAAACACAAGAGTCCACACAATTAAACACCAACGCCATATATTTGAAAAGCCAACATGCTAATTAAACCCAGATACCACACATCCAACACAGTCAAAATATAAAATCAACAACCCAAAACTATAATAATCCCACATCAAAAACCAAACGAAAAAAAATTATATAGTCCCATTTCAGGGCAATGGTCAAGATGTTGGTAGCACCGTAGCAGCGAAAGAAGCCACAGTTTAAGTTCCGCAATGACCCAACGGCCGAATTTGTAGATCTAGGGCTTCGAAAGTTGTAAAGATCAGGAAAATTTTTGGGATTTTTGAACACTTTTTCAAGAAAAGTAATCGAAGGACTAGGAGGATAACATTAATGAAACTGACACTTCTAAAACCAAACCATGTTTAGGCAAGAAATAATCAAAGTCCCACAATCGCTCTAATTCTCATTTCTTATTTTGTTTGTCCCTAAAGTAAAAATATTAGCTTGTTCACCTGTGCAATGAATTAATTTATAAGATAGAGGCATGAAATTCCTTTAGGAGTTAATGAAAAATTGAGGATTAAATGAAGAGAGAGATGAGGGGGGTTGTGATGGACGACATCCCATCAAGCCAAACAACAGAAAGAAGCCAAGACACGGTTCTAAGACAACATGAAAAAGCACCGTTATGAAAATGACCTGAGAAACAACCTGCTTGTTCACAAACCACCATCATCAGATCAGAAGAGTAGCCGCCATTAATAAGGATTAAATTCCCCTATTGCCTCAATGATTCATTGTGGCTCTTGAGGAGAATCTGAACTTGAAACCTGCAACCAAAGGGCACCAAAAATGTGCAACGCCAAACAAAATCCCTAAAACCTAAATAATAAATAAATAAATAAATAAAAAGAGTCGATGAACCACGGCCAAGGAAGGCCGGAGCGAAGATCCGGCAAGGCCGATCCAACACACTCACCGAACCCAATGTAAAAACCAGCAGAAAAAAGAAAAAGGAACCTGTAAAGCTGGATGGGGCGCTCGGCCGCTGGCGCTAAGACCGGCCGGCCTGCTACTGAGAGCGAGTCAAGGTGAGGGAGCTAGGGATGAGCGGCGCGATAAGTTGTTTGCTTGGTTTGTTCATAATAATTTCTCATCGTCAAATCCACACAATAACAGTAAAAGAGCATAGAAACAAACAGCCACCAAAAATCATATTAAAAACTGCAATTCCAGCATATAGTATATCCAGTGATCACACACAAAAACAACATTAGAATAAAATTCATAGCACACTTGTTTATTTCCACTAAGAAACACTAAAAAGAAGCCACGTGATAGAAGCATAAAAGCATCAGAAAAATCCTTCCACAATACCAGCTGATCTAACCCCTCCAAGCACCCTGCAAAAAAAAAGTAAATAATAATATATAGTCAAACATAAATGACAAAAAAAAAAAAAAAAAATAAAGGAAGGCAGAAACCAGTTAATACCACCGCAAACAGGACGAGAAGTGATCAATAGCCGTGGTTTTGAGCAAGGAAGGCAGAAACCAGTTCATCGACTTGAGCATCCAAAGACTGAGCAGCCAAGATTAGTGGATGAACTGCTTCCCTAATTTGGAGGAATGCATTATGACAATTCTCAGCCAAGTTTATCAGATGGGTCATCTCATTTCTCATTTCTTCTGTCGAGGCTTTCATCTCTTTCATTTTCTTCTCAGCTTTCTGTTTAGGTTCGGGTCATCATTACAACAAAACTAGTTGTACTGATTATATGAACAAAAGAAGAAAGTGGGAAAAGATGGAAAGAATGAAAGAGAAGAAGAAAAGAAGAGGTGCCTGACTTGGTTGGTCACTAAAACATGAAAAACTAGTGTACCTTGATTCTTCTTCCCTTGATATTCAACTCCCTTCTGGCCATTGTGATGGGCCCTTTTTCCTTCCTAATATTATTATATACCAGCCGAAAGCATTCAGCATAAAACATATATAATATTAAAAAAATTCAAGAAGGAACTTTTCTTCTTTTTAAACAAGAAAGTTGGAAAATTTAGATAGATTTAGGGTTAAACTTAAAACTGAGAATGGGTTTTGATTGAATGAATATATTAAAACATTAGGCAAAAGCTGAAAAATTAAAAAGGAAAATTTGATTACCGAATGTAATGCTGCGATGCGAAACGATGAAGAATGTATAAGAATAGGGTGAGAGGAGTGAGGAGCTTAGTTCTTTTTTTGGTACAACTTCTTTTGAGCCGAGCCTATTTATATCTGTTGGAAAATATACTTGAAATTCTCTTCCCCCCTTCCTAGAAGTTGCCAATGGCGACATATCGTTCGACAACCGACACCTAGAAACCGATGTCGCGCGATCTCAACTAGGTAGGCTTCACAGTAGAAAAAGCCCCTTAGTGATGCTGCAGCTGACATGGCAATTAATCTAACGATTGTCAACGCTTTTGACATGTAAGAAATGATTATGTGATGGTTTAATTGATTTTTTAGTTATTTTGAGGGATTAATTGATTTTCAATTTATTTTTATGAGGTCTTTTATCATTTAGGTCTAAAACTATTAAAATATGATAAAAATATTTTTAAAAAATACAATATAGAACTTATTCAAATTTATTTAAAATTATAGAAAAAATATAGAAGAATCCATCTTATTATCAAGTTTGGAGTCTTTGGTTTCAATAATAAAGAAATGTGAAGCTTGGGTTGTGATAATGATCGGGTATCAAGTGAGGTGTTTAAGTGATTATGAGTTTTGGTGGCTCAAGTAAGTGGTACATAATGGTTTTTGTTGAGGGAAGATGATTTGAAAGAAGTTATTAAGGATGAATTATACATCCCACGGTCGTGTGAAAAAAAAGTTGTATTTTTTTTAATAAATTTTAATAAATTGCTATTGTTTTAACAATACTTGTATAATTTCTTATTAATTGTTTATATGTTATAATATATGTTTTAAAATTTTAAAATTTATATACATGACATTTTATTTTTCTATAACTTTATAATATCTTTATTAAAACTTAGGCTAAACGTAAAATAATTAGTAATAATTAATCCAACACTTATCATTTTCCTACATCAACACCACATCACCTACGTTAAGAATTTTGACAAAACATTATATTTCAAGTGTTTAATTCGTTGAATTGCAAAATTATTTTCACTTATAAACTTAATTATTATTTTTAATTATTTAAATCTAAGAGAATCTATTTATATATCAAATAAAAAAACATTTTAAATGATACGTAGTTTGTTGAGCATAATAAAATGAAGTCAAAAGTGTCCGAAGAGGTCTTGTAAAAATGGCAACGTCCAACATTTTGACGATCAAAGATAAAGGCCGACACAAGATTGTTATTTGTTAGATTAAAGAATAATCTATTAAGAGTTAGGACCACTTTTTCATAAATAAATATTTTATATTATCTATCCTATAAATGTGAAATAATGTAGGCCAAGAAATATTGCAATAATATCAAGAGACAGATTTAAAGTTGTCAAGTGAAAACACCATTGATTTATTGTCTTCATATTGCAATAAGGTGATTAAGTGTAAAGCATGAACATGAAAAAGCAGAATCTTTCCAGTGTGCAAAAATTAAGATTGAAAAAAAATTGTTTTTATAGTTGGGAGTAGGTATAAAGTTTTTGCATTCAAGTGGATGTGAAGATAATTAGGATTTGATGTGGTGTGTAGGGTAGAGTGATGATAAAGCAATTGTTTAATATTCTAAATATTAAAACCCCAAATTAGCTAATTGTATAATTTGATGGGCTCACTTGCTAATAATTATTTTACATTTTTTTTAAAAATAATATATGAGATTCTCAAATGTATTACTTTATCACTAAATCATTTTGTCATCAACTACTTAATAACAAGGTTATATGATCAAAACACCTTCAAACCACAAACATGTTATAATATCTCCTCTCTCTTTTTATCTTTTCTAAAAAAAGGTATCCAATTGAAAAAGAATTCATTTATCTTCAAGGAGGACTCTTGAATGGTTATCGCAACATTTTGAGAAGCAGTCTTTTTTTTTTCTTTACTCACATTTTAAAATATTTATAATTTAATTTAAAATTATTAATTATAACTCTATTTTAAAAATATTTTGAGATAATTTTGCTCAAGAATATCAAAAAAATGATAATGGCACTCTTGTTGTTTCTTAGAGATCTACTTCTGCAATTAGGGGTCAGGGAAATAATCGTGGTGGATTGGTAGCGAGGAGTAATTAGAGAAGGGAAGTTGGTTCTGTTGTATAGCAATATGAAGCTAGAGCTCCTATACAAGCCTATGTGGTCCAAACCAAAGAAGAGGGTGGTACTAGTAGATATATTTCTTTTATATCCTGCACTCGTTTATGCTTTAATTGACCTTAGCTCTACGCATTCATATGTTAATTCTATTTTCTTGAAATTGGGGAAATTAAAATTGAAGGTTGATAACTGTAAATTATATGGATTTTTAGAGCACATTTTTACTTAGAATTTATGTAAGTCCCAAGTATTTTGATAGCTAATTATGTGTTTTTAGTACATATTGAGAATGTTGGCACAATTAAAGCAAGATTATAATTTTTGAGTAATTCAGTGCTAAATTCACATAATTCTACTCTATGTTGCTACATTTTAAAATTTTGTAATTTGTACTACAATTGCTACAGCTTGGCACACTAATTTGTTCGAAGCTAGTATGAGTGGCACATGCACATGAGCTGAGCATGGGACGACAAAGCCAAGGAATTGGACTTAAAGAATTTAGTTTAACCCAACTTGGAAGTAAGTTGCTGAAAAGAACAAGTCCACCTTAACATTGGAGCCCAGAACCGTCCATTAAAGGGGAAACAAGCCCAAATTCGGCAATGACTTGATAAAGTAACCCAATCAGCTTTGGAATAATTATTTGAAGGTACTTACATGTGTAAAAAAAATTACAAATCAGCCCTAGTCAAACCCCAATGTTGCCATTCAACCCATTCCACAAATTAAGCAAGAATCAAGTTGATATCATGAAAAAAAATCGACCCATTTTCCACAAAATGTGGCCAACCATGCATGAGAGGGACTCAATGGATGATCATGCTATTTTTAGCAAACTCTCAAGCTCTCCCTCATGTATAAATACCATATTCATTCCTCATCCCTCATCACTCAATATTCTGTAACGCCCCCACACCCGAAACCGTCACCAGAGTCAAGCTTGAGGTGTTACTAAACTTATCTTACCTTTTAAACAACTCTAAACCACTTATTTTAATTTTCGGAATAAACTGTTTTTCTGCATCATAGCTGCTTAAAAATTCATTTCTCGAGTTTCAAAACTCGAAATTAAGATCCGTAAATTTTTCCTGAAACTAGACTCATATATCTATCTACTAATTTTTTTCTAGAATTTTTGACTAAGCCAATTAGTACAGTTTATTAGTTAAAGTTACCCCTGTTTCAGAATTCGACTGCACTGACCTCTACTTACTTCGAACCACTTTCTCCCTATACAAAATTAATATAACTATACTGTTTGTTTCTATTAAAACTAGATTCAATAGGGATTCTAACCATATAAATTACAACACCTAATTATTTTTTTAAAATTTATGGTGAATTTCCAAAGTTGAAATAGGGGATCTAGAATTTTCTCTGACTTTGTTTCACTAAAACTCAGATATCTCATAAAATATAATACCTTTACCTGTTTTCCTTATTCCATAAGAAAATAGACATAATAAGCTTTAATTTCATATATTATTCACCATCAAACCATGTCTCTACGATTTTTAGTGATTTTTCAAAATCACATTATTTCTGATACTTGAATCTATTTTTAAGTTACTTTCACATTTTTCTTAGTTTTCATGTGATAGTTACTTCTTATTCATACATACAATTAAACATGTATATCATCAGCCATTCTATTAGCTAATCACTAGCAAGTATTTACACATCATTCATTGATCATATCATATCAAAAGAAACCAAGTTCCTATACATGCCATACACAAAACTAAACGTCTAACTATACCAATGTGATTCCTTCGATAGTGTGATCGGGTCTCCGACGTTTCCTTCGATCCCCGAGTGGCTAGATAAAAACTATAAGAAAAAGAAAATAAAGAGAGTAAGCACTAGGCTTAGTAAGCTTACAAGCAAATAAATTACAACATTCAACATAATGAATAATTATACATAATGTCACCTAGCCTCATAAACTTTCTTTACTTCTCATTTTCTACCTTCTTCTTTACTTACTTACCTTCTTTCTTACCCGACCTTTCACTATTCATAAATATAATCTACCTTCCCTTTTGCTGATAATTCACTGTAATTTAACGTGTACAATGACCCATTGAACCACTCGGAATACTAAGGATACCGGTCGTTCTGTCTATCAATATCCTGCCAATGCCATGTCTTTGACATGGACTTACATGAATTATTCCTGTCTCCAATGCCATATATATATATATCTAATATGGGCTTACATGGCTCATTCCTATCTCCAAAGCCATATATCTGATATGGACTTACATGGCTCAATCCTATCTCCAAAGCCATAAACCTAATATGGACTTACATGGCTCATTTCTGTCCTGTCCTGTCCTGTCAACCCCAATATCCTAACATTCCTAAGGTTCAAACGGGGCTTCTTCGCTTTTAATTCGACTTCAAATATTCTCATAAAATAAGTATATAAATGCTGTAAATTTACAATAATAATGTAAAATAAAAGAATATTGCATTTATTTCATCAGAAAACTTACCTTGTATGCAAAAAATAGCTACTTTTACCATTTCGTCCACAACTTGGTATTTTCTCCATTTTAGCCCGAATTTCAGTTTTCCTTGCTCTATCATTTAAAATATAGTATAATTAGGACTCACATTATTCAAATTGACTCAAAATCATATTTTGGCAAAATTACAATTTTGCCCCTAAACTTTTGCATATTTACACTTTTGCCCCAAAGCTCGTAAATTAAACTTCAGCCTATTTTGTTATGTTTCATGACATGCTGGTCATTTTTCCTTCTATGGCAGCATCAAATTCATACTCTAACAAGCACTTATGACTATTAGGTATTTTTACCAATTAAGTCCTTTTACTCGCTTTTTGCTTAAAACCGAGTAGTACAAGTTGTCTAACATAATTTAAAACCTCATATTCTATCATAAAACATCAAAATAAACACATTTCACCTATGGGTATTTTTCCAAATATGAACCCTAGGTTGAATTATTACTAGCATAAGCTTAATCGAAGCTACACGGATTCCAAAAACGTAAAGAACATTAAAAACGGGGCTTGGAATCACTTACTATTGAGCTTGGAAAGCTTGAAAACCCTAGCCATGGCTTCCCCATGCTAATTTCGGCCTCCATAAAGAAGATGAGCAAAATTGGCTTTTAATTTTGTATTTTAATTCATTTTACCCTAAATGACCAAAATGCCCTTACTACTAAACTTTCAAAAATTCCTTCCATGTCCTAATTTTGTCCATGAACTTAAAATTGGTCAAATTGCTATTTAAGACCTCCTAATTAATATTCTAATTCAATTTTATGCAAAATACTTCTAGAACACAAGTTTTGCAATTTATTCAATTTAGTCCCTAATTTCAAATTAAGTACTTTATGCATAGAATTTCTTCACGAACTTTTCACACAATCATGCAAACATATCATAGACCTCAAAATAATAATAAAATAAATTTTTCTACCTCGGATTTGTGGTTTCACAACCACTGTTCCGTTTAGGCCCTATTTCGGGATGTTACATATTCACTCACCTTTCTCTTCTCTCTTCCATGCTTAAGCCCTCCATTCTCTTAATTTTTCCATCATTTCTTTGAGAGTGCCCTTAGCAAGCAGTTCTTGAGAGAAAAGCTCTCTTTTTCTACCACATTAAGGAGTAATTTGCAGCGGAGCAACAACGGAAATCGAAGGAATCCACTACAGATAGTTCTCGAGAAATCACCAAATTCATCTCAAAGTTTCTTCTTCCTTTCTCTTTTAATTGTTCTTAATTTATAAACATGATTGCAAATTATTTGATTGCTTTTTCATTAATATTAATAACTTAAATTTGTTTTAATTAGGATGATTGCAATGCCTTGATCTAATTCGTTTAATTCATGTTTATATTATTATGTGCCTCAATTGTTTATGTTTCCAATTAAAATCATTCATGTTATTCATGCATTAAGGTATGTTTGACTACATTGGAATTAATCGCTTAATCTCAACTAGATGGTGGTTAATGGACATAATAATTGAAAGATGCATGCTTAATATATATCCGAACCACAATGAATTACATGTTCGTAATAATTCCAAAAGAACACTATTACCTTGCATAACTTTAGATTTATGTAGTTAAATTGTTTCAAACTTAACCCGTCCCTATTACCTTACATAAATTCTAAGGAAAACTTAGTTAAACAGTGACATAGAAATATACGCGTTTGTCTAAGTGGCAAATCTAAGATCTCGAAAGAGCTTAAGATTTAGATTCCAAGTTTATAAATGATCTAGTTGTCATAGAATTTTTCCAGAACATTGTTAAACATGATAAAGAACGAATTGAATTGAATTAAGAATTGTAATTGTTCTAGCTTATTCATTTTATTATTGTTAAAACTTATGAATTGCTGCTAAACATTCATTGTATTTTATTTTATCTCATTTGCATATTAGTTATTAATTTAATTTTAACAACCATCACTCTCAATTATTTTATTTTTATAACCAACTTGTTAAATATTAATTTTACAATTACTGATTATCAACAAAGTCCCTTTGGAGACAATACTCTTTTTACTTACTTATTACTTGTAACACCCCCTACCCGTATCAGTCGCCGGAATATAGTACGAAGCATTATCAAGAAGCACGAAACACTTACAGATAATTTAAATATATTTTCATAACAATTTGTTTCGATTTCATACTATTTCATATTTAAGCTTTATTCACCAAAGTATTTGAAATATCATCTTTATGCAAATAGCACACATGAGGTACATAATTCCATAATTATGAATCCACACACTTATCAAACATATTCCATGTTTTTATATATATCATAGTTTCATATTTCCATGTATCAATTACCATCACTTCCTCGTATTTCAGACAAATACGTGTAACAATTCATAAATATGCAATTCATTAACTCTTCCTACCAATCACGATTTAAATTGCCAATTCACTTATTGAGCCCAATTTCAATGTTCACTAAAATCTATCATATAAATTTGGATGTATGTATTCATCAATAAATTCCATGTACAAATGTCATCATCTCATATTTCCACATACATTTACTTTCCACAATTATGAATTCAAATAGCATATACAAGACATACCAATGTATTTCAAGTACGTTTTCATGATATTTCATTTCAAATTCAGATAATTTCATACTAGAAGTTTTCTCATTAACTCATTTGGAATACCAATTCATACGGATAATACACTCAAGGCGTAGAAATATATAATCACAAATGAACTCATTCATCAACCAAGTTTTATGTTCATGTCTCATCAACTCGTATTTCCTTATGTCACATAATTTCATGTAATACTTATCAAACTTCTTCAAATTAGTGAACATCTTACGGAATTGGTCTGCACCGGTATGCACTGAATATCACTGATAATCACTAATGCCATAGCATAGCTATTGTCTTTTCACTAGAATGCCATAGCTCAGCTATGGTCTTACATCTTATACACATATCACACCGATGTCATATCCCAGATATGGTTTTACACAGAAATCACTTGTCACTTGTAGCCGAAGCTATCACTATTCACTGATCAGATAGCCAGAGCTACCATTTTTCACTAATCAAGTAGCCGATGATCAGGTAGCCGAAGCTACCTCTTTTCACTTATCATTTGTCTTTGATCAAATAAGTGTAGCCGAAGCTATCACTTATCACTTTCATTTGTCCTTGATCAGATAAGTGTAGTCGAAGCTATCACTTATTGTAACAACCTAATTTTCAGTAGTGTCGAAAACAGTGATTCAAGATCACTAAATCCGATGAGTGAGTTAAAAATTTAATAAATTAATACCTATGAGTCAAGTGTGATTATAGAAGTATTTTTTTTATTAGTGAATTTTGTGATTTAAAAGAATTAATTAGGTAAATCGGGTTAAAAACGAGGTATTGAGACCTCGAATTCATAAACTGAGCCATAAACATTTTTATAAATATTTTTGGAATGTTATTAAGTTAGTATTAAAGTTTCATTAGAAAATTTTAACGTTTAGTTAGTCAATTAATTAAAAGGACTAAATTGAAAATAGTGCAAAATTTGGTAAAGTGAGTAAATAGTTTAACTGACTAATAAGGAGGGATTTAAAAGGCAATTAGACCCAAATTATATGGGCTGGACGGTTTGGGCAAGAAAATCAGCAAAAGACAAGGAGAGAAAAGGGCAAAATTGGAAATTTTGCAAATTAAACATATAAAATAAAGACAAAATTGAAAAATCTAGAGATATCATCATTTTTCTTCAGCAAAAACGCCATGGGAGGTCTGGAAGTTGCTGGTTTTTCATATTTTGACATATGTGAGTTAAATTTTTACTTTTTCTTAGTAATTTTTATGTTTTTGTGACTTTTACAACTAGGTCCACTTGTTGAATTCATTAGTTTTTGGTTCTATGAAAGAAATTGAAGGTTGTTATGAATATGTGATGGAAGTATGTAATGATTTGGCATGGAATTAGAGCTTTAAATTGTTTATATGCTGATTTTATTGAAAGAATTGAATAGAAAGTGAATGTTTGGGACCTAATTGTAAAATAGTTTGAAGTTGGAGTTTTATGTGGAAATTATGAATTTCAATAGTTATGAAATAACTTATCATGTCTAAGAAAAGAATTAATTGATAAAATTATCTTAACTTAGGGGTTAATTGAGCAAGGACTGAATTGTATGAATTGTGAAATATGGGGCAAAATGGAAATCAACATTTTGCACTAAGACTGTTGTGGACAGCAGCAGTAGATGAACTTTGAAAAATCACCAAAAATTGTGGGAATCAAATTAGAGGATGAATAAAATATGGAATTAAAGCTTGTTGAGTCTAGTTTCTCATAAAAGAAATACTGTAAGCAATGAATTTGTAAATTATGAGATATAATGAATTTTGTGAGACAAGGTCAGAATGAATTCGGGTTCCCCTGTTCTGAATTTGAAAAATCATAAAAAATTAAATAAAAATAATTAGGGGCTTAAATTTATATTTCTAGAATCCTGAATGAGTCTATTTTCAATATAAATAAACAAAAACATCATCTGAGTTTTGTATGAAGAGATAATTAATTTTAAGTGAAGAAGGGTCAGAACTGTCAGACAGCAGAACAGGGGTGACTTTAAAGAATAAACTGTACTTATTGGCTAAACCAAAAAATTCTGAAAATTTTATGTTAAGAAGATATGTGAGTCTAGTTTCAGAAAAAATTAACGGATCTTAATTTGGAGTTCCGTATCTCCAAATATAAATAATTTAGTGACTATGACACGGATGGATAGCTTAAATATTCACATAAGTAATTAGTGAAAATTATGGATAAGGTTACTTACAAGTATGTTATTTATGCCAAGGATGTGGATGGAGAGGAGGAGGAGGAAAAATAAATGAATGACTTGTGTATAAATTGATTACATGCCTGATTATAAACAATAAACGTTGAATTAGTAATGATATAATGTTTTATTTCATATGTTCATTATTAAATTGTAAATGTTGAAAAAGTATGAAAATTGAACTAAATGTTCAAATCGAGTGGAACGCAGGGTTGAGTACTTTCGTTCAATGGCTAAAACGAATTGACGGAAAAGACCGTGGTTGGACCATGGCAACATGTGATATGTGATTTCCGTATAAGACCATAGCTGGGCTATGGCATCGGAGAGATGTGATTATGTGCTTCCGTATAAGACCATATCTGGATATGGCATCGGTGTGATATTATGCTACTGTATAAGACCATATCTGGGATATGGCATCAGTGAGATATGTGATTCGTGTAAGACCATAGCTGGGCTATGGCATCGATATGTGTTATGTGATCCGTGTAAGACCATAGCCGGGGCTATGGCATCGGTATGTGATATGTGATTCAGGTAAGACCATAGCTAGGCTATGGCATCGATATGTGATATGTGATTACGTGTAAGACCATAGTTGAACTATGGCATCGAGAAAACGAAGTACTCAATTCCGTAAGACGTTCACTAATTTGACAAAATGTGGTAAGTGAAAGAGTTTATGGATTTAAAAGATAAATTTGTAGTGAACATGAAATTGAGCTCAGTTAAATGATTTCATCAATTAGATATTGTGTATGGCAGAATGTGTTAGCGAATTACATATTTATTGAATTGATATTTGAAGTTCGGAAAGTGACATGTGATGATGTGTAAGACTCGTAGTTATACTATGGCAACAAGGAAATGACATACTCAATTTCATAAGACGTTCGCTAATTTGATAAAAAGGTGATAAATGACATGTGAAGTAAAGTGATAGTTTTTAAGTAGTTAATAATATTGAGCTCACTTATATACATTTGTTAATCGAGATTGTGATCGACAAGAAGAGATAGCGAATTATATGCTTATGAATATAAGTATTTACCTGAAATACAAGAAAATAATGGTTATTGATATATGAAAGCATGAGATTATGACATACTGAATTATGAATATGGAATATGTTTGATAAATGTGTTCATTCATAATTATGGAATTATGTACCTCATGTATACTATTTGCATAAAGATGATATTTCAAACACTTTGGTGAGTAAAACTCAAATATAAAATAGTATGAAATTAAGACAAGTTGATATGAAAATATATTTAAATTACAAAGATATGGCTGATATATGTTATGATTACATAACATGAAATTGTGTACATAAAAATGAAAAACAAAATGTTCAAGTTTAGGCACACGGCTTAGCAACACGGACGTGTGCTCAGGCCGTGTGACTCAATTTTCTTCTTGAATGCAAGTCAGAGAGCTTCACCGGCTTGGGTCATAGGCGTGTGTGACCACACGGCCTACCCACACGGGCATGTCCCCAGTCACACGGGCGTGTAACCCTTATACGTGAGAAAAAATTTAAAAGTTGCAAAAAAAAAAAATTCCTGAGGATCCAGTTTAGTCCCAACCCGATCTTAATGCACTATTTGAACCTCGAAGGTTCGATAAAGGAATCTTTATAAACAATCTCAATATTTGAACGATAAATGATTTAAATGATCTGTAAGTGTTTTGTACTTCTTGGTAATACCTTGTAACCCTATTCCGGCAACGGATACGGGTTGAGGGTGTTACACTTATCACTTTCACTTGTCCTTGATCATATAAGTGTAGCCGAAGCTACCAGTTTTCACTGATCAGGTAGCTGGAGCTACCACTTTTTACTTGTCATTTGTCCTTGATCAGATAAATGTAGCCGAAGCTATCACTTATCACTTTCACTTGTCCTTGATCAGATAAGTATAGCCGAAACTATCACTTATCACTTGTTGCCATAGTCCAACCATGGTCTTTTCCTTCAATTCATCTTGTCACTGAACTGTAATGCTCAATTTGATCATTTATTCAATTTTCATACTTTTACATTATTCACGATTTTATCATCAATACATATAAAATAACACATCATGAAATTCATAAAATTAACAAATGGTCACGAAAATTTAGTTATACAAACTCACAAGTATGATTTTTGTATTATAACGATATTCATAATTTCATAGTAAATATTCCAAATAAAACATTATATCATTTCTAATTCAACATTTATCGATTATAATCGGGCATGTGATCAAGTCATTCATATATATATATTTACTTTTCCTCCTCTTCCTCTCCATCCACATCCTTAGTATAAATAACACATTTGTAAGTAACATTGTCCATAATTTTCACTATTTACTTATGTGAATATTCAAGCTGTCCATCTGTGTCATAGTCACTAAATTATTTTTATCTTGAGCTACAGAACTCCAAATTAAGGTCCATAAATTTTCCCAGAAACTAGACTCATATGTATTCTTACCATAAAAATTTCATAATTTTTGGTTGGGCCAATTAATACAGTTTATTCATGGAAATCTCCCCTGTTCTGCTGTCTAACGGTTCTGACCTTTCTTCACTAAAAATTAATTATCTTCTCGTACAGAATTTGAATGATGTCCTCATTTATTTCTATTGAAAATAGACTCATTCAGGATTCTAGAAATATAAATTTAAACCCTTAAATATTTTTCTTCAATTTTTTATGATTTTTCAAAGTAAAAACAGGGGAACCCAAAATCATTACAGGGGAACCCAAAATCATTCTGACCTTGTCTCACAAAAGTTATTGTATCTCATGATTTACAATTCCATTGCTTACATAATTTCTTTTATAAGAAACTAGACTCAATCAGATTTAATTTCATATTTTATTCATCCTCTAATTCTATTTCTACAATTTTTTGTGATTTTTCAAAGTTAGACTAATGTTGCCGTCCAAAACAGTTTTAGTACAAAATATTGATTTCCATTTTGCCTCAAATTTCATAGTTCATACAATTCAATCCTTTCTCAATTAACCCCTCAATTGGGTTAATTTTTATCATTTAATACTTTATTCTATCATTTTAAACTACTTCATAACCCTTGAAGACCAGAACTTTAACACTAGACCTTAATTCCAAACTCTTTCACAATTAGGTCCTAAAACCAATTTTCATCAATTTTACTTGATAAAATCACCATATATAAAAATTAAAGCTTCAATTCTATGTTTATTCATCATGTGATTCCAGTACTCATCCATAAAAACTTCAAAAATTAGCCATGGAATCAAAAACTAATGAAATAGTAAGTTGGACCCAATTGTAAAAGTCCAAAAACATAAAAATTTTAAGGAGAAAGCAAGAATTAAACTTACATGAAGCTAGAGTATGAAAACCAGCTTAAACCCTCCTCTATGGATGTTTTTCAGCTGATGAATATGAAGAGAAATGAAGAGAATTCTAGATATTCCAATTTAGTCCCATTTTTATTTAGCTAATTTTGGCAATTTTCCAATTTTACCCTTATTTCACCTATTTCCTGATTTTTCTGAGCTATTGCCGCCCAAAATATCCCTTTTGGGCTTATTTGCACTTTAGGTCCTTCCTCATTTGACAATTGAGCTATTTAATCCTTTTAGCAACTTTTACATCTTTTTCAATTTAGTCCTTTTTATTTAATTAACCACCCAAACGTCAAAGTTTTCTGACTAAATTTTAATACTACCTCACCATAAATATTTCTAAAAATATTTATGACTCGATTTATGAAGTCGAGGTCTCGATACCTCATTCTCGACCCAATTTACCTAATTAATTCTTTTAAATCACCAAATTCACTAATTCAAAAATACTTTTATATTCACATTTGACTCATAGGTATTAATTTATTAAATTTTCAACTCACCCGTCGGATTTAGTGATCTCAAATCTCTATTCCCGATACCACTGAAAATTAGGCTGTTACAGTACTTGATAACAACTATGTATACTTGCACATTCCGTCGTGAATCAAGTTTTTGGCACTGTTGTTGGGGGCTATTAATTTAATCATTATTTTTGATATTATTCTTTGCAATTTGGTTTTATTTTATTTTATATTTTACTTTAAATTTTTTTGTGATTTTCTTTTAAGTTGTTATAAGCATTGATCGAATCATCGATTTACTCCCTGTAGACCCTAAAATTAAGCGGACATTTAGAAAAGAAGATGAGAAAGACTAGCCTAGAGATAAGACACAAAAATGGACCTTGAAAATCAAAATGAAGTTCAAGGGAATGGAGTCGTTTATGCTTGTAATCCAATCCTTATTGTTGATGATAGGGATCGAGCTATAAGACAGTATGTTGTGCCCCTTTTTAATGAGCTTAATTTGAGAATTAGGAGACCAAAGATCGAGGCACTGCAGTTCAAATTAAAGTCTGTGATGTTCCAGCTATTTCAGATAGTGAGCCAATTTAGTGGGATGGCCACAGAAGATCCGCACCTTCACCTTCGATTGTTCATGGAGGTGAGTGATTCTTTTAAGATAGCCGGTGTAATCGAAGACGCATTGAGATTGAAATTGTTTCCATACTCCGAATCCTGACCAATAAGAGCAATGGAGGAGACCGAAGTTTGAGAAACCAAATGAGACTGAGCAACAGAGGCAACTGTGTCAGCAGATTCTAAAGCATGGCTCTGTTAATTCATTGAGTGAGAGCAAACTGTTGGAACATATACGGTGGTACGATCAGAGGTAGAAGACACACAACTATCACTAATTGACGTTACAAAAAAAATAGTTCTCATCAAACATCGCATGTCGCGAAATAAGCACCTGACTATCAGCAATAAGACATTGATAACCCTTATGATGTGTGTTATATCCAAGACACGTGCATGGCTGAGACTATAACTTCAATTTGTGATGATTGAACGGTCGTAAGTGTAGATAACAACAACACCCAAATTCTCTAAGATGAGTATAATCACAATGAATGCCGTGAAGAACCAAGTAAGGTGACCGATCTTTAAGTACCGGAGTAGGCAATCAGTTGATCAAATGGACAACATAAGTGAAAGCATACCCCTAATACTTCAGTGGCAAGTGAGCTTGAGCAAATAATGTAAGGCTAACTTCAACCACATGACGGTGCTTCCTTTCATCAATACCATTTTGTTCAGACGTGTGTGGACAAGTGACCCGATGTGCAATGTCATGCTGAGTAAGATAAGAAGTGAACGACCAAAATTCACCACCTTAGTCACTCTGAAATTGTTTGATATCTCGATTGAACTGCACTTTAACAAATTTCTGAAAACTTATAAAACAATCAATAGCTTGAGATTTCTTTTGAAGAAGATATAACCAAGTAAAACAACTGTAATATAACATAATACCAATTTGACCGGAGTTAATAGAAGTCGGTCCCCATAAATTGGAAACAATAAGATCAAACGGGTTGTGATAGATAATAGTAGAAGTTGAAAATGAGAGCTTATGAGATTTCCCTTGATGACACGCAAAACATACATGCTACATTTTATTATCATTATTAGGAATATTACAAAGCTTTAAGACAGAACTTGGGACATGAGAAGACGAGTGCCCAAGTCGCTTATGCCACAATTCAAATGTACTACACTTAGTATAAATATTAGAACTAGCTTCAAATTCAGTGTTGTTCAAGCACAAATCTGAACCACCAACAAAATCCAAAGCAATAAAAGAAAACACCAAAGAAAATCTATACAATCCATCATGTGTGTTGTCGTGAAGCAGGACTTCCTTGGTCTAAATATCCTTAACAAGATCGTGAAAAGGATGAAACGCCAAAAAAACATATTATCTCTAGCAAATTGAGAAATTGAGATCAAATTCTTGCGAATATTAGGAGCATGCAATGCATTCGTCAAATGCAAACGTTTGGTTGCAGTAGATATATTACTATGTCTTAAATGAGCAATATTAACACGTGTACCATCTCCCATAAGTAAGGGTGTCATAGCAAAATATTTGCTCGTGCCATGCAACACAGACGCATCATGACAAACATGATTTGTCACTCCAAAATTAGGATACCAAGTTGTGGCTTCGGTGGAGACAGTGCCGGCCAAAAATGGAACATTAGTGCTGCACCTTATTGAAGAAGAATCTGGCTAGCATGGGATATAATAGGGAGACCACGTGAGTGAATAGAAGTTGGACCATAAACATTTGAATTACACAAGCCCATTTGACTTGTAGTTAGATCAGGAAACCCAATAGAAGATCCATGTGGCTGAAATGAAACATGATTGGCCTGGATCATAGCCTTGGACGAAACTATTGGCCTAGACGTATAGGTTTATGGACCAAAAAGTATATGGATCAAGAGGATATGGATCGGAAGGATATGAACCATTGTAAAAAGAAGAACTCATGTTAAGGTTGGAACTAAAATTGAAACCCCTATCTACCGATGAAAACCCACCAAATGTCCGATCAAAACTGTATTAACAACCCTAGACAACATGCCCTATCTGGCCACACAACTAACATTGTGGATGACCTTGACTTTGATAGGAGCTACGACTACCACGAGACGAGTAGCTAGATTGATGGAAACCAGAAGAGGCAATCTTTTCAGTTGAAAAATTCACACTCGAATCAGTGGGCTATTAAACCAGATTCACTTGAATCGGAACCTTGATGGCAAATTATTTTTGTCAATTTTCACAATCAAGAAGCATGTTGATGAGGTGGTCTAACGACAAAGTCTCAGAGACATATGAGGCAAACATCAAAATAGAATCAAACTCTACCGAAAGACTGATAAGAGTGATACTTACTCGGTCTTCATCTGAAACATCGTAGCCAGAAGCACTCAATGGATCATAAGTAGACTTAATCTTGGCTAGATACTCCTTTACAGAGAGGTGACCTTTCTTCAAAGAATGTAAAGAATGTTTCATACAAAAGACTTTGGTGCTCAATACTACCGCAAACAGGAGACATGCCTTGCTCCATAAGGCATGGCCCGTGGGAGTACCTGTAAAATAAGGTAAAACATTGATACTAATAGTAGACAATGACCAAGAGGCAAGCAATTTTTCTTGCTGTCGATGGGTAACAAAAGAAGGATTTGAAACCAACTTCCCTTCTTTATTAAGTACAATTGGAAGAGGTGTGACCATGGTGCCGGTAACAAAGTCGATTAGACCATAACCATCAATAATGAGCAGAATCTGATGCTGCCACTAGACAAATGTGCTTTCTTGAAGCTTCGTTATGTCATGACGAGAAAATGAGTGAATCGGAGCATCATGAGAACCTACTCCATCAATAGAACTGTACTGTATGGTTTCTTCCATTAAACAACCAGATATTTCTAGATCTTGAAACTCTATTTCCCAAAAATCAATCTCTTGATACCATGACTTGAATCATAGAAGTACCACTGAGCTTTATTGCTCCGTGTATGGTTTGATTATTTCGTGCACAAGTATAGGTAGATCTCGAAGTCCCAAGAAGTAACTCAACAACCAATTCATAGCCATCGGCTCAATAATGTTTGTATAATCCCTTTTACATTTTGATATATGGCATGTATATAGGGTTCAAGGTCGATTTTACGTCAAAATGGTCATTTTGAATTTTGAATTGGTATTGTGTTTTGAGTCAATATTTGTAACTTGTCAATTGTACATAAATGAAAATGACACAAGTAGTTGAAATTGTTTAAATTGTAGAAATTGTCAAATGTATTGAAGTTGAAATGATGATTTGTGTAATGTATATATATGCTAAAGGTTAGAAATGAGCATATGAGAATGATATATTTACTGAAATGGTTGATTTGGGATATTGGATTTGTTTGTTTAGGTGTTATAAAATGGTACCATTTGGACCTTTTGAAAATAGATAGTGGCATCGTGACGTCAAGCTCTCAACATTGTGACATCAAGCTCTCAACGTTGCGGCAAAGACAAGTTAGTGAATTGCGTCGTGACCTGGAATCGCCGAAGTTGCGATGTCAACCCTATAGTTTGAAAATTTTACAATTTGATCCTTTTTCAGCTTCGAGTCATTTTAAGAGTTTTTGTAAGGTCGTACGAAATCCGATAATGTTTGTATAATTTTTTTAATAAAATAAGTTATGTTGTAACCATGTTTTGAGCATAATAATATGTCTTAACGGTTAAAAAGAATTGTATTTGATTGTAATTACTCTAACAACGAATGTGACATCTCGTAACTTAGACTTGACGATCAAGTCGAATACGAGTGTTACAATTTAAAATTTATACAAATAATATACTTAATATAAGAAATTTAAAAAGAAAGAAATATCTTAAACCATACGTAATAGTATTTAAGGGAGAAAAATCCCACCTTACTGGACTGGACTGGGTGTTTGAAAATACCAGCAACTGTCGTAAAGCAAGTGATGAGGTGTTGAAAGAAATTTCTATTTTGTTAGGTTAGGTTTCTTTTTGGACACCCTCTATGTAAGAATCTTTATTTTTTTAATTGAAAAAGAAGGCTATAAACTTGTTCTTTGTTGATCCGAAAGAGCACGCAACGGCGGCATCCACGTGAAAATGTCGCCTTAGAATTTGGTCACTTCAACGAAAGGGAAACAATATATTAAAAATTGGCCCCACAAATCATTAAAACAAATGACCACTAAAGTAGGAAAATAAATAAATAACAAACAAACCTCCGCAACCATTATTTTGATTCCCCGTTAGATTTCAACATCATGATATTAACTCAACAAAAGAAGCCTAGGTTTGTGGTTTAGAGGTTGATTTATATCCATAAATTTCTATTTTTAATGAATAAGTTAATATAGAATATTTTCCCAACATCTTATGTTTGTAGTAAAAAATTCCATTCTTGAAGTTGTAATTATAGTCCACGATGCTAGGTTTATGATGAGTTCATTGGAAATCAAACATACTTGATTTATGCTTTTACTTTTTCTTTTCTTTTTCAAGTTTACTATTTTCTTTTAAATTATATTACGGAAAAAAAATTGTTTGGGGTATTATTTTATTAAAATTCTTCATCTTATTTTAATATAGAAAATAAGACAACTTTTGATAGAACCATAAACTTTTTTGAAAATGAAATGACCATTTTAAAGAATTTAATGTGCTGATAAACATTTTTAGTTTATTTTATTAATCTTTTACATGTATGTAAAGTTTCATATAAAGTTTTATAATTTTATAGCATTGGCAGGTAAAAGTTATCTTTTTTTTTTTTAAATCACTTCTATTTACCCTTAATGTAGTCTGTTAGAATTTTAAATAATATCTAATATAAAATTAGAACTGTAAATCAGGATCTGTCATGTCAAATCATCAAGAATAAATTAAGAACATAACTAGATGCGGAAGCGTACCTGAATCCATGGATTCCTTGAAATTTTCTGGATCTTGGGGATTTGATCTTCCAAATTAGCACACAAGAAATTCAAAGAATATTTGCTCTCTCTTTCCTAAGGATGGGATATTAGAAAAGATATCATGTGTGTAATTTGGGGACCATAACCCTAATATTTATAACCTTAGCATATTAGTATCTACACATATTTGACCCATACTTTATTTATTTAATAATTAAAAGCCCAATAAAATTCTAACCAAATTAGATCACTTTTAATTTGGGCTAACCTATCATGATAGTAAATAATAACATGTAATTATCCTTATTATATATGTGATGTCCAAATTTTCCAACAATCTCCCACTTGGACCACATATATATACTAATTACTTTATAATTACTTGTCATTATATAACCTTATGAGCTCAAAATTTTTACTATCATATCCAAAAGGCATTCCGTACAATCTCATCCATTAATTATGTTAACATAGAACCAAGGCGATTTTCGTTACAAATATCGTAACTAAATCCATCCATGATCACGTATATTAACACAACCAAATGACATAGATCAAGTATGGATGTGTAGCATGGAAATTACATGCAATATGATCTAAACATGTCTATTTCCAACTGGTCCTCCTTAAACTTAAGCGAGGTCAATTTTAAAATAATAAACTGAGTGAATAAACTGAATACTTCATTTCTGATAAAAAATAACCAAATACATAAAAGTCTGAAATATAAACTCCCACTAAATCATGATATCCGCAAACAATGTAACACCCATATGAGCAGTGTGCTCATGAAAGACCTTGGGTGGTAAACCTTTTGTGAGCGGATCTGTTATCATGGAGTTTGTCCCAATGTGCTCTATGGATATTTGACCATTTTGCACTCTTTCTTTTACAACTAGGAACTTTATGTCAATATGCTTTGACTTAGATGAACTCCTGTTGTTATTGGAATACAGCACTGCTGACTTATTGTCACAAAATAATTTGAGTGGTCTTTTTACATTCTCCAAAATGCGCAGCCCTGTGACAAAGTTCCGCAACCATATTCCATGGTTTGATGCCTCATAGCATGCTACAAACTCTGCTGCCATAGTGAACGAAGCTACAAGTGTCTGTTTGACACTTTTCCAAGATATAGCTCCTCCGGCTAACAGGTAAATATAGCCTGATGTAGATTTTCTACTATCTTGGCATCCAGCGAAATCAGAATCAGAATACCCTATGACCTCCAAAAGATCTGATTTCTTATAAGTAAACATGTAATCTTTTATTCTCTGAAGATATCTCATAACCCTTTTGGCTGCTATCCAATGGTCTATACCAGGGTTGCTTAAATATCTACCTAACATCCCAACAATGTACGCAATGTCCAGACGCGTACATACTTGAGCATACATTAAACTCCCAACAGCTGATGCATAGGGAATCTTTTGCATTTCCTGAATTTCAAGGTTACTTTTAGGGCATTGAGTAAGACTAAATTTGTCTGCTTTAGCGACAGGGGTGTCACCTGGTCTACAATTCTGTATGCCAAACCTTTTGAGTACTTTATCGATATAGCTCTTTTGTGATAATCCAAGAATACCTCGAGATGGATCTCGATGTATCTGAATTCCTAAAACAAAAGAGGCGTCCCTAAGATCTTTCATCTCAAAATGCTTGGATAAAAATCTCTTAGTTTCGTGCAATAAGCCTATATCATTAGTGGCAAGCAAAATGTCATCAACATATAGAACCAGAAATATGTACTTACTCCCATTGAATTTGTGATACACACAATCATCAACAATATTTATCTCAAAACCAAACGAAATAATTATTTGATGAAACTTGTGGTACCATTGACGGGAAGCTTGTTTGAGTCCATAAATGGATTTTGTCAATTTGCAAACCATATTCTTTGAGTCTTTCGACTCAAAATTTTCTGGTTGCACTATATAAATTGTTTCTTTAATGTCGCCATTAAGAAAAGTAGTCTTAACATCCATCTGATGTAACTCAAGATCAAAATGAGCAACAAGTGCCATGATTATCCTGAAGAAGTCTTTCGATGAAACTAAAGAGAAGGTCTCTGTAAAATCAAGGCCTTCTTTCTGAGTATATCCTTTAGCTACAAGACGTGCCTTATACCTTTCCACATTACCATTTGCATCCCTCTTGGTTTTAAATATCCATTTACAACCAATTGGTTTTGCACCTTCAGGTAATGGGACAAGTTCCCAAACTTTATTGTCTTGCATAGATTTATACTCATATTTCATGGCATCAATCCACTTTTGAGAATTAGAACTTTTCATGGCCTGATGAAAGTTGATTGGATCATCTTCCATCATTCCATTATCATCCTCATGTTCTTGGACAAATACAATATAATCATCTGGAATAGCATTATTCCTTTCTCTTGTGGACCTCTTTAATGGCACTTGTTCTTGAAGTTGTTGAGTTTGTTCTTCTGGAACAATTACCTCATTTTGAATAGGGAGTTGTTCAACATTGTCTTGTAGAGGTTCTGGATTCACTTCTTGATCAATGATAGGTATAAGAACCTGAACATCATCAAAAGTGATAGTAGGAATTGAGTTAGAATCCAATTCCTCCTCAAAAGTAATGTCTCTAACCTTATTTCTCCCAACAAACTCAACATCCTAAAAAAATGTTGCAGTTCCTGTCTCAAAAATATTCTTTATTATGGGATCATAAAATTTATAGCCCCTAGATCGCTCAGAATAGCCAATAAAGTAGCTGCTTATTGTTTTGGAGCCCAATTTCTTTTCATGAGGCCTATAAGGCCTTGCCTCAGCTGGACATCCCCAAATGTGAAAGTGTTTTAGACTAGGCTTTTGACCTATCCAAAGCTCATAAGGTGTTTTTGCAACTGCTTTATTGGGTACTCTATTAAGAATGTAAGCTGCTGTCTTTAATACTTCTCCCCAGAGGGACTCAGGTAAGATAGAATGAGCAATCATGCTCTTTACCATATCATTAAGAGTTCTGTTTCGTCTTTCAGCTACACCATTCATACTAGGTGATCCTGGCATGGTGTACTGTGGGACAATACCACATTCCTCTAGGAATTTCACAAATGGTCCTGGACATTGTTCACCTGAGCCATCATATCTACTGTAGTACTCACCACCACGATCAGATCTAACGTTTTTAATCCTTCTGTTGAGTTGATTCTCAACTTCAGCTTTATAAGTTTTGAACACGTCCAAAGACTGAGATTTATCATGAATGAGATATAGGTACCCATAACGTGAGTAATCGTCTATAAATGTTATTGTACAAGGCCAATTTCGGCCCAAACCCATTTACAATTTTAAAAGCCCAAAACCTAAACTACCCAACATCAAACCCAAAACCTCAAACCCAAACTAAACTAATTAAAACCCTAGCCCAACCCAAAACCATTAACAGCCATAACAAAAGAAAAAAAAAAAAGAACTAAAAACCCTAAAATCAAACATGCGCCTCGCCTAGCCCCATACCGATCGGCCACCAACTACACTCGCTCGACGCCTCGACGAAGTCTGCAAAGACTGCCCCACCGTCATCCAACTTGCGTTCCTGCAAGCATTAAACGGGAATTGACATAAAGCAAAAGAAAATGAAATGGCTATAAAAAGGGCCAAATGCAAACCATGTAAAGGGGGGATTTTTTTCAGCCAATAAAAACATTAGATTTCCCAAATACAAGTAAAAAACAGAGACTCCAAAGCAAGAACAAAACAGCAAATCGAAGGGCAAAACAACAAAAATTAGATTCAAGCACAAGGTGATTTTACTTTAAAAAGAAATGAATCTTTCTTTTTTCATCTACTACAAATCTCTTTATATATATATATACATATATATATATATATATTACATAACAAAAATACAACAAAAATAATAACATAAAACAAAATAAAAAAAAAGAAAAATTTAGAAAATTTTTTACCTTTAAACCACCACCGTGCGTGTGCACAGCCCACAAGGCCATGGCCGGATGGCGATCGATGACCGAGCGGTGACCGGTCCCCAGTGGAGCCCTCCTTCTCTCCTCTCCCCTCTTCTCTCTTTCCCTCTCTCTTTTTTTTTTTTCCTCTTCCCTCCAAATGATTTTTTTCGAATTTAGGGCCTTTATATAGCCAAAACGACGTCGTTTTGGGGTCGCCATTGACCCCAAAACGCGGCGTCGTTTTGGTCTAACCCGTCTGTGACCCGACCCGCTCAAGGATCCGCGTGTTTTTTCATTTGAGGGGCTAATTGTACTTTTAGCCCCTCCGCTTTTTTTTATGCCTTCATAATCAAGTTTTGCGTTAATTTTAATTCGCCCTGTAATTTGTCGCACCTTGCAATTTGATCCTCCCTAATCTTTGCGCTATTTTTGGATGGAAGGGATAATGGTCGCTTTTGGTCCCTCCGGGTTTTTGCGCGTTACAATAGGGTCCTCTAACTTTCCTTCTATTTTAAAATTCCCCCAAACATTAGTTTTAGATCCCAATTTCATCCTTTTTTTCAAATTTAACTTAATTTTTATGTTATTCCCGCTATTTTATTTTTAATATTACTTATTATTATACATTATGATGCTCATTATTATTCTCCACTTTATAAATATATGTTTCAACACTTGTTTATTATTTTCCCTACCTTATTATTATTGTTACTATATCTATTATTTATTAATATTTTTACTTTATACTTATATATATTACGATTTCTTTTAATATTATATTTTTAATACTTTATATATTATGTAAATGCTTTTTTAATACTTTTATTATTTTTAATGTATATATTTTATGCACATACTTTTAATATTATTATGGTGTGTATTTTAATATATATGTATATATATATTTATGTAGCGTTATTAATAGTTTATTTTTTAACATTATTATTTCTAATATGTATATATTTTTATATATATTATGTATGTATATTTTTAATATTATATTATTATTACATTATATTATATTTGGTCTTGTATTTTCGATCTCATTTTTATTTTTATATTATCACTCTCATTTTTTTTGTTATTTGTTTTTCTATTATTATACTTTTAATACATTATTCTTATTTTCTTCTTATTGTAAATGTCATCGTTCTTATTGTTGTAAAATTTTTTTCTCTCTTCTTATATTATTATGTTATTTTTTAAAATATGGTCTCTTATTGTAAATATTATTATTATTATTACTATTAGTACATACTTTTCATCATATGCATATATATTTTTATATACATATTATTATTACCAAATATATCAGTTTATTTCTTATTTTATTATTAGTACATTATTTGTTTTTATTCTCTTGTAAATACCAGTGTTGTTGTCATTCTAATATTATAATATCCCATGTTAATATTTTTCATTAATTATATCATTGTTTGCATCGCTTCTTTACTTATAAATTCTTACCTTAGAAATGTTCTTCATGTTTTTAAATCAATTTTGATAATCGAGGCGATGTACCGATTTAACATTAAGTCATCGAGTTCATCGCTATGTTGGGTGAACGTCTATTGACTCGTGTTAAGCGATATATCCTTCTCAAAGATCAAAAATTTTAAAACTTCTCATCGGATCACGACTAAATTTTAAATTGAACTCATATTTTGAAAATCAAGACAATACGTGTTTATAAGATACCAATTTTGGGCGTCGCGAGGGTGCTAATACCTTCCTCATGGCGTGAACCGACTCTCGAACCCTAATTTTTCTCTGGATTTTAACGTAAACCTAGCCTTTTATTTGTTTTTAAAGAAAGATCTAATAGGTGTCCGATCACACCTAAAAAAAAAAGATCGGTGGCGACTCCGGTTTATTTTAAAACCAAATTTCAATTTCAATTTTCTAATAAATCGCCACAATTTAGCGACCATTCGAAAGTAAATTTTTACGTCGCTCCGGTGGCGACTCACTGGGACAACGGTTTTGAGAGTCGAGTCGAATTAAACATGTTTTGTCAAAGTTTTCAAATTTCCTTGTTCAAAGTAAATATTTGGTCGTGATCCAAATCTCGTTTCAAAAATTCATGCATTTGCATCGTCTTGTAAATATTTCTTCTAACTTGTTATTTGTTTGTTTTTCAGTTTTCATTTTTATGGTTTTAATTACGTTTAGTTTCTTTAAATAAAACGTAAAGGTTTATGAGTTTTCCCCCACCGCACGCACTTGCATTTTGCATAACATGAGCTCTAAACCCGGGCTCTGTCCTTTTAGTGAAAGTAAATGCTACGCGCCTTCGTGAGTTAACTCGTCCCTCATACAGGCTAGTGAATACTTTCGGGTTACATATGACTTATGCTTTCGTGAGTTAACTTGTCCCTCCGCATAGGCATAAGTAAATGTAATCCCTCGAATTGAACTCGTGAGCTTGTGATAAGCTACGACCGAGGCTTCGTACTAGTCTTAGTAGACGATGGTACGAACGATTCGAGTACCTGTCTAGAACAAAAACCGCATGTAATGAACCATACGAGCCATCCAGTTAGAGCCATGCCGAACCTCTATCCGCTTATATTCACCAAAATAAGTACACGGGGAAATGCTTTTTGCCTTTCATTTACACTGTCTATGTAAAAATTGGGTTGAGTAGTTTAATTCGTCTCTCAAAATATATTTGTTGTGTTACTAACCAAGTTTGTTTGTTTTTATTTTCATCATGCATCATAGGCATCACATTAGGAAGGTGTTGATTAAAGGATAGTTGCCAAAGAACGGGTTTCTGATGGAGGAGTCAATTACACAAATAATCGAGAAGAATGCCGTGGTTCGAGACTGGTCTCTAAAAACTCAGAGAGAAAAGGGGGACAGCCTAGTGGAAGAGAGTGTTGCCAATTTACCTGAACATACAACTGTGAATGTCCGCCAAAATAACCTTGAGGATTTGGTGCGAGTTTGGAACCAATGGGATTCAGACACTAGGGGCATTTTCACCGAGAGGTATGGAGATATAGCTCACTTGATCACCATTCGTGTAGACGAGCAGTTGATTCAAGCCATGGTTCGATCTGGGACCCGACTTATCGGTGCTTTACATTCAATCAAGAGGATATGACTCAACCATAGAAGAGTATCTTTACTTTACTCCGCATCGACAATGTGCAATTCGGCAAGATATACGTGAAGGAGCCTAAGCCCTTGACCTTTAGAAAAAATTAGTAAGACCGATGAGACATGGTGATGCAGGCGAAAAACAAATAAAAAGAAGAATGAAACAGTTTGCATTCCATGGTCTAGCCTACGAGAATCGGTTACGAGTCATCCTGACATATTGAAGAGAGTTAATCTATTTGCCTTGGCCATTTACGGTTTGGTCATTTTCCGAGAGTTCTCGGACATATTGAGGTCGCAGTGTTTGATTTCTTGAAAGGCTAAAACAAGGAGTCAACCTGTCCCGACTATCTTAGCCGAGACATTCGAGTCCTTGAGTACTGTCGAAGGGTTGGAAAGGGACGATTTATCGGATGTGCACACAGTGCTCAACGTTTGGATTTTGAGTCATTTTTGGAAAGTAGAGCGCACTCCATTCCACATGTTTTCAAAACATTCGCCCATTAGAAGCTTACCTCAAGAAAGAGTGGCGAAAAATCAATCACCGAGCAACATTGGGTATCGGTGTTTGAGAATCTTGTGCGAGGATATAACGTGGAGAGCACCACTGATCCGTCCTTCGCTTTTGCTATACAAATGTGGAAGCCAAGATTGGGTACCTTTACTCGGATTATGGGAGGAGTTGGATACGCTCCGCTATTGGTTCAAAGGCAATTTTCTTAGCGACAATTTATACCCGCATGGCCGGAGGGCTAGTGCGATCGAAGTTCGCCTTCACGGGTGAAGGATATATGAAGAAAATCCGAGACAACTGCAAGGTCTTGGAATGAAATTCATTTCATGGAATTAGCCTTGTATGCTTTGATACTCTCACCCAAGGCTATGACCTATGGAGAAAGCAACGAGAGAAGTAGCCAGCAGATCTCATCAACAAATTGCCTTTGCCCGAGAATCCTTTTTGGAAGAAATGCCATCGAGTTGGAAATAGCTAGACAGAATTCGAGCATGAAAAAGCCGGATGTCCAGAGACCTCGGCACCCTTCAAGAAGAGAACTACCACCAAGATTGAAGTTCGGGTTGAAAAGTCCAGGGTGAAAAAGTACAAAGGGGGCCGATATCGTGAGAAACGACTTAAGGGACCTTCATTTGGAAAACAAGAAATTAAGAAACACTATAAAGAATAGTGGATTGG
This sequence comes from Gossypium anomalum, assembly GCA_025698475.1. NCBI lineage: Eukaryota > Viridiplantae > Streptophyta > Magnoliopsida > Malvales > Malvaceae > Gossypium > Gossypium anomalum. Next base: position 72,940,350 of record CM046965.1, on the reverse strand, counting down.
GCAAGTCAACAACACTGAGTGGAAAGAAGAAATTGGTAACATCAAAGGAGGAATGGAATTTTGGAAGGAAAAAGCAAAAAAGAAGAGGAAAAGGCATACAATGCAATAGAGTTAGTTAGAAGGAAGAATGCCGAGTATGAAATAGTAATCGCAGAAATTTGCGAATAGTCGATCTGAACATCAAGAATTAAAAGGAGAGTACGAGATTTAGAAAATATGCTACAATCTCGTCAACAACAATTAGATAACCTCTGAAGGATCTAGAAGAAAAGAATGATCGATCTGATCGGGACATGCACGCGTATGAAGGAACTCTCCAAGAAAGAGAAATGCAACTCAACTTCGATCAATGAAATTCGCCAAGCGGCTATGCAAGTTGTTCAATTATCGGATGAAGCCAGAGTTCTCGGTTGCCAATTCCTCCGAGCCAAAGATCGAGTATATCGAATTTTTTGAGCAAGTGAAGAAACAAGGCAATGTGGCTAGAAATTTGTGTAATCGTGGAAAAATGAAAACTTTTTGTAATGTACTCTTCTGATGAATGAAATGCCTACATATGGGGCTATCTTGAAATCAACACCAAATTCTTGCATATTTACTCATAACTAACATTTATGCATCATTTATTTCTTTGGACATTCATCCATTCATATACTCATTCATTCATTCATCGCATGTACATATCACCATAATCATCCACCGAAACTAAAAGAGTCATATAATCCACAGTTGCAAGACTTCAAGACTGGAATCACGACATTTATACAGAACACGCGTCGACAAACTAGGGCAATGGAAGCTGAGTTCAATGAGAGAATCGAAAGGATGGAAAGGGCTCAAAAGGAATTACAAGAGCAACTGGCCAAATCGCAACAAGAAACGAGAGATCTAATGGTAAGATCTCGAGAGGAGTCACTTGAGCAAAGAGATCAGATGGCTAAAATGATGGAGATGATGACAACTTTGGTCAAAGGAAAGGGACCCATGCGAGAACCCGGATGTTATGGAACCTCAATCGAGAATTCACCACGATCAGGATCCACTCTATCCTCCGGGATTCACTCCACCACCCGCATATACAACACAGAGAGGGTATGCTCAAGGAGAACCCACAGGCTTGGAACATCGACCTATGCCACCTGCTCCACCCACTAATTTGGGGCAAGGAATATTCGCGTCGAACCCTGGGGCTAGTCCTGCTGATCCACTAGTTCCAGATCTGGATGACCCGCGAAGTTGCCAAATTGAAATTGGATAACCATGACGCGAAATATAAAGAGTCCGGAGGAAAGACTCAAAGCAATAGAAGGCACTGAGGTCTTCTCAGCGCTGGGTGCCAAGGAACTTAGTCTAGTACCTGATCTAATTTTGCCTCCGAAGTTCAAGGCGCCTGATTTTGAGAAGTATGATGGGACTAGGTGCCCAAAAGCACATCTCATCATGTTACGTCGAAAAATGACTGTTACGTGAATGATGATAAGTTACTTATACATTGCTTCCAAGATAGTCTAACAGGTCGACCTCCCTCCGTTGGTACAACCCATTTCGGCGAGGAAAAGATTAGATCTGGAAAGATTTGGCATCTGCGTTCTGCGAACAATACAAGCATGTATCGGACATGGTGCGGGCCGGGATGACCTTACGGATGATGGAGAAAAAGCCGTCGAGACTTTTAGGCGGTATCGCGAGAGATGGAGAGACGTCTCAGCCCAAGTGGAACCCCCACTAACAAAAACGGAGATAACCGTTCTCTTTATCAACACCTTAAAGGCGCCGTTTTATGACAAACTAGTGGGGAGTGCCACGAAGGAGTTTGCAGATATTGTAATATCTGGGGAGCTCATAGAGAATGCTGTCAAGAGCGGTAGAATGGAAGGTTCAGAAGGTTCGAAAAGGACAGCGCCTATGAAAAAGAAGGAACCAGAAACCCACATGGTCGGGATGGGAAACCGCTATGCCTCTAACTCATATCCTAACCAACCCCAACCCCGACATTATCCACCTTCAAATTTCCATTATCTTCCTCAAGCCCCTTACTACCAAACACCACCTCCCTCCTACCCCGTATACGCCATGAACAACCAAAGACCCGTTACCACTTTTTCACAAAACACTGCACCCGTTCAAAACCAACCCAGAAATGAGCCAAGACCAGCAAGGCCTAATCCCGAGAGACCGCAGTTTACTCCCATCCCTGTGTCATATGGGGAATTGTACCCAAAACTTCTGGAAAAACAACTGATTTCTCCCCATTACATGGCACCCTTAAACCTCCATACCCAAAATGGTACGATCCAAACGCTAGTTGCGCATACCATGCGGGGAACCAGGGGCATTCTACTGAGAACTGTCTGGCTTTCAAAAGGAGAGTTCAAGGGCTCATCGATGCGGGTATTTTGCGATTTGATGGTACTAGCAGTACGGCCGGAAATCCATTCCCAAATCACACCGAAGGGAATGTGAGTGCAGTAGGAGAGGAGGATAAACGACGAAGTAAAAGATGGGTATCTGAAGTAAGAACACCTCTGCAGAGAATCTGGGAGGTGCTAGTTGAAAAAGGGCTACTCCGTCGTTTTAACGAAGTATCCGAAGGAAAGAATGCAAAGAGTCACAATTTTTGCGAGTTCCATGGCATCGAAGGGCACGACATTCATCTGTGATGAATTCGTAAGATTATTGCAAAGTATGATGGATAACAAGGAGATCGGGATTTTTGTAAAGCCATAGAAGCCGATAATGGAGAAATATGTACATCGACAATCATTCATCGAGTCCCCTTATAGCGCGGATCGACCATTGGTGATTTACTATGACGCGAAGAAGGAGCCAGGTGAAACCAAAAATGATAATCAAGTACCATCTCCTTTCCCTTATAAGAACAACAAAACAAAGATCTGTGGAGATATGATGTCAATATCGTCACACCGGAAGTTGGAAAGTCCAAATCCATATTTGAAGATGTTGGGGAGGTAGGTCATTTTACCCGAAGTGGGCGGTGCTATTCCAAAGAAGTTGAACCAATGAAAGAAAAGTAGCGACTTGAAGCAAAAAGGAAAGCGATGATGCACGAAGTCGAAGTCGAGCAAGAAATTCCACCCACGCAAAAAACTAAAAAGCACAGTGAATGAGGAAGAAGCTCAAGAATTCTTGAAATTTATCAAGCACAATGAGTATAGTGTGGTGGAACAATTGAGCAAGCGACCAAAGACGAATCTCGGTTTTATCTCTCTTCATTAAATTCAGAGCCACATCGGAATGCCTTATTGAAGGTGTTAAATCAAGCTTATGTAGCCAACAACATATCTGTTGAGAAGCTTGATAGGTGGGTAAACAATCTGAATGCGGACAATTTCATCTCTTTTAGTGATGATGAGATACCGCCAAACGGTAGAGGATCGGTGAAAGCGGCGCATATCACGACTCATTGCAAGGGCTACATAATACCGAACGTACTCATCGATAATGGGTCGGCGTTAAATGTTATGCCATTGGCCACACTTTCCGTAATACCGATGGATTTGTCCTACTTAAGGCCTGTCATTCCACAGATGCGGGCATTCGACGGAGACGAGCGTGAAGTTATGGGAAAGATTGAGATCCTCTCTAGAAGTGGGCCCTTACATTTATGATGTTGAGTTCCAAGTCATGGACATTACGCCATCGTATAAGCGCCTTTTTGGGAGACCACGGATCCATTCTCTGCCGAGCGGTCCCGTCATCCCTCCACCAAAAATAAAATTTATCATGGGCTACCGTCTGCAGTCACAATCGAAGGAGAAGAAGATATTGTCGCATCTGTCTCTCGTGATGCACCGTGACTTGAAGTGAACAAAGACACGATGGAGTGTTCTTTCCGATCCCTTAAATTTGTGAATGCCACTTTTGTTGCCGAGGAAATAGAATTTCATCTTCAAACTATCAAGAAATACCGTAATGGGTGTCAAGTTGACCGTAGGAAGAGGAGCTCGAGCAAGAAGAGGTTTAGGCGGACATTTGCAAGGAATAGTTAGGGCTTTAAAGCCCGATCTGACAAAGGCTCGATACGGTTTGGGATTCCAACTGACATGCGTCAAAGAAGAAGACATGGAAGAAAGATCGGAAAGGAGGATTGCAAGAACTTTGGGTCGAGAACCGCAGAATGGGAACCAATAGAATACCCTCCTTTGTCAAAAACATTTAAATCATGGAATGATATACCTGGACAAGACGATCCACGAAACATGATGAGGATAATTGAAAGGGGTTTTGAATGTCGATATAAATGTCATTGACAAAGGGCGGGTACAAGTAAAGATGTCTCGAGGATACGCCCTTGCCCTCCTGGGTTTCATGTTGAACAATTGGACTTCCGAGGAGCTTCTTGTAGTTTATAAGACTTCAGAGTAATGCCAAACATTAACCTTCTATTGTGACTTTAGATATAATAGAATTCTTTTGTAAGAGCGTGTATTCGCTCTTTATCATTTAAATGAATATCAATGAAGATGCATTTTGTCACGATTTTTCGCATTATCGCTAATTTCATAATCATTTTCTCATTTCATAGCCCATATTCACATTTGCCACATTCCATGCCATAATATTCCTTTGTTGATTCCAATACTTGGATGCCCCTCTATAGTTTCTTTTTCCATTCAACTTTCAGTGCTCGGATATCGATGACATGAACAAACCCAAGCTGAGTCTTGAAATTGATTTTGAGAAGGCTATTTGTTTAGGGGAATTTGAAGCCAAGAAAATGTTGAAGATTACGTCTCGTCTCTCTGAATTGTTAAGAATGGTGGAACAAGAGGATAAACAGATTTTGCCTCATGAAGAATCATGGAAACAATAAACTTGGGCAATCAAGAAAGGAAACAAGAAGTGAAGATTGGGACTTCTATTTCGAGAGCACCGGGCATAATTTGATCGCTCTACTTCATGAGTACAAAGATGTTTTCGCATGGTCATACCAGGACATGCCAGGGCTAGATGAAGATTTAGTGGTCCACAAGCTCCCATTAAAGCCAGAATGCAAGCCCATCCAGCAAAAATTAAGACGGATGAGACCCGAAATGCTGCTGAAAATAAAAGAGGAAGTCAAGAAGCAATTTGACGCTGGTTTCCTACAAGCCTCCAAATATCCAGAATGGGTGGCTAATATAGTCCCGGTACCAAAGAAAGATGGCAAGGTACGAATGTGTGTGGACTACCGCGACCTGAATCGGGCAAGCCCAAAAGATAATTTTCCCTTGCCACATATTGATACGTTGGTGGATAACACAGCAAAACATTCATTGTTTTCTTTCATGGATGGATTTTCGGTACAATCGGATCAAAATGGCCCTCGAAGATATGGAGAAAACTACCTTCATAACAATGTGGCGAACGTTACGCTACAAGGTGATGCCATTCGGGTTAAAGAATGCCGGGCAACGCGTATCGAGAGCTATGGTGACGTTATTCCATGACATGATGCATAAAGAAATAGAGGTCTCACGAGACGATATGATTGCTAAATCCCGAGGAGGAAGAGCATGTAGTAAACTTGAAGAAGTTGTTCGGCAGTCCGAGAAAGTTTCAATTAAAGCTCAATCCACCAAAATGTACGCTTTGGGGCGACCTCGTGAAAGTTGCTAGGCTTCATTGTCGATGAAAGAGGTATCGAGGTTGATCCGATAAAATAAAGGCCATTCAAGAGTTACAGCCCCGCACGCACGCAAAAAGGAAGTTAGAGGATTTTTAGGGAGATTAAACTACATCGCCCGATTTATCGCTCAACTTACCAACGAGTCTGACCCAATCTTTCGGCTTCTTCAAAACATAACCCGGGAGATTGGAATGAGGAATGCCAGTGGCCTTTGATAAGATAAAGCAATATTTGTCTAGTCCTCCAAAGCTTAGTACCGCCAACTCCGGGACCTTTGATTTTGTATTTGACGGTGTTCGAAAATTTAATGGGTTGCGTCTTCGGGCAACACGATGAGACAGAAAGAAAGAAAAGGCGATCTACTACCTCGGCAAAAAGTTCACTGAATATGAGGCAAAGTACTCGTCCATTGAAAAATTTTGTTGCGCTCTGGTTTGGATAGCTCGGAGACTCAGACAATACATGTTGTACCATACGACATGGTTGATTTCAAAACTGGACCCAATAAAATACATGATGGAATCGCCGGCACTATCAGGAAGAATGGCCCGATGGCAGATCCTCCTTTCGGAATATGACATTGCCTATGTAAGTCAAAAGTCAATAAAAGGAAGCGCAATAGCCGACTTTCTAGCAACTCGAACAACAGAAGAATATGAGTCTTTAAGATTTGATTTTCCGGACGAAGACTTAATGTGCATCACAGAAATGAAACCAGAGTCATCAAATGAGAAGTCATGGAAGATGTGCTTTGATGGTGCGTCGAATGCTTTGGGGCATGGGATCGGAGCCATTCTGGTATCACCGGAGGGGAATCATTATCCATTCACCGCAAGAGATGAACTTCTTTTGTACCAATAATATCGCGAGAATGAGGCTTGTATTATGGGGCTTCGTGCGGCTATTGATCGAGACATCAAAATCCTAGAGGTGTATGGAGACTCAAATTCTAGTAATTTACCAAATCCGTAGAGTGGGAAGTGAGGATCCAAAATTGATTAAGTACAGTGATTTAGTGGTGAATTGATCAAGGAATTCAAAGAAGTAACTTTTCACTATTTCCCACGAGAAGAAAACCAATCGGTGATGCCACAGCCACTTTGGCTTCAATGTTCAAAGCAAGTAAAGAAGCGAAATAATGCCCCTCAAAATGAGTATATATCGTGTCCTCGCACTTTGTGTAGTAGCATTGAAAAAGCAGCGACAAGCGTCCATGGTTCCACGATATCCTAGAATATATCAAGAATCGAAGCTATCCCGAACAAGCGAATGAGAACGACAAAAGAACGATTAGAAGAATGGCGGCGGATTTGTTCTGACGGGGACATCCTATACAAAAAAGGAAAGGATCAGATGCTCTTGAGATGTGTGGATGATGTTGAAGCTAGGAAAATACTTGAAGAGGTCCATGAGGGAATCTGCGGAACACATGCCAATGGTTTCAATATGGCCAGGAAGATCATGAGACTTGGTTATTATTGGCTGACAATGGAAAGTGACTGCATCAATTTTGCCAGAAAATGTCACAAATGCCAAATCTACGGCGATAAAATTCATGTGGCCCCTTCTCCTCTTCATGTCATGACCTCTCCGTGGCCTTTTGCTATGTGGGGCATGGACGTTATAGGGCCAATCTCTCCAAAGGCATCAAACGGACATCGATTCATCTTTGTGGTCATCGATTACTTCACAAAATGGATAGAAGCCGCTTCATTTGCCAATGTGACAAGGATCGCGCTTTGCGTGTTTTTGAAAAAGGAAATCATTTGCCGGTACGGCTTACCTGAAAGAATCATTTCAGATAATGCCACGAATCTGAACAATAAGATGATGAAAGAAGTGTGTGAGCAATTCCAAATAAGGCATCATAACTCCTCGCCCTATCGCCCAAAGATGAACGGGGCTGTTGAAGCAGCTAACAAGAACATTAAAAGGATCATTGGGAAAATGACTGAGACGTATAAAGATTGGCACGAGAAACTTCCATTTGCTTTGTTTGCATATCGCACGCGTCAGATGCGAACATCTACTGGAGCAACTCCTTTCTCTGGTCTATGGAATGGAAGTCGTGCTACCTATCGAGGTTGAGATCCTCTCTCATGAGTCTTAATGGAATCAAAGTTAGAAGAAGCAGAATGGGTTCGAGCTCGATATGATCAGTTGAACCTCATTGAAGAAAAACGTCTAAGAGCAATTTGTCACGGGCAGATGTACCAAAAGAGGATGATTGCGGCCCATGACAAGAAGGTACGACCAAGAGAATTCCATGAAGGAGAGCTCGTCTTTGAGAAAGATTCTCCGATACAAAAAGACTCATGAGGAAAATGGGCTCTCGAACTGGGAAGGACCATACGTCGTAAAGAAGGCATTTTCAGGTGGAGCTTTGATCCTTACCGAGATAGATGGGAAGGAGTTAGCAAATCCAGTAAACTCAGATGCAGTGAAGAAGTACTATGCTTAAAAGAAGAAAGTCAAGATGAAAACCCGAAAAGGGCATCTTAAAAAAAAAAAAAAAAGAAGATCGAGTGAAAACCGAAAGAGCGCTTTGATTAAACAAAAAAGATTAGGATGAAAACCCGAAAGGGCATTCTAATGAAACAAACATTCTACTTACAAGGCAAGATGTTTTAAGTTTATCGACAAACAAAGTGAGACTACATGATTTGAAGCATCTTTGAAAGCTCAAAATCTTCTACGCATGAGCCAAACTCGAAAAGATTCTTGATTGAGGAACGTGGAAGAGTTCATGTGTTGAATATCTAGAGCATTTGTATCCGTTGAATACGATCCTTTCCTTTCTTTTTTGACATTTATACTCTCATTGGTTAACTTCCTTTGTGTGCCATACTTGAAATAAATGAATATGAGATATCATTTTTTTCCCTACTTGACCTTTTTTTATATGCATCTCATTATGTGTTTATTTACATGATAAATGGTGAAATGACATGCTCTAAAACGAAAAAATGTTAAACATTACTTGGATGAAAATTTGATAAACACAAGAGCCTCAAAGCTAGAATAAAGTTCAACCAGGGGCTAAAGAGTGATATCTGAGAAACGTTGATTACTTGTAAAGCCTGAAGGCGGGTACATGGCTTAAAGAGAAAGTCAAGAGCCGAAGTAATGAACGCAGATCCTCAACAATCGTGGCGAAAAAGACACACGACAAACATGCCTGAGACGCATAGCATAATCATGTAGGCATAAAGACATTTAAGACAAACATGTGCATATCATGATAACATCATGCATGGCATATACAGGTACTCTAGCAGAGTAAGAAATCTGGAATGATGGCTGTACTGAATCAAGTGAAAAGACACCTAAGTTCTATCAAAGGACAGGTTTTGGTATTTTAATGTTTTTAATTCATGCCTTTTAAGGAAAATCAACTCATGTTGCGAGAAATGAGTTGAGCCTCAGGCAAGCTGAGGTATTTCTAATTTCTGTTTTTCAAAAGTCAACTCATATTGCGAGAGGTGAGTTGAGCCTCGGGGCACGCTGAGGTATTTTCAATTTCTGCTTTTTAATGTTTCAAAAATCAACTCATATTGCGAGAAGTGAGTTGAGCCTCACGCCATGTTGAGGTAATTTAAATTCATGTTTTCAAAAATCAACTCATATTGCGAGAGGTGAGTTGAGCCTCGGGGCACGCTGAGGTATTTTCAATTTCTGCTTTTCAATTCCTGTTTTTAATTTATGTTTTTCAAAAAAATCAACTCATATTGCGAGAGGTGAGTTGAGCCTCAAGACACGTTGAGGTAATTTCAATTTCTGTCTTTCAAAAATCAACTCATATTGCGAGAGGTGAGTTGAGCTTCAAGACACATTGAGGTAATGTTAATTTCTGTCCTTCAAAAATCAACTCATATTGCGAGAAGTGAGTTGAGCCTCAAGACACGTTGAGGTAATTTCAGTTTCGGTTTCCCAAAAGAATCAACTCATATTGCGAGAGGTGAGTTGAGCCTCGGGTCACATGTCGAGGTATTTTCAAAATCTGCTTTTCAAATTAAGTTTCAAAAGATCAACTCATATTGCGAGAAGTGAGTTGAGCCTTTTTATTATGTTTCAAAATCAACTCATATTGCGAGAGGTGAGTTGAACCTCTGGAAAAAAGGCGAGGCATGTTAATTTCTATTTTCAATTTACGTTTTCAAAGATCAACTCATATTGCGAGAGGTGAGTTGAGCCTTTAATTCTTGTTTTTCGAAATTTACTTTTCAAATTATCAACTCATATTGCGAGAGGTGAGTTGAGCCTTTTAATTTCTGCTTTTAATTTCTATGTTTCAAAAATCAACTCATATTGCGAGAGGTGAGTTGAGCCTCGGGGCACGCTGAGGTACCTTCAATTTCTATATTTTCAATTTCTACTTTTCAATTCCTATTTTCAATTTATGTTTTTCAAAAATCAACTCATATTCCGAGAGGTGAGTTGAGCCTCAAGACACGTTGAGGTAATTTCAATTTCTGTCTTTCAAAAATCAACTCATATTGCTAGAGGTGAGTTGAGCCTCAGGGCAAGCTGAGGTATGTTAAATTTCTATTTTCAATTTATGTTTTCTTCAAAGATCAACTCATATTGCGAGAGGTGAGTTGAGCTTTTAATTCTTGTTTTTCGAAATTTACTTTTCAAATTATCAACTCATATTGCGAGAGGTGAGTTGAGCCTTTTAATTTCTGCTTTTAATTTCTATGTTTCAAAAAAAATCAACCCATATTGCGAGAAATGAGTTGAGCCTCAGTTCACATGCTGAGGTATTTTTAATTGTTGTTTTTAACGTGTTTTCTTAAAAGAGTCAATTCATATTGCGAGAAATGAGTTGAGCTCAGGATCACATGCCAAGCAAAGACTAAAGATTGAAGCCGATTAAAGACACGATTTGGCCTCCCCGAAGTTGCGATGAAGCGGTCAAAGTTGCAAGTCTTATCCTCGGTTGCAAAGTGGAGCTGATCGAAGATATCAAAGCTCGCCTTTTAGAGTTCTGAAGAGAAAATCACAAATCTCATCTCACTAAAGTGATAGGGGAGCAGATTGAAGTTGTAGATTTTATCTTTCTGAAGCTACAAGGGAAGCAGATTGAAGCCACAAACTTCATATCCTCGAAGTTACATTGGAGAAAATTGAAGTTACAAGGCATATGTCAGAAGACACTGTGGATTGAACCAAAGCTACAAGACACAGTGGATTGGAGAGAATCTACCAGAACAAGAAGAGCACCAATGAAGTCAAGACTCGCAAGGCAAGCCAAAATTGGCCTTTCTTTATGTCTTTGCTCTATTACCGTTACACGATAATGAGCAAAGAGGGGCAAATAGATAAAGGCCAATTTCGGCCCAAACCCATTTACAATTTTAAAAGCCCAAAACCTAAACTACCCAACATCAAACCCAAAACCTCAAACCCAAACTAAACTAATTAAAACCCTAGCCCAACCCAAAACCATTAACAGCCATAACAAAAGAAAAAAAAAAAGAACTAAAAACCCTAAAATCAGCTTATGCCGCCTCTGCCCCTAGCCCCATACCAGTCGGCCACCAACTACCTGCTCTCTGACGCCTCTGACGAAGCTGCAGCACCGTCCCACCGTCATCCAACTTGCGTTCCTGCAAGCATTAAACGGGAATTGACATAAAGCAAAAGAAAATGAAATGGCTATAAAAAGGGCCAAATGCAAACCATGTAAAGGGGGATTTTTTTCAGCCAATAAAAACATTAGATTTCCCAAATACAAGTAAAAAACAGAGACTCCAAAGCAAGAACAAAACAGCAAATCGAAGGGCAAAACAACAAAAATTAGATTCAAGCACAAGGTGATTTTACTTTAAAAAAGAAACTGAATCTTTCTTTTTTTCATCTACTACAAATCTCTTTATATATATATATATATATATATATATATATATATATATATATATATATATATATATATATTACATAACAAAAATACAACAAAAATAATAACATAAAACAAAAAAAAAAAAAAAAAAAAATTTAGAAAATTTTTACCTTTCCACCACAGCGTGCAGTGGTTTGCATACAAGGTCTGACGGACGGACGGTCGGTGGACTGGCGCGTGACCAGTCCCCAGCCGAGCCCTCCTTCTCTCCTCTCCCCTCTTCTCTCTTTCCCTCTCTTTTTTTTTCTCTTCCCCTCCAAATGATTTTTTTTTCGAATTTAGGGCCTTTTATAGCCCCCCAAAACGACGTCGTTTTGGGGGCTGCCATTTGACCCCAAAACGGCGTCGTTTTGGTCTAACCCGTCTGTGACCCGACCGCTCCCAAGGATCCGCGTGTTTTTCATCCGGGGCTAATTGCACTTTTAGCCCCTCCGCTTTTTATGCCTTCATAATCAAGTTTTGCGTTAATTTTAATTCGGCCCTGTAATTTGTCGCACCTTGCAATTTGATCCTCCCTAATGCTGCGCTATTTTGGATGGAAGGGATAATGGCTGTTTCGGTCCCTCCAGGTTTTTGCGCGTTACAATAGGGTCCTCTAACTTTCCTTCTATTTTAAAATTCCCCCAAACATTAGTTTTAGATCCCAATTTCATCCTTTTTTTCAAATTTAACTTAATTTTTATGTTATTCCCGCTATTTTATTTTTAATATTACTTATTATTATACATTATGATGCTCATTATTATTCTCCACTTTATAAATATATGTTTCAACACTTGTTTATTATTTTCCCTACCTTATTATTATTGTTACTATATCTATTATTTATTAATATTTTTTACTTTATACTTATATATATTACGATTTCTTTTAATATTATATTTTTAATACTTTATATATTATGTAAATGCTTTTTTAATACTTTTATTATTTTTAATGTATATATTTTATGCACATACTTTTAATATTATTATGGTGTGTATTTTAATATATATGTATATATATATTTATGTAGCGTTATTAATAGTTTATTTTTTAACATTATTATTTCTAATATGTATATATTTTTATATATATTATGTATGTATATTTTTAATATTATATTATTATTACATTATATTATATTTGGTCTTGTATTTTCGATCTCATTTTTATTTTTATATTATCACTCTCATTTTTTTGTTATTTGTTTTTCTATTATTATACTTTTAATACATTATTCTTATTTTCTTCTTATTGTAAATGTCATCGTTCTTATTGTTGTAAAATTTTTTTTCTCTCTTCTTATATTATTATGTTATTTTTTAAAATATGGTCTCTTATTGTAAATATTATTATTATTATTACTATTAGTACATACTTTTCATCATATGCATATATATTTTTATATACATATTATTATTACCAAATATATCAGTTTATTTCTTATTTTATTATTAGTACATTATTTGTTTTTATTCTCTTGTAAATACCAGTGTTGTTGTCATTCTAATATTATAATATCCCATGTTAATATTTTTCATTAATTATATCATTGTTTGCATCGCTTCTTTACTTATAAATTCTTACCTTAGAAATGTTCTTCATGTTTTTAAATCAATTTTGATAATCGAGGCGATGTACTGATTTAACATTAAGTTATCGAGTTCATCGCTATGTTGGGTGAACGTCTATTGACTCGTGTTAAAGCGATATATCCTTCTCAAAGATCAAAAAATTTTAAAACTTCTCATCGGATCACGACTAAATTTTAAATTGAACTCATATTTTGAAAATCAAGACAATACGTGTTTATAAGATACCAATTTTGGGCGTTGCGAGGGTGCTAATACCTTCCTCGCGCGTAACCGACTCCCGAACCCTAATTTTTCTCTGGATTTTAACGTAAACCTAGCCTTTTATTTGTTTTTAAAGAAAGATCTAATAGGTGTCCGATCACACCTAAAAAAAAGATCGGTGGCGACTCCCGGTTTATTTTTAAAACCAAATTTCAATTTCCAATTTTCTAATAAATCGCCACAATTTAGCGACCCGAAAGTAAATTTTTACGTCGCTACAGTTATGAAATATTGTTGACCATTCCATGATGCCGTAGGGAATGGCCCACAAATATCTGTTTGAATTAATTCTAAGACATTTGAAGATCTGTTGGTACCCAATCTCTTGGTTTTGGTCTGTTTTCCCTTGATGCAATCGACACAAACATCAAAGTTTGTGAAGTCAAGGGACTTTAAAATTCCATCAGACACAAGGCGTTCAATTCTAACTTTTGAGATATGACCTAAACGCCTATGCCATAATGATGCTGAATTTTCCTTATTTAATTTACGTTTAATACCACGTGATTCCATATGCAAGGTTTCATTATAGGATACAACTGTTTCTAGTAAATAAATGTTGTCATAAGTATTTAAATAACCAGTTCCAATAACATTTGAATTTGAAGACAAATTAAATTGATTGTTTCCGAATGAACAATAATATCCAAATTTTTCCAACGAAGAAACAGAAACTAAATTCCGTCTAAATGACGGTACAACAAAAGTGTCTTTTAAATCCAAATAAAAACCAGTTCCTAATAGCAACCTAAAATGCCAATTGCTTCCATTTCTACCGATTTTCCATCGCCTACAAAGATGTGTCTTTCACCATCACTTGGCTTTCGGTAACTCAGGCAACCCTGCATAGAAAGTAGTAGCACCAGAATCTATCCACCAAGTGTTTCTAGGTACTGAAGCTAAATTAATCTCAGAACAGACCAAATTAAAAATTATACCTTTCTTTACACGCCAAGCATGATATTTGGTACAATCTTTCTTTACGTGTCCAGACTTATTACAAAAGAAACAACTCTCTGTAGCTTGTTGTTGTTTCTTTTGAGTTGGACCCTTAGCAGCTTCATTCTGATATTTTCTTTTCTTGCCCTTGTCCTTAGGGGCATTGGCCAAATGAGCACTTTCAGACTTATCACGCTTCAACCTTTCTTCCTCTTGCACACAATGAAAAATGAGCTTATTTAGGGTCCATTTCTCCTTTTGACAGTTATAACTAATTTTAAATTGGTTAAACTGTGCAGGAAGCGATACTAAAACCATAAGAACAAGCAATTCCTCAGAAAGCTCGATCTTAAGTGCCTTAAGTCTTGAAGCAGTATGGAACATCTCCATAATGTACTCTCTTACGTTTCCTTGACCTTTATACTTCATAGACATCAAAAAAGTCAGAAGTGATGTCATCTCAACCTTATCGTTTTTAGCAAAACGTTTCTCAATTTCATCAAGGAAACCCTTGGCTTGAGTAATCTCTTCAGATTCTGTGCTCCTAAAGGCTTCTGGAATGCTGTGTTTCATGATCATTAGACTCATGCGATTTGAACGATCCCACCTCTCAAAGTCCCTCTTAATATCAGGGGTGCTTTCCGTAGTGAGAGGTGCAGGTTGTTTTTCTCTTAGTGCAAGGTCTATGTCCATACAGCCAAGCACTATAAGTAAGTATCTTTTCCATTCCTTAAAATTAGTTCCATTAAGCATGGGTATAGAATTGATATTAGCAGATATTGTAGCAGCAGAAGATGAATTAGCTGAATAGAGAAAAAAAACAAGCTTAAATCAATATTCATAAGTAAACAATAAATTCATATAATGGCTAATCCCATCTCAAGATACGAAACACTACATTAATATCAAGTCTTTGGACAGTAATATTAACAGTAAACGGTACTCTTGTTGTAGCAATTAAACATTGACAATAAACTATGTCAAGCAATGAATTAATCTTTGGACTAACTTATTGCTTACATAAAATACCTTATAATTGTCACACATTTATCACCACAGATGTCGTTGTAATTCTGCCAAATATTAACTTACTTTTGGGTCAATCAATAAACGCATGAATCACAAAAACATATAACCATCTTAATATTTCAAATAAACTAATCTACACAAAAGAGGTCACTTTGGCGGCATTTTGTTTCAACTAATTTATTTAAAATATTAGACATCCTTAATTAAAAATCAAAATCTGAATTTATTTGTTCTAAAATATTTACCTTAATTTCATCTTTCAATCAAATTAAAAGATAAAACATATATATATTTATATAATTTTCCAAAACATTAAACCAATCAAAGCATGCATATATTATATATAAAAACAAACAAAAAACATATATATGAATCAATTTATATATATATATAATATTTAAATATCATATGGGTTAAAATAATAATAATCACATGCCTTGCAAATACACAGGAACTGAACCGCAATATTTTCAAATAAAGCTTAAAAAACGTTGGTATCAAATAATATTACATAAATATTTTAAACTTTATAATTGAATCTATTAATTTGAAAATCACCCAATTTTTTTTATTATGAATTCAAGATAATAAAAAACTTTAATATAAATCTTCAAAAAACAACATATATATCCGAAATATAAAACCCATGAAATTTCATAAATCAATTATTTAAATGAAGAACCTGAATCAATTCCCAATGATTCGATATGACGAGGCTCTGATACCACTTGTTAGAATTTTAAATAATATCTAATATAAAATTAGAACTGTAAACCAGGATCTGTCATGTCAAATTATCAAGAATAAATTAAGAACATAACTAGATGCGGAAGCATATCTGAATCCATGGATTCCTCGAAATTTTCTGGATCTTGGGGATTTGATCTTCCAAATTAGCACACAATAAATTCAGAGAATATTTGCTCTCTCTCTCCTAAGGATAGGATATTAAAAAAGATATCATGTGTGTAATTTGAGGACCATAACCCTAATATTTATAACCTTAGCATATTAGTTCTAATCAAATTCTAATTAGCCCATCATTAATTAGAATTTGATTAGAAGAGTATTTACACATATTTGACCCATACTTTATTTATTTAATAATTGAAAGCCCAATAAAATTCTAACCAAATTAGATCACTTTTAATTTGGGCTAACCTATCATGATAGTAAATAATAACATGTAATTATCCTTATTATATATGTGATGTCCAAATTTTCCAACATAGTCCACCATGTATACTTTTATTCCATTACCCTGTATCCCCTTCGCTAATATATCTATTGATTTGCTGAGGGGAAGAAAAAAAATCCAACCATGGAAACAGCATAGCAAGACCTAAGGCATGCATTACATGCTACTTTAGTTTATCATTTGGGTAGGCTATGGACCCTAAAACCTCTCTCTATCTCTCTTGTGTCTACCTTTGGGGATTTGCAGACTTTTTAAATTTGGAAAGATAAGAAATTAAAAGAAAAAAAAAATAAAACATGCAAATTTCAAAGTTGAGCATTATGCATGGGAGGATCATTCGTGGAAAAGAACTAGAGCCAGGATGTGTGAGAGAGAGAGAGAGTGGGACTTCTTCTAAAACCATGCATAGCAGGTTCATGAGTTAAAAAGACATTATCGTAATTACATCAAATCCCTTACTGTTCCATGTATAAAAAGCAAGGTATCTTGTTCTATTTCATCACCATCATCATCAGAAAGGGAATGAAACAAAAAACCAAGGCAAACAAAAAATATTCAAATTAAAACTGCAATAGTTCGACTTATCTCACACAATAAGTAAATCCATAACATTACATACTGCTATGAAACAGTACAAGAAACATTAAAAAAAAAAAAAAAAGGCCATGGGAGAAGCTTAAAACACAGTAAATGAAATTCCACACCTCCAGAATAGCAGTTGATCTAATCCCTGGAGAAAAAAGAGCCAATAATATATATAATCAAACAAAGAAAGGGAATTAATGAATATTTATATATATGAGACGTACCCATCGCCAAAGAGCAGGAAAGAGATGTATTAATTGCCATCGTTTTCAGCAAGCCAAGTCGAAATGAGGTCATTGACTTGTGCATCCAAAGTCTTAACAGCCACGCCTAGTGGATGAAGAACTTCCCTAATTTGGACAATTTCCTGGTGAACATGTTGAACCCAGTTCAACCGTTGCCTCACCTCCTCTCTCGCCTCTGCTGTCCAGGCTTTCCACTTTTTCACTTTCTTCTCCTTTTTCTATTTTTCATCAAAGAAAGTAGAAAATTGAGGAAATAATTAAAGAGAAAATTAACTAATTTCATTAAAACATGAAAAAGAAAAACGGAAGCACCTTAGTTCTTCTTTCACTGGTCTTCATCTCTGATCTTTTGGCCGTGACGCCTCCTTCCAAGCTCCAACACTAATAATACACTACATTATATCAGTTAAAGTATTGAGCATAAAAATAAAACATAATTCAAGTTGGAAAACGATTTCAGAACAAGAAGATGGAATAGAAGTTTAGAAATTTAGCACTAAACGGTGACCTGAAAAATGGGGTTTGATTGAAATATTTGCAGAAAATGAACAATGAAAAAGGAGAAAATTGTAAACTAAGCTGAGAAAGAAGTAAGAAGAAAGAGAAAAATGATGAAAAGGGAGGAGGAGCGAAAATCTTAATTTATAGTAAGATTTTCAAGAGTTAAATTAAAACTGGAAAAATGGCGCATACCAAATCGTAAAACGCTCGATCGCTCGTCCGATGCCAATATCAGGCAAAGCAAGCCCCTTGGGGAGGCCACATTAGTCGTGAAGCCCACCAACCCAACAGAACAAGTTTTGGAAAACAATGTTAACATTTTGGAAGGCATCGATTCCTTTAATTATTTTTTAAGGATTTAATATTGAATTAAGGTAGCTTTTTGTTTCGATCTTTTGGAATTGATTGTTGATATACATTAGAATCCTGAAAATTTATGGTTGATTAGAATCCCTAGAAAATTATATTAATACGTTTAGTTTGCTAAATATTTTCTTAAAAATGTAATAATAATTTATTAATTTATCCTTATTAATTAAAAAATTATATTTATGTATTTAATATTTACAATAAACTTTATTAATAACAAATCTTTGGATTGAATATTTAATAATAATATTTTAATTGATAATTTTAAAATTATTATTTTAATTAGAAGTAAAACTATTTTTTCTAAATATAACCATGCATCTATAAAACTTGTTTTGGAACAAATATTATAATGAAATTGAATTTTCAATCAAAAGAGAAAGAGAGAATAATATAGAAAATAAATATAATATGTAAAGAGTATACTATATAGATGATTAAATATGCTTATCAAAAATAAAAAAATAAAAAATTATTTTTAAAAAATCAGTTCAAGTAACAAGAGAGTCAGTAACAAAAAAAAAGGACATAACATGTTTTCTTTTTTTTTTTTTTTTTTTTTGGCCCTTGATCTTAGTTTGATGGTTTGGCTTACTTGGTTTTAAGTAACCAAAATCCACATGTCTCATGTTTGAGGGCCGAGAGAGTATCGAAAGAATGAAGCAGCAAAAACAAAAAAGTAGGTTTTTTTAAAAACAAAAAAGTAGGTTTTTTTTTTTTTTTTTTACATTTAATAAGTTAATACCTTAAACCGAAATAAAATAGAGTTAATTTATCTTTCTTTTTTAACTTTTCAACACACGTGGAAAAGTAATATTCCCACTTTTTATAATTAAAATCACATTGTCATATTTATTGAAAAGTAATTCTAAAAGAAAAATTAAATTTCAAAACTAATAAAAAATTGACTGATTAAATTATAAAAAAAATTATCATTTTACATCCCACCAAACCTTAAATATCAATTTAAACCATTGATTTAATACTAGTTTTTTTTTTCTTTCACTAAACCTGTAACATCCCGAAATAGGACTTAATCGGAACAGTGATTTCGAAACTACAAATTAGAGGTCAAGAAATTATTTTAATATTATTTTGGGTATTATAGCATGATTATATGAGTGCATGAAAATTTTGGTAAATTAATTTTAGCGATTGTGAGCCCAATTGCGAAAAAGGACTAAATCGCATAAAGTGTAAAAGTCTTGTTTTGATAGCTAAGGATGTTAATTGGCCATGGATCATAATGTGGAGGTTTTAAAGTGCAAATAGGCCTTTAAATATGGCATGGCCGGCCATAGGAGACAAGGTTATTAAAAATGGTCAAAAAGTCAAAGTTAAGTGGGTTTTGGTGACTAAATTGGCTAGAAATAAAATAAAAAAAAGAGAAGGTGATATCATCTTTTCACCTTCATTCTCTCCACCAAAAATACCGGCAAAATAAGGGTTTTGAAGCTTGAAATTTGCAGCCACTCTTCACCCATGCAAGTAAGTGATTTTAATGGCCTTTCTTGATAATTTTTGTACTTTTGGAACCCTTGTAGCTTAATCTAGCTAATAAGGGGACTATTTTGCAAAATGGTTGAAAGTTTAGGGTTTTACCATGAGAATATTCATGTTTTTTGCTGCATGTTTATGGAAGAAAATGAATCTTAGTTGTAAAATAAACAACTTTTGTGAAAGGTGTTAGTATGAAAACACCTAAAGATACCATTTTATAAAGTTTGTAAAATAAGTTGTAAATGTGTGAAATAATTGAAATTGTGAGTTGCTATAGTTATAAAAAGAATTCAGTTAGGCTTGGTAAAAGAGGAAATTTGATAAAAATCGATTTACGAGCCTAAGGGCAAAATCGTAATTTTTGTAAAGATTAAGGGCAAAATGGTCATTTTTCCAAATTGTGAATTATAGAAAGTTCTAATCATTGTAATGATTAAATGAGTGCATTTCATCATGTTAGATCAAGAAAATCGAGATTTGAGCTTAAATCGAAAAGTACGAGATTATGAACTAAAACGAAATAATTAGTCGTGCTCGGATTCGAGGTAAGTTCATATGATAATAATAATGCAATGTTATGTTTGAATTGTAATTCTTTACTATTATTGCATAAATTGTATGATTGAATACATTGGAAAAGTTGATGGAATGATGTACATGATGTGGAAATATGACTTGGAAGAATGTTACATGAAATGCAAGAAAACGATGATATATGACAAGTGATATATGAAATAGGTGATATATATATATATATATATATATATATAGGTTTAATTGTTTAATTGTTATCATGTATCATAATCTTACTTGATACAATAGAAGTATAAATAATGTGATATAAGAGTAACCTACATTATGAACAAGTGCGACAACATTGGGTTAGATACGAACTTCCGTTGAACCTCAGAAATAGTATAGGATTCAAAAGGTAAGTCATGAGAACTTAGGTGGTCTGAACTCATGAGTGAGTCTGAGTTCATGAGAAAAATATTATATGTAATGTGGGTCTGGGTATTGACTTCGTGATCAAACCTGTGAGTAACTCGTTGAGCGAGCACTTCATGTCAACGCTATATAGGTCCGGGTGCTGACTTTGTGTACAGACCCGTGAGTAGCTCAATGAGTGAGCGTCACATGATAGTGCTATGGCGTCCGGGTACTAAATGATGAATAGACCCGTGAGTAGCTCAAAATGCGAGCATTACATAGTATGAGGTAGCTCTGGCTACTTACATGGCACTTAGGTGCAAACTTCCTGTGTATCCAATAGTATTCTGAGTGTTCAACGGGTAATGTAATGCAATGGATGTGATGAAAGTCCCGAGGAGGGCATGTTAAAGAGGTATGGTTATATGATATACTATGATGAGCACAGGTATGTACACAAAGCTTATGGTTATTGAGACTTTGAAATGTCGAGACCTCGGTGAGCTAAGATGTATGAATTGTGAATATGAAATTTGTTGCAATATCATGCTAACTTACATTGTGTATTTGAACATGGAATCCATGAAATGGTGAGTTCATGATTAGTTAAAAATGAACTTATGATTGTTATCATTATATTGCACTAAAACAGTTTTGGACAGCAACAGTAGTCCAAATTTAAAAATACACCAAAAATAGTAGAAAGTGAATTTGAGGCTGAATAAAATATAGAATTGAAGCTTATTGATTCTAGTTTCTTATGAAGGAAATGAAATAAGTAAAATAATTTCATATAATGAGATATTTGAATTTGTGTGAGACAGAGTCAGAATGATTTCAAAGTCCCCTGTTCCGAATTGAGAAAATCATTAAAAATGGTAAAAAAAAATTATGGGTTATATTTTATATGATTAGAATCCCTAATGAGTATATTTTCAAGATAAATAGACAAGAACATCATTCGAGTTCTGTACTATGAGATAATTAATTTTAAGTGAAGAGGGGTCAAAGCTGTCAAATAATAGAACAGGGGTAACTTTGATGAATAAACTGTACTTATTGGCTAAATCAAAAATTCTAAAAATTTTATGGTAAGAATATATGTGAGTCTAGTTTCAGGAAAAATTAGCGGATCTTAATTTGGAGTTCTATATATCTATATATAAATAATTTAGTTACTATAACTTGAGAAAATAGCCTGACTAGACTTTGAATAAATAGAGAGAATTTGAAAATAGCATATTAATATATTGCTTATTATTTTTCATGCGAGCCTACTAAGCTTTAAGCTTACTCCCTCCTCTCCCTTTCTATAGTGTTGTTAGGTCGGCTCGGGATGAAAAATCGTTAGAGGCAGCATCACATTATCAAGTCATCATTTTGGAAGTGTCGACTTATATATATGTTAAGCTTTTACAAGTGAGTGGCATGTATAAAGACTTAGCTCTTATGTTAGATGTTATCATGAGTAACCAAATGTATTGGCTTATGTTGATTCATTGTATATAGCCATGGGATGTGGCTTATAATGTTTTGGCTTATAAGCCTAAATATCCTTACTATATGTTAATGTCTTACGATGTGATTATAATCGTTTACTATGAATGAATAGTATAACATATGTGCATGAGAATGCCTTAGGACCATTTTTGGTGGTCATGGCAATGGAATAAACTCGTAAATTGATATTAAGTTGATAATGATTGAACATGGATATTTGTTGAATAAGTAGAGATTAATTATTGGGTAATATGTTATGGTTGATTGTTAAAAACATGCCTTAGTGAGGCATGTTAAATCATTAAAATGATGCTATGATATGTGTCTTTAAAGTGGTTAAGTTTGTGAAAGATTTAGGCAACAAAAAGGCTTGGAAAATAACCTAAGTACTAGACACACTGGTAGAGACACGGCCATGTGTCTCAGCCGTGTGGAGGACACGGCCTAGCACACGGGCATGTGGCCTGGCCATGTGGTTCAATTTGTTTTGCTGACGTCATAAACAGAGAGTTACACGGCCTGAGAACACGGGTGTGTTGAAGGCACACTGGCGTGTCCCTGTGTCCACACTGGCGTGTGACCCTGTTTCATGAAAATTTTTCTAAGTTTCCCCAAAACTTTCTAAAGTTCTCGGTTTAGTCCCAAACCGCCTTTAATGCATGTTTAGAGCCTTGGTAGCTCGTGTAAGGGACATTATGCAAGTGATTGAATATTTTGATTTCAAAATGAAATTTTATGGCCCTGTTTTATGAAATGGGGTGCGTTTAAGTCTGGTAATGCCTCTAACCCTGTCCCGACATCGGATACTGGTAAGAGGTGTTACAAAACGAAAAATTCAAAATACAATACATGATTAAATTAGAGCCTAGCAACATGGGAGAGAAACATGCAGTCAAAACATTTTATTTTATTAGATTTCACTTTTATATATAAATGGTATTCTTTTTAAATTTCTTTTGAACATTATTATATTTTATTTTTAAAATTTATTTTTTATTATACTTAAAAAATGTATGTCGATATTACTATTGGAAGTTTAAAATTTTTTTTAAAGTAAATTACATAAATAGTCATTTACGTATGATTTAAATTATATTTAAATTATTAAACTTTAATTTGTTATAAAATTGTCACTAGCGTCATCAATTTGTAATATTTTGATCACTGAGCTGTTAACCGACACATTAGGTCATCATTTTAGATAAAAATTTTAAGTCAAATCGCACATCTAATCCCTATACCTTTTTCTTTTTGAATAATTTAATTCTTTTTCTTTTTATTTTCTTTTAATTTTCATTTTTTTCTACTCTTTTTCTTTACAAAAGATTTAAAGTCAAATGGATAAACTTAGTTTATTGATTAATTTTATTTCATTTTAAACCATACATAATAATATATTACTAAACTCAATCAATATAATTAAACCCACTTATAATTTCTAAAAATTAAAACCATAAACTAAATTCAGTTCATCTAAAAGTCCATCAGGAACATTTCCATAAAGATGGTTCTTGTTGACCAGTGAAAACTTGTTGTCAAGAGCTAGTAAAGTTGTTAGCTTTCCCCTTCCAAAACCTATTTTTATAGATCTTTTAGGGATCTCTCCATAAAACTTGTTGTCATAACAGTCAAATACCGTCAAGTTCTTCATGTTTCCCATCTCTTTTGGTAATGTCCCGTACAGCTGATTCGAGGAGATATCGATTTTTTTCAAGAGAGGAAGATCAAATATCCCAAAAGGTAACTCCCTTGTCAAATTGTTGGAGTAAAATTGAATCTAGTTAAGGTTTTTCAATTTCAAAATCGAGTTTGGGATATTCTCAGATATCTTGTTCTAGGACAAATCCAATATTTCTAAGGCATTTAGCTCAAAAACATATTCTGGATTCTACCCAACCAGATTGGAGTTGTGAAGATATAGGTCATTCAAGTTCCGAATATGCTATGAAATAGTTTAGTTACCATTGGAACTTAAAATGTCGTTAATTCTGTTTTGTTTTTAATTTTGTTTTTAAGTGTAATTATCTAAATGTTGCGTTTAGAGTAATAGCAGCTTGGTCAAAACGGTGCGCATCTGTTTATGTTTTAGTTCTTTGGTAAAATAATCTGTTTTGGACAGTTATTGACCAACAGCATGACAGCTTGTATTGGCTGTTATTTTTTTCCTTTTTGTATCGTTAGAGAAAGATGGGTTGGTTATGAAAATACATAAACAATGTAACACCCATATACCCGTGTCCGTTACTGGAATAGGGTCTGAGCTGCTCAACTCCTCTATAGAACATTTCGTGTACATAAGAATCAGATTTACTCTTTTAAGTTCAATAATTTCAAACCCAAATTAATTAAATAATTATAACAATACTAACGTGTTTCCAAAAGTAACTTTTGTATATATATATATATATAGAGAGAGAGATAAAATAAAAGTGTAAAGTCTTGAGCCTACTGAATACATTACACAACTAAAACTTTTCTATTCATTTGGTGATTTCCTTTTCCTGACCATACACACATACATAATATGTATACCTCAATCATATCACAAATATGAACTAATATGTCAAGTTGATTAACACTTCGAGATTTATATCTAAACCATTATCAAATCCATACATAGGACTTTAGCCATATTCGTATGGCTTTATATACAATACTATCAAAATAACAAGCCTCCCAAAATATATATCCTATACATGCCATAATGTCTACTAAAGTTTTAGACAAAAGTACCAAAAAGGTTATCAAAAGATGCAATGACTTCGTGACGTTTCCAAGGTTTCCTTGACAAGGTGATCTATACAAAACCAATAAACACACCAAGTGAGTTATTAACTCAGTAAGTCCTAAGGAATTTCAATAATATAATAATCCGATTATCTGCAAAGTAAAATTTAATTCAATACTATTCGAATTCAACCATGATATCACAAGGAAATCTTATGTCACATACGTACCTTATGAATTTAGTACATACTTACCCGAATTCACTACGTACTCCTACACCAATTATTCACAAATTTAAAATATCATGGTAAATGTCATATACAGATCATTGACGTATATATAAATGACATACAATGCCCAATTATTTAAATAAAGCACAAATCAAGCCGTTCCATCTATCAATCAAATCTCCAATCCATTTAGTATCATTTATCACTAATTTGTATCTTTGTTCAAATATATATATATATACTAGTTGAGCCGATTACTTATCTCTTCTTTCTCTCTTCCCAAGCATTTTATATTAATACATAAAATTAGAATCAAATCCTATATCTAGTGTCCATGCACATTTCCTTTCTCCGAATTTAATGTTTAAATGAATTCTCATTTGCACAAGTAGTGCTCCATAATCGATATTGCACACTTAGTGCTCGATTTGAAAGTCTGCACACATAGTGCTCTTACTTATTCGCACACATAGTGCCATGTTTTCTCGCACACATAGTGCCGTATAGCCTTGCACACATAGTGCTGTATTTTCTTATCTATAGCTATCACATTATCATAGATAGATCAATATTTCCACATTCGATTTTCAAGAACTCATACATACTATGATTTCTTATCTAACTTATTTTGTGTCATCTACGTACAATGTTAACTGTAACTTAAATGGCCTAAGGACTTACCTTTTAGTCGGATGAGCAACTCTGATCGGCTACTCAACCGTTTTTGCTTTCCCTTTGGCCGGACTTGGCTCCCTTTGATCTTGAGCTCCAACTCCAACTAAGCAAATAAAATAACTCAATCATCATAGCCCCAGTTTATATTCCTTCCTCATAGACACTCACACACATACAGATTCGGTATTTGCCCACACATACCTTTAAACTCAATGCATATCCAAACATACTTCTCGTCTATTTCATTAATTCGACACATTACAAACAAAATCAATTTCGGCAACTCACATTCCCAATTTTTTTAATACTCAACAATCTGTCAATTAGTTAGCTAAGTCCATTTTCGGCTTGTATTCATTTAAATACTATCAAGCTCATATACTTCTAATTTCATGAGTTCAACATCTTAATGTCCATTGTATTCACTCAAATAATTTCAAATACATAAATTAAGTCACTCAAGCAAATCTTAATTTAAATTCGGCAAACACACATACCAAACTATTTTAACCAAATTCTCCCTAATACTTAAACTAAAATATGCACATTAAACTTACTAAATTTTCATTATGCCTTTCACTCCTAGAACATAAAAATATCAATCTTATTCCTTCATCCACGTCTCGGTCAATTACTCAAATTACCCATAAACATGAATTTTGCACTTTAACTTATCTATCATGATTAATTCGGCATTAACACTTATTTGCACCATTTCTCATACAAGAAAGTAAATAAAAAAATAATGAACATTTCATTTAAACCCCCTATGGCCGAATGCACAAATTATTACCCAACTAATAATTTTACAAGTTTAACCTCATTCTCACATCTACTTATTCAATATAACATGAAAACAACCTCTAATTCCAACATATTGATACACGGCTTAGTGCCCAAACCACCATAGAAATTTGATTTTCTTAACATGGCCAAGAAATGCATTTACCATTAACTTGAATATATAAGAATAAAATTTCAAAATCACTTCAAAACTTACCTCCAACTAGCAAAAGAAGGTGCCGAATTGATTTAGTGAAATTCCTCTTTTTCTTTCCTTTTGTTTCGGTTTTGCAAGAAGAAGAAGAAGATGAACACTATCTTTCAATTTCGTCTTTTATTCATCTTTTTATTTTTAATTCATTTTATTTAGAATGTTTTAATCACTTGTCAACATAATATTATAATTAATTTAAACTTAGTGGAGGGACATCATTACTTGGCCGGCCACTAAGTGTACATTAGGCATTTTGACATGCAAACCCAAACTTTCATACTATGAAATTATTTGGTCCTTACACATTTACCTAAAATATTTTCTAAGTTTCTCAACTAAGTCCTTACAAGTGAAATTCACATTCATATGACTAAATTAAAACATCAAAATTTTCACACATGCACCATCACACATAGAAGACATGAAAATTAATTTTTAATAATTTTTATGACTCGATTTTGTGGTCCCGAAACTACATTCTGACTAGGGTCAAATTAGGGCTGTCACAAACAATTTCTCTTCTTCTCTCCTCTCTCTCGTTCTCTAAATTTGAACTCTTCTTCTTCTTCTATTTTTCTTCTTCTTTGAATGTCAAATCACCATAAGGGTATCAGAGCTTCTACATTCCTCATGGCTAGTGAAAGAGTCACTACTCAACTGCAAAAAGACATGGCTTAGTTACAACAAGAAATGTCTTAGTTTAGGGCGGATATTTATGTGAAAATGCATGTAAGATTTAAGGATTTTCAGGAGAGTTTTAAGACTAATATGTAAACTAAATTGTATTCTCTCTTGGAAAAATTCTTGGGGTAGCTACGAACCCCAGGTGTTGCTAGTTCAGGACAGAGCAAAGGTAATGGCATCCTAGAGGAACCTCATCCTGGTTTCTCCTCTAAAAATCTAATTATATTGTCACTACAATCAGATTTAGGACCATACTTTCATATTAGCAGTATAGAGACCAGTGCCAAACAGGTCAAGTTTGACTATCCCCGCTTTGATGGGCTAGATTCCCGAGGATGGTGGTCGAAGTTGGAGCAATATTTTGGGCTTAATGGTATAGGGGATCAAGCTAAGGTGTGTATGGTTATGTTTCATTTGGAAGGGAATGCCTTAAATTTACATCATTTTTTTGCTCAAAGGTAAGGTGGTCTTCATCAGTTGTCTTGGGAAACTTATACTAAAGGGCTTGAGGAGAGGTTTAGGTTTGAGATTTATCAGGACCTTATAGAAGAATTGGTGTCCCTCAAGAAACATGGAATTGTGGAACAATTTCATGACCAATTTGTGAGTTTACTAAGTCAACTTCATCTCCCTATATCTTATGCTTTGAGTATATTCATTAGTAACTTACGAGTTGAGATTGGTCAATACCTTAGGATGTTTAAACCTTAGAATTTAATTAATGGTTATTTGATAGCTAAGCAAGTGGAAAATATAATTGGGGGCAATCCTAGGAAACACATGATTTCCAGTGGTGGGGTAGGAATTTATAAGACCTTGTTTTCAAGCTCACAAAGGGGCAGTATGGGGTTTCCTGAGCAACCTTATCAAGGAGTGAAAACACCTGGTCTATTGACTGGATCCATTGTCACAGGAGGGACTTCTAGTGCCAATGTCAATACCTAGTTACCTACTAGGTCCTTATCCCAAACAGAGATGGAAGATAGAAGGAAAAAAGGTTTTGTTTTTGGTGTGCTTCCAAGTACACTCCAGGTCACAAGTGTGCCAAAGCATAGTTATACCAGCTTGTAATCGAGCCTTTTGTTGATGTAGCTGATATTGTGACAAGTCAAACTGCTAAGGGCTTCTAGGATTGTCCTGAGAAACTTGACCTTAAAGATAGTGACAATGGGCCTTCTTCACCTGTGTTATCTCTACATGCACTGAAAGGGACACAAGGGCATAAGATTATGAGGTTGGCAACTCGAATTGAACAATTATAGGTGATTATGTTGGTTGACTCAAGGAGTATGCACAATTTTATTGACTCCAAATTGGCCAAAAAATTACACTTATCAGTGGAAACAGTTGATAAGATAAAGTAACTAACTGCTAATGAACGAAGTATGTTCACTCAAGGTATTTGTAGGGCTATTACTTGGGAAGCTCAAGGGTACCAGTTCACTACCAACTTCTTGGTACTTCTTGTTAAAAGATGTGATATTGCCATTGGCATTCAATGGTTATTTTCCTTGGGGTCCATAATATGGAATTTTAGCTCCCTGACTATGCAATTTTAGTACCAGGGTTACCAATATTGTGACAGCCCTAATTTGGCCCTAGTCGAAAAGCAGTTTCGGGACCACAAAATCGAGTCACAAAAATAATTAAATGTTATATTCTGTGATTATTACATGTGAAAGTGCATGTGTGAAAATTTCATGCTTTGATTTTGTCATTTGTGAGTGAAATTATGAAATAGGACCTATGTGAAAATTTTTGAAAATGCTTAGGCTAATTTGTAGTGGCCAAATAAATGGTAGTGCAAAATAGGAGGATTTACATGTCAAACTCCCCATTTTATGTGTAGTGGTCGGCCATGATATTGGTGGGAAGCAACATGTGCATTAGATAATAATAATTTAAGACATGAAGTTATGGTACTAATTGATATGTGTCATTTTATGTCATAAAATAAAGACTAAAAAAATAACAAAAATGATGGAAGGGAAAAGTTGGTCCATCTTTGTTCTTTGTAGCCAAAAATAGGAGAGCAAGAGAGGGGAGAGCTCTTGAATATTCGGTCACTTGGGGAAGAAAAATCTAAGGTAAGTCCATAGTAGTTTACTTCTATCTTGATGTTCATGGGTTTTTCTTGATTCTACCTTAACTCATGAAGCATATTTTGATTTTTGGTTGTGTTGTGAGCATTCGATCATGAACTGAAATGAAGGAAATGGTTATTGTTTCATGTTCTTTTGATGAAAAATGGAAGATAGGTGAAGTTGAGCCAAGCAAATGAGCATGCATGTGCCTTAGATGCTAAGGGGGAAAATCTGCTAACATGTTGTGTGTATTATGGCCGAATGTGAACTTGGACAATATTGAGTAATGTTTGTGCTTTAAAATGATGAAATGGAGATTATGCTTAAGTGAAGTTATAGATATGTGATGATTGATTTGTGATATGCATGTTTAAATAACATGCATGCAAGTTATGTGTGAAAGAGTGAATTGGTAATAAATCTGCTTGGGACAGCAGTAGTAACGTGATTTTGGAAAATCACCATAAATTGTGGAAGATGAGTTAGAAGATAAATAAATTATGTAATTAAATCTTAATGAGTCTAGTTTCTTATAAAAGAAACCATGTAAGCAAAAGAATTTCCGATAATGAGATATTTGAAGTGATGTGGGACAGGGTCAAAATGACTTCTAGATCCCCTGTTCTGTTTTTATAAAATCATTATAAATTGTACAAAAATGGTTATAAGATGAAGTTTATATTCTTAGACTCCTTAATGAGTCTAGTTTCAAATGAAATAAAGAACATATTTTGATTCTGTACAATGAGAAATTTGATTCGTAGTGAAGAGTGGTCAGATTAGTCAAATAGTGGAACAAGGGAAATTTTAAGAAAAATCTGGTAGTGATTGGACAAACCAAAAATTCTGAAAATTTTATGGTTAAATTATATATGAGTCTATTTTCAGGGAAAATTAACGGCACTTGATTTGGAGTTTTGTAGCTCGATTATAAATGATTTAGTGATCATGCTCGTGAAGACAGCTTGCAAAGTGAAATTATGATTATGTGGTAAACATTGACAAAAAAATTTGTTACTGAGTTGCTTATTGATTTCTTATAAGCTTACTATGATCAGTAAGTGTGAAAGTCAAATATATATATATATATATATTATATTTTGAAAGTGATGCTTGAATAGTCGATTAATGACTAGTTTAAAATCTTTGAATCCAAGCTCAAGAGCATAGAGGGGCAAATTCAGATAGGGAAAAGAGAGAGTAATTGAATAGCCGTTGTAATCGTTCGACAACATTCGAGGTAAGTTCTTAAGTGTTTAAGCTTGATTTCTTTTTATATGCCTAAGAGTTAAATTAATATGACAAAGAGAATGTAAATTTTATTTAGTTAATGTGCCGAATATGTAATGATTTAAGGCTATAAGCCGATTATGGCTTTTATGCTTAAGTTGAATTGGATTTGGAAATTTGATGCACTAAATAAGTGTTACAATGAATAAACTATGCCGTATATGTATTGGTAGAGATATCACGATTTGTGATTATTAAATATCTAAAGGAAACCATGATATGTATAAAATTATTATTATTAGTCCTTTGTGGTAGCCGAATATGGCTTGGCACTAAAGTGATTAAATGTGAACTTCGATGAGGTAAACTATTAAAAGTGTGGTGCTATAAGACTATGGGCTAATACGATATGTGGATTCGTTCCGTAAAGTCAATTATTCAGGTACGAACAACCTAATTAAGTACATGTGAATTAAATAAATTTGATGATTGATGTGAATCGAACATATAAGAAATGGTTTCATGTTTATGTTCAACTATGAGACCTTGTGTTAAGTTGACAATTGATTTCGTTCAATACATTAAGTTGGTCAGGTATGCAATATGTACTTATGCATGTTAAATCGATTGGAATTGAATCATGAATGTGAATTGAGAAGCATAGGTAAAAATGCCTATGTCATATATGTGAGTAAGGGTAAAACCATCGTAAATTATCGATAAGGATGGGCTATGTGCGGAACCATCTTATAATTTCTAATTTGAAAGGTTGTGTACAAATCAGTGAGCAATATGTATATATTAGATGAATTGTGACCTTTTGGTTCTACTTGAATCAAGTTGTGCGATAAATAATTTATGTATATGACTTATAGTCGAATGGTCACTATGGGTTAAGTTTGAATGGTGAAATGGATATGTGATATTTATGTATGACTTTTGAATCGAAATGTAAATGATGGTGTTCATATAGAGTTTATATCTGAATGTAGCAAATGACTACTAATGTGATATGTTGAATGCGATGTGTTAATATATAATTAAATATGCATGATATTTGATGTGCATCCGGGCTTAAAGACCCTCAGGCTATATGCTGAAATTATATCCGGGTTAAATCCTGCAGGCTTCGTGCTAGTAATATATCCGGGTTAAATCCCGCAGGCTTCGTGCTGGTCTTATATCCAGGTTAAATCCCGCAGGCCTAGTACTGGTACATTATTCGGCCCTTTGGGCCTAGCAGGCTATAATGCCGGTGAAATGATATCGGGCCTCAAGCCTAGCATGCGAAATGCCAGTGAATGAATAAAATTTTAAGGTTAAGGCACCTCGTATTAGATTGACAAATGAATACATTCAATACGTTAAGTGGGCCAGGTACGCACTATGTACTCATATGTGAGTTCGATTTGAATGGAATCACAAGTGTATAATGTGATACATATCTGAATAAATGCTATAATTATATCTATGACCATGATACATTCGGTCAAGGTGTGAAAGTATGTGAAAGTATTTGATTTAATTATGTTATATGAATTTAGATTAAGTGTGATAAGAAATGCTGAACGTATATTATGTGTTTGTGTATATTCAGCTAGATGGCAATATACCTAAAATATGGCCTCTTGAGAAATTGAATAATCGAAGTATAATTGCGTTTATTTGTTTACATTGGTTAAAACTTACTAAGCTTATGAAAGCTTACTCCGTTGTTACATTCCTCTGTTTTATAGATTGTTGGCTCCAGATTATTTGCTCTCGGGTTGGAGTTCACGGAGATATTATCACACTGTCGAGCTCACGTTATTGGTGTAAGTAAATCCTAGTATTTCGAGTCTATGGCATGTATAGGGTTTTAATGTTGAGTATGTGATATTATAATTTAGCCAAAGGTGTTGGCTTGTATTGATAAAGTGTTTTGGCCATGTGAATTGGCCTATGTTGGCTAGTGATGTTTTAGGCCTCGTAAGCCCATATATGGGATAGATTGCATGTGAAAAGAAAAGTTTTTAATTGATTGAAATTTTTTTGGCACGGTTTTTGTGTGATTGACTGAGTTTAAGTTGGGTAACACCTCGAACCCTGTTCCGGCGAGGGATACGGGCGAGGGGTGCTACAAATGTATCCTTAGAGGAATTCTACCAGGATCTCTTCAACTTGTCTCTGGTGACCAGTTCTCCAAATATTTCAATTTGGTTGAAAATGGTAATTGTCCTATGTTGTTTTCTACATGCACTCAAGAAGCCTTATCTCTACCACAAAGTACCTTGCTTCAAGAGTTGCAGGATCTGTTGAATGAATTTGGTAATTCTAATGGCCTCCCTCCTAATAGATCACATGACCACAGGATACCTTTGTAGGATGAGAAACAAGTGGTGAGAGTCAGACCCTACAGGTACCCTACTATTAAGAAAACTAAGATTGAGAAGCTGATCCAGGAAATGTTGCAAACAAAGGTGATAAAAAACAACACTAGTCTTTTTGCATCACCAATTGTTATGGTAAAAAAGGAAATATGAGAGTTGGAGAATGTGTGTTGATTATAGACAACTAAATCAACTCACCATCAAAGATAAGTTTCCTATCCTTGTGATTGATGAGCTAGGAAAAGCTATCTTCTTCACTAAGTTGGACCTCAGATCAGGCTACCACCAAATTAGGATATGGGAACCAGATATCTACAAAAATGCCTTTCGAACATATGAAGGACATTATGCGTTTATGGTCATGCCTTTTGGCTTGACCAATGCTCCATCTAGTTTCCTATACTTAATGAATCAAATGCTTAAGCCACTGTTATGAATATCAGTCCTGGTCTTCTTTGATGACATTCTCATCTACTCTAGAGATTGGCAAGACCACTTGAGCCACTTAAGAGAAGTTCTTACCTTGTTGAGGGATAATTAGCTTTATGCCAAAGGTCTAAATGTAGTTTTGGTGTAACATCCTGATTTTCGAATTTATTCGCGGTTCTCGATATTTTGGTAAAGTTTTTAAAATTTGGTATTTGGTGGTGAAATTCATAATTGGAATATGTAAATGGGCTTGTGGAAGGCCCATGTGTTGGCCAAAACCCGGT
Organism: Gossypium anomalum; assembly: GCA_025698475.1. Lineage (NCBI taxonomy): Eukaryota > Viridiplantae > Streptophyta > Magnoliopsida > Malvales > Malvaceae > Gossypium > Gossypium anomalum. The sequence continues at coordinate 72,906,476 of CM046965.1, read as the reverse complement.
AGAATTTTTAAATTTTGGACTTGAGAAGTTATGGGCTTTAGATAGGTGGTCTTATTAAAATTTGTGGGTAAAATGTATCACAAAGAGCCTCTAGTAAAGTGGCTAAGTGACGCCACTAGGGAGCTATAAGGGTGGCGTGTAAGTGGTTTGGGAAGACATGGGATCGATTCCTTATGGTGGTAAATATGATGCTAATTTTTATGCTTTGTGCACGCTAGAGTTTAAAGCTGAATGGAACTCTACTGAGGGGAGTTTGAATCAGTCAAGGGCATGGATTAAGGAGGGATAAGGGGAGAGATTTTATGGATTTGGAGAGAAGCTAAGAGTTGGCCGAATAGTGGGAATTAGTGAGGGAATTTCGACAGAGGAGTATTAGGTTAGTATTTCGGCACTTAGGGGTTTAGTTGTGCCGTTTTCTTCTGTTTAAAACACCATAGGATTGTTCTTTTCTTCCCTTTTCCTCTCTAGCCGAAATTACCATCCTTTCCATCCATTTTTCTTTCCTTTTCTTTTCCGAAATCAATATACTATTCCTTTTCTCTTCATCACTTTTACCGAAAACCATAAAAGCCGAAACTTGTGAAGCTTAAAAGGTGCCGATTTCTTGTTGACCAGCAACCTTCTTCTTTTTCCTTCACTTTTTGGTGGCCAATTTCTTCATCTGCTAGAGCTTTAATTGGTGCAAAAATGAAGATTGTGGTAAGTATTCATACTCCAATCGATTCGGTAATAACTGTTGACAAGAGCTGAAACCCCTATAATTTAGGGAGGTGGCCGAATATGGGCATAGGGCTTATGGGGTTCTTCTTTTAATATTTTTATGGGTTATATAGTGGAGGAGCAGCAAGGCGTAGTGTCGAACTAGGATTAGCTTGGATCATCGGAGTGACTAGATCTAGTCATCAACTTCGGCAAAGGTATGTATTCTAAGGCCATTATGGATGGTGGCCGAATGAGAAAGTGTTGATAGTAGATGGTTTTCGTTTTGGCTTAATTATTGTGGGATGATACATAAGTGGTTAATTATAGGAGAAATCATGTAGGAGATCTCGTCAAGGAATATCGCAAATTAGGTGTGTAACAAACCCTCTTTCGTAGCTTAACTCAATAAATGTCGAAAAGCCGAAATGCCGAAATTTTGGCATTTCGAGGACTTGTGAGCAAGCAAACGCTCATCGGTTGATTATATCCTCTAAGATGATGATCGTGAATGTTGGAAAAGGTAAGAGCATGATGTTTGGCATTCACGGTGAGTTGGGCCTCGAGGGGTTAAAATCGGGCCCAATGGGCTTTCGGGCCCATTTGGGTAAATTTGGTAGAAAATGGAATCTGTTAAATTGCATGTTAAGACGATTAATAATGTGGTGGAATACTGGCTAAATGGGTTAAAGGGCTAAATCGACACTCATAGGGCCCATTAGGGGTTTATGGCCCAAAAGCCTGAATTTGCTAAGGTGGATTAAAAATTGTTGTGTAAGCATTCGAAACTACTGTTAATAGCTAATGTACATGGAAAACTCACGATAGTAGGTAAAATTACGAAATTACCCATATGTTATGAAAATTGACTATTTTTGCCCCTAGGTAAAAATGACCATTATACCCCTTGGGTTTAATTATAAATTTGATACATGGGATATGATAAGCATGATTGATATGATATGCACATGATATATATGATATGTACATGATATGTATGATATGCACATGATATGTTTGAAATACACATGATATATTTATAAATGCATTGGGTTGGGTTTTTATACGGATGGAGGAAGTGAAGAAGGGCTTTGCCCCAGTTTACCGAAAAGGGCTTTTGGCCCAGTTATTAAAAGAGGCTAGGCCTCCAGTTATATGATAAAGTAGCTATGCAACCAGTGGAGAGTTTGGTTGGGTGGGTTGAGTTATTCCCCACATGGAGAGCTTGGTTGGTACGGGTAGAGGGTAGCGGATGGTGGGTTGAGTAGTCTCCCCAAATAGGTTTGCATTCTTGCATGAATATTACATGTGATGTTGAAATGGGCCTATGGGCCATACCAGTTCTGAGAAAAGGCTTGGCCAGATGATATGAATAATGAAAAGGCTTCGCCCAAAGATATGAACAATTAAAGGCTTGACCCAAAGATATGTGGTAATTGAATTCGGGCTTAGGCCCGTGAGGTGATATTGACTTGGGCTCAAGGGGGCTTGTTGCACACTGAGTTTTTCCAAACTCACCCCCTTTCTTTCTTATCTTTACAGGTGAGCCTTGATATGGAGACTTGGAGCCGGAGGGGATTTGGGGTGGCCATGATGATCACGTTTGGACTTACCAATAAATAAACAGTTTTTCTTTCAGTTTATCTTCACTTTTAATACTATTTATATTTGGGTTGTAATAAGGCCATTTTAACTATTTATTTGGGATTATCTTTAAATAACTCTATATTTTCTGATAATAATAAAAATGGGCTAGACTTAGGACGCGTTTTCAAAGTGATACCTGTTTTCAAAATAACACAACGACACACATAATTGGTATAACAAAGATAACCACTTAAAGGAAATTTCAACTCGTTTACCAAAGTGTGGCAATGGTTGTAGGCATGTCTAGGACTGGATCCAATGAAGAGCTTGGTATGGATACCTACCTGGTTCCCAGCCTCCATTCACTCTGGTTAGCCCATCAATAGTCGGTTTTTAGATAATAAAATGAAACATGGATTTTTAAACTGCGTGTGACACGTCAGATTCGGCCATAACATCCAGGCCGGGTTTGGGGTGTTACATTTGGCACCAAACAAGTGGAGTATTTGGGTCATACTATCGTTGTTGGAATTGTTACTATAAACATAACTAAAGTAGAATGAGTTTTATATTGGCCAACACCTCAACCAGTGAAAGACTTGAGAGGTTTTTTAGGACTCTTGGGTTATTATAAGAGACTTATTAAAGGTTATGGGATCTTAGCTGCTCCTCTTATTGGTTTTCTCAGGAAAGAGATCCCTTGGAAATGGGATGAAATTGCTCGGTTTTCCTTTTAGCAACTTAAGGAAGCCATTTGCAAGGCACCTGTGTTGGTGTTGCTTGATTTTCAAGAAAAATTTTGTGTAGAAACTGATGCTAGTGGACAGGGTGTTAGGGCAGTGCTGCAGTAGAAATGGAGACCTATAGCCTATTTTAGCAAGGCTTTAGGTGTTAGACACCAAGCATTATCGATTTATGATAAAGATATGATGGCAGTAATTATGGCAGTGAGAAAATGACACCCTTATTAAGTGGTTCAACACATCTAGATCAAAACTGATCAATAATGTAACACCCCTAACCCGTATCCGTCACTGAAATAGGGTTACGAAGCATTACCAGATATTTCAATTTAAAACAATAAAAAATTTATAACATTTAATTCACATAATCAATCATAGTAAAACCAATCAAAGACATACGTATTGTCCTTTATTCGAGCTCTCGAAGCCTTAAAAACACATTTGAAATAAGTAGGGACTAAATCGAAAACATATAGAATTTTTAAAAATAGATGAAAATTTTCAAACTGCAGGGGTCACACAGGCATGTGTCTTAGCCGTGTGAGTCACACGACCTAGCCACACACTCATGTCTCAGGCCGTGTGAGTATTCAAAGTAAAGACACATGGTCGTATCCCAACCTGTGTCCATGCCCGTGTAACTCTCTAACTTGGGTCACACGGCCAAGCCAAACGTCCGTATGCTAGGCCGTGTACCCTTCGAAATGGCCTCACACGCCCGTATGTCAGGTCGTGTAACTACTTGACTCTTAACCTTTTGAAAGCTACAGGAGACACACGGCTGAGACACACGCCAGTATCTTTGGCCGTATAGATGAAAAATAGGCCATTTCCAAGCCATTTTTCTCGCCTATTTAAGCATATGCCTACAATCAATTTACCACATATATACAAGCCTTTAAGTTGAACTTAAAACTTGTATAACCAAGCTAAATCAATATAGCATATAATCATATAACCAATATGCCCAAAGGGCATCTCAATCATAAAATCCAACATATACCTAATGGTTGCATAAATAAAGCACAATACATCTAATTTGTAACTAACTTCATACCAACAATTACTTCCATGTTTACATATTATAGTCATACTCATTATACCAATTTGCCCATTCAATATCCATTAACAAAGCATTTACACAAATAACCATATATGTCAACTAGAATTAATATACCAAAATAACCACATTCAAACATATTTAAGAACAACACATAGCATTCACTTTAACTACTATTCCATCTTCCACTATTCAAGCACCAAATATATATATGCTAACATAATAACTTAATTCACCAAACAATAAAACCACTCACAAGTGTTTGCCTTCATAACATTATATCAAGTCAAAAGATTTATATATACAAACCTAGAAAATAATGTATCTAAACACATAACTTAGTAGTTCATCATTAAACCAAAGACAACTAGACACATATATATACATATATAACCACATATACATGCCACAACCCTAAAGAGTTCAAAAGCTACCAACAAAGATGGATAGTGTGAGCCGAAGCTTCGATCCGTCTAAAGTCAACAAAAGTGATATACAAAACAACACACAAATATGTATAACTTATGATGCTTAGTAAGAACATAGAAAATTAATTAACTTAACATTATTTGAATAAAACACATATTTTACGTGATTGAAGTTACTGAAATGAAATCAAGGGCATGTAAGTGCAATCCACGGGTACCAAAGTACAACAGGGCCACGTATGTACATCAAGGGTACCGAAGTACAACAGGGGCACCTATGTGCATCAGGGGTATCGAAGTACAATAGGGGCACATATGTGCATCAGGGGTACCAAAGTACAACAAGGGCACATATGTGCATCAGGTATAATTATATAACAATTAACTACTTAATTATAAGATACCAATACATATGAAAATTTAATTATACAATTTAATACTATGAACTTACTTTGACAACTAGCGAGTAGGAGTACGATCGGCTAATCCGCAACTTTCGCCTTCCCTCGATTTAAATTTGGTTGAAGTTTAATTGATCTAAATAAATAAATTCAACCAATTTAATAACTATTCTATTCAATTCAATCCAAATTCATATTTTTGCAAAATTATACTTTTACCCTTAATATTTTGATTTCTTTACAATTTAGTCTTTAAGCTCGTAAAATGAAATTCATGCAATTTCATCCCTACCTAAGCCTAGCCGAGTTTCATATAAGCTCCTATCAACCACACGTTTCATTATTTCACAAATTACACCTTGAATATTTAAAATTTAACAATTCAATCCCTAATTGACAAATTTATCAAAAATCACTTAATAAAAGTTGTTTATCTAACAACAACTGTCCATTTTCTTCCATCAAACATAAAAAACAACCTATACCCATTCATGGCACAACCCTAACCTTTTAACAGGCTTACAAATTAGTTCCTGGGCTAACTAGATTAAGCTACAACGATCTCAAAAACATAGAAATCATTAAAAATGGGATAAAAATCACTTACAATGCAAGCAAATTTCTTAGCCGAAACTTCCTCCTTAATTTAAAAATGGTGGTCGGTTCTCTAGGGTAATTTTGAAGAAGATGATGTTTTAATTTCATCTTTTTCTTTTATTAATTTAACTTATTTTACTTAATTACAAAATTAACCTTAATGATATATTAAAATTTCCATAAAACCATGTCATGGATGTCCACTATCCATTTAAATGGTCTAATTACCTTATAAGGACCCTTGCATTAAGATTCTATGGCTATTTAATACCTTTAGCCTATAGAACTCTAGTTTTACTTATTTTTGCAATTTAGTCCTTTTTATCAAATTAAGCATGCAAACGGTAAAATTTCTTAATGAAATTTTTATACGGTAATACTAACATCCTATAAAAATTAAAATAATAATAAAATAAATATTTATACATCGTATTTGTGGTCCCAAAACTACTATTCTGATTTTATTGAAAACGGGCTAGTACAAACAAAGTCTTAGATTCTTATCAGATCAACAGGCCATTTCACCTTATCTACAAAATGGGTTGCTAAAATTATTGGATATGAATTTTCCATTGCTTATAAGAAAGGAACTCAAAACACTATGGCTGATGCTCTGTCTCGAAGACCTCATGTGCTGGAGGGATAATTGTTTCAATGCTTGGGCCATGCTAATCTCACTTGGTTAGACATTTAGGCTCAGATTCTGGAGTCATATGTTTAGGATCCACAGGTTCAGAAATTGTTCCAAGAACTTCAGTCACATCCATAAGAACATTCTAAATTCTCTTGGGATGGGATTCGTCTTTAAAGGAAAGGGCAGGTAGTAGTGGGTAGGGATACAACACTCAGAAGGACCCTTTTAGACATGTTTCATAGAGGAGCTATTAGTGGACATTTTGGAACTTAGGCAACTAGGCTAATATTGTCTAGTATTGTGTATTGGAAATGGCTATCTAAGGATGTTCGAAGATGGACTAGAGAATGTGAAGCCTGTCAAAGGTGTAAAGGAGATACCTCAGCTTATCCTGGACTGCTGCAGCCTTTACCTACTGATCAGACATAAGTATGGACTTTGTGGAAGGATAATCAGTAAGGATAACTAGTCTCACGAGTTAAGATCACTATCCTAGTAGTGGTGGATCAATTAACCAAATATGGTCATTTCATGGCATTGCATCACCCTTCACTGCTGCATCAGTGGCCTGTGAATACCTTCAATAGATTTACAAGCTCTGTAGTGCTCTTGAATTTATTGTTTCTAATAGGGATAAGGTGTTTTTGAGCCATTTTTGGCAAGAGCTATTCAAACACCTAGGTACACAACTGCATTTGTCCACTGCCTATCACCTTCAAACAGATGGACAAACTAAAACTCTAAACAAATGTCTTGAGAGGTATCTGAGATGTATGTCTAGAGAGAATCCCTCTAAATGGGTTGTTTGGCTGCCTCTAGCTGAATGGTGGTACAATACCACTCATCATTCTACAATTCACATGACCCCATATGATGCCCTATATGGACAAGAACCACCAATTCACTTACCATATTTAGCAGGGGTTTCACGAGTGGCTGAGGTGGATAGGAGTCTTCAACATAGGGAGGCTGTGAGAAGTTTATTACAATTTCATCTCAAAAGATCACAAGAAAAGATGAAATAGATAGTTGACAGGAAGAGATCTGATAAGGAATTCGAGGTGGGAGATCGAGTGTATGTCAAATTACAACCATACATACAACACTCCCTGAGGTAGTTTAGAAACCAAAAACTTGCTCCAAGATACTTTGGCCCTTTCCCTGTAGAGGCTCGAGTTGGTAAGGTTGCCTACAAATTGACCCTACTTGCTGCTGCTAATATACACCATACTTTCCATGTCTCACAACTTAAGAAGCATGTTGGTTCAGCTATTGCTTCAGTTGTTCTAGCAGTTACTAATGTAGATAGATCCATGATCAAAGAACCAATTCAAATCCTGGATAGGAGAATGGTTAAAAGAGAAAACTCAGCTGTTATTGAAGTACTTGTGGAATGGGCTAATACGTTTCTAAAAGATGCAACATGGGAGAACTGGAGTGATCTTCATCAACGATATTTGCATTTCAATCATTGAGGACAAGGATATCGTTCGGGGGAGGGTATTGTTATGAAATAGTTTAGTTACCATTGGAACATAAAATGTCATTAATTCTGTTTTGTTTTTAAGTGTAATTAGCTAAACGTTGTGTTTAGAGCAATAGCAGCTTGGTCAAAACGGTGCGCATCTATTTATGTTTTAGTTCTTTAGTAAAATGGTCCATTTTGGACAGTTGTTGGCTAAAAGCATGACAAGCTGTATTGGTCATTACTTTTTCCTTTTTGTATCGTTGGAGAAGGATAGGTGGGTTATGAAAATACATAAACAGTTTCTCTTCTTCTCTCCTTTCTCTCGTTATCTGAATTTGAACTCTTCTTCTTCTTCTTCTTCTTTGAATTTCGAATCACCATGGAATACTCTCTGAAATTTCACTCACATTGAAATCATTCCCGCCTAAACCAAGATAAACTAGTCCGGTTAAGTTTTCGATCCAGCTTGGAAACCTGCCCAAAAGTGAGTCAAATGCCAATGCAAGAATCTAAAAAAATTAATTCGTTTAAAATTTTAATTGTAGATGAGTTTAGGGTTTTAATTTTTTGAAATTATAATTGGGTTTCATTTTATTGATTGAGTTTAGTAATTTATTATGATTTATGTATAGTTTAAAATAAAATAATATCAATCAACTAACTAAGTTTATTCATCGATTTTCTAAATATTTTGTAAAGAAAAAGAGTAGGAAAATAAATAAAAAGTTACAAGAAAATAAAAGAAAAAGAATTAAATTGATCAAAAGGAAAAAAGTATAGGAATTAGATTGTAATTTGACCTAATTTTTTTATTTAAAATGATAACTTAACTTCGCAGTTCACGACTCAAATATTACAAATCGATAACATTAAATACTATTTTATAACAAATTGAAGTTTAGTAACTAAAACATAATTTAAACTATATATTAATGACTAGTTTTGTAATTTACCTTTTGTTTTATTGATACTATCTAACATATCAAATAAAAAAACTTTTTAAATAATGATTAAATAATTTGTTGAGTACTGATAAATGTATGGGTGAGCGTGTGATCAAATCGAATGAAAAATTTTCGAGTTAATCAAGTTGACGAATCATATTTTATCATCTTAACTTGAATTGAAATTTTCTCGAATCGAGTCGAGTGAGATGGAATTCAAATCGAATTGAATCGAATATATTTGTTCGAGTTAAATTTTAAAAAATAATTTTAGGTCCTTGTAACCACTGTCGCCCACCGTAATCAAATTTGTTATTAGCTTTCATCACCTCATAATTTATTTATTAATCTTTTATATATAGGTTAGCTTCTTTGCTTACTTAGTTACTTTAATTATCTTCTGATTCTTGTAACTGTATATTTTGAAATTAAAAAATATATATTAAATGTAAAAATGTAATTTTTTAATAAAAGTTATTTTAAAAATAAAATGTGAAATTGATACCAACATAAATTTTAACACGAATATTTTATGGCATCATTAATAATTCAATTTTATTATAAATATTCAATATGATTAAACAATTCAATAATATAAATAATACAAAATGTGAAATTAAATTTAATAATATAAATAGTATATATAAATAAAATTATTACTGTTTAGGTTTAGGAATTTTTTTGACTGATTTTAATTTTTTATTTGGGGGTAAATGATAAGAAGTAAAAGTTTAGGAGGAAAATAAAAAATTTGGGGGAGTAAAATTTTGAGGGAAAGTAAATAGAGAGAATAAAATTTTGTAGGGAAAATATTAAAAAAATGGAGGGGGGATGAGATTGGGATAGATGGGAGATGGGATGGGAGAGGAGTAAAAGTTTTAGGGGAAAGTGGGAGAGAGTAAAAATTTTGGGGGAAAATAAAAAGTTTTAAGTGTTTTTAGGAGTAAAATTTTGAGGGAAACTAAATGGGGGAGTAAATTTTGGAGGGAAAATATTTAAAAAAAATTGGTGGGAAATGGATTTGGGGTAAACGGGGGTTGGGATGGGGGAAATAAAAGTTTTGGGGGGAAGTGGGAATGACTAAAAGTTTTGAGGAAAAAGTAAAAATGTTTAAGGGTTTGGGATAAAAATATAAAATATTATAGTTTGATATTCGTTTATTCGAATTATTCGAATTAATCGAATTCGAAAACTCAACTCGATTTGATCTCGAAATTTGAAAAAAATTGAATTGAAGCGAATAACTTGATTTGTTTAACTCGAAATTCGATTTTTTTCAATTTTTTCGAGTCGTATCGAGTTTTTCTTACGCCTAGATAAATGAACCTGAAAGTAATGATATGCTTTAAGTATGCGAAGAACTGATTTATTAGCATTTAAATTTCAAAATTTTAAACTTATTTTTTATAAATTATTTTATAAATTATTTATTGGAAACGTAAATATTTAAGCTTTAAGATTTTGAATTAATTTAAATTTATTATCTAAAAATATTGTTCTTTTAAAAATATTATACATACATATAAAGTTATTTGACTTAAACACTTTAAAAATGTTGGGTCGAAATTGATATTTGAATGCAAAAATAAGTAGTGCCAGAAGCAATGTCAAGACTTGCTCTAATTGCTTCAGGCACAAAAAATATAAAGTGCAAAAAAGTGGACAAGATAAAAGATGTTTACGCAGTTCAATTTTCTTACCTCTACGGGACATTGCCTAGAGAGAATATTCACTATTTTATCACCGTGTAGAACAAGTATATTCAAGCTCTAACACTCACCAATTTAGACTTCTTACATTTGTACCTAGGATCTAAACATCTCCCGTTGAAAACTTATGACACTTAACCAAACAACACAATTATTATAAAAGTAATCATTGCAACAAACTAAGCTTTTAGCAGCGTTTTTAGTGGCGTCTGGATCGAAACCGCCACAAAGGTTGAACTTTTAACGGCGTTTGTATTGAAAAGCACCATAAATATATACCATTAGCGGCGCTAACCGAAAAATGCAGCAATAAGTCGTTCTATAATGGCATTTTTGGAAATAGCACCGCAAATAGTACATATTTAGTGGCGTTTTATGCTATGCGCCGCAAAGGTACACCGAATGGGAGTAGCGTTAGCTGCGTTTTTCCCATAAACGCCGCAAAAGGTAAAGAAATAGCGGCGTTTTTCCCTAAACGCCGCTAAAGGTGTTACAACAATAGCAGTGTTTTTCCCATAAATGCCACAAAAGGTAAAGCAATAAAGGCATTTTTGCATAAACGCCGCAAAATTTTAAAAACAATAGCGAAAAACGCCGCTAAATGTAAAGCAATAGTGGCATTTTACCCCATAAAAGCCACGAATATTTTTTATTTTTATTGAAATGATGCTGTTTTAATAGTTGACCCCTACCCTTATTCCCCTAAATCGTTTTCCTCAAATCCCTAACTTAGTTTTTTCCCTAAATTTGAAGTTAAAATTTTATGGGAATATAATAAATAGATAATAATAATAATAAAAGGGTAAGAAAAATCAACAAAAAAAGGGGAAGAACATTTTTTCTTTTCTTCTCTTTATCTTCCCCAAAATGCCGAAACCCCAAAAGAGAAAATGGAGAAAGAAATTCTTTAAAATTTCTTCTTTTCCTTAACTGTGAAAAGGGAAATCGCTGGTGAAAGGAAAGGGGAAAACTTCATGTTTTCTTCTATATTATATATATATATATATATATATATATAGTATCTATACTTTTACTTTTCTTTTCTTTTTTTGCTGGTCCGAATGGATGAAATAAAAAGGGAGGTCGATTGCATGGAGTGAGAGGCCATGGATTTGGCATATTAAATAGTTGTTTCTTCATATTAAGAAGCTTGAGAGGTGGGAGACGGTTAAAGTGGTAAAGGCAAGGAGAAAGTTTGTGCTTGTAATAGCAATTTGGGGAAGAATTCGGTAAGTATTCCTTGAAATTTAAACATACTTACTCATTTAGTTAATTGTCAAGTCGAACTAAGCTAGTTGGTGACTTCAATTAAGTTGTCTGAATTTTATTATTAAACTGTTAATTAGCTGTTGTTGATTTTCGGTTAGGAGCAAATAAATCATGTTGGAAATTAGAAGAAATGGTTGTAAATAATAAAAAAATGGTTGCTGTTGGTTATGGAGTGAGTTTAAGTTATTTCTTGAATGATTAATTGTACTCTAATGCTGGTATGTGTGATGAAAATTGAGGGAAAAGTCTTGTTTATTGTTAGTTGTTCATTGAACTGTCGAGGCATGCAAACTCCATGCATGTTGTCCGAATATGATTTTTTGTAATGAAATTAAGGTAACCTGGTGTTGGAATTGATTAAATATTAATGTCCTAAGCTGAAATTAGAAGATGTCATAGTTATAATTAAGATGTCCTACTGCTTGGTCGTGATTAAAATGTAAGTATTTATGTTGTCTTAAACCATTATCTGAAGTGGATTAATTGTCATAATTTAAATGGTCTTAATAATGAAACTGTGGTATCTTCCAGTGAAAAATTGAGACGAGTTATAGCTGTGATTTATAGTGCTTTGGTGCCATGGTTAAAATGTATAACTCTGGGATTGATATTGATGATGTGCCATTAATGAGTAAATTGCGTTTTGTTTTTCGAATGACATGTTATTTTAGAAGTAAAAGTTGAGTGTTGCTAACGGTTTCTTTAAACTCCTTTTGTTATTTTCATGCTTAAAAATATATATATTAAATTAGCATCGATGTTTCGTTTTCGATTTAATGGCTGAAAATGTTCTTTAAAATTTCAAGGCTACTTACTGTCTAGCATTAGCTAGATTCGTTTATTGTAAGTTTAAATGTTGTTCGAAAATAGTGTAAAAATTACTGCTATCCAATTTTGTGCCCCTATTATGCTATCCAAAATTTGAACAAATTAATGGTTCTATTTTCATGCCGATTAAGGGCTGTAAAGACAGTCCCATTGTTGCATTATGCTGTTCACTTTTGGGACCAATTAATTGAGTATTACTGGATTAAAAAGCATGGATTTTTGCTGTGATGAGCTAATAAATTTTAATACTATTGAGTGTGTTCTTGCGGGATTCAAATGCCCTGCATGTTGCTATCTTGTGCTGTCCAAAATAGGACAAATTGAATGTGCTTGTGAGTGAGTTTTCAAAGGAAAATTTGTAAATTTTCATGTTTAAATCCTGATGTTTGCATACAGGTAAGTTATGGTTGTAGGGGTTTATAAATCGAGTTTAGTAGCTAAAATATTATGTTATTCTTACTAAGTTCGGTTGTTAGTAATGAAGTAAAAATTTGACAATTAAATGCTTAATTGACGGCTGGAAATTACAGCTTGAAAACTCATTATTCTAGCATGTAAATATTGATTTGAATGTGCTGTAATATATGGAGCAATTGGTTTGCTGCATGTATGAAATAAAAGAAAACAATAGTTGTTAAATGTTAGTTTTTGTTACTGATCGAAAGGGTTAAATTCGTTGTTAAAGGGGATGTAAATTTATTTATTTATTTATATTGGAATGAATGTTGTCAGTTGCTCTGGCAACGAATGTGATATCCCGTTGCTCTGATCCGATGATTGGGTCGGGTATTGGGTGTTACACAACAGCAGTGTATGTGTATTTGTACTCTATATACTACTGCTATGTGAAAACCAATTAGGCTTCTTCTAGACCAGTTTCTACTTCAGATACAATTTGATGTTTTGTCTTGGTTTGGGAATCCTTTGCGGTGAGTTTTGAAATATATTATCCATCATATTTTTAGAAAAAAATGTTATCCAGCCTTTTTATGGTTTCTTTCCAAATCAAATTTTCTCTCATGAAATTTTTAATGGAATATGGAGTATACCCTTAATCTCTGTAGCTATTTAGCGTTGTTTGTTTGAGACAGATAGGAGTAGAGTTTTATGGCATCATTTGCTTCAACTTCATGTGGGTTTTTGACGATTTCCTTTTCAATGTATAGGAGCTATTGATTATCTTGGTTCTAATTTGTTTGTAAGGAGGATCTACAAAAACATTAAGTGTGACTAGAAGTTTGCTAATGGATATTAGAACCAGCAGCGCTTCCACAAGCATTTCCAGTTGTCGAGGCAATAAACATGGAGGGGTAGCTTCTTGTCAGGTATGAGGAACCAAGCGAAGCCTCAAGAAGAAACTGGAAGCCCTGAGATTTTTGTTTTGCCTTTGATTTTACTTACGTGTAATTAAAGCCCTGATTTAGAATATAGAAAGGTAGCTAAAATATTAAAAAACTGTAATTTGTTATACTTTTGTCCTTGATCCCTTTGATTATAGATGTGTCCAATGTAAGAATTTATGGTTAAATTTCCTTTGGATTTGTTTTGTTCTTTCTTTCGGAGATAATGAACTTAAATTAAGGAAATCGTTAAATGGGTGTGTTTCTTTTTTCTTTTTACAATAATTATATGCATTCTTGAATATATGTTGTTATTTCAGTTATTAATTTAGATCATACACATATTTTTTTCCCACAAATGTCGCTATAGAATATGATCTTTTGCGGCGCTTCTAGCTACAAATGCCACAACATGCTCAACTCTCTTGTGGCATTTTAAAAAAAAAGCATCGCTAAAGATCATGTTCTATAGCGGCGTTTGTGAGAAAAGCGCCGCTAAAACTCATGTTCTATAGCGGCATTTTTTCACATAAACACCACAAATTTTAGGAGTATTTTTTGCGACGCTTTGTAAACTATTTTAGCGGCGCTTATAAACGTCATTATAGGGCCAAAAAAATGCCGCTAAAAACCTGTTTTGCTGTAGTGAATGCACTTTACAAATACGTTTCTTATTGAACAAAATAAGTGATTTCAACTTAGTATATCACATATACAACTTCACACAGTATATAAGTGTATGAACTTGCTAACACACTAAATCTTATACGATCAATTATCCTTAGAAATAAGAAAGATAAATATTACAAAATCCTTTAAGATAAGTCTTCCTTCAACTAATGATATCTTCTGTTCAATAGGCTTGATTCAATCTTCTCTTTAAATTAAAGGATAATGATTGTTTTGATCCAATCCCATTTACTCTTCAAGAGTTTTTGGCACTAAACCATACACTGATTAATATGAATACATAATTGTCAAAATTCCTAAAAAGTTTCTCAAATAGTTTGATGTGGGATGTCTCTAGTTGGAACTGGACAATACATTGGACTTGGTATTATGTAAAATTTGCCTTCATAGACGATATTTGTTGGCCCCATATATATGGGACGACCCCATCCCAAATCTGCATCACATATACGCTACTGTACCTATTCATGGGTCGGGCTATCAGTCCAAATTTGAAGGCTTGCCTGAAATTCGAGAGGGTTTGGACAAAAATATTAGGTTCAAAAAATGGGTTTGGGCAAAAAAATTAGGCTTATTTAAAATATGGGTCGGATTCGTGCTTGAAAATTTAAAAATTGAGCCTGACCTGGCTTGACCCGTTTTAAGTTTATAATATTTTATATTATGTAATTTAAAACATCAAAAAAATAAACATATATTAAATATATAAATACTACTCTAATGTAAATATTAAAAAAATGTTAAGATTGACTATATAAAAATTTTCAATAAATAAAAAATTTATAAAATTATAAATAATAAAATAAAAAATATAAATATTTTTTTAAAATTAAAAAAATGATTTGGGCCGACCTAAAATAGATTTGGATTAGTCTTTTGCAAATATATGTGAGTTTAAACAAAATTTTAGACCTAAATTTCGGGTTGAGCCAGGTTTGGATAAGCATAAAATATGTTAACATCATGCTTAAGCCCAACCCGACCTACCAACACCTGTACAAACAATCATATGCCAAAAATAAATTACTTAATATACTATAAACAACTGAGGCATACACAATAACCATGTAATGTCGTTATAATAAAATTATTTAATAGTTACTTTTTAACTTTAGCGATGTATATTTTTCTTGTAGAACTCTTAAATTAACACGGCTTAGTCGTCATATATCTTCTCCAAAAGATGATTGACATTTGTAAGAAATTTTTATCATCCCAACTCAACTTTCCATAGCACATGCATTAAAAAACCATTTCCATTAATAACAAATACAACGTAATTTAGCTTCCAACATTCAAGGAAAAAGAAATCACCTAACTTCTTAAATCAATCATTACATAATACTGTATTAATTTCCATTACAATCCGTCAACCACAAAAAAAGTAGATGCAACTGATCATTCATTACATCTAAGCTTTATGCGCGAGACACCGGTAACATAACATAATTGTAATAGCCTAAGTTTGACCCGGTTTTAAAAGGATAAAACAGATAAATGGATAAATAAATACTTATTTAACAGTCCAGCTTACAAAGCTCAAGCATTGGGGCCCAAGCCTAAACAAACCGCGTAACCAATACCCGTGTAACCCAAATATACCCGAAGCCCAACACATACACCTTTGAACCAATTCAAACGGCCCAAAATTAACCAGGCCCAACGCCTAAACAGAATCTAGAAACCTTAGGGTTTCCAGAAGCTTCCCGCCACAATCAATCTAAGAGTCACCCCACTTCAGCTGGTGTCCGTTCGTCTCACCCCGGGATTCTGGCCCCGAATCAATGCTGTGACTACGGCCTCGTATCACGCTGTGATCTACGGCCGAATCAACGCCGGTGGTCTACTCTCCTCGCTGGTACCTGCAAAAAAGGAAAGAAAACAACAGCGAACAAGGCAAGAAATCGAATAGGGATAAACTAAACTTGTAAATAGAGGCTATAAAAGCCGAAGCATTTCATTGTACAAAGGACCAGATTTTTTTTTGAGAATACGAAAAAGTGATACACACATATATTTACAAGAAGAAATAAGGAGCGTTTGTTCATTTTAAAAAGGTGATTTAAATTTCATGTTCTGTTATTTTATATCCCGACAAATATACGAATCGATGTTTTATTTTAAAAAACAAAATTAATAATATTTAAAAAGGAGGAATAACCTGAGATTTGCCAAGGGAAATGAAGGCTTTTAGCCTTCTCGACCATTCATGCACCTGAGGCGCGTGGCGGCGTGGGACATGTGTTGCCCGTGACCAAGGCCGAAGCCAGGGACTCTTCACTTCCCTCTTCAGAGAGTTTCAAATCATTTTTTTTAAGATCGGTGAAAAATGAATTCTAGGCTTAAGTCTTGGCTTATATAACCCTACGAAAACGGTGTCGTTTTGCTTGATTCGATAGGCACTAAAACGGCACCGTATTTGGAAGCGGATCCGCTCGTTGACCCGGTTACCCGGGGAGATCCACGTGTTTTTTGTAAATTGGGATAATTGTCCAATTGATCCTTCCGGTTTATTAAATTTTATAATTTCATTTCATTTTATTTTTAATTCGGCCCTAATATTTTATAGTTTTTTTTAATTTAGTCCCAATTGGCTATTAAATTTCATTCTGAGGAACGACGTCGTTTTGGAGATAAGAGAAAATTTCCCAATGAGTCCCTAGGATTTTAATGGGCATCTCGGTTAGACCCAAAATCTTTTTTAAATTAACTTCTGATTTTTTTTAAAATTTAATTTTAGTCCTTTTTATTTCTTTTTAAAATTTTTAAAATTTATTTATTTTAAAAAATTATAAATATTACTTTTATTTTAATATAAATATTATTTTTATATATCATTTCATATTTATATATATTATTATTATTTATCTTAAATTACTTATTATATAATTTTTAAAAATTGGCAAATTATTATTAAATATTTTTAACTTGTATACTTTTATATTACATGCTATAAAAATTTACCTTTTATTACATATACTATTTATATTATATTATTATATATGACTTATTTTGAAATTTATTACTAAATATTGTTCTTTAATTTATATTTTATGTATATTTTTTTAAAAAATAATCACTCACTATATTTTATATTTTAATACGTATTAAATTTTTTATATATTGTTCTATTTTATATCATTGATATATTAAATGCTAGTTTCATAATATTATTAAGTGTTGTTTGTTTGATATATATGTTACTACATTATTATTATTTTTATATATTATCACATTTGTTTTGTATATATATTTATATGTCTAATGGTATATCATGCATCGTTTTTTATTTAATTATTGTTTTGTATGTTCGTATATTTTGCTTATTCATCTTCAATATATGCTATGTATACCTTAATATGTATGTTGTTATGTAACTAAGATTTGCTATATTTATGTATGTATCTAGTATAGGACCTTTATATTATCGCTATCATATTATTTAAATACATGTTTTAGCTATCTATTATTGTAGTATGCTATATTATATGTTATAATGTATATATATGGTTCTTCATGCATTAATTAAAAGCGAGATTCAAATGTTTTCAAAAATAGAAAGGCAATGCTTGGTATTTAGAAACTTCGAGAAAGGTAGTGCCCTAACTTATTGGATTACGACCTTTCTCGTTGAGTTCGAATAGTCAAGCACCCTTCTAAGTTTTTAAGGTTTTCAAAATACGAACAACTGTCTTGGAATTTCAAAGCGTTGTGTCCTAACTTACTGGATATGGCGTTTTGTCGTTTTGAGATAGGGATTTTCAAAAGGGGCTAGCTTAGCTTCGAATGTCTTAAAAATATTACTTCCTAACTTATTGGATGTAATATTGTGATTCATTTGATACAAGTGAACCCTAATTTTCAAAATTAAAATATTATAAAGAGGATTGCATCTTAAAACTTTTAAATTTTCGACATTAAAGACACTTGATAATCTTTTGGGCGTTACGAGGGTGCTAACCCTTCCTCGTACGTAACCGACTCCCGAATCTGTTTTCTCGACTTTTGTAGAACAAAATTAATGTTTTAAAAAAAACATTTTATAAGGTGATCCAATCACACCTAAAAAGATTGGTGGCGACTCCCGTTTTCGTTTTTCTTAAAGTCGATTCCCATTTTCCAAAAACTCAATTTAAAGATGGTTTCGACAGCTTGGCAACTCCGCTGGGGAATAATAAGAGAGTCAAGCCGTGTAATTGATTATCTCTTATCTTAATGTCGGAAATTAAAAATTTTAAAATTTAATCCTCTTTGCATTACATGTGTTTGTATTATTGCATGTGTTGCTATATTCTGATACGCCTTGCATTTTCATGACCGTTGTCGTCACACCCTTAAGTGGGAGTGAGAAGCTACGCCCTCATGAGGTTTTCGCCTCCGTGCAGGATAGTGGATCATTTTTGGGATACATCCATACCTATGGTTTCGTGAGATTTTCATCTCCGTGTAGCTATAGGGAAATGTATTCCCCTGAACTGAACTCGATTCAAATGAGCCTATAATGGGTGAGGATCGAGGAATCTGCTGGTTCAGGTACCTCAAACTTTAGAAACAAACCACATATAGAAAAACCATAAGAGCTCAATATAGATAGAATTATACTTAGGTTCTCTTTGTGTTTATTAATATCATATGATACTAACTGTTTTCTTTCTTTTGTGCATGTCATTTTGCATTTAAAAGGTATCGATTCAAGGTCAGTTTTCTAAGTTAGAAAGTTTTATTATGGAGAACGGACTTCTTGATAGAGTGGAGGGCAACGCTAATGTCCATAGATGGTCTGAGCAAACTCAACTTGGAAAAGGGGATAGCATAACTGTAGGATATATGTCGGAGCTGTCAGATTACACTCGCGTTAGTGTCACACAGAATAATCTGCAGGAGCTTAAGGCGATTTGGGATCAGTGGGGCAATGAGACCAAGCAATCATTCTACGGTAAGTATGGAGATTTTCCCTATTTGTTTGATATTCAGGTTGATGAGCACTTGTTTCGAGCTCTCGCTCAGTTTTGGAACCCAGCATACATTTGTTTTACCTTTGGGGAGGTAGCTTTAGTGCCTACTGTGGAGGAGTACACAGCCTTACTTCGGTGTCTTAGGTTTCAGTATGATATGATTTATTCTCAAGCTGCTTGTGTCCCAACCTTTGGTAAGAAGCTGATGACCATTACGGGGATGAGTGAGCAGTGGATCATGGCTAGAATTAAAGAGAAGGGTGAGAGTAAGTGCATTCCATGGGGAGCTTTGAAAGATCTGATCCAGACACATCCAGACGAGGTGAAGAAGGTAGACATTTTTGCCTTAAGCTTATACGGATTGATGGTTTTCCCAAGGGCCTTGGGATATGTGGACGAGGCAACCACGGATCTCTTCCATCGACTTAGCAAACGGGTTACATTTATTCCTGCGATTTTGGCGGAGACATTCAGGTCCTTGAATGCATGTAGGAGAGCCAGTGTAGACAGGTTTGTTGGTTGTGCTCAGTTACTTTTAGCTTGGTTCTACAGTCACTTTCGGTTGATAGATAGGGTGGTTTGTCGGGTCTTCTTCGAGGATTAGTCCCCGCTGAAGGACACAGCAGCTTCAACTAGGAGAGTTGATGTTCTTGAGAAAAATTGGATAGCGCTACTTCAGAACCTGCAGTCAAAGGATGTGGAGTGGAGAGCTCTATGGATGGTTCCTGGTGAGATCATTTACCGATGTGGTAGTTTTGATTGGGTCCCTTTGTTAGGAATTTGGGGTGCCATTGGTTATACCCATTTGCTTGTGTTGAGGCAACATGGATTGAGACAGTTCATACCAACAACTTACGGGTTAGTTCAAAGTGAGTTTGTGTATAGAGGGGCTGACTACAAGAGGAAGGTCAGTGAGATCTCTAGTGCTTGGAATAAGACTTGTCGATTAAAGTGAGTAGCTAGTAGTCCTACTATGACTCCGAGGTACGTCGAGTGGAGAGGTAGAAAGATTAATGATAACATCCCTAGGCCAAGCGTAGAAGGAGCTCGGTCGATGGAGGAATATTTGCAAGTGACGCCTTCGAAGTTAGAAATTATGAAGTAAGAGTTCGAGAGAAAGAACTTAGAGCTCGAGGAAGAAAATATATACTTGAGCCTAGACGTCGACGTTCAAAAAAGGGAGTTTGAAAAAGAAAGGAAGGAGAAAAGGAAGATTGAGGAAGATCGAGATAATTTAAAAGAGCATTACAAAAGGGCACAAATATCCTTGAGAAAAGCGAGAATAGGAGGGTCTTCAGAACAATTGCAGAAAGAGGTCTGAGAGGAAAAGTCCAAAGCCAAATATTGGGAGAGGAAGTTCCAAGAGATGCAATCACAAAATTTGAACTTAGAGAAAGAAAATCAAGGGTTAAAAACTAAGGTGACTGAACTTGGGCAATCCCTTCATCTGCAACAAAGTCGTGATTCCACGGTAGAGGTAAAGAAGCTAAAAGGCAAAGTTGAGGAGTTGGAATCAGCGTTGCAAGATAGTAAGCTTTTTATCGAGCAGCTTGAGGCACGAGAGGATTATTTAAAAGGGAGAACTGTGCCAGTCTAAAGAACAATTCAGAGATAGAGATTACCTTATTGGAGAAGCCATAATTCAGATCCGAGAGGTAGCTAAACACGTTCGAGACTTGGCAGTACGAGCTGACGTATTAAGTATGATACATGAGTCATCATCGAATATAAGTCGAGAGTTAGCCCTTTTATTAGATAGAGTTAAAACTTTGGGCATTAGGGCGAAAGTGTATTTGTAATCCTCTTATATGTAAAGATATTCTTTTTCTAAATAAAGTTTTCTAAATGAGATTGAATCAGAATCGATGTCCTTTTTGCATTCATGCATTTGCATTTCATAGCATTTCATTGCATCGTTTTCATTCAAAGTTATAGAAAGACCCTAATTAGTTAAAATTACCACAGAAGTAGAAAAGAAATCTAGAAACCACGCATCAGTACAGAACTCGTGCAAAATCTAGGAATATGGATCAAAGGTTTGAACAGCTACAAAAGGACATGCAGGACCAATTGCAAGAGCAATTGGCCAAGATACAAAATGACATGATGGAACA